>OX402070.1:535656-1785656 GCA_947859365.1 Archips crataeganus | reverse complement strand
AAAAAAGCAAATATTGTTTGTGATTTCTGCAAGAAGCAAGGCCATTCAAGAGCAAGATGTTATAAGCTGAAGCAAAAGAACAAGCGATCTGCCGAAGGAAAATCCAATTTGGTATCTGCTTTTATGACCCATATTTCGTCGCATGATTTCTTTATGGACAGCGGTGCCAGTAACCATATGGTTAAGGACAGGGCTTTATTCACCAACTTTGTTTGAAATGAAATGAAATGAAATGAAATGATTTATTCATGCATGTGTTTCACGTTCAAGTACAGTTACTGTGGCAAACAATAGTTCAATACCATGTAAAGGTCAAGGTTCCGTCTGTATACAGATGAAAGACCAGGTGAGTCCATTGATTTTAGCAAATGTAATGTATGTGCCAGAGCTATCTTGCAATTTAATTTCAGTTTCTAAATTAATTGAGCAAGGCTGCACAGTAAATTTTGACAAAAAAGGTTGCACTATTTATAAGAGGAGTAAAACCACCAGCATTGATCGCCCTATTGCATGTATTGTGTGTTGTAATGGTCTGTTTAAACTAAATGTTTGTGTGAATGTTGAAAACTCTCCCACTGTGGATCACTCTTTGTTCCTGGAAGCTAGCCAGGAATCACCGAGGGCTACTTCAGCTGAATTGTGGCATAGGCGCCTGGGTCATTTGAACTATAAAGGTATGAAAAATTTGCGGGACGGTGCATGTGGTATATGTTTTCAGGATGAAGACCTGATGACTTGCACTGCTTGCCTGTAGGGGAAGATGTCGGCCGCATCTTATCTTCGTGCGGGCGCAATGCGTGCCGAGCAGCCGCTGCACCTCATTCACAGCGACGTCGCAGGACCTATGCAGGAGCTAAGCTGGGGAGGGAGTCGTTTTCTTCTGACATTCACCGATGACTACACAAGAAAAACATTTGGATTCCTCATGAAACAAAAGTCTGAGGTAATGACACACTTTATTACTTTTAAAACACTTGTTGAAAAACAAAAGGGCTTGTCAATAAAAATCTTAAGATCTGATAATGGTGGTGAATACATCAATAAAAGTTTTTCTGACTACTTAAAAAGGGAAGGCATCATACATCAAACTACTGTTCCTTACTGTCCTCAGCAGAACGGTGTAAGTGAACGATTAAATAGAATTTTGATGGATAAATTAAGATGTATGCTTATGGAGGCTGGTCTTTGCTTGCGCTATTGGGGAGACGCTGCTATGACGGCTATTTATTTAAAGAATCGTTCCCCTACTGTTGCTTTAGCAGGACGTGTCCCTGAGGAGGTGTGGACAGGATCTAAACCTGACCTTAGTCACCTTCGGGTATTTGGCTGCCATGCATATTTCCTGAACCCTTCACAAAAACGCCAAAAATTAGACCCTAAGGGCAAAATGGCAATTTTTGTTGGCTATAGCGAGACAACTAAAGGTTATCGTTTATGCGAACCGTCTAGTTCAAGTATTGTGATATTATCTCGTAGCGTAGTCTTTATAGAAATTAAATTTATTAAATAAACCTGAAATTAATTTTAATGATAATTATTATTTAATGTCAAATGATATTTTAATGAATAATAATATTGAACAACACCATGATAGGCTTGACGGCACTGTGGAGAATTTGAATAGTAATGCTAATAATTCCTCAATTGTGTTCTCAGACGGTGATGCTGCTGAAGAAGTGCATCGGTCGCTGAGTGAGTCGGACTCCAGAGACGAATCTGTTGGTGATGGGCGTACTCAGCGTCTTACGTTACCTTGTCAGGCGTCAGTTGGAGGGGAAGACTTAGGGGGTAATGAAGCTACTATTGTTGCGTTTGGTCGTCCTGAACGTGTACGACGTCCTCCACAGAGGTATGGTGATAATGATTGTTCTATGTTGGCTCAGCATACCTTATTTGAGGAGCCACAGTCATACGAGGAAGCTATTGCGTCACCACATCGTGATGATTGGATTGCCTCAATGCAGACTGAGTATGATTCGTTGGTTTCAAATCAGGTATGGCGACTAGTTGAGCGTCCTACTAACAAGAATGTCGTAAAGTCCAAGTGGGTATATAAACTAAAGCATGATGCAGATGGGAAGTTCGATAGATATAAGGCGAGACTCGTTGCTAGGGGTTTTACTCAAAAGCAGGGTGTAGATTATAACGAAACTTTCTCACCAGTGGTACGCCATTCTTCTATGAGAATTTTGTTTGCATTAGCTAATGAGATGGAGCTAAAGATAGATCATCATGATGTTGAAACAGCATTTTTGAATGGAAATTTAAATGAGGTTATATACATGGAACCACCTGTAGGTTTTTGTAATAAAAACGACAACAAAGTTTGTTTACTATTAAAAAGCATATATGGTTTAAAACAGGCTAGTTAAGGAACCCTAAAATCATCTGCAACTATGTAGAGCAACAAGCGGATATTCTAATTAGCAATGGCTCATTTGACTAATCCCCATGACCAGAGTAAACATTGTAGAAAGCACGTAAAGGTAATAAAATCAATACTTTACGATGACAGATTCGACCTATGTGCTCTTGAAAGTGTTACGCATGTTATCGGGATTTCTAACTGATTCATTGTGCAAAACCGTATAAAAGGGGAGCTGCGTCTCCTCAGCATTCATTCCGTACTTGCTCCTCTCTCCGAGCAGTTCTAAGTTTATAAAGTTTACAATATATTAATTTAAACAACTACCTGAAGTTTAACTACATAATCCCGAGATCCAGCGGTGATTATCACTTCGAAAAATTATCAAATTGAGAAGAGCTCCCGTGGACGACTTCTCTGGCTAGCAAAATGTGGAATATAAAAGTAAACAATGTACTTGTAAATAATGGTTTTAAACAATCTCAGTGTGAGCCATGTATATACACTAAAAGGTCAGACAGTTATTTTGTTATTGTTGCTTTATATGTGGACGATTTTTTATGTCTTTTATTCGAAAAATAGCACATTTAGCAAACAATTGTTTAATGTTCTTGATAAGGAATTTACTGTTAAGAACAATACAATACAATACAATACAAACATTCTTTATTGATCACCAAAAACAGTACAGTGACATAACAAAAATAAAAATTCAGGTAGACAAGAACCTTGGTCCACTGAAAAATTGCTTAGGCATGAGAGTTAAAAGAGATAAATTAAAAGGTACTTTGTGTTTAGAACAGACTGAGTATATTAAAAAGCTGTTATTATGCTTTAACATGCAAAATTGTAAACCAGTCTCAACACCTATGGCTTTAAATTGTAAATTGACTGTACCTAAAAATGATAGTGCTCTAATACAAGACGAGACCTATAATTACAGATAGTTTATCGGTAGTCTTATGTATTTATCCATATGTACAAGACCAGATATAACTTTTGCTTGTAGTCAGCTGAGTCAATTTAATAACAGTTTTGACAGGTCTCATTGGATAGCAGCAAAACGCTTTTTAAGGTATTAAGGTAAGCTGGTACAATTGAGTACTCTTTATGTTACATAAAGAGTGTTAATTGGAGTTTAGAAGCATATACTGACGCGGACTATGGTAATGACCTTAATGACCGCAGATCCTATACTGGTTTTGTCATAAAGCTTGGGAATAATAGGTACCATAAACTGGGAGTCTCGTAAGCAGAGATGTGTAGCACTTTCCAGTACAGAAGCAGAGTATTTAGCTTTAGGTGATGTTTGTAAAAATATTTCCTTTATAAAAAGTTTACTTTTTGAAATTTTGGACAAGAAAATTCTTTGTACTGTATATAATGATAACCAAAGTGCACAGAAACTTTTGGAATGTAAAGAGTTTTCCTATAAGAGAACCAAACATATAGACATTAGATACCACTTTGTAAAGGATCTAATTAAAACCTCTGTGTGTAGCAAAACATTGTGGCTTTATTAAATCTATGAGTATTTGTATGACGTGACAGCTCTACATAATGTAATTTAATTTTACTAGTTATTTTTATTTGACTAGCAATTCATTTTATATTGACATTGTATAATGTATTGATTCTATTTTGTAGAGAACAATATTTTTCTATTGTTTAAATTTATAATTTTGACTCTTAATGAAATGAAATGAAATGAAATGAAATGAAATGAAATATATTTATTTGCGTAACATTATGTCATAATCATAATAGATGGTGATCAATTTAAAATTTCAAAAAGTATCAATAATGGTAAAGAATGATATTTTTACATTGTATAATGACTTTCATTACTGCTTAGAATGAGCAATATTATTGATTATCTCTACATTTATAGTAGAGACTAAGTAATTTGAGTATGACTTTATACATTCAACTTAGCATATTATTCCTTATTATAAGGCATAAGGGGAAGTGTTGAATTGTGTGTGTGTCTGCCTTAAATAACAAAACATAGATATTGGCATTGACATGTACTCTATGGTTTGAGCTCTATGGTGCGTGCTCTCTGCTCGCCCTCTTCCTCTTTTTGCCACCGCCATGACGTACGCATTTGTAACGTGAGTTTAACAAGAATATTAAAGTTTCTTAATATTAGAAATGTGATTGCCTATTAATAGAGCACAGCCGTGCCTCTCCTCGCTCCGTAGCATGTCACCCAAATAAGTTCCACTGCTGTCGTATCACCGACATCATCCTAACATTCTTGAGTAAGTATTATACTTACTATGCCTAGTAGAATCCAGGCGAAATTTAAAGCTATCTTTTTAATTTTCTTTTTTTTTAGTTTATTTAATAACATATGGATCCGAGACGTGGTGCTTCACTATGGGCCTGATGAATAGGCTCAGAGTCGCTCAACGAGCTATGGAGAGGGCTATGGTCGGAGTTTTTCTACGGGATTGAAACAGGAACGATGAGATCCGTAGAAGAACAGGGGTCACCGACATAGCCAAACGGATTAGCTCGTTGAAATGGCCATAATATACTTAGCAAGCAGAACAGACGGCCGTTGGGGCCCAAAAGTTCTCCAATGGAGACCATGGACTGGAAAGCGCAGCGTGGGACATCCACCAACGAGATGGACGGACGGTTTGGTGAAGGCCGCAGTTTCAATGTGGATGCAAGTCGCTGCCAACCGTAATGATTGGGTGTCAATGAGGGAGGCCTATGTCCAGCAGTGGACGTCTTACGGCTGAAATGATGATGATGATGAGTTTATTTAATGGCTTTAAGATATTGGTTAATTTCACTAAGTATTATACAATCATTACATAATTAGGTCTTAAAATCTCGTACCTTATTTAGCCCTCTCAGCAAAGCTGGACTAATCACGGTACCTACGCAACTTTTAGAAACTCGAATATGTAACGAATGTATAACATATTTTTTGTAAATGTTTGTATTTGTAAACTTAATTATCTTACGATTTTCCACAATCATAGAAATAGGTCAAAGATTGAAATTTGAACCAAAACGAACCTATTTTGACGAAGCATGGCGCTGGGTTAACCCGAATGACACCGTGACGTCACTAACCCCGTGTCTATTTCAATGTTTTGCTTCTTTTTTTAACATTTAACCCATTTTTCAACAATCCCCCTAAAATTCGACAACAATGCGACCCTCGCGAACCAAATGGATGTCGCATTTTTGATAAAAACGTGTTTTTTTGTGAAAAGTTTTTTTATAATCGAAAGCCGACAGTTGACGCGAATGTAATCCTCTAAAGAGCAGTTTTTTGGGAGTTTCCGCGTAATTTATTTATTGATAATTTTACGGATTTACTGGGGTCTGTGTGTGTACATTTAATTAAGTTTTGTTTGTGATATTTTCGGTTCGTTTAGGTACATTCGGTGATGTGATTGTTAAGTGTGTTTTTAAATTTATCTAAAATCGTAGGATGTGCCAAAATCTTTTACTGTAAGACCAGTGAGAAGC
This sequence comes from Archips crataeganus, assembly GCA_947859365.1. Taxonomy (NCBI): domain Eukaryota; kingdom Metazoa; phylum Arthropoda; class Insecta; order Lepidoptera; family Tortricidae; genus Archips; species Archips crataeganus. The sequence continues at coordinate 1,779,796 of OX402070.1, read as the reverse complement.
GATAAAATATAGAATGAGAGCGAAAATAAGCGAGATACCTACAAATAATGACGTATTAGCTACTTAGTATTTTACAAAGAACAAATCAACTGTAAGAATAAATGCTGTATATGTTACAAAAAGAAAAATTAAATATGCCTAAATAATATCCAAAATACATTCGTTTGCCATGAGCTTTACGGTGAAGGAAAACATAGTGAATGAACTTGTACATTAGGTACAGGTCGATTCACAAGAGTTGGCACGAATGGATTGAATGAGTGAATGAAAGTATCTATGTGTTACCTATTTGAATACACTTCACACAAATATGAAAATGTCATGCATCAGTCATTTTCCTACAAAAATGTCAAAGTGACATTGCTTTCGTTCAATCCATTCGTGCCAACTCTTGTGAATCGATCTGTACACGCCTGAGAAGAAACTCAATGGTGTGTGTGAAGTTCCCAATCCGCACTGGGCCCGCGTGGGAACTACGGCCCAAGGTCTCTCGTTCTGAAACGAGGTCTATGCCCTGCAGTGGGATGTATGTATTTAGGCTGGGATGATGATGATGATGGAACCTTAAAAAAATAGCTCGAAGGATATCTAAACTGGGACATTGTGAAATAATTAAAACGCACCAAATACTTGTATATTTAATTTATTGAATACGGTAGAAATGCTTCGTAGTAATTAATGGAAAACAAATAACGAACAGACGGATCTAGGAACATATACCTACCGCGAAACACCGAGTAGCACTTTTAATATAAAAAAAAGGTTTTTTTTTTATATAAAATGGGTTAAAAATGCCAGAGGGCCACGGCCCTAATATAAACGTCTGGCTGTTTAAAAAAAATAAAACGTCAAATATCCCACCAAAAACAATCGTGCCGTCGACTTATTGTATCGGCAAGAACGTTTTTTTTTGTTACTTTTTGTTCTCTTTTTATTAAGTTTTTTTAAATGTTTCACTAAATAAGTGCTACTCGTTGTCTACGGCAAAAGATTTGGCTTTCTCCTAAAGCCAGAATATAATTCTCTTTTATACTTAAAATAGACGTAATTTGACCAATGCGAATGAGACGCCTTTTATTTTAAAAAGGGGTGTTTCTGGCTGCCAGTGTTTTTGATCCTTTTGGTCTCGATATTATATTATTTCTCTATGAATGTTGGTATCTCTGACACAGTTAACAAATTTGTATGCATTGGAGTTTAGTGACAAATGTATCACTTTTAAATTAACATAAGTTTAATCTTAAATATTAATTAATTTTGTAAATTCTGAGGTAGCTTTGGTTCTTTGGACGTCGTCTCCACATTGGTTAAACACGTGAAATAATTTGACTAGAAATAACTTCATAACTTGAAAAATCATGACCAGCATATTTGGTACAGTCGCACTTATTTTAAAAATAAGAAACATTTTGTATACTTAAGTATAAATGCAAATGACTAGAAATCAATTTATGTCTAATATTTGGAATATAGTTTGGAATGCTTTGACAAGACTAAAAAGGAACTATGATTTTCATACAGCTTAGTACTACTTTAGAAAAAAAAGATCTATTATACAATTATAAAAATACCAGTATTGGTGCACCGCAATATTATATTCAGCCCAATACAGAACAAATTAATTTACAAAATAATAAATTTCACTGAATACAAAATAATTTTCTATACAAAAAATAAACGTGGTATGCTTAGAGTAAGTACCTAGCTCCATTTTATTGAAACTCGTAGGGTCATATTATATTCAAATTGAGCAACGAAACGAAACGCCATGTATCCCTGTCTTTCTCACACCTATAGAAAAAGAAAGGGAAGTATAATTTTTGCTTCCAATGCCTTGCTCAATTTAAAATAATTGAAGCTTCAGGTTTAGAATGGTTTCCACAATATAAAAGATATTTTCACTTTATTATTCTACTAATACTTGCTATACCTGTGCCTAACACCATTATTAACCACTGAACCTACAGATCCATAATATCAGATTTATTATACCTTCTTTTACCTGCTAAGCACATGTATAGCTATAGTATTATGAAATCAACGTAGGTAGCAGCACTTTGACACAAAGACTTGTAAATGTCATCCCTAAATGTCAAAAGATTCGCCATTTTGGATTTTCAGCGCTCTGATACAGTTGTGTTAAATTTATGAACGGATTGTAGTAAAGCTAAAATATTAAAGTTACACATGAATATTACTTGGGCCCAATATCATGAAGTAATAACATAATACTACCGTACTCAGAGACGTTTATTAACTTAAAACACTCCGTTTTAGAATTGTTGAAATAATAAACAATGCCGATAGATTTAATTGAAGTCTCTAAGCTGATTATTGATTATATTTGCTCATAAGTATTTTTACATAAGTTGACGTAGGTTACTTTACTTTTCTTTTTTTAATAAGATGTGTTTAAAATTAGAACTGTTCGACTATAATGTAACTCTACCAAGTTCTGTGCAATGTACACTTAAATAATAATTAACATTCACTTCAAACAGTGCCAGGCAGATGTTGTACTTTTTCATAAAATAGCTCACTCTTATTTACAACTTCATGAAACCGGCCCCTGTAACCGAAACGACATAAAAAACAGTGGAAAAAATACGACTTATCACAACAACTAGTGCGACTGTACACACCAGTTTACAAGCATTGCACCTGAGTGTACTTCCTATTTCCTATCGTGTAAACCCCACCTATACCTATCATATTTATCATTAATTTGTACTGATTCTTTAAACACCGATATTTTACGTTTTTTTTGTACTATTGATTTTGACTTGGTCTGTTTCCACCAGGTACAACGCAGCAGGGAACTCATTCTGAACACAATTTTCTTTTATACATCATTTTACTACATCCAATGACTACGACGTGCCACGAACCCAAAATTCCGAGTAATAAAAACCACATTTGCAAACTTATGCGTGCCGACGGACAAAACTGGAACTAATTTAAAGTAGACAGTCAATTGATGCTAGTAAAATTCGTTCTCAATCCAATAGAGAGTAGATTAAAGCTTTAAGAAGGCTTTAACCGAATTCAACCGTCGTTTGTATCATGTAATTTAATATTAAATTAAACATGTCTTTTTGAAATTTCGAATTAACTGTTCAGTAAAGTGTACAAAATATTGTGTCCGATCTCTTGTTGTAATTCAAACACCTTGAATTTGTATATGCTTAAAAATAGATAGTTAAAGACAATATTTTAGTTTGTTACTCCGCAAGAACGTCTTGTTTTGTGATTGTAGTTCTTTGGTATTGACCTATAAATCAGTTATATTATCAAAATATTTAGAGAAGCGCTGTTTTAGATTAGGAGCACAAAAATCAGTTGACTGCCAACGATTTAACAACGTTTGTTTCCTAACTTGACACCTTAAGTTAGACGCTAGCGCCACTGTCGTCGGCAAATACAAGTTTGTATTGTTCAATAGGAATGATGGGATCGTCGCGGGTCACCGTCATGCGTACATATTTTATTAATTTTGTTATTATTTAAAACTTTATTAATAATATAATTTGTTGTAACGCGCGAGGATGTTTCGGCTCCGTGCGGGGGTGATTTGGCTTTGGGAAGACTGTTAGGAAGTAAGACTATTAGGACTTTACCGACTACGGCGAATATTTTCAAAATAAAAAAGTAAACTTTAATTGATTTATTTAAAGCATCTCCTCAATTGAGGATCCAAACGGGATTAATGTTATGTTATATATGTTTTTATTGGATCGTTCTGTTGCATTGAAATGGGGTGAGTTAGTATTGAAATCAACTGTGTGATAGTTGATGTTAAGATTTAAATGTGAATACATTAAAAAGGAACATAATAATATGTTATACCTACAATACCAGTGGTGTTGATACTGTTATTGCGGGTACTGAAATCAATGTAAGTAATTTATTAAAACGATAAATAGTGCATCGTAGTCGGATTTGAGAGTAGAGTTGTGTTCCTTTAACAACTTATCTTGTTTTTTTTTTATTTGCACTTATTTCAGTTTTCTTTTTGATTTAAATTTTTTGTGTCAAGCGTGACCCTGCCAACAAGTATATAATAGGGCTGCGCTTGCCCCGTCCGCAGCCGACGCACCCGCGACCTCTAGTTTTACTATAAATTAACTTACGTAGTTACATAGGAACTTTCTTTAGAAGCTGCATGGTTTGTACAAGCTAACCCCACACTGATCTACCGAATAAACGAATCTGTCACTTTTACCCATCAAATAAGTCTTGTTTATCTCAAGATCGTAACATTGATGACCGTCCTGCGCACCCCTAGCGCGCTCACGGTACAATTATTGTCACTTGCTTTTTTAATTTACCGACGAATCGTATGGGAAGCTGCTCAGGGTTGTCACATTTGGAAATTCGGGACTTTTCACAGAGTCCGCTAGGGATGTGCAGGACCCGAAACTGCAGTAACATATTATGTTATCGATTACAATACAAATAAGTGTAAATATAGGGCGGCCGGCGCGAGTGGGGGGCTGCGCCCCCCAACAACAATGACCCGTAGTGCCGCGGCACGCAACGAACGCCGGTCCCCCTCACCACGTATCTAATCAAATTTAATACTAAAATTACGTTAAATGTTGATCACTGCCCAGTAGTACGTATCTTTGTGCTTTAAGTCACTCTTAGACAACAATAATAGTATCAAGCTAACAGCCGGCACCGTCCGGGTAACGTAGTAACTACTTTGTACTTCGGTAACTCCAAAATATAATTTATACAACAACAGCTAATATAAAACCTAACGTGAGGTAGAGCGGTTATAGTCGTAGCACGCCGTCGGGCGAGGCGCCGGTTCGGCTGCGCGCCGGCCGGCGTCCGGCGTCCGGCGTCCGGTCGCCCGGCGCGCCGACGGACCGCGCCCAGTGATCAACATCACACTCTGTAGGTACTACGACGCTATCGTGAGCACGCACTCACAGATAAATACATTTAAATAATAATTACGCCTAGGGTGTATTTCTTCTCCCGATCGAAATTAACGTTTCAAAAACTCGTCTCGGATCGACCCAAAGGAACATCGAGGAGATAATAATAAATAATTAAATATATAAGCGGCAACGTTTCATATATCACCCGTTCAATATAATTCTCAATATATGAAGTTAGACTCTGTCAAAACGAGCCGGCCGTCGCGGTGTGGCGCTGCGCGGCCGGCAGCTTCTCCCAATTATAATTACGTCAATATTTTTCAGCAATCGCTTGAAGGCACACAGCGTTAAATGTAGTCAGTAGAGTTCAGCGATCGGGGCGCGACCGCGGCGGTGTAGTCTCGTCTCGGCGCGGTCGCGCCGGCGCGGCTCGCGGCGTTAGGCCGGCGTGAGCGTGAGCGTGACCGTGGCGCGGCGCGTGGCGCGGCGGCGCACCGGCAGGAACACCAGCGCCGGCACCAGGCTGAGGGCTCCGCCCGCCTCTTCCACCACGAACGGCTGCATCGTGAGCGGCGCGCGCGGCGCCCGCGGCACCGCCAGCAGCGCGCCCGCGCCCGAGTGCGCCGCGCGCAGGTGCGCCTCCAGCGCCGCGAAGCCCTCGGCGCGGAACTCGCAGCGCGAGCACGAGTACACGCCCTCCTCGCCCTCCGGCTCCTCCGGCTCGCCCGGCTCGCTCGGCGCGCGCGGCTCCGCCTCCGCCTCCGCTCCCGCGCCCGCGCCCGCGCCCTCGCCCGCCGCCTGCGCCACGTGCGCGCGCTCGTGCGCGAACAGGAACGCCAGCACGTCCGTGGTGAACGGGCAGTACGAGCAGGCGTAAGGCTTGTCGCGCGCTAGCAGGTCGAGCGGGCGCGGCGGCGGCGGCGGCGGGCGCGCGGGCGGCGCGTGCTCGGCTAACAGGTGCGCCCGCAGCGCGCGCGGCCCGCGGAAGCGGCGCGCGCACAGCGGGCACGGCTCGGCCGGCGCGGCCTGCGCGGGCGCGGGCGGCGCCGGGATGCCGTGCGTGTTGTGCTTGTGCACGCGCAGGAAGTACTTGCTGCACAGCTCCTTGTGGCAGATGTCGCAGGTGACGCCGCCGAGCTGCGTGCCGCTCTCCAGCGAGATGCCGTGCATGCGCTGCATGTGCGTGCGCATGAAGTACTTGTTGCACAGCTCCTTGTTGCAGATCTCGCAGAAGCTGGAGCCGGAGGAGGAGGCGCGGCGCTCGTCGGGCGCGGGCGGCGAGGCGGAGGGCGCGCGCGGCGCCGGCGAGCCCGGCTCGTGCTCCAGCCGCTCGGCCGCCAGCTCGTTCAGCTGCGAGATCATAGTCTGCAGCTTGCGGAGCTCCTCGCTGGCGCTGGCCGGCGAGCCGCCGCGCTCCTCCACGATCAGGTTGAGCGGGCTGGTCTGTCCGTCGTGCAGCGCCGCCTCGAGCTCGTCCTCGCACTCGCGCTTCACCTCCGTCAGCTCGTCTTCGAGCGGCGGCGGAAGGGAGAGCGAGCGCGGCGGCGTGTCGGGCGGCGGCGCGAGCGGCGCGGGCGGCGTCGCCAAGGGCGTGGCTAGCGGCGTCCCCGGCGCGCCCAGATGCAGCATGGGCGGCGTGATGGACTGCGGCGATCGCTCCGAGGGCGACCGATGCATGGGCGCCCCGTGCCGCCGCTCCCGATGCGTCCGCAGAAAGTATTTGTTGCAGTACTCCTTGCAGCATATCTCGCAGAACGCCTCCGGGTTGACGACGCCGAGGCGGCGGAGCGCGTCGGGCTGGAATCCGGCGTCGCGCGCGCGCCTCGCCGAGTCGGGGGACAGGCGGCGCGGGGTGCCGTTGGACTCCTCATCGGAGGCGCGCCGCGGCGGCGACGGCTGCGGCAGCGGCTGCGGTTGGGGCTCGCTGCCGTCGTAGATCCCGTGTTTGTTCGCGCGATGGGTCTTCAGGAAGTATTTGTTGCAGAACTCCTTGCAGCACAGGTCGCAGTAGGCTTCGGGGTTGAAGATGCGCGGGGGATCGTGGCGCGGGAGGAGGCGGAAGGCGGCGAGGGGATCGAAGGCGGGGAGGGAGAGCTCCCCGAAGGCCAGGGCGCTCTTGTAGATGTCTTGCATCTTGGCGTGGAGGTCGAGCGGCGGGGGCAGCGGCTGCGGCGCGCGCGTCGGCGCGGCTTGCTTGCGCCGCTTGCGGCCGGGGCTGCCGCCGCCTTCGAGGTCCAGCTCGCGCTTGACCGCCGGCGCGACCGACATCGCGTCACCGCCGCATCTGGAAAATGCAACAATATACACATTAGTAACGTAGGTAGGTACGCCTGAAGAAACCGTGGTAGCCTGGAGCTTTCACCGATGGACTCTCAAGAAGGTGGTCAGGGCCCAATTGCATAACAAAGTACAACTTATATTACAAGCGGAACTCCCTTTCTAGTTAATAACTGAAGCGAGAGTTCCGCTTGTAATATTAAGTAGTTGGGTGAATCAACCTTTTAGGGTGCGCCTCGATAGATATAACAACATTTGATATAACTGTAACAATTGGTATAATGCTACATTTGATATAATGCGATTTACTCAAAAAGTAAACTTCGGAGGATTGATATTAATTCTATTTGATATGCATTAGGTTAGGTTAGGTTAGTTTATTTTATAAAAGAATCGTAGAATGTTTACTTCTCGAGTAAAACGAATTATGCCAAATGTAGCATTATACCAAATGTTACAGTTAAATCAAATGTTGTTATATCTATCATTACTCACCCAACTTTTTAGTGACGCCCGTTGCTATGGTTACATTACGACTTACGTCCCTTGGACGACCTATAATTTTCTATGAAACAGTATGAAGTGTCACTTGGACAACTGGGGACAGATTAAACAACACAAAAAAGTTTATTCACCCAGTTGTACTTTGTTATGCAATTTTATTGGGCCCTGGTTAAAGGAAGCGTACACTTAAAGGCCAGAGATGACTGCATTTTAGCAGTTCTGGACTTTTAATGAACAATACAGAAGTCCGAAGGGCTTGTAGGGGCTTCTAGTTATTGTGCAATACTTAGATGTGTACATCAAGTGTCTTGTCCATCTATTACGGTTCCTTCTTCAGCTATGTGACAGACAAACATACCGACAGACGGACAGCGCAACGACACTGCAAGTGCAGCAGTGATAGGATCCCGTTTGCAGCATATTTCTTGTAATGAGGACATTTAATTCTTGGAATAAGAGTCTACCGCACACGCAGAAAAAGCATTTTCATTTATAATTATACTGTTAACAATTAACATTCGATTGGCCCGCACGAAACAGTTCGCTTCAACATATTTAAATACGAATTAAACACCCGAGAGTCGAGAACAAACATTCGTATTTTTCATACACAACCTCTGCCCAATCGGGTATCGAACCTGAGACCTCCAAGTTTAGTCAGGTTCTTAAACGACTGAGCTCTCTACCCATTAATCTACGAGTAAATCACATTGTCATGTAACAAGATGAGCGGGCCGAGACATGGATTTCATAAAGGTCTACTACCACTCGGTAACGTATAAGCAAAGTAAAGATAATGTAAAACAACTGCTTCAAAATTCGTGTCAATGACATGAACAGGGATGTTTGAAATTTTTTACCGATTATGTATCACTGCGGGCGCCAGAACAACAAGTAATAAAAATATAATTAAACTAGCTGTTGCCCGCGACTCTGTCTGCGAAGTAAAGGTATCCAAAAAATAGCCTACGACCTATTCTCACACATACCGAACATAGACAAAAAGTTTTCATAAACATCGGTCAAGCCGTTTCGGAGGAGTTCGATAACAAACACCGTGACACGAGATTTTTATAATTAGACTAGCTGTTGCCCGCGACTCCGTCCGCGAAGAATATGGGTATAAAAATAAGCCTACTACGAGTATTCTCAGACCTACCACAAACAGAGAAAAAGTTTCATAAAAATCGGTCAAGCCGTTTCGGAGGAGTTCGATAACAAACACCGTGTCACGAGATTTTTATATATTAGAAGATTAGATTAAACATTAAGGGGAGCTCCCGAATAACAACATAAAAATGATCCCACACGACGTACATTTTACTTAGAAGCATGGCTCTGCTAACACTGGATTATTCTTACGGCTGTTAACGGCGTATATTTTGACATAACTAAAAATGTGTACGGAACCCTCCATTTGCCCCGTTTTCTACTTTTGAACGTCAATTTGTTTATACGGACGGACACTAGGCACTACTACATACAACAGTCTTATCTTGAGTTTTTCACGTATAAGAACCTAATCTAGTATTGCTATTTATATAAATAAGACAGAAAGATTATAAATACCTTATGTAAACACTCATATAATATACGACTTCAAAGAAATCATGTTTACAAAATTTTCATGTACGAAAGTATCTTGGAGCTTATTTTGTTCTATAATAATGTCTATTATTTTTCTAGATCCCAGGAAGTATTTAAAAGAAGACGAAATGTATTTTTAGTTTCTTTATTACTCTTAAATAACATTGATATAAGAAATATTATATCTTTAAATCACTGACTTGCCTAATTCCCAAAATAACTTTTTATCATTCGCCATTATAACTATTTTGTAAGAATAAAAATACAACATGGTTTTAATCTTTGAAGCTGGTCGATTTGTGATGTAAATTCATAATTTTCATTTGTTCTTTTTTTAATATATGGACTGGAATTTATGGACTCATTAAGAAACTTTTAAGTACGGTCAGCATCAAAAGTAGCTGGTCACTTTTGTATTTTGTCGTAATAACAAAATTTTCAATCATTTAAGACATCTGCACCTGACTGTAAAGTGTAAAGCAACAAGGTACAGTCAACCAATTTGGTTCCTAGGCCACTATAATGGATTGATAATAATTTATTTATGCTTTTGATTGTAATTGTAACAGTACCTGTACCTACTAACATAGATTAAGATTTAATTACTAACACAATATGGATTTAAAAACGTCTGAATTAAAGATGTATTATTATTATTTATTATTAGAACTCATACTCGGGCTCCCCTGGAGATCTATACAATCTGACACCTGACGCAATCTCGTGGCTGGGGACCCTGAATGTGGATTTCTAAGTAGTAAGTAGTTTCTTTAGTGTAATTGTTTAATGTTTTACGCCATACGATTAAATAAATAATTAGAACCTTTTCGCATCAACTACTAGATAATTACAACGTCAATGCGGGTTAAAGGATTATCAACTCTCCGATCACAATAACCAATAAACGTAAAGAGTTAAGGTATAAAAGTTTTCGCTTCTTGTGAAGAAAAACAAGTTTTTACAAACGTACAGTGACAATTCAAGTTATTAATACACAAGCCTTCACAAGCAAACTCCTTTCCTACTCGTTCATTATCGTTGACACTATCCGCAAAGATCGATATGTCATCATGACATACATCACGCAATAATCACTGTCGTAGGAGATAAACAAATCGATTCATTATGACATGGTTCCATAGTGGCCTAGGAATCAAATCGGTTGACTGTACAAAACTGACCAGCTACTTTTGATGCTTACTGTGCATCGTCCAAAACTTCAATTTGCTATGGCCGAACGAAACCAAAATAATGAATCTATCGATTTCTCCAACTGGACTCCTATAAGAAACTTACCTATCGTTCTTAAAATCAATATCTTCCTTCATCTGTCACCAAGTCCAAACTTTGTCCTTAACACCATCACATTCCCAATTCACAAAAACTTCAAAAAGAAAAAAACTGTCAACCTACACCATTATCAATTTAAAAAAAACTAAAAGTTCACATTTCAAAAACAATATTGACGTTCGTTCAAATTTAACGAATTTGAATAACAATTTTGACAGTCGGAACGTATTCGAAATTCGAACAGCACGCGATGCGCGTGCGATCAAAACTGGTGTTTTAAGTAAAAACGCGTGCGGCGTATTATTTCTTTTTTTTGGGTAGAAAATGGCAAAAATGTGCCCCACCAGGGTGTGAACCCCTAGTTGTGTTTCTGAGGGGCTCGGCCGGTGCATTATGGTCGCGAGGGGCTTACATGGAGATAAAGGAATATAGGGGTTTCTTATGGAATTGTAGTTCATTTTACGGATATTATGTCCATTTATAATATTATAATGAATATAATATTATATGAATTCTTGAATGACATGGATTTTTAATTGTATCAATATGTGCCTACCTAATACGTGTAGTTAGTAAGTGTAGAATAGAAATAGTATTGAATTTTTTAATTGACATGAATAATCAATTGTATCAGTATGTACCTATTTATTTGGTGTAGTAATATAATATGTGTATAGAATTTGTACGCCGAAAGGCAAAGCATGACGGACTCTTTTATAACTAGAACAACTTTGTAATGTAATATTAACTCATGTTTATGCAAATAAATTATCTTTATCTTTATCATTATCTTTATAGTATTACTAGCTGTTGCTTGCGACTCCGCCTACGAAGAATTAATTTTTCGCTATCCCGCGGGGACTATCCGGGATACTTATGTCCTTTCCCGAAACTCAAACTATCTCTATACTCAATTTCATTTGAATCGGTTCAGCGGCTTGAAGTCGTAACAGACAGACACAGTAGTATGGATAATAATAATTATCCATCTTTACTAATAATTATAAATGCAAAAGTATGTCTGTCTGTCTGTTACTTCTTCACGTTTTAACTGCTGAACCGCTTTAGATGAAATTTGGAACAGAGATAGTTCAAGTTCCGGGAAAGGATCGATATAAGATAGTTTTTCCCGGAAAATTGCATAGTTCGCAGACGGAGTCGCAGGCAACAGCTAGTATTACATTACATATTATTTCATACTAAATACCAACTGAAACATGGATACACAGAAAAAACCCTAGAAAGAAGACCAGCGCTGGGAATCGAACCCAGACCCTCAGCATTCCGTGCCGCGTGTTATTCCCCTACACCTCCACTGGTTAGGAGTATAAACACGAATTTTTCCTATACATCCATATCTCAATCTGTTAGATAATCACTTAATTATATAGCAGTGATACAGCGCCATCTATGTGTCATACCCTCATCGAGAGACTTCAACACTCCTTCGGAACTATCCGCTTACCCGGACAAGAGATGTCGCTACTAAGCCAAACTTTAACAAGTTTGATATGAAGTATCTTTACACATTACATAATTACGAATATCAGTCATTTCCTTTTTCACATTTTATTCCTTTTATGTCTTGGTTATTTATTTCACGTCTTGGTAATGTTACGTGTTGATTAAGTATTAGGTAGAGCTTGTCTAATTGTAAGCTAAAATGACGCGCAATGACGTGTAATGTTTCCAGACTACGTGAGAATATCAAGATAAAAATTTTTTTCTTCAAAAATGCAACTCGAATCCGCCGCCATACAAACCACCCCTACGCCAAACAAAGGCCGTAGCTTTCCGAAATTTTGGAAACACTATCAGAAGGGCGGCACTGAGTACATACAGCCGTCCCCCTCACACCCGCGCACCCGCGCCCTCTCGCTCTCACCTTAATGATTATGATGAATCGTCGACCAATAAATTTCACGTAACATAACTGTACTTTTGTTGTCATAAATTTATTTTTTTTAAAGATGCGAAGTTTGTTGCAAAGTATTATTGGGTATAAACAACGGGGATTTTATGATTCTGCTGGGCAAAGTGAAAAGTTTTATATTAAAATGTTGAAGCGAGTATAATTAGATGGAGGAACGCGGTGGCGGGTTTTAAGGTTTTTTCCGTAGTATATGATTTTTTCGGGAGTGAAGATGATGCGTGAAATTTACCGCCGCACTCAAAGACGTCAATTAATACATGTGTTCTGGAACCAAAGGGTGCAAATGGGACCCATTTACCAATGGTCCGTAGTTTATCTTGTTTATTTAAATAAAAATATTAGGGGACAATCTTACACAAATCGACCTAGTCCTAAACTAAGCAAAGCTTGTACTATGGGTACTAGACGACGATAAACATACTTATATAGATAAATAAATACTTAAATACATAGAAAACATCCATAACTCAGGAACAAATATTCGTGTATCGCACAAATAAATGCCCTTACCGGGATTCGAACCCAGGACCTCTTGCTTCGCCGAAACATGGACACTCACTGTAGGGCTGGTCCACAAATTTAAAGTTGCTCAACGTGCTATGGAAAGGGTTATGCTCGGAGTTTCTCTAAAAGATCGAATTCGTAATGAAGTGATCCGACAGAGAACCAAAGATATCGACATAGCCCACTGCATTAGCACGCTGAAGTGGCAATGGGCAGGCCATATAACCCGAAGAACCGATAACCGTTGAGGTAGACGAGTTCTTGAGTGGAGACCACGGATTGGCAAACGTAGCGTGGGACGTCCTCAGACTCGGTGGAGCGATGATCTTTGCAAGGCGGCTGGCAACAGCTGGATGAGAGTGGCCGAGGATCGTGCTCAGTGGCGTGCCATGGGAGAGGCCTATGTCCAGCAGTGGACGAACATAGGCTGATGATGATGATGATGATGACCTCTTGCTTCGTAGGCAGGGTCACTACCAACTAGGCTAAAGCAGTCGTTAAATTAATTAATTAATTAATTTGTCATAGGACTAAATGAAGACGTGAGTGGATGAAGATGATGATGTCGCATTTTTTCATTTTCGGTTTTATGCCATAAATGAAGGTTTAAAGTCATAATGCAACACCAAAAGCCTTCAGTTCTCATGTTTTTAAACTATAACAGCATTAAACCCAGTGTATGAAGGAACTATGTACAAGAATAAGTTACGTTCTTGGTGAATGAACGTGCTAAGGGCACATGACTCTTAGAAGTGGTTACCAGTTTGCGAGTGAATGTAACAGAAGAAAGTGTTATGTACGCACTTAGCTCCTTCATCCATGTTATGAGACAAACTTTTATTTTATCTTATTCTCACATATCCGATATCCCAAGAAAAGAAATAAAACATTAGGGATTAGCTGAAATTTATAAACTCTGAATGCAGGTGTTTTTACGAAGAAATTCTACTAAATCAATTAATTTAATTACAATAAACACTCATTTATTTAACTTCTTTTCTTTGCAGAACAGCTTAAAGGAGAAAGAAGGGGTTATGTACTTTTTTATATAAAAAAAATGTTATTTAAAAGCATTTATTAAAAAAAACAATAGAGCAGGCTATTTGGTTGATTTTTATAAAATAAACAATACCCTATTCGATTTAAAAACAAAATTACAACGTAAAAACCTTTAACTGCGATTTACTCGAAATAATGTTTTTGTGACATACCCCCTTCATCCACTCATGTCTTCAAATCTTTTCAACCCTATTCAATTAAGTATTATTATTTTATTAACCTCGAAACTTTGTATGGATGGATGGATCTTTGTTACTTTTTCAAGCTAAAACAGTTTGACGGATTCTGATCCATAATCCATAATCCATAATCCATACTAATATTATAAACGTGAAAGTGTGTCTGTCTGTCCGTCTGTTAGGTACCTCTTCACGCTTAAACCGCTGAACCGATTTAGATGAAATTTGGTATGGAGATAGTTTGAGACCCTGGGACTGGGAGGGACATAGGATATTTTTTCCCGGAAAACTGCATACTTCCCGCGGGACAGTGATGAACGAATTCATTGCAGACGGAGTCGCGGGCAACAGCTAGTAGTTTATATAAAAAAAAAATATTAGGGGACAATCTTACACAAATCGACCTAGTCCCAAACTAAGCAAAGCTTGTACTATGGGTACTAGACGACGACAAACATACTTATATAGATAAATAAATACTTAAATACATAGAAAACATCCATAACTCAGGAAGAAATATTCGTGCTCATCACACAAATAAATGCCCTTACCGGGATTCGAACCCAGGACCTCTTGCTTCGTAGGCAGGGTCACTACCAACTAGGCTAAACCGGTCGTTATATGATACTTTTATCCTGAAAAATTGCATAGTTCCCTCGGGAATGGAACTCTTTGCAGACGGAGTCGTGGGCAACAGCTAACTATGACTTGAAGAAGTGTGTGTGTTACTAAAATCACTGGACGGATTTCGTTGAAATTTGGCTTATATCTTAGGCATCTAACACATTAATGAACTAAAACAATTACTTTGCTCACCCGCGACCTTACAATAGTTACGTTTATGCAAGAAATGTGCGTTCATGCAGTTCCTCCACCTCCACACTGTACGAACACACACAAATCACATAAACCCAACCATCACCACCACCAAGCTACACTGACGCGTTTCGAACTCAACCAGAGCTCATCCTCAGAGTTACCACAACCGTATGCTATGCTACCAAACGTTAAACTCAGAGTTTAACGTTTGGTAGCATAGCATACGGTTGTGGTAACTCTGAGGATGAGCTCTGGTTGAGTTCGAAACGCGTCAGTGTAGCTTGGTGGTGGTGATGGTTGGGTTTATGTGATTTGTGTGTGTTCGTACAGTGTGGAGGTGGAGGAACTGCATGAACGCACATTTCTTGCATAAACGTAACTATTGTAAGGTCGCGGGTGAGCAAAGTAATTGTTTTAGTTCATTAATATGGACCTCCGCAAAGTAACGCCTGATTCAATAAATTATCTAACACATTGCAGTGGCGAAGGGTACTAACAACCCGATTCCGCACGGGTTGACTAAACTTTCGAAGTAACCAAACGCTTCTCTTCCGTCACTGCACTGCTGCACGGCTGCACCATTTCAAAACATAGTAAGGGATTTAGATAATTTTACAGGAGAGTGAAAAAACATGTTTTGTCTCAGCCGTACAAATTTTATCAATATTTGTTCAAAAAGTGATGCTTTTTTGGTTAACTAGATTAAGACGAATATCTAGGTACTTATATTTATGTTTAATTTCTTATATTACATGTTTTATCTGCAATTATTATGTACCATACTGGCTTTTGGAATGAGCGAATTGATTATCGTTTGACCACATCAAACCTAATAAGCCCCTCTGACTTTTTCAAAACCTAGTAAGTGCATGGCCACATACTAGGTTTTTGAAATAGTTTAGTGCCATACTAGGTTTTGAAATGGTCAAGCCCGTTTTTTTGTGTACTTACTAGGTTTGGAGGTACTCGTATCTGTGAAATTGAGCGAGATAGGCCTCTAAATGTGTTTGTATCCTGTAGGCACTTACTTACTGTAACCACGTTATATGCAAAAATCGTAAAATTGATTTTTTGAGAGTTACTACAAATACAAAATACAAAAATACAAAAATATTTATTAATTTCCACATAAAATTTCACAATTATGTCGAGCCCCTTTCGGTAAGTATAGCAATACTTGAGTTGGGAGGGACTAGGTTTACGAGGTTACTAGGTTTTGAATTGGTGCAGCCGAGCTGCTTTTCAAGAAGAGGATGAATGGGTATGTGTTTAGGTTTTTGCTCCGGCTTTACTTTAAAATTTTTTCACGCACCGCCACTGACACATAGGCTACTTTTATTCTGATTTTCCCGTGAGATCATGGGGCATTTGAATCCCAAAGTCTCAAACACTAAGTCAACAGACATGGAGTTTCCACGGTTCTCTTTGCGACGTAAATGGTGACCACGATTAGTTTTTGGTAATTTCCATGAGATTTTAGGAACAATTCCAATCAACCGCCAGACTCTGGTTTAAACGAACCAAGCCACAGGTTAAAGCTAGTACGCTAAAACGGCAACATTGTTTTCTTTACTTTTATTTCCTTCACAGTTAGATGTAATAAAGTTCATTATTTCTTGAAATTGTAAAGTACCTCAAGCAATTCTAAAGATTTATTTTACTTATTGTTAGTAATATAACTTGATGAACAATTTAATGCGAATAAATGAGGAAAACTAATAATTTACGTAAACAGCTTTTGTTTCTGAGAAATTAAGGATTTCAAAGTTCTGTATTAGTTTATTTTGATTAATACAAGTCACGTAATATGTCATAAACATTATTATGATATCGTGAAACGTGAAACGAGTTGGTTCTATTTTGTGTTTTCTTCTCGTAACATTCATAATTTAATATCATAAATGCGGAAATGTGTCCGTCTGTCTGTAAGTATATTACCTCTTCACGCTTAAACTGCTGAACCGATTTTTTTTTCATATTATTAATCTGCAATCGGCCATTCTGGCCATAATCAGATAGTTATAAATTATATTTTAGGTTTCTTTGGGAGGGTTCCATTGAACACCATCGCCAATTTATAACCGATTTAAATGAAATTTGGTGTAAAGATAGTTTAAACCCCTGAGAAGGACATAGGATAGTTTTTTTTATCCCGAAAGAATGCATAGTTCCCGCGGAATTGCGATAAACAAATTCTTCAGAAACGGAGTCGCGGGCAACAGCCACAGCGTTACCTATAAAAGAGTAACTGACTGACTGACTGACAGACATAATAAAGTTAAATCATTGGACCAGACTAGATTTTAAATTTAGCATATATTCCTCGAGGATCATAGAATGCTTTAAGAGGATTTTTCTCGAAATGCTCACAGGATCAGCTAGTCTTTTTAATCTTTGCTTCGCCTTTCAACAGATTCTGTAAGACTCTGCGATCATAGTTAAACATTATTGGAATTAATTAAATATCAAAAGCTGTTTTTACTTTTAGTTGTACTATGACTGAAAGTTAATATTAAATTTAATGTTACATAACTTTGCTAACGGTCTGTGTGCCGCTAAACATATCCAAATTGTCAAATAGTACATTATGTAAATAATAATCATAATAATAATGGTAGGTGTCCGTTATCTCACTCCATAGCCCGGTAATCCTGTCCACAACATCCCAACCCCATAGCCAATTCCATGTCGATTCCTACTTGGCAATAGATTGGCAACTGTGGAGGACTGTCCGCTAGCACATCCTCATGGTGTATTAGGGGATAGACCTCCATAGTTGCGCCCATCTCATTTATATTATATGGTACCAAAGGCCTCTTCATGTTGGCTTTGGCCCCATGAATTCCTTTCAAATGACCGGGTCCCCATGGGCCCGTGATCGGAAACCCGTACCAACATAATAATAATTCTTTATTTCCATAAAAATGATACCAAAACTCAAGACATATTAGGTATTATAACATTTGCACACCGGAATCCCGGTAGAATATTTTTGTACTAAAAATAACCTATTAAATAAGTATACCACCAGTAAAGACAATATTCTGCAAATAAACAATCATTTCATTTCATTTACATAAAACTGACTCGTGGTTGACTCCTATCTCAGCTGATGAAAAGTGCAGATGAGGCCAACGATCTATCTCACTGGTTTAGTAACAGCCTATTCATTAACTCTAGCCTTGGAAAGCCCTAGGTTAGTGACTTATCTGGAAATACAGGCGATGGGAGTGAATTCCATTCTTTAGCAGTTACTCTCCCGCACGTATAAAGCCGTAGAATAAAATTGTAAAGTAGTTGTTTTTGGTAAGGAAAACTTATTGTTCCTGCGGAAATGCACAATTCTTTTAACGTATTCTCTAATAGACTGTGAGCCCTATCCTTGTTCCGTCTCAGGGTCATCACAAAGGTGCTCGGTCGACCTTTACGCGGTTGGCTGGAGCGATGAAAAATACAAACGGGTCACTGGAAAATGAGGCGAGCGGGCAACCCTGGGCCACAATTAGGGTTGTCAACTTTCCGCTGTACGCGAGACGTCCCGTTTCTGGAGTTCTAGAGTATACGTCCCGGAAAAGGTCTGCGCGGGACACAGATTGTCCCGATTTCAGGCTGAACTAGATTATAAGCACCGAAATTAACGTTGGTTTGAATACACCGCGTACTTATTCGCTCGGCACCATCATGTCCTCCTCTTTCCCGATCTCTATTGTACTAGATTTTTTATGTTTGCGTTTGGCCAGAATGGCTATTTTCTTGTAGCAAAATTTCCTTTCGCATTTTTTCCCAGTTGCATTTTTTTCTTACTATGGTTTTTGACTGAAGCTTATTTTCACAATCGCCCAACGAGGCCATAGGTCAAACGAACTAGCAAACGACTTTTCATTCCGGCATCGTTCAATTTCGCCCTATATAACGGACATAACAATACCGGACAAGCAATAATCCAAGTCCATTACAATTATCAAAATATTTGCCCGAACCTCAAAGTCACACCCAACTCCTCGTTCAGTTTTGAAGAGGCTATGTTTTTATAGCGCAGTCGTTAACTTTGAAATATCGGTCACCCACCCCTAGGAGGGGGTGGAGGGTGTTGGCAAATAAAATAAAAATAAAGGCCCGATTACGGTCGACATTTTATAATGGACGTCGAAATGACATGCGGGCGCCGGCGTGGCGCAGGGGAGGCGTGGAGTAGAAATGTCATGGTTGTTTTGTTTTTTTTAGCGTGGATATTCGTTCGGTGGTGTTTAGTTCTTTTGATTTGGTAGTGAGACTTATTTGATTTAGAATTGAAATTATGTTGATAAGTGAATAAAAATTACCACGAAAAACAAATTGAGCTACCTATTTACCTTGTTTTCAGTGTTGCTTATTATTATGGTGCTGAATAAGGAGTTATGAAAAGTGAAGTTTTTTTTTAATTCAGTTCTTAAAAAGGTTTTTCCCATATTTGTCTCGTGAAAATAAAATACCTAATTCCATAATTCTATTTCAACGAGAAGAACTTTTGATTTCCATGGTTATTGTACGAAAATTTACTTTCTAAAAGTTGTATATTTTGATTACGAGATTAGCCCTTACTACTTCATAGCTTTCCAAATTATTTCGATAAATAAAAAAGAACCCGGCTCAGATTGGAAAGAAAACAAGCGTGCGTTGAGTGGGTGTAAGATCGAATGGTTTTTTAATTAGTTCAGTTAAATTATAATGAGAATAAGTTTCGTGAAAGTAATAAAATTAACGACTCTGAAAGCCAGATCTGGTTTAATCGTGGATTTATTAGGTTTTACTAGTTGGCAGGAAAACTGCTTATTCTTTTACTAACTAGGTGCTGCCCGCGACTTCGTCCAGAATTATGTGTTAAGGCTTCTTCATCTCTTTCATTGAATAAAGCAAAAATCCAGCAGAGCAACACATAAAAATTGGCTCTATATCTAAATCCCTAATGATTATTTGTCCTAATGTAATGTTTGTCCTAATGATCGTTTGTCCTAACTCTTTTTATATAAAATCTATTAATTGTTCTGGATTTTTATAAAACAAAGCTAACCTAACCTATAGAGTTCTAGAGGATAATCACAAAAAAATTCACAGTTTCCGAGAAAAAAAGTGTTAGGACAAACGATCATTAGGACAAACATTACATTAGGACAAACGATGTTAGGGATTTAGAATGAGACCCATAAAAATTCAACATCATCGTTATCAGTATCCGTTAGTGATAATATGAAATGAAAATGAAATGAAATGAAATATATTTATATATATTATTGATGCAGAAACAGTAACATAAATACATTGTCAGCGGGCCCCAAACTAGGCAGTGCCTGTATCTTGGGCACTAATGGGCACCCTGAAGAGTTGGTATTCCAAACAGAAACGAATTACAGTGCATAGTGCTTTAAAAGGTATATTAACAGTTTATATAGAGGAGAGGAAGAAAAATTTGCAGAAATAATAATAATAATAACAATAACCCTCACCCCAACTAATTGCTGCCAATGACACAGTATAAAAGTATAGTATGTGTGTGTGTGTTTGCGCGCGTGTGTGTTGACCTACTTAAATAATTTATTGAATCAGGCGTTACTTTGCGGAGGTCCATATTAATGAACTAAAACAATTACTTTGCTCACCCGTGACCTTACAATAGTTACGTTTATGCAAGAAATGTGCGTTCATGCAGTTCCTCCACCTCCACACTGTACGAACACACACAAATCACATAAACCCAACCATCACCACCACCAAGCTACACTGACGCGTTTCGAACTCAACCAGAGCTCATCTTCAGAGTTACCACAACCGTATGCTATGCTACCAACTGTTAAACTAACAAACCAAAACAAATGTTTTAACTTGTCACTGTAACTTCTCAAGTACCCACTTTATTTTTCTTATTCTCAAACTACCCCACAAAAATTAACTTTTATTGACATATTATAAAACTACCTTGAATTTCTTTGTTTATTTATTTATAAGGCATATTTAATTAATACTAACTGTTCAAATTCGACCCAAGCCGCAGTAAAGGAGAAGATACTAAATTTACCTGTTCATTAATAATAGACCCCATAGTGTTGTACCTAATTATTTCCATGCATTCCAGAGCATCCAGACGCAACCCCTTGCCGCAATAATGTAACACTTCATAAGAATCTGAATCTAACAATGAATGATTTGATTCCAACAAATGTTTTGCAAAATTCGATCTATCTGGATGCTCATTCCTATATGCCGAAACATGCTCTTTAAATCTAGTATTAAAACTTCGGCCTGTCTGTCCTACGTATATCCCATTGCAGTCATTACAAGTAAGCTTGTATACCCCCGATCTAGTTCCCTTATCTACCTGTTCTTTGTGGTTACATAGCCTAGAGTACAAAGAGTTGTTAGTCTTAAAGGCAACATTATTGTTGACTGTGCCTCTTTCTAAGGAACATTTTGATTTAGAGTTGAGTACTATTTATCAGATAGCGATCTCAAATGGTTATACAAAATCAATGGTAGATAGTTTAGTTCAAAAGAAGCAGGCACGGTTAGTAAATAGCATGCTTTACGCTGCGTTACCTTCTCAGTCTACTAACAAATATAGATCTAGCATCTCTTACGTCGGGGGTTTGTCTGATAAGATTTATGGCATTTTTAAATCAAACAATATTAATGTTGCCTTTAAGACTAACAACTCTTTGTACTCTAGGCTATGTAACCACAAAGAACAGGTAGATAAGGGAACTAGATCGGGGGTATACAAGCTTACTTGTAATGACTGCAATGGGATATACGTAGGACAGACAGGCCGAAGTTTTAATACTAGATTTAAAGAGCATGTTTCGGCATATAGGAATGAGCATCCAGATAGATCGAATTTTGCAAAACATTTGTTGGAATCAAATCATTCATTGTTAGATTCAGATTCTTATGAAGTGTTACATTATTGCGGCAAGGGGTTGCGTCTGGATGCTCTGGAATGCATGGAAATAATTAGGTACAACACTATGGGGTCTATTATTAATGAACAGGTAAATTTAGTATCTTCTCCTTTACTGCGGCTTGGGTCGAATTTGAACAGTTAGTATTAATCAAATATGCCTTATAAATAAATAAACAAAAATTCAAGGTAGTTTTAAATATGTCAATAAAAGTTAATTTTTGTGGGGTAGTTTGAGAATAAGAAAAATAAAGTGGGTACTTGAGAAGTTACAGTGACAAGTTAAAACATTTGTTTTGGTTTGTTAGTTTAACATTTGGTAGCATAGCATACGGTTGTGGTAACTCTGAAGATGAGCTCTGGTTGAGTTCGAAACGCGTCAGTGTAGCTTGGTGGTGGTGATGGTTGGGTTTATGTGATTTGTGTGTGTTCGTACAGTGTGGAGGTGGAGGAACTGCATGAACGCACATTTCTTGCATAAACGTAACTATTGTAAGGTCGCGGGTGAGCAAAGTAATTGTTTTAGTTCATTGACTTGAGGAGAACAAGTTCTCCGTTTCTAAATATGTTAGCCTCTTCAGCCACTCCCCCACAGATCTCTTCACACGGCCAGGCCCCCATTTTTTTATGTCCACCAGTGTCTTGCTTATCACATAATAATAATAATATAAGTAATATCTTTTTTTCTTATCCCGTGGGAATTTTAAAACATTCTGAGATGGGTTTAAGCGGTTTTAATTACCTACTAGCAAGCTCAATTTGAAGAGATTTGTAATCATAAATATGGAGATAGAGTCCCGTTGAACTGAACATATAACACGACATATTTAACGACCGCTTTAGCCTAGTTGGTAGCGACCCTGCCTACGAAGCCTCCTGCGAAGGTCCTGGGTTCGAATCCCGGTAAGGGCATTTATTTGTGTGATGAGCACGAATATTTGTTCCTGAGTTATGGATGTTTTCTATGTATTTAAGTATTTATTTATCTATAGAAGTATGTTTATCGTCGTCTAGTACCCATAGTACAAGCTTTGCTTAGTTTGGGACTAGGTCGATTTGTGTAAGATTGCCCCCCTAATATTTATTTATTTATTTATTTATATAAATCCCGTTTAAGCCCGATCTCGCAGGATTGCAAGCAATGCGTCCTTATTCTTTGTCTACATCATGAAGGCGACTTTCTGTGCAAAAGATAAAGGATTTGAGATAGGCGTTGATGAGTCAGTCAGTCAGGATTTTTCTTTTTATATGTAAAAATTGTTGTGTGTTGTGTTGTTGTGTGTTGTGTGTTGTGTTTGTTGTTGTTGTTGTATGTTTGTTGTTGTTGTTGTTTTGGGGGAACGCGTTGTATGCTGGTGGCACGGGACCGATCTGTTTGGCGAGCCTTGGGGGAGGCCTATGTTCAGCAGTGGACGTCCTTCGGCTATAATGATGAGGATGATGAAAAAATTACTGTTTTATGCGGCTAGACTATAATAACGGCCGACAACGCAGTCTCAGTGACACTGTAGTGTTCATTGGCACGATGATCGCTTACAATCAGGTGAACTGAGCCACATGTCTGCACGTCACTTTACGCATTCAAAAAAAATCTTTTTGCTTGCTTTTTTGCTATCGAACTCCTCCGAGACGGCTCGACCGATTTTTATGAAACTTTTTTTCTGTATTGATTAGGTCTGAGAATAGGTAGTAGGCTATTTTATATCCCTATTTCTCTGCAGATGGAGTCGCGGGCAACATCTAATCTAGTTTCATATAAATAACAAAAAGATAAACTTACGATCTTTTGTATTTCATAAAATAAATGAGGATACATTCACTGTAGCCAAGAGTAATTAATCATACTTTTTCGCAAATCGTCTAGAAAAAACTTTTTACTGTAACCAACCTGCTTACCTGGCTATGATTCCAGGTTTAGGTTATTAGTGGACATTAATAATGAACTAATGGCATGTTGGCTCCGCCTTTAGCGTGACGCATTCTGATTCAAATAGCCTTAGCAAATTAAATATCAAATTAACTACCAGCCTAAACAGGACGGTTTGGTCGAACGCTGCTCTCGTTCACACAGGTCGGATTAACATGGCTTTAAATAACGACCAGGTCAATTGGAGCTGTTGTTGGTAGTGCTGTTGATAGTAACAAAGGTCTAGTTTATTTGTTTTGTGGATGCCTATTCAAAGTTAATTTATTTTGATTTTTAAGTATCCTAGATCTCAGTACATACAACAACTTTATCTAGAAGTATCTTGCAATAGGAATATTACTTCTAAACTGGGCTTTAACGGCGGCTTTGCGTGTGATAACTGTTAAATTGGGCAGTTGAATTGAAATTTTGGGATTTTACGAAATTCCTAAGGGAATTCCCTAAAATCCATTAAACGTTTTAACGTGAAAAAGTAACAAACAAACATACACATGCAATGATATTACTAGCTGTTGCCCGCGACTTCATATATCCGGTGTAAAAACTAAGTATCTTTTTCATTCCCAAGGTTTCAAAATTCATACCGAATTTCATCAATTTGAGCGTAAGAAAGTCATCATTCTCATGATTTCAGCCGAAAGACGTCTGCTGAACATAAGCCTCCCGCAAGGCTCGACAAACAGATCGGTCCTGCACCATCCGCATC
Source organism: Archips crataeganus (assembly GCA_947859365.1). Lineage (NCBI taxonomy): Eukaryota > Metazoa > Arthropoda > Insecta > Lepidoptera > Tortricidae > Archips > Archips crataeganus. The sequence goes on along the minus strand of OX402070.1, from coordinate 1,755,191 downwards.
CAATTCGTTCCCGCAACCTTAACCTGGTCGTCGCTCCATCTTGTTGGAGGCCTACCTACACTGCGTCTGCCGGTCCGCGGACACCACTCGAGAACCTTTCGGCCCCTTCGGCTGTTAATTCTACAAGCGATCTGCCCAGCCCACTGCCACTTAAGTCTAGATCGATAAGAACATAACAAATAAAAAATAAACTAACCTTCACATGTATAATATTAGATAGGATTACAATTATAAAGACTTCCCGATACTCAAAAATTCAAATCATTTTTGGTTTGAATTTTGACACATTTAAAAAAATGCAATACTACCTAAGGGCAGCTCCACCCCACCCCAAGCCATCACTTTATCGCGTATTTATTTTCAATCGTTCGGGGCGGGAGTCGAACGCGCTCCCCTCCCTGCCCGGGCCAGGTGGAGGATTTCAAATTTTAAAATTGACAGTGACCAACGTTTTCTAGATACTACCAAACATGCCGACCAAACAGCCGATCATCAGATAAAAGTGTGATGTTCAAATCCTAAAAATTTGAGATTATCTGTCTGCGAAGAATAAAGGTTCCTACGTAAAATACAACGTGTAATACGACTTATTCTCAGACCTATTAATCATATCATAATCATCATTTATTGCAACCATGGTACATTATGGATGTTTAAGGATACATTTGTTTGTTTCACATGGACCCTGGTAGGGCACAGCATACTATAATATAAGATAGAACTTTTTACATTTTACATTTCAAATAAATATTAATTAATTCAAAAAAATTCTACATAATTATACAAACAAGGATTAAATACTTAATTAAAAACTATAAATTATTAGGTACATATAACAAAATAATATTTCATTTTTGTGTTGTGTAATCGATGTTTTTCTATATATTAAATATAGACAAAAAAAACTAGTGAGTACTTAGGTGTTTGACAACCATTTTTATTTTCAATCTAACAGTCAACTCGTTTAGGTGCGTAAAATTGTATCTAACTTTTTTATATCTACGTAATTAAATTAAAGACTTTGAAATATAATGTATTTTGTTTTATTCTAGATATCGTGTTTCATAGTAGCATAACATTTACTGCTTATGATTATGACTTGCACAATCGATATTCAAATAGAAATAACGTAAGTTTTATTTTTCAAAACTACCGGGTTCGATTTCCGAACTGAGAAGAAGTTTTTTTTTAATCTGTAGACATAGACATAGACATATTTATTCAATAAACAATACAAGATTGTGTCTGAATTCCTTACAGCTAACAATACAAAAACCTATACAATAATTAGATTACACATCCATCAAATATTTCGTCAACGCTATAAAAGCAGTCTCTTAATAAAAATTGTTTTAATTTAACTTTGAAAATATTATACACCGTGAAATTTTAGTGGTTGTTTTCCCGAAACGAGGTGATTTAGTATCGATTGTACAATCGATTTATAATTACTATTTTGACTAGAGTCAAAAATCCAATTGTGAAAAACGAAAGTCGAAAATGACCGCAAACCAATAGTAACGCTTCGTTGGTACCTAACCTATCGTACGATCGTACGCTACTTGTTCCAACGAAGCGTTACTATTGGTTTGCGGTCATTTTCGACTTTCGTTTTTCACAATTGGATTTTTGACTCTAGTCAAAATAGTAATTATAAATCGATTGTACAATCGAAACTAAATCACCTCGTTTCGGGAAAACAACCACTAAAATTTCACGGTGTATTGTACGATACCTGTTAGTTCTACAGGAAGTCTATTGAACAACTTAACAGCCTGGTTTTTAGTACATTGCTTCTCCATTTTAGAAATCGGGCGGAAACGGATCTTCATATTTCACGCAGTTTTTCTTGTCCCTAAAACCGATGACATGGTTCCTAAGAACAGATCTTTTGTATGTCTAATAGTTACAGACTTGCTCATACTGACTAAATGTACCATCCTGTATAACGTCGATGAAACTGCAATACCGCGTAAGTCGCGTAACCAACAATTGCTAATACCGCGTAACTAACTTGTGGCAATTTTTACAGGAGAGTTAAAGTGTTTATTGATGCCAGACTTACCCACACTTAAATAAGTTTTTGTTAAAAATTTCATTTTCAATGCAAGCTTTTTTGCTGACTGTACTTTTTGTTGACCGTAGGTACTAGCATTGTCATCCAACCTAGAGATAATTTACGATAACATGGCCCGCCCCTCCACAATTCAAGAAGTCTTCAATGTATTGTGAAAGTATTTATAAAGCACACCAAAACTTTCAACGCATGTGTGCGTGTTGAGACAGCCGTCAAACAGAAGCAGATACTAAAAATTATTTCGTAAATATGTGACTAAAAACACATTGAAATAGTAATGTGGAGGGGCGGGCCATGTTATCGTAGTTTATCTCTACATAAGTATACCAAATTTCAAGTTGATCCGACCACTGGAAGTGGGTCAAACTCAATTTCCAAGATTTCACCCTTGCATGCATATCTACATACATTGCAAGTTAATAAAAAGCTTTTAAAAAGCAAGCAAAGCAAAGTAACATTTTGTTAGTTACGCAGCATTAGCCATTGTTGGTTACGCAATATTGCAGTTTCACCGACGATATGCTGGCATGATTCCTGAAGTGAAACCCCCAATCCTGAGCTACTGTCTCATCAAATCTCGCCTATAGGACTATTAAGGTATTCGTCCACGTGACGCGAGGGTCAAGAGAAGGGTCGACGCCCCCGCACGTGAGCTTAGAATCCCTTTCACAATGCGACAAGTGTTGACGTATAGGACAGCGTGTTTAGGAGCCAAGCACCTTGTCGGTTTGAATCAAGCCTGGTGGATTGCTAATATCGTCGAAGAGTGCCTAGATCAATTTAACAAAAAAGTTTTTTCCTAGTAACAAAATTTCCATTCGCTTTTTTTTCCAAATGCTTTTTTTCTCACTAAAATGAAAAAAAAATGAAAATGAAAAAGTTTATTTCACACACAAAACACATAAAATTACAAAAGAAAAAAAAAAAAAATATATATATATATAAAAAGAGATGGTGGAGCCAGCGCTGGTCTTCCGGCGGGACCCTGCTTATCAGTCACAGAAACCCTGTCGCGCAACTATAGATGGAAACTAACGGTAGACTACGGTTATTTAACAAAATTTGTCGTTAGCTACCAATACTTAACCGGTTAACTATGGTTATTTAACCGCAGGTCGTATTGAAGCTTGGTGGTAAGTGGATAGCTTTTTCTGTTTTTTTGTTAGTGTTTGACATTTATTTTAGATTGTTTAGGTACATAATCCATAAATCGTTATTTACATGACAAAAACTTTCGCAAAAATCCCGCTCTCATATGAGTGAGTGAGATGGAGAATGCGCCGCGCGCGAAACGGCTGCGGTGGCGGTGGCGAGTCGATGGTATAAGTAAGTGTAGATCAGGCAACGTCGCGCCGCACACCTCACACCTCGCCACCCATGAGTGAGCGAGATGGAAGAGGCGCGGCCACGCAGTTTGCGAGTTGGACTCGGGCGGAACTAATTTGAGATGCATACCTACCTATATGGCACTGGTACCTACTATAAATACTTAATTTCATAAACGTCATTCAAACAAAGTCATAAACGCCACTATGCAATACTAACAATCACCGCAATCACCTAATAAATTTAATATTTTTTATCAATAAAATTAAATAATTACTTAGTTTATTTTAATTAAGTATAAACACAGTACAAAAATTTCCGTAATGTACCAAAGTAACCCGCTCAAAATGGTTATTAACCGTTTTTAACCAAAAAATCCGTTAAAAACCCGACGGTTATAAACGTTAAAAACCGGCTTCCCATCTATACGCGCAACATGGCCTTAAGCGGTATGCTGAACGCAGCCGTTGCGACTGCAACGAGCAGCGCTGTCTGGCGGCGAACAGAACAAACGCAGACATTTATAACCTAAAAGGCCTACGGTACACTACGGTTTTTTACTGAAGCTTATTTTCACAATCGCGTTTTTTCCCAACTTTAATCGACACAGAAACAAGTAGGTTTAGATTATGCTAAGATTGCATCGGCCAGAAGGGCCAAAAGCACATAGAAGAAGGAGCTCCGTGTGAGCGGAGCTCCGTCGACACTGTTTCTGTGTCAATTCAAATTGGGGAAAAACGCTACTGTGAAAACAAGCTTCAGTAAAATATGCATGTGGGAGAAAATGCGAATGGAAATTTTGCTACTAGGAAATTACTTGATTTCGGTGCGTATCTGGCATAAAAACTTTAGTCGTAATGTAATGTTTGTCATAATTTTTGTAAGTCATTATTTTTTCCCGTGGAAACCGTAAATTTTGCAGTTTTTTAACTCTATAGTTTAGGTTAGAAAAGTAAGTATAGAATTTTATTTTTAAGTTTTTATATGCAATAAAGTTTCAAAGTTTGCATATACATATCGGTATCGCTTCGCTAGTCGCTTTAATTGGATCTCAAAACGCTTCTGAAGTTTCCCATGTACAGTACAAACCACTACAAAAACCTCCATAACAAACTCACTTCAAAACCTAAGTGTCCTCGGACACCTCCAATACCGAACAATACATTATCATTGGGGCTCCAATTCATAAATCGTGTAGTTGAACGCCTTCATACAATAATCGTATACCCCAGGGACCACGTTTATGGCCGCAACTTTAACATCCTTGTAAAACCAGGGATGAAATAGAGAAAGAATCAAGATCAAACCGTCTTCGGCATGTACGACATACAAAGACAAAAAATAACCTGAGGCAATTACAAGTATTATGCTCAAGATACGACCAATGGCCTTGTTTCTACAAGCTTTAGTTTGGTTTCCATGTCCAATACGCTGATTATTTTATGCGCTGAAACTTGTTTTCGCATTCAATATACAGGGTTATTTGTAATTCACTGACATCCTCTTAACGCTGAATTCCTATCACTCAAACAAATGTTTTTTGTTTTACGACTTTTTAAAATGAAGCACTTTTTTTCCCATACAAATACACAGAGTATCGTAAAAATATGAGGTAATCTCAAATTTTCAAAACCAAAAATATTAAGTTATGACAAAAGCCGTAAAACAAAAAACATTTGTTTAAGTGGTAGGAGTTTAGGGTTAAAAGGATGCTAGTGAATTACAAATAACCCAACCCTGTATTTTCTATCATACGGTAGATGGTGATCGAAAGAGATGGTGAAAGCGAACGCAGCCGCTCGTTAAACAATACGGGCTCAGGCCTTTTACTCCGAAATTCTTCAAATTCTACTTGAAAAGATATGTAGTAATGAAATTAGTACAAATGAAATTATGGGAAATGAAGGGATATCAAAAAAATACATGAAATTTTTTAAACTATTTTAGTCTTGTTTATATTCTGACGTTCTCATCAAGTCGATTGATATGACATTGCGAGACTAATGTTACGTTTGAAGTTAACTCCTCGTACGCACAAACGTGGATTAAAAGTTAATTGTGCAAGCGTTACTGCAGGATTAGCAAGACAACGAGATTTTTCGTTCTAATATTTTTTATGAAACAAGGGAATAAAACCTATCTGTAATCTGGTATAAGTAGCATTAACTTGAAACGGTTGAACCAATTAATACAAACTATGTTTTAGGTATTAGCTTTACTTTTATTCTTCAATTTTGACTCATTTCTATTTGTCGAAGTAACTTGAAACTCGGTACCGTAAAACCACATAACTATAGTCCTGGCCTGCAACAATAGTCCAATTTTCGTCCTTATATTATCCTTAAAATAAATTATCGTAATTTATTGAATCAGGCGTTACTTTGCGGAGGTCCATATTAATGAACTAAAACAATTACTTTGCTCACCCGCGACCTTACAATAGTTACGTTTATGCAAGAAATGTGCGTTCATGCAGTTCCTCCACCTCCACACTGTACGAACACACACAAATCACATAAACCCAACCATCACCACCACCAAGCTACACTGACGCGTTTCGAACTCAACCAGAGCTCATCTTCAGAGTTACCACAACCGTATGCTATGCTACCAACTGTTAAACTAACAAACCAAAACAAATGTTTTAACTTGTCACTGTAACTTCTCAAGTACCCACTTTATTTTTCTTATTCTCAAACTACCCCACAAAAATTAACTTTTATTGACATATTATAAAACTACCTTGAATTTCTTTGTTTATTTATTTATAAGGCATATTTAATTAATACTAACTGTTCAAATTCGACCCAAGCCGCAGTAAAGGAGAAGATACTAAATTTACCTGTTCATTAATAATAGACCCCATAGTGTTGTACCTAATTATTTCCATGCATTCCAGAGCATCCAGACGCAACCCCTTGCCGCAATAATGTAACACTTCATAAGAATCTGAATCTAACAATGAATGATTTGATTCCAACAAATGTTTTGCAAAATTCGATCTATCTGCATGAACGCACATTACGCAAAGTAATTGTTTTAGTTCATAAATTATGGTGTTAGGCCTAAAATATTTTGCTTTAGTCTAGCCATGTAGCTATCATATTTTAAGGATAATGTAAGGATGAAAATTGGACTATTTTTGCAGGCTAGGACTACAGTTATGTGGTTTTACGGTACAAGTATAGAACTCAGATGACAATGAAGTAATCCAGTATCAACAGCAGAAAACTAGAATAAAAATAACCGATACTACGGCAAAGTCACCATTCATTCGCGCGAGGAAGCCACTAACAAACAAAATTCTAAACTAATTGAAATAAGTCAAAATAACTTGATAGTAATAAAATGCCACGCCGTGCCATGCCGTCAGTGGGCGCCGGCCATTACTGAGTCCTCGCCAGCGCGGTGCATGGGCTGAGGGGTATGACGACAAAGGGGGCCGAGAGAGGTGCGGGCGGTTCAGCTTTACCTATCTATATTATTATAAAGGAATGCGAAAATATCTGTCTGTTACCTAATCTTTTTTTTTTCTTTTTTTTTTTCTTTTTTTTTAATAAATATTACGGGACAATCTTACACAAATCGACCTAGTCCCAAACTAAGCAAAGCTTGTACTAAGGGTACTAGACGACGATAAACATACTTAAGTATGTAGATAAATAAATACTTAAATACATAGAAAACATCCATAACTCAGGAACAAATATTCATGCTCATCACAAATAAATGCCCTTACCGGGATTTGAACCCAGGACCTCTTGCTTCGTAGGCAGGGTCACTACCAACTAGGCTAAAGCGGTCGTTTAATCAGTGGTTTAATCACACTTAAACCACTGAACCCATTAAATAAAACGTGGTATAAAGATTGTTTGAGACCATGGAAAAAACAAAGGATAAGTTTTTATTCCAGACACTTGCATTGCTCTCGCGAGATAGCGATAAACGAATTCTTCGCAAACGGAGTCGCGGGTAAGAGCTAGTACTTATATATAATTGACTAGCTGGTGCTCGCGACTACGTCCGCGTTAATCATTAATGTTCCGCTCCTATTGGTCGTAGCGTGATGTTAGCTATAGCCTTTCTCGATAAATGGGCTATTCAACACAAAAATAAGTTTTCAATTCGATCCAGTAGTTCCTGAGATTAGCACGTTCAACCAAACAAACAAACTCTTCAGCTTTACAATATTAGTAGTATAGATTAATTAAGGCGTTACTTTGTGGAGGTCAATGAACTTTAACTTTCCTAATACACTTACATCAATCAAAAAACAAAAAGCAACCAAGGTAAAAGTTAGTTTATATGTGTAGTTACAAATCAGGTCAACGACTATCCACTATTTCCACAGACCAGAATCGTATTTCACGTACCTAGAACTTCCAAAGATATGGTATGCATAGATACAGTACAAGAAAACCTACGGAAGAGTGAGAACTACAGTTTTTTCGCTGAACGAAATCCACGTACGTATATCATCCACATACGCGGCGGCTGTATTGATTTTACGTCAAAACATTTTTCATTTTATCTACGGGGCTGGCATTAGTTTAAAGATAATGTCGGAAGCGATAAGCCAAATTAAAAATATAGTAAATCGTATCAGTTATTGACGTTATCTGAAGTTCCGAAAAACAGGGCACTGTTGGAGTCTCGAGGATGAAGTTTAGTAGCTTTTTAACATAATTCAAGGGTATTCAATTCTGTTAAATAATTCCACAGCGAGTTTCACATAATTTGTTTTGTAATAATCATCGTTTGCCATAAAATGTAAGAAAAGCGTTGACTTGGATGGTCATCTTATAGAGCGCAGTAGGACAATAGGGATGTTGACACCACAAATCAACTGACGTACTTTTCATGAGCTGTCAAAACACAATTCTCCCATAGAGTTTGAATGGCAATAACAACTTATGAAATCACTTGTTCGCCAACTCAATCAACTAACTATTTATTTGTGTAAAGCAACAAAAAATCTAATTTTGCAGTTAATCGAAAATTAATCTGGTTTTCAGGGCTAAGAATACAGCGTTTTTACACTGAAGTCTAGTCTTCAAATTATTTTTTAATGGCGTCAACATCCTTATTCTGAAAGAAGTGTTTCAGAAATAAATATTTCTACCCATATCCGTCATAGACTTTGAAACTATTTTACAGATGTACCCCAATCATTTCGTTTGAAAGGCAATAATGTCACTACAAATGTTGATTTTATAACAAAGTTCCGAATAGGGCTTCTACAGACGCCAACTAAACATGAGTTTACATGGGATCTCACAACTTTTGTAATGGAAAAACTACGTCGAATCAAGAACTAAGTATTTACAAGTTAAGTATGAAGTATCTTTTTCTATTTATTTTTTATTTTCTTCAACTTCATTTTTTTGTAAAAGTTGGCCTAGTAGCGCCATCTCTTGGTCCAGGTGAGCGGGTAGCTCCGAAGGAGTGTTGAAGTCTCTCGGTAGAGGGCATTAACATAGATGCGCTTTATCACTGCCTAATGTGATTATAACAGACTGAAGTGTACGATGTATGGGAAAGATTCGTCGCTAACTTCTAGACCAGTGATGGTGTAGGGGTAAGTACGCAGCACGGAACGCTGAGGACCTGGGTTCGATTCCCAGCATTGGTCTTTTTTCTGGGGTTTTTTCTGTGCATCTATATTTCAGTTTGTATTTAGTTTGAAATATAAGTATTTAACCAAAACTACAGCCCCGCTGCTGTTCCAGGTTACGGTAGCTGGTCTGGGTAACGGCGGAGCAAGGAGTGCTACGACCGTGAATGGCTCAGGGCCGATCTGTTTGGCGAGCCTTGGGGGAGGCCTATGTTCAGCAGTGGACGTCTTTCGGCTGAAATGACGATGATGATGATGAAACCTACTAGATTTACTGTAGAGACTCTGTGCCATTCGTTTCGTATAGCGAGGGAGCGAAACTTTGATGCCTATGACAGATGTATGACGTAAAGCTCTACGTAGAGTGCTTTTATGTAGCGAGTCTTTGCGTGTGGTTAAAACTGTCATTTCAAAACTATCTAAGATTAGGTTACATGCAAAGGGGTAAAATATACATAGAAAACATAAAATTATACTATAGAAAATAGGAGACTACAGATTATGAAAAATATGACTGACTCAAATGACCAAAAGGAAATCTGTCTATATAAATTTTCTTGTAAATAAGAAAGAAGATATAAAATGTTTTATTCGTAGGTAATTCAATTTTCATTACCATTACATTATTAAGAATTATTGGAGTGTTTCAATTTTGTTAAGACAGACTTTTCTATAGCGCCACTAGCTACCGTAGGTTTATTATTATAAACTCGCGCACGAAGGGTTCCGTACCATTATCTATAAAAAGGGCAAAAAAATCATTTTTGTTGTATGGGAGCCTAAACTATTTATTTTATTCTGTTTTTTAGTATTTTTTGTTATAGTGGCAACCGAAATACCATCATCTGCGAAAATTTCAACAGTCTAGCTATCACGGTAGCCTAGCCAAACAGACCGGTCCTGCGCTATCCGCATCCAACGCGTTCCCGCAACCTTAACCAGATTCACATATTGTTGGAGGCCTATCTACACTGCGTCTTCCGGTCCGTGGACGCTAATCGAGAACCTTCTGGCCCCATAGGCTAACAGTTCTACGAGCGCATACCCTGCCCACTGCCACTTGAGTCTGGCGATTCTTCGAGCTATGTCGGTGACTTCAGTTCATCATTTCTAATGTTATCCCGCAGAGAAACTCCAAAAAGGCTAGGAAATACTGGTGATGAGGCCAGCTTACTACGTTTGATCTAATCTGATCAGGTACTCACGTAGTAAAATGGCTTCCAGACACGCACTACCCACGATTGTTATTTACGTCTACTGAAACGTCTGGAATGTAGTGTCAATACAAGAACAGTACTTTCGGTGGTGACGAATTAGTCGATTATATTTTTTTTTGTGCGCGGACAAACTCACAGACAAAAACTAGCTTATCCGTAACCAGCAAACACAAATAATTCCCTTGCAATCCGCTCGCCAAACCGTCTGAAACAAAAACTAATCGAGCCTACAACTATAATCGTACTCCAATTTGATTCAGCAACACAAAAGACTAAATTGCCTTGAACCCCAAATAAAAGTGAAAATAGTACGCGAAATAAAATAAAATAAAATGAAATGAAAAGCCTTGCGAGGGAAATACGTCTCCGCACACACGCGCAACGTCCAATTTATAATATTGTTTTTCCTTAGGATATATTTTTTCACTAGCGTGGGGGGTGGGCGGCTCCTTCCCCCCTGTTATTATTAAAGACACAGACTCGCACACTCTCGCCGAAAACTCTATGTGATTAGATTAATATGGCTCTGTTTGTATGTGCCTATGTGGCGAGGTACTCGCGTGACTTGGGAACATTCAGGCTCTCAAGTTTTTGAATTCTCGCGCTGTGCTATTTTTAAAAGATGGCCGGGTGATACAGCTCGGGAAATATGACTGACGTGTAGGTACTGAACGCTTGCGTAAGTTACGTAAGTCGAGTTGGGTGCCTTATAGTGGCGTGGCAGTGTAACAACTCGATTTTTAGGGTTCCTTAGTACACAAAGGATGGCAACGGGATTGACTCTGCTGTCTGTCCGTACGTCTTTCACAGGGCTCTATCTCTTTAATCGATTACTACTATTACCAAGTAACTATTAAGTGATCTATAAATAAATAAATATCATGGGACAATTCACACCAATTGACCTAGTCTCTAAGTAAGCCAGGCAAAACTTGTGTTATGGGTACTAGGCAACGGATAAACATACTTATATAGATACATACATACTTAAATACATATTAAACACCCAAGACCCGAGCACAAACATTCGTATTTTTCATACAAATATCTGCCCCGACACGGGAATCGAACCCGGGACCTCAAGCTTCATAGTCAGGGTCTCTAACCACTAGGCCATCTGGTCGTCTGGTTGTCTGGTTGTCTATATACTATTACTATTGAGCTAGATACTTGACATTTTCACCGATTATGTATTACTGGCCTTCCGTCCGCAGCTTCGCCCGCGACAAAATTAATTTTTCCGCAGGAAAAGGTTTTTTCCCGCGGTAAAAAGTAGCCTATGTTACTCTGTGGTAATGTAGCTTTCTAACGGCAAAAGAATTTTTGAAATCGGTCCGGTAGTTTCGCAGCCTATTCAATGCAAACAAACAAACAAAATCTTTCCTCTTTATAATATTAGTATAGATGTACTGTGGCCGCTAAAACAACCAATACTAAAAATAAAATAAAGTTAAAAAGTAAAGGGGTTCATTGTACAAGAAACGTGTCTTTTTCAGAGTTTTTAACTGCGCCGCTGGTTGCTAGGCGACACTGACCGTAGCTAGGCAACGATTAACAGCCATAGCCGGGTCATTATCCGAGCGTTTCAACCACCTAATTTTGGTGGACACTTTTTTTGTAGAAATGGCAAAAGATTCTGATACAGTTTTTAATTATGTGGTAGAAGTACCTCTAACCTCTAATAAATAACCGAAAACGCCATCAAAATCTACAGCCGATTTGTAGAAAACGTGACCACCAAAATTAGGTGGTTGAAACGCTCGGATAATGACCCAGCCATGGACGCGCGTATACGAGCGAGCGAGTATATGCTGTTTTGATGTTTTTCGAAAATCTATACTACAAATTTGCGATAGTGCTTACATTTCGGCGATTTTTTACTGAACTGTTTTTAAAACATTGTATGGAGATACGGAACCCTCCGTGTACGAGTCCTACTCGCACTTGGCTGGTGTTTTATTGATGTTTGTGTTTGTTTGTCTTATTGAAGGTACGTATGAGTAAACACGTATTTGATTTCAAGTAAGACTCGCTGGACTCTTACCCCCTGTTTCACCGTCCATTTATCAAATTTATTTGACGGATAAATGTGATGCCGTCTCTGTTTGTTTTGTTCTAATAGACGGAGACGGCATCACATTTATCCGTCAGTTAAAATTAATCAATGGTTGGTGAAACAACCCTTAAGGTGTGTTTTTCCTTGCCCTTAAAGGTCCAGTTCATTACGACAGTATTAGCAGTTTTTTCTATAAAACCAAACATTTGATTTTTTGGCAATTTTTCTTTTAATATTTTAAACAAGACTAATTATTAGAATTAAATTTTGTTATGTTATTTTTCATCACATATTCTAGCGTATTGGGAGTCGGAAAACATGATTTAGAGCTCAGACATCTTTATGGCCGGGTACTGCACCTACTGTTTGTTTTTTCAATAAATGTGAGCTTTTAAATAGCGTCCGAACAATCGGACTAATTAATATTTTCTTGAATTAATACATTTTAGTCTAACGCTAATGGATTCATGACGAAGAAGCTTGATTTGTCAAAAATAAATGGTCAAGTGCGAGTAGGACTTGTGCACCGAGGGTTCGGTATGTACATTCGACTGATTTGATTTGTGGAACAACATTGAACTACCTAACTGATAGGCTAACCTAACCTAACCTTCCTAACTAGTAGGCTAGACTCCTAAAAATATATTAGTCTATCAGTCAAATTATTTATAAAAATATTTGAACCAATTTTTTTTTCTGTTATATTTTTTTTTATTGAATGATAATTTGTTTATTTTCAAGAATGTCAACAGCAAAAGGCGCAATATGTTGCTGCCTTTGTCAATTAAATAAAAAAATATAGTTATACCTGTACCCGTTTAAGATCCGTGTGACTTCACGCTTTGGTAAACTTTTTAGTTACCTAGATGTGACCTCACATTCCGAACTTTGATAGACCTCTGTATTGTGACCTTTGTTTTTTTTTGTTTGAATGACAATTTTGTATCTCAAGAACTCTAATAGACATAATATGTTAAATTTCCACTTCAAGAACAAATACTAAAACTACTACCTATAAAATTAAAAATTAGGGGGTCCCAAATAACCAATATAAAATGATCCCACACTGCGTACTTTTTGTTAAAAAGCAGGGCTCTGCTAACGCTGGATTTTAATAGATACGGCTGTCTATCTATGTTAAGCGTCACACTTTTAAAAAGCTCGTATCTCAAAATCGATAATATTGTCAAGTGAACTTTATTCAGTGCGCATCAAGGTTCAGTTTGGTTTACATACTGATATGAGATACGAACTTTTTCACAGTAGTGACGGTTGGTATACCAGCAAATTTGCATGGATGGAACTCTCAGCACGCGGTGTTTACCTTGTTTAAATAAAAAAATATATCCTCGATGTTACTGCAATACCACGTAACTAGGTTTTTCCATAAGGTTCAATTTCAATTGAAATTAGACCTTATGGTAAAAGCTAGTTACGCGGTAATGCAGTTTCATCGACGATATAGATTTGTCTCTATTGTTTTCCAATCGGTACCCTAAAAAAAAACAACTTAAAAAGTTTAATATATTCTGTACCTAAAGCCATGTATGTATGTTTGTATGTAGCCGGTTATGTAATAAACAAATATAAGCGAGCCCTTCAAATCGAATCAGTACTTTTATTGATATTTGCATTCCCCCTCTCCACCTCCACCACCTCTTCCACGACAAACATTAAAGTAATATAATATATTAACGTACGATATCTCAATATATGTTTGATATGAAATAATATATTTTCGTCGTTTCTAAATTGTAACTTGTTTTTGCCGACCTAAAAACAATAGGGATGTTTCCTAGGTAAAAAAATAATAATTCTTATTAGTCCGCATTTTACATTATCAAAAAATATTAGACACGTAATTTTTCTTTTGACAATTAAACAAAAAATGACGAAGATATGGCGCGTTGAAGTTCCGCGTGACGAGGCGTGACGTCACTTGTTCCTAAAACGCTCATACAAAGTGTAGGAACAAGTGACGTCACGCGAAACTTCAACGCGCCATATCTTCGTAATTTTTTGTTTAATTGACAAAATAAAAAATACGTGTCCAATATTTTTTGATAATCTAAAAGACTGACTAGTTAGGAAAGTAGCCTATTCAACTGTATCTTTCTTTGATATTTGTATGTATGTCGATATCTTCACATTAATAAACACGCGAGGGGCTTATGTGGCTAAAAAGCCACATATGTTTTCCCAGCTTAGTGTGTAACGAAGCGCCATTCGAGTTAATAAATAAATAAATAAATAAATATCACGGGACAATTCACACCAATTGACCCAGTCCCAAAGTAAGCTAGGAAAGCTTGTGTTATGGGTACTAGGCAACGGATAAACATACTTATACATATAGATAGATACATACTTAAATACATATTAAACACCCAAGACCCGAGAACAAACATTCGTATTATTCATACAAATATCTGCCCCGACACGGGAATCGAACCCGGGACCTCAAGCTTCATAGTCAGGTTCTCTAACCACTAGGCCATCTGGTCGTCTAACAATAGATAATTAATAATAATAATAATAATAATTAATGTATAATAGTTAATTTCTCAAGAAATGAATATTATGTAAGTACCTATCTCTGTAGATTGTTTTTCAAAAAGGAATAATTAATTTATTACTTAAAATCCCGTGCCGTCGTGGTCCACTAGTTTGAACGGCCTCTCAAGCAGAGGGTCGTGGGTTCGAGCCCCGGCTCGAATCTCCTGACTATTTCAAAATGTATGCCCGAAATTACATTTGTACCACAAGTATTCAAGTGCAGGAGAACAGCGTGAGTAAACCTGCACGCACCTGGCGTGTGTGAAGTTACCAATCCGCACTGAGTCCGCAAGGGCTACGGCCCAAGCCCTCTCATTCTGAAAAGAAAAGAAATAGAGCCAAAATTTCTTACAAAAATGACGCTTGATGGTGATGATGATGAAAAAATATGATGATGATGATGATGATGATGATGATGATGATGATGATGATGATGATGATGATGATGATGATGATGATGATGATGATGATGATGATGATGATGATGATGATGATGATGATGATAACGATGATGATGATGATGATGATGACAGTGTTTCTTGCAAGAATAGTGTACTTGTTTATTCTATTAAGTACGGTGACGTTTTGCCCCCCGCGACGCGGTGATATCAATAAAAGTTTGATCGCTCGGGACAGAACAACAGGGCATTGCGCGAGAGTCGTAAACATCCTTTACAAGAGCTAGTGACCCTCTCTTGAAGATTTTGTCTAAAGAAACAAGTTTTTGTTAAAAATTTCATTTTAAAAGCAAGCTTATTAGCTGACTGTACTTGCATTGTCATCCAAACTATAGAAGTTGTATACCAAATTTCAATTGAATCCGACCACTGGAAGTGGGTCAAATTCGACATTATACAAGATTTGACCCGTACATACACATAGGTACGGTGGGCTGCAAAAGTGCATGGACACCTTGGGGCGATAATCCCGATAGCGCGCGCGCACGCGTGTATGTTAATAACATCAAACGACCAAACACTGCTCACGCGATAATCGCCCCGAGATTCCATGCACTTTTGCATCCCATCGTACATTGCAAGTTAAGTAAAAACTTGTAAAACTCATCACGCCAGCCTATGCAGGTGTTCCAAAACTCAACGTTAGTCTGGTCGGCCCAGGCCTGAAATACCTGTATTCCTAAAATGTACAATTCTCAAAATATTTGCGTTTTCACAATGTTAGCACTTCTATTTTGTCAGCTTTCTCAAAATGTCTGCTATTTAAAATGAGTACAATCTCAGGAAGTCTGTCGAGGGTTGGGTCCTGAACGCCTTACTTGCATTTAGCCTTAGAGAGCAGAGCACCTTAGTTGTATTTTTGTCCGGGTAGCAAAATGCCTTGGTCTGTAAAACGCCCTCATTGCTATAAGTCATAGTAGACGGAATGACTTGGTTGTAAAACGACTTAATATCATAATGATTTAGTAGGTAAATGGTCTGGTCTGGTCTTGAAAATCTATTTAATACAATCAAGACCTTACACAATTGAGACATTCTGCCTACTTGTGCATTTCACGACCTAGGCGTTTTGCTCCCTAAGTCTTCTTGAAACTTGGACCATTTTGTAATCATGGGATTAGATAAACAAGTCATTTTGCATACTTGGCCAGTGTACAACTGAGACGTTTGAAATACCAAGGCTAAATTCAAGTAAGGCGATCAGGACCCAACCCGTCTATTCATAATGTGACATTCCTATGATATTTGTTTTGCTTGTCCGTTATGTTCACTTTTTTATATAAGCTATTGTCTTATTATATTTGTTTTCCCATAATGTCTGCTTTATTTTCAAATCAATGTTCTAAAGGCTTAATTGCCTGTCGGTTACTCTTTCACGGATAAGCCACTGAAATGGACCAGGGAAAGGACGTAGGAGGTTCGTTTTAAAATAATAAATATATTTAAGGTAAATGTTGCATGTTCATGATTGCAGACATTTTGGGAATAAGACTTTTCTCGAAAACCAAAATTTTAAGAAGGCGGATATTTTGAGGTCGCAGACATTTCGGGAATAAACACTTTCTATAAAGCGAACGTTGTACGAAAACTGTCATTCTTGGAGACAAACATTATAAGAAGCTGACATTTTGAGAAGGTTAAAGACGTATGCAAAAGACGTGCTTATGTTATGGAAAAGCAGACGTTTTGGGAAAAATACATTTAAGGAAAACGGACATTTCAGGCCTGAGCCAATTCAACGTTAATCTGGTCAAGTAATAACAGTTGTGGAAAAAATAAGAAAAAAACATGTCACCTTGTTAAACGAAAATAGTGAACGTGACTTTTAAGAGAAAAAAATTTTTGCAAAAAGAAAAAATATTTAAATATTTTATTTATTTAAATATTTTTTTATTATTTGTGGGAGCCATCCCAGCCAGCCCAGCCAGCCAGGCCAGCCAGGCCAGGGAGGGAGGGAGGGAGGGCCAGGGAGATCGCCTTTGATAGGCAGGAGTGGTGTAAGAGAGGAGAGGCCTTTGCCCAGCAGTGGGTAATTTTAGTAAGATACACTACGTCCACTGCGGGGTTCAGGCCTTACAGAATGAGAATGTGTGGGCCGCAGTCCCCACGCGGGCCCAATGCGGATTAGGAACTTCACACATACCAATGAATTTATTCGCAGGTGTGTGCAGGTATTTTTAACGACTAGCATTAAACGTCTCACAATTTAAACTCCATCTTTACCTATATCTATTCTAAATCACGACAAAATATTTACACTAAAACCACAACCGCTACACTTCAATTATTTTGTGAGTAAACAAGGAAACCACTGGATCGCTGCGCCGTTTTTCTCGATATTTGGTTTGTTATTAAATATTTTTACCACAAAGCAATCAATTTACCACGAATTAACTGTTATACCAACAATTACAGCCTCGAACTTTAATAAATAAGTTATGTTTGTACAACGTGGCTGACTTAACACTTTCAAAGTAGCGGTATTTTGGGTCATTATTCGAGCATTTCAAACGCCTCACTTTCGTAGCCGTAGTATAGATTTTGATGGCAGTTCTACCGGTATTCTGTTTTTTCGCCGAAAAATATTTCCTAAATGATTCATTTGCCAACTGTAAACTATTCAGGATATATTTCAGGACTTTAATGTAGGTTAGGTTAGGTTAGATTAGGTTAGCCTATTTCCAGTTTTTAGAGTACTTTCCCTGGAGATGGCATAACAAAATTCCACCCTGTATATTAGAAAAGATATTAAAACTAAAATATATTGGAATAAAATAAAGCTTTAAAGTAAATAAAACCCAAATATGGCCCTCATGGCGTTATACCCAAAAAGCCGGCAACATTTCCTCGTCGAACTATGCTAATAATGTAAAAAAATGTAAAATAACGTCAAGTTACTCTATCTCTCGGGCTATTTCCTTAGGCCGTGCAAGATAGTGGGTATTTTTGTCAAAGGGCCAAGGGGCGGCTCATCTGTCTTGGTCACTCCATTCATTATAGAAAGAGACGGCTTT
The DNA here is from genome assembly GCA_947859365.1 of Archips crataeganus. Lineage (NCBI taxonomy): Eukaryota > Metazoa > Arthropoda > Insecta > Lepidoptera > Tortricidae > Archips > Archips crataeganus. Next base: position 1,736,873 of record OX402070.1, on the reverse strand, counting down.
AACTATTCAGTCTAAACAAGATCCCAGATGCTTTTGTAATGAAAACAGTGAAAAATGATTCGAAACCACGCCTTTTACCAGCTTTATTCTTACAGTTGTATGTTTGTTTACCCTGGGGTGATCGGACCACGTACAAGGTCCGTCCGGATCGCTACCACCCAGTGTTGCAGAACTATCGATGTTTGATTATCGATAGTTGACCTCGAAAACTATTCAGGATATCGATAGTACCTACTATCGATAGCATCGCCACGTGTCGATAGTATTGCCAAATCACCCAATAGCAGCCAAAACTATCGATACTACAGATAGCATCGATAGTTTTGTACCATATTTCTTATCTATCTATATAAGTACTAGCTGTTGCCTGCGACTCCGTCTGCCAAGAATAGGGGTATAAAAAATAGCCTACGACCTATTCTCAGACCTACCGAATACAGAGAAAAAAGTTTCATAAAAATCGGTCAAGCCGTTTCGGAGGAGTTCGATAACAAACACCGTGACAGGAGATTTTTATATATTAGAGAAGATGTTTATCCATTGCCTAGTACCCATAGCACAAGCTTTGCTTAGCCTACTTTGGGACTAGGTCATTTGGTGTGAATTGTCCCGTGATATTTATTTATTTATTGCTTATATAACATAATAGATACTGTCGATACTATCGATAGACTATCGATAGGCAACACTACTACCACCTCCCCGGTATTAATAACAAGAGAAATAGAGTTGTCGTGTGTGTATCCTTCCAGAATCGATCCAGATTTTCGCGTCTATCGCCATTACCTCGTAAGTCCAGACTTTTTATAAAGTGGTACTGCAGTCCATGCCAAGAATCCCAGTTATGTGATTTTGAAAATTATATCTACGACGTCATCCTTATACCTACAAGGTATTTTTTATCAGTGCACAAATTTTAAAAATAATTTTAAAAATCTTTTGTACCGTTAATATAATATATTCATCATTTTCATCCCAGCATCATACGTCCCACTGCAGGGCACAGGCCTCGTCTCAGAATGAGAGGGCTCGGGCCGTAGTTCCCGCGCGGGCCTAGTTCGGATTGGGAACTTCACACACACCATTGAATTTCTTCGCAGGTGTATGCAGGTAACCCTTCCCGTGTATTCAATTCAAAAATTGTCACTAAAAACAACTTCGTCCACATTCCTCCTTCGCAGCTTCGTGACGAAATTGTTCAACCAATTACGGCAAAATACGGCGAGCACGTACCTCAAAGCATGGCAAAGGACATGGGATACTTCGTATCCCGCGGGAAATACGCTATCCCAAATTTGTAAAAATAAACGCAAACATCCCTTAGCAGCGATCATTTTTGAATTGGGTACCGTTTGGGTCTGCCCCGGGGACATGACATCATGTCTACAAGGAAATAATTTGAAAACTTAATAGTTTCGTATATGCTTGAAGAATAAACTAGTAGGCATTGGCAAGGTCAAAGGTCAAGTCTAAATAGAGAGAGATTTATTCAATAGCTTTTTCTCACGACTTTTCGTCCGCGTACGATGGAGATTTCCGGTCTACTCCCGCTCTCTATCCCGCGGGAAAATCCAAAAAAAACCTTTTTACTGCACCTCTATGATGCTAAAAGAACGGTTACTGAGATAAGGTCCCATTGAATTGAATACATAAATCCACCTACTTACATGCCAAATTTAAAGTCTCTATCAAACTAAATACAAACTGAAATATAGATGCACAGAAAAAACCCCAGAAAAAAGACCAATGCTGGGAATCGAACCCAGGTCCTCAGCGTTCCGTGCTGCGTGCTTACCCCTACACCATCACTGGTCTAGAAGTTAGCGACGAATTTTTCCCACACATCGTACACTTCAGTCTGTTATAATCACATTATGCAGTGATAAGCGCGCATCTATGTTATGCCCTCTACCGAGAGACTTTAACACTCCTTCGGAGCTAACCGCTCACCTGGACCAAGAGATGGCGCTACTAAGCCAACTTTTACAAGTTAAGTATGACGTATCTTTTTCTATTTTTTTTTTTTCAACTTCATTTTTTTATTACTTTTACGGTCATCCCGTGAAACCATATATTTCAAACCACTTACGCGCTTATCACTGCATAATGTGATTATAACAGACTGAAGTGTACGATGTGTGGGAAAAATTCGTCGCTAACTTCTAGACCAGTGATGGTGTAGGGGTAAGCACGCAGCACGGAACGCTGAGGACCTGGGTTCGATTCCCAGCATTGGTCTTTTTTCTGGGGTTTTTTTTGTGCATCTATATTTCAGTTTGTCTTTAGTTTGAAATATATGGTTTCACGGGATGACCGAAAAAGTAATAAAAAAATGAAGTTGAAAAAAAAAAAAATAGAAAAAGATACTTCATACTTAACTTGTAAAAGTCTCTATCAATTACAGTTACGTAGATAAGGCTAATTTAAGGCGAAAATACAATCCCATTTATTCCTTATCCCGTGGGAATTTCGATAATTCCCTTCTTAGTGGACGCCTACGTCTTAATACCGTCTCGGGGGTTTCAAAGGGGGGATGAAAATTTTATTGATTTTGCCGTAGGATGCACCGTTTTCAAGATATTTGACAAAAACACCGGTTCTCGTCCGATCACCGAAGTTAAGTAACGTCGGGCGCGGTCAGTACTTGGATGGGTGACCGCCTGTTTTTTTATTTTTTATTATGAAGTTTCACTTCTTCCGCGCGGAGGAACTGCACGCACGATTTTTTATCTTAGTAATAATATAAACGCGAAAATTTGTCTGGATTTGTTGACAAGTTGAGACTAAGCTACCTAGTTACGACATTTTGCAAAAAACCTATCCACCATAAAACACGTAATATTCATTGCAATCTAGTTACACACTATTATTGCCTTCTTTTGAAGTGTCCGCTCCCCAGGGACATCACGCCGAATGAGACAGCGCAGCCCTCTCGCTCGCCGACCTTTTAGTTTTCGTCCGGCGTTTCTTATTTAGTTTCCGCGCAAATTATCTCCAATTCTTCATATTATTAAACATCTGAGGGGGAACTAGCCCCCACCCCCCCTGGGGGCTTAATGACGGAGCGGTCAGCGCCCCCCCTACCCTACACTTGTTTCTTGTAAAATTTTTCCCCGATCTTTATTTTCTTTCGTAGACGTATATAATTAGAGTTGCTGCGTGTGTGCGTTGGGGGGTGCGACGCGTGTGTGGGTAAGGGTGTAAGTCCAGTTATTAGTTTTCTTGTGAGTTTCGTTTGCGATGCTTTTGTTGGATTTCGATAATTTCGCGACAACGCCGCTTATCGTGGGGAGGGAAATCAATAATGTGTGGTAAGAATATGCTGAAGGAGGGGCTATTAAGGAAATCCTTATTTATCGAAAGAATCGTTTCTCTTTTTCGTAATTACTAAGCCTGCTGTATGTTGTATTTTGAGGGCAAATGAGACAATTTACTGAGAAGGTAATCAGCCGGACGGTGAAATTGAAATTTCTTGAAATCTTGAATCTGATTCTAACGCTTTTGTTGGCTTGAAAAATATTTTTATTTAAGTCAGCAGGGATCTTTTATAGTTTCGTCATAACTGTTTACTAACACTGTTTGTGAGACTCTTGGATAATTACCGTTTATTGTAAAATCTATGGTGGTCTTTAAAAGTGTGTTTCTTTATTCGTGGCTTATTTAAATCACAGAAAAGCTAAGAACGCTTATTTTATGTTATCGATTATTATCGTATATCATGATACCACGTTAGAAATCCTTGAATTAAAGTCAAAAACATTTTTTTTTATTCAAGTTAGTCTTCCATTGAAGCTCTTAGGTATATGAACGTCGAAGAATCTACCACCGGTTCGGAAAACCCTGTTGAGAAGAAACCGGTAAGAAACTTAACAAGGTCAAGTACTTATATTTTTTTCAAACAGATCTAGAATGTTATCTATTAAATTAATAGGTACATCTAAAGTATTTAATACAACTAAAATAGGGATTACCAATGTGGATCGGAGTTATTTCCAAACATCTCTGTCCATGACTTTTTTATAGTACGCCTTAGATAGGTACATATTAATGTTTTCTTCACAGTGGATTTGAATTTTTTATCCGTTTGATCGGTTATTGTTTTCGGAATTTTATTATAAAAACGTACTTAAGTAGGTAATTTCCCAGAAACTACTTTTTAGTTTTAGCCAGTCTGTAAGATGGAACTTTAAGCTTCCCTGTGTTTCTAAAAGCCTTTGGCTTATCGACAGTAGTGGGAAAATGAAGTATATTTTTTCTTACATACATGATTATTTCAAATATATAAAACGACGGCAGGCATCAATTTGTTAGACAATCATCGTATCTTAAATTACTCTATTAATCGCAACAGATGTCCTAATACTTTTCAACCGACGAAAACAAAAGGAGGAGGTTCTCAATTCGACGTGTATATTTTTTTTTTTTATGTATGATCACGCATTACTTTTTACAGAGTAGTCCGATTTTGATGATTCTTTTTTTATTGGAAAGCGTATTCCTCGAGGGTGGTCCCATTTAAATTTGGAAACAATATTCCTACCTTAAGGGTAGAAAAACAGGGGATGATTGATTGTTCAGTTACTGATTGCACTATATGACCACGCATAACTTATTACAGAGTAGTCGGATTTTGATGATTCTTTTTTTATTGGAAAGCGTATACCCCAAGGGTGGTCCCATTTAAATTTGGAAATAATATTCCTACCCTAAAGGTAGGAAAACAGGGGATGATTGACTAACTTTTTATAGAGTAGTCTGATTTTCATAATTCTTTTTTATTGGATAGATAGGGTATACCTTGAAGTTGGAATTATAAATTTGAAAAAAAAATTACCCCTAAGATGGAAAAAAAGTATAAAATAAAAACTTTTTAACAAAAAATTAAACCGCCGAAAAAACTGAAAAGCAAAAAAATAATACCTTTTTTATTTGACCTTAATCTAGGTACCAGTTTGAAGTCGGTAGATTAAGGTCAAATAAAAAAGGGTATTATTTTTTTGCTATTCAGTTTTTTCGGCGGTTTAATTTTTTGTTAAAAAGTTTTTATGCAGTTTATAACTAAAAAAAAGCTAGCTTGGCCTTTTTTTTCAGGAAAAACTTGAATCGGCCAATAACATCGTAAATTAATTTATGAGTGAAATTAAGACACCAATAGCGTGAGGCTAATGTAGTAAACACACTAACGTGATCGTTTGTGTGTGTGTTAAAAAGTAGATACAGGAAAATCGTAACTCTTATGTTACTGGCCAGCGATGACGAGAATTAATAATACTTAACTTTAATTTCAGTACTATTTAGATGACAAAAAAACCACCTGTATAATTCCCGTTCCCATGGGAATTCCGGAAAAATTTAAAAGTGGCATTTTTTGCAAAATTGACTTCTACTAAATAAGATAGGAACTGACAAAGAAAACTCTTAAAGAAAGCACTTATCAACTGTGTGAACCAGTTGAAACTTATTTCAGCGGTAGTTTCGTAGCAACACATAACATAAGTACCTATTTTAAAGTCACGGACATAGCTCGAAGAATCGCCAGACTTAAGTGGCAGTGGGCAGGGCAGGGCAGGGCACATCGCTCGTAGAACTGACGGCCGATGGGGCCGAAAGGTTCTCGAGTGGCGTCCGCGGACCGGAAGACGCAGTGTAGGTAGGCCTCCGACGAGATGGAGCGACGACCTGGTTAAGGTTGCGGGTACGCGTTGAATGCGGATGGCGCAGGACCGATCTGTTTGGCGAGCCTTGGGGGAGGCCTGTGTTCAACTGTGGACGTCTTTCGGCTGAAATGATGATGATAATGACACAAGTATTTAGGTCACGCAAAACCCTCATTCTGAGTGGAGGCCTGTGCCCTGCAGTGGGACGTGTATTGGCTGGAATGATGATGATGATGAAAGCCCGATAGACGGCATCCACGTAAACACAGGTCCGTGGTTCCTCCAGCGTTAATTTCATACACCTTCGTTATTTAAATAACCCCATAAACTAGGCTGTGTGGCCAGGATCAGGGATCCGTACATATTCATGAACCACCATAAAATAAACCATCGATATTCAAGAGGTCCAATTTTATGGTCTGGCTGCTTCGGATTCGTCAGCGTAGAATTAGTATAACGTTTCCTGCACATCTACTTTCTATACCTATAGATAAGGTTTGCCTAAAAAATAGTAAATTGTACAATAAGAGCATAAAACCAGCTATTTTACCCGAGATTTTTATATAGCCGGTACGGCGAGGGTTTGGATAGACGCGTCGAGGGCAAAATGGGTTTAATGCTCTAGTTTACACTCTGCTTTTCACTTAGATTGCAAGGAAATTCAAAATTAAAAGCTCTATTCTATTTGAATTTCTTTAATAATGTACAAAATTTGCCTAGTTTTATTAATTTCGTATTATAAAACAGTACTGATTTTTGTATTTTGATAATCTTGATTGTGTGTTTGCAGTACTAAATAAACGTTTTATCTATCTATCTATCATGGATTTCTAATACGGGCGAAGTAGGGGGATAAGCTAGTATAGAATACTAGCTGACCCGGCAAACGTTGTTTTGCCATATAAAAAATATAAATATGACCTTTTTTTTAGACTTCCCAAATATAGCGAAAAAAGTTTCACAAAAATCGGTCAAGCCGTTTCGGAGGAGTTCGATGACAACACCGTGACACGAGATTTTTATATAATTAGATTTTATAGTTTGGACTTCCCAACCTGTCTTTCCGCAATTTGGAAATTTCACCAAACCCAGTCCTTCAGTGAATCAGTGTGATACGTGACATGTCACATTTAAACATATTATGACATTATACACTCATTCTTTCTTCACGTAATACATAACCGGACGGACATTTTTCGCAATAATGTGGACATGACTCAAAAATTAATTAATATGTTTTTTAATTATATTTAATTTCCTGGAGATGACAATTCATTTCAAGTATATGTTTGATATAAAAAGGAATAGATTGACCATAAGAATTAAAAAAATACTGTTTACTTTCTTAAATAAATCTCTTTATTGAATAAATCTATATATTATTTTATTATAATTAATTTACTAGGAAGAAATCAAAATTAAATCTCAAATTAGATTTACATCATTTTCATCATCATTTCAGCCGTAGGACGTCCACTGCTGGACATAGGCCTCCCTCATTGATGCCCAATCATTACAGTTGGAATTAGATTTAAATTAATTGTTTCTTTTTGTAGTCATGTCCACATTATTGCAAACAATGACGACAATCCGCGATCCCTGCACATAACCCATTGTGTAATAATGTTCTCTAAAACAGAGAATTTTGTTCAAAATTGTATCTACCCTCAAAAACATAAAGTTTAACTTTGATCCTCAATTTTGAGACATAATTCTTTGTTAAACGGGTTAGTTGCCCATTAGCTATTGGGACCATGTTTTCGTTTGTGGTTTCCTTAAGAATGACGTAAATGATAAAGCTTCATGGTATGACCGAGTTCTGTGAGGTGATGCATTTTAATAAGCACGTTTGAGAAACAAATTAGTCAACATTTTGGGTAATTTTAAGATCTAGGTAACATTCACGGAAAATAAGTGGTATAAACCAGTTTTCTCGTGACTCCGTCTGCGAAGAATTAATTTAGCACTATCCCGCTAAAGCTAGAAGAAGTTTAAGGTGCTATATAGACAAGACAGTACTTTACACCTAAGCACCTTCTTCAACTGTATAAGGCACAGGTGCGGCCGCACTTGGAATACTGTTCTCATCTCTAGGGGCACCCCAATACCTTCTCCTTCCATTTGACCGCATTCAACGTAGAACAGCTCGACTTGTCGGTGATCAGTCGTTAATTTCCGATCGTTTGGATACCTTGCTCATGCGAATCAGACGTAGGTTCTCTTTGTGTGTTCTATAGGCTTTACGACGGCGAGTGCTCCCAAGAATTATTTAATTTGCTGCCTTTTTCAAAAGATCAACTTTATACTTAAATTAGAGCTCTAAGGTGAATGATTCAGGTAAAATTCAAGTCTCAAGTTAGCTTGGGTGGTTGTACTTGCTTAACGTGATATTTATAATGTTCTATGCTTTCCAAAATGTCTATTAAATTTGCATGTTTTTGAGCTTATGAGCTATCAACGGTCATAGGCATTATGTATTGTATGATTCCTGAACGTCTTTGAACAGTACGAGTATATTATTCATTCTAGGTGACGTGCAGCAGTAGTGAGTTGGCTAAGCGTCCTATTGGCACTTGATAAGCAAATGCGTGCATTGTGAAGCACTGTTAAATCGTTTAGGTTCACTTCGTCCATATTCCCATTTTATTAACATTTCTATTACGTCCACATCCCCATCTCGTCCCATCTCGTCTATATTCCAAACTGGTAAAATTATGGCAACTTGGGCAAAGTAATCCTAAACGTATTAAATTACTACAATATTTATATTAATTTAATCATGTTAGACGTTTTATGTCATGTTATGTGTAGGAAAACGTGCGAAGAAATTCAAATGTGTGAAGTTCCCAATCCGCACTGGGCCCGCGTATAACTAAGGACCAAGGACCTTCTGAGGAGGCTGTGCCCTGCAGTGGGACATATATAGGCTGGGATGATGAATCATGTTACCAGCTGTTACCCGAAACTTCGTTTTTATCCCGCGGGAACTTTGCATTTTCCCGGGGTAAAAAGTAGCCTTTATAATGTAGCTTTCTGGAAGTGAAAGAATCTATGGATTTTTTTTACGCTTTCACGCTAAAATGGTTTGGTGGATTCTGGTGAAATTTGGCACACAGATAGTTTATGACCCGTATAATTTTTATCCGAGAAAATTGCAAAGTTCCCGCGGGAATGCAATAAGATAATGCACGTCTTTAATGTTGAAATTAATACTTGCGTGATTTTTTCAGTTTAAATGCTTTAATCTAGAATTAAGCATGACATAATATATTTTTTGTACCTGTAACATCTACTTATGCAAAAAAAATATTTCTACCTATTTCTATTTTTGATGGGAGCGCGCGGAAAATATTATGATTAAAGTGAACTAAAAAAAGCTTAAAATTTACATACGTTTAATAAAACCACAACCTCCACTTATCTAATTAAATAATTATATATGTGGGCACGTTCCCTGACGCGCTTAATTCACGTCATACATATAACTCATACAGCCCATTCAGTATCTACAACCCTGACACGATGAGACATAGCTCCAAGTAAACAAACCTTATTAAGTACATTTACACTCCCGCGTGATTAACCTCCTACAGTCGAAGAAACTGAATCAAGTACCTACCAGATCCCTTTTCATTGCAAATGTCAATTCGACATTCCATACATCTGCCATAGAAATCATCGTGAAATTGGTTATGAAAAGGTTCCACCCTGGTATGTACGCGATTCAGCTTCCTTGACTGTATCGTCTTGTCACGCACGGCACCAAAGACGGTACCCGATGGAAAATCATTTTTAACCCCCGACACAAAAAGAGGGGTGTTATAAGTTTGACCGCTATGTGTGTGTGTCTGTCTGTCTCTGTGTCTGTCTGTGGCACCACAACTCTAAAACGGGTGAACCGATTCGGATGCAGTTTTTTTATTTGAAAGCTGGGGGGCTACTCCGAAATTCGAAAATCGAAGTTCGTATCGCATCGTCTTGCTCGCTCTTGTATTAAATACTATTAGCGTGAGAGGAATGGCACGATACGAAGTTCGAATTTTGCACTTCGTAGTATAAGGCCTGGTTTCTTGGCGATTCTTAGACATCTTTCATCAAAATCGGTTCAGCCGTTTCAAAGTTATAAGCTCTTTTGTCTGCTGCGGAAGGGATCTTAGACGCATAATGGGCATTTGCTTTATCTCCAAACATATGTGCGACCAAATTGGGGATGTCTATTTTTTTGCAATGTATAGTAAATCGAAAACCATTTCGAGATAAATGGTTTTTAACTCGTTTTCTGTAGTTATTTAATTTTAATATTATATAATGAATTTATTACATAACAAATAAGCAATGACCTTCATTTGACTTTGGTGTAAATTGCGTGACCGGTCCAAGTCGTACTTTATTCTGTGTGGTTAGAATTCTTCACAAATTTACGCGTGGATTATAACTACGGAGTTTGATTTGGACCCACTGCCTGACATCTAGCACTTTGACAGCGCCAGTAAAGTGACACTAGTTACAGTGTACCACCACGCAAAAAATAATTAAAGGGGTTGCCTTATCGTACGCATTTAGATAGATTTAGAAATTTGGCAGTGTGGGAGCCCTCAATTACAATCTGACGTCATCAACCAAAATAGTTTCAATAATTAATTTTGAAAAAAGTAGTGAACTAAGTGACAAAATATTGAAATTAGTATCTTATAATTGACTTTTCTATACAAAAAAAATATAAAAACCACTGGTAATTTTTTTTAGACATTCCCAATTGCGTTGGGGGTTTTTAAAATTTTCAATTTGTAGTTATATTACATTCTCGCGTCGGAAACGGTTTTAAATATCGAAAATATTCAAATATCGAAAAGTTTTTTTTTCTGAACCCTCGATTCTCAATCTGATTGCTCGGCCTCGAAATATTCGCAATTCCAAAGTAGATGCCCCGATGGGAATATCTCATTGTAGTAACAGTGTCAGGATCTAGTTCTTATTATACTTAAACTACACTTGAAGACAAGTCTAGTTTCTTGGCTTCACTTGATTAACAAGCCCATGTAAATAACGTTGCGCTACATCGCCCCATGTCACTGGCGACACGAATCACGGAACATTCATCCCCCTGTGAATCCTTTCACACGCGCTCTCGTCGCTCGCCTCGTAAATCGTCTCGTCATTCGGGCGCGAGTGTAATGGTATTAGCGACATTATTTTTTTTTGCTAAGGTTGCAACCACGACCGAAGAATATTGGTTGACTGTACATGCACAGTAGCGGTTTTCCTTAAACTAATCTCCCCAGAAACCTGCTCCATAAGGAGCAAAGGCTGACGTCGGTAAGGTTCAGATTGCACTAACATGACGCATGCAGACTGATAATGGTTGACGTTATAATTGTAGTTTGTATATTTTGTTGTTTATGGCTTGGCTTGCCCTCGTGGAAGAAATATATGCTAAGTCCCCTCGCGGGAATTTCCAAAAATGCTTTTTCATTGCACCTCTACGAAACTGAAGGTATACGTCCGTCGGTTTAAAGGCCACCACCACAAGCCGGGAGCGCGAGGGAGCGTGCTCAGCGCGCTCTATAACACTGAATTAAATATACGGTGACACACCGGCAGCGCGGCACACCGTATTTGATTTAGTGTTATTGATCGCGCTGGGCACGCTCCGTCGGCGCCCCGTCCTCTCGGTTTGTTGTGGTCTAGAGCTAGTGGTTAGGCTGTAACGGTTCTGTTTTATTGTTTACTTTATAGTTTACTTAATGCTTATAACTATCATGGGTCTCTATGGTTTCCCATAATTGAATAAGCCATAATAAATGTTATTGCTCTATTAATATAAATTAGGTAAAATTATTATTTTAATAAATATTGTCAATTTGAGTACCTAATTATAATTAACCTTTCATATGCCGGAAGTGAAAAAAGTCGTGCATTCTAGTCTCAACAGTTTCATATAAATCCAATGATACAGATTTAAAAAAAAAATACAAAAATAATGCCTTAAATTGGGTACGGATCCGGCACACGGCATACGAAAGGAAATAAGATACGCGTATTATTTCAAAATTACATTTTCAATAACTAATTGACATAAAATACCTATAACGGCAATTATACTCCTTTCACTGTAGCATGGTGCAGGTGACACTTGACACACCGTTTCGTTACACTTAGACAAAATTGCTGCGGTGTATTTAATAGCGATTTATTTAAATTCCAGTCTGAATTTTTCTGGAGTTAAACATTTAAACTTCGAAAACACTATCGTGCGCGAAAGAAATTTAACCTAATTATTTTTTATCATCAATAAAAAAAATATACGATTAAGTCAAGAAACGTAATATGCGTGTAACAGAGCATTTAATGATGGGACACAATCTACCACGAGAAGAAGATTTATCATTTGTCAGCGTTTTTACTCGATCTTTATAATGGTATTAACTAGATTCTTGAAATCTTCACCAATTATGTTAATTATGGCCGCTACAACAACAAATTATAAAAATATAATCAAATTAAACATTAAGGGGGTCCCGACTGACCAACATAAAATGATACCCGAATGCGTAGGTAAATTTTACTTAGAAGCAGGGCTCTGCTAACACTGGATTATTATAGTTACTGCTTTAGTTTTGCTTTATGTTACGGCCTATTTTCGATATACCTAAAAATTTGTACGACCTCGACTTTTTTTGCATTATAAAAAACTCCGGTAATGAACTAAAACAATTACTTTGCTCACCCGCGACCTTACAATAGTTACGTTTATGCAAGAAATGTGCGTTCATGCAGTAAGTAAAGTAACGCCTGATTCAATAAATTATTTAAACTCCGGTACTTAGTTTGCTTTACTTAATTTCATGAAGTAATCGTAAATTTATATTATTAATTACACAATATACCTAATTAAAGTTATAAATTTATAGTTTTATCGATTCGAGTTTTATAGCTTTCACTTCTCTAGTCTGCGGGTTTTGACACCTGCCACCCGCACCATGCTACAGTGAAAGGAGTATAATATTAAATGCATGATCGTTAGAGAACCTGACTACGAAGCTTGAGGTCCCGGGTTCGATTCCCGTGTCGGGGCAGATATTTGTATGAAAAATACGAATGTTTGTTCTCGGGTCTTGGGTGTTTAATATGTACTTAAGTATGTATCTATCTATATAAGTATGTTTATCCGTTGCTTAGTACCCATAACACAAGCTTTGCTAAGCTTACTTTGGGACTAGGTCAATTGGTGTGAATTGTCCCATGATATTTATTTATTTATTTATTTATAATTTCTAACATAAGCTAATCTTAAGTTTGGTTATAATTATTATTATTATGACCAGTGATCGTAGATTTTGTAGCATTTTCGGTGCGATGACGTCAAATGACACACGACAGCCACCTAGGGTTGTCGACGTATATAATATGATTGACGTTTAGAATAATGTACTACTGCACACCTCATAAAAGACACAAAAATACATAATACAGAACATAAAACTTAATAAAAGTAGAGGTAGATAACAGGCGGTCTTCAAGACGAGACTTGAATCGTTTTTTTTAAAATATTTCATTACCATGGCAACTATCTCTACATTATTAATTTTTAAGTTTTTACTTAGTTCTAAATGCCTTTGCCCACCCAATGATTTCAAACTTCCCAATCCGCACTGGACCCGCGTGTGGACTACGGCCCAAGCCCTCTCATTCTGAGAGGAGGCCTGTGCCCTGCAGTGGGACATATATAGGCTGGGATGATGACGACGATGAAATGCCTTTGTTTTTATTTGATTCTTGGCCCAAACAAATTAATATTGGGCACTACTGACAACCCTAGCACTGCACCAAGAATGCTACAAAATCTACGATCATGTCATGGACTGACCTAAGTATTATAACACCTTGTTTCTACATAGTATATGTATGGGTTACCTATCATATTCTCGAAAAGCTCATTTCCGAATAATAAAATTCCGAAAACGAAACTCCTTTTTTTCATTTTCCAAATTATTGTTTGTCCGAAATTTTATTTACCATATTTTCTTTTGCCAGATGTTTTAAAATCAATTTTTTTATTTGCCAAATGATTCAAAATCCAACTACATGAAATTCCGTAGGATCATTTGCCAAATATATATTTATTCCGCTAAATTATTATTCCGCAAAGGTCAGGGGTACAAAAGGCGACCATACAATTGTGTGGACAAATGTGTGGAGCGTAATATTAATTTTGTTGTTTAATGTTGCCCAAATATTTTATTGAGTTTGGTATGTGGGTAGGGGGTTTTGTAGGTGGTTATAAAAAAAAACTAACACCAAAGGCTAATGCGGGAGCTTCGCTCCGCTACGCTCCCACATTAGCCTTTGAGCCTAACCTATCCGAGTCGCTTCCGCTCCGAACCGTCTTGCTCACTCGCTTCGCTCGCTCGCTAAAAATTAAGCAATGTTGTCTTACTCTGATGTTAGGTTAGGTAGATAATAAAAACATACTTTCGGCTTTTCGTTACATTTAGATTATGAAAATATGGCAACTGATTAGGTTGGCAAATAAAAAAATGGATTAATGTAATTCGGGATTTTGTTTTTGTTGGCAAATAAAACTGTGATGAAATGAATCCGTGGCAATAAATAAATAAATATTAGAAAAAAACGGAAAACATAAGGTCATGGCTTCATAGCGGAACTGAAACGGCATTGAGACGGTACAGAACCGCTATTTAAGCTGGCTATGGACGGGACGAGATTTAAAGAGATGACTGCCAACCTTCAGTAAAGAAGTGGCACTACAAGAAGAAGAAATAAGTTTAGGTTAAAAATTATATTTTAATACAAGCTTTTTTTGCTGACTGTACTCTTTGCCCCTGGTCCCCAAAGTACTCACCAAGACGAATCAAACGAGCCCAAACTCGATGCGGTCGTGTCGTTTTATTACTGAGTTCCTATGGCCACCTTCAGATCATCATCAGATCAGCTCCATATCATAATAATATTGTATTGTCATCACATTTATACATCATGCATGCAAAATTTCAGCTCAATCTATTGAAGATTCTACTTCAAATTTGAGTTGAAAGAATCCCTCGTCGGCCTCGTATCATGCCAAACTTACTCGGCCGGCAACCCCTTACTTCCTGGCCTTTGCAGTACCTAATGTACTATTATTCTCGGCTGGCTAAATTAGAGTAAGCGAATCTAATCTATCTATCTATCTAATCTAATCTAAATAAAAACATGTTAACTGTAGCTAAACTATACAATTAAAATAAATTAACACTATAATAAAAAGCGTAAGTGTATAAGTTAACAAAAAGCTTGTAAAAAAGGACTAGACAGTCATCCGACATTATTTATCTATACATATAAAATCCTTTGTCCTGACTGACGGATCAACGCACAGCCTAAACCGCTGATCGTAGAGACCTGAAACTTGGAGGGTGTGTTCTTTGTATGACGTAGGCATCCGATAAGAAAGGATTTTTCGTAGTTCTACTCCTAAGGGGGTAAAAAGGGGGGCAAAGTTTGTATGGGACAACGTGATTCCTTGGTCCAATCTACTTCAAATTTTGCATAAACATTCTTTAACAGAATTGATGGAAGACGTGTTTCGTATTTTATTGAAATTCATCCCTTGACGGGGTTAAAAAGGAGTAGAAAGTTATTTTGGGGGTGATTTGCTTCGAAGATGATATCAATACTCCTTAGTGCTTTTGATTTAAATTACATTTTATTTTGACACATGTTTGAATACTCGATCCGAAGACACGGCTTCATAGGAACGTAGAGTTCGAAATTTGAAATGGTAAGGACTAGACATCTTGGTTAAGCCGCGTTTTCACTTAGTGTTCTGAACAAACATTTGTTTAGAGCAAATATGATTGCGGTTTTGCCGATGTTCGCTCAAAATAGAAAATGTCCGTTTTCATTCAATGAGGAAAGGGAACAGTTGTTTATAACAAAGATCGGAGACCCACCGAACACGTACAATGTCGAGGGAATGCACAGAGCAACCGCTCGCTCGCCACAGACGTCGTTTTCACTGGATGGCCGCGCGTCCATGTTTCCATAGAATTGAAATTTTTACGTAAACGCGATCGAGAAGTATTTTGGTGAAGTAAAACTTATACTAAGCATACAGCCGATTATCACTGAATAAACACGTTCGCTCGCTCAGAACTGTTCAGAACACTTAGGGCTGATTTTTCAATCATCGAATAAATATTATCTGACGGATAACGTGTAAAGCGGCTAAATTGTAGCGTCATGCATACAGTGTGCAACTGACGCAGTGTTGTCAGTCAACTTATTCTATAATTTAACCAGTTGATGAAATTTATGCGTTTATTGAAAAATCAGCCCTCAGTGAAAACGCAGCTTTATAAAACATACGAAAAAAAAAACAATATTTAAATCGGTTTAGAATTCGAAATTTCAATTTTATTTGTTCTTGGATATTTTAATGAAAAACTTACCTTATACCTAGATTTTCTTTAGAAAATTCCTTGGAAATCTCTTAGATTACCTACTTAGCGAATATTTGCGATTGCTGTATAATTTGTTTGGTAGTTCGTTGTCACTATTTCATTAGAATATTTTAAGTGTAATTAATTTAATTTCATCTGTGTGTCTATTTTTAAAAATGGGAGCTGAGGTGGTTAACATCAATGGGAAATTAATAAACCTTACTATTGTACCAATAGTGGGGGATATACACTGTCCTTGATTAACATAGGATGCTATTTTCCGGATAAATGCAAAATTCCCGCGGTATAGAAAGAAGTGAATATCACTTGAGGGCTGATTTGGGCCCACGGGGAAAAAATAAGTGAATTTAACTACGGGCTGATTTTAAAACTTCTTTTACCGGTATAAAGCTACACCTTTAAGGACATAGGCTACTTTTTCTCGGGGAAAATGCAAAATTTCCGCGGGATAAAAATAAGCGAAAATTTGCATGGAATAAGGACAAATTTGTTGAAATTCCGACGGGATAGTGAATAAACGGGATTTATAATATTCACTAGCTGATACTGATGATGATGAAATGATGAAATGATAATAATAATGCATGTTGCCGTTGCCGGATTTTTGTTTTATACAATGAAAGAGATGAAGAAGCTTTACCACAAATTGGAATTCTACGCGGACGAAGTCGCGGGCAAAAGCTAGTCTAATTATAAAATCACAAACACAATTAAGAAAACAGTTTCATCGCAAACGAATAAACCAAAAACTACCTAATACAAGTATAAAACTCAGTCTTAATACCAATTGCCCATTTCCCCCCATTTTCCCGGAAATTTTTGCCGATAGTTAGTCCGCACACATGCTTACCGTATACATACGCGTACGAGCGCGTGTGTGGGTGTGGGGAGGTTGGGGTGGCAACTCTGTTAAACTAATTATTGTAAGCGAGGTTGGGCGTCTAAGATTTTTCTACAGGCTGTACGTGTCTTTATAATATGTGTGTATATCACATTTAATCTTATGGATCAATATTGGTGTTGCGTAACTTCATATGAAATGATTTTGTTTCTGCTTCTGCACAAGGGAATTACAATCAAATGGTTTTCAGTGCTTCGCAATTTGTTTTATGTCTGCCGAATGCATCCGGATCGAAGGACAAAAATCATTACTGATTGTGTTCCAAGCGACGAGCACCGGAGCAAATGCAGGCCAAATCGGAGATGGCAGGATGACTTGGACCGTTTTGACCCATTTTCGCGGGATTTTGCGAGTGCGACGTTCCCAGTTCCCACTCAGTAGTGGGACGTTCAATAGACCATCTAAAAAAGTTTTTTTTAACCGCGGTTTCGGATAAACTACATCATCATCATCATCATCCTTGCTTACGTCCCACTGCAGGGCACAGGCCTCCTCACAGAATGAGAGGGGTAGGGCCGTAGTAGTTTTCCTTCACCGTAAAGCTCATGGTAAGTTTGAAATGTAATTTTATTCCAGCCGAAAGACCACTGCTGAACACAGGCCCCAAGGTTCGCCAAACAGACCGAACCTGCGCCATCAAACATTAATCAGGTCGTCGCTCCATCTTGTTGGAGGCCTACCTACACTACGTCTTCCGGTCCGTGGACGCCGTTCAAGAAACCTTTCGGCCGTACTAGCCATCAGTTTTACGATGGTTGCTAATGCCATTGCACCTCTTTATAACAGAGCAATTTATAACTTAGGGACACGCGATTCTTTAAGATCTTTTTTTTTAAATATGTATTCTAACCCGGCCGTTGTTATATATATTCGAAATAATCATTTATGTAAGAAAAAACATAAGTATGTGATTTTCCCACTAACGTCGATAAGCCAAAGGCTATTAGAAACACAGGGAAGCTTAAAGTTCCATTTTACAGACTGGCTAAAACCAAAAAAGTCGTTTATGGGAAAATGCATACGTTTTTTTTTTTTTTTACTAGCCTATAATTGTGTCCCACTGCTGGGCAAAGGCCTACGTTATTATAATAAAATTCCGAAAACAATAACCGATACAAAATTCAAATCCATTGTGAAGAAGACATTAATATCTGAGGCATACTATAAAATTATGACTATATCATAGACAGGGATGTTTGGAAATAATTCCGATCCGCATTGGCGATCCCTAGTCTCAAATAGCGTATCTACTGTGTTAAAAAATTTAATTGTATTATATACTTTAGATATATGTAATTTAATAACAATGTAGATCTGATTGAAAAAAATATACCTTGTTTAGTTTCTTGCCGGTTTCTTCTCAACAGGGTTTTTCCGAACCGGTGGTAGATTCTTCGACGTTCATAGGACCATCATTCAATTGATGCCTAAATTGAATAAAGAATTTGGACTTTGACTTTGAACCTTAAACAACGGGTTCTACACGCTTCCGCGCCGTTTTAGTAAAAGCGCACCCTAAACAAATAGCCGTATCGTAAAACACCATAAACAGCCACAGTGGGCCATCGTTATAATAGAATCGAATTGTCTTTATTAGTGTATCATCATAATGACCCAGCCCATTTATATAGCGGCCATACAACAAAGCTTGTTAAAATGTAATCAGTTTTTGTGGGGTGGCGAACAAGCAAGTGGGGCACGTGGTAAGGTGAGCACCACCATCTACGAACCATTGTTACAGTGGAAAGGTAAAATCGCTAAAGCGCCGTATGTCATAGGTTAATCATCAGGTTTGTATATTTATCATTAGGTGTCTAACATTTGGTAGCATAGGGTACGGCGAAACGCGTCAGTGTAGTTTGGTCGCGGTGATAGTTGGGTTTGTGTGATTTGTGTGTGTTCGTACAGTGTGGAGGTGAAGGAACTGCATGAACACGCATTTCTTACATAAACGTAACTATCGTAAGGCCGCGGGTGAGCAAAGTAATTGTTTCAGTTTATTTATATAGGGCTTTTAGCGATTTTAAATCTTATCACTAACAAGGGTAAGGTACTCAAGGAAGCTATCCGGCTCCTATTTGATTCATTTTGATATTGTTAGAGAGTAGTCTAAAATAACAGACCCATACCTATTTTGAGAAACTGGCCTCCAAAGTACTGAAAATTGACTAAACCCTCTAATTTCTACAGATTTTTTTTGAGCAAATTTCTAATTATTGCTGATTTGATTATATGTTTGAGAACATGAAAAAATAATGAGCCGGTGTTTTGTTATATCGGCTCAAACTCATATTTTCCTAAAAAAAAATACCAATGAGGATCATAATAATATAAAACTTCGAAAGGTGCTTTTTTAGGGTTCCGTAGTCAACTAGGAACCCTTATAGATTCGCCATGTCTGTCCGTCTGTCTGTCTGTCCGCGGCTAAGCTCAGAGATCGTTAGTACTAGAAAGCTGTAATTTGGCATGAATATACATATATGTCACGCCAACAAAGTGGTAAAATAAAAAATAAAAAAATAATTTTTTTTAGTGTACCTCCCACAGGCGTAAAGGGGGTGATTTTTTTTTCTCGACTAATCCTATAGTGTGGGGTATCGTTGGATAGGTCTTTTAAAACCATTGCGGGGTTGCTAACATGATTTTTCTATTCAGTGATCTGTTTGCGAAATATTCAACTTTAAAGTGAAATTTTTCATTAAAATCGAGCGTCCCCCCCCCCCTCTAAAATCTAAACTGTTAGGTGGAAAAATTTGAAAAAAATCAGAATGGTAGTAAATATATCAAATTTACTAGGAAAATTATAGCGGCTACGATTGCTTGGAAATTATGTGTAGTTTAAGAGTAAATAGTAGCCTAAGGTATAAAACATACCTAAACTTGGATGATTCCGTACACATACGAAATCCTTAGAAAAATATTACTTGATTTTTTTGTAATGGCTACGGAACCCTACCTTGTGCGTGTCCGACACGCTCTTGGCCGGTTTTTTAAATTTAGAAACGACTTTGGATTTTTTATCTATCGAGGAAACTACAAGTAATCGTGTTTCGAAAAAACACTGGTCACTAGAGTGAATCCTCAGTAACTTACACATGAATTTCAGAACTAAAACATCATCCTTCCGCCACCGCCCTACGCGACAACACTTCCATCCTCACCATCTGGATGATTGGCAGTCTTCTACTGTGCGTTTTTCCAGAAATTTCCTGCCTCGCACAGCAAAGCTCTGGAATGAAGTACCTGCTGCGGTATTCCCGGACCGATATGACGTTCAAGCTTTCAAAAAAGAGCGTGCTCCTACGCCGGCAACGCACTTGTGACTCTTCTGGTGTCGCAGGTGTCCCTGGGCGACGGTAATCGTTTACCATCAGGCGATCCGTTTGCTCGTTTTCCCCCTATACCATAAAAAAACTAATGCAATAAATGCGCCAAAAGCTCATTAAATGCGGCCTTAAATTGTTGTCTTCATAACATAATCGTCAAGTTCACAGTTGTTTTCTAATAATAAACTTTAGAATTATCTATTACATCCTAAAGTTATTTTTGGCTGCCTTCTGATGGTTTGTCGTGTAGATAAATGAACGTCTTTGATAAGTTCCAAGACCAAATCAAAAGATAATCATCCATATGTAGTTGGGTGTAGCTTTGGAGCGCTTAAACCGCCGTATCTCTGTTACGATTATCATTAGTACCTGGGCGACCGAGGTCCGCTCGGGCTGAAACTCGGTACCAAGCGTTTTCCCAGAGATAAGCCCAAGCTAGATCAATTTTTCATCCCCGAAAACCCCCTCATACCAAATTTCATCGAAATCGTTGGAGCCGTTTCGGTGATTCTGATTATAAGTATATACAAGAATTGCTCGTTTAAAGGTATTAGGTAGATAGATAGATAGATTAGATACTGGCCCGTATCAGTGTCCCACTGCTGGGCAAAGGCCTCTCCCCTGGACATCCAATTCGCCCTATCTTCACTTGTACTTCGTTTTTTTTTACTATTAGAAAGAAGGTAAGCGTTCTTGACGCGTCTTTTTCATTAAAAAACACTTTTGAAAATAAGTCACAGCAAATATGTAACAATTACCAAGAAAATATAGTTATTTACGTTATTTTGGATTCATAAGTAATAGTTAATATTTTTTTAAATGCGTTTTTCAATAAAAAAACTCATCATTGTTTACCCCATTTCTAATGCTAAAAATATCTCCGAAAATATTAACTTTATCAAAAAATGGTTTTAGCAAACCCTTATTTATTTTCAAATACCTATCCAATGATACCCCACACTATAGGGTTAGTCGAGAAAAAAAAATCACCCACATTTTACGTCTATGGGAGGTACCGTAAAAAAAAATTTTTTACTTTTTTTTATTTAATCACTTTGTCGGCGTGACTGATATATATATACATTCATGCCAAATTACAGCTTTCTAGTACTAACAGGCTCTGAGCTTAGCCGCGGACGGACAGACGGACAGACATGGCGAAACTATAGGGGTTCCTAGTTGACTACGGAACCCTAAAAATCTCGTGTCACGGTGTTTGTTATCGATCTCCTCCGAAACGGCTTCACCAATTTTTATGATTTTTTTTTGTCTGTATTTAGTAAGTACGAGACTAGGTCGTAGGCTTTTTTATATGGCAAAACAACGTTTTCGGGGTCATCATCATCATCATCATCATCAGCCTATGTTCGTCCACTGCTGGTCATAGGCCTCTCCCATGGCACGCCACTGAGCACGATCCTCGGCCACTCTCATCCAGCTCTTGCCAGCCGCCTTGCGAAGATCATCGCTCCACCGAGTCTGAGGACGTCCCACGCTACGTTTGCCGATCCGTGGTCTCCACTCAAGAACTCGTCTACCCCAACGGTTATCGGTTTGCGGGGGGGGGGTTGCGGTTGCGGGGTCAGCTAGTTAATTATTATTATTAGAGAGATAGAGGTGCAGTAAAAAGGAATTTTTGGAATTTTCCGTGGCCGTGGGATAGAGATCGGGAGTTGTTGGCGAAGTCGCGGGCAAAAACTTTGATTTTGGTAACACATGGGCTACGGCAGTTGAAACGCTTCAAGCTCCACCTGCTCTGTTATTCTCATATTCCTATCAATCAAACATTACGCTAGCGGGGGGTAGTGTATTACTATGATTGCAAATTATATTTAATTTATATGTATTATTCGGGAGAAGGGTTTCTAAGAAATTGAAGTATAAACGTGCCAAGCGCGAGTCTAAATCTGACATAAGGGTTTTGCGTCTGTACCGGAATAATAAAAATCTCGTGGCACGGTGTTTGTGGTCGCACTCCCCGATTTTTATGATTTTTTTAACGTTTTATAGGTATGTGAATAGGTCGTAAATCCCCACCCCGCCATTTTTAATCGCTATTTTTATACGGCAAAGCAATGTTTGCCGGGTCAGCTAGTTATTATAGGTAAAAAACTTATATAAATGACCTGTTGTATGTAGTAGTTCACAAAATTAATATGGAGCTTCAAGCGTCTGGTCGACACTACTGGAGACCTAAGAGCTGGCAGCTATCTCTCTCAACGAATCGCCATCGGCATTCAACGAGGGAATGCAGCAAGCATTTTGGGTACGATGCCACGGGGGCCTTTTTTAGACTTAATGATGAGCACGAATATTTGTTCCTGAGTTATGGATGTTTTCTATGTATTTAAGTATTTATTTATCTATATAAGTATGTTTATCGTCGTCTAGTACCCATAGTACAAGCTTTGCTTAGTTTGGGACTAGGTCGATTTGTGTAAAATTGTCCCCTAATATTTATTTTATTTATTTAATCTAGTAGATTTTAAGTTAGATATTTAGTTTTATAGTTGAGTTTTATTCATTGTTATTTTTTCTTAATACTTGTATTCTTAGTGTCATTTTAATCATATTCATGTTCATTTATTAATAAAATTAAAATTAAATTAAATTAAATTAAATACAAAACAACAATACTATTTTATTATTGTTTATTATTTTTTACAATGCATATGCTCGGAAAGTGCCTCTTGACGCGAGTCAACATATCTATAGAAAGTTAGTCATCCCAGCACACTTTCGCAAGTGTGAAAAAAAATTGTATGGATTTTACTTTCCACACGCGTGCGGAAAAGTAACTTTTTAAATTGCCAAATCTCAAAAGTTGTGTCCAAACTAGTGTTTAAAAAATAAAACTAGAGAGTTGTGTCTTCATAATTCAGCTTTGCACAAATAAGAAAATGTTTGATGCAACCAAATGAATATTTACTGATAAAATAATAAAACACACAAATTTTAGTTTCGTCAAAAGTTTTGAAATAAAAAATTTAGTAGGTACTAAAATAATTCCTTGAGTCCATTTCGGACCGTACGACATCTGCGCTTTCAGTGCGCGCGCATGGCATAACACGAACCGATCATGTTTACCCGTACGCGCCTGTCAACCAATGAGCTTTCAGTGTGCGCGCATGGCGTAACACGAACCCATCACGGTTACCCGTTTGCGCCTGTCAACCAATGAGTTTTCAGTGCGCGCGCATGGCGTAACACGAACCAATCATGGTTCGTTCCGTTCGCGCCTGTCATGAAAACCCGCCACAGTAAAGTTCATGAATTCAGTCTGGAGAATTAATTTAAGTTTAGTAAATTAAAATGGAGAGTTCAAGTGATGAATTTACATAGGACTTAACGCCGCCTGACGTCCTAGACCAAGCACAAAATTAAATGTGATAGCCTCCTGCTGACTAAACCGATGCTGAAATATGTAAACATCTACGAGACTTTCCCTCTATGAAAGGTAAATAAGAACGCAACATCTTTTTCCGAAAATGTTTATGAGCGCGCGCAGACAGAGAGCGGTCTGGAGTTCCGAGTTCAGAGTTCTGCGTTCTTTCGAATGTACCGAGTCTCTTACGATAACGCACACAGCAGGCGACTGGAACTCTCGAGCGATGAAAACACAGAACTCTGAACGCGGAACTCGGTACTCCAGACCGCTCTCTGTCTGCGCGCGCTCTTAGCCCCAATTTTTTCCTCGCTTAATGCATTGTAAAATGTTGTATGATATACGTGTCGAAAGTAGGAAATTCCCAACTCATGTCGGCTAAACCAAACTCGCTTTGCTCGTTTGTTTAGATCTCCACCATTCGTTGGAAATAGCGTACTTTCCGCACTTGTATCATAAATAACTATTATTATTGTATTGTAGAACCTAGATAGGTACACGTGTTTTTTTTACTTTTACATGGGACCCCTGAACAAGGCTTTACGACCCGCCTAGGGGTTGCGACCCACAGTTTGAACACTGGTCTATTCTAACGTTGTTACTACCTCCAACTACAAAATACTTGGGAATTTACCTAGCTACTCAAAACTTCATTAAAAACATTTGTTATTGTTCTCTAGGCGGGTTATTCCTCCAATTTGATAGTCAATGACGTACAAAAGGAAGGAAAACTAAACCAGGGGAGTGACGTTAAAGGTATGATAATTCTTACTTCAATAAGTAACAGTTTTTAAATTGCATTAGGCGCAAACCACACAGAAGAGACGTGGGACGGGGGCGCGTCGCAGTCCGCGTCGTTTGTTCGCAGGCCGCGTCCCCGCCCCGTCTCTTCTGTCTGCGTTGGATCGCGACGCTTCTATGCATTTAGTATGAAAACTGATTCAACGACAGTTTTTTTTTTTCATTTTTCCTGAATATTTTTTATGTACCTATGTTGACAGACAATTTTTTGATAGCAATTGTTGTCAGTTTCGTAATAACTACGACATTAAACTATTTTTCTTAAATGTAAGTACTCCGATCGTCCCATATAAACTTAAACAATATCGGTTCATTAATAATAAATTCACATTTGAAGTTTTGGTTTTCTTTTCGTATTTCTTTATATATATTTTTTGGCTTTACTTACATTAAAGGGTTTTACATACACAAACATACAATTTTGGTATATTTTTGTTTGATAATTAAGTTAAAGTTCTTACACGTACTAAAATTGTATTGTTTTCTTCTGTTTTAAATCCTAACTAACATGTAGGTAAATTAATGTGTCTATTCACTAAATGAAAATGCCACCATGTTTTCCCAGACATAAAAAGACAACCTTCTTATCAAAAGTCAACGTACACATATCAAGTCAAGAAAAACAACCCATTAAATGTAATCAAACAAACAAGTAGAATAATTAGAATCATACTGACTCACCACTACTGAGTCAAACACTGGGTATATATAAATCGCTGAGTTACCGATACATTCATTCAAATCAGGACGGTCGTCGCGAAAACATGTATTCTAAACTCGCCTTTTTTGCCGCTCTTAGCTTTGTTGCTGTCTTCGCTCAGAAGACATGCGATTGCAGCGATGAAGATATCGAACAATCCCTTAAAGAGTCAACGGACATCGTTGACTTTCTTAACGTACTAGCAGTTAAAGATGTCCCTGAAGAACTGAGGTATCCAGTCGTTCCACCAAACGTCATCACCGGGATGCTGGCTTGTGACTGCAAGGAGAACTTCAGGAGGAAGAGGAGGGTTATCAAGGAAGATATTACTGAAAAACTAACGCCCAAAGGCACGTCGCGTGGTTTTTCCAAGAGGAACTGTCCCAAAGGTTACTCGAGGATCGGACCGATCTGCATGCCCCAACATCAACTGCTGTAATTCCAAAATGGCCGAATTCAAAGTGAAAAAAAGCTGTTGGGGAAAGTGAATCTCTTTTGTTTGCACCAGTGACGTCAAGTGACCAAATGGTTGTAAAAATGTGATTTTTATCATTTTTGCGAATCAAGTTAGGTTTATAGTTTTTTTATGTGTCTACACTTGTGTTTTTAAACAGGGTTTATTTGTAGTTTAAATGGATACTTGTCAAACAATAGTGATAAAAGTATTTAAAATATTAACATTTACTTTTAAATAGTTTTAGCTCAGGAGCTTTAATTAGTTTAATTAATTTAAGTTGACGAAGAGGCATGCATTTAATGTGTTTAATAAAATATTTTTTTCACACATTTCATCGTATTTACCTATTAACAACCATCTCTAAACTTTTTTTCTTATTTGAAAGTATGCTCCCAAAATCTGTGACTATATTGTGAACTTTAAATTATCGACTACATGAAGCGTCTTTAACAAATATAGAATCAAGTAATAATTTAAATAATAATTGCAGATGAAATCCTAACGTATTATAAACCAGATCATCAGGTTTTTAATCATGAATAATAGCAGCAGTTATGTTTACCTGCGCATTTTGTATCGACATCGAGTCAAGACACGTTTGATAAAAACCAGCCAACAGCTCGAAATTATAAAATCAAGGAAAACGTAAAAAACACTCCTTATACCTTCGGAACCAAAAGGCCTGCGCCCAGCAGTGGGACATATATTATACAGACCAAGATTTCTTTATTGCATTTTTGCCAGCTTTCGTATTCCGAAGAATTCTTCAGTCCCTAACCAGTTTCCGTGATAAAATCTATCCTATATGTTAATCCAGAAAAAGATTACTAGGACGGAAGTTTAAAGTTTCTATAAATGGGAGTACGGTTAATATGCGACCGAGTATTTCTTGACTCAGAATTTACTACAATTTCGATAATTCGTGCCCTTAAGTTAATTATATGAGAACATGAATTAAAGCCGTGGTGGCCTAGTGGTTTGGCCTATGGCCTCTCAAGCAGAAGATCGTGGGTTCAAATCCCGGCTCGCACCTTTGAGTTTCTCGGAATTTATGTGCGAAATTACATTTGAAATTTACCATGAGCTTTACGGCGAAGGAAAACATCGAGAGTAAACTGCATACGCCTGCGAAGAAATTCAATGGTGTGTGTGAAGTTCCCAATCCGCACTGGGCCCGCGTGGGAACTACGGCCCAAGCTCACTCATTCTGAGAGGAGGCCTGTGCCCTGCAGTGGGACGTATATAGGCTGGGATAACGATGATGATTGTGTTATTGTCCTATATTCCGGGTCAACAGTTACTTTAACCATACTCTACATAGTACGGTGCAAATAGAGGTGAGGTGATAGACGGAATGACAACTGTGGAGCCCTATAATAGTGACCAAGGTATGTTATGGAAAATTCTTTGTTTTACGTAAAAACATGAAATTAACAAATATTAAGAGAAACAGATATAAAAAGGCAAGCTTGTCCCTTAAATGGATCGCTTCCAGTTAACCTTTGAACGACAAACAACAACACAAGGCACGACAACAACACAGCAGCAAGGCAAGACATGGTCCCGTTACTAGTATCTTTTGGGTTGGTACAAAACGAAACACTTTATGGATATTTAGGTTTAGATTTTCTATGTATGAATATTATGATGTAATAGGCATAAAAAAACTTGGTCTGGTGATTTTATTAAGTTTAAAATTCCATTCCAAGTAACTATTGTACAATAATTGCATACATGCTAGGTACTATTAAGTAAGCCTGCTTCATCGGTTCATCACTCTCTTATAACTTCCTAGTATTTTATGTGACATTAAAAACACAGATGGCATTACAGATATATAATAACACATAAAATATCAAGAACTCTATGAGCAATATTAAAAATCTAAGTCATACAATGTCGAAACATTCCTATACCATCCATACATAGCGAAAACTACTTTAATCTAAACGTTTAGAGTCCTATTTGGATTGTCAAAGGATGTGGTTTTGCCCATCCAATTTTCATTGAGAGCGCTATACAAAGTTATATTTGCGTGTGGCTAAATAATTGCGTCGAGTATTTTTTTTTCAATGGCGCCTCATCTGTGTGTATGTGTAAGTTGGTACTATATCTCGTATTTTACTATGACGCATTAAGTCTATCTATATGGCAAACGGAATTAATTAAATCATCTGATTAATCATTCCTCATGCATGTTGTAATGTGCGCAAAATCCCCGGGAAAAACTATACCTGCTCGTGCGGTAAGTATTTTCTTTGATTATGTAATGATCAGAATCAGATAGTTTGAGACCCTAGGAAGGACATAGTATAGTTTTATCCCGGAAAATTGCATTGTTCCCTCGGGATTTCGATAAAACAATTCTTTGCAGATGGAGTCGCGAAGAACAGCTAGTTAATTGGGTCATATATACAATAAGAAACAAAAGATGTCACTCCTGTGGACATAAAATTAGCGACTCCGAGTTAGCAAACTCAATATTTATTTGAATGGACCGAAAGTTGGCCAGGCGTCCCACTCGCCGATGTAGACTTGGCGAAAAAATATTTCCCTTAGACTTGAAGGGCTGGAGAGTGACATAGGCTACTTTTTACCACGGGAAAATTTCTCATTCGCACGGGAAAACTCGCTTAAATCTACTTCAGCGGGGGCGATTAGAATTAATTTGTAAATTGTAACACTTTGTTTGTACACTGTTGCAAATTATAAGTATTATTAATATAAATATAGCTAAGGTTATGTGCATTTCGCGCAGTTATTATGTTTACGCGTTAATTAAATGCATTAAAGATAAATTGTGAGGAAAATAAATTAATTAACACTGCAAAATACCACGGTTATAGTTCAATATGTTATTATAACTTAAAACATTCTCAATATACCTAACAAAACATTTCCTGTCCAGTTTAGCTGAGTTAAGGTAAACGTCCCTTTGCTCGACACTGGCCCAATACATGGCACCTTCAATCTTATGTATGACACAATAAGAGAGGCGACAGATGGGTGTGATCTACTGGGCATTGAGGTGTCGAGCATTGGTCTCTTCTTCTTAGTCGTGCACTCTTGTCAGAGTGGTCGTGGTCATGCCTCGGTCGATCGACTCCTGCGCCACCACTGCTCTCGCGACGCGTCGCCAAGTAGCCCGATGTCTGGCAGAGTGGGAGCAATCGTTTATGCTAGAGTGCGTCACAGTTTTGATGAGGTCTGTCCACCGTGTTGGGGAGCGCCCGCGAGATCTTTTGCCCTCGACTTTCCCCTGCACCGCAAGCCGTTCCATGGAGTCCTCATTACGGGTGACCTGTCCAAAGAACTTGAGGGTTCGTATTTGCACAGTTGACGATAATCTCTCTTGAATGTCGAGCATTGGCACGTTTACCTTATAATTCTTCTAAAAGTTTTAAAAACCATCGAAACTAATACGGCAAATGCAAAGGCAACGCAGCATGTTTGGATTGTAATGTGTTTCTATCTATGAACTGAAACAATTACTTCGCTCACCCGCGACCTTCTGATAGTTACGCTTATGCAAGAAAAAATGTGTGTCCATGCAGTTCCTCCACCTACACACTGCCCAACACACACAAATCACACAAACCCAACTATCACCACCACCAAACTACACTGACTCTACCGGAGCTCATCTTCAGAGTACCGTTCACAATGCTACCAGATGTTAGATGGGTGAGCAAAGTAATTGTTTCAGTTCATTGAATATGGACCTACGTAAAGTAACGCCTGATTCAATTTAGTACATTACTGCAGCGGCCGCGAAATAGGAGATTGCCGGCCGAGTAGTTATAGATGGCCGAGTGTTAACGAGGCCATCTAGAGATACGAGGTCGGCAATCCCTGTTCGTGGCCAAGGCTTGTATAGAGTTTTTCTCAAACATGCATCATCATCATCACCACCATCATCACCGCCATCACCATCACCATCACCATCACCATCACCATCACCATCACCAACAACATCATCAACATCCATCAACATCCATCAACATCCATCATCATCCGTCAACATCCATGATCAAGAACATCCATCAACATCCATCCATCCATCCATCCATCAACATCCATCAACAACCATCAACATCCATCAACATCCATCAACCAACATCCATCAACATCCATCAACATCCATCAACAACCATCAACCAACATCCATCAACATCCATCAACATCCATCAACATCCATCAACATCCATCAACATCCATTAACCAACATCCATCAACCAACATCCATCAACATCCATCAACCAACATCCGTCAACATCCATCAACATCCATCAACCAACATCCATCAACATCCATCAACATCCATCAACATCCATCAACATCCATCCATCCATCCATCCATCAACATCCATCCATCCCTCCGTCCGTCCGTCCGTCCGTCCGTCCATCCGTCCGTCCATCCATCCATCCACGTCGACCACGTCGACCTATTAAACGTCATGGTGCTGTGTCACATAAAACAATAGACGATCACTTTGCTGGCCTTGGCCAGCAATGTTGTATGAAATTCCATTATTGACCTCTCGTCTAGCCGCACCTGCAACGTGACAGTTCGTGGCGTATTTTAAGGAACATAACATCAATATTTCATAGCATGTTTGAGAAAAATAAATTGTGTCTCTATCTGTTACGTTTTCACGCCTAAGCGTTGGAGAAAGACGTAAATAACAGTACCTATTCTAACTCAAAAAATTGCATACTTAGTTCTTGCGGTAATAATACCGAATACTACGCATACTTTCAGATTACATTTGAAAATCATGAGCTTTACGGTGAAGGAAAACCTACCTAAACCTACACCTGCGTAGAAATTCAATAGTGTGTGTGAAGTTCCCAATCCGGACTGTGCCCGCGTGGGTGCTACACTGCCCAAGCCCTCTCATTCTGAGACGTTTATATGAGATGACGATGATAACTACACAAATAAAGTCTTAACCAAACAAACAACTACTTAGTATTTTTTAATGCGTCTAATTAATGTGCAAAATGCACCAAAAACGGGTTTTACGTACTTTCTAAGCGGGGTTTTTCAAATTCGTCGGATATGCGGGTTTGGCGCTCGATCTGGGTAAACCCCTTAGCCAATGCAGATGTCAATTACACGCACTGATGCTTTTGCTGCTGTTTCGGTATTTTTTAATTGATACTTAAGACAGTTTATTGACCTTGCGGTTAAGTAAGAAAGATTTATTGAATCAGGCGTTACTTTGCGGAGGTCCATATTAATGAACTAAAACAATTACTTTGCTCACCCGCGACCTTACAATAGTTACGTTTATGCAAGAAATGTGCGTTCATGCAGTTCCTCCACCTCCACACTGTACGAACACACACAAATCACATAAACCCAACCATCACCACCACCAAGCTACACTGACACGTTTCGAACTCAACCAGAGCTCATCTTCAGAGTTACCACAACCGTATGCTATGCTACCAAATGTTAAATGTTTAACATTTGGTAGCATAGCATCATTAAGTAAGAAAGATTTAAAAAAAAGTACGAATCGGATTCGTGCGGGAAAAAACAGATTTTTTTTGTATCATCTCTCCACTAAAAAACTAAAAATTCCTTAATAATGAAAGTATTTTAAAACACTATAAATGTGAATAAATCAAATTTTCACTAGTAAACGCTGCACTTGATGACATATATACTCAGTCCATAATGTAGTTAATAATCAAAATCGTAGAACTTCTAATTTTATTTTATTAATTCTTATCTAGATGTTCATATTTTCTTCTTTTTTTTCTATGACTATACTACCGTTACAGATGATAAAATAACGTAATGCGATAGAATATTAAAAAACTTAACTAATTAACTAATTATAACCTATTTATTTATAGCACAATACAAACAACGTTATCCTTATGAATTGACTCAGAGAACAATCAATCAATAATATAATCCAGTAATAATTTGTGATTCAATTTAATGACATAATTAAATGGTTAATTTAGTTTTAAGTAGGTATTAGTGTGTGCTCTTACAGGGCGTCATGGACTGACTTATAAAACTATAATATCTGTTTTTTTAAATGTGCATGACTTTACAGTGAAATAAATCTATATATATAAAAGAAGAAACTGACTGACGGACTGACTGACTGACATATCAACGCACAGCCCAAAACACTAGACCTAGAGATTCCAAATTTGGCATGTAGGTTCCTTATAAGGTCTAGGGGTGCACTAAGAAAGGATTTTTCAAAATTCACTCCCTAAGGGGGTGAAACGGGGGTCCAAAGTTTGTATGGGGAAACAAGATTAGTTCGACTATTTTATTCTAAACTTCACAGAAGTACTCCGAATAATAAATGAGTAAACACGTGTTTCAGGTTTTTTGAGAATTCAACCCCTAAAAGGGGGGAAAGGGGTAACAAAGTCTGAAAATCAACATGGGTGTTGTTTCTATGGTTTATCGGGTCGCTGGTTATGAAAACAACAACGGTTTTAAAATCCGACGTGGCAGACGTAAAATACCATCTCCCTGGATGGGGTGCGATGTGCGATGGGGTTGAAATATCTAAATAAACTAAATGACTGTTGATATATCAACGCACAGTCCAAACCACTGGACCTAGAGACTTGAAATTTTTTCATATAGATACCTTATACAATGTAGGCATCCACTAAGGAAGGATTTTTGGGAATTCCCGCGGGAAAGGGAAAAAACGGGATTTATATATTCGATTCCGAGTGACCCTATCTCAGTAACTATAACAATAAGACTCTTCGAATTTGATACACAAGTAGGTATTACATTATTTAAAACATTAATTTCAGGTTTTTCAAAATTCCCACGGGATAAGGAAAAAACGAGATTTTTCGTTTTACTGGTCGTAGAAAGCCGAAATTCGGCATGTAGGTTGCTTGGGGAGTGTAGATGAGCATTGAGAGAGGACTTTCCCAAATTCCCACGGGAACGGGAAAAAACGGGATTTTTCGTTTTACTTGTCGTAGAAAGCTGAAATTCGGCATGTAGGTCGTTTGGGGAGTGTAGAGGAGCATTGAGAGAGGACTTTCCAAAATTCCTACGGGAACGGGAAAAAACAGGATTTTTCGTTTTACTGGTCGTAGAAAGCTGGCATGTAGGTCGTTTGGGGAGTGTAGAGGAGCATTGAGAGAGGACCTTCCAAAATTCCCACGGGAACGGGAAAAACGGGATTTTTCGTTTTACTGCTCGTAGAAAGCTGAAATTCGGCATGTAGGTTGCTTGGGGAGTGTAGATGAGCATTGAGAGAGGACTTTACCAAATTCCCACGGGAACGGGAAAAAACGGGATTTTTCGTTTTACTGGTCGTAGAAAGCTGGCATGTAGGTTGTTTGGGGAGTGTAGATGAGCACTGAGAGAGGACTTTCCCAAATTCCCACGGGAACGGGAAAAAACGGGATTTTTCGTTTTACTGGTCGTAGAAAGCTGAAATTCGGCATGTAGGTCGTTTGAGGAGTGTAGAGGAGCATTGAGAGAGGACTTTCCAAAATTCCCACGGGAACGGGAAAAAACAGGATTTTTCGTTTTAATGGTCGTAGAAAGCTGGCATGTAGGTCTTTTGGGGAGTGTAGAGGAGCATTGAGAGAGGACCTTCCAAAATTCCCACGGGAACGGGAAGAACGGGATTTTTCGTTTTACTGGTCGTAGAAAGCTGAAATTCGGCATGTAGGTTGCTTGGAGAGTGTAGAGGAGCATTGAGAGAGGACTTTCCCAAATTCTAACGGGAACTGGAAAAAACGGGATTTTTCGTTTTACTGGTCGTAGAAAGCCGAAATTCGGCATGTAGGTTGCTTGGGGAGTGTAGATGAGCAATGAGAGAGGACTTTACCAAATTCCCACGGGAACGGGAAAAAACGGGATTTTTCGTTTTACTGGTCGTAGAAAGCTGGCATGTAGGTTGTTTGGGGAGTGTAGAGGAGCATTGAGAGAGGACCTTCCAAAATTCCCACGGGAACGGGAAAAACGGGATTTTTCGTTTTACTGGTCATAGAAAGCTGAAATTTGGCAAGTGGGTTCCTTGGGGAGTGTAGAGCTGGATTGAAAGAGGACTTTCCAAAATTCCCACGGGAACGGGAAAAAACAGGATTTTTCGTTTTACTGGCCGTAGAAAGCTGAAATTCGGCATGTAGGTTGCTTGGAGAGTGTAGAGGAGCATTGAGAGAGGACTTTCCCAAATTCCAACGGGAACGGGAAAAAACGAGATTTTTCGTTTTACTGGTCGTAGAAAGCTGAAATTCGGCATGTAGGTTGTTTGGGGAGTGTAGAAGAGCATTGAGAGAGGACTTTCCAAAATTCCCACGGGAACGGGATAAACGGGATTTTTCGTTTGACTGGTCATAGAAAGCTGAAATTTGGCAAGTGGGTTCCTTGGGGAGTGTAGGGGAGCATTAAGAAAACATTTCCCGAAATTCTTACGGGAACGGAAAAAAACGGGATTTTGCATTTTACTGGTTGTAGAAAGCTAAAATTTCAAAATTCATAAGTTCATACTGTAAGTAGGCCGCAAAGGGCACTTTAACCGACTTCTAAAAAAGGAGGAGGTTATGCATTCCACTTTATGTATTTTTTATGTAGGTATGTTCACCGATTTCTCGGTCAATTGTGGACCTGCTTGCTTGCTTGCCTGTATGCTTGCTTGCTTGATATCTTGGTTCTTTGGAATACTCATAGTACACGCGAGCGAAGCCGCGGGCAAAAGCTAGTAAATGCATAAATGTCCTGAATGGCTTGAGCCGTAGTTTTTACACGGGCCCAGTGCGAATTGGGAACTTACACACACTGAATTTCTTCACATATGTGTACAGGTGTCCTCATGACGGTTTCCTTCACCGTAAAGCATAACAAATATCAAAATGTAATTTCGCACATAAATTCAGAAAACTTATACTTCATAGAATTGAAAACCACAACATCATTATAATTGCGGCTCGTCAACTATTTCTTACCTAGCAAATAGTACAGTACAACAGTCTGGCAGCCGCAAAATAAAATTGTTTTAATGTCACTTTATTTGCGTGTCGTGAATTGTTACTCTAGTACAAATTGTAAAGAGGTTACAGTTCACGAGCCGCAATATAATGTTGTTGTGGTTTATAATTATTCTAAATTAAATGGAGTATAGACCATGTCAACTCTCCCCAGGTAGTACCATTTTATCATATCATTGATAGATGGTAAATTTTTATTTGTACGCTTTTTACTAACAAAGTAGATTTAAATGTCTGAAAATGAATAAAATTATTATTATTATTGAGTTTTGGAACACCCTGTATAGCTGCTGTTTAATTTCATCGCAATTGAAGTGAAAATAATAGTTTTAAACTTGTCCTAAAATCCATTTTACCCTCGACGGAACTGTCCACTCTCGCCTGCGACTCGGGTAGGTATCAACGTTTTGGGTTATTGTTAGACAATCTACTATCCGACGTTTTTCCTCCATCTTAGGACAATTGTATGATGGTAGTCTCCTTCTTATAGGAGATCGACTCGCACTTGGCTGGTTTTTCCATTCGATTTAACTCAAACCTTGTCCTATAAAACGAAACGATAATAAATGTTATGACGTCGCTTTTAAGAGGAAACTCATTTTCAGTTAGAAAAAAAAGAAACGGTAGGGTTGTCACCTAAACTGTCAGTCAATTGAAATTGCAAACAATGTAAACAAACCTTGTATTTAAAATGTTTTTAATTCCCATTTTCCCTCATCAAATACTGCTAAATCCGTGTGTTATTTAATCAATACTTACCACAACACTATCCTAAACCATTAAAACAATAAACAAGTGCTAGAATATGGATATTTCATTAAATGGTTTATTTACATTGTTCGCAATTTCAATTGACAGCGATTTTATTTCATTCGAGATTGGGACTTTATAACATATAATTTTTCCGACGTTTAATATGGAAATATATACTCGAATAGAGCTTTTTAGCAATTGGGATGCACCAAAAAAAATAATCTATAGTTTTTGTATATTTTTTGGAAAGAATAGGATATTTTAAGATACCATTTTCATCGATTTTGAATTTGGTTGAGTATTTAATTTTTTATATTTTTTTTAAGAAATACGTTAGATGACGTCATAGTGAGAGAGCCACGTTTCATTGCCTAGAAAAATTCAAGTCGTACATAACATAATCTGTGGCACTACTGATTTGTCTTGTCACTGTCAATAATACAAGCACGGCTTAGGGTCCTAAACGAACCATGACAAATAGTTTTATTTATTTCTCTTCTTTTAGCTTCGATTATTCCTGTTTGTTTAATGGTGTGATAGTGAATAGATATTTTTATTAAAATCTAATATTGAAATTCTTTTATATTTACTTGTAACGTAGTAATTTAATAATTAAATTTGTAAAAATACTACATAGGAAATACTCGTATACATTTCGGACTTTACGATAAATGACAACTGTTTAAAGCCAGGTGCGCATCATGTGATTAAAGTTCTGTCTTTGTCACTCTTTGCTATTATAAGCAGGACAGCAACATTTCAAACTGTCAATTTGCTTTAGAGTGTAGACCTGCTTTATATCTGCCTTTGTGATGATTCACTGCAGGGGTCAAATGAAGGTCATTACTTAAATTTTCTTTATTTAATTCAGTTTATCATATTTTTGGAATCTGATTTCTGAAAACGCTTCACAAAGCCTATTTCTCCAAACGGTTTTCGATTTATTATACGTTGTCAAAAATTGGGACATCCCAATTTTAGCATAAATTGGGATTTATGCAAGCATGTCTTTGTGGTTTTTTGCAAGATGGCAATACTTTTTGGAAAGAAAAAGAGAAAAAAAATCTTTATTGCTCATAATCGCCACACAAACTAACAATAAAATAACTTAAAGTAACTAATCATAGTAGTAAACATCGCGAGGAAACCTGTATTACACCTGCGAAGTCCGTCTACGAAAAATCCGTTTACCGCTATTGCGCGGAAACTACTAAACTACTAGTACTACTTAAGTACTAGCTGTTGCCCGCGACTCCGTCCGCGAAGAATGGGGGGGGGAGAAACGTGACAACCCTAGTGACGTCACACCACGATACGGGCAGGGCTGCCCCGTACAAACCAATTAATTGAAACCATTCTCAAAATAACTAAACACGCCATTGCAAATTAAACCTTGACATCACCCAATGGAGTGCAAATTAAAATTGATTTTTTTAGACTTATGTCTTTTTATCCTTGAACGATGACGTAACGGAATTTGCGGCGCGTGCGGCGGTCAAGGTCGGCATCTTAATTCAATTTTAAGCTTTATTCTATGGTAATTCGGTTGACTGTTGTTTGGAGGTCTTTAATGTAGTAGTGACATAGCATGATAGGTTTAACATATTTGTTGCTATGTGCATCTGTAACTTGTCTTATACTTACTAGCTCTATCCCGCGACTTTGCACTAAACCTACTATTAATTGTAATTGCATAATATATCTGGTGGCCTAGTGGTTTTTGACCTATGGCCTCTTAAACAAAGGGTCGAGGGTTCAAATCCCAGCTCGCATCTCTGAGTTTTTCGAAATACCTATATGTGCGAAATTACATTTGAAATTTACCATGAGTTTCACGGTGAAGGAAAACCTGTATACACCTGCGAAGAAATTCAATTGCGTGTGTGAAGTTCCCAATCCGCACTGGGCCCATGTGGGAACTACGGCCCATCCCATCTCATTCTGAGAGGAGTTCTGTGCGCTGCAGTGGGACGTATAAGCTGGGATGATGGTGATAATTTCCCTTCAGATGACCCGCTTGCTCGTTTTCCTCCCTCTCATAATAAAAAAAACGTGCCTGGACTCAATAGATGGCATACTCCGACGACCATTGTGCTTTAAAAATGTGATATTAGCTTATTTCTCTGATTTCTAAAGTCTCTCTCGTCATTTCTTTCATCTGTTCCGCGGTCCTTTATAGAATTCTATCTAATGCATTAGGATGCGTACAGAGTTCTTATCGGAACGATATATCGCTCCGGGACAATATTTTCTCGATGTGTCATGCCCGGACTTGTACCAAGTATGCTTTGGAACATAAAGTACAAAGACAGATGTCCCAGTCGTCTCTATTCCAGAACATAATTATGACAAGCAAATAATTAACAAGTTTGGTTTGAAGTATCTTTTTGCATTTTTTATTTTTACAACTTCTTTTTTTTTTACTTTTACGGTCATCCATTGAAATCCATATATTTCATACTAAATACAAACTGAAACATAGATGCACAGAAAAAAACCCAGAAAAAAGACCAATGTTGGGAATCGAACTCAGGTCCTCGGCATTTCGTGCCGCGTGCTTACCCCTACACCACCACTGGTCAGGAGCTTATACGCAAATTTTTCCTATGCATCATACATTCCAGCCTGCCATAATCACTTATGCATTGATACAGCGCCATCTATGTTCAGTTCTCATCGAGAAACATCAACACTCCTTCGGAACTAACCGCTCACCCGGACAAGAGATGTCGCTACAAGGCCATACTTTTAACAAAAAGTAAAAACTAAATACAAACTGAAATATAGATGCACAGAAAAAACCTCAGAAAAAAGACCAATGCTGGGAATCGAACCCAGGTCCTCAGCGTTCCGTGCTGCGTGCTTACCCCTACACCATCACTGGTCTGATGACCAGATGATGACTGGTTAGACCAGTGATGGTGTAGGGGTAAGCACGCAGCACGGAACGCTGAGGACCTGGGTTCGATTCCCAGCATTGGTCTTTTTTCTGAGGTTTTTTCTGTGCATCTATATTTCAGTTTGTATTTAGTTTGAAATATATGGTTTCACGGGATGACCGTAAAAGTAATAAAAAATGAAGTTGAAGAAAATAAAAAAATAAATAGAAAAAGATACTTCATACTTAACTTGAAAAAGTAAAAAGTAAAGGTAAAAGCAAAAAAATTGAAGTTGAAGAAATAAAAAATACAAAAAGATACTTGAAACCAAACTTGGTAAAGTACTACTCTACCATTATTATTTCAGCCTTAGGACGTCCACTGTTGGACATAGGCCTCCTTCATTGATACCCAATTGTTATGGGTGGAAGCGGTTTGCAACCACCGTGAACCAAATCATCCGTCCATCTCGTTGGTGGACTTCCCACGCTGCACTTGACAGTCCGTGGTCTCCATTCGAGGACTTTTCGGCCCCTAGACTGTTCTGCGTGCTATATGGCCCGCCCATTGCCATTTAAACGAGCTAATCCAAATAGCAGCTTGTCAAAAGCCTTCGTGGCCTAGTGGTTTGACCTATGGCCCCTCAAACAGATCCGGCAGCATTTAACCGGATGTTAATAAGCTAGATGCCATAACAAAATGTAATTTAGTCCGTCCATTATACATATTATCAAAAAAGATTGGCCACCTATTTTTTATTTTGTCCATTAAGTAAATAAAAGTTGTACTTTAATCCGTGTGGATTGCCATTATTTAGAATTCTTCACAATTTACGCGTGGACTACGGAGTTTGATTTGGATCCGCTATCTGGCATCTAGCACTTTGACAGCGCCAGTAAAGTGACACTAGTTACAGTATAGTAGGCATACCACTACACAAAAAATAATTAAAGGGGTTGCCTTATCGTACGCATTTTGATAGATTTAGAAATTTGGCAGTGTTAGCCGTCAACCAAAATTAATATATAAAAAAATTTAATATATAAAAATCTCGTGTCACGGTGTTTGTTTTTTTTTTATATAAGAGGGGGAAAACGAGCAGACGGGTCACCTGATGGAGAGCGATCACAGTCGCCCATGGACACCCGCAACACGAGGGGAGTCACAGGTGCGTTGCCGACCCTTTTAGGAATTGGTAGGCTCGTTTGTTATCGAACTCCACCGAATCGGCTCGACCGATTCTTATGAAATTTTTTCTCCATATTCGGTAGATCTGAGAATAGGTCGTAGGCTACTAGGTATTCTTCGCGGACGGAGTCGCGGGCAACAGCTAGTAATTTCACTAATTAATTTTGAAAAAAGAGAACTATAGTGAAAAAATATTATAATTGGTTTCTTATATCTAATTGACTTTTCTATACAAAAAAAATATATAAAATTTGTTGATATTGTAGAGCATTGATAGCATAGAATACCTGCCGCTCCTGTTTCCTACTAGTATACACGTGGCTGAGATATGCGTATCGTGCTGTCACTTTCACTCATCCGTTTTTTACTATTAGTGTGAACGGAAGAGCGCGATACGAAATTCGAAAATCGAATAGTATAAGGCCAGTCTGTTACACGGTACAACCTTGTTGCATTCTTGTGACGTCATGTCCGGAGGTTCAGATGCCTTAATACTAGTTAAGACGCCTTAAGGCTCCTGTGGCTCACATAAAGTTGTTTATCCGAATATTTTTCTACAAACGGTTTGTTAAATCAAGTCAAAATAAGCACTTATAAATGTCGTGGTGTACCACGGGTACGGAAAAACATGTTGAGAAGAATCTAGCAAAGAAACTCAAGCTTAGGTTATCTGCAGGCTAATTGGGGATCTCTATATTTTTGTAATGTATAGTAGGTACCCAAAATAGTACGTAAATCGGAAACGGATTAATACTTTTTAAATTCTTTTCTGTAGTTATTTAATTGTAAGATAATGTAATGCATTTATTACACATCAAATAAGCAATGACCTTCATTTGACATTAAAGTAAATTTCGTAGACGGTCCAAGTTGTACTTTAATCGGTCTGGAATAGCATTATTTAGATCTCACTTGGACCAAAAGATTCTCGAGTGGCGTCCACGGACCGGAAGACGCAGTGTAGGTGGGCCACCAACAAGGTGGAGCGACGACCTCGTTAAGGTTGCGGGATCGCGTTGGATGCGGATGGCACGGGGCCGATCTGTTAGGCGAGCCTTGATCGAGGCCTATGTTAAGCAGTGGACGACTTTCGGCTGAAATGATGATGATGATGATGTTGTTGATGATAGTTTAGCATAGTGACTAGAGTTTGGTGTTGTGACTAAAGATGAGCGACAATGAATCACTTATCAAGTTCCTGGTAGACATTTGAATAACCTTAATGTGTTCAAGTGTTTAATGAAATGTGAATCAACTCTGAAAACTCCATGACTCATCAGTTTCAGGTTACAGCTGAGACACGACATACTGTGCACCCTCACAATCGGAATCGCATTTACTATCCTTTGCCATCCTTATCCTTTTCGGCTAGCAAGTGCTGGATGAGAGTGGCCGAAGATCGTGCTCAGTGGCGTGCCATGGGAGAGGCCTATGTCCAGCAGTGACGAGCTTAAGCTGATGATGATGATGATGATGATGATCCTTTTTCACTGACATTTTATATCACATACTGACATTAGTGTATATTGCATACATGCACATATTTAATACAGGGTAATGTTTTAAAAAGTGTAATTTTATTTTTTGTCTATATTTGGTAGGTCTGAGAGGTCGTATCCTCAAAGACAAAATTATAATTCATTATTCAATTTAGGCATCAATTGTTGCTCCTATGAACGTCGAAGAATCTACCACCGGTTCGGAAAACCCTGTTGAGAAGAAACCGGCAAGAAACACAACAAGGCATATTTTTTCAAACAGATCTACATTGTTATTAATATACAGGGTTATTTGTAATTCACTAGCATCCTTTTAACCCTAAACTCCTACCACTTACACAAATGTTTTTTTGTTTTACTGCTTTTGTCATAACTTAAAATTTGAGACTACCTCTTATTTTTACGATACTCTGTGTATTTATACGGGAAAAAAGTGTTTAATTTCGTTTGTTAGTTATTTAACTCAAAAGCAAAAATTCCTTGTAGCGTTTCACCTAGTCGCGTTTTGTCGCGGCAGAACAAAATATCGATAGTTTTTTATACTTGAAGGAATTCACCGCGTAGCTGTTCACGTAAGTATATTTAATTTGTGGAGTCATATTTTCCGTGTAGTATTTTACCCTATACGCACTTTACCGCGATCGTTATTTATTTGGAACGCTTTTTTCTTTGACGCCATGATTGATGTTTGCAGCAAAACTCTGTCACTATTTTTTTTAAACGCGTCTTGTAATTATAGTTCAATTTCTAAGAGGCTATCAAACTCATTGAAATATTATACTTATTACTAACTAGCTTTTGCCCGCGACTCCGTCCGCGTGGAATTAGTAATTTGGGCAGCTTATGCTTTTTAACAAATTTGCTTTTTCATCAACCCCCACCAAACCCCCCGCACACCCGCGTTCACATTCACCACCGTACTCCCAAGTCAAGCGTGCCTATAGATATTTTACTTCAAAAACCCCTGATTTTGAAACGTTCTTCCGCTCCGCTCCGCTCCTATTGGTGTTAGCGTGATGATATATAGCCTATAGCCTTCCTCGATAAATGGGCTATCTAACACTGAAAGAATTTTTCAAATCGGAGCAGTAGTTTCTGAGATTAGCGCGTTCAAACAACAAACAAACAAACTCTTCAGCTTATTAATTCTTCTAAAAACTGTTCGATAAATTCTTAAAATAGACGTATCTTTCTTATTTGTGAACCGATTGAAATGAAACAAACACTAAATGTTAATCCAAGAAAATACCAACATATCAGTGAAAACCGCATCCTTCTAGGTTAAGCCGTTTCTGAGATTAGCGCGCACAAACGCACAGACAAACAGATAAACAGACAAACAGACAATAATTCTAATAATCATTGTTTCGGGTTCTATTGCGCTAATAAATAGCCCTAGTGACAGTTTTTCTCAAATATCTTCAATGTACAGACACCGACTTGTTACAGATTTATTATATGTATATATAATAGACAATACTCTGTCATTGCGACATTAATATGCGATAATTACTCAAGATCTCAGCTCAAGATAATAAATACAATAAGGTTTGCTGCTTTAAAATATGGAGGCTTGAACCAGGGTCTGCTTCTGCTGAACTATAATGTTACAGAAACATTTAATCGAGCTGAAATGCGATAACATCTATTAGCGACCAAAAAAATAGACGATTGTGACATAAGTCAAAATTTAAATAAACAATCGAGGTGAAATGCGACTAAAACTATTAGCGAGCAAAAAATATACGATTGTGACATAAAGCGAAAATAAAAAACACGATCGCGGTGAAATGCGACTTGGTGAAACGCTACAAGAAATTTTTGCTTTTGAGGTAGGTACATAACTAATAAACGCAATTATTTCCAAACATCCATGATATAGTCATTAATTTTATAGTACGCCTTAGATATTAATGCTTTCTTCACAATGGATTATATTTTGGAGATTTGAAGGCTAGTTTTTATACCCCTATTCTTCGCATAGCTAGTATATTATATTTTAACTTCGCGGGTCCTAGCATATCTACTTCACAAAAAATAAATCATTAAATAAATGTCTACACATGTTTTTACCATACCTACTCGGTTTTTTCTGAAAACTATCACAGAACAATAAATTTAAATTGTAAGAATTACTGCCGAATGTTGTTTATAAAGTACCTACAGTCACTAGCTGTAATTTGGGACAGTCCTGTCATATTGTATAGGAATTCGAAGGATATTTTTTCGAAATGGGTCCCAAATTAAAGCACTCGACCGTCCAAATAATTGATTGAATAAAGAGCCCTAAATGTAGGTACTCAAGTAATATTTAA
Source organism: Archips crataeganus (assembly GCA_947859365.1). NCBI lineage: Eukaryota > Metazoa > Arthropoda > Insecta > Lepidoptera > Tortricidae > Archips > Archips crataeganus. The sequence goes on along the minus strand of OX402070.1, from coordinate 1,693,546 downwards.
AATCCAATGAACGGCGGTCAGGTCAATTGTTATGAACAGATTTACAAAAAGCCTAAGAACTATGTTCCCACCTAACTTTAAGTCATAAGAATGTTTTATTATTTTAAGTTTGTTTTATCGAAGGTGCAATGCATTACAATATCAAAATTATTGAAATTGTATTGTCACTGCAATAGCCAAATCAAATCCTGGTCTAATTTCTAAAATTACAAAACTTCTGGGTCACTACTATACCTATCAGTTTAAAAAAGTCGGGACTCAAAAAGATGATGATTTTGATAATATGAATATGATCCTTTGCTTATAAGAATACATAGATGGTATCAAATATACAGATTATACAATATCTTATATACATTTTGTTTTCTTTTTCTTATTGTACTTACTTTTAGTCTATGATAGTTGTGTATAAATAATGTATTTATTTATTTATTTATTTATTTATCAGTTAGATACAATTACATATTGTAAACAATAGCACAATTTAAACCTTACAAGATTAACATGGGTTTGTCTACAACACAATTATAATTGTATAACTAAAGTACCTAAATAAATAAATCACTTAATTGAATTTTATATTATAAAAAACTGCTTTGTTCAGTGATGCACTGGTGCATTAGTAAAAACTTTCACGTTGTTTACACGCAGGAACCTACACTATAGGATTAACGAAAAAATTGCTGTACCGATCTTGATTGCTCAACGCAACCTGTCAAAAAAACTTTATCAGAATTTTTCCAGCCTTAAAAAAAAAACTCGAATCACATTGACCTGTAAAAAACAGTAAATGCAAAACTAAGATGATGCGTTCTAATTCAGTTCAAATCAAAACCAAACTTCGCCAACGGGCCGCACAGTTGTCAACTTTGAAATTGGAACATGGCGCTAGCCGGTCCAATTTCTTTACTTATCGCCACAATGCTAAGGCAGGGCACGCACGTCATAGCCGTGTCCGAGTCGCCGATAAATAAAATTTAACAGAATGAAGGAAAAAATCAATACGTACACTAGTCACTGAGTATCTACTATCACCCCTCTAATTTACTGGCGGCGATAAAAACAATCGTAGTGTGCATTGCACACACACAGTTATGCCCATACAATATTCATGTGACATTTTATGAACGCACCCTTATGTAATAGGGCATCAATAATTCTAGAACGCGATTGATTTAGGTTCAGTACTCACGGGTAAAGCAGACGTCAAAATTGCTGGTAGTTGAGCATCCTATGCGAGGGCAGCGACCCCGGCCGAGCAAGCGAACACGCACGCCGCCATCTTTAAAGTTGAAACGTCAATTTTTCAAATTCCGAACCTCCAACTGTCAAACTTGGGAACTTGGAAACTTTAGCGAATTTTGTTTCCCTCTCGATTTATGCAAAGTTTGTCGTACGTTGTATTTATCGCCTATCTATAAACACTTGGTTGTATAAAACGGTATAAAAATATTAAAATTATGAACCATGGAAAAACTTGTAAATGAAAACGAAATATAAATATATATTAATAATAATAAAAACGTTCTTGCCGCTCAGAGTTCGAGCGCCTACTGACTTAAAATTTTTGGGTATAAAAACATGCTACAATAGCCTCCCCGAGGAGGGAACCGCCTTGATACTTGCGAGAACATCGCGTGCCCTTTCCGGGGTGCGCGCCGCCCAAACACACTCCTAAACTAAGGAAACAAAGTTCACTTCGCATTGGCAAAGATTAAACTTTTCACTTGAATTCATGAGCTTCAATAACAATTCTACTTCTTCATTACGGGAATTGTTTTGAAAAATTCTGTCGTATGTCAAAAAACACGATCATATTTTGAAAGTTTTTTTTTTTCAATGGTATCTATCTTTTAACAGAGAAAAGCTGACAAAATTTAGTGATACGTTTTTATGTACAAATCAATATTACTTTGCAGTAAGTAACGTATAAATGATTGTAAAAAATCGAATACAATTTAAATTATAAAGAATATATAGCAGGAAGTGATAACTTGTATTTAATTCAAAGCCATGCAATTATTATCTACGACATGCTACAATCTAGGTACAGAACAGGTTTTGATGTACGAATGCACGTTGCCGATACGCATTTTATTACAACTAGTATAACACAAAGTTTGACTTATACCGACATATTTAACGTTTACAAATTATAATAGGTACTACATTTCTTATTATTTGTTTCTAAAAACGCCTACTTTATGATATGATACTAGACGTACCGTATATATTGATTTTCATATGTACTTAATTATGTTTCTTTTATCACACTTCTTTACGTTCGTTTTAGCCCAGAAAAATCGACCGATTAATTTACTATTAAAATATATTTTCGTAACATTCAATGGCACCACCATGGCCTAATTAGGTACACGTATCTTAATTCAAAGAAAATAAATTCTCTAAATATACGTCGGCACATCTTAACTGTAACATGCTTTTCCAAATTTACTACCGACATTGCCACATATACACAAACTTTAACAATACATTTTTAGTCCTCTAAATAAACAATCGTACAAAAAAATGTAAACCAGGAAATGTCCACCAACGACCAAGAGCATTCCGTCGCGCTACACCCACGCGTGTGTGCGTGCGGGTGGTGGGGGGCGGGTGAAATTTTTCGTTTTTCGCCCACTTTTCCGTCCCGCTCTAGTTTTTCGTCTCCCTCATTTTTTCTTCGCCCGCTTTCTTCCTAGTGCCCCACCACATGTGTGCTGGGCGCAGTATAAGGGGGGAAAGCAGATAATACATTTCCGGTTTCAGCCACTTCGAAAAGATTATGATTTTTAGTTAAGGCCGTTACAGACGAGCTGGGTAAATATTCAGCGTTTTTACGGCGGTTTTTTTTGTCATTACCATTTGAGCAGAAATTATTAAAATGGATGATGTTTAGTTAGGGTTAACTTTTTATGAAAACTTAAGACAGTACCGATGCTGAATTTAGTTTGATGAAATTTCGCGCGATTCGTCCTTCAGTTGTGGTAATAATCGTCGAATGGTAATGACGTTTAACCGCGCGGTCAAAACGCTCGAATATTCACCCAGCTACATTCCAATCGCAACTAAACCGCATAACTTTCATTTTTTTTTAGTTGTGTGGGTAGTTATAGACATAATAGTTAACTGTTTTCAATCTGATTAATAGGTTTAAATTAAGTTATATTATAGTGCCTTACTACAGGGTTTCATTTCTGGGAAATGTTTTAGTTTTTAGATCCAATGTACCCATGAAAGGCGTTTAATAAATGACTAAATGACAGCAGTTGGCAGTGACATTACAGTGGCAATGCGGTCCGTTTTTAATAGTACTTACGTAATACCTTCTAAAGGCTCACTATTTGTCACTAACGTAATCCGTCTTTGACCCTTCTATATTCTTTTTGTTTTTTGTTTATATTGTTTCTTTAATTTAATTTTAAAATCCTTTTCTCACATGCGGCCTTTTGTCATTTTTTCCCATTGATATTTTTTATTAAGTATATGTAGTGTATAAGTATTATATTGAATGTATTTGTTTGGGTATGTATTACAATACCGAAGTACGAAAGACCGAATGTATTAAAACATCGAATGGGTCAAAAGACCGACACGATTTTTTTCTGAAACCGTAAACCACCGCCCATAAATAAATAAATAAATATAAATATTAGGGGACACAATCTTACATAAATCGACCTAGTCCCAAACTAAGCAAAGCTTGTACTATGGGTACTAGACTACGATAAACATACTTATATAGATAAATAAATACTTAAATACATAGAAAACATCCATAACTCAGGAACAAATATTCGTGCTCATCACACAAATAAATGCCCTGACCAGGATTCGAACCCAGGACCTCTTGCTTCGTAGGCAGGATCACTACCAAGTAGGCTAAAGCGGTCGTTATGAATATCAACAACTCAAGGAGAGTCTGTTATTTTACTGTTAATCTTCGTTTCATGTATGATTTTTGCATATACTGGCCGCTGCGTGCGGCGCCGCCCGCCCTCGCTCCTCCGCGGCGCCTCAGCGATATACAGCGTGTTCAAAAAGCTACGATGCTCTTAATTATGTTTCGTTCACCACGACGGTGGTTCCATTTAAATATAACCAAACAGCTGACTTCAGAGAACTTACTTATGGGTGGTAATTTTTCATCAAGTTTAAATGGGACCAAAATGCATAAACACGCAAAAAAAAATACAGGTGAATTGAGAACCTCTCCCTTTTTCGTAGGTGGTTAAAAAGTGGTATGGTTGTTGATAAAAAAAAATTGATTCATTTTTTCAGGGCATGAAAGTTCGAAATTATGGAATTTCCCGAGGTGGGAACTTCTCAATGATGATTGAGAGTGAAAATAAGTTGTACAGGTAGTAATATGTATAATGTGCAGTATGACTTGCGTATTTTTTTACTAAGTATCAAGATCAGTTTAGCAGTTTTGTAGAACAATGTTGGGAAATGATTCCGATCCGCATTGGCGAATCCTAGTATCAAATAGTAGATACGTGTTAAAAAAAAATAGTTATGTTACTTAAATACTTTTTGGTAAATTTTATTTTTAGTATTTTGTCGTTATTGGCTACGTGCACGACGGTGGCGCCGCGTAGCGTTGACAACATTTCGTCCGAATTTACTTCCAATTTTTGCCATGTCGTGCGCTGCGATCGTTTTCTGTACCCCCACCACCCGCTTCACACATAGCCAATAGCGGCCACAGTAATACATAATCTTTGAAAATTTCAAGTGTCTACTAGCTATTACGGTTCAAGAGTAATATTAGTAACTAGTTCTCTTTGAGTAGCTCCATGTGCGAACGGCCTAAGTGCGGGGGAGGGGGTGCGGTGTTTTAAAGGGGGGATGAAAATTTCATTGATTTTGCCGTGGCATGCACCGTTTTCAACATATTTTACAAAAACACCGGTTCTCGTCCGATCCCGAGGTTAAGCAACGTCGAGCGCGGTCAGTACTTGGATGGGTGACCGCCTAGTTTCATTTTTGTTTTTTGAATGTTTTGTTATGACGTTGTCACGTTAAACTGTCGTCCGTAAACCGACTTTACAGACAACCGGTTTTTTCATGAATATATTTCCAATTAATTTAGTTCTCAAAAAAAATTGAAGTTAGTAGTACACTTTATAATGTTGAGCCCCTCTTACATTTTGACGTCATGTACGGCACAATTGAACCGCTTCTTGCACGTCCTACTGAACACTACTTTGAGCTTTCTTATGAACTCATTAAAAGCGACCGCGTCTCAGTTCTGTAAGTCATCACTTGGTAATACACACTGGTCGAAGTCTTTCGTCTTGAGCCACGTCATTCCAAACTAAGAATAAGTTGTACGCATTCTAGAAAACAGATATTATTAAAAACATACATTGATTTAGGTACTACTCAAATTCATTAAAGCTGTGTTCAGACCAAACAGACTGTCAGCCGCCGAAAGTGAGCGAGCGTTACGCAGTTTATTGTATTTCCATACTTACATATTCATTTCTTCGTACAACACAAAACAATACGCTACGCTACGTAATACGCTATTACAATACGTAATACGCTATTACGTTTTTTCATATTATTATTATACGTTTGGTTTGAAGACGGCCTAACATCTATGACTTTAGAACAGACTTTCTAATTACGTTAATGCATGAATACTTAACCTAACCTAGCCTACTGCATTCTACAGGGTAATTTTTTAATAAGTGCACAAATTTTAATATGTCAGTGTCGTTAAAATAACAAATTTTAGTATTTTTCGTTATAATACTACATTTATCACTTATTTTATTTGTTTTTCATAGTAACTCGACCAATTATGGGATGAATTAAATGAACATCCCAAATTTAAAATGTAAAAAAAAAATCTCGAACATATTATAATCGTGATCTATCAATGATACTGAATCACATATTAATATTTGTGCACTGATAAAAAAATTACCCTGTATAAGTCGGCATTTACAAAATTCTGAAGAAAATACTGTTTTAGAAATAAATCACTTTATGACTTAACGTTGATTATTAAAATTGATACATTATGCCTTATTCAATTATGGGAAACTTTAATTAATTCAAATTAAGCTTACATGTATCTACTAAAAATCTTTTAGTAAAAAACGTCCTACGCAATACTGCGAATATTGTCACTAAGTATAAAGCATGAAGAAGAAAATACATTAGAAACTCCAAGGCCACGCACCCTGTACCTCCGTCAGAACTAGGAAACGAGGGGGTAAGTACACACGCCACCCCGGGGGGAGTACATGGCAAATACGCGAAAGCAATAGGACTTTTAAAAATTCTCCAGAAATATGATTTATGTGTTGACGGCAAGAACGCCTCCTTTCTCTCGCTCAAGGACGGCCCCTGATTCGATTTTTAAAGCCCGGGCTCGCTTTTTTTTAACACACGCTTGTTTGTTGAAATTTGAATTTCATTTTAAATTCTCCCCAGTGCCCGCGCTTCAGCGGGTGATGGGAGGCCGGCGTTGAGAACTTTAAATGCTTTCCATTATTGGAGTTTGGGGTACAAGACGATAGTTTCCAAGACTGGTGGCAAAGGGAATCTGTCATTGTGTGCGTGTATACCTATGCTCGCGGCTTCGATAAATCAGCTAGATTTCTGTGGGAATTAAAAAAAAAATGCACTTCTATGACAAATTTTAAGTCACTAGCTCCGATGGTTTAATGAACTGAAACAATTACTTTGCTCCTTACGATAGTTACGTTTATGAAAGAAATACGTGTTCATGCAGCTCACCTCCTCACTGTACGAATACACACAAATCACACAAACCCTTATCACCACCACCAAACTACACTGACGCGTTTCGAACTCAACCAGAGCTCGTCCTATGATGAGTTAGTGTGATTTGTGTGTGTTCGTACGGTGTGGAGTGGAGGTGGAGGATCTGCATGAACACGCATTTCTTACATAAACTTAACCATCGTAAGGTCGCGGGTGGGCAAAGTAATTGTTTCATTTCGATATAATGACATGAGCTTTACGGTAAAAGTAAGTTTATCATGAGGAAAAAGCACACACCTGCAAAAAAAAATCGATGGTGTGTGTGAAGTTCCAAATTCGCACTGGCTCGCGTAGAATCAACCAACAAACTGCTATGCAGTTTGGCAGATGTATTTTAACATAAGTATTTCTGTACTTCTTTTGTTTGTTTTTGTGTAAATAAATTTAAAAAAAAACGATGTTGTTTTGACGTGTTGCAATTGACATTTCGACCTTAATGCATTGCGAATATTACACGACATTTTTACGAAAAGGGTAGGGAATTAAATTCCTTGACTGTACGTCGTCTGTGGGCTAGTCAATGAGCCATTATAAGTATACTTAGATATATTTATCACAAGATAAACATATTTTTGTGTAGCAATTTACTACAGTTGACCTAATCCCAAAACTAAGCAAAAAGGACTATAGATATTAGCCAACGTATGATTGGATCGAGTATTATCATTTAATTTTGACGACCAGATGGCCTAGTAGGTAGAGAACCTGACTACGAAGCTTGAGGTCCCGGGTTCGATTCCCGTGTCGGGGCAGATATTTGTATGAATAATACGAATGTTTGTTCTCGGGTCTTGGGTGTTTAATATATGTATATTTAAGTATGTATCTATATATAAGTATGTTTATCCGTTGCCTTGTACCCATAACGGGTATCTATTACAATACCGAAGTACGAAAGACCGAATGTATTAAAACATCGAATGGGTCAAAAGACCGACACGATTTTTTTCTGAAACCGTAAACTTTTCAGAATTTATTAAAACGGCATCATACAGAACCCATTAGGTTAGGTTAGGTTTGTTTTATAACAATCTTAAAAAGTTAACGGTTTCAGAAAAAAATCGTGTCGGTCTTTTGACCCATTCGATGTTTTAATACATTCGGTCTTTCGTACTTCGGTATTGTAATACATACCCCCCATAACACAAGCTATGCTTAGCTTACTTTGGCACTAGGTCAATTGGTGTGAATTGTCCCGTGATATTTATTTATATTTATTTATTATTTATTTAATTTTGTAGTCATACAAACGTCTGCCCCTATCGGTATTTGAATCTGACACAGTCGAGGAAGCAATCGCGTACCGGAATGGAACCTTTTTGTTGCAAATGTCATGTTGACATTTCCTACATCTGCCAAAGAAATCATCGGAAAATTGACTGTGAAGGAGTTCCACTCTGGTACGCGTTTCATTTTCCTCAACTGTACTTCTAGTTTCATAGCTAGGGTAATTTAACACTAAGGCGGTGCTCGCATGGACCACCACCCGAGATAACTAGCCCAGGGTTCATCATTTCATGATTTCAGCCGAAAGACGTCCACTCCGGAACATTGGCCTCACCCAAGACTCGCCAAACAGATCGGTCCTGCGCTGTCCGCATTCTGCATCCAACGCGTTCCAGCAATCTTAACCAGGTCGTCGTCGACCCTTGTTGGAGGCCTACTACACTGCATCTTCCGGTCCGCGGACGCCACTCGAGGAGCTACCGGCACATCGGCCGTCAGTTCTACGAGCGATGTGCCCTGCCCACTGCCACTTAAGTCTGGTGATTCTTCGAGCTATGTCCGTGACTGGGTATGTATTACAATACCGAAGTACGAAAGACCGAATGTATTAAAACAACGAATAGGTCAAAAGACCGACACGATTTTTTTCTAAAACCGTAAACTTCTCAGAATTTATTAAAACGGCATCATACAGAACCCATTAGGTTAGTTTAGGTTTGTTTTATAACAATCTTAAAAAGTAAGCGGTTTCAGAAAAAAATCGTGTCGGTCTTTCGTACTTCGGTATTTAATTTTAATACATACCCCCGTGACTTTAGCTCTTAGAGCCCGCGCAGACAGATGCCAGTTTCACACGAGGGCAGAACAGTCGGGCAGGACAGTAGGCAGCACAGTACTGCTACAATCTGAACGCACACGCCGAGACAGAACAGTACTGTACTGTCTCGGCGTGTGCGTTTAGATTGTAGCAGTACTGTGCTGCCTACTGTCCTGCCCTACTGTTCTGCCCTCGTGTGAAACTGGCAAGAGAGCGGTCTCGAGTTCCGAGTTCCGCGTTCAGAGTTCTGCATTCTTTCGAATGTACTGAGTCCCTTACGATGACGCACACAGCAAGCGGTCACACCGCGGCGGTCAAAGCAGAACGCCGCGTTCTAGAGTTCTTTTGCCGCCGAGACAGAGAACGCCGCGCTCACCGCGATGTCTGAAGTTGCAAAGACAGAAATACTGATTGAATTGGTTAGAGAAGGATTTTTTAGTATCTATATGAGAATTTACAATTGAAATTTACTGCGAGCTTTACGGCGAAGAAGAACATCCCGAGGAAACCTGTGCACACCAGATAAGGTCTTCAATCGTGTATGTGAAGTTCCCAATTCACACTGGGCCCGCGTGGGAACTACAGCCTAAGCCCTCTCAGTCTAGAAACCTGTGCCCCGAGCCGAGATAATGATATTGGTATGTCTAATGAATCCCCAATCGATAGATAAAAAGCAACGACCTAAAACTAAACCCATTGTTAAAAATATCCCATAGAAATGTGCGACAAACAAATACGTTAGATGTGTTGCTAGTATCCACCATATCGGGTTGCGAATGACGTCATATGGCCTTTGTCACTCGTCTATTTGGCGAGAAATGGCCAGGGAAGACTGGCCTGCGCAACAGGGATGTTGACACCACTGACGTACTTTTTATGAGCTGTCAAAACACAATTCTCCCATAGAGTTTGAATGACAATAGCAACTAATGACGTCACTTGTCTTGTTCGCCAACTCAATTAACTAACTATTTATTTGTTTTAAAGCAACAAAAAATCTAATTTTGCAGTTAATTCAAAATTAATCTGGTTTTCAGGGCTAAAATAAAGCGTTTTTTTATTGGAGTCGTGTCTTCTAATTATTTTTTAATGGCGTCAACATCCCTATTTAATACGATGTGCCTAATTGTTTTTATTCTGACAAAGGAACTGTCATTAAAAACGATAAAGCACTTACTTTGTCGACTGTAAAATTTTCATGTAGACTTACCTAACGATTGAGATTTCGTAATTTTACATGGCTACAACTCTATCCCTTTGAAAATATCAGAGGAAAAAGTAAAAATACATAGACCTTGTCTAAGCTAAGATGACGCGCACTCCTCTACTGAATCAGTTGATTTAGACGAGTGCGTGCAAATATTAATTATAACTCTTCATCTATTTGGGAGCGTCAACTATTTCGTTAACTATGATCAGTGTGCAACATCACGATCTACAAATCGCATGACAAATCCTGTGCGTAAATGCGGTGGTCGGGCGCGTCATTTAAATTAGACAAGCCCTACCAAATTTTGTCCAAATCTTTCAAGTAATTTTAGAATGAAAGAGTTACAGACTCACACTCAAAAACCTTCGCATTTATTCTGCTAGTTTTTTTTTGTGTTTCTGAAGTATACTCGGGGTAAGAAAAGGTTCGTCACTTTTCGACTCTATGTCAACGAGTTAAGGTCGAAAAGTGACGAACCGTTTCTTACCCCGACTATACAAACAGCAAAATAACGCCTGAATTCATCAACTGCGTGTTTTCATCTCAATAGAAATTAAAATACTTAAAACCATTAAGTAGTTCCATATTTGGCCACGGTTTTATCAAAACCTTTAAGTCACCTACCTTTGGCACTAAATCAAACTTAGCGCAGGCCTGTATTTCTCAGCCTTGACTAGCTTCACCGTGATTCTATACCTAAGGGTCAAATCGCAAAGTTATAAATACTTAAAAAATATCCTACTTCCTACTTCCTACTAATATTATAAACGCGAAAGTTTGTAAGTATGGATGGATGGATGGATGGATGTTTGTTACTCTTTCACGCTAAAACGGTTAGACGGATCCTGAAGAAATTTGGCACACAGATAGTCTATAAACTGGATTAACATATAGGATATTTTTTTATCCCGGAAAATTGTATAGTTCCCGCTGGATAGCGATAAACGAATTCTTTGCATACGGAGTCGCGGGCAGCAGCTAGTTGATAATAAGTTAACGTTTTCTTACTGGCTTTTGCTCCCTTCAGCATCAATTCATCATGATCATGACATTCACTTTAACACTCTCCAACGAGGCCCTATAGTCGTTGGTGCCCAAGGATCCGGCATGCCGTAAGACGGTTCTGGTCAATAGCCATCATGAGGAAACCTCTGATAGTAGGGGAGCCCAAGAGGGGATTTGGGGAGTCACTCGAGCGTGGCAGATTAGTTAATATACGGGGGGATACCTTATACCCTCTAAGTCTAGAGTACCCCCATTGAATATGAGTACTCCATGTGGGGGGGTTTGCCTGGGGCACCCCGTCAAAAAACTTAGTAAAAAAAATAGATTCTTTGAAATACTCGAGCGCGTCAGATTTTGATGATTTGATACTCAAGCGTGACACTGATAATAAATGTATGATAATCTGACACTTTGCATGGTGGGGGTGGCCATAAGGAAGGGCGCGCGTCAGATTTTCATAAGGGATGTCAATTCCAAAGACTGATGATTTGGAAGTGAAATGTGCGTAATAATTAACCCACCTTATCTTAATCTGACGCGCTCGAGTATTTTGAAGTATTTACTTTTTTTACTAAGTATTCTGACGGGGTGCCTTAGGCAAACACCCCCACATGAAGCGCTCATATTCTCTGGAGGTACTCTAGAGGGTATAAGGTATCCCCCCATAATTAATCTGACGCGCTCGAGTGACTCCCCAAATCCCCTCTTGGGCTCCCCTGCTATGAGTGGTAACAAGCGCCCACCTCTCTGGGTACAAGTGGCAGACGCAACCAGCCTAGTTCCATTTCATCATCATTCCAGCCTATATACTTCCCAGCAGGCACAGGCCTCCTATCAGAATGAGGCCTAATGGGTCGTATAGTTCCCACGCAAGCTCAGTGCGGGTTGACCACTTCACCCACGATGTCTTACTTTACCATTATGCTCATAATCATCATCATGAACACGGGCCTCCCCAAGGCTCGCCAAACAGATCGGTCCCGTGCCATCCGCATCCAACGCGATCCCGCAACCTTGACCAGGTCGTCGCTCCATGTAATTTCGCACATAAATTCCAAAAACTGCCTGAAAGCAAGGTCAAACCACTACTACCACTTTTTTATCGAACCTGTGTCCCACTAAACAGCCACCCCAATAACCGATTGCGGCGAAACATGCCAGTGCCCTACATTCACACCCTTTCTAAGAAAAAGTCATGGGGTAGGGTGACTTACGAATTTTAAATTATCTCCATGGATATTGACATGGCTTCAATTTTTACAATCTACCCCACTGTATGTTGGATATTGAAAGTGAGCGAAGTTCCCTCAGTTTCTATATTTTATTTTGTAGTCACGCGAGAAATTCCTTTACCATCCTACAATTCGATGTCTTACAAGTTGAGTATGAAGTATCTTTTTCTATTTATTTTTTTATTTTCTTCAACTTCATTTTTTTATTACTTTTACGGTCATCCCGTGAAACCATATATTTCAAACGCTGAGGACCTGGGTTCGATTCCCAGCATTGGTCTTTTTTCTGGGGTTTTTTCTGTGCATCTATATTTCAGTTTGTATTTAGTTTGAAATATATGGTTTCACGGGATGACCGTAAAAGTAATAAAAAAATGAAGTTGAAGAAAATAAAAAAATAAATAGAAAAAGATACTTCATACTTAACTTGTAAAAGTTGGCCTAGTAGCGCCATCTCTTGGTCCAGGTGAGCGGGTAGCTCCGAAGGAGTGTTGAAGTCTCTCGGTAGAGGGCATTAACATAGATGCGCTTTATCACTGCCTAATGTGATTATAACAGACTGAAGTGTACGATGTATGGGAAAGATTCGTCGCTAACTTCTAGACCAGTGATGGTGTAGGGGTAAGCACGCAGCACGGAACGCTGAGGACCTGGGTTCGATTCCCAGCATTGGTCTTTTATCTGGGGTTTTTTCTGTGCATCTATATTTCAGTTTGTATTTAGTTTGAAATAATTCGATGTCTTGTTTCTAACTTGGTAAATCTATTATAATAACTGGCCGCTTACAAAAATAAAACAAAATTCTAAATTGTTGATTATCTTTTGTTTTTTTCCTGTTGATTCGCTCTACCATTTGGCAAGGCGTATGCCTATTATTATCTTTTGAAAAATAAATATACTTACTTTGTTATATAAACCTACCTACCCTACCTACCCTACTAACCCACCCCTACCTACCCTAACTTACTTTGTTGTAAACGACAATAATGTGCACTTAGTTTAATCTGACACAAAAATGGTGATACAAAATTAATTAATATATTAAAACAGTTAATAATGGCCAACATAATGCATTAGGTAACTCAATTTTCGAAATTAGTCTGATACAATTTAGGTTGTTCATATCATACATATGTAGTTGAAATGGAATCACGAACTCAATGTCATGTCACTCAAATTTAATAAGACTAATTACTTAAAACAAATGGGTTAGAACATTATATTTTCCAGCATTAACTGAGTAAAAAAAAACTAATTTTGTATCACCATTCTTGAGTCACCCTTACTATTACATTACATTACACTATTTTACCGAGCTTATACATTTTTGTATGAAAATACTGTCTCAAAAATTTAGAACGGATATAAAGTTCGGAAAAAGTGTCCTCGGCAAAAATGTATGAATATTTTTTTAATAAAATGTTTTTAGATACCACTGACTTACAGAACCTTAAAATAGACTTTAGTTTTCCCGCGCGTCACTTAGGCGCCGCAAAGATTAACCCGGTAACAAAAGAAACTTTGTATTTAAAAAAATCGGCTCTAAGAAATATTAAATTTACAAACCACCCCCTTAGGGGTGACCCGGTTAGAAATGAGATTTCTTATTTTTTATTGCTACGCCTGTGAGGGGAGGTTTATTTTGATCGTTATACTTGTGTTCTTTTCACTCCCACGGCTTTATTTAGTGACAATTGTCGGATATGTTTTGTTGCAAAAGATTGTTGATCATCGCAAAGTCGCCATTTCGAAAAAAATACACTGAAGACGAAAAAATCCTACCTATCTTAGTTCATACTTCCATACTATACTATAACTAGCTGTTGCCCGCGACTCCATCTGTGAAGAATAGGGGTATAAAAATAGTCTACCACCTATTCTCAGACCAACCGAATATAGAGAAAAAAGTTTCAAATCGGTCAACCCGTCTCGGAGGAGTTCGATAACAAACACGAGATTTTTATATATATTAGATAGATAAATGTGAGTGTTTGTTTGTTTGTCCTTCTTTCACGTTGAAACTGAACGACGGATTGCCATGATTTTTTTATATACTTAGTTGAAGGACTGGAGACTGACATTGGCTACTTATTACCACGGGAAAATATCTCATTCCCACGGGAAAACACGTCAAAAGCCGGCATCAGGTAGTAATATTATAAATCAGAAAGTTTATGAAGATGTTCGGATGGATGTTTGGATTTTGTGTATTTCTTAGTCAATCCATAACAGTTCCAGAGATAAAGTTGAATCGAATATAATTATATCCTGTGGATTTTTATCAGTCAGTCACGCCAACTGCCAAATGACTGACAGTTATGTCAAATGTCATAATGTTACAACAGAAAAGTTAATATGGTCGTTAAGTTTTCTTAAATTTTCTAATTTTCGGCGCAGTCTTAATTTTTTCTTTCAGAAGAACCTTCTCCTGATACCAACAAACACAACAAATAAATAATTAGCGAAATCGGTCCAGTCGTTCACGCGTAATGCCGTAACCAAGGGAAATAGGGATCCCATTTTTTTTATATACCTACATGAAAGCTTGTGAGCGTGTCTGTGGATATGTGTGCGAGTTTTGATATATTGATAGCTGAACCTCTGGAATAACACAAGCTAGTTTTTACCCGATGTATCCACCGCTAAGGCCCTGGCCATCAAATAATTTTCCCGTGGAAATTTCAGTAAAATTTCTTAATTTCAACAGCAATATCTTTTGAGTGCATGTGAGTTTGCTAGTTACGCTTCGACATTTTAAATTATTCAATCTTTCCTGTCAAGTACGTCAACGTTGTCAGTCATAAAATTATTTTAGATTACGAAAAAATATAATTTTTATTGCAAATTTATGCGACTTACGGAATGAGCGAGCGAAGTTTAACTTCGCTATCGCCATGCATGAGCGTATGCAGTGTAGTAGAGGTTGAAGCATCTCTACGCGATTGTGATGATGAGTTTCAGGATCATAGCTCTGGGGGCTTTGAGAAGCGGCTTCGGTTCTCTGGTGAACAAGCGGATGTAGACAATGATGATAATGTGGGATTCACAACAGTCACACGTAAGAGACCTCGAACGCCAAACAATAAAATAACGATGGTAGATGTAGTAGAAGACGATGGTATTGAGGTGTACCTAATTGGTCAAGAAGTGCTACCCAAACAGATAGCTCTAGCGAAAATTTTGAGAGCAGAGGCAATTAGTGGCATTTTGAAGATTAAGTATAAAGGTGACCATAAAGTCCTATTAGTCTTTGATTGTACGGAATATGCACAAAAGCTGCTCAATTCTACAAAAATGACTGAACTAGGATATAGATGCGAATTTATCGAAGTAGATAAATGCTACGGCATTCTTAAACACATAGATTTGGATGTTGACGTTAAAGACATTCCGTCTTTATTTACTGCAGCAGATGCTGACATTGTGTCGGCAATGCGCTTACGAAGGTTGTCCACAGAAGGAAAATGGGTGGACTGCGAGACAGTCCGTCTCTGTTTCAGGAGCTCATTTTTGCCCTCTTATGTCTATGGTTACGGCTGCAGATTCAAAATTGAGCCCTACACTTTCCCGGTTTCACAGTGCTCAGGTTGTTGGAAATTTGGACATTTAGTAAAATTCTGCCCCACAAAAAAAATTGTTTGCCCCAAATGTGGCTCGGGCCATGTGAACCGTGAGAAAATTTCATTTAAATGTATTAATTGTAAAGGACCCCATATGGCTCTTGATAGATCTTGTCCTACATTCATCAAGGAGAAAGAAATAAGACAAATAATGTCGAAAAACAACTGTACCTACAAAAAAGCGGTATCTTTGTACAATGGAAACAAGAATGAGCGAAACCACACAAAGAATGCCAATGACATTGACCATGCTTACAGCAAACCGACGCATTTTAGCAGGATGACAATTGGGACACCTTCATACAGCGATGTTTTGAGAAGTCAAAAATCTTCAGTAACTGATAGTACCTCTATCCCTTTAGGACAGGTAAGTCATCATATCATGGATGAAACTGAAGATAACTTTAAAGAGGTCGCATCTGATTCGTCAGTATCAGTCACTAAACAAAGTTACATTAGAAAAAGACGCAAAAAGCAAGCGAAGAGGAGGCAGTCAAACTTTAAATCTTCAGAGAAGGCAGCAGATGCGGTAAATTTCGAATTTAATACGGGAAATGAGCAGGAAACAAAACATGAAGAAAAGTCTTCATTCAGATTATTTTTCAAAAAGATTAAGGACGTTTTTAAATTGGAAAGCACTTTGGAAGATAAGGTCAAAATTTTATGTAAAATGTTAGTTGAGGAGTTAAGTGTTTTTATCTTTAAGTTGTTGAGAGATGGAAATGTGTTAAATAATTTACTAAATAGTTTACTATGGCAGTAAATCCCCAAAGGATATATACGCTTAGTATTTTACAATGGAACTCGCAAAGTCTTAGGCCCAAGTTAGTGGAATTTGACAGGTTGGCTGATGTGATAAAGTCATAATTATAAATAGCATTGCGAGCATCCGTTTTTTGTATAGTTGTTTTTGCCCTATAGGCTAATGTGACAAGTTGTACGAAGCCTGTTTCAAAAAAAAATTAAAAAAAAAAAAAAAAAATTATTCAATCGATCGATACGAAATTTGCTTTACTTAAAAGGAGGATTCGACACCACCTGTCAAAACCTTTGTTGAAAATAAATAATTTTAATTTTAATTTTTTATTTTTAATTTACTAGTTTAGTGGCAAGGACATAGTACCTATAGATTTTATCCCGGAAAATGGTATAGTTCCCGCGGGATATAAACGAATTTCTCGCAGATGATGTCGTGGGCATTTACAAGTAGTAATACCTACCTAGGGTAAGTACATAAACATAATCCACATCGGTGACATTTTACTTTAAAACAAGGACGCTGCCTCTACCTACTCCAAAGCTGGACTGTACGCCATCGGGCAGCGGGGCGGGTAGCGGGGCGGGCAGCGGAGCGGCGAGCGTTTTCTCTGTTCATTACGCGGCCGAGACGCTCGACATTGGTCACCTTAGCACACGCAATGAATACAAAAACCGGCCAAGTGCGAGTCGGACTCGCGCACGAAGGGTTCCGTACCATTATCTATAAAAATGGCAAAAAAATCATGTCTGTTGTATGGGAGCCCCCCCTTCAATATTTGTTTTATTCTAATTTAATTATTTATTTTTAAAGAAATATAACTGAATATTCTGTGAATAATTCAAGCGTCTACCTGTTGCCGCTATCAATATCGAGCAAAAACGAGCAAAAAAATCACGTTTGTTGTATGGGAGCCCCTTTAAATATTTATTTTATTCTGTTTTTTAGTATTTGTTGTTATAGCGGCAACCAAAATACATTTTTTTTTAGTTCATGAGATACAGCCTGGTGACAGAAGGACAGACAGACAGACAGACGAGCGGACAGCGGAGTCTCAGTAATAAAATAACGTAAGTTGTTAGAGAACCTGACTACGAAGCTTGAGGTCCTGGGTTCGATTCCCGGTCGGGGCAGATATTTGTGTGAAAAATACAAATGTTTGTGCTCGAGTCTTAGATGTTTAATATGTGTTTAAGTATGTATTTATCTATATAAGTATCCGTTGTCTAGTAACCATAGTACAAGCTTTGCTTAGTTTGGGACCAGGACAATTGGGGTGTGAATTGTCCCGTGATATTTATTTATTTACTTTGGGTACGGAACCCTAAAATCGCTCGTCGCCCCGCTGCCCGCCCCGCTGCCCGCTGTACAGTTCGCGGCCTAAGCACTAAGTAGTATTAGAAAACATTAACATAAGTAGATTTGGAGCACTGCTAAGGCTTTATGCCGTTTTTCTTTAATGTTCTCTAATCGGTCGTATTCTACTAATTTTAAAAAGAGAAAGATTGTAAAAATGTTTAGATGGTCGTCGTCTCGGGCTATATATGTCACTACAGGACACAGGCCTCCTCTCAGAGTGAGAGGGCTTGAGCCGTAGTTGCCACGCGGTAGAGTGCGTCAGAACCAAAGTTATCGACATAGCCCACCGCATCAGCACGCTGAAGTGGCAATGGGCAGGCCATATAACCCGAAGAACCGATAACCGTTGGGGTAGACGAGTGCTTGAGTGGAGACCACGGATCGGCAAACGTAGCGTGGGACGTCCTCAGACTCGGTGGAGCGATGATCTTCGCAAGGCGGCTGGCAACAGCTGGATGAGAGTGGCCGAGGATCGTGCTCAGTGGCGTGCCATGGGAGAGGCCTATTCCCAGCAGTGGACGAACATAGGCTGATGATGATGATGATGATGAGAGTGCGTCATTGATCTTGTTTGGAACCGGTCGTGTGCTCACTAAGCCGTGGTAGCCTAGTGGTTTGACCTATTGGCCTCTCATGCAGAAGGTCACGGTTTCGAGCCCGGGCTCGCACCTCGAGTTTTTCGCAAATTATGTACATTTGAAATTTACCATGAGCTTTACGATGAAAGAAAACATCGTGAAATCCAATGGTGTGTGGTGGCTGCTTTCTTTCCTTTTTAAAGGTTGCCTGGAAGAGATCGTTTCGAAGCGATAAGGCTGCCCATTGCTTACCTTACACATTTTTATTCATGTAAGTACTAGTTTTTCTGCACCTTTGTATTATTTGTGGTGTACAGTAAACAATTTATTTTATTGAATCAGGCGTTACTTTGCGGAGGTCCATATTAATGAACTAAAACAATTACTTTGCTCACCCGCGACCTTACAATAGTTACGTTTATGCAAGAAATGTGCGTTCATGCAGTTCCTCCACCTCCACACTGTACGAACACACACAAATCACATAAACCCAACCATCACCACCACCAAGCTACACTGACGCGTTTCGAACTCAACCAGAGCTCATCTTCAGAGTTACCACAACCGTATGCTATGCTACCAAACGTTAAACGTTTTGAGTTTAACGTTTGGTAGCATAGCATACGGTTGTGGTAACTCTGAAGATGAGCTCTGGTTGAGTTCGAAACGCGTCAGTGTAGCTTGGTGGTGGTGATGGTTGGGTTTATGTGATTTGTGTGTGTTCGTACAGTGTGGAGGTGGAGGAACTGCATGAACGCACATTTCTTGCATAAACGTAACTATTGTAAGGTCGCGGGTGAGCAAAGTAATTGTTTTAGTTCATTACAGTAAACAGTCATTGTATTGTATTGTATTGTTCCCAATCCGCACTGAACATGTGTAGGAACTCCGGCTTAAGCCCTATCATTCTGAGAGGAAGCCTGTGCCATACGGAGGGTCGTATATAGGTACTATATAGGCTGAGATGATGATGATGATCAATCGCAATCAGCGTGGACCTTGTCGTCCTATATTCAAGCAGCAGTACCGTATGTGGACATCTACCTGTCTCACTTGGACAGTAAGACGACGACGGAGATCTTCGAGAACGTCCGCGAGGCGCGGGGTCGGTTACAGGGATTCCAGCTGGCAGCCAGCTCGAGTCTCATAGAGCTAACAATTTCAGCTTATTTAGACTCCAAGTGCCCGCCAAGCACCAGCAATGTTCCCGCGCACAGACTTCTGGCCGGACGGTTGGTGTTCCGTCGTTTTAGGGCAGCGACGAAGAATTCCTTCAAAATTCCCTAAATACTTAGTTGTGTTTTTTTTTAATAAATAAATTAACACTGTAATTAAAAATAACTGCAACTAGACTAGCCTCTCAAGCAGAGGGCTGTGGGTTCAAATCCTGGCTCGCACCTCTGAATTTTTCGGAAATCATGAGCGAATTTACATTTGAAATTTACCATGAGCTTTACGGTGAAGGAAAACGTCGTGAGGAAACCTTCAATTTGGTGCAACATAAAACTGGCACAAGGTTAATGTCCAAAGGTAAATTTGAAATACCCAGGGTACAAAATTACTATGGAGATAGAACGTTAAAGAAACGAGTTCCGTATTTACTCAATAGTTTACCCGAGGACATAAGACGTGAGCCTTCTCTTGCTAAATTTAAGAGTTTATTAAAAAAACACTTGTTAAATACGTTGTAAACATTTACGTAATTTAATTATATTATAAGTATAATCTAATTTAATAATTTATAAGCTATGTTTATATAAAGCGAGCTACCTGCAGTCAAACTGTGTAAGCAGTTTTGCGGGGCATGGTTTAAATGAAAGTGTAACTTTTTGTGAATAAATATATTTCATACATACATACATACATACACCTGCGAAGAAATTCAATGGTGTACCTATGTGAAGTTCCCATTCCGCAATAGGCCCGCGTTGGATCTGTCTTTCGACTTCCCGGTCCTGTCTTTGGCTGAAAGAGCCTAGTTGGCCCAGGCAGGGATATTTAGGTACCCTGGCAGGGGGTATGATGATTGAGCTATAATTTAAAAACTGCAAAGGTTATGTTGTGTAGTACTTCGTAGACGTTCTACGGTCTAACACCGTAGCGAGTCTACGGTCATAAAAAACGATTTAGGCATAGCATCAGAATTTCAGATTCACGGATTGTTTCAGGTTTCTGGAGGATTTGATTTTTGTTATGCAGTGTTTTGCGTCACGTACTTTTAGAGTAAAACCCTTATATTACATCTAAAGCTATGTAGCTGTCCGCCAAATTTGCATATTGTTAGCGCGACAAGGTTCTAATTTGTTATATATATATATATACTAAAACTGACAGTAGTTGTTTTATAAAAGTGGATTATTGACCTCAACTCAAACGAACCGTTCGAACGCTAATTTCCTACAAATAGTCACAACACACTCAATCCAACATAAACCCTAACATATATGGAATATGGTACAAATTACATCGACATAAAAACCAACGGTCGACCGTATGTAAATTGTGCAGGTCAATGGACAAGGAAGACCGTATTGCGAGGGAATAGGGTGGATATTGAAATGGCAACGGCTATGTCTTAAAGGTCTAGATAAGTTGAAACGCAAATGATGCGATGTTTTCAATAATGAAAAAATAATCATGTTTATTTGTGCTGAAAAATACCTGTATATCCGTTTTTAGGGTTCCGTACCCCGTAACTCTAAAGGAAACACGGAACCTTGTAAGATCATTTTATTGGCCGTGTGTCTGTCAAGACCAAGACCCTTTTTAACTGACTTCAAAAAAAAGAGGAGGTTATCAATTCGTCTGTATGTTTTTTTTTTTTTTTTTTTTATGTTTGTTACGCGATTACTCCCTCAATTGTGAACCGATTTTAAAAATTATTTTTTTGTTTGAAACAGTATACTCCTGAGGTGGTCCCATTGGCACCAAGTTAAGATCTGATCATGGGATCCTAGAGAAATCGAGGGCAACCTTCAAATTTTACAGGCAAACCTATAGTGATTTTAGCATTTTTAGTATCAAGTGAAGTATCTGCATTCAGAAAGTATCATTTGGTAAACTGGACCTGATGAAGAAGACCGTAGATGGCCAACGGAACTCCTCAACGGGTTAAATCTTGCAAGTTAAATTTGACCCACTTCCCGGTTTCCAATTGAGCTGAAATTTTGCAGACATGCGTGAATTGGATGACAATGCAAAATAATTATGACATGGAGCTGATCTGATGATGGAGCTGAAAGATGGCCATAGAAACTCTGTAATAAAACGATACGACCGCATTGAGTTTGAGCTCATTTGATTTGTCTTGACGAGTACTTTGATCCTAGATGGTAACTAGGGTCTGAAGATGGAGTTGGAAGGTGACCATAAGAACTCCGTAAAAAAACGACATAACCCCATCGAGTTTGGGCTCGTTTGATTCGTCTTGACGAGTACTTTGGTAACCAGGATCAAAAAGTACAGTCAGCAAAGAGTGCCTGTTGTATCGCATAATGTTGATCATTCTAAAATTTTCTGGCGAAGAATGTTTGGCATACTGTTGAAAGTCCTTAAGCATATTTGTTCGTCCTTATATTGATAACAAGAACATCGAATTACCTACGTTACGTTTTATTACTAATATTAATTCGCCAAAGCAGTCCTAAGAATTGTGTTAGTTATTCACCTAAACTACAGTAAGTAGGTATGGCAATAAAAAATACCTACAAACCACCTCTCGCTTAACCTTATTAGGTTCGTTAGTTATCTTGCGTCCCGTAGAGCAGTAGCAGCGCGTATGCGGGTGATCCAATGCCTAGTTCGTGTTAGATTTCCCGTTGTGTAATATTCCTTCGTTCCTTAATCAACCACTCGGCTCCGGTACCAATACGAAACTGTGGCTAACGATGGAGCAGACGTCCAAAATGCAACGTTTAAATTTTTGTGAGATTCGTGGAATGTTAAGTTACTTTTATAGTCATAGAATATCATAGCACGAAATGCTTCTCGCGAGAGCTACATTGCAAAAACAAAACTGGATTGACATTGTCGAAAAAAATAAATAAAAAAGAAAATGTTACTGGCCAGTATGCAATGTCACTATACAAAGAGGTTAATAGATAAATTATCTTTAATTTATCATGCAATTTAGGAATAAAATATTTATAGTTTTCATACAGCTAGGTAATAAATAAAAGTTTGGGGGTAGGCTGCAATAGAGAGATCTCTCTCCAGGCAGATGTTATGCCTGGGGACCGAAGTCCGATGGATGAAAGTTGGAAGTTGTATTTATGCAGCCGAGTTGAGAAACTTCGATAGCGTGATGTAGGATTGTAGTTGTTAGTTCCTTATGTGATGACTAGATGGCGCTAGTAGTCGCTACATCAGCCCCCCTTTTAGACCGGAGGTCGATACGAATTGCAGTGGAGTGCAGTCTGTGCGTCATGTGGGCGCTTGCAAGAGCCAGTCGCTCAGAGCCTCGTCGGCGAGCATTGTTGTTCCTCTGCTACTTGTAGATGCATGCCTGTTGCGTGATTGCTCAGAGCCTTGTTGGCGAGCGTTGGTTGATTGATTGGCAAGTGGAAGTAGTGGGAGGAGGATTTGCGAACTGTAGACACCAGGCAGATAATATATACATGCTAATGGTGCACAGTGCGGTGAGTATGGCTTGCTGTGAGACTGCGTCATCGTCTAGTGTGTCTGAAGATTGCGATTTTGTCCAATGTCGTGGGTCACCAATTTGGGGGTTGTTACAATAGAGAGATCTCTCTCCAGGCAGATGTTATGCCTGGGGACCGAAGTCCGATGGATGAAAGTTGGAAGTTGTATTTATGCAGCCGAGTTGAGAAACTTCGATAGCGTGATGTAGGATTGTAGTTGTTAGTTCCTTATGTGATGACTAGATGGCGCTAGTAGTCGCTACAAAAGCTATCAAGGTCTTTTAAAAAAATTGTAAGTGATTGAGGGCTTTAATGAAAACAAAACTTAATTGATTCCATAAGGGACACGATCGTGATTTGGTTTTCATTGAGCCTTTTGTATGTATGGTATCGCAACGAGAGTTGAGGTCACGCACACAACAACATGCCATGTAATGACAGCGGGATTTTGACATTTATTCGTACCGATAGCAAGTTCAACAGACTCAACTGTGAATTACAAGATTTCTTCAACCTATTGCGCTAAGAATTATTTGGGAAAATAGATCTAGTATAATTAAATACTTTGATCTATTTTATTTCAATCAGATAAGTATATTTTTCGCTAATTATAAAGTACCGATTTTTTTGTTGCGAATGTTTCTTATCAGTTTCAAAATGTTTTATTTCAAAACTAGGTTAATAAATATGAAAAAAATATATATAATATGCACAGTGTATTGCGTAGGTATTTCATGATAAGATCATATAACTCACATTTTCATTCACTCACTCATTTAATTCATTCATTCACTACTTTTTTGCAATCAGTACTTTATGTAGCTGTGTCATTCGCCTCAACTGTCTTGGCGTTACCTATACAATATTTTTAAAACGACTCATCGTTGACAGGGGAAGCGAAAAGGTTGCAATGGACGCATTTATGTTTCTTGAACACTAACGCTTAAACAGCCTGGTATCTCTCAAAGACGATGTAACTAAATGTAAGTAAATGTCGAAGAAACTGAACAGCGTACCAAGATGCAACCTTTTCACTGCAAAAGTCATAGTGACACTACATACATCAGCCAAAGAAATTATCGTGAAATTGATAATGAAAAAGCGCCGTACGCTATTCAATATCCAAGGCGAGTCCCACGCCGCGAAGTATGACGTCACAGCTCAAAACGTCTTGAAAATTAAAAAAGCACTCGCTAGCTGACGGATCTCCGAGACGCCATACATTTCTCTTACTCTAAAACTATCTACTATCTCACTCCCCCCACCCCCACCCCCCTTCGTGAGTGTGCGTACAAACACTCACGCACACGCGCGCACTTCGCTTTCACGGTTCTAATTTTTGGGGAATTTGGGGCATATTCGTAAATATGAAATGGAAAAAATATTTCGCGAGTATAGTCAGTTTGGGCTCTATGTGCGGGGCGTAACGCGTAATTTCGATTGGTCGGGGGTTGGAAAAAAAATTACTTCATATGTCGTCCTTAAGACGGAGCGCGGCGCGCTTCGTATGTGTGTTTTGGACATAGAGGGAGTGGAGTCGACTTTATATTTACTTTTTTAGCTTCCGTACTAAATATTATATGCAATTTATCTTCAGATAAGGTAGAATTTTTACGGGTGCGATTAAAAATGATAATGTCATCATCATGATCTCGGCCTATAGACGGACAGTCAACGTCATAAATAAGATCACTTTTGTACCTTATCGCTTTCAGTCGTTACATAATTTCATATGACTTTTCAAACATGACGTTAAAGTGACAAGGTACAAAAGTGATCACTTATTTATGATGTTGACCCTACTACTGCCGGGCACAAGCCTCGTCTCAGAATGATAGGGCTTGGGTCATAGTTCCCACGCGGATCCATTGTAAATTGGGAACTTCACGCATGTGATTGAATTCCATCGCAGGGATTCCTCGCGATGTTTACTTTCACCGCAAATCTTATGGTTTTCAAATGTAATTCCACTCATAAATTCCAAAAAGCCTTGGATGTTTATGTTTAATATACATGTATTTAAGTACGTTTTATCTATAAACGTATGTTTAGCCTTTGTATAGTACACATAGTACAAGCTTTGCTTAGTTTGGAACTAGGTCATCATTCATCATCCCAGCCTATATACGTCCCACTGCAGGGCACAGGCCTCCTCTCAGAATGAGAGGGCTTGGGCCGTAGTTCCCACGCGGGCCCAGAGCGGATTGGGACTGGGTCAATTGGTGTCAATAGTCACATTATTTATTTATTTTATTTTATTCATGTTTACAAAAGCCAGAATAAACGCAAATTTAAAAACACACACTTTTTTACGAGCTTTCATTTTACTGCCAATCTTTGTGTGCTTCTGTTTGTTTAACTCGAATTTCACCCAATTCTACAGATCGGATTACCTTGAAACATTTCAACATACCTACCTAGTTTGTATGACAATGCAACACTCAGCAAAAAATCTTGCATTAAAAATGAAGTTTCCACAAAAATTCCATTACCTAACTTTTTTTGTAACAATTATTTTCTAAAAAATAAATATAACCGTAACAGCGCATCCACCCCCTCTGTATTCCATCACCAACAATATATATATAGCCCAGCCGTAGCTATGCGAACAAATATATTATATTTTCCTATATGCTAGTTCCATCATTTATACTTTATTACTATATATACGTACAACTATTTATATATAACATGTTTGTCTCTGTACATGTGTGGGGTAGGCGGTCAATTAAAGATTTCTTCCTTAATAAGAAGAGGGATATTTTTCTTATACTAATACAAAAGTACAATAGATAAACTCATACAGATAGCTCGCTTATGAGAGTTCGTCTTTGCCAATTAGTATGACAATAAAGAGCATCCTGTAGCTCGTTTAAGGCGCTAAACTGCTGGTAAATCCGTGGTGGCTTAGTGGTTTGACCGATGGTCTCTCAAGCATTGGGTCGTGGGTTCGAGTCCGAGCTCGCATTACTGACTTTTTCGGAATTTATGTGCTAAGATAAATTAGTTTTTAAAGGAGGGTGGGCAGATTTGTACGGTACGGACTCAGGCCTAGGGAGCAATATATCATTGGAAAGGTTTTTTTCATATTCTACAACTTTTTTTCATGGCGGGAAATCTCGAATCGCTGTGTAAAAAAAGGTATGGCACGATAAAAAACATGAAAACGCATAAGAAACAAAATTATGACACAAAATCATCGACAGTTACAAAACGTTCATAATCTGTAAAGCGATACAGGAAAATCTACATAGTTTCAACTCATACTATATTTATGCAGCGATAACTTTTTTCACACAAAGATTTGGAACTGCCTGACATAGTAAAAGTTTTAGAATTTAGAATAAGCTACCCAGTGACATATCGCTTGTCCTTATTGGTCATACATATAGGCCAATTTGTCCGCCTTCCATTGATGACCGGATAGCCCAATAGGTACTTAGCGAATCTTGACTAAAAACGAAGCTTGAGGTCCGGATCATCATCATCATCATCATTTCAGCCGTAGGACGTCCACTGCTGAGCATAGGCCTCCCTCATTGGTACCCAATTATTACGGTTGGAAGCTACTTGCACACACCCTAAACCTGCGGCCTTCGCCAAATCGTCCGTCCATCTCGTTGGTGGACGCCCCACGCTGCGCTTGCCAGTCCATGGTCTCCATTCAAGAACTTTTAGGCCCCAATGGCCATTTCCGCGTACTATATGGCCTGCCCATTGCCATTTCAACGAGCTAATCCGTTTGGCTATGTCGGTGACCCCCTGTTGTTCTCGGATCTCCTCGTTCCGAATTCGATCCCGTAGAGAAACTCCGAGCACAGCCCTCGCCATAGCTCGTGTGAATGTGATGAATAGGGTCTCTAAATCCAATAGGACGAATAATAGATATTATTATTTAATTTTGTTACTATAGCTATTCCGTATCCCCTTGGTCTCTAGGAACTTTGCATTTCCTCGGGTAAATCAAGAATTTTAATCAGGAATGGTGTTGATTTCTAAATAGTTGTCATTTTTCCAAATTAGTCAGCCGTCATCATGATCATCGGCATTATACGTCCCACTGTTGGATACGGTTGGCCAAGATAGTGACTTCTGATAGACTACCAGTTTTGACAAAAGTTTCAGTGAGATCTGAATAAATAAATAAATATCACGGGACAATTTTCACACCAATTGACCTAGTCCCAAAGTAAGCTAGGCAAAGCTTGTGTTATGGGTAATATCGTTAAGGTTGACTTTTCTGAGTGAAGTCATTAGTCACTGTCATCATGTTATTGCAAGGGAATACGTGTAAATGAACTTCAACCGTAGGGTGGTAGACCATAATTTTGGCCGACTGTACAGGCCTAAAGCGGCTTCAGGGTGGTAGGACTGGTATCGACGGATACCGGCCGATAAACGATTGATGCTACTGTTCGATGTAGAAACTGTCGATCGACGTCGACCAATTCGTCCTACCATCTATCTATGGCATCGATAATCGATCGATTAGTGCAGTAGAAACTGACGATCGACGTCGACCAATCTATTCTACCTACCATCGATCGATGTGCGGTAAATCCCTTAGTTTCCACGCAGGGCCTATACGGATCAGTTCAGTAGTACAATTTAATCGACTACAAAAAGAGTGATACGGCCAAAGTTACAAAAATATGTATACTTATAAGCATCTTTATTCATTTAACATTAAGGTCAAATATACAAATTGTAACTTTGACTAGGTACAGTCAGGTGTAAAAATGTGAACCTATTCAAAGTTTCAAAAATAAGTACCACAGTCTCTTATTCCGACGCAATAAGGCCGTAGTAACAATATTTATGAGTGGTTCGAATAGATACTTATTTTTGCACTTGACTGTACATCGATCTCTTTGTACTATGGTTGCCAATTTATTTCAATCAAATCTATTCCTTAAGACAATAATGACATTGTTTAAAATCACGTGTCAATAAATGCCAGTAAATGCGAAAAAACAACTAAGTAGGTAGTCGACTGCACCCCCCTACGTACGTTTAGCAAAAGTAACAGGTCACTTTTGTACTTTGTCGTAATAACACAATTGTCAATCAAGTATGACGTTTTGCATCTAACTGTAGAGCGACAAGGTACAAAAGTGACCAGCTACTTTTGATGCTGACTGTACAAACAAATATAAAGACAAACAAACAAAATGGGGCCGAAAGGTTCTCGAGTGGCGTCCGCGGACCTGAAGACGCAGTGTAGGTAGGCCTCCAACAAGATGGAGCGACGACTTGGTGAGGGTGGCAGGAACGCATTGGATGCGGATGGCGCAGGGCCGATCTGTTTGGCGAGCCTTGGGGGCGGCCTATGTTCAGCAGTGGACGTCTTTCGGCTGAAATGATGAAACAAGATTTATCTTTATTTTGTGCCGGTCCCACTGTTGGGTAGCCGCGTCGAGATTCCACGATCTACCCCACGCAAGTTAATTTCGCATTGGGTACTTGAAGGGCACTCATTTAATCCCTTTATCATATGCCCTTTGCCAAAAAGGTCATGGTACGATTGATGTTTACATATAAGTAGGTACTCGTATTTGACGCGATGGCTGTTTTTGGGTGAATTTTCGAAGCGACTTTTTTGGACGTCCCAAGTCTATTAAAAAAAAACCACACAAAAAATGACTACCACACAATTTTATATACATTGTACACAATACAATACAATGAGTTTTAACATTACAAACATTGTTGACTTCAATTAAGACTGCATAAAAAATATCCAAATCTTAGAAACACTAACTGCAGTAAGTCTGTGAGGCCTGTCCCACACGCGGTTTTGTTGAATCAATTGAGCATAACTTTGTGTCTAGGAGCCATTTTTCGACTAAATATATATCAAAATGAAGCTAATTACATAACGCATTCGATTATAACTTTTTATACTAAATACAATGTTATTTAAAAATAGGTTGGCCATTTTGTGTTTGTCCCACCTCTAGCTACCAATATTACCTTGCGCAAATACCTGCTAATATCTCATTGGTGAAGGATCATATCGCCATGTTCACATTTTTGTGGAAGAGTATGTTAGTTGTGCTCCAGTTGTCACGTGGAGTGGACGTCGTACTACTGAGTTTTGTGTGCCTACCAAGGTGATTCTTTCGCGCGATGTATTTTGGTTATATAGTGGTTTTAATTAAATGGTTATATTTTTATTTACTAGTTTACTTAGTCCTTATTTCACAGTAAAGAGCTTATATTAATCATGTATATATTTTAGCAGTAATCGCAAAAATACCTAATTGTCGTAATCCTCGGTGGCGTAATTTCGCTGGCATTTTTGTCCAGCGAAATTACAGATATGGCAGCGAAATTACTAACTATATTCACTACATAGCTAAAATACCATAAACATGACTTATCTCGCAAAACACACGAGTACACCTCGACGTTGCGACCACATTACAGTGGCCGTGGTCACGAGTAGACCTCTAGTCTATCTACTCGTGACCACAGCCACTTTAATGTAGTCGGAACGTCGAGGTAAATATTATTATATTAAATTAATTATATATATATATTATATTATTTCATGTTAAAAAATAGGTACTAATAACTAGAATGTTACCCGCTGCGTCGTTTGCATAATGTACCTATACTTATATAGTTACAGATAGACATCTTCATTACCTATTAGCACAAAATCATGCTATTAATGAGCGATTGCTACCTGAAATGACCATACCTAATTTAAGAACATGCTTAAAACGAACATGCGTTTCTCAAGCCAATGTTTCTCAGCTAAATAGCATGCTCGTTTTAAGGATGATTTATACTAGCATATTATGTCTATCTGTATCTTAAGCATTTTAAGGAAGCAATTAAACCTGCAAGCATACTAGCAAGTAAGCAAACAATCAGCATGCAAGCAAGCATACTAGCAACGATGTTAATTATGATATTTTATATTAATCATGACACATTCGACATGAGTCTTTAGAATTTTCTACTAGTTTATTTTTTTCTGTGAAGGCAAATACATACTTTTTATATAATATTTGTTACGTTTTGACAACGTACCTATTGTTCCTAAGAAAAACTTAAACAAATAGTTTAAAACTTTAATTTATTGTTTTATTAATCTAACTATACACGAATATGTACACCTACATGAATTTAATTAAAGTTACATACATAAATCACAGTAATGGTTTATAATTTTGAACTTATTTCCTATGAAATTAATAAAGACGTAATTTTGTTGTCACCATCGTAATTTCGGTGGTGCTTTTTTTTTCAATGTTGAATAACTACTAAATTATTGACTTTAAATTGGGGCCTTTTGCAGCATTGAAATCCTAATCCAAAGGAGTATCTCAACCAAAAGTAAAAAAAAAATTTGCCCAGCGAAATTACGTACGTACCTAAAAAAAATATTTCAAAAATTCACCCTTTTATGCCTTCGACTGTACCAACTGTGATGTACTGAGAAGAAGGTCCTTGATACACTGACAGACGGACGGCAAAGTGGTCCTATTATAATTCCTTTAAACATGGATGCAAAGAAAACCCAAAAAAAGACCAGCGCTGGGAATCGAACCCAGGTCCTCAGCATTCCGTGCTGCGTGCTAAACCCCTACACCACCACTGGTGAGAATCGAACCCAGGTCCTCAGCATTCCGTGCTGCGTGCTAAACCCCTACACCACCACTGGTCAGGAGTTCAGACACAAATTTTTCCTATGCATCGCACAGCTCAGCTTACTTAATCACTTTTGCAGCGATACTAGCGATGGTTAAAAAGCCGGTCGAGTGTGTGTGACTATGGATTTTTACAGAGGGCATTATTCCATATGCAATGTGCTTCCAAATCAGATGCCAATACTTTTAGGGCTGATAGTACCTAGTCGTCTTTAGAAGTAGACCTAAGTTTATAACTACTAGCTGTTGCTCGCGACTCCGTCCGCGAAGAATATGGGTATAAAAAATAGCCTAAGACCTATTCTCAGACCTACCGAATATGGAGAAAAAAGTTTCATAATAATCGGCCAAGCCGTTTCGGAGGAGTTCGATAACAAACACCGTGACACGAGATTTTTATAGATAAGAGATAATTAAAGAAAATAAAAACCCCCAACGCAATTTGGTCTCACATATATAATGTTTGAAAATAAAGCCCATGATGCGTCTAAGATCCCTTCCGCAGCTAACAAAAGAGCTGATAACTTTGATACGGCTCAACTAATTGTGATGAAACATGTCTAAAAAAACCATAGCCAATTTAAGATACCTGCTTTCAAATAAAAAAAACCGCATCCGAATTGGTTCTCCCGTTTAAGAGCTAAGATGCCACAGACAGACACACACACACGGCGGTCGAATCTCGCAGTGTGGAAGTAAACTTTCTCTGTGAAATGAAAATTCGATTAACATTTTATTCGATGAATGAAGAACTGTATTAAACACTGATGCCCGAGTAAGTCGCGTAAAATAAGTACAAAAAAATAACGTCGTACTTTTAGCTGTTTACGTATTTTTTCATATTCAATAAACATGTTTTGGGGTAGGGGTCGTTCACCCCGACTGAGGCAAATTACCGGCGAATACTTCTTAAATATATTTCATATGAGAAGAAAGGCATTTATTTGGCAAGTAGGACACAATATTAACGTAAATACTTCGATATTGTTGATATGAAAATATGTAAAATGTATTTTTTCTGCACATTCTTAACTACGTATGTCGAAGTAGCAATTTACTATTATTACAACCAACTTTTACGAATGAAAAGGCTTTAAAACTATTATTTTATAAAAGTAATAAGTCAACCACGTGTCAATTATTATTAATAAAATTTATATAAATTGAACAAAATTGAACGACCGGTGTTTTACATTGTTAGCAGCGCCCTCCCGTTTACAATACTAGAAACACAACGATAGCGTGCTTGCTACTTGCCTTCATTAGGCCGTACTCTCATGACGTGAGCCAAATAGTACACAAAGTTATCGTACAGATGTCACTATATACACAAACCATTAAAAATTTGATGACGTGAAATTATTTTTTATTTAGCGGCATTTTGGACTAGTTTATTTTGCCACAACAGTTTCCTACACTAACTTTAATTTCAAAAATAACCAATTCATGTTTGTTTATGTTTCGACAAACCATTTCTTGTATTTTATCAATTTCCTGTCAAAAAAATACAGTTGCTTGTCACCCTGTCAATCTTTATCAACAAACTTCCACAATCGAACTGCAAATCAGAAATAATTCAAAAAAATATGAAATAATGGAGCGCTGAGATAAGTATATCTAAATGAAACTAACCCCCGCCAAAAACAAAGAAAAATGGATGACATGCCCAGTCGATTTCGTTGAATACCCTGGCTTGGCGTATATTTGCCATCTAAACGAACTGATTGTATCTAAAAAGCTGGACGCACTACACGAATGTTTTGGTAAAATAGATCTCGGTTACACTATTTACAACAAAAACAATGAAAAAGTGTTTCTAGCGATCCGAGAGCATCACGACCAAAGCTTCCTAATCAAAATTTTCAACCACTACGGCAACGAAGTGATAAATATAAAAATATCGAAACCTAGTGCTTGGTTTTGCAATAAAGCTGCGGTATGGGCACCCCCTGACAACTATGTGGGTTCCGTGGAACAGAGACCCACAATCAAGGACAAATTCACATTCGCAGATAAGTTTTTAGTGAAAAATTCACAGAATGAAGTTGTCCTCGATATAATCGCTAACGGAGTGGACAACTTTGTGTACAGCTTGAGTTCGCGTGGTGAAGAAGTGGGGGTGATTATGGAGAAGTGGGGGGGAGGGCAGAACTTTGGGGTGTCTTTTCCTGAGGATCTGCGGGTGGGGGACAAAGCCATGGTGCTGGGTGCGTGTTTTTTGATAGGTTGCCTGAAATATTGAAATAAAACTAATCACGATCTGTTTGATATAAAATATAAACCTAAGTACACTTACTTAAGTATGAAGAAACTATACTCATAAATCACTTTTGCTTACTTGAACTAATTAACGTTGAACGGCTCATTGAAAATATTAAAATGATAAAGGACTAACATCTTATATTTTTTGACTCTTAGACTCTCTTTCTCACTGGGCAACTGTCCAGGGCACCGCCAAAAAGGGCCCCCACTTGTGACTATAAAAAATAGCAGTTGATTTTCTAAACACTTTTGCATATGCATTGATTCAGGCGTTACTTTGCGCGGAAGTCGTTGCGTTCATCGTCATCGCCGAGTACCGCTGAGCGAGTTTTATCGTTGACAGTTTTTATCGCTGCGATCAACTAGTGAAGAGTGAGTCTTCGCCGGCAGAGTGAGCAGCCAGCGATGAACTATAAATACATATATCTCTCTTTTATTTACACGGGAGCGATTATCTTTTGTTCGTTTCTTGGGCGAGAAAATCGCCGATAGCTCATCGCTTACTCACCGGCGGTGGGACCAGTACCTCTACCATGAGTTTACACTAGTTTACGTGACCGTACTCGCTAGCGACGGCGTAAATTATTTGTATGGAGAATTGTACAGCGCCTCTAGCGGTCACTTACGGAAGTACAATTCTCCATACAAATCATTTACGCCGTCGCTAGCGAGTACGGTCACTGTAAACTAGTGTAAACTCATGGTAGAGGTACAGTGTCTAATACCTGATTTACACTCTCGCCTCGTCACCTCGCCTCGCGCCTCGCCTCGTCGTCTCGCTCCGGACGCGAGCCTCAGAATCAAGGCAAATCACGAGACGAGGCGCGAGGCGCGCCTGTTCACACTCTCGTCTCGTGGCTCGTCCCGCAGTTCGTCTCGCCACTCGTACGCGAGTGTAAACCAGGTATCAAGGTGCAGTCAAAAAGGTTTTTGGGAATTCCCGCGAGATGTCGGGAGTTGACTTTAAAATTTTTTTGTGCGCGGACGAAGTCGCGGGAAGAAGCTAGTAAGTACGATTAGTTACGGCTCTTCCTGCAAACCGAATGCTCGTGTGAATGTTACCACAGTAGCACGTATGCTACTAAACGGGATCCTGCAAAAAACCGAACCCGCAAAAAACGGGATGTTGCCCGTGTGAAAGTGCCGTAAAATGTAGTAGGATAATATTGTTCTTCATTCATCGCATTGGCATATCTACTCCATTTGTTAGTTAGAGCAAGTAACTATTAAGAGCCCGTTGTTTGATCAATAGTTAAACAAACTAATAGTTAAGATAAGTAGGTATATGGCAAACATAACAATAGTAAACGCATTTCAAAGGCAATTTGACTATTAGTTACTAATTAGTAACTTTAACTACTGATCAAACAACAAGCACTAAGCAATATTGACTAAAGTCCCTTAACTTTTGTAATGTCCACAGGAGAGACTCAAACAAAAAAAAATGTGCAAGTATGACCCATTGATAGCGCCCCCAAAGTGGTACCTTTTCGATTCCTCTAAATTATTCCTATAAATTAAACAACAGCTTAAGGAACTTATGTTTTATTAAAAAAATCAGTCTTAATATTGGAACATCTTAATTGTTGTTAAGTTCTTAATGTACTTAATGATTCTTATCTTACAATAAGTAATAATGAATGAGTACAAAAGCAACTAAAATCAACGTCGCCTTTTCTTCTGTGGTGATTTTTCCTTCTCTTCCTCATTTTCAATGCGATCTCCATTCTCCGTTTGTTCTTCTTCTTCTTCATGCTTCCTCCTCACTGGTCCGGTTTGGGTGATAGGTACCGCTCTTTCCCCTTTGTTCTCCGACGCCTTAGGAGCGACCACAGTTAATACACCATCCGAAGATAATCTCGACTCCACAGTGTCAGGATTGCAGTCTTCAGGCAAAACATAACGCCGTTTAAACTCGCGAGATATGAATCCATGCTCGTCTGCTTTTTCCTCGTGTTTCCCTTCAATTATAATGCAGCCGTCAGCTGTTTTAACTGAAATCTCTTCCGGAGCAAAATGTTGGACGTCCATGTTGATTTGGAATTTGTCTTTGTCCGTTTTAATGGTGGAACCGACATCGCGAGCGGCCAAAGACAGACGACGCCACGGGCGGGCGTAATGGCGGGAGCGGACCGCAGGACGATCGAAAATATCCGTCAAAAAATCAGATGGTGATAGATCTAAACCAAATAATTGGTCTCGAAGTCGACGAGGACGCATTTCGTCGAATAATAGCAGCGCCATTGTCTCCGAGTAACTTATTTTTCACTTGGAATGCTTAGGAGTTGGGTAGCGTTCGCTAGCTTGCTGTACAATAAGGCTGACTCAGCGGCCACAGTGTTTTATACGGCGTTGGACTTACAATCGGGAAATTACGGGAATGTTCTAGAGTAAAGAGACTTCTAGTGGCGAGTAGCGGAAGTTTTATGATGTCTCTAGAACCACCCGGAACGGTACCTAGCGTATTCTGCCTATAAGTTCTACTAATACATAATAGATGGCGCCTAAAAGCAATGGTGCAATAAGATTTCATTTTCCTTTCTTTTATTAATATTTGCGATTAAAAATCAGCAGTTTAGCAATCATTTAGTTACCTGCTATTACATTTTGATGGAAAAGTTAGCATATTATTAGAAGCAAAACTAATTGAAGTCAAGCGATATGTTTTTTACTGCGTTACCTACTCCTCGCTAGATGTCACTGCAGCATGATTTTCCGGTTTAGCCAAAAGCCAAACAGAGATAAAACTAGAAAATTCGCGAATATTCTCACGGATGCGAAGTAGATCGAGGTAAGGGAGAAGGGGGGAAGCAGCGAACTTGGGGTGGCATTTCAATAGAAACATCTGGAATATGCAATGTATATCTAATTGATTTAAACGAAAACTTGGTATTAAAGTACGAAGCAAGGTCAGTAAAACATCGGCCGGCATCACAAGCCGGCATACTAATAAAATATAAGGTTAATTATTCACGAAACATTAAGTTATTAACCAGTTTAAAAAGAAATTACAACTAAATGCACATTTTGGTTTACTTAATTAATTTAGGGCGTTATGTCAAAAAACGTCTAAAATTAGACTAACCTAGATCACACGCACGTGGAGCCAACATAACAAAGATAATGTTTCTATATTAAATCAAGATGTATTTCTAGGTTAGGTATAATTACCTTAAATTATTATGGTATAAGAGTGTTTTGTGTTTAAAATGATCGATGTTCAAGTTTTCACTGTAGAAAAATAATACCTACCTAATTATAATAAAAAGGTACAATTTATTTATTTGTATGTATTATTGGTGGTAAATTTTAAATCAATTCTTAATCAAATTCTAGGCCTGCTCCTTGGTTGGGCTTGGGATGATGATGTTGTATAGGTCCCTTTAATGTCAATAACTTGGAGGATTAAATTATCACTTCGTGTACCTACTTATTATTATCATTCATTCAGAATTTCAAAGTCATGATTTAGCCGCACCGCCTAAATGAATTAATCTTAGGGTCAAACCGTCAAACGGACATTCCATTCATAGGTACTTAACTTGGGTATTCAGTTTTTAACACAGGCCACCAAAGAGAATATAACAGGCCACGTTTACACTATTTTGTTACATCAATTAAGGGCTGGGTCATTGACACATGCGTGAATTTAAAAATGGAGACGATTATAATAATCTTTGATTTTTTTTAAAGTAAATACAGGCAATACAGGCGTGGTCTGTTTTACCTACTTAGGCTTTCCACAAGAGAGTGGTGAAAATTTTACTTAGATTTAAATGTTCGAGATTGCTAGAAAATTCTAGTAAAAAATTAAAATAGGTTACAAATAATGAACAAAAGGTCACACGAGACGGAGATGGAAGGTTAAAGTTACGTTCTATGTCTAAGTAGAAGAATGATAAAAAAACTGCCAATAATGCTTAATTAATGATCTTCCTAATTCAAAGTAAAAGATTTCTCATTGAATTTAGGATATTAAAAATTAAAGAAAAGGTGTGGTCCAAACTACATTGATTAAATTACAGAACGTTATCCAATTAACGAAATTATATTTGGATGATTTTTATATTCCATAGTCATTTGTGAGTTTAAAAAAAACTTCTGCATCCGACCGAATCAATACTTCCCGAACTCAAAAAGATGCATCAAAGTTACTAACCCGGATGCTGCTAGCACCAACAGCGGCGAGTAGTTGTACTTTTGACCGGACATGGCTGGAACATTCTAGTCGCTTACAACAGTATACTGAAAACTTATGATTTCAAATGAAAATACTCGAAATAACTTTCACGATATCATTTTGTGATGATCCTTAAGGATTTCACATCATTTGTTCAATTATTTTCATTCATAAAACGCTATTTTCAACATAATTTCCAGAAGACTCTCAAACATTCTAGAACTTTCCGCACTAAAACCCGCGCGCGCATGTAGCGACATCGCTTATCGAGTAGAGGTACTAACAAAATCCTCTAGGTATCGTAAACCTTTTTTCACAGGTCAATGTTTTGGAAAACAATAAATTGGATTTTTGTGATTTTAATTTTCACGATATAAAGGAATTACTAATTATGTTTTTTAAATAACTTACTTTCATTATCATATTTCTGCAATGGAATGGAACAATAAAAAAAATGTAAGTTCATTGAAATAACATATTTTATCTCTGCCAAGTAGATAACTACTCATTGGTGCAACTACGTCTGGAATATTATGGGTCGAATAAAGGGCCAAGGCTATACAGTTTTTATTATTATTTTGCTAAATACACGATTATTTGTGCAACTTGGGTCCAACCCAACCTAAATCAGTTGACATATAATAGGTTTTTTATTACGAATTGACATGACAAAACTTATAATCACGTTTTATAAAATTTGAGTTAATGACGATTTTTCTCCTCAAAGTCAAAGGCGTTAAATTGGCATTATGATAAGTTCACGTTTGTACATCTGTTTCTTTTGTTAACTGTTAATTTTTATGTTTATGTATACAATAAAGAGTTTTACATACATACATACATACATTTTCCTAAAATATTTCACATTGCTCTATTATTAATCAACAGATCAGAGATAAATATTGCTCTGACATAAAAATATTACGGCTACATCTAATGTAGACTGAATACTTTATTTATTTCTGATTCTTATTCATAATTATATAGGTTATTTAACACGTTTTAAATTATTTGTGAAATAATTTAGTCTGTCATCATTGCATCATGTACCAGTGTAAAACTGAACCAAAGGTTGCGACTTCCCTGCGAATTCTCTAGAAAAATCTACTCGCTCACAGATGGCTCTTGGGTGCGCGGTCTATAAAAGCCGGTTGACATTTCCCGCGCCGTCATTCAAGAAATTACAAGCGATACTGAAACTGCGATTCACCGCGCTATCATACACGTGTTCTATTCTAAGTGAAAACCGGGCGAGTCGACATTTTACTGCACAAGTTTCCTGAGAATATATTTTTGAAGAATCTCTGTGAAAACCTACAAAATGCCTGAAGAAATGCAGACCCAAGGAGAGGTGGAGACCTTCGCCTTCCAGGCGGAGATCGCCCAGCTCATGTCGCTCATCATTAACACATTCTACTCGAACAAAGAAATCTTCCTTCGTGAGTTAATTTCAAATTCCTCCGACGCTCTGGACAAGATCCGTTATGAATCTCTCACAGACCCATCCAAGCTCGACAGCGGCAAGGAATTGTACATCAAGATCATCCCCAACAAGAGTGAAGGTACGCTGACGCTTATTGATACCGGTATCGGCATGACTAAGGCTGATTTGGTGAACAACTTGGGTACGATTGCGAAGTCGGGCACCAAGGCGTTCATGGAGGCTCTCCAGGCGGGCGCCGACATTAGCATGATTGGTCAGTTCGGCGTGGGTTTCTACTCTTGCTACTTGGTGGCTGACCGCGTGACTGTCCACTCGAAGCACAATGACGATGAACAGTACGTATGGGAGTCCGCCGCGGGAGGATCTTTCACCGTCCGCTCGGATCTCGGCGAACCCCTGGGCCGCGGTACCAAGATCGTTCTCCACATCAAAGAGGACCTCTCAGAGTACCTGGAAGAGTCAAAGATCAAGGAGATTGTCAAGAAGCACTCCCAGTTCATCGGCTACCCTATCAAACTGATGGTTGAGAAGGAACGCGAGAAGGAATTGTCGGACGACGAGGCTGAGGAAGAGAAGAAAGATGAGAAAGAAGACGACAAGCCCAAGATCGAGGACGTTGGCGAAGATGAGGAGGAGGATGGCAAGGACAAGAAGAAGAAGAAGAAGACTATCAAGGAGAAGTACACCGAGGATGAGGAGCTCAACAAGACTAAGCCCATCTGGACCCGCAACGCTGATGACATCACCCAGGAAGAGTATGGTGACTTCTACAAATCCCTCACCAACGACTGGGAAGATCACCTAGCCGTCAAGCACTTCTCCGTAGAAGGCCAGCTCGAATTCCGTGCCCTCCTCTTCATCCCCCGCAGAGCGCCCTTCGATCTGTTTGAGAACAAGAAGCGCAAGAACAACATCAAACTGTATGTCCGCCGTGTGTTCATCATGGACAACTGCGAAGACCTGATCCCCGAATACCTGAACTTCGTTAAGGGTGTGGTTGACTCTGAAGACCTGCCCCTCAACATTTCCCGAGAAATGCTGCAACAGAACAAGATCCTCAAAGTCATTAGGAAAAATTTGGTTAAGAAATGCTTAGAATTATTTGAAGAGCTGGCCGAAGACAAGGAAAATTACAAGAAGTATTATGAACAGTTCAGCAAGAACTTGAAGCTGGGTATCCACGAGGACACGCAGAACAGGTCTAAGTTGGCCGACTTGCTCCGCTTCCACACATCCGCCTCTGGTGATGAGGCGTGCTCACTGAAGGAGTATGTATCTCGCATGAAGGAGAACCAGAAGCACATCTACTACATTACTGGTGAGAACCGTGACCAAGTAGCCAACTCTTCCTTCGTCGAGAGGGTCAAGAAGCGTGGTTTCGAGGTCATCTACATGACGGAGCCTATTGATGAGTACGTCGTCCAGCAGATGAGGGAATACGACGGCAAGTCTCTTGTCTCCGTCACAAAGGAGGGTTTGGAGCTCCCTGAAGATGAGGAGGAGAAGAAGAAGCGCGAGGAGGACAAAGTGAAGTTCGAGGGTCTCTGCAAAGTCATGAAGAACATCCTTGACAACAAAGTTGAGAAGGTTGTTGTGTCGAACAGGCTTGTGGAATCCCCGTGCTGTATCGTCACGGCTCAGTATGGTTGGTCAGCGAACATGGAGCGTATCATGAAGGCTCAGGCCCTCCGTGACACCTCAACCATGGGCTACATGGCAGCTAAGAAGCACCTAGAAATCAACCCTGACCATTCCATCGTAGAGACTCTGCGACAGAAGGCAGACGCTGACAAGAATGACAAGGCTGTCAAGGACTTGGTCATTCTCCTGTATGAGACTGCTCTCTTGTCGTCTGGCTTCGCTCTGGATGAGCCCCAGGTCCATGCTTCCCGCATCTACAGGATGATCAAGCTGGGTCTTGGCATTGATGAGGAGGAACCTATCCAGGTTGAGGAGCCCAGCACTGGGGACGTGCCGCCATTGGAAGGAGACGCTGATGACGCGTCTCGCATGGAGGAAGTGGATTAAACTTCCCCCAACCCCCGCCTATTAATTAGTACTTGGTTTTAATTTTAATTTGTGCACTGGTGTACAACCAAAGACTGATTTAGTTCAAACAATTCCGCTAATTGAAATAAATGGTTACATTTAATTAATTACTTTTTTTGTTTGATTTTATTTAATAACTTAAGTGCTTATTTTTAAATAGTAAAAGTCAACGGGCATTATGAAGTAAATTCTAATACATTGCAACTAAAGCAAAAAATTCTATGTAATAATAGTAATGTAATGTAATATGTAATGACTAATGAATGAATGTCACCATGTTAGCATGTTGTATAGCATTTTGACATTGTCAATATTCAGTTCATAGTTGCGCAGTGGCATGTAGGATTGTGATTTACATAGTATGAGCTGTTGACTAAAGCATCCTAAATACAAATAAAATGGTCAAAGCACTTCATATGGGGAAAGGAAGTTTTGACTATCGAACATTGACCTCGCAAACTATTCAGGATATCGATATTACTATTGATTTTGATAGTATTGCACATGTCAATACTATTGATAGTGAATTTATAAGCAATACTATCAATAGTTTTGTACAATTGATAGTACAAAGCTGTAGATAGTGAGTTGTTTTCAAAAAATTTGTACACAATTAACGGATTAATTCAAAACAAAATTTAATTGATTATTTTTGTGTATTGGAGTTACCCAAATACTTTGTATGACTAACTTTCGTTACACAAAAATAGTGATCGTGATTTTTGTTTTGATTAAGCCGTTAACTATGTACAATTTTTTTTGAAAACAATCCTAGTATCGATTGTTTTCGGTCATTATTGCCTTATTTTGCAATACTATTGATACTATTAATTGTATTGGATATAAAACTATCGATAGTATTGCTTATAAATCACTATCGATAGTATTGACACGTGGTGATACTATCGATAGTCTATCGATATATATTGGACTATCGATAGGCAACACTAGTAAGTAGGCTTGTGGTATGACCCCATGGCGCCGGTCGTAGTTTCATATGCACCATCGAAAGTGCAAACGACACTTCTATGCTGTCATGATGCTAGTCAATGGTGGCTGCATAAGAAACTAGGGCAGAGGATTGTGGGCTCGCACCTCTTTGAGTAGAGAAATTACATTCAAAATGTACCATGAACTTTGGTTCGCTCGTGCCTTAAATTAAAACACCACGTTCCCAAAATACCAGAATTTTCAAAAGATTACATTACCCATTACCCTCTGATCATAATAATAACATTACCTATTTATTAGTACATTCCCATTATACCATACCAGATGTTCAAACTAAGACATTTCACCAAAAAAACTAAATGAAAGCTTGTAAAAAATTACTTCCTTGAGTAGGTAGCTAATCATTGATTTTGTAATTGTGATGCAATGAGAATCTAGAAATGTGGTAAATAGGTAGTATTTTGAAAAATCTGGTGTTTTGGAAACGTGGTATTTTTAACCCCCGACACAGAAAGAGGGGTGTTATAAGTTTGACCGCTATGTGTGTGTGTCTGTCTGTGGCATCATAGCTCTTAAACAGGTGAACCGATTTGGATGCGTTTTTTTTATTTTAAAGCGGGTTTTTTGGTGATGGTGGTTAGAAATTGTTCATCAAAATTGGTTCAGCCGTTTGAAAGTTATCAGCTGTTTTGTTAGCTGCCGAAGGGATCTTAGAGGCATATAATGGGCATTTTGCTTTATTTTCAAACATAATTGTGTGACCAAATTGGCATGGCATCAAGAAACTAGATCCTGGAACTCGCCCAATTTTGTTGATTTCTAGCTAAGTAATTTAAATCTAAACTGGCTTTTTTCTATACGCATACGCCATAGCATTGTGTGTATGAGTCAGGTTTCGTTAGCTGGAATCTGAGTCACTCATAACAAATTAGTTACAAGAACTAGCGTATATTGTGAAAATAATAGTTTAAAAAAACTACAAAACACGCTTTAAAAAATAAATTTTAATAAATTTCAATTCACTATTCTTATAGTACAGTAAAAAATCTTTATAAGCAATTATTATATTGTTATATCCAGATCAAAACTTGTAAACAATTCTAAATATTGATAAAATAAATAATAATAGTTTAAAATATTTTATTGTAAAAAAAGCGTGGGGTGCATGGTGTCAATTGTCAAGGATTATCATTTTGATAACATCTTAAAAAGCACCCCACGCTTTTTTTACAATAACATATTTTAAACTATTATTATTTATTTTATCAATATTTAGAATTGTTTACAAGTTTTGATCTGGATATATCAATATAATAATTGCTTATAAAGATTTTTTACTGAACTATAAGAATAGTGAATTGAAATTTATTAAAATTTATTTTTTATTTTTTAAAGCGTGTTTTTTAGTTTTTTTAAACTATTATTTATTTTCTATTTTTTAGTTGCATTTTTTCACAGTGAGAGTTTCCATGTGCTAAAAAGAGAAAACGGTTTTTGCTCGTCTTAAATAGAATCAGTCCATCTTATACTTGGTCTTTGGTGCGCGCGCACTGCTCTACACTACTAAACGTAAACCTCTTTCTTTCTAACTCTACCCCCCTCACCTACAACCCCCCAACCCCCTAAACCCAACCCCCCAACATCCCCCACCCCATTTCCCCAACCCCCCCCTCCAACCCCAAACCCCAATCCCCTAATCCCCCTTCTCATTTTACAGACCCCCAACCCCCAACCCCGACCCCCACCACCCAAGCCCTCCCCGCCACCTGCCCCCCCCCCCCTTCCAGCTCCATCATCAAACCCTTGTTACCATCTAGGCCTCTTACCCCCTCCCCATTTCCCACAACCCCCCAAAATCACTTACCCCCGAACCCCCCAACACCCCCCCCATCCCCTAACCCCAACCGCCACACCCTTACCCCCAACCCTCTAAACCCCCGACCCCCTAACCCCACATACCCCATTCCCCCACCACCCCGCCACCTACC
The DNA here is from genome assembly GCA_947859365.1 of Archips crataeganus. Lineage (NCBI taxonomy): Eukaryota > Metazoa > Arthropoda > Insecta > Lepidoptera > Tortricidae > Archips > Archips crataeganus. The sequence continues at coordinate 1,649,762 of OX402070.1, read as the reverse complement.
CCCCTTCCAGCTCCATCATCAGACCCTTGTTACCATCTAGGACCAAAGTACTCGTCGAAACGAATCAAACGAGCCCAAACTCGATGGGGTTGTTTCGTTTTATTGTGGAGTGCCTTTGGCCATCATCCAGCTCCATCATCAGACCCTGGTTACCATATGGGATCAAAGTGCTCGTCAAGACGAATCAAACGAGCCCAAACTCGATGGGGTTGTGTCGTTTTATTGTGGAGTGCCTTTGGCCATCTTCCAGCTTCATCATCAGACCCTGGTTACCATATGGGATCAAAGTGCTCGTCAAGACGAATCAAACGAGCCCAAACTCGATGGGGTTGTGTCGTTTTATTGTGGAGTGCCTTTGGCCATCTTCCAGCTCCATCATCAGACCCTGGTTACCATATGGGATCAAAGTGCTCGTCAAGACGAATCAAACGAGCCCAAACTCGATGGGGTTGTGTCGTTTTATTGTGGAGTGCCTTTGGCCATCTTCCAGCTCCATCATCAGACCCTGGTTACCATATGGGATCAAAGTGCTCGTCAAGACGAATTAAACGAGCCCAAACTCGATGGGGTTGTGTCGTTTTATTGTGGAGTGCCTTTGGCCATCTTCCAGCTCCATCATCAGACCCTGGTTACCATCTGGGATCAAAGTGCTCGTCAAGACGAATCAAACGAGCCCAAACTCGACGGGATTGTGTTGTTTTATTACATAGTTCCTATGGCCACCATCCAGCTCCATCATCAGATCAGCTCCATGTTACAATAATATTGCATTGTCATCCTATTTACACATATGTGCAAAATTTCAGCTCAATCGGAAACCGGGAAGTGGGTCAAAATCGCGCCCTAAGGAGTCGGTTACAAACATACATACAAACATACAGGTGAAGCTAATATAAAGCGTGTAAAAATTTGACTCTTTCTTTTACCAGTAAATTTTTATGCAAGTCGGAGTCCAAAATTGAATGTACATAGTTAGACATACTCATATTACCGTTTTGTTTTGTGACCGAACGAAAGCCGAGCGATAATTAGCAAGTAGGTAGGTACTAGCGAGATTGAGATAAATGACCGGTCTAAAAATAAGTGACACACAAAAATTTTGGCAGATAAGGTAACTACTTACTGGTTCAATGTGCTGGTGCTAACGACCTGGCCACGACTAGACTACAGTAATAGTACATTACTGCAGAGGCCGGGACTTAAGGGGTTGCCGGCCGAGTATCTAGGCATGATACGAGGCCGGCAACCCCTGTTCCGGCCGAGGCTTGTATAGTGCTTTTCTCAAACATGCACCATCACCATCATCATCATCATCATCATCATCATCATCATCATCGTCGTCGTCGTCATCATGATGGTGATGATGACGATGATGATGGTGGTGATGATGATGATGGTGATGATAATGATGATGATGATGATGATGGTGATGGTGATGATAATGATGGTGATGATGATGATAATAATGATGATGGTGGTGATGATGATGATGATTATAACGATAACGATGATGATGATGCTGATGATGATGATGATGATGACGGTGATATTGGTGATGATGATGATGATGATGGTGATGATGGTACTGGTGATGATGATGTTGATGGTGAAATATTTCTCTAGGCAGATCACCATTACCATCACCATCACCATCTTACCTTACCTTTAATAAGCGAGGTGGCAGAATGTCATAATGAACCAAAACGCAAATATTGCTTAGGTATAGTTTTTTTTTAAATGGCTAAATGCTATGATGCCATAGACCTATAAACATCATGGTGCTGTGTGACATGAAACAATAGACGATCGCATTGCCGGCCTAGGCCTGCAACGATGTATTTTGAAGCCTGTTTTAAGGAACACAACGTAAACATTGCATAGCATGTTTGAGAAAAATTACATAAAGTTTACCACTGACAGATGGTTTGCCTTCATTTCATATTCAACTTTAATTACTTACAAATAAAGCCAATTTTAGAATACTGTTATCCACGTTTGCAGATTTTGTAATAACTACTTTATTTGTATGGTGTTAAAGTTGGAAATGAAATGAAGGCAAGCAATCTGTCAGTGGTAAACTAAAAGTAAACGTATGGTACGCGCTATCGACGGCGTACAATTAAATTAAGTACTCTTCATTGTACACCACAAAGAAAACAAGTACATGTAGAAATATATAAGGTATGCAGTATGCGACCTTATCGCTTCGAAGCGATCTCTCACGGGCAACCGAAAACCGAAATCACCGATCGAATCATTGCTGGACCCTACGGGGTCACTCTTAAAGTACGTCACAACATTTTTGAACCTTCCCTAGTCCTTGTCAGATTAGATTTGGTCATATTTGTGAGAAGATCACACGGTAAGAGTCCAGTCCACCAGAGATGTGCTATACTTACAGCTGTACTGCGAGGATGTGTAAGCTACGCTGCGAAGCTATGTGAGCGTTTCCACTAATGCTAAGCTATATAGCTCGAGGAAGATCCAGAGCAGGGGGGGCACACTTACATATATCACACTTTTCATGCGACTACAGCGATCTCTGGTTGTTTGGTAAAGAACTAAATTAGCGGCCATCTTGGTTGACTTGTCAAACTTGTCAGTTGTCATTCATCGGCCATGGCCATGGCGTACCAAATTGTACGGTCAAGGACTTTAATTGATAGGCCACTTGCCAATGTTCGTATTTTAGCCGTATAGTGCAAATCGGGTTTAGCCGCTTATAGTTCGTATATGCTGATTTGAATTAGACGGCTAAAATACGAATAGTGGCAATTAGCCTATCAATTAAAATTACGCGTAATTATAGCTGTACATCACTACCAACATATACATATAGATAGGTATACATCTATAGATACGTCACATTAGTTCTTCACCAGGGCGTAGGGCAGCAGCACCTTCCATACATGCATATTTGACCATAGAGTTGCCACTCTTGTTCATATAATATTACAATACTCTTTGATCCAGAGTAATAAACCTTCGACTGACTTCTTCCAAAAAAAACTTTGATAAAGTTTAAGCGCCTGAAAGAAACCTTAGAGCAATATTGTGCATAACGATAGAATTGCCATTACAAACCACAAGTAACTTGAGACACTTCCTCCTACTAATATTGTAAACGCGAAAGTTTGTAAGTATGGATGGATATTTGTTACTCTTTCACGCTATAACGGTTTGACGGATTCTAATGAAATTTGGCGCACAGATAGTTTATAATCCGGATTAACATATAGGATACTTTTTATCCCGGAAAATTGCATAGTTCCCGTGGGATAGCGATAAATGAATTCTTCGCAGACGGGCTCGTTCGTCTATAAAAGTTTTAAATATGTTTTAATTACCAAAACTAAAGTAAGATAATAAATAAGGGCCGATTTTTCAATCTCCAGATAAAAATATCCGTCAGTTAAAACTAAGTATCGCATTCCTTTTGTCAAGTCATAGGAAAAGAAGGACAGAGTTTACTTTTATCTGACAGATACGATTGAAAAATCGGCCGTTAGGCTGCGTTTCCACCAGAGATGTGCGAGGATGCGTTGCGAGGGATGTGTTTTTTTTTTTTTTTTTTATTGATAGAGGGAGGCAAACGAGCAAGTGGGTCACCTGTTGGTAAGCGATCACCACCACCCATGAGAACCAGAAACCCCAGAAGGGTCACTAGTCCGTTGCCGGCCTTTAAGGGAACAATACACTCTTTTCTTGAAGGACCCGATGTCATAGTTAGTTGGATCCACCGTAGACGGGAGTTGATTCCACAATTTAACTGTGCGTGGCAGAAAATGCCGACGGAAACGCACAGTTGTAGATGTATATTCATCAAGATCAAGGTGGTGACGGTGGAACGCAGACTTACGGCGCAACGTGCGATAGTGGAAGTGTGTGTGTCATGAACCAATAGAAACACTTCATTCTCTTAGGACCTTTTAAATGAAGTGTTTCTATTGGTTCACGACAGACACATCCCTCGGAACGCATACTCGCACAGCTCCGGTGGATACGCAGCCTAAGACTATCTTCTCAATAATTATAATAAGTAATAAAAAAATATAAAAACGTGAGCTGTCAATATACAATGCAATGATAAAACTTGGGGCCATATTGTCTAACGCGCGGGCGCTTGTCATCGCTTTGACCATCTCTTTCTGTCACCGTCTCATACCGTTTGACAGACAGAAATAGAGAATGCGATAGCAAGTGACCTTGTTTCTTACGACGTCATCACTGGCAACACAACGGGGCTTTCAAGAAAAGCTTTTATACTTCCTTTAAAGGCCGGCAACAGATTTGAGTTGTTGATATTTATGGGCGGTGGTGATCATTTTCCATCAGATGACCCGCTTGCTCGTTTGCCTCCCTCTCATAATAAAAAAATAAAAATAAAAAAGGCACTGGTCCTTCGATCAACAATACAACTGTTGATCGAAGCACTGGTCGAAGACTTTTGACTTGTGACACTGCGGTATATTGGATGACAAGATATCGCGGAACTTCCCGAACGCTGCCCCGCCGAGTCGGATTCGTCGATTGACCTCTTTCTAGAAATCGGACCTACCTAGTTGAACTGTATGTCCCAGGTAGATATACCTAGTCGTCAACAACTTCGAGCGGAGAGTGTACCTGCTTAGTAACTTTAAATCTAAATCTCAAGCATAGAATGACGCGATGAGATTAGGAGTTTGATAATCATAGCGTCATTTTATCGGAAACATTGTTTTTCGAATTTGCCAGCTAGTGATCGAATATTATCTGGCTTAGCAACAATATCTTATATAGGTATAAAATTCTCGTGTCGCGGTGTTTGTTACCGAACTCCTCCGAAATGGCTCGACCGATTCTCATGAAATTTTGTGTGCATATCGGGTAGGTCTGAGAAATGGCCAACATTAATTTTTCATACCCCTAAATCCTCATCCAAAATCTGCTCATTTATTGCCTCTACTATAAGGCGGAACAAAGTTCGCCGTGTCAGCTAGTTTAATAATATAATTTATTGTAATATTAGTAATAATAAAGGATACAAGAAAATCAGATCCGCAGCGCAGGCTTCGTCATAACAACAGATTGGAATCCGCAACAGGCTTCGTCAGCTAAACAAAAATATAAAATCCGCTACAAGCTTCGTCATGAACAACAGATTGGAATCCGCAACAGGCTTCGTCAGCTGAACAAAAACATAAAATCCGCTACAAGCTTCGTCATGTAAACCTAAACAGCCCACCCTCCAAGTCGGTCCAATGCTGGCCCAAACGTCCCACAAACACTTGGCGCATTACCCCGTGTTGTATCAATATTTTGGATACCTCTCCCCCTCCCCTATTCCCTCTCCTTTTCCCAGGGCCGACAACGCACTAGCATCGTGTAAAGCGCTGCGGGTGTCTATGGACAGTGGTGATCATTTAACATCAGGTGACCCACTAGTTCGTTTGTCTGGCCTTTCTAACATAAAAAAAAAAAAAAAAAAAAAAACTTACGTCATTTCATCACGTACGTGTAGGTACGGTCGCGTGCTTTAATTTGGGGCCCATTTCGAAAAAATATCCTTTGAATTCTTATACAATATGACAAGACTTATATTATCCCAAATTAAAGCTCGTGACTGTACGTGCCAAGCCTCTCTCTATACGATAATTTGGCAGTGTTAAGTTGTGGAGTAGCTAAAACAAAGAAAGTCGGCCAAGTGCGAGGCGGACTAGCGCACCGAGGGCTCCGTACAATTTTATAGGTATGTGTGTGAAAATACATAATTATATACGCCGTAAACAGTCGTAACTGAGTCCGTGTTAGCAGATCCCTGCTTCTAAGTGAAATGTATGCAGTGAGGATCATTCATTATACATTATTTATTTAGGCACCCCCCGTTAATGTTTAATTTAAGTAATTATTTTTTTATTATTGGCTATTGTAGCAGCCACAGTAATACATAATGAGTGAAATTTTTAAGTACCTACTTATCTAGTTAATGTCATTATGAAGATCGAGTTAAAAACGCTGAAAAAAAACACGTTTCTTATTATTAAGTACGATCCACTTAAATTTATGTTTTGCGGAGTCTTGTGTATAAAGGGCCTTAGACAATATAGCCTTAATAATCCTTTCAGAGAAATTCCGTGCTATCACAGTATGATCAAAGATCACACGAACTTGAAATTTTCACGATCAATAAAATAATATTTGAAGATAAATGTAAAACTATGTACAATGCCGGAATCTGAAGAGATGTTAAAGTGAGTGAGTTTTATAGATAGAACATTTTGATAAGATATAAATTTTGTTAGTGATTAATTAGGGTTCCGTACCCAATGGGAGCCACGGGGCCTTCCATAAAGTACGTTACACATTTAGGGGGAAAGGAGTCAAGCGATCTGTGACACAAGAACAAAACAATAGCGGTTTTCATAGTAATTGTGACAAGGGGGGAAGGGTCCAAATTGATCGAAATTCAAAATTGATGTGACGTACCGTACTTTATAGATGGACCCGAAGCAAACACTAAAAATAAAATAAAATAAGAACAAATACTAAAAATAAAATAAAGTTAAAAATTATAGGGCGTCGTCATACAAGAAACGCGTTTTTTCAGCGTTTTTATTTGTAAGTGGGCCAATCAACTTTTTTTTGTCAACGATTTTCTGCTACTTTCTATGAAAAATGAAATAATTAAAAAACTGTTTATTTTTCCTTATTTAAAGTATACTTTTCAAAACCCTAGATTTTTGTAGTCAATATTGGTATAATTGCCATATTTATTTTATTATGTTTAGCTTCTATTTCGTGGGTAATCCAGGGGACAATGTTGTCCCCGAAATTTGTATGAAAATAGTGGTATTTCCCCTGGGTGACCGGATTTTTTCATAGAAATACTTATTTTTTTTGGTTTTCACATACGCACTATGATAAACAGTTTATCTAATTACTGCAAAATCATGGTTTCACTAACCAGAGATTACAGAGTTACTTGTAAAGGAGTAAATAGAAATTTACAAAAAAAAGTTGATTGGCCCAAGTACCTACTTTTTTTACTGAACTATTATTAAAACCTTGGACGGAGGTGCAGAACCCTTCATGTAATATTTTTTTTAATAGTCGAAAGACTTTTATCGGATTTGGTGAGGGTATAAGACTTGTAAGGGAATAAGTCCTTTACCATATTCTCCTTTTATAAATTTTTTTTTTTGGTGCTATTGGTTGCATCCTGTAGGTGCACTGCCAGTGGGTTAGGGTGCCCGGCTAAGCTAGGGTTGCCATACGTCCCGGTACGCCGGGACATGTCCCGGTTTAAAGCATGGTGTCCCGGCGTCCCGGCCGATAAGCAAATTGTCCCGGTTTAAAAATCATAGTAATTTAATAGAGGGCTGGACATGGTAAACAGTAATATACCTAGCGGCAGCGCATGCTACACGCTGCGCTCGCCGATAATGTGCATTTTCATCAATATTGCGAAAAGCGCCAACAAACAGAAAACCCGACTGGCGGGTCGTTGGCGTTGAATGACTGTGTTAAAAGTTGTTTTGTGTTTAGGCAAGGACTAAACCTTTAGAGTTACCTATTGCTGTAATAAAAGTTCCTTTTTTCTACCTTTACTAGTTTTTCTTTAAATGTCCCGGTCTGAGTCCCCACACTTATGGCAACCCTAGGCTAAGCGAGCTGCATGGGATTCTTTGTATCGCTCGATTCTTCGGCAACTGTTAGCATGCCCAAGTGCTCATGGATTTCATCGTTTCTCACAAACCACGGTCCATTCACTGTTTCTCTGAGGATTGCATTCTGTAAACGTTGCAAGCATGCTATGTTGGTTTTACTGGCCACACTCCAGAGTTGTATTCCCTAAGTCCAAATTGGTTTTAGAATTCATGTAGGTAATTAATTAGCTTAGCAAATATTAAGTTTCTTCTTAATACAGCTGTAACTTTTTATCTTCTATCTGCGTAAAACTGCAATTCCGTAGATAACCTTTTACTCTTTGCTGCCGTAGATAAGAAAGCTCAAGGTCACTCGGAGGGCGATGCAGAGGTCTATGATCAGAATTTCTCTGCGGGATCACATTACAAATGATGAAATCTGCGCAAGCACTAAAGTCAAAGGCATTAGCACGCTGAAGTGGCAATGGGCCGGCCATATAACCCGAAGAACCGATAACCGTTGAGGTTGACGAGTTCTTGAGTGGGAGACCACGGATCGGCAAACGTAGCGTAGGACGTCCTCAGACTCGGTGGAGCGATGATCTTCGCAAGGCGGCTGGCAAGAGCTGGACGAGAGTGAGTGGTGGAGAGGCCTATGTCCAGCAGTGAACGAGCATAGGCTTATGATGAACACTAAAGTCACTGAAATACTTATAGCTAGAAAAATCGCCAGACTCAAGTGGCAGTGGGCAGGGAACATCGCTCGTAGAACTGACAGCCGTTGGGGCCAAAAGGTTTATGAATCGTGTCCACGAACCGGAAGACGCAGTGCAGGCTGGCCTCCAACATGACACCATTGAGGGCGGCCTGTGTTCAGCAGTGGACGTCCGGCTGAAATGATGATGAAAAACCACGCTTGGCAGGCAGGTTGGCGTCCGCAGTAGGTTACATCGAACATCTCGAAGACTCTGCTACCCGTCCTCCGGTATTTCTGGCCGCAGTTTCAGATCTTACTTATAAAAATGCGAGTAAGGTTGACAAAACTGCAAAAGCTTGTGTTAGGGTGCGACCAAACCGCCGCTTAAAAAACGGTGACGGTACGGAATCGCAGTGACGTGCCGTAAACGTCAGAATTTACCGAATGCTCTTCATAGTAAAGTTGTGACGTTTACGGTGCGTCACTGCGATTCCGTAACGTTACCGTTTTTTAAGCGGCGGTTTGGTCGCACCTTTAATAAACTTATTTTTCTTAACAGAAACTACGCAGAAACTAAATAATTTGACAGCTAAGACGATATATCATTTCTTCTATGACCTTGCACCAAAGACTGATTAAAATCTTGATAAACAATCGAGAATGTTGAACGTATAGTGTATCGTCTAACTAAATCTACCGCCGTGCGGTGCTCGAGAAACGATATCAAAACAAATCAATCGAGTTGAGATGGATTTCCCGTTAGGGATGGGACATTAGAATTATCCGGGATTTTTTCTCTTCGTCTTTTTTACGCAGTCGATGTCAATTCAATGTCGGACCGGAAGGAAAGACGTACAGTTTGACTCAACTTATAATTCCGATCGGTAGTTTTCGGTAGACCGTTTTTGATAGTAGCCGAACATGTAAATAATCTATATTGAATTTTTTTTGGTCAAGAATTGCGTTATGATTCTTAGTTCTGCCCCACTTACACGAGCCGAAAATATGGCGGACGGCCTGCCGCGATTTGGTCAAGTAGGTAATCGATCAACCAATGACAAAGCAAGATTTTAGCGCGCGTAGGATTTTGCTTTGCCGTTGGTAGATCGAAGTTTCCCACGCTAAAATCTGCCTTCTGTGCAGGTACATCGAGAGGAGTTATAAGTTGAGTCTGAACCACAGAATATATAATAGTCTGAACTGTAGGAAGGCCTCCAACAAGATAGAGCAGGACCGCTCTGCTTAAGCCGAGTCTGCATTGTACGGTGTCAATCAGAGAAGCCCCGTCCCGTGGTGGCTAGTGGGCGTCGTGGACTACATGCTATTGCGGTCACAATAGCTACGAAGAAATCGTGTGGTTTTTAGTAGGTGTGCCCCTTGTGGGAGAGCCCCACATACCCCCTATTTCCCGAACAGAGCTGGATGCATTTTCTGCACCAAAAATATGACTGGTCTGAGGCGCTACTACGAAATTCGAAAATCGAAGTTCGTATCGTATTATCCCTCTCACTCTCGTGTCAAATCATATTAGCGTGAGCGGGACGGCACGAAACGAAGTTCGAATTATGCACTTCGTGGTAGGGCCTCTGTTTGGCGGAAGGGAACTTAGGGGAGGCCTATGTTCAGCAGTGGACGTCTTTCGGTTAAAATGATGATGACAATTTTGTCATCAACATCTGGATGTTATATGCCGAGAAAAGACCACGAGCACAGGTCTATATTGGGATCCATAAATATTGCAAGTCTTAATAAAATATTTGCCATAATGATCATTTTGTCATAACTCTTTTTTCTCTGAATCTGAAACCAAATTGTTCTGGGTTGTTATAAAACGATGTCGGTATCACAGAGAGAACATGGTGTAGCACATTAAAAAAAATGAGATTTTAATCTTAAAACGTAGAGCTCGCAAAGTACCTGCTATAACTTACTATTGAATTAAATATGGCTATCCGAAAATAATAAGTATTAAGTATGTATTTTTTGAATTTTAAAGAAATTGTTACCATAGTACCTATTTAATTGTTCGAGATGACTAATTTTCACACCGTTATATATAACTCATAAAGTTGCTTAGATGACTTGACTATAGACATGTTCTTCCTATGTACCCTTCAAATAAGCCTAACCTAACTTATAGAGTTCTACAGGATGACCACTTTAAAGTTCCAGAGAATAAAATGTTATGACAAATGATCATTATAGCAAAATATCATTACGACTTGTGATGTTATGGATCGCGAATGGGACCTACGAGCACACATGCAAACATCGGAATGAAGCGGACTTCTCGAAGACAAAATAGACGTTTTCAAAGTAAAAATAAATACCTAAATTCTTCACAATAAATTGATTATGATTATGATTATTGATTATGAAAAATCCCGTAATTTCGCAACCCTCGTCCTTTATCGGGTGCAACGGTGGCGACCGAGGATTATCGCCGAGCACAATCTTATCGGTCCAACTACTTCGCTCAGTGTCATGAACACCTCAGACCCTGTCAGACTACAGACGATGAAAAAGTTATATTCCAAATCGCTGCGGTGACGATACCGGTCGATAATAAAATTGTGCTCAACAGTTTTATTATCATAAATAGAATTTTATTGTGTTTTAAAAATGGATGAGGGGAGTGTGAAACAGAAGAGCTATGTGCCGTTCTTACGACAGGTAATTTATTCATTTTAATTTTTAGGGTTCCGTACCTCAAAAGGAAAAAACGGAACCCTTATAGGATCACTTTGTTGTCCGTCCGTCTGTCTGTCAAGACCCTTTTTCTCAGGAACGCGTGGAGGTATCAAGCGGAAATTTATATCAAATACTCAGGTCTACGATCCCTTGGAGCTGTAAAAAAATCAAACTTCTAAGCCAACGCAATCTAAGCCGTTTATGCCGCAAATTTCCGCAAATTTTCGAAACTCGCAAGGGAATCAAAACCTACACTACCTACAGGGTACTTCCCGTGAACTCAGACTCTTGAAATTTGGTACGAAGCAACGTATTATAGCACATATAAAGGAAAAATTGCGAAAAGCATAAATTTTTAACGCAATCAAAAGATATAGCCTTTTATGCCGCAATTTTCCGCAAATTGTCGACACTCGCAAGGGAATCAAAACCTACAGGGTACTTCCCGTGAACTCAGAATCTTGAAATTTGGTACGAAGCAAGGTGTTATAGCACAGATAAAGGAAAAATTGCGAAAAACATATTTTTTTTTGTCTGTCTGTCTATATAAGTACCCAATCTATAATGATCCCACACTGCGCACATTTTGCTTAAGAGCAGGGGTCTGCTAAGACTGGATATTCATAGATACATATAAATTTGTACGGAACCCTCGGTGCGCGAGTCCGACTCGCACTTGGCCGGTTTTTTTCCACGGGTCTGGTTGTATCGTAAGGGGATCATATGCAGAGTTTTACTGTCGTCTTAGAATCTGCAATCAGTCTTTTATTTGTTCAAAGAAGGTGCAAGTTGATAGGTGATTTGCAAGCAATTAGAGAGCCACATGTTTCGTCATAGAGACATACAAAATATTAATGAAAACTATATCAGCCAAAAGACCTCCTCTGCTGAACATTTAAAGGCTTCTCCGAAAGAGTTCCACAATGATCAGCCCTGCGCTCCCCGCAACCATGTTTCTGCAATCTTTACCAGTTCGTCGGTCCATCTCCAAGTCTTCTAGTTCGTGGTTGCCAATTGAACCTTACCGCCCCATCAGCTGTCAGTTCTACGAGCAATGTGCTGCCCACTGCCACTGTCACATAACATAATAGGGCACGCTGTCTATGCCTATCAGTAATTTTTCCACATTTGCAGCGATGAGGGTTGTTTGTTGAAGCATCTACTAAGCCTGGTCGGCGGGGCGATATATCGTGTTGATTTAAATTAAAAACTTTGCGAGTATGTTTCACTGAAATTATAAATGAGAGATACTTTCAATGGTCATCCGCTCCACCTGGCTGCAGTGCGTTGTGTGCATTGCAGATAACTTCAAGTGGCAACTTGACTCGTGGTTATCTTGTCTTTTCAAGTATGTGCAGAAGCTCTTTGTTGTGTATGTACAAAGAAACAGGGCCAACTAGATGTATATGGATAAAATTATCCCTTCGAGGGCGGTTTCATCTCACTTTTCAATTAGTTGGTATTTGCCAGTCACTGTTAAATGCTAGGTGGAAAATATAACCTTAAGCCGTCTAAAACGAATAATTTTGATCGATTAAAATAATATTTTTCACATAGAACTGTGAATATACCATCTTTATATTTCCCTGTTGCCATTCGATAATGATTGTAAAATAAGTCAGCCAATTGAAATACCAAGATTTATTTCGGTCAATCTATCCTAATCTACTTATTAAGAGGATACGATGCGCACTATTTCTCCATACAAACGTAATCCCCAGTTTCCTCCCTGGATAATGGCTTTAGAGCCAATTTTTTTTACTGTGTAATCTGTATCTACCACAGCTATGCCCCTATGTTTCGTTTTTTTCCATATTTCAATTAACATAAGAAATGTAAGTTTTCAAAAACTGAAAAAATTGCCCAATTTCAACGTCATTTTCAGACACTTATCAGAAAAGAATCCCTCATATAAACAAAAAAAAGAAAACATAGGGGCATAGCTAAATTTGTCTTCTAATTATTTTTGAAAAAAATATGTTTATTCGTCCAGTTTTCGAGAAGAAAACAGGGGATTACGAAATGCTGTTTTGATCAAATTTACGCGCCCATTAACGGTCTGAGCTGCAGTTGTCCCGCTCTCGCTGTACTGACACGGAGCGGTTCGGGCGAGACAGCGACATTTCATTAAAATACCTATTTCTCAAAAGTCTCTCAGCCATCGTACCCTCTAACATAGCTAAACTAAAAGTAAACGGTCCCGTGTAAATCCTAACTCCCTAAGTCCCTCTAAATAATCAAGCAAAAAACACGATATTGATAGTTTAAGCTTAAAATGAATGCTTTCCAACGCATTAGACTAACTTTTCCTAAAAATTGCTCAAGTGCAAATGCTCTTCTACATTGGCATTGACATTCTGAAATATCTGGCCAGCGCAATAAAACGACCAGTGTCACCATCGTCTTAAGCTAGTAAGACCTTGTATTAATGGTGTCATCATTATCCTCTGCGTTGGTCCTCTACTGGACATAGTCCTCTCCCATGACCATGACACGCCACTGAGCTATCTTCATCTCTCCTCCTTCAATCCCTGCCTGCTGCCTTACCAATATCATCTCCCCACCAAGCTACTGGGCGCCCTACATCACGTTAGCCGCCACGATGTCTCCACTCAAGAACCTGCTGCCCGAACGGGCATCGTTCGCAGCTAATGTTACCTGCCCTCTGCCATTTCTGCTTGCTACGATTGCTTGCTTGCTGGTTGGAGGATTGTTGGTGTCGTGTATTAAGTATACTAAAAAACTAGCTATACCTCTTAGATCAGCGCGATTAAAACACGTGTTTTCACCGATAAGCTACTATTTGTAACAGATAGCGTATCTACATCGAGAATCAAAACTTATCGTCGATTGGGCAAATAAATGTGCTCATGGTCGCATAAATCATTTACTTTAACGATTTGATTTATAATGTTGGAGCATCAAGTCAGATCTGAAATAGTGCAAGTAATATTATTTTTAGACGACCAGATGGTCTAGTGGTTAGAGAACCTGACTACGAAGCTTGAGGTTCCGGGTTCGATTCCCGTGTCGGGGCAGATATTTGTATGAAAAATACGAATGTTTGTTCTCGGGTCTTGGGTGTTTAATATGTATTTAAGTATGTATCTATCTATATAAGTATGTTTATCCGTTGCTTAGTACCCATAACACAAGCTTTGCTAAGCTTACTGTGAGACTAGGTCAATTGGTGTGAATTGTCCCATGATATTTATTATTATTTATTATTATTAATATGTCACGGTTTTCATACTACTTATTATAGAGATAAAGATTTGGTACTACTGAATCAATAAAAGTATTTCAATGTTAGAAAGCTAATAACTTAAGTAATTTTTTATCCCAAGACTACAAAGTTCTCACAGGATGTAGACCGCTTCTAGATAAGGTTCGGTCGGTACAATTTTACCCCTCAACACTTTACTTAAGTGAACTTGTTGGATATATGTTGCACTTGCTGTAACTAACGTTCGCCATACTTAAAATACACTAAAACGTGCTGTTTTAAAAAAAATTGAAATATCATTTTATGGAATGCAGTACATAATACATTTTAGGTTAGCTTAGTTCAATAACATTCGGAAGATTCAGTTTCAGTAATAAATTAGATTACGGCATACGAAATTCGGGAAAACGATAGATATCAACGGAACGCTTATTTATATGCGTTAGATTTGAGGCACTGAGCGAAGTTTCATGTTTAAAATTCCGGCAGATTCGATAAAATATGATTGAATAAATGAATCAGTGATAATGTAACGGCGTTTATCGTTATCATATCACCTTAACTATGTACTAAATAGGGTAAATCATTTTAATTGGGTAATTACCAACTAAAATTAGTAACTCAAAAGTAAAATGAACTGAGCATATCTCCAAAACATTGTACATTTGATTTTGGACTCTGAATTACATAAAAAAAATTTACGCCTGAAAATGATGATGATGATGATGATTACAGGAAATTAGCGTGAATGTAACTGAGCCTAAATAACACAGTCTCTCAAAATTTCCTGATTCATTTGTATGGAAATTTTCTTTTTTATACCCACCACGAATCAATTTAAAATTTATAGTGCGTGGTTTTTTAGAAATGCTGAAATCGTCATATATCTAAAAGTATATACTTAAGTAATCAGTCGTCCGTTCGTGCGTGCGTTCGTGGCCATGGTTGGTCATCACAATATATAGGTTGAGCCAGGCCGCCAAGCGACCCTTGTCGTGTTCCGGCCTGTTGATAGTAGCCATTCTGGAGGAAGGGTCTAAGCAGTTTTGCAGCGCACGCGTACCAGTTACAGCGCCCAGTATTTGTTGTACGGTTTGTACTGCTTGGGGAAGCGCGTAATTGAGTTGAGTTATGCAATTACGATAACGCGTTGTAAAACGTAGCCGGTTCTCTAATTGACAACTAGATGGCGCTAGAGGTCGCTACAGACATCATTTCCATCATTATCTATCGTATCATCATCTTAACTTTTGTATGTATTACATTCCAGTGTTTCCTGACTGCGAGTGTGGCTGTGAACATCATCGGGCACGGCTGCGTCATCGGCTTCTCTGCTATCTTAATACCTAGCCTAAGGAAAGAAGATTCAAACATCAAAGCAACGACTAGCGAGGAATCATGGATAGGTAAACTTAACAATTGATATTTTGCATGTGTAGAGGCCACAAAAAAACAGCCATCTCGTTTCCTCGCCGACGGAAAAAAGATATGTTTAGTTTAAAGTCGTGTGGACTGCCGTTTCAACAAACTGTTAGAGTAAATAATCTACACATGGAAGCTTCCGACTGATAAGAAATAAACTTGAAAGTAATAAATACCTACCTAGGTCTTGCTCCTCCTAGCACCTAGCTCTACATTTTCTTCTTCTTCTTCTTCTTAGCCTTTTTCAACCATCTTGGTGTAGGCCTCCTTCTTCCATTTTCCTCTGTTCTGTGCCACTTACATCCTTGTGACTTCCTTGACGTCATCCTTCAACCTCATTTGTACTACTATGTCTACTAATTACAGTAAAATTTCTAAGAAAACTTGTCCTATGAGTGGTAAAATACCCGGTAGTCAACCAGAAACCAATAGTCGGTATAAAGACTGCGAAGAGTACGAAAAATATCTCTCGTGCTCTTCCCACTCGTGCGAAAGATAGGCAAAGGCCGACTGCTGGGCGATACTATTAAAAGGCTGGGCACTGATTGTTTTACCCTACTAGCAATGGATAAACATGATTAATTTATTAAGTACGCCTTTAAATCCATGACAAGTTTTAAATACTCATGTTTAGTCAGCAACGTCCTTAAAATTTCTGCTTTAGCTAAACTCCAAAATGAGCTTACTTTTAACATAATGAACATATCTCTTCCAGCTTCCATCGCCGGCTTTGCTCTGATCCTGGGTAACTTCATCGTGACTCCACTCATGGACATGATCGGCAGAAAGAAATGCCATTTGCTGTCGACCCTGCCCATTCTAACCGGATGGTTCCTGCTCATCTTAGCCGAGAGCATCCAGGCCATTATCTTAGCCAGATTCCTGCAAGGAGTATCCATGGGCCTTTTAGGTCCGTTGGGTTCTATTATCATCAGTGAAATGACAGATCCTATGAATAGAGGAGCTTTCCTCACTTGCGTGTCTCTGTCACTGACTATAGGTGTCTTGATGACACATACGATTGGAACGTTCTTGAGCTGGCAGCAAACTGCTCTGGTATGCTCTTTTGTGACCTTCACAAGCTTGAACATGATCATATTTGCCCCTGAGTCTCCCTCCTGGCTCATAGCCAAAGGGAGATATAAGGAAAGTAAAGAAATTTTCGTCTGGTTGCGAGGCGAGGGTCCAGAGCAAGATGATGAGCTCGAACACATGATAAAGGCGCAAAAGATGATCCGTAAATCCAGTGTTGCGGGACAGAAGTTATCTCTTTGGACCAAAACTAGAAGATTCTTCAGATATTTGGGGCAAACTTTCAAGAAGCCTGAGTTTTACAAGCCCATAGCTATCATGTTCCATTTGTATGTGTTATTCCAATTTGCTGGCATTAATGTCATCAGTTCGTATGCCATGGACATTATACAGCAAGTGGTGGGACCGGACGCGAACGCTCCGCTACTTATGGTCCTTCTCGACGTAGAACGTTTAATCTGCAACATCCTCGCCGTGTTCTTGATGAAGAAGTTAAACCGTAGGACCTTATTATTCTTCACTGGATCTATTTGTGTTCTCGCATACTACGGCAAAGGTACTTACGTGCTAGCTAAGCAGCACAACTGGCTTCCCTTCGACAGCCAGTTGATCCCAATTTTCTTGATAGCAATATACATGTTTTCTTTAACTGTTGGTATATCGTCTATACCTTTCGCGATTTCTGGCGAGATCTTTCCTTTGGAATACAGGGGGCTAGGGGGAGGTTTAGGTACGTTGCCTTTGTCACTGAATTTCTTTATAGCTATTAAATGTTTCCCGGTTTTGACTGCGGCAATAACACTTCCGTTTACTTATTACGTGTATGGTGGTGTGGTGTGTTATTGTCTGACTGTGTTATGGTTTATTCTTCCGGAAACGAAAGATAGGACTCTGCAGGAGATTGAGGATGAGCTCCGAGGGCATACTGGGGAAGACAGGAGAAGTTCTGAACCTCTGAATGGTAAAGTAAATTTGATGCGCAGGTTTAGCTCTCAAATTATTATCCACTAATTTATTTCAGTTTAGATGTTGTGCTTGGATTCTTAAAAGTCTATCCTGATTTGAACCGGATTGCTCTAAATGGTAATTTATTATGTGAGCTTTATTAGCGTTTCACGAAGATGACATATATCCAAACGGTCTTTAGCCCTCAAATATCTTTTGAATTATATAACTTTTGATGTTGGAAGTCCATAAACTATTACGGATGAAATAATGTTCTATTGAATGTTTTAAATGAAGCTCAATCATCATTAGAAGTATCCTGTCAAAATAATAGGATAATTACAACACTTTCGAAACGTTTTCTGTGTAATAAGTTATTACTAATAACTGACATTGGGTGTTCAGTTTTTGTTGATGTTATTTTGTGTTGTTGTAAACATGAATGTTAGATCTAGTTTATTGTTATATTAATTAAAGTAAGTCACATTTTTACTGCTTTTCATTTCGTAAGTGTTGAAAAATTAAAACAGGATAAATAGGGTAATAGGGTAATAGGGTAGGGGGTACAGGGTAAACAGGGGGAGGTGAAGAAAAACTCTGTAATAAAATGATTTTAACCAGATTGAAGAGAACGTAAGCGCCACTTCATGTCAAGAAGTCAAAAGGTTGGCGGAAGAAAAGTATAATTTGCAATTACTCAGATGATTACAAAAGTTAACCTAAAACATAGGTAGGTATAAAAACCGGCCAAGAGCGTGTCGGACACGCACAAGGTAGGGTTCCGTAGCCATTACAAAAAAATCAAGTAATATTTTTCTAAGGATTTCGTATGTGTACGGAATCATCCAAGTTTAGGTATGTTTTATACCTTAGGCTACTATTTACTCTTAAACTACAAATAATTTCCAAGCAATCTTAGCCGCTATATTTTTCCTAGTAAATTTTATATATTTACTACCATTCTGAATTTTTTCTAATTTTTCCACCTAACAGTTTAGATTTTAGAGGGGGGGGGACGCTCGATTTTAATGAAAATTTTCACTTTAAAGTTGAATATTTCGCAAACAGATCACTGAATAGAAACATCATGTTAGCAACCCCGCAATGGTTTTAAAAGACCTATCCAACGATACCCCACACTATAGGATTAGTCGAGAAAAAAAAAATCACCCACCCTTTACGTCTATGGGAGGTACCCTAAAAAAAATATTTTTTTATTTTTTATTTTACCACTTTTGACTGATATGTATATTCATGCCAAATTACAGCTTTCTAGTACTAACGATCTCTGAGCTTAGCCGCGGAAAGACAGACAGACAGACAGACGGACAGACATGGCGAAACTATAAGGGTTCCTAGTTGACTACGGAACCCTAATAAATGGTACAGTGATAAGCAAGTGGAGAAAGAACAGGCGTAATGATATTCTAAACTAAACGTCACCGATATTTGCGGGGAAGAGGTATAAGGGAGGGTGTCTTTGGCTTGCGCTATGATGATATTTTTTTTATACAACAATGGTAACAGTATGAATGATGGTAAGCAATTACCGCTGCCTATCTACGTTTGTAACACCAGGTATCACTCACGCAATCCCGAGTTACCGAATGAGGATTAGTGTAATAAGGGAACGTTGTGGCATGAAAGATGATGTTGACCAGTAGCTACACCACTGCATATACTCCTCAGATGTTTGGTGAGCGGAATAACCCTCACGTTAGCTCTCCACTCTCCACTCCATGTAACTTCTTATATTATTGAGATTGAAACAAGGCAATAAAGATAATACTTTATTCATGAATAGATTTAAGAGTGAAATTCTACAATTCGTCATTTTGATTTCATACAAAACAAAATTTCTGATTTCTTGGAACTACCAAGTTGTCATTGCTCACTTGCAGCTCCCATCAAAGGCAGATCTTGATCTGGAAGGAGGGGAAGAAGGATTATCCCTTATCCAGATGGATCATACACAAAATTTTGTATACCTCTTTCTGAAAATTGTTTTTTTTTTTTTTTTTTTTTTTTTTTTATGATATAGGGGGCAAACGAGCAGACGGATCGCCTGATGGTAAACGATTACCGTCGCCCATGGACACCTGCGACACCAAAAGAGTCACAAGTGCGTTGCCGGCCTTTTAGGTAGGAGTACGCTCTTTATTACGGTTTACAGCCCATGTCTTAACTTATTTCTCATTCTATGTATGACCCAAATGTATTACGACTGTTACATGCCCTGATGGACTAATATTGCTATTTACGTTTCCGTCTAGATCATCTACCTGTAATGTTAAGTCGCGTTCTCGGTCATCAAATCAAATACTTCAGAAATCACCCTAAATCATTAAACTATCTACGTCAATAATCACAAGTACTCTCCTATGTCTACTGGGCCAGCTTTTAGTGGCATAGCGTTTCCTTTGTCACTCTACGCCCCATCATCCACCTTCCATGGTCTCCAGTTCCAGCATTTTGTCCTTCTCGCCGGAATCCACTCTATCGCTCTTGATACCTTTGAAGTGACATTCTATCTCATACAACGTCTTCCCCTTTGTTTCTGGTAGGAGGAAATACAAGAATGCCGCGCAGATAGCAATGCAAATACCGTAGATTAGGAACGTTCCGTTAACACCAATCTCTTTGAAAGAAGTAGGTGCAGTCTTTACAACAACAAAGAACATAATTGATAGAATCATGCCTGATATTCCGCTGCCTAAACTCCTGTAGGCCAACGGGAAAACTTCACCAGCAATAGCCCATGGTATCGCTAGAATACCCAATGTTTTTCCGAAGATATACGCTAAAGTTGGTATAACTGGCGTCCATTTGTAGTCCTCCGTAATGAAGCCAAAGTCTCTCAAGTATAACAGAACAGCTGCTAAAAAGAGAGAGATGACACTGATGATAACTCCGATGAACAAAACGGTTCTTCTGTTTAGCTTATTGACGACAACACAAGCCATGATTGAGGTCACGAACCTAACGACATCTACCATCAACATACTAGTGTTGGACTCTATAGCCCCGCCAGTAACTTCGTCCATCATTGGAATAGTGTATGACGGCACTACAGTCATACCAGATACCTGAAACATCACGAACATGAACACCATAATCAAAGTTGGCTTGTAGAACTCAGGTTTCTTTGCCGTCGCCATCCAATTTTGCAGCCTCGACTTCCCAGTTCTAACTTCAGTCACTTCCATCTTTTGGCTATTCAGTAAAACTTCTAGCTCCTTCTCAGAATCGTGATAGTATCCTCTCAACCATCTGAACGATTTCCTGCATTGGTTAAATTTGCCTCTAGAAGCTAGATATGGTGGTGTTTCTGGTGACAAAGATACTAGTATGAAGGATACGAGGTAAACACTTCCGCAAGCAATGGCTGCTGATCTCCAATATAGGAGGGTTCCGAAGACGTGGGCGATCAACATGCCGGTGGCGAAGGAGAAGGCGATGGTAGCGAGGAAGGCCCCGCGGAGCTTGGGTGAGGAGTACTCGGCGATGGAGACCGGAGCCGAGGCGGCTTGAAGCCCCATCCCGAAGCCCTGGAAAAAATGGTAACTATTATTTTTACTCATAAAACACTTATGCACGCACTGGGAAATGTTTAGATGTGTTTCGCATTTATTTGTCTTTAACCAACTTCACAAAAGGAGGAGGTTTTTTGTTCACCTGTTTATATTTCGGTATGGGTTTATAGGAGGAATGTAACAGAAACTACATATCCTGTTATGTTTCTAAAGGTTTTTATTTAAAATACAATTAAAATGGCACAATATTAAATACAAAACCTTTGGATGGACAACATGGTCAGATGGTACGACCTCTTCTCCTCAATTCGACGTCCTACCTCCTTAACGAAGGCTTGCCTCCGACCCCCAGCTAAATAAAGTACCTAAATAACGACCCATACTCATTGACACGATAAAAGATCAACTCGTAACGCGTAGAGCCAACAAGCAATAATTGGTACCATGATTCATCCATTGTTTTGATCAAAACGCGAAGCAATCAATTGCCTCCAAAGGTGAATTGGTACGAGTGGACGTAATTACGGCGTATGATGGACCTCGTGAGCGGCGGTGATCACGGGATCAAAATGGACCAGTTTTATTGGAGTCCAAATTGAGTAATTAATTAACTTTGATCTTCAATAAACAGATCGGGCGGTTTGTAATAATAAATCGATGGAGAAGAGGCTTAACCATTAACCAGGCAATGTACTATATAGGACCACATTAGATTGGATATTTTTTATCGGGCAAAGTATCCCTGAGAACCATAATATGTCAAACAGTCATAGACAAGAGATGCCTGGTTAAGGGTTAAATTAAAATTGTCTAGTAAAGAAAGGAATGTTAGTATAACATGTGTTCATCCTTGAGTTATATTCCGTGACTGATACAACGATAAAGTTAGAGGAATGACTAGTAACTTTGTTGGTCAATAACTTGAACAATGAATAAGGTAAGGATAATTGCTAAGTAGTCTTAGTTCGTACCTATGTATGCAAACTTTTTAATGCTAATCAAATTTAAAAAAATTACAGTTAAAAAAGAATACACAGAGTAATAAGGGATCTCTTCCAGCTAGCCTAGTGGAGAGAAGAAAATTTATACAGTGACATGCACACATAAACAGTCAAAATTACATGCGGTAGAAAGAAAACACCCAACCCAAAAATAAATAGAAAATTAAATACATTATTACCTGCAAGGTCCTACTGATCAGCAGCGTTTCTGGCGTCGCAGCAGCCACCATCAGCGCCCAGCCCCCCATCGAAGGCAGCGTGCTGAGTTGGTTGGTGAGCCGGCGTCCCAGTCGTTGTAGGCTGAAGGGTGCCGTTGCGATGCCCAGGATGAGAGACAGACCGAGGATTGATGCTGGAAAGAAAGGGATAATTATCAGCATTTCAGCCGGGAGACGTCCTGCTGAATATACCTATAGGCCTCTCCCAAAGTTTGCAAACTGACCGGCCCTGCGGCATTCGAATCCAACGCGTGGGTGAACCTTAAATACCTAGTTAGGCCTCCAACAAGATAGATCTACCTACACTACGTCTTCCTACACAACGTCTTCCTAGGCTGTCCGTGGACGCCATTCGAGAACCTTTTGGGCCCACCGGTCATCAGTTCTAAAAAAGTACTCTGGTATATCTATTATATATTTTTAACGACCGCTTTAGCCTAGTTGGTAGTGACCCTGCCTACGAAGCAAGAGGTCCTGGGTTCGAATCCCGGTCAGGGCATTTATTTGTGTGATGAGCACGAATATTTGTTCCTGAGTTATGGATGTTTTCTATGTATTTAAGTATTTATTTATCTATATAAGTATGTTTATCGTCGTCTAGTACCCATAGTACAAGCTTTGCTTAGTTTGGGACTAGGTCGATTTGTGTAAGATTGTCCCCTAATATAATAATAATAATAATAACTAATATAATTTATTTTTTCTTTTTTTTCCTTCTTGGTCTTCCCCTTCCATAGACACCCGCAGCGCTTTACGCGATGCCAGTGCGTTGTAGGCCCTAAAGGAAAGGGAACAGGGGAAGGGGGTGTGGGGGGGAAGAGGGAAGGGGTGAGGTATTGGGCCCCCGGCACTCTCACTGACCACACGAAACCGTACCGTTTGTCTTGCTTGTACTTGCTTGTCTTTGTGTTGTTGTTGTGCTTGTGCTCATTGAGCTGATACGTGCATAACACTACACTTGTGTTATAAGTTTTTTTTATATAAACGACCAGTGAGTCAGTAATAGTTAAGATTGTAACATGATTTTAGGTGGAAATAATGGCTTTCTGCCTGCTTTGCGACGTATTCTTCTTGGCAATGATGGTTTATCCGAAAGCGCTGGTAGTATAACAAAATAGACACCTAGAAGAGCCGTTTGCGGTCTACTAATATGAAGAAACGTATTGATTTTGCGCTACAATAATTTCCCTTCACGACTTAGAAGTAAGTAAGTATCCAAGCTGTACAAAGTTATGGTTGTATCAGGGTAATTGGTTTTATTTCAGAGATTCCTCATAATCATAGTAATTTCATTTCATTCAATCAGGGCACGATTCATGCGGTTTGCTAAAGAGGGGTTGAGAAAGATACCTACATCGTATGAGGGGTGATACTTTTTCATTTGATAACTAAGTATGTTGCGATAGTGCACTTTAAAAATAACATACAGTAATAAAAAAAAGTAAAAATTCGAATGAATTAATTTAGTTTACACCACCAATTATCTACACGCGGCAGCTTTCAAGCCAGGTTCAAGCAAAATATTTAGACAATTTGAAATCAAAAATTTTAGACATTTAGATTCATCTTACTTACCTACGGGATCCTATCGATGTTTAGAAAATTTTATTTCCGAAGGTTTAGAATCCCGAAAACTTCATTTGTCCGAAAGCATTTTTTTCTGAAACTGTAAATATTTCAGAATTTATTTCAGGACCATCGTGTAGAACCCTTTAGGTTAGGTTAGGGTTGTTTTATAAAAATCCTGAAATATTTACAGTTTCAGAAAAAAATGCATTCGGATAAATGAAGCATTCGGGATTTTAAATATTCGGAAAAAAAAAATTCTAAATTTTGATAGGTAACCCTTACCTACTAATATTACAAACCCCGAATGTTTTTATGGTTGTATGGATTGATGTCTGGCGGGTATAAGCTAGTTAGTTAGATATAAAATTATAATAAATAGCCTTCCGTCCGCAGCTTCGCCCGCGATAAATTAATTTTCCCGCAGGAAAAGGTATTTTCCCGCGGTAAAAAGTAGCCTATGTCACTCAGTGGTAATGTAGCTTTCTAACGGCAAAAGAATTTTTGAAATCGGTCCAGTAGTTTCGGAGCCTATTCAATGCAAACAAACAAACAAATAAACAAACAAACAAACAAACAAACAAACAAACAAACAAACAAACAAATCAAATCTTTCCTCTTTATAATATTAGTATAGATATAGATAGATAATTGAAAAAAAAATTACATACAAAAATGTGTTAGGTAGTTCACATTTAGGCTATGCCAGTAACGTGATTTAATAAATGCAGACTAGGACAGTCCAATCTACTTTGACCCTAAGACTTACCGATCCAAGACTCATGTTCGAGGGTGAGTTGCAGCGCGGAGTCAGGTTCGCGCAACTGTTGCAGCAACACGCCGGGGAACGCGATGTTGGCTCCCGTCCCTATCATGTACAGGACGACGCCGCTTACAGCTAAAGACTGAAAAAAGTAAGTTTAAATGAATCGATGAAAATTTCAAGTGACTATTTCGGTTTGAGAGGACGGACAGACAGCGGAGTCTCATTAAGGCCGCACCGAGCTTCTTGCGCTAATCGATTTTAGGTATTCTAAGTATGCACTCGTGTATGTGTGCTTGAGAGCGGCTAGAATCAAAGCCGTGCGTAAGCGCAAGCGGCACGACTGCCGTGTCAGGCCTATGTAACGTAACTTGAGATACATTAGTTACGCTTAACAGTGCTAAATCGACATTTTTGATGCTATATTATCTGATACATATCGAAGATTTTCATTTTATGCCATAATTCAACAAAAACACCGACAGCCGAACTAACGTATCTGGGATTTTTGTACGCACTTGTAATGGATATCTCCCGTATTTCAAATACGTTAGATAGGTCATACAGAACTCGCCCGCAGAATCGAAATTGAAAAATCTTTTGGTGCAGTTTAATTCAAATCAGGTTGTTGTTATATGTAATAATAGGCATTTTAATTTATATTTCATAATACGTAACACACCCTGAAACAGGAAGTATCAAAATATATAAAGTTTAAAATGAATAATGGACGAAATACACAATGGCCATAATTTATACTAAAATTGTCTATGAAACTTTTGATAAAACGAACTGTTTTAATCGTGTAATCTACAGATTGGTTTAGGTTAGGTTAGGTTTATTTTATGAAAATCCTGTAAAGTTGAGAACTTTCAAGAAAATTGCATTATATCAAATGACCATTATGTATTTCGTCCATTATTAATTTTCAACTTTATATATTTGGACACGTACCCAAAATTCAATCAAAAGTTTTCTAGCTTCCATTTTACTTATTATTAAACTTGTTACCTATTTTTATATCTATAAAATAAAATAACGGGGCTAGATAAAAGAGCCTACCCACTTTTAATTTTCTGAAATGTTCTGTTTCTTGGTTCCAAAAACTAATGTAAGTAAAGATACAGGTCATAGCCATTACACAGTTTTGGGTAATAAAAAGAGCATGGTCACGCTTAACTAACGTACATGCAGATACGCAACTTTGCGTTACAGAATTTTGTATGAAAAGTAAGGCCGTGTAAACTTTAAAAACCGTATTTTTTCAAATTGATTCGTAGCACAGTGTTAAATTAAAAATACATCTTCACAATTATATTTCTAACCTACTGTGTAAATTTCAAATCTTAAACTTCATTAGTAAACAAACAATGAGATGTGGATAAACAAAAACTTTGATCGCGTTTTTCTCTAATCGTCGTTTTTGGAGATACGTTACTTAGGCGTGACACGGCAGACGAGTACCCCGTTCGATGGCCGAAGGAGAACTAACGCAACTGACTATACGGACAAGAGGGAAGCACGACGGCTCAAGATAGGTTGGTCAGATTGCGCGTGTATTTAGGTATTTTCATCGTATTACTAAAACAAATATATACTTAAGTATTTTAAAAATGTAGTAACACTTAGGCACTAGAAAACATCTTGTTTTATTAACGTTCAATAAATTATGACCTTCCGTGCAGTATTTACGCCGTACCTACTAAGGACTGATTTTATTTTTTAGATACGACTTTGGATTTTTTTCTATCGAGCAAACTCCAAGTAAGTAATCGTGTTTCGAAAAACATCTTACAGATACAAGTTAAGTATGATGTATATTTTTCTATTTTTTTTTTTTTTTCTTCAACTTCATTTTTTTATTACTTTTACGGTCATCCCGTGAAACCATATATTTCAAACTAAATACAAACTGAAACATAGATGCACAGAAAAAACCCCAGAAAAAAGACCAATGCTGGGAATCGAACCCAGGTCCTCAGCGTTCCGTGCTGCGTGCTTACCCCTACACCATCACTGGTCTAGAAGTTAGCGACGAATCTTTCCCATACATCGTACACTTCAGTCTGTTATAATCACATTTAGGCAGTGATAAAGCGCATCTATGTTATGCTCTCTGTATCTTACAGATACATTTCAGAACTAAAGCTTTGCTAGTAATGATACAGCAAGGGATTTATTTTTTATTTACTAGGGTACGGAACCCTAAAAAGGAGCCCTAAAAGCGGTTTTGCCCTACGTCCGATCTGAATTCTTCAAAATTTCTCTCGGAGCCAATGCATATGACTAATCTGGACCGTAAATTTCACGGATTGGATCGAACGTAACTTACGGCGAAAGTGGTTTACCACGGCATTTACCGAAAATCATTGAAGCGAAAAAGTAACTTTGTTTTCCATAAAAATCATATAAATTACTAAGGGTGTTGTTAAAGGTTTGGCTGATCAACGATTACCATTACCAGTCGATGAAAGATTGATCGAAAACCGATCGATGCTACGGTTCGACGTAGAAACGACATCGACCAATCTATTCTACCATCAATCGACCATCGTCGATTGGTGTGGTAACACTAGCTCAAACTAAACTGAAAATACGTGACAGTGGACGATGCCATGGTGGATCCTCAATTAATTAACGTCCCTGCGTGCACCAGTTATGTTTATGTTATGGACCTACTTGTCTCAAGAACGGGGAAACCCGCTGCTTCCGGTAGGCCACGTTTCCCGCCATATTTCTCTCTCACGATCTTTGGCCACTTCAGCGTACGCGCATGCTGTGAAACCAAAAAATAGACTTTAATCATCAATAAAAACAGGCCAACCAACCAACCACCGCAAACCACCAAAACTAAAGTTTGAGATCGGAACTATAGTCCAAGTTCTCATGCTGATTATAAAATGGTCGCGTTCACAATTAGACACGGTCCGGTCGTGTGTGCAGCGAGCAAATGACGGCCTCACGGTCCCACCGGAAGACCAGCGCTAGCTCTCGAGCCGGCATTATGCTGAGGTGGGTCCATTTCGTGATAGTTGTAGTTGCCTTACATTGTTATCTCGTGTGCCTGTTGTAAGTAACTATCACGAATAAATGTTTTTTCTTTCTTTTCATTCTGAGAGGACGCCTGGATCAGAATGCTTAGTATACGAGGGGCGTTCAATATAAAGTGAGAATGAGATGCAAACTCTTTTAATATTACGAAATTAAATACTGGCCGGTAAAGCTAATCTATCTAGCTGATTGCTATGAAAAAAAAACTAACTGTCTTTTGTTTAAAAAAATATACGGTAATTTCTTTGCAATGCTATTGAGTACGTTAGCGAAAATGGAGAAAATTGAACTGCGCGCCGTTATCAAATACATGTATTTGAAAAAATTTTCTACGGACCAAGTCAATTTGGATTTGCGGGACACTTTAGGGTCTAATGTTCCTCCGTATTCGACAGTCGCACGTTGGTGCGCCGAATTTAGACGTGGAAGAACATCGACAATGGACGACCCCCGCTCCGGACGCCCTACTACAGCAGTAACTGAAGAAATTATGAAAAAAGTCGAAAACTGAGTTTTGGCGGATCGTCGTGTCACAGTTCGTTTTATTGCTGAAAATGTAAAGATTTCAACGGGGAGCGTGCATAATATTTTACATGAACGCTTAGGTATGAAAAAGGTATCTGCGCGTTGGGTACCAAGAATGCTTACTGACACGCAAAAACAAACTAGACTAGAGATTTGTCAAGAAGCTTTGAACCTGATGCAGCAAGACCGGGAACTTCTTTTGGCGCGATTTATAACAATAGACGAAACATGGCTCCATCATTACGACCCTGAAACGAAACTGCAGTCTATGACATGGAAAAGGCCATCATCTCCAACTCCGAAGAAATTCAAGGTGAGCCCATCTGCCGGTAAGGTCATGGGCTCTGTTTTTTGGGATGGTAAAGGGGTATTAATGATTGAGTATCTCGAGCATGGAGCCACTATTACAGGCACTTTATACGCCAAACAAATAGCAACATTGCGCAATGAGATCCGCGAAAAACGGCGAGGTAAACACTCGAAAGTTGTGCTGTTCCACCAGGACAATGCCCCGGCACACAAGTCCGCCGTTGCAATGGCTGCAATTCGTGATGCTGGGTTCGATATCCTTAAGCATCCTCCGTATTCACCAGATCTCGCTCCCAGTGATTTCTACCTATTTCCGAGATTGAAACAATACCTGAGAGGCCAGAAATTTGAAGACGAGGACGCGGTAGTCGCTGCAGTACAAGATTTTTTAAGTAGTCAAGATGAGACCTTTTTTAAAAATGGAATTTTAAGTTTAGAAAAAAGATATACTAAGTGTATTATGCTAAAAGGTGACTATGTCGAAAAATAAAATGACATTTAGTAAAAGTTGTTTATAACATACTCATTCTCACTTTTTATTGAACGCCCCTAGTAAGTTTTACTTCACCAAATACTTCTCAATCGCGTTTACGTAAAAAAATTAACTCTATGGAAACATGTACGCGCGCGCGCGGAGGCGCTGTCCATGTTTCCATAGTAATTGATTTTTGACGTAATAACGTCTAATAATCGATGAACGCCGGCTGCATACACGAAAAAACATGGCTCATTGTAACGTACATGTAACGTTACGCCAGAAGAGCGGCGAACGCCAGGATGTACAATGCGGGGGGGGGGGGGGTTTGAATGTTTTGTTATGACGTTGTCACGTTAAGTTAAACTATGACTTTACAGACAACCGGTTTTTTTTACGTAAACGCGATCGAGCAGTACCTATTTGGTGAAGTAAAACTTATTCTAAGCATACAGAAAAATGTTTATTGTAGAACATAGGTAAGCTGTAGGATACAGAGTTGTTAGGAACATTAATTGTGGTCTTCTATGTCTTGCCAATGGGCGTACAAAACATCAGTAGGTAGGTACTTACTTAAATCGATACAACAAATTGAAAATTAAGTGCCATGCAAAAAAGAAAAAAAAACAGTCATAATTAAATTAAATAAATGCACGTCAAACTTTAAAATGTTAAAAATTAGAAATTGTTTAAATTAAAATTCAAAATCATTAAATTCAAAATCAAAATTAAAATTCAAAATTATACTTAAACACAAATAAAAAATTGAAAATTAGAAATTGTGCAAGGTATGTTACAATTATAAGTCACATTTTTCCATAGGTTAAATATTAGTACACAAAATTGTCATTTAAGTAAATCAGTGCAGTGGGACGTACCTATATAGGTTGAGATGTTGATGATGATGATTTGTGTACATAAATGCATTAGGTATTTTAACAACGTTTCGAGTCATATTCACGTCTATTTAACATTTACTGCCTATTGTGTTAAATAAGTACAATGGTTTTGTATTTAGATTAATGTAAATAAATGAATTATTTTTGATCGCACTGCGTATTTTAGTTGGTTTGTTTCTACAACAGGTATTTGTCATAGTTAATGCTGCGTCATCAAAAGATGACTTTCATTATGCCTTCATTTAATTTCACCCTGTTATCGATACTCCTAGTATTAATTTATTTATTTTGAAATCTTCACGTACAGTCGATGAACAGGTTCGTCACTTTTCGACTTTATGTCAACGAGTTAAGATCAAAAATTACCAACCTTTTCATTCCACGACTATACCTGTGACTCGGTATTTGAAGAAAATGTATATATTTTAATATTTAGGCTTTTCAGTAGAATAATAATATGACATTTTAGGTCAACGTCATTGTGACTTTTGTTTATTTTAAAAACCGGTGAAGTGCCAGTCGGACTTGTAGATGGTGGGTTCGGTACTTACCCGTACAAATGTTTTAAAAATAGTTCAGTAAAAAAATAATGATCGAGTTAAAAACGCTAACGCTCACGCTAAATTAATTAATATCAATTGTTAACTTTCCTATTTTATTTTTAGTATTTGCAGTTATAGCGGCTACAGTAATAAATAATCGATGAAAACTTCAAGTGTATTGCGTACCTATTACGATTCAAGATAGAGCCCTGTGACAGACAGACAGACAGACAGCGGAGTCTCAGTAATAAGGTCCCGTTGGCACCCATTGTGTACGGAACAGTAAAAAACCGGCCAAGAGCGTGTCGGACACGCCCAAGATAGGGTTCCGTAGCAGGTACAAAAAAATCTATGCATACTTTTGTTATGGTTTTTTTTTTGAATGAGTCGCCAGAGGGGCCAAAGACGCGAAGTCTTTGCTGTTTTTTACTTTAAGGATTGGAAGGGTGACTTGTGCTCGGGAAAAATCCCTTCGGACGAACTGGGAATGGAGGGCCCAGACAGTGTCTGACTTGCACGGACTAAAAAACCCGGTCACAAGTCCCCTTCTCTATTGGTTATCAAAACAAAAACGTGTGCTTTAAATTTTGAGGAGGGGAGGGGTAGGGAGGGGACTTAATCTACCCACAGTGTCCTGCCTCAGCCATTTGCTGAAAGGCCGGGAGAGGAGTATGCATTCTCCCGCTGGGCACTGGGGGTGCTTAGGTCGGTCTTTTCTTTTGTTATGGTTGTTTTGGTCCCAACGTCGGCGGTACAGCGCCACGCCATCTATCGGCGAATTGGGTAACTAATCTAATTGCTGTCTACTAGTACTAGTATGTATGTTGATTGTTTTTCAGCTGTAATATATTTTTTTATTTGAATGAAGATACTGTTAGCGTGATCTTATAGGTACGTAAAGAAAAAAAAATGCTTGCAATGAAGGTTAAATTACAATCTTAGTTTAGAAATATTTTTTTTACAAAAACTTTAAAACTGCTCAACTGATTAAGTTGAAAATAATTTTCCTAGAAAGTTTTTATTAAGTTTAACTTACGTGATTTTTTTATATTTTTTAGACGTGCTGTTCAAAAGTTAGAGGGGGGGACACATTATTCTGAACTTTCCGAGTGAATATCTCCGAAAATATTCACTTTATCAAAAAATGGTCTTAGAACCTATTTATTTTCAAATACCTATCCAATGATACCCCACATTATAGGGTTAGTCGAGAAAAAAAAAATCACCCCCACTTTACTTCTATGGGGGGTACCCGAAAAAAAATATCTTACTTTTTTTTATTTAATCACTTTGTCGGCGTGACTGATATATATATTCATGCCAAATTACAGCTTTCTAGTACTAACAGTCTCTGAGCTTAGCCGCGGACAGACAGACGGACAGACATGGCGAAACTATAAGGGTTCCTAGTTGACTGCGGAACCCTAAAAAGAGACAATTTGATAGGCAAATTAGTAAATAAAGCAATATGCAATAGTGAAAGTTGTCTAAATTTGTATCTATATTGTCTTACGAGCTCTAGGCACCATTTAAAATCTAGTTCACTGCTGTCACTGCGTCAAGCACGCCTGCTTTGCAAATTGTAAGTAGGTAACGTAATGATTTTGGCGATGACTATCTTTAGACAGCGGCTTTGCTCGCGACTAGCGTTGCCAACAATAGATTGAACTATCGATAGCCCTACATTAATTATTTATTATGCTAAATAAGTGTTATGCTTTTTTATTATTATGCCAAATCAGTTATGCGAATTCATATTATGACAATTAATGTTAAGCCTTATATAAGGGGCATGGTTTTACGTTGTACGGACACCCGTGCAAAATTTCATGTCTCTAGGCTTAGTTAACATTTTGGGAGGGAATATCGGAACGGTACCTCTACCATGAGTTACACTAGTTTACAGTGACCGTACTCGCTAGCGACGGCGTAAATAAAATGTATGGAGAATTATGTACAGCGCCTCTAGCGGTCACTTACGGAAGTAGAATTCTCCATACAAATCATTTACGCCGTCGCTAGCGAGTACGGTCACTGTAAACTAGTGTAAACTCATGGTAGAGGTACGGAAGTGTTTGGAAACACGTCTGTTATTAAATCGGTTAATAGTAGATTGTTCAACAAGGGACTAAAACAAGCCATAATGACACAAGATATTTAGCCACCCTCGCCTCGATAATTCGCGTGTCATTATGGTAGTTTAGTCTCGCGTTAAACACTCTACTTTTCACTTTGAATGCGAGGAAAAAAACGATGTTTTATACTAATCTACAATATTACTTTTATACAACGTTCGCTCAATACGAGCCATGGACGTCTGTTCAGAATTCAAATAGCAATTTAAATTTGTTCCGCGGTTTTTTTTTCTTGAGTGACGCTTTATATGTTTGCATATTTAGCCAACAGATTCAAACTTGAAAATTATTTCATAGCTAATTGGACTAAGTATGCATAATAAAATGAATTCATCTTTAATATAATTAAATAGATTAATATTCGTAATTATTCATCGTGTTTCGTGAAATTATTATTTTTTTAAATATTTTTTATACAGTTGTCATTTTGAGGTTATTTCCACGCCCTAAAAGGCTTCCACAGACCGAAGCGCGGGGCGCTACGGAGCGCTACCAAAGCGCTACAGAGCGCGCTGCGGTCTGTGGAAATTTTTAAAATTGTCTATGCCTAGTCACTATGACAATAATCCTCCATTCACCAACACCGTGATTGGCAGTTTAGGGGTTTCCAAAGTAAATTAAAAAAAATTACTTTAATCCCTAGAGATCAAAAAAGAGCTTTAGTCCCGATGTGCAGAGACTAAAGTAACATTTTAAGAGCATGAGAAGTGAAAAAATACATACTTACATAAAATTAAATGAAACTGAATTGTATTGTATTAAAGTACATTAAATTAAAGTAAAAAAAAAAATAACTATGAATTAAAATTTAATTAATTTATTTCTACATTATTATTTATTAAATTGAATTTAGTATTTTTATAAACTAACGTAGCCGTAAGTAATAATAATACTACTTACTCACATTTCTATGGATGTAATTGTCTGACATAATAAACGTTTATTATTATTATCTTCTAATATATAAAAATTTCATGTCACAGTGTGTTTGTTATCGAACTCCTCCGAAACGGCTGGACCGATTTTTATAAAACTTTTTTCTCCATACTCGGTAGGTTTGAGAATAGGTTCGCGGAAGGAGTCGCGGGCAACAGCTAGTTATTAGTATAAAAAACTTCGTTAAATACGTACATAAATGCGTGGATGTAAATGCGTGTCAGTCCCCTGTCGGCTAGCGGTCGACTAAATCATGTGACTAACTTTTCTAACTTTCTCTAGCGAAGGTGCTATGTGCTAATATCGTACTCGTAATTGCCTTTCGAACATACTTACATATAAAAAGGACTATGAGGTCCATTTTTTCTGTTACGAGCGTCATTCACTTGACGACCAGATGGCCTAGTTGTTAGAGAACCTGACTACGAAGCTTGAGGTCCCGGGTTCGATTCCCGTGTCGGGGCAGATATTTACTGCATGAAGGAAGGTCTTACAATAAGCGAAAAAATTCGAAAATCGTTAATCTGTTGATCCACCGCATAAAATGCGGTCAATCTTTTACTAACGAACTATTCACATATAAGTTTGTACGGAATCTCGGCGCGCGAGTCCGACTCACACTTGACCGGCTTTTTTGTTTTTTTTGCGCGATTATAATTGTCTATAGACTCCAGGCCCAAACCCTCTTATTCTGAGAGGAGGTCTGTGCCCTGCAGTGGGACGTATATAGGCTGGGATGATGTTGATGATAGACTCCAGACTCATACAATGTTTGTTACTTCCGAGAGGTCAAAAATCTGGTTTAGGCGTAGGGTTGCCAGGTGTCCGGCTTTAGCCGGACATGTTTGGCTTTTTGCGGTCGCGTCCGGCCAAATATGTACGTGTTCGGCCTGTCCGGCTTTTGTCAGGCTTTTTGTCAGAGTGGCGATTCGTACGACGATGGGCGGACGAGCGCACGAGCGGACAAGGGCGAGCGGAGAGCAAACTGTCTTCCGCCCGCGCATCGCGCCGTCCAGCTTTCGTTAGGCTTTTTATTACTATCGCACTGCGCGCGCGCACGGCCTTGCCCAGTCTTGCCACGCCGCCCCCGCCCGCATCGGACGGACACATACACACACTCAAAAATCCCTTTTTTTAGCATCCCAATCCAATTCAATTTTTCAGGGCCCAATACCTCTCCCCCTCCTCTATTCCCTTTCCTTTTTCCTCTCCCTTTTAGGGCCGACAACGCACTGGCATCGCGCAAAGCGCTGCGGGAGTCTATGGACAGTGGTGATCATTTAACATCAGGTGACCCACTAGTTCGTTTGTCTGGCCTCTCTAACATAAAAACATAACATAAAAAAAAATCCGGCTTTGGAATTCAAAGTCCCACATGTGCGTTTTATTCGATATTTTTGTCAAAAATCCCTAATTTTTCTTAATGTCCGGCTTTGGGACCCAAAAGTCCAGCTTTTTTGACGGGTAAGTTCGGCTTTTTGATTTTTAGAGATGGCAACCCTACTTAGGCGCAAGCCAGCAAGCCACAGAGAAGAGACGTGGGACGGGGGCGCGTCGCAGTCCGCGTCGTTTATTCGCAGGCCGCGTCTCCGCCCCGTCTCTTCTGTCTGCTTTGGATCGCGACGCTTCTATACAGTTAGTATGAAAACTGATTCATAACCAGTGCCCCAAGCCCCGCTATACGAGTTAATCTAACGCGGATCCGCTTTTTTAAATTATGCCATTTCACTCACACAGTAGCAATGGCTCACGAATGTCGGGGAAGCGGATGAAGATGTCGTTTTTTTTAGCCTATAATATGTCCCACTGCTGGGAAAATCCGCATTTTCATTTAAAAATCCGCGTTTTGAAAGCGCAGCTCCCGCTTTTTGTATTCTATTTTTTGGACGACCAGATGGCCTAGTGGTTAGAGAACCTGACTATGAAGCTTGAGGTCCCGGGTTCGATTCCCGTGTCGGGGCAGATATTTGTATGAAAAATACGAATGTTTGTTCTCGGGTCTTGGGTGTTTAATATGTATTTAAGTATGTATCTATCTATATAAGTATGTTTATACAAATATTAAGAAAAAATAACAATAATAAATTAATACTATAACTATAAATAAAATAAAATAAAACTAACTTAAACTAAAACTAAATAAAATTAACAAAAGGTTCCCCCCGCGGCATGGACCCAAAGACACTGGCAGCATTACCTCGCTGTATAGCAATGCTGATACGTTGTGCGAGGTAGCTGCCAGCTCTTTGGTCTCCTGTAGTGTCACAAAGCCGTTTACAAAGACACTGGCAGCATTACCTCGCTGTATAGCAATGCTGATACGTTGTGCGAGGTAGCTGCCAGCTCTTTGGTCTCCTGTAGTGTCACAAAGCCGTTTACAAATATCTTTGTAAAGACTTTTTGCGCTGGAGCCCCACGGACCAAAGGTCTCAACCCCGAATGGAACAAAGTTGTATTCAGAGCCAAGACCTTTGTATTTATTTTTCTTAAGCTTTTCTGCCGCTTCTGCTGCTGCACCAGCTTGATTTGCTGTTCCGCGGATGTGGGACGGAGCCAGTGTGTCTACACAAGTAGCGTCCCACACTAGCACACGACCCAATTTCCACGGAATCAATGACATTCCGTCTGGTCTCTTGCCATCATCTCTGGCGATGCCCGATGGCTCCAGTAACGCAGGCACATTGACGGTGGCAAGAGAGCGACGGATAATGTCATTGAGAGCAGAGTGTCTAGAGAAGCGGCCCGCGCTCTTCTGGCACGAAAGGCCGTGGTGTCCCAGCGCGTCGACCTCAAAGCCGCAGGGGCATTTATGCGGTGCGCAAACTGCTACTCCAAGTCGCAGGCAGATGGAAATTCTGAGAGTGTCGGGCTCTAGAAAAGTACCAGTGTTGGCTGATGGAAAGGCGTGCAACCAGCAGCCGGCTTCCTTCGTACCTGAAGCCAATAGTCTGGCACGATGAGAGCCCGTGCTGCGGCTCAGAAGGAATTCATAAGTCAAATTTGACTGAATGTCGTCCCAGGACCTTTGAAATTTTAAATTTTCTGGGAAATCCTTTCCCGGACAGGCAATAGACCAATCATTTTTAGCCTCCGTTAAACCCGCAGTCTCATAGTTTAAAGGGCAAGCCCTCAGGATTTTACCTATGAGATCTGCCGAGCTATGGGCGGAGGACAAAAAAGCTGGTGCGGAAATAGAAGAAATTTTGCGAATCCCTATCCCACCAAAGCGAATGGGAAGGGATGCTTGAGTCCAGGATTCTTCGCTTAGCTGAATGTTCAGAATTGATTCCAGGTTCGCTTTGATTAAGTCATCCATTTGTGACAGTGAAATTTTGAATTTAGTGAATGGACAGCAGCGAAGTGCATAAGTAAATTTTGGAACGAAAAGACAGAATTTTAAAATTGTCAATGCGAAATGAGGACTAATTTCAAGCAAACGACTTTCATACCTTTTGAATTTAGAAATAGAATCTAAAATGTAATTCGGAAAGGATTCTTCGAAAATAGGAGACCCAAGGAGGCTGAGAGAAAATCTGTCTACTATCTTAATGTCTGGCGTCAGTGCATCAAATTTTGTTTTTAAATCTAGTAAATTTAAGTCAGGATTTTGCACATAAAGTTCACACTTGCTAAAATTTAACTCAAGGCCAATTGCTTGGAATTTGGATCTGATTGTTGAAAGGTCAGACAGTAAGGTATCCAGATCACCTCCTAAGGTTCCGTCGTCTAGATACCAGACATTGAATTTGGATTTTAAATTTTGAATAACAGGGTTAATAGCCAAACTGAAGATTGCCGGCCCGAGAGGATCGCCTTGCTGACAGCCCACTTCTGAAGATAAAACATTGTCACGGTATACAAGACTAGTGGGATCTGCATAACAATGGAGAAGGTAATTGTATAACTCAGGGACATTGTTTTTGACTTCTGTCAGCAAGGTGTCTCTATTTATAGAGTTGAAAGCATTTTTGACATCAATTTTGACCAGTGCATCACATGGTTCGTTGGAGAGATATGTACGCAAGGCGTGGACGGCTGCCTCGCATCCTCCTTTTATGCCGAAACCGAGTTGTATAGGTTCGAAAAGTGACTGTAATTTAGAGGTAATATATCTAACTGCAATTTTGGAGGCAAGACGTCTAAGTGTGGAACCAACGGCAATCGGTCTCACCCCTCCGTCCTTTTTGGTAAGGGCAATGAGGTTTGCGCCATATAAAATTGGAACAATGTTTGGGTTGATATTACCCGAGTACATATGGTTGATTAGTTTTACAATTGAATCAACTAGACGCTCGCCTGCATCGCCCACTAAATGACTGGTTAAGTCCTTCAAATTCCTAGTACCCATAACACAAGCTTTGCTTAGCTTACTTTGGGACTGGGTCAATTGGTGTGAATTGTCCCGTGATATTTATTTATTTATTTATCTGCATCTGGCATTACTGTTCAAAACGCCGCGACCGCGACGCGCCCCCGTCCCACGTCTCTTCTTTGTGGCTTGCGCCTTATGAGTTTGACCCTTACCCACGATGTAGGTATATGCTGTGAACCTAGTGCCTGTCAACCTTGCTTATGTTATAAATGTTCTGTATGTTTGCATTCTCTCATAGACAATGCATCAAGATCAACCAGTTTAGAATAGGTAGATCGCCGGACTACCGGCTTCCTAAACACAATGATAAGTAGGTACCTACATACTTATATACCAATATACCTATATACTTATAGCGCGATATCATACCACCATTTTTTAGGGTTCCGTACCCAAAGGGTAAAAACGGGACCCAATTGCTGAAACTTCGCTGTCCGTCCGTCTGTAACCAGGCTGTCATGAACCGTGATAGCTATAGACAGTTGAAATTTTTACAGTTGATGTATTTCGGTTGCCGCTATAACAAATACTAAAAAACAGAATAAAATAAATATTTAAGGGGGCTCCCATACAACCAATGGGTTTTTTTGCCGTTTGTATAGATAATGGTACGGAACCCTTCGTGCGCGAGTCCAACTCGCACTTGCCCGGTTTTTTAATTTATTACTAGCTTTTGCGAAGCCGTGATAGCCTAGTTTGACCCATGGCCTGTCAAGCAGAGGGTTGTGGGTTTGAGGCCGGGCTCGCACCTCTGAGTATTTCGGAATTTATGTGCGAAATTACATTTTTGGCGACCAAATGACCTAGTGGTTTAAGGGGCTGTTTCACCACCCATTGATTAATTTTAACTGACGTGTAAATGTAGTGCCGTCTCCGTCTATTCGAACAAAACAAACAGAGACGGCATCACATTTATCCGTCAAATAAATTTGACCAATGGATGGTGAAACAGGGGGTTAGTCTCTTATTTTGCAATGCCCTCCCAGGGCTATCGTATACCTAATAATATTTTAATAATGTATGTTTTTATGATATGCAAATAAATGAAATGCAATGAACCTGGCTATCACGCTTGAGGTCCCGGGTTTGATTCCCGCGTCGAGGCAGATATTTGTATGAAAAATACGAACGTTTGTTCTCGGGTCTTGGGTGTTTTGTTTAATGTGTATTTAAGTATGTCTCCATCTATATAAGTATGTTTATCCGTTGTCTAGTACCCATAACACAAGCTTTGCTTACTTTGGGACTAGGTCAATTGTGTGAATTGTCCCGTGATATTTATTCATTAATTTCATTTAAAGTTTTCAGTGCAGATGCAGGAACAGGAACGCGAGAATACCTTAACACACTACGAAGTAATTCAATGACGCGTTTGAAGTTCCCAATTCGCACTAGAATTACTCTGGGCCCTGCAGTGGGACGTATATGATGATGATGAATTTAAATGATATGTTAAGTAATACGTGACATTGGTTCTCGATATGTTGACATCGGGTCACTCTGATAGCAACAGATTTCATTCGACATACTTCGAGAGAGCTAATTAATTTTATCAGAAACAATACTTGAGTAGTAGTTTATACCCACAGTTTTCATGGAACAGGCCTCCAACAAGATGGAGCGACGACCTGTTTTTTTTTTTTTTTTTTTAATGAGTCGCCAGAGGGGCCAAAGACGCGAAGTCTTTGCTGTTATTTACATTAAGATAGGAAGGGTGACTTGTGCTCGGGAAAAATCCCTTCGGACGAACTGGGAATGGAGGGCCCAGACAGTGTCCGACTTGCACGGACTAAAAAACCCGGTCACAAGTCCCCTTCTCTATTGGTTATTAATACAAAAAACGTGTGCTTTAAATGCGACGACCTGGTTAAGGTTGCGGGATCGCGTTGGATGCGGATGGCGCGGGACCGATCTGCTTAGCGAGCCTTGGGGGAAGCCTATGTTCAGCAGTGGACGGCTTTCGGCTGAAGTGCCCGTACCCACAGGGTGCCTACGGAACCATATTATTGAGACTCCGCTGTCTGTATTACTGTAGCCGCTATAACAACAAACAAATACGAAAAATAAGCCGTGGTGACCTATGACCACTCAATCAGAGAGTCGTGGGTTCAAATCCCGATTCGCACCTCTGAGTTTTTCGGAATTTACTTTTGCGAAATTACTTTTGAGATTCACCATGCGCTTTACGGTAAAGGAGAACATCGTGAGGAAATCTGCATTCACCTGCGAAGGAAGTCAACGGTGTGTATGAAGTTCCCTATCCGCACTGGGCCCGCGTGGGAACTGCGGCCCAACCCTCTCATTCTGAGAGGAGGCCTGTGCTCTGCAGTGGGACGTAAATAGGCTGGGATAATGATAACGGAACCCTTCATGTGCAAGTCCGAATCGCACTTGACCGTTTATTTGTAGTTTCGCTGTGTATTAGTAAATTAACTGTAACGTTCATCATCATCATTATCCCACCCTATATACGTACCAGTGCAGGGCACAGACCTCCTTTCAGAATGAGAGGGCTTGGTCCGTAGTTTCCATGCGGGCACACCTGACCCCCACCACCTCCTCACCTCTGGGCACCTCTGAGTTTTTCGGAATTTATGTGCGGAATTACATTTTGAAATTTACCATGAGCTTTACGGCGAAGGAAAACATCGTGAGGAAACCTACACACCGGCGATGAAATTTAATGGTGTCTGTGAAGTTGCCAATCCGCACTGTAAAAATTCATAAATAAATAAATAAAAGCTAACAAGCTAACAGTACATTTGGCGGCTGATTTGACATCTCCGTTTAAATGTCTGGAGCCAAAAATTTACTTAACCGCAGATTTGATGGCCGGTTTGACATTGGCCATGATAACTTGATGCAACACACTCTATAGAGTTGTTTAACTACTTCTTTACCTACCTATTCTTAGGCACTGGTCCCACCGCCGGCGACGAACGATAAACGAGTAGAACTAGAAACTAGAAACGAGTGGGCGATCGGCCAGAAGCGAGCGTGTAGTTTCTATAGTTTTGTCGCTCAGCTATAAGCGAGTGTTCGAGTGCGACGGGCGATTGTACGGTAGAATGATCGATATTGCCTATTGTCTACTGAATTTTTATTTTTGTAATGTCACTGTACTGTTTTTGGTGATCAATAAAGAATATTTGTATTGTATTGTATTGTATTATCGCAAATCGTTCATCGCCGAGTACCGCTGAGCGAGTTTTATCGTTGACAGTTTTTATCGCTGCGATCAACTAGTGAAGAGAGAGTCCTCGCCGGCAGAGTGAACAGCCAGCGATGAACTATACAATACAATACAATACAAATATTCTTTATTGATCACCAAAAACAGTACAGTGACATTACAAAAATAAAAATTCAGGTAGACAATAGGCTATAAATACAGGGCGAGAAAATCTCCGATAGCTCATCGCTTACTCGCCGGCGGTGGGACCAGTGCCTTATACGGCTGTTTAGCTTAACTTAACATAACATTCATTTGTCGAGTGGAGTTAAAACACAATCCGTATTTTATCGACCTGGAATCATCATCATCATCATTATATACGTCCCACTGCGGGGCACAGGCCTCCTCTTAGAATGAGAAGGCGTGGGCCGTAGTTGCCACGCGGGACAGTAATTTCTTCTGAGGTGTGTGGTTTCCTCATGATGTTTAAAATGTCATGTTATTGACATATAAAAGAAAGAAATTAAAAGAAAGCTAAAATAAATTAGGATAAAAAAATAGGTAGAATGGTAGGGTTACCTACCATACTCTGAAGATGAGCTCTGATTGAGTTCGAAACGCGTCAGTGTAGTTCTGTGGTGGTGATAGTTGGGTTTGTGTGATTGCGAATTGCGGAGTAGCTGAGAACTCTTTATTCGACACCTTGACATATTCGTCGTTACCAAACATATGTAGATTTAGAATCTTAACTAATATTATAAACGTAAAAATTCGTGAGATAGATTAATGGATGTTTACTCTTTCATATTTGGGTCAATCAACTTTTTTTTGTAAATTTCTATTTACTCCTTTACAAGTAACTCTGTAATCTCTGGTTAGTGAAACCATAATTTTGCAGTAATTAGATAAACTGTTTATCATAGTGCGTATGTGAACACTAAAAAAAATAAGTATTTGTATGAAAAAATCCGGTCACCCAGGGGAAATACCACTATTTTCATACAAATTTCGGGGACAACATTGTCCCCTGGGTCACCCACGAAATAGAAGCTAAACAAAATAAAATAAATATGGCAATTACACCATTATTGACTACAAAAATCTAGGGTTTTGAAAACTATACTTTAAATAAGGAAAAATAATCAGTTTTTTAATTATTTCGGTTTTCATAGAAAGTAGCAGAAAATTGTTTACAAAAAAAAGTTGATTGACCCATTTATACGGGTGAACGGATTTGGATGAAATTTAGTACTTACACAGAACATAGTTACGAGGAACATAACCCTTAGAACTAATAAAAATGCACTACTTAATTTCTACAATGTAGTGGAATTTATTCAGGTCACTAACAATTCGTAAATGAATTGAAACAATTAATTACTTTGCTCACCCGCGACTTTACGATAGTTACGTTTATGTAAGAAATGCGTGTTCATGCAGTTCCTCTACCTCCACACTGTACCAACACACACAAATCACACAAACCCAACTATAACCACCACCAACCTACACTGACGCGTTTCGAACCCAACCAGAGCTCATCTTCAGAGTAGGTACCACAACCATTCGCTATGCTACAAAATGTTCTGTACCTACTAGCCCAAGCTCTCTCATTCGAAGAAGAGGCCTACGTCCAGTAGTAGGACGTGATATTACAGATTGGAGATTACGGAATGACACTGTTTTTTGACCAAAATACGTTTTACATATTTTAACTTACTCTCCAGAATATTGACTTCTATTGTTTTTTTTTCTATAAGTAGAGGTATCACCGATAACTTTTTGTTATTGTAATATATTGTAACCGTTTTAGATAAGTTATACGTACGTCTTTTCTGCGTTTTTTTATAGATAACAACATATTAAGTATAATATTGTATTAACTTTTATAATTTTTTTTCACTGCTACCAAATATTTTTTCATTACGTGATTTAGTCTTGGAGTGGTTGTAATTACTATAATCACATTTTTTGAAAAATCCACAAGAACAAGGAACCTCAAAATTGAAGTCAGTCTTTATATCTTATCTACGTAACCTTATAACTAGATGGGTTTATAAAGTAAGGATAGTTCGACTACCTACATACTCGAGTTCCTCAACTTAATTCGTACATTAAATAACAAAAAATCATACCTACTTCATCGTAAACACGAACAAAAAATGCAAAACAAATCAAATATTCACTCCGACATCAATCAACCATTGTTATTAAAATGTAAAAAACCGTAAAATGCCGATAAGGGCACTTACCTACGTCACTAGAACACAGTCACATCACTACAACTTCGAATTTCATTCATGAACGTATGATTTATATTTTGAATTTGGAAGACGACGTTCCTTGTGCGTGTTCGCCGCGTACTGGCCAATGAGACGCGGGTTGGTTACGTGTGTGCGTGCGGCAGGCAGACGTGTATATCAGGTTTACGAAGAAAGATCCGCTTTTGCAAAAAAGGGCATGTGGTTACTTTCATGCTTTGTTAACCGTTATGTCCCATGATAAGTTTATATTTACAGTGTGAGATTTAGATAGTGCAGGAGCACTCACTTTATCAGTAAGTTATTTATTACTACTCTGTCATTATTCGAGCGTATAAGTGTAAAGTGTAAGTATAAGTGTAAAATGTCCCGTAATATTTATTATTTATTCAAAAAATACACAAACTATTGTTTTGTCTATACTTACTAAAGATTTATACATACACTAGCTGTTGCCCGTGACTCCGTTTGCGAACAATAGAGGTATAAATAATAATCGACCTGTTCTCAGTCCTACCAAATGTAGACAAAAAATTTCATGAAAATCGGTCAAGCCGTTTCGGAGGAGTTCGATAACAAAAACCGTGACACGAGACTTTTATATATTAGATACATTTTTTAGAGGGTACGATGGCTGAGAGACTTTTGAGAAATAGGTATTTTAATGAAATGTCGCTGTCTCGCCCGAACCGCTCCGTGTCAGTACAGTGAGAGCGGGACAACTGCAGCTCAGACCGTTAATAGGCGCGTAAAATTGATCAAAACAGCATTTCGTAATCACCTGTTTTCTTCTCGAAAACTGGACGAATAAAAATATTTTTTTCAAAAATAATTAGAGGACAGATTTAGCTATGCCCCTACGTTTTCTTTTTTTTTGTTTATATGAGGGATTCTTTTCTGATGAGTGTCTGAAAATGACGTTGAAATTGGGCAATTTTTTCAGTTTTTGAAAGCTTACATTTCTTATGTTAATTGAAATATGGAAAAAAACGAAACATAGGGGCATAGCTGTGGTAGATACAGATTACACAGTAAAAAAAAATTGGCTCTAAAGCCA
Organism: Archips crataeganus; assembly: GCA_947859365.1. Classification (NCBI taxonomy): domain Eukaryota; kingdom Metazoa; phylum Arthropoda; class Insecta; order Lepidoptera; family Tortricidae; genus Archips; species Archips crataeganus. The sequence continues at coordinate 1,605,306 of OX402070.1, read as the reverse complement.
TTATCCAGGGAGGAAACTGGGGATTACGTTTGTATGGAGAAATAGTGCGCATCGTATCCTCTTAATTCTTAAATTAGGTAGTCAGTTGTAGAAACATTACTTGTATTGTATTACTTTAAAATTAAAGTCAAGCCAGTGATATAATTTTTAAAGGTAATCACAGACTTTGTATTACCCCGAATTTTGACCAAATAGTTTAAAACACTTAGCTGCGCCTCTGTTAGCACAGCTCCCGCCTCTTCAGTTTAAATTTAAAAAATAAATAAAAACTGTGACTTAGTTAAATTTAGAAGTGATTAAGATGTAAAGTTCCTACATTATAAGCTATAAATTTACGAAATACAATATGATTTAAAAAATGTCGAAACCCTGAATTTCTCCTACCCGGGGCATCGTGCCAAGCATGCTTGCGGCATTCCCTCGCTGTACGGCTATGCTCAGCCTCTGAGCGAAAAAAGACCCGGCCCTGAGGTCGCCAGAGACGCTAACTAGTTTATCCGACACCTCGCGAACAAATTTTTTGGTGTCGGATGACCATGGTCCTAAAGTTTCTAATGCAAGTGCCGCAAATATATAATCATTTGTCGCTTCTGAAGCTGCACCAGGTCTGTTGCAAGTACCATGGAGATGGGAAGGGGCCAGCGTGTCTGAACAAGTGGCATCCCATACCAGCACCCGACCCATCTTCCATGGAATCAGACTCATACCATCCGGTCTCTTGCCATCGTCTCTTGCAATGCCTGTGGGCTCAAGCAACGTTGGCACGTTGACGGTGGCAAGGGACCGGCGTATAATGTCGTTTAGTGCAGCATGTCTTGCAGCTTCAGAAGCGGCTGAAAAGGCGAAAAGACTGAAATACAGGGGTCTAGGCAGCGAATACGATTTTGTCCCATTCGGTGTCGAGACCCTTGGTCCGTGGGGTCCTAGCGCCTTAAAGCTCTTTAAGGATATTTCTAAGAGGTTAGTCGACGTCACAGGTGACCGAAGAGCTGGCAGCTTCCTCGGACAAAGAATTAGCTTAGCTATTCAAAGAGGAAACGCTGCCAGCATCTTCGGCACCTTGCCTAAGGGGACTAGCTTTCAGAATATGTTTTAGTTATATTTTATATTTTTGTTTTCTTTTTTCTTATTGTACATACATTTTTTTTTTAGTCTAGGATAGTTGTACATATGTTATATATTAGTATAAATGGTTTGATTAAATAACTTTAAAAATCATTTGTTAAAAACGAATATTTGCGGCACTTGATTGTTTGGGCATGGTCGGCAGCAGTCCCTGGCTTACTGGCAGAACCTCTGACGTAGGACGGAGCCAGCGTGTCTGAGCAAGTGACATCCCACGCCAAAGGTTTGCCCAAACTCTAAGGCACTAAAGTGCAACCATCGGGTCTCTTTCCGTCCGAGGCAGACATGCCTGAGGGCTCAAGAGTGATTAAGATACACATATCCCAAGTTATTATTTGTCGCTATAAGCTGAATGACGTGATTGGTATTTTCCTGTTAAATTCATGGCATCCTGCAAAACAGTAGGTATAATGATTAGTTAATTAGAGTGGTTATGTTTCTTGGTAGTTATACCCATTGGTAGTTAGTTATTCAAGCCGTGGTAGCCTACTATACTCCATTTAATTTAGAATTATAAACCACAACAACATTATATTGCGGCTCGTGAACTGTAATCTCTTTACAATTTGTACTAGAGTAACAATTGACGACACGCAAATAAAGTGACATTAAAACAATTTTATTTTGCGGCTCCCAGACTATTGTACTGTACTATTTGCTAGGTAAGAAATAGTTGACGAGCCGCAATATAATGATGTTGTGGTTTTCAATTCTAAATTAAATGAAGTATACCTAGTTTGATCTATGGGTTCTAACATAGAGTACATAAAAAATATTAGGAATACAAGAGTCGTCCTTAAGAGGGTTTATACCTGCTGAGCTGGCAACGTTGCATTTTTGTTAGTTTTTCTCGATTATTCCATAAAAATTGAATGAAAATTAAAAATGTTTTGTATACAAATTGTTCGTGATAAGACTTTTATTTTCTTTAAAAACCGTTAGGTAATAATTTGTTTGTTTTTTAAACCAAAAAATCATTTCTAAGAAATACAAACATAACTACATAATAAGACTCTTTATTGTACATAAAATATATGAAATTAACAGATAAAAAGAGAAACAGACAGATCTACAAAGGCAAACATAGGTATGTTCTAATATATATAAAAATCTCGTGTCACGGTGTTTGTTACCGAACTCCTCCGAAACGGCTTGGCCGATTTTTATGAAACTTTTTTCTCTACACTCGGTAGTTCTGAGAATAGATCGTAGGCTATTTTTTTATCCCCCCCCCCTCCCCATTCTTCGCGGACGGAGTCGCGGGCAACAGCTAGTCTAATATACAAAAAACTCGTGCCATGGTGTTTGTTATCGCACTCCTCTGAAACGGTTTGACCGATTTTTATGAAACTTTTTTCTCTGTAGGCACTCGGTAGGTCTGAGAACAGGTCGCAGGCTACTTTTCTTCGCAGACGGAGTCGCGGGCAAAAGCTAGTTAAAAAATAAGGGGTATATTTATATTTTAGTGACATTTATACTACATATTCCAAAGGGAGTGTGGTTATTTCAAAGCTACCCCGATTGAGTGTTTAACGGTGACACAGAAAAGTCAACGGTCGCCACAAAAAATACACATGAGAAAAAAAGTGCAAAAAACCGCACATTTATAGTCAGACGCTATTTATAGTCAGACGCTATTTATAGTCAGACGCTATTTATAGTCAGACGCTATTTATAGTCAGACGCTATTTATAGTCAGACGCTATTTATAGTCAGACGCTATTTATAGTCAGACGCTATTTATAGTCAGACGCTATTTATAGTCAGACGCTATTTATAGTCAGACGCTATTTATAGTCAGACGCTATTTATAGTCAGACGCTATTTATAGTCAGACGCTATTTATAGTCAGACGCTATTTATAGTCAGACGCTATTTATAGTCAGACGCTATTTATAGTCAGACGCTATTTATAGTCAGACGCTATTTATAGTCAGACGCTATTTATAGTCAGACGCTATTTATAGTCAGACGCTATTTATAGTCAGACGCTATTTCATTCCAGATAAGAATTGAATTAGCTAGCTCTGTGAGGGTTTACTTGATGTACAGTCAACAGCGGAAGTGAACGAGCGGTAGAGCTTAAATTGATCTACATACAATACAATACAATACAATACAATACAAATATTCTTTATTGAACACCAAACACAGTAGGTATACTTAGTTAAAATTTTATAAGTCCTTTTTAGGACTGCAGAACTCATTTTGGTAAAGATAACATTGTTCTCGTTTGTTGAAGCCTACCGCTAATAACAAATCAGAACAAGTAACAAAAAATGCAAACAAATAGCTACCGTCTTCTCTAAGTTACAAGGTTGAAATTGCAAAAGCTTAACTCATTAAAAAAAGGCCTTTCGTCATTGTCAGCGGTACTCAGGTGGATCGTCGGCGTTGTAGTGCGTCCATAATAGAACAAACGAATACAATGTTACCTTTACCAGATGAGGTCTTTTTTTTTTTATATAAGAGGTGGCAAACGAGCAGACGGTCACCTGATGGAAAGCGATCACCGTCGCCCATGGACACCCGCAACACGGGGGGCATCACAGGTGCGTTGCCGACCCTTTTAGGAATTGGTAGGCTCGTTTTTTAAAGATCCCTAACTTGTAACGCTCCGGGAATGCTGCCGCAGAAAGCTGATTCCAGATCTTTGTCGTGCGAGGAAAGAAGTTTCGCTTAAAAAGCACGGTACTAGAATGCCAATCATCAAGATGGTGAGGATGGAAAGACAAACGGTTCCTCGAAGTGCGGTAGTGGAATTTAGCCGCAGGCAGCAATTCGAACAGTTCGTCAGAACACTCCCCATGATAGATACGGTATAATATACAGAGAGACGCCACATCCCTCCGCAAAGCCAAAGGATCGAGTAGGCCAGAGAGTGCCTGATTACCGACAAATCGAGCAGCTCTACGTTGGATGCGGTCAAATGGAAGAATTTGGTACTTGGGTGCCCCAGCCCAGAGATGAGAGCAGTACTCCATGTGCGGCCTAACCTGCGCCTTATAAAGTTGTAAGCGATGGGCTGGCGAGAAGTACCGTCCCGCTCTATTAAGCACCCCCAATTTTTTAGAAGCTAACTTAGCTTTGCCTTCCAAATGACCACGAAACTGAACATCACTCGAAATGTCGACACCCAGGATCCCAATAGACGATTTGGCATCAAGGGGAGTACCATCAAAACAAGGCGAAACAACAAAGGGATCCTTTTTAGTGGAGAACGCGCATACTTGAGTCTTTTGGGGATTAAACTGAACTAAGTTTAGTCTACCCCAATCTGCGACATGCTTCAGCATGATCTCAATTTGAGACTCAAGTATATTCCGGCTTTCAATGACGTGTTCCCTGGATAAATTAGCGCGACCGGTATAATACGTGTCCCCAGTACTGTCATCTGCATAGCAATGAATATTGGTATCATGCAACATATCATTGATATGCAGAAGAAATAACGTGGGGGATAAAACGCAACCTTGCGGGACACCAGAGTTTACAGGCTTTAAGTCAGAACATGAGCCGTCGACTACAACTTTGATGCTCCAACCCGAAAGAAAACTTGCAACCCAAGAACACAACTTTCCAGGCATTCCGTACGCCGGAAGCTTAGACAACAGAGCTCCGTGCCAAACCCTATCAAAGGCTTTCGCTATGTCCAAACTAACTGCCAAGGCTTCCCCTTTGCTCTCAATCGCCATAGCCCAACGGTGTGTTAGATAAGCCAAAAGATCACCAGCTGAGCGACCACGTCGAAAACCGTATTGGTGGTCACTAATCAGCTGATGCTCCTCCAGATAACCTAAGAGCTGGCGGTTAATAATCGACTCCATTACCTTGGAGAGCAAAGAGGTGATAGCTATCGGTCTGTAGTTGGACGGGTCTGAGCGATCGCCCTTTTTAGGGATCGGATGCACGAGAGCTGTCTTCCATCCACACGGGACAACGCCAGTAGAGTAGGAAAGCCGGAAAAGACGCGTAAGGACCGGTGCCAACTCGGGAGCACACATTTTAAGCACAATTGGTGAGATTCCATCTGGTCCACTCGACTTATGGATGTCTAGGGAAAAAAGGGCCTTGCGCACAGTTTTTTGCAAGAACCGAATGCTCTGCATAAAGTGAGCACACCGCGGTATGGTCGGCGGTGTATTACCCCCGTCATCCAAAGTCGAGTTAGACGCAAAAAGAGAGCCCAGAAGATCGGCTTTCTCTTTCGCAGAGTGGGCCAGGGAACCACCATTAGCGCTCAGAGGTGGAAAGGTCGGCTGGCAGAAATTTCCAAGGACAGCTTTGGCGAGAGACCAGAACGCTCGAGTACCCGAGGGAAGACGCAGTAGCTTCTCGCCAATTCTGCCTATGAATGTTGACTTCGCTTTAGCAATGCTTCTCTTAAACGACCTAGAGGCAGCATTTAGCTTCTTTTTGTACGCGCAAGTGTTGGGATCCTGAGACGCTACCGCCTTAGCCCATGTCCGGTAACATTCCTGCTTCTGACGGGAGGCTAGTTTACAGGAACGGCCAAACCATGGTTGGGATCTACCACCGATGCGGACCAACGAGTTTGGAATATATAATTCCATTCCCTGAAGGATTACATCGGTGATAGAGTCGGCGCTAACAGTAGCGTTCGGATCAGACGCCGAGAAGCAGACCTGAGCCCAAGGGTAGGACGCAAAGAAGGTTCGCATCCCGTCCCAGTCCGCTGATTTATAATGCCAGACACGGCGGCTAGTTTCATACTGAGAGCGCGTCGGTCTTGTGAGAGGCACAATGCTATGGACTAGACAGTGATCAGATGAGCCTAGTGGTGCGCCAACAGAAACCCGATAAGTGTCTGGGTGAGAGGTCAGCATGAGGTCCAGTAAGGAAGGAACATGAGCGCCCACGTCCGGTATCCTCGTAGGCGAGGCAACCAGTTGGGTCAGGCCGTAGGCTAAAGCGAAGTCATACACAGATCTCCCCGCATGGTCAGTTGTGCGTGACCCCAGCCAATCGGCATGATGGGCATTGAAATCGCCCAAAATGACTATTTCAGCGGAGGGGATCTGCTGAAGGAGGGAATCCGTCACCGATTGAACGTGCTCAATGAGTCGATCAGTTTCGGCATCTCCACTGTGGGACCTGTAGAGGCAGGCGTAGATACGAGGATGGTCGTCGCAGTCTACGCGTAGCCAGATAACGGACAGGTCCCCTACTTCGAGGCTGCTGAGGCGACGGACGCACATATCCTCCCTGACATAGACGCAGACCCCAGCGCGCGGCACAAAAGAGTGCTCCACGTTGTACCCCGGGTAGCGCAGGTAAGTGATGTCAGAAGGGGGGGATATCTGCGTCTCGGTTAAAAATAACAGGGCTGGCTTTTCTGTCTCAAGATGGTTATGGACAGCATTTAGATTCGAGTGAATTCCCCTTATGTTGCAGAAATCCACACAAAGCGTGCGAAGGGATGCCAATGACGCCCGTCTCTTTTTGCCCCTGCGACCAGTACCAAGCGGGATTTTGCCCTCCCCAAAATACGACGGGCAGCCTGAACGGGAACGGTCAGGGGGGATTCTCCTCCACAAAAAGTGGCGGTACCCCCTTGGGGTAGTGTTGTTTTTTTAAATACCGCAGCCATACTGAAATTAGAGGGGGGGGGGGAAGGGCTCCGGAGTTCACACTTATCAGGCGAAACACAACGGTAATAAATACAATCATTTCACGCCGACGTTTTGTGTGAAGGTGGTATTGCACCGGGCGAGCCAGCCCAAATCGTGCTGTAAAACAGCAAGGCTCTACCACTCTAGAAATGTCACTCATTTGGCACCAGCAGTTGTAACCCCCAGCTTATAAAATTTTGACTGTACAGTGACACAACAAAATTTAAAATTCAGGCCTATAGTCTTATAGGCAGTCTTATCGCTAAAAAGCGTTCTCTTCCAGGCAATCAATTATTCAGAAATTAATAAATATGAACAGACTAGGTATGCTGTGTACCGTAGAAGAATCTGACTTACGTACCAGGATGGAACCTATTCACAGTCAATTTCCCGATGATTTATTTGGCAGACGTAGGGAACGTCAAAACGACATTTGCAACGAAAAGGTTCCATCCTGGTAAGCAATTCAGTTTCCTTGACTGTACATACATGTAATAATAATATAATATCACTAGCTTTTGCCCGCGACTTCGTTCGCGAAGACAATAACGTTAGTTGTTTGGATGAAATTTGGCACACAGGTAGTTTATTACATGAATTAACACATAGGATAATGCCAGGAAAATGAAAAGTTCCCGTGGAATAGGAATAAGTGAATTCTATAGCCGCTAAGCCGTGGTGCCCTAGTGGTCAGACCTATGGACTCTTAAGCTGAGGGTCGTGAGTTTGAGCCCAGGCTGGCACCTCTGAGTTTTTCCGAATTCATGTGGTAAATTACGTTTGAAGTTTACCATGAGCTTTATAGTGAAGGAAAACATCGCGAGGAAAGCTACACACACCTGAGAAGAAATTCAATAAGTACCCACCTGCTTTTTTTATATAACTTCAATTATGCATGCAAATGTAAGCTAAGATTCTTTTCTAGGTTATGTAGTTAGTTATATAGTTTTTGCACAGTATTATATGGAAGTGTTTTGAGTGTTTCATTTCGCCAACAAACTGTCATGCAGTTTGGCGAAAAATATTTTAATGTATACGCTGTGTAATTGTTATTTAAATAAATAAAAAAAAAAATGGTGGGTGTGAAGTTCCCAAATCTACTGTCCAAGTCCTCTCATTCTGGGAGGAGGCCTGTGCCTGATTGAAACAGGCTTTTTTTATCCCGGAAAGTGCAAAGTAAAGTTTCCGCGGGATAGAAATTCCTTTTTTGACCTTTTTTGAAAATCAGAGACATCGTAGCTTTTTATTATTAGTGAAATCATTTTAACAATCAGCCCCTATATTCAATTCACTTATTTCTTTCCCGTGGGAATTTCGTATTTTCCCGCAGAAAAGTAACCTGTGTCAATCAGGAATACTGTAGCATACTATTAGTGAAAGAATTTTTGAAATCAGCCACAAATTTGGATTGACTTACTTCTATCCTGCGAGAATTTTGCATTTTCCCGAAGAAGAGTAGTCTATATCAATCAGTAATAGTGTAGCTTTCTATTGGTGAAATAATTTTCAAAATCAGCCCCGAAGTTGAATTCAGTTTTTTCTATCCCGTGGGGATTTTGCATTTTCCTGAAGAAAAAGTAGCCTATGTCAATTGGGGATAGTCATATCATATCATATGAAAGAATTTTTAAAATCAGCGCCGATGTTGAATATTTACTTATTTCTATCCCGCGGGAATTTTTTATTATCCCGGAAAAAGTACCCTATGTAAATAAGGGATACTGTAGCTTACTATTGGTAAAAGAATTTTTGAAATCAGCCCCGAAGTTGAATTCACTTATTTCTATCCCGCGGGAATTTTCATTTTCCCGAAGAAGAGTAGTCTATACCAATCAGGAATAGTTGTAGCTTTTTATTGGTGAAAGAATTTTCAAAATCAGCCCCGAAGTTGAATTCAGTTTTTTCTATCCCGTGGGAATTTTGTATTTTCCCGAAGAAAAAATAGCTTTTGTTAATCGGGGATAGTCATATCACATAATATGTAAGAATTATTAAAATCAGGTACGAAATTGAATTAATATATTTCTATCCCGTGGGAATTTTTAATTTTCCCGGATAAAGTCATATTAAAAAAAAACTAACTTACCTACTAAAACTGGAAGGTTTTGAATGAAATTATTCCGACGCGGTACCCTATAAACTTGGTGATGGATAGGTATAATCTGTGAGATGCGTGACGCAAATTTTGTCGTCGTATTATTTAAATAATGATTAGCTAAGTTATGTTGCCATTTCAATAATAATAAAAAACGGTCAAGGGCGAGTCGGACTCGCGCACCGATGGTTCCGTACAAACTTGTGTGTAGTTCGTTAGTCACACACAATACATGACTTTATTGTACATCACAAATAATACAATAGGTATAGAAATAGAAACTAAGTATTGTACATGAAAAAATATATAAGGTAAGCAATGCGCGGCCTTATCGCTTCGAAGCGATCGCCTCCAGGCAACCTTTAAAAAGTAACAACAACAAGTCAAGTTTCAGTCGTTATATATTTCATATGGCTACTTAAATCTAAGTACATAAATGTGCGGTCTGCGCCATGAACGAGCGAGTGCCTTGGTACCTTGTCGCTTTCAGTTGTTTGACTACATGGTTTTATATGGCTATTTAAACATGATATTAAGGTGGCGGGGTGCAGAGGTGGTCGCTTGTTTGTGGCGCTGACCGTACTAGTAATAGTAATAGTTTTATTTTATTTCGTTTATTTCCTTAGTTATAATAATCTTAAATATTTAAAGATTGTAACTAAGTTTAAGAAAAAAATTTTTTTGTAACATTAATGCAATAAACAGATTATTTTTTTTTTTTCAACAAACGAATAAACAAACAACTACAACAACGAGTTATAGGTTAATCGAAATACAACAAATTTACGATTTTCGGATACTTACTGTGCTTCCTTCTTGCCAAATTTCATGATTCTAGGTCTATGAGTAGGGCCATTCTACTTTTAAGTAACCATTAATCTTTTGTGAAATATAAGGCATACCTGGTGATTTTTTTCAAGTGTAAATAACTTATATACAAACTGAAACACCTAAATTTAAAGTTTTAAAGCAATAAAACTTAAAATTCAAAGAAATTTTGTGGAAAAAATTGGTAACTCAGCGGAAAATACATCAATTTCCATACAAATGGCGGGGACATGCATGTCCACTGCGTTACCTACTTTATAGATAATAATGATTACTTTTTATACGTAGTGATAATTTTAAATGTAAGCTTAATTATGTGCCTATTTAAATCTTTAATGATTTAAACCGAGGACTTTACCGTTTTTGTAAAAAAAATATTTGAAGAGCACAGTACAAAAAATGACTGGTCAACGAAAAGTAGAATGGCCCAGTAGCATATACATTTTGATTCCCTTGAGAGTGCCAAAATATAAGGTAAACGTACCAATGCTCGACACCTCAACGCCCAGTAGATGACACCCATCTGTCAGTTCTCTTACTATAAGATTGAAGGTGCCATGTATTGGGTCAGTGTCGGGCATAGGGTCTTTAACCTTATATTCGTTTTTTGCGCCATAAACGGCCATAGGTATATTTTTTACATTAACTTAGTAGTTTGATATTTTCACGGCTTCAAGGGACTGTGGACTCGAGTGTATGGTTTTAATTTTAATTCGATACCTCCACGCGTTCCACGGACGGACGGTATTTTCAAAATAAATAAATAAAATAAATAAATAAATAACATGGAATTTTTCTCTAGATATTGGACAAGTCTGTTATTTATAAATTTCCAGTAGTTTAGATATAGCTGGCAGTAACGAAATACCCCAGCTTTGTGAACAGGAACAACTACAGCTTTTTTGAAACAGTTAGGGTATGCGCGCACGAGCAGCTTTTGTCTCCGCAACTATTTTTCAAGTCTATAGGTTAGTATGGAAGTGCGCACACGTAGCGCTGCGACTCCCGGGATACAAATACACATAACACAAATAAATCGCTTTGCGACCAAGTTGCTCGTGCGTGCATACCCTTAGGAAAAATTCCATCAGCCAAGCATTTTCGAAAAATGTAAGTAAGTGGTGTCACCAGTATGTGCTTAAATTGCTTTAACGTTTTAGTCGAAATTTTATCCCACCCAACCGCCGTATCGTCTTTTAGGCTCATAATGGTCCTTTCCACTTCAGCTTCATCGGTATCTAATAAAAATGATTTAAGAGTATTATTTCTAGAATATTGAGAGCTTAAAGCTGTCGCATGTGACTGACTGCGAACTTTATCTGCTAAACTTTTTGCTATGTTAAAGAAATATTCGTTTGTGCTATTTACGGTGGTTAGATGTGAAGAGTTAGTTTTTAGGGTTCCGTAGTCAACTAGGAACCCTTATAGTTTCGCTATGTCTGTCCGTCTGTCTGTCTGTCCGCGGCTAAGCTCAGAGACTGTTAGTACTAGAAAGCTGTGATTTGGCATGAATATATATATCAGTCACGCCGACAAAGTGGTAAAATAAAAAATAAAAAATCATTTTTTTTTAGTGTACCTCCCATAGACGTAAAGGGGGGGTGATTTTTTTTTTCTCGACTAACCCTATAGTGTGGGGTATTGTTGGATAGGTCTTTTAAAACCATTGCGGGGTTGCTAACATGATTTTTCTATTTAGTGATCTGTTTGCGAAATATTCAACTTTTAAGTGACAATTTTCATTAAAATCGACCGTCCCCCCCCCTCTAAAATCTAAACTGTTGAGTGAAAAAATTTCAAAAAATTCAGAATAGTAGTAAATATATCAAATTTACTAGGAAAATTATAGCGGCTAAGATTGCTTGGAAATTATTTGTAGTTTAAGAGTAAATAGTAGCCTAAGGTATAAAGCATACCTAAACTTGGATGATTCCGTACACATACGAAATCCTTAGAAAAATATTACTTGATTTTTTAGTAATGGCTACGAAACCCTACCTTGCGCGTGTCCGACACGCTCTTGGCCGGTTTTTAATAATCCTGAAGGTGATTCATACTCTTTTGACATAAAGGTAACATTTTTTATGTAATCCCAGACTTTTTTGCTGCTTGATTTAACCTTTTGTACGATAATTGTAAAATCATATTGTCCGGATTAGAATTAGCCTTCTTATGTAGTTTGTCCCTATGTCTCATACAACGAATTAATCCTGGTGTTATCCACGGCTTAATATTGTAATATTTATTGTTTCATGCAGTGCACATCGTGTTTTTTTATTATTGCTTGTTGAACACTTTTTATTAAGTACGACATGCAAATTTAATGAAGATTTAATTTGGAAATTGTTTGCGTGTGTACTAAATTAGGTAATTTATGTTTTAAGGTTAATAGAGCAGCGTTATGGTCGGTTATTGTTGAGTTAGTTACAAGCGCTATTGAAGGGAGATTCGATTTAATCATGAAATGGTCCAAACAAGAGCCACTTTGAGGCGTGGGAAGCGTGTGCGCTGAGAGTAAGGCTGTGATAGGAGCATAAATTCAAATAGTCTTGGGCAGCAGAGTCGTTACTCTCTGGACGTATATTAATATTTATATCTCCTAGTAAAATTACATTTTTGAAAGTTGTTAAACGTTCTAATGTTTCGCTTAGAGAATTGAGAAAAATAATAACGTTTCTTAAAGAAGGGGGCCTATACAAAGCTAACACAGCACCTTCCTTTCCTTCACTTCTTGGGCGGGTTTGTGGGGCGCAGGCGGGGGCGTAGACGGAGGGCTGCGCTGCGTTAGCGCACTCCGGTTAAAAGGACACCTTCCATCGACAAATATTCCGGTATTTAATTTAAAAAGACAGTATCATTGCAAAGTCATAACACTAATTCACTTAACGCGAGAAACGATGACCCAGATAGATCGTTCGAGCCAGGTCACGATTTTTGCAAGTGATTAATTTATTATGTTAAAATAATGAATCAGACACGTCCGAGCACATCGGCTGCGAAATGCGACATAAGTAAATCGAAAACCATTTCGAGATAAATTATTTTAAAATCTTTCCCTGTAGTTATTTAATTTTAATATAATATAATGCATTTATTGCATATTAAATAAGCAACGTTCATTTGACATTGAAGTACTTAAATGTCGTAGACGGTCCAAGTTGCACAATCAGTGCGGAATATTTAGCATTATTTACAATTCTTCACAATTTACGCGTGATTAAACTACGGAGTTTGATTTGGACCCGCTGTCTGTCATCCAGCACAGGGGTCACCAAAATAATGGCGGGCCGCGTCTGCATCCGGACCGCCGACTATTTTAGTAAAACAGTGACTTGTATTACTGAGTGCGTAATTTAATAATTGATGTGCAAAATAAATCCTTATCCTAATCCTAATCCTTAATTACTACTTATGTAAATTACATTTATTACACCCATATAGTAAATCCTCCAGTATGCGTTCAAAAACCATAGATAGATAATGACCAGCATTACGACATTGGATTCTATTATGAACACGGCAGTATCGTAATGGTCATTACGATACAGAAATCTGTATCGTAATGAATTTTCATACATCATTACATTACAGTAGGTACCGGTGCAGGAGGAGCGTGGCGTTCACGTCGCGCAGGTCGTCGGGCGCGCACCGGGCGCAGGTCGTGGGGCAGACATACCTAGTCCTCGTTAATGCAGGTCATTTCCCAAAGGTTCTTGAACGCATGATAGAGGATTTAATATATGGATGTAGATAAAATGTTGTATGCAACTGTACGTAATTAGGCCTTAAAACACTCATGTGACCCTTTATGAAACTCGGCTACGCCTCGTTTCATGAAACCACACTCGTGTTTTCAGGACCCCTATTACGATACAAATCAAATCAAATCAAATCATTTATTTGCCATAAGTACACAAGTATACATGCAAATATATGTACAGTCGAGTTCTCCAATATCTGTACAGCCAACCGTTCATAAATATCTGTACATAGACCTTATTACCGTAACATAAGGTTCATGTTTATATATTTATGAACGGTTGGCTGTACAGATATTGGAGAACTCGACTGTACAATATTAAATCGGTTACAAATACATTTACAATACAATAGTTTTACATTAAATACTTACATGAAGTTACTGTTACTGTTTTAACGACCGCTTTAGCCTAGTTGGTAGTAACCCTGCCTACGAAGCAAGAGGTCCTGGGTTCGAATCCCGATAAGGGCATTTATTTATGTGAGGAGCACGAATATTTGTTCCTGAGTTATGGATGTTTTCTATGTATTTAAGTATTTATTTATCTATATAAGTATGTTTATCGTCGTCTAGTACCCATAGTACAAGCTCTGCTTAGTTTGGGACTAGGTCGATTTGTGTAAGATTGTCCCCTAATATATATATCCTAATATATAGATTTAATATATATATATATTTGCTTATTTAATAAACTCATGTAGAAACGGGCCGCGGTAGTAATTTTAGTTTATAAACCGGACCCCTAAAGAAACTATCTTAATTGGTGATCCCTGTAGCACTTTAATGAACTGAAACAATTACTTTGCTCACCCGCGGCCTTACGATAGCTACGTTTATGTAAGAAATGCGTGTTCATGCAGTTCAAATTTTACTTGACGGAACCTTTAAGACTGCAATGGTATATGTATTGACATGTTTTTATATTGCGAGAATACTTAGAAATAAATAGGCGGTCGACCTTCAGGCTAACATCACATGTTGGTTCCTGGTTGTTGTGACTTTTTTATTTGAACGATAGTTAACAATAATAACTCATGGGACAAATTGACACCAATTGACCTAGTCCCAAACCAAGCAAAGCTTGTACTATGGGTATAAAAATATCTGCCCCGCTCGGGGTCGAACCCGTGACCTCAAGCTTCGTAAACAGGTTCTACATATTGTTTATTCCAGGGATCACCAATTAGTTTCTTCAGGGGTCCGGTTTTTAAAATATAATTACTTACCATCGTGTCCGTTCCTACTTGAGTAACAATAAGCAAATGTAATGTACAAAAGTAACAAGGTTTTTTGACGTGACAACGTCTAATAAATCGATGAACGCCGGCTGCACGCACGCAAAAGGATGACGCAATGTCCCGTATATACAGCAGTGAACGCCAGTACCTCTACCATGAGTTTACACTAGTTTACAGTGACCGTACTCGCTAGCGACGGCGTAAATGATTTGTATGGAGAATTGTACTTCCGTAAGTGACCGCTAGAGGCGCTGTACAGTTCTCCATACAAATCATTTACGCCGTCGCTAGCGAGTACGGTCACTGTAAACTAGTGTAACTCATGGTAGAGGTACTGGATGTACAAGAGAGCAGCGTGCGCTAGGATGTACAATCTTAGTATGTACTAGCACTCGGTTATTAAAGGGGGATGAAAATCTCTCTCGTATGATGCACCGTTTTCGAGATATTTGACAAAACACCGGTTCTCGTCCGATCACCAGGTTAAGCAATGTCGAGCGCGGTCAGTACTTGGATGGGTGACCGCCTGGTTTCATTTTTGTTTTTGATTATTTTGTTATGATGACGTTGTCACGTTAAACTATCGTCCGTAAACCGACTTTACAGACAACCGGTTTTTTTACATATCAATGTAAAAAATGTAATTTTTTGCCTTGAACTATTTGTCTGAAGTTTGGACTACTTAAAGTTGGTGTAAACTGTTGTTAATCCTAGAGATGTTCATCAGTAAGTCGAATTGACGGCAACACAGGTCAAGCGCTGGACGCATTTTATTAAATTACGTACTCAGTAATAGGTAGGTACAAGTTACTGTTTACACAAAATCTGCACTGCATCTGCACAAAAATAGGTCGGCGGTCCGGATTCGGACCGAGGTCCTCCATTTGGTGACCCCTGGTTTATACCATAGGTATAAAAGTACAGCAGGTTTAATATTTTAACCTTTTAGACGCTAACGATAATACATTATAGCAGCACCGCAGGTTCTACGCCAACGACTGATATATCAGTCACGGCGTAGAGCGATATCTAAGGTAAACGTACCAATGCTCGACACCTTAATTTCCAGTAGATGACACCCATCTGTCACCTCTCTTACTATAACATAAAATGGAAGGTGCCATGTATTGGGTCAGTGTCGAGCACAGGAACGTTTACCTTACCAATCCACTTACATGTTTTACATGCAATTCGCGTTTGACATTCCGATATCATGGCGTAAGAGAGATAGCTGTAGTATTTGACAGACCGTTTACTTGTAAAAAGAGTGTTGGCAGAGCCCTCACTTCATGGCAAGCTACATGAAGGCATGAATTATCAGCTCGTGCAATATTGTCGTGTATTCCGGACCAGGAGGTTGACAATAAAAATTTGAATTTTCCAGTGAATTGGCTTACAGCTGTAATACTGTGTAAATTTTGTTTTACTTAATAAACAAAATAAATAAATAAATAAAATAACTGTGCATACATTATCTGCACCTGTAATGCCATTATAAAGGCAATCTTATCGATGTTTTCCACCTTTCTGGTCGCAGGTTACATACTCAGTCTTCAATAGTTCCGGCCCAAGACCCAAAGCCAATTTTCCAGCCTCACCTCGTGAAGCAACGTCGACATTTACATTGTCTTGCGCAAACGCCGCAGCCCAGGGGTTTCCAAAGTGAGCTACGGCATCCTACAGGCTGCTGGTTCTACGAGAAATGTGCCATGCCGATTGTCTCTGGAGTCTTTGTCTATCTATACTAATATTATAAAGAGGAAAGATTTGATTGTTTGTTGGTTGTTTGTTTGTTTGCATTGAATTGAATAGGCTCCGAAACTACTGGACCGATTTCAAAAATTCTTTGCCGTTAGAAAGCTACATTGTCACTTAGTGACATAGGCTACTTTTTAGCGCGGGAAAATACTTTTTCCTACGGGAAAATTATTTATCGCGAGCGAAGCTGCGGATGGAAGGCTAGTTAAGCAATAATCACATATTAATAATTAACTCTCTCCCTCTCACGCTACACGTGACCCGCTACCGCCCCCCACAAAAAGCTGCAGCGCCCTCTAGTAGGCGGTACCGCCTCCGTTGAGAACCATGATGTAAAGTATCTACCACCATCATCATCATCATCATCCCAACCTATATTTGTCCCACTGCATGGCACAAGGCTGCCATCCGTCCGGGTTTCCCCGGATTTGCCCTAGTTTAGAGGGCATCCAGGGAGCGTCCGGGGGGGCTTCATTTGTAGTCCGGGTTTAAAAATTTAAAGTCGCCGCCCGCGACACACGCACACTTCACCGTCCCCCCACTCCCGTGACTATGTTTAAAAAACCTGTTGACATGTCCGGGTTCTGGACTCTAAAATCCGGAGCTTTCACGCGTCTTGTCCTGGACTCCTGGTTTCCAAAATTTAGAGATGGCAACCCTCAGGCCTCCTCTCAGAATGAGGGCTTGGGCCGTATTTCCCACGTGGGCCCAGTGCAGATTGGGAACTTCACATACAACATTGAATTTCTTCGCAGGCGTATGCAGGTTTCCTCACGATGTTTTCCTTCACCATATAGCTTGACGTAAATTTCAAATGTAATTTCGCACATAAATTTCGAAAAACTCAGAGGTGCGAGCCGAGATTTGAAACCACGACCATCTGCTTGAGAGGCCATAGGTTAAACCGCTAGGCCACCACGGCTTTTCTACCCATTTATTTATTTAGACAAAACTTTTGCTCAAACTTAACTCTTGGTTGACTCTAGGTACACAACATTTTGAGAATCCCTGCCTTTATCTACGATTCTAAATCACGTGACTCCATAGATCATGTGACTCTGCGCATGCAACTTTCAAAAGCTCTTATTTAACGCTTCAGCTCAATTACAATTGAGCTTCATTGCTTTTACATAAGGTTAGTTTTCGTGTGTCATGTAAAATTAAATACAACCTTACCTAAGCAAGCGGTGCGAATTTGTTGTGTAATGATTGCTGTAGAATGAGTTTGGATGTTAATTTGTATTCTGTAATAGCTGTGTGTTACATAATAAAAATAATAAGCCATAATTTGCTCGCGTCTAAATTTAGTGTGGTAGCTTAGTTATGTTTGACCCCTGAAGCAGAAGAACGGGAGTTCAAGGCCGGGTTAGCAACTTTGATTTTTTTGGAATGTGTGCAAAAAATACAGTTGAAATGAAATATACCATGAGCTTCTAGGTAGAGGTTAATATAAATACAAAGCTGAATACACCTGCGAGGCAGTTCAATGGTATGTATAACTCTTTATTAATATCTACATAAAAAAACGTGAAAATAAAATTATAAGAATATTTTCCAGCTAACCTATCAGAAAGAAGAAAACTTACAAATAAACATTAAACGTACCGTGAGACACTTGTAAACTCATAGTGAAATAACAAATACCACGGCCTGAAACATGTCGAGCTAATTCGATCATAGACGTGAGTGATTAATATGTGGTGAATGAGTGTATGAAGTTCGCAATCCGCACTGACTGGGCCCGCGTAGAAACTGCAACTGAAATCCTCACATTTTGACAGGAGCCCTGTGCCTAGTATGTAGTGGGATGTTTGAAGACCGGAGATGATGAAATTTTCTGCATTTGGACGCAGAGGTTAGAAAATGAGCTTAATTTAGTTTTTGGTCGGTTTTTCCTGTTTTCAATAGGTTTAAGATATTTAGTAGATTACGGTATTCGCCAATGAAATATACACAAATATATAGTACTATTTAGCCATATGCACGGTCGCATTTTTAACTCGAGTGACACTTCTATTTCTCTTAGCCGTTCTAAGGGTGGTAGTCTCGTAGAATAAACTGCGAATGTGAAAAAAAAACAATTAAAATATTTTTTTTATGAAATATTTATTGACTTTCACGAATAAAATATCGTAATCACATTAAATACAACAGCAGCGCACAAACATATTTTTTAATTTTATTTAATAATTTACAACTTAAGTAAAAAAAGATTTTTTTTTACATTTTTGAATGATATAAAAAATTGGATATAATATTTCATGGACGTGAAAAATAAATAATTATTAAAATGTAACATAAACTAATTTATTAAGTACCTACGTATCTAACGGTTAGGAGAAAAACAACATTAAACATAACAAAGATCTTATGCTTAAATAAATATATAAATAGAAAATAACTTTCATGAAAAAGTATCCCATAACATTTATGTCTTAAATGACATAAAGATCTACTTATTACTGAATTAAAACATTAATAAGAATAGCAACAAAACAACAACATATGATAAATGCGAATTAGCGTTTTAAACAAAAATCAAAATAAAAAGAGGGTAGAAGCAAAACATAAAAAACGTCAAAATAAATATACAGCTTCAGCTCAATTGCATTATATTATGACTAGTTTTAATTGACATTCTAGGGTATTCATCCCTAAACAATAAATTGTAATTTTACAATAACTTACTTCACTTAAAAATATATTAGCAAAAACTACATCAAAAATATGTATGGCGTCTTAATTTTCATTCAGGCGTTGATGTTTTAATGATATGTTTTGCTTTGGTTATTTTACAAATTCAGTATATAGAATAGATATAAATTTGCCTATGAAGAACTTTTTTTTACCATTTATATTATAGATACGAAATACGTTTTTGCAATAACGTTTTTATAATAAGTAGTATTTTCCTTTCGACAAACAATTTTACAACCATTTTACAAGCTAATTTGTTTACTTTTAAGAACATCTGAAAACTTAATGAACCGTTTTCAAAAAAAAAATGTAGATAATTGAGGGCTTAATGAAAACAAGATCACTATCGGTTCCTTTGTGTAACGAAAGTTAGTCATACAAATTATATGGGTAACTTTCGTTACACAAAGGAATCAATTAAGTTTTGTTTCCCTTATCCTTCCCTTACATTTTAGTACCTTGTCTCAATACATCGTGTTTTCTTTGCTTTGACATCCATTAAATTGGACAAACGGCCTTGTATAGTAAAAATCTTCCCAGGTGAACTTTTCGCTTCGAGCCCTTATCTTTCAAAACAAACGGTATCATCATAGTATTAAGGTTCAAATTTAATGTAATGGCTCGAAGCGAAAAATTAACCTGGGAAGATTTATACTATACCTACATATGGATAGAAATTATCTGGTAGGTAATTAAGTTTATAGGCAAACCGGAAAAAACTTTTTTGTATGTAAACATAATAAATAAATATTGAGTTCACAGTCATTGTAAAAGACCCTTTAGAGTAACACAAAGTTAGAGACAGTAAATATGACGGTGTTTTAATTTCGACAACTGATACTGGTTTACTGTAGCATATTTGCCGGCCAATGTATAATTTAAGTTTGCTTTAAGCTAATTATTTTATATTGTACCATAAACAATTGTAAAAATAAACAATTAAATTTCAGTATCTTAGAAAAATTAACTTCAATTGAAGTAGTGTTGCATGTTCTCAGTTAAAGGAATTTAAAGAAAAATACGGTTTATGTTTTCTGGCAATTTTATACAAAACGTCAAACACCTGACAGCGACAAGATAGTAAAATGTCTTTTTTAGTTTATTGTTCTAGATTGATTGTGGCTAGTACATATTCTACCGAACACGGACACCTCCACCGTAGGTACTTGACTAAAGGTCGTCTGGCAGTGTCTTATCCGTGGTCTTATCCGACCTCGACGTTGGCGGAATCATCGCACCGTTCGTTGTGGCCATTATTATCCCAAAAATTTAATTGAATTGATAGTAAAATGTAAACACATCCTTGTCTATGCTGTACAGACATTGCAAAACGCATTAACACCACCGATCGCAGCCTAGTTAATCTCAAACCTAACTTAATTATTAAAACAACCAGCGGTGCCAACATAACTAAAAATCGGAGTACGGTACAGCAGTCTGCCCAGCGACATCTAGTGTGACTGGCCTGTAGTAATCTTTCATCTCACCCCATCCTCTAGGTGCAACGTTGTAGTTCGGCCCAAAGACGAGAGGCATTCGAGGGCTCTTCAGAGTAGCGTATACGTCGTTTAATTTCGTCTGTGGGAGGGGGATATCGTGGTTATTGACGATGATGGTCGGGGGGGAGACAGGGAATGGCTCGATGGAGGGCATGGTGTGCTTTAGAGCTGATTTTGGGTAGGTTTTCTGGTTGCGGAGGCTGGATGGTGGGCGATATAGGGTGTCGTGGTTCGGTACCGGTGTAGGGGTTGAACTGAGGTTCGAAGTGTTGCGACCTGAAAGAGATGAACCACCATGTTAATTTACGTTGGGGTTTCTGTATGAATCAGTGCCGGTATGGATGCGGTCAAATTATACTTCAGTTAAAAATTAGGAGAAAATAATTTATCAAAAATGGATTCATTCGTACCCAATTTTTGCAACCTTAGAGGTGGTACTTTCTAATTTATTGAATCAGGATTTACTTTGCAGAGGTCCATATTAATGAGCTGAAACATTTACTTAGCTCACCCAACATGAGTCTTAACATTTGGTAGCATAGCGTACGGTCATGGTGTCTACTGGATGAGCTCTTGTTGAGTTCGAGGCGCGTCGGTGTGGTTTGGTGGTGGTGGTGGTTGGGTTTGTGTGATTTGTGTGTTCGTACAGTGTGGAGGTGGAGGAACTGCATGAACACGCATTTCTTACATAAACGTAACTATCGTAAGGTCGCGGGTGAGCAAACTAGCAAAATAATTGTTTCAGTTCGTGGTACTTTGTCTTTTTAAATGGGACCAAATTGGAAGTTAAACCCTCCCAAAGAAAAAGCAATTTTCCGTTATGAATACAGCCGAATTGAGAAATCATCGTCATCACTTCATCCGAAATACGTCCACTGCTGAACAAAGGCCTCCCCCAAGGTTCACCAAACAGATCGTTTCTGCTCCATCCGCATCCTACGCATTCCCACAACTTAAACCAGGTCGTCGCTCCATTTTGGAGGCCTACCTACTCTGCGTTCTCCGGTCCGTGGTCTCTATCAAGAACCTTTTTGCCCCATCGGCCTATTCAAATTGTGTATAAGCCAGCGTATGCTCACCTCTACCCTCGTGGACCCACTTCACCGACCGCTTCTTCCTGTTGACGTACATGCTCTGTCCACGGCTCATGTGGTTGCTGGAGTCACTCAGACTCTTGGAGATGGAGCGAGCCAGATCCATCTGTTCCTTAACAGTCGGGTGCACGCCTGGCACGTAGAACGCTGATGATGCGAAGGTTTTTTCTGGAATCAGATGGATATTAATTAGTGAGGAAAAGAGATGATGAGGAAAGAAAGGTAGGCCTTTAATTCCCTACCCATTTCGTAAAAATATCGTTAAATATTCGCAATGCATTAAGGTCGAACTGTCAAATACAACACGTCAAAGCAACATCGTAGGTATATAGCTAGCTCTTATGGTGAGTTTGCTGTACGATATTTAAATTTAGGTGGGTTGGAAATAAAATTCCTTGACTGTAGCTTAAAGAACTGAAACAATTACTTTGCTCACCCGCGACCTTACGATAGTTACGTTTATGTAAGAAACGCGTGTTCATGCAGTTCCTCCATCTCTACACTGTACGAACACACACAAATCACACAAACCCAACTATCACCACCACCAAACTACACTGACGCATTTCGAACTCAACCAGAGCACCTAGGTACCGTAAAAACGTACAACTTTGCCCGCTTTTTGCGATCTTTTGCTTTTTTTAGAGTCAATTGGTCGGTATTGTGCAACTTTATCTGTGGCACTCACATATTGACATACTTTTCTTTGTGTAGATGAGAACACTACATTTAAAATGAGTTTCCGTACCCTAGAAAACGGGCCTCAACCAGGCGGGGCAAAATATTGAAAAAATTTCGAGATTGCCCACATTTGTTTACACTTTCATAACTTCGGGATTATCAATTTTATGGTCATGATTCTTAAAGTCTAATAATCTAGAATAGGCATAGCAAAGTTATGTCGTATATAAGTCCTTTAAGTGATATATTTAACCTCCAAACTCGTGTGGGCAAAGTCGTAAAAAAAATTGACATCCTTCATACAAAATCCTGGATATGCTAGGGTTGTCAATTTTTACTTATTGCCTTTACCCGACTACGACTAAATTAGGTGCCGTATGATATTAATATTTTAATAATAATAGATAATACTAGATGTTTTAAGATTAAGATTCAATAGTGTAAAATTAAACAATAATCTAAACTTTATGGACCACATTCATCGGTCTGAAATAAACGGATTTTATTTTATATAACCTGCGGTGAAATCCAATAGTGTGTGTGAAGTTCCCAATTCGCACTGGGCCCGCGTGGGAACCACGGCCCAACCCCTCTCATTCTGAGAGGAGGCCTGTGCACTGCAGTGGGACGTATATAGGCTGGGATGATGATGATGATGATTTTATATAACATACTAGTGACAACCCTAAGGGTAAAATTTTGCTGGGCAAAGTTGAAAAAAGTAATACGAAAACGTTCATGACATTGCCCACTACCATAATTACAAAATTAATAGAGATAAGGTGTTGAGATTTTGTCTACATCGTTTTTAAACTGAATATTAGTTACAGTTAAAATTAAATACTTGTGGGACTTTCCTGGCTTAAAATACACTTGAAGTTTTTCGTCCTAATTGGCCCGCCAAAAAACACGTCCGCACTCCAAGCCAGCTCACGCGTGACAGAAGATAGATACGCGTCAACCGATAGGCCAGTGTTGCCTGCAATATGTTTAGCTATAAGCCACAGATTAGAATGAAAGTGTATTTGTAACTATTTTTGGTACATTTCGCTTTTACTGAAATGTAACGCGGTGGGCAAAGCTATAATGAAAAGGCAAAGTTGTAAGTTTTTACGGTACCATAACCGTACGCTATGCCACCAAATGTTAGACTCACAACAACGAATGTTGTTAGATTCAAAGCAGACAGAAGAGATGGGGCGGATATGCGGATTGTGACGCGTCTCCGCCCCACGTCTCTTCTGTGTGGCATGCGCCTAAAGATTCTTAAACAAATGTACCTAAGTAAGTATCTATTAGGCCTTAGCCTATACTCGTAGATATAGCTAGACCGTTTAAATAAGCCGCCCGCACCTCTCTCGCCCCCGTTGTCGTGCTACCCCCCCGCCCCTGCACCGCGTGGGTGGGGACTAATTTAAACGGTTTAGAGAGGTTGTGAGATATACTTAATAGTTTTGGACTCACCAAACTTGTGGTCCTTCTTGATGAGATGCTCCTCAGCATCAGGCGCCGGCGTGAAGATCTTGTTCAGGTCCACCTCCTTGTCCCCCAGGATCGGCTTGTTCTCCAGGTCATCCTGGAATCATCGTCACAGACATCAATTAAGGGCATACTTAAACCATAGAAGGGCTCAAGGGCTAATGGTTCCATGAATTTCACAGACATACGGGGCCTATACAGTAGGGTGGAGAATTTTTTATTTTTATTTTGCATGCTGTATATTGCTTAAAAGTTGCGTTTTCTTTAAAGGTTTATGTAAAAAATAAAAATATCCGAACCTACTTTTAGCCCTCTAGTGCCTTTCAGAGACAACCCATACAAAATGCTTATTTAAAACTACACACACACCATTGAATTTCTTCTCCGATGTTTTCCTTTGCCGCAAAGTTCATGGTTCAATCGCACAAAAATTCCGAAAAACTCAGAGGTTCGAGCCTCGGCTCGAACCCACGACCCTCTGCCTGAGACGCCACGGGTCCAACCACTAGGCCTCCACGACTTTTTTACTAGTAATAGAGGTATATATATCATAAAGAAAGTACAAGTTACACTGCCAATGTCTACCCGTCTGCCGGAATATTGGGTACAACAACATACACATGCATGAGTATACAAAAGCTTTATCATTATGTTGTGGTCGCGTAATAAAAAATATTGACATTCCCACATGCCTAATATGAACAAGTCGAGACAAGTCTGTAATTATACCAAAGGGAACATCTAAATACCTAGTGTTCAAAGTTAAAGTCAGTATCAAGATCTTATGTTGGAGTTCACACGCAAACTCAGTGTTCAAAGTCAAAGTCAGAATGAGAGGGCTTGTGCTTGAGCTCCCGCGCGGATCCACTAGGTATATACTCAAAGTCAAAGTCCGAATGAGAGTGCTCGGGCTGGACCTCTCAAGCGGGTCCAGTGTTCAAAGTCAAAGTCTGTATCAAAGATCTTGTGCTGGAGCTCCCACGCAGGCTCAGTGTTCAAAGTCAAAGTCTAAGTCCGAATGAGAGTGTTTGTGCTTTAGCTCCCAAGCGGGCCCAGTGTTAAAAGTCAAAAAAAGGGAGGATGAAGCGAACCGCTTCGTGTGGGCCAATGGAATAATAACCACGTAAAGATGAAGACGCTTCCTTCGCCTCGACATCCGTTGACACAACTCAAATTACTCATTTAAAAGTCTTATTTTAGTTTTCATTTTACATACCTAACTACTTGAAATTTAATTTTCATATTTATAAAAGTTAAATATTATTGTCTTCGATATCAGGCACTTAGTGACTAAATCAATGTCATCGTGATGCTGCCTTTTATTATCAACTGATTTAATTACTTACGTCCAGCTTATGTTTTATATTTCACAACAATTATTTCAAAACAACAGAAAACAAGAGTCATTGTTACAGGGCGTTTTCAATAAAAAATAATTAATTAGTTAATTTCTCTCTGCATTATTATACCGTATTTATCATGGGGAGTGTCTGACGAACTGTTGGAATTGCTGCCTGCGGCTAATTTCCACTACTGCACTTCGAGGCACCGTTTGTCTTTCCATCCTCACCATCTTGATGATTGTGCGTTTTAAGCGAAACTTCTTTCCTCGCACGACGAAGATCTGGAATCAGCTTACTGCGGCAGCATTCCCGGAGCGTTACAACTTAGGGATCTTTAAAAAACGAGCCTACCAATTCCTAAAAGAGTCGGCAACGCAGGTGATTCCCCCCGTATTGCGGGTGTCCATGGGCGACGGATCGCTCTCCATCAGGTGACCCGTCTGGTCCTTTGCCCCCTCTTATATTAAAAAAAATAAAAAGTGTAACCCTCACTTTTACTCAATTCGTTAATAGAACGGTTGTGCGGTACCGTACCGCGAACTCGTTCATACAAGGCTGTCTGTGCGTTTATGGTTTGGTGCTTTAATTACGGATTTTTATTTGGGCAAAAAACGAGAACCTTTCGAGGCGCAAAGCCCCTCAGACCATGAGGCCATTTCATCCACGCCTAGCTACGCCATTGATTAGAAGAACTGTTTATTTATCGTATAACATATATGTACAGATTGGTTCAGGTTAGATTTGATTTATGGATCGTTTGCAAAAAATTGTAAGCACATAGATCACACTTACTTTGTCCAACTATGGTTGCCAATTTATTTATTTATTTCAATAAAATTTATTCCTAAGACAATAATGAATGACTAATGAGTATAATGACAGTAAATGCAAAAAAAACAACTGAGTGGTTAAGGTTAAGGGCTTAATTAAACAAAAGCACGATTGCTTCCTTTGTGTAACGAAAGTTAGTCATACAAATTATATGGGTAACTTTCGTTACACAGAGGAATCAATTAAGTTTTGTTTCCTTATCCCTTCCATTAATTGTGTACAATTTTTTGAAAACGACTTGTTTTTACTTTTACGTACATAAATATTGTGTAATGAATGGGTTAATACCTAAATAAAGAAACTTACTATTATTATTGTAACAATCCTGCAAAGTTGATAGTTTCTGAGAAAATAGCATTGTATCAAATGACCATAATTTCTCGTACCTATCATTCTTTTTAACCGACTTCAAAAAAAGGAGGAGGTTCTCAATTCGGTTGTATGTTCTTTTTTTTTTTTTTTTTTTAACGTGTGTTACCTCAGAACTTCGTCATTTATGAACCGATTTGGAAAATTCTTTCGTTGTTTGAAAGCATATGCTTCAAGGTTGGTCCCGTTGTTACCGGAATCCAGTTCTGATGATGGGATCCATGAGGAATTGAAGGAACTCTTCAAAAGTTCAAGGGAAATGTAAAGCGATTTTAGTATTTTCAGTGACAAATCGAGCATTTGCATTCATAAAGTGTCATTTGGTAAACTAGATCTGATGAAGAAGACCGCAGATGGCCAACGGAACTCCTCAACGGGTCAAATCTTGCAAGTTGAATTTGACTCACTTCCCGGTTTCTGATTGATTTCATATTTTACATGCATGTGTAAATCAGGTGACAATGCAATATTATTGTGACATGGAGCTAATCTGATGATGGAGTTGGAAGGTGGCCATAGAAACTCTGTAATAAAACAACACAACCCCGTCGAGTTTGGGTTCATTTGAAACGTCTTGACGAGCACTTTGATCCCAGATGGTAACCAGGGTCTGATGATGGAGCTGGAAGGTGGCCAAAGTTACTCCATAAAGTAACGGCACTTACCCCATCGAGTACGGACTCATTTGACTCGTCTCAACGAGTACTTTGGTCCTAGATGGTAACCAGGGTCTGACAATGAAGTTGGATGGTGACCATAAGAACTCCGTAGTAAAACGACATAACCCCATCAAGTTTGGTCTCGTTTGATTCGTCTTGATAAGTACTTTGGTAACCAGAGGCAAAAAGTACAGTCAGTAAAGAGTGCCAGTCCAGGCCATTAGCAACAACTAAAAAGAAAAAAATAAAAAATTTTAAATAAAAAATAAAACCGCCTTCAAAAAACATCCAAAAAAAACTTGGAAATAAAAAAAATTTAAATAAAAAATAAAACCTCCTTCAAAAAACCCCCAAAAAAACATAAAATAATAATTGATTGAACCGACCACAATAAGCATGAAAATATCTTTCTACTAATCTGTTTGAAGTTGGTGCCTCAGCACGAGCCAGCAGGAGTGGACCTAGTAATCTAACTTACCTACATACCTATTATAGGGCTTCTACACTCCTGCTGGCTCGTGCTGAGGCACCAACTTCAAACAGATTAGTAGAAAGATATTTTCATGCTTATTGTGGTCGGTTCAATCAATTATTATTTTATGTTTTTTTGGGGGTTTTTTGAAGGAGGTTTTATTTTTTATTTAAATTTTTTTTATTTAAACTTTATGTACATATTTTGATACGTAACTATTATGAGCAAACTACATGAATGATCTTTATAAACGATTCGTGCTATGAAATAGAAACATAGAAAAAGACAGAAAAAACAGGAATGATGGAAAACTCATAAACTCAAAAAACTTTGTAAAGTTTCTAAAATGCTGTAAATATTTACAAGTGTAACTAACGATTTCATTGCCATTTCATTTAGTTGCACAAGGAATAGGGGAAAGTCTTAAACATCACGTGATCAATGGACGCCCCTTTAGACGCTAGGCATGAACAGACAATCAGATAGCCTTACTGTAAAATCGAGTGGAGGTAACGGGGGCAACTGTGGCAACACCGGCACGACATTGTTGTCTCTCGCGAATTCTCCGTCGTTCTGTATAAATTAAATAAAATACATATACATACAAATATATTCAAAAACATCCAGAGGCAAAGTTTAAATATGTTTATCCAGTGTTATCATTTATTTATATAGCATCTAGAAGGTACAGTCAGCAGCAAAAGTAGCTGAATCACCGAAGAGATGTGCAACAAACATGATTGGCGAGGTTCTCATAAAATCAGGTAATTGTACAGAAGGGTCTCATAAAATCGTGGATGGTCTGCTAAAACCAACCATATTATGGCATTAATAAAAAACCAATGTCAATAATTTAAACAAATAATTCCTTCGCTCAGTTATCATGAAAAAAAAACGCCGATCGTTTATTCAATCTTGAATTTTATTCGGTTTATAGTGGAGTTCAAAGTCGCTTATCAAATATTGCACTTTTGACGTTTGGTGCGGTTTGACAGCAGTTTTGGCGCGAACCCAGCGCGGGTTGCCAAGCCGCCATACTGATTTACAAGCAACAACAAGCTCTTATTCCCAGAATTCAGGCCAATACGTCTGTTTTCTAATAGATCTCGACTTGGAAATAAAAAATAAATCAATGACCGCAATGTGACCTTTCTCAAAAGGTATATTTTCTTCAAAATCTACACTCTCAAAACGAACATTTGCACAATAAACATTGGCAAAATTATACACTTTTCAATGAACCTACTTTTGCTCAAATCGCACTCTTTCAGAAATTGGTGTAAGTAAATAGTCGTCTCAAAACACAACAAATAAAGTCCCCTTAGTCTGCATCGTTCAACTTGATTCTGCTGGTGCTTGGCTGGCCGGCTGGCCGGTGTCGGAGCTCGAAGTACCTACTTCGGAGCGATTCAGTTGATTGCTCACTCTCGAGATATTGTACTTACTCCTCTACCTACTTGTATATTAAGAGCAGAAAAGAGATGGAAATAGTTCATTTTAGTACAGTGTCAGAAATTAATTCTCTTTAGTAATTAGTACGTGTACTAAGCTAAAAAGAACTACACAAGCCTACAAACTGAGCTTCTATATTTAGGGTACCTAAGTACGCCTGGGTCTATCATTGGGAGAATTATTAAGAAGATTATTTCTCTCGATAATAGGCTCATTCGATCAGCAACCCTAAACGTATCCTAAGTATAGACGCTCAGTTTGTAGGCTTGAGTAGTGCACCGAGTACACGTACTAGGTACTAAAAATAATTAATGTCTGACACTGTACTAAAATGAATTATTTCCATCTCTTTTCTGCTCTTAGTATACCTACATGTAGTATTACTTACAACATCTCGAGAGCGAGTAAACAACTGAATCGCTCCGAAGTACTCCGAATAGATCCGATTGACCGGTCAGCCAAGTGCCAGCGGAATCAAAACATTTTTTCTGACTTTGGGTCTTCGGTTCGGAAGAAACAAAAGTAAAATCGATTTAAAGTAAATAGGTATATCAAAACAGCCCGCTGTTGCTTTTAGATATAGTGGTGGTGTTAAGTCACATAAGGTAAACGTACCAATGCTCGACACCTCAACGCCCGGTAGATGACACCCATCTATCACCTCTCTTACTAGGTATGACATAAGATTGAAGGAGTCGAGCACAGGGACGTTTACCTTAACTAGTTTTTATATAAACGACACGATACGACAAGGTACAACTTCGTAATCAAAAGTCAATTACGGAACTGAAACAATAAAGGAAAAAGCAAGCAAGGTTGCGGGTGAGCAAAATAATTGTTTCAGTTCATTAAATGGACCTCCGCAAAGTACCTAACGCCTGATTCAAAATATTATTCAAAAATCAACTATCGATTTTTTGCGGATTGACACGCTATTGCTTATCAGCGTCCATTTCGCAAAAACAATCAATATCAAACAGATCGATCGATAGGTAATCAATCTCAACAACGTCAAAAGTGGCGCCAAACGTCAAAGTCAAAATCATCGCCTTCCATTCCTGACATGGCTTCACCATTCTTGGCAGATATAGGGTATTGAACAGTCGATGAAAGACGAAGTGCGGGTTCGATGCCCGTCTGAGAGATCCTATTTCTAGCTAGGTCAGTCGAGAGTTTAAAAATGGATGAACGTTGCTATGTTAATATAGCCATGGTCTAGATCGAGACGTACTAGCTTACTTATTCATAAGGGGGTTTTGTCTTAATTATCCTTAATTTTCCATACAAAATTTATTAGTCAGTTTTGTGACGGTCCCCATACAACATGTATGGTTACATGGTTAACTGCGTCACAAAACTGACAATTAAAAGTGGGACACTTTTTAGGGTTCCGTAGTTAACTAGGAACCCTTATAGTTTCGCCATGTCTGTCCGTCTGTCTGTCTGTCTGTCTGTCTGTCCGCGGCTAAGCTCAGAGATCGTTAGTACTAGAAAGCTGTAATTTGGCATGAATATACATATCAGTCACGCCAATAAAGTGGTAAAATAAAAAATAATAAAAAAAAAATTTTGAAATAAAAAAATAAAAAAATTCCATAGACGTAAAGGGGGGTGATTTTCTTTTTCTCGACTAATCCTATAGTGTGGGTTATCGTTGGATAGGTCTTTTAAAACCATTGCGGGGTTGCTATAACATGATTTTTCTATTCAGTGATCTGTTTGCAAAATATTCAACTTTAAAGTGAAAATTTTCATTAAAATCGAGCGTCCCCCCCCCCATCTAAAATCTAAACTGTTAGGTGGAAAAATTTGAAAAAATTTGAATGGTAGTAAATATATCAAATTTACTAGGAAA
Source organism: Archips crataeganus (assembly GCA_947859365.1). NCBI lineage: Eukaryota > Metazoa > Arthropoda > Insecta > Lepidoptera > Tortricidae > Archips > Archips crataeganus. Next base: position 1,574,438 of record OX402070.1, on the reverse strand, counting down.
ATTATAGCGGCTAAGATTACTTGGAAATTATTTGTATTTTAAGAGTAAATAGTAGCCTAAGGTATAAAACATACCTAAACTTGGATGATTCCGTACACATACGAAATCCTTAGAAAAATATTACTTGATTTTTTTGTAATGGCTACGGAACCCTACCTTGTGCGTGTCCGACACGCTCTTGGCCGGTTTTTTATTGCTAAAATCGAGCTAGTGATTCTGAGTAGAAATAACCTAAAATTTGTTAGGTTTTTAAAAAAAACTACAGGGTAAGTAAGTACACTTTTTTCTGAAAATGCCCATAAACGCTTGTTAAGCTTCATCATCATCATCATCATCAGCTGAAAGACGTCCACTGCTGAACATCTTCTCTTGTAAGTCCCATTGCAGGGCACAGGCCTCCATCATTCAATGAAAAGGTTTAGGCCGCAATTCCCCGCGGGCTCATGCAAGAAAGTTTTGCTCTGAAGATGAGCTCTGGTTCAGTTCGGAACGCGTCAGCGTCGCGTGTGGTGGTGATAGATGGGTTTGTGTGATTTGTGTGTATTCGTACAGTGTGGAGGTGGAACTGCATGAACACACATTTCTTGCATAAACGTAGCTATTGTAAGGTCGCGGGTGAGCGTAATAAAATGAAACAACCAAGATGTACATAACCAAGTATACACCGTGAAATTTTAGTGGTTGTTTTCCCGAAACGAGGTGATTTAGTTTCGATTGTACAATCGATTTATAATTACTATTTTGACTAGAGTCAAAAATCCAATTGCGAAAAACGAAAGTCGAAAATGACCGCAAACCAATAGTAACGCTTCGTTGGTACCTAACCTATCGTTCGATCGTACGCTACTTGTACCAACGAAACGTTACTATTGGTTTGCGGTCATTTTCGACTTTCGTTTTTCACAATTGGATTTAAGACTCTAGTCAAAATAGTAATTATAAATCGATTGTACAATCGATACTAAATCACCTCGTTTCGGGAAAACAACCACTAAAATTTCACGGTGTATTGTGGGGCGCGTCGTAGGAGAAACAAGTAAACAACGTGATTGCCGACAAAAGACTAACTTTATTGAAAAGAAACTTAAATTATACTACATAAAAATAGCAAGACTGCACTTTTAACAGTTAACTCCTTACATCTCCCACGGAAAAGAGAAAAAAAAAAATAACATCAATATATATATTTTTTTTTTTTCATAATGGTAAACAGTATAACTTAGTTCTATTCTTATGCACTAACATTGATTTTCCATCAATATTTATCTCTACATTTGGTGAAAGATCTTTCACAACTTTATATGGGCCCATGTATAACTTATCTAACTTATTACCTACTTCATTTTTAATTAAAATTAAATCATTAGGCTTATACTTAACAGTATTTTTACTTTCATCGTATTTCTCCTTTCTTTTAATTTTTGATTTAATCAAGTTATCCTTAGCTTCCTTTTGAGACAGTTGGATTCTATACTTTAGCTCTTTTGGATAATTATCGTGATTGTACAAAGGTTCTACCATGTTACCATTTAAGTTACTAGGAAGAATACATCTCCTACCATATACAAGTTCGAATGGTGTAAATTTACTTTCAGTATGAACTGAGGTATTAAACGAAAAACACCAGAACGGTAGCCAAGAACTCCATGTCTCGGGGTGATTTTCTGTTTGTATGCGTAAGAAAGCAGCCAAATGCTTGTGCGTGTTTTCCAACGCACCTAGACTCTGGTGGTGATAGGCTGTAGAGTTTAACTGATCTATGTGTAAGAGTTTACTTACCTCTTTGAATGTTGATGAAAGAAACTCCGTGCCTCTGTCTGTTGCTATTCGTTTCGGAATGCCATATCTGAGAATAAAATTGTTAACAAATTGTCGTGCGACTTCTTCACTTTTCTTTGAAATCAATGGATATGCTTCGACGTATTTGCTTAATTCGCATTGGATTGTAAGTATATAAGAAAAATTACTATCATCGATTTCCAATGGACCAACTAAATCTAAAAATATTTTCTCAAAGGCATAACTAGAGGTGGTTGTGACAACCATTGGCTCTTTTATTGGAATGGAATATTTATGTTTCTGACATTTTTCACACTTTCTTACAAAATTTCTAATCTCTTCCTCCATTCCTGGCCAAAAATAATATTTTTTCACGTTATTATACATTCTTCTCATACCTGCGTGTCCACTAGAGGGTAAAATGTGGAAATCGTTTAAAATTACTTTTCTTTGATCTTTGTCATTTATACGAATAACATCCTTTAAAATACACAAATTTAATTTTGTTTTGCAGTTAGGTTTTTTAAATTCTTGCATTAATTTCTCTACAAATATATTATTATTATTATTCTTTGTTATATAAATTACGTCGACGTTTATTTGTCTACAAAAATTATCTAGCTCTTTCACAAATTCGCCTGGCGATAGTTGCGATGAAGAATCTAAATATTTAATAAATATGGTATTTTTCGTAGACTCGTAGAGAAATAATTTATTTTCTATGTAACCTGTCGTTCGTTTATGTTTTAGTGCTAATTCTTGTTTACGTATAAATTTCAACTCTACGGACTCTTTTGGCTTACAATGTGTTTCCACGATTTTCGGTTGATCAGGCCGATCATCTGAGGAATCATTGGTTAGGCTAGAAGTCGTTGGTTGACAACATGTTTTCTTAAATTGCGATCGCGTTACAACATTTATTTGCTCATGTATTTCCTTTAACTCTTTACTTGTTACAATAACCCTCGACAAAGCGTCAGCAGGTGCGTTATCCGTGCCCTTAACATATTCTACTTTAAAATCGTATTCCTCGAGCGCTAGTCTAAATTTCAGCAAACGACTCGATGGATCGCGCATACCAAATAAATAAACTAATGGTTTATGATCCGTCCGAATAATAAATGTACGGCCATATAAATAAGGTCTGAAATGCTTTGTGGCCCAAACAATTGCGAGAAGCTCCTTTTCTATGGTTGGGTAATTTTTCTCAGCTTTATTTAAAGTTCTACTACCGAAAGATACTGGTCTGTTATCACCATTACTCAAAACAGCTCCTAGTGCGTAACCTGATGCGTCAGTTTGAACTATGAATGTATTTTGTTCTGATAAATCCGGATATTGTAAAACAGGTGAAGATGAAATTTTTTCTTTGAGTTTTTCGAAAGAAGTTTGGCAATTGTCGTCCCACAAAAATGGTATATTTTTTCGCGATAAATGATTTAAGGGTACTGCTATTTCGGCAAAGTTACGAATAAACTTTCTATAATAATTTGCGAAAGCTACAAATCTTTTTACTTCCTCGGAATTAGTCGGAGTTGGATAATTTTTAATTGCAGTAATCTTTTCTGGATCGGGTAACACACCGTCGCTTGATACTACGTGGCCTAAATATAATAACTCTTTTTTTAAGAACTCGCACTTGTTGGGATTCAACTTTAAATTAACTTTACGTAATCTTCTAAAACTTCAATTAAATTTTGGTTATGGTTATCTAGATTTTTCCCAAAAACTATCAAGTCATCCAAGTAAATTAGACATTTCTCGTAAGTTAAACCAGACATAGCTAAATTCATCATCCTTGAAAATGAATTGGGACTGGTTTTTAGACCCATAGGCATTCGAGTCATCTGGTACTGTCCTGAAGCGAAAGCAGTATACTTCCTACTAATTAAGTCAAGGTCACATTGATAATATCCGTTAGCTAAATCTAAGTGTGTAAAATAAATACAGCCTGACAGAGAATCTATTATTTCAGTTATGTTTGGTAGTGGAAATTTGTCATCTTGAATGCTGTTGTTTAATTTTCGGTAATCTATAACTACGCGCCATTTTTTGTCACTATTTTTACTAGATTTTTTAGGAACGATTAAGAGTGGACTAGACCATTCACTCGAACATTTTTCTATAATTCCGTCTTGTAACATTTTTTCCAATTCTGTTTTTATTAAATCTGTCTGAGCATGTGGTAGTCTATAAGGTTTCGTATAGATGGGACTAGTGTCACTTTTTAATGTTATGGTATGTTTGTAAATGTCAGTTGTAGTAAGTTTGTCACCCGGTAAATAAAAAATATCTGAGAATTTGGCACATAAGTTTTCTATGGATATTTGTTCCTCTTTGTTTAGTTTTTCTAAATTTAAATGTGAAAATAAATTCTTTACACGATCCACACTCACGGTGCTACATTTTTCAAAAGTACAAATATTATAATCACTCGCTTTTCGTATAATTAGTTTTAAATCTTCTAGTTTTATTTCTTTTTCGGTTGCATTAAGTATTCGTATCGGAAGTTGACCCTTAACTGGACTAACAAGACAGCTAGCTAAAAAGATGCCTTCTTGTAATTCTGCTGAGCATACTATACAATCCTCGCTTAAGTCTGTAGTTATGAAATGCACTGATTCCGTCCTAGGAGGGAGTATAAAATATCTTCTGTTATCTTGTAAAGGTAATTGCACGGTCTCATTGTTACTAGATATTAACGTTAACGTTCTAAGTTGTAAATTAATCGAAGCTTGATATTTTAGAAGAAAATCTTGACCTATAATTCCATCGCATTGGCATGGCAAGTTATCAAAAATATAGAACTTATGTTTAAATATCTGGTCACATTCTGTTAATTCTACGTAAGCATATCCAATGGATCGAGTCGTTCCGCCTATTCCATTAATAATTAATTCATGTTTATAAATCGGTATATCGAGTTTCAAAGCGTTCGCTAACTTCAAAGCGCATATCGATGCACCGGTATCAACTAACCATTTTTGCCTTTTACCTTGAACACAAAAAGTAACAAAACATGTATTATTGCTTGCAAATATGAATTCTTTATTCACGAAAAAACTGATTTGGCGTCGGAACTTCTGTTTCATCTGCTTCATTAAAAAAAATTCGTTCTCCGCGATATCCATTGTTTCCACGAAAAGTATTGGACTTACCTCTGTTACCTTGGCCTCCTCTTCCACTTGGTGCTCGGTAGCCACCTCTGTTAGGTGCTCTGGATGCGTTGTTTGGGTGCCGCTGGTACTGGTACTGAGATGCTCTGGGGGTTTGAGGCTGGTAGTGCTGTAGACCCCTGTAAGGCCGGCGTCCTCGAACGAACCCTCTACTGAAATTATTATAATTTCGATGATTAAAAGTTAGTACGTCACCCGATGTGCTTGCCAAGGCCGTTTCCTCGTCCTTTGCTCCTTGCACTGCTTCTTGAAGGGACTTGTAGTCGCGTGCTGCAATAATAGTGCTGATTCGACGATTGCGCAATCCATCCGCGAATCTTTTTACTGCCTGTTTCTCATTCAAAGTTTTTAAGATGTTGAACGTATTGGAATCTCCGTCTGATTGCGCGATCGTCAAGTCTACAAACATATTCGACAATTGTTGACCAAAATCTTCAATTGAGGTATCCCCTTGCTTAAGTGTCTGCATCTTATTTTGGATGGCAGTGGCTGATTTTTTAGGCAACAATTGTTTTTTCATAGCTTTAAGCAAATCAGTTGTAGTTGCGTAAGAAGGCTCTAATTTTAATTTTCCTACCTGATTGAGTCTATTTTTCAAAACAAAATTAATTAGGCTTTGTTTCGAGTCAGCCTTCAGCGTGGAATCATAATATTCTACCGCATCGATAAGTTCCTTAATAACAACTTCGTTGTTAGTCATAGATGGTATTAAGGAAAGTGCAATTTTTAAGTCAAAGTCTGCCATTTTGGAGTTTTTCGTAGTTTCAAGGCCGTCAATATATGAACTTGTATATGATTTAGAACAAATCTCCTTTATTTGTGTATATATAATTTTTATATTTTCACAGTGCCCTTGAAGGTCTAATAAACTTTGACCCTTAATTTCTTTACTTTCAATTTCTCTATTCAATACTGCGCTTAATTGAAGATACTTATTATATGCTATAGTAGCTTCTTCTAATTTTGCGTTAAGTATTTCGGGCTTTCTTCTATCATAACTAAGTTTTACAATATAATCCTTAATACTTTTTAAATTATGAAATATTTCTGATAGTTTACTTAACATATCAGAACAACTTTATTTTTATTATTTTTCTTAACGTAAAATTAGAAACATTTAGTACACATAAACAAATGTTTTAAATCTTTGATTTTACTATAACTAAGACATTAACAATTAGAGAACTCCACTACAGAGAATAAAGTAGGAAACTTACATTTAAACGTGTTATAGCATAGAGCGCGCATATAGGCCAAACGCGTTTTAGAAAACCATCACTCACCACTACTGTATTTTTAAGTTTTAACATCACTCACACGCTTTTTTTTTTTTTTTTTTTTTTTTTTTGCACTTTAATCGCAAACGGACGAAATATTCTGCTGAGTGCTGCAGCTCACTCGCCTACTTCGGCATCGCGGATCCTGTTGGATTGGAAGAGCCACAGGCTCCACAGTTGCGGCTGTAAACTTCGCGCTGGTCTCGGTTGAAGGAGCGGCGTAGGTTGTATCGCACTATCAAATCGGTTGCCCATTTATTATGGCATTTCTTGTACAGCTTGTAGCAGACGTACAACAACCCGAGAGCCAAAAGTGAACAAATTATAATCATAATAATGCTTATTGTCGACAGATGGTATTTCATCTCGTGTAGCATTGAATCGTTGCTTCCGACGGCGTTTTGGGTGATGAAAACATCTTCCTTTTCCACTTTTGAGTTACACATTTTACGTGGCAATTATAATCGAAAGTACTTAATAGAACGAGCGCCGGAACTATTGTCGCAAAAGTTCAAAGTAACTTGATATACACGCGGCACGAGCGGCCGAACCCGACACCCATCCTGGCAAGGTCGCCATGTGGGGCGCGTCGTAGGAGAAACAAGTAAACAACGTGATTGCCGACAAAAGACTAACTTTATTGAAAAGAAACTTAAATTATACTACATAAAAATAGCAAGACTGCACTTTTAACAGTTAACTCCTTACAGTATAGTATATAGCCATAGTATATATTTTTTTTGTACTGTTCAACGTTTCGGTTAATAGACAAATAAACCTACCAATGAAAAGTATGAAGCCTATAGAATATGGAAACTTTAGGTTGACTACTTTTTTCCGGTATAACTTTTGACCGGAATGGAACGGAACTTTTGAACTTTAACAGGTACCTAAACACAGGTAAATCAATATATGCACTGGTCTGGTTAGTCAACCTAACGTTTGCATATTCTATAGGCTTTATACTTTTGATTGGTACGTCGTTTGTGTATTAACCGAAACGGTAAAATGTTTTTTTTTTTTTTTTAATATTCTTGACTGCAATTTTTTAGTCAACCCACTTGCAATATATTTTTTTAAATATTTAATTTAATATAAAATAGTTTTCATCATTAACCAGATCAGTGTAGGTCGTTGTATACGACGGAGGACTTCGAGCCGGGAGTCCTCGCCGCGGTGGTCGACGGCCTCTTCCCCGTAAGCCCGCCATTCCACCCGCTGCGGATGGCGCCTCCAGAAGAGGAGCCCGCTGCCCCCGTCGACGTCCCCCCAGCGACGGGGGAGGAAATGGCGAGAGTGGTGGGCCGACTCAAGGGGTGCCGCAAGGCACCTGGGCCCGATGGCGTCCCGGGGAAGGTGCTTCCGATTGCGGCGAAGCACCTGGGGGACCGGCTCTGCGGCCTAATGGACCGTTGCCTGGCCGCGGGGCGGTTTCCCCAAATTTGGAAGGAGGGCCGCCTGGTCCTCCTGCTCAAGGAGAGCAGGCCGGCGGACTCTCCTTCCGGGTGGCGGCCGCTCGTCATGCTGGACGAGACCGGGAAGCTCCTCGAGAGAGTGATCGCTTCCCGGATCGCCCACCACTTGACGAGCGAAGGGCCGGATCTTGCGGGGAACCAGTTCGGGTTCCGGGTAGGGCGGTCCACGTTGGACGCCCTATCCGCCCTGAAGGGGTTCACCGAAGATGCGGCCAGGAGGGGCCAGGGGGCCGTGGCGGTATCCCTCGATATCGCCAACGCCTTCGGGTCCCTCCCCTTCGGAGTGATAGAGGAGGCGCTCCGGTATCACCGGGTGCCCCTCTACCTCCGGAGGGTTGTGGGGCACTACCTGACGGGGCGGGTAGTGCTCTACACGGGGAGGGGGGGGATTCGGATGGCCCAGCCGGTGACCAGTGGCGTTCCGCAGGGGTCAGTGCTAGGGCCCCTATTATGGAACGTCGGGTACGACTGGGTCATCCGCGCGAGGGTGCTGCCCCGGATGGCGGTGTACTGCTACGCAGATGACACCCTCATCGCCGTCCGGGGCACCACCTTCGAAGAGGTGGTAAGAAGGGCGGAGGTGGGAGCCACCCTAGTTATCAGGCGGATCGAGGCGCTGGGGCTGAGAGTGGTCCTCCCAAAAACGGAGGCCCTCTGCTTCCGAGGGCCCCGGTGGAGGCTGCCGCGCGGAGCCGCCCTGCGCGTCAATGGGGAGGCCGTCGAGGTGAAGGCCCACATTAAATATCTGGGCCTTACCCTCGACGGAAAATGGGAGTTCGGGGAGCACTTCCGCAGACTGGCTCCCTGACTCGTGGGCGCGGCGGGAGCCCTGGGCCGGCTCCTGCCCAACCAGGGTGGACCTAGTGCCCCCTGCAGACGCCTGTTTGCAGGGGTCATTAGAAGTATGGCCCTGTACGGGGCCCCTATATGGGCGGAGTCCCTCACCGCCACCACTAAAGCCCTCCTCCGAAGTCCCCAGAGGGTCATGGCGGTAAGGATGGCCCGGGCCTACCGGACGGTGGGCTGGGCGGCGGCTGGAGCCCTCCGCAGCCTCCCCTTCGTGGGAGATCGAGGCGGTTGGGCTTGCCGAGGCCTACCCGCACAAAATGGAGCGCAGGGAGCGGGGGGACACCCTCGCTCCCCAGGAGTTGGCTCGGGCCAAGGAGGCCCAAAAGGAAGAGGTGCTGGAGCGCTGGGTGGATGAGCTTGCGCAGGCCGAATACGGCCTCCGCACGATCGCAGCCATCCGCCCGGTGCTCCAGGAATGGTGCGGGAGGGATCACGGGCCCTCACCTTCCGCCTTGTGCAGGTGCTGTCCGGGCATGGCTGCTTCGGGCGGTACCTGCACAAGGTTGCCGGAAGGGAGGAGACGGCGTCGTGCCACGAGTGCGGCGCCGCCGAGGACACAGCCCAGCACACCTTGGAGGTGTGCAGCGCATGGGCTGAGCGGCGCCGCACCCTGGCGGCGACGATTGGCGGCGACCTCTCGCTCCCCAGCGTCATACATGCGATGCTGGAGAGCGAGACGTCCTGGGAGGCCGTCACCTCCTTCTGCGAAGACGTCATATCGCAGGAGGAGAGGGAGCGGGAACGCGAGAATGATCCCCTCGCGAACCCGCTCCGGCGCAGACGGACGGGAAGGAGGCGGCGACAGTTCGCTGCCAACCTTCCCTAGTGGTGCTAGCCGGCGGGGGATGGGGATCCCCTGTCGGCCGTAACAGCCCACACGTCTAGGGGGGGGGACCAAGTATTCCGGTCCTCTTGGCGCGGGAGCCCCGGCATAGGCTGGGGCGGCCAGCGGATGCTATGGTGACTCTCAATTCTCCCATGGCATCCGCAAATGGCAAGAGAGGGAATACCGGTGGGTTTTTAGTGGGTATGCCTCCCCCCTCCTTCCACTAGGGGAGGAGGTTACGGGGAAAAAAAAAAAAGGTCGTTGTATACGCGGATCCCAGGCTAGATTTATTTCGAAGAATTTAAGCCGTCATTGGAATAGTTGTTTGTTTGTTTATGCTCTTTATTGTACAAAAAGGAAAACAAAAAGGTTACAGAAAAAAAATAAGTACAAAGGCGGACTTATCCCTGAAGGGATATCTGCCAGTCAACCTTTGAGTGGTAGAGAAGAGCAAAAAAACCGGCCAAGAGCGTGTCGGACACGCCCAAGGTAGGGTTCCGTAGCCATTACGAAAAAATCAAGTAATATTTTTCTAAGGATTTCGTATGTGTACGGAATCATCCAAGTTTAGGTATGTTTTATACCTTAGGCTACTATTTACTCTTAAACTACAAATAATTTCCAAGCAATCTTAGCCGCTATAATTTTCCTAGTAAATTTGATATATTTACTACCCTTCTGAATTTTTTCAAAATTTTCCACCCAACAGTTTAGATTTTAGAGGGGGGGGGGGACGGCCAATTTTAATGAAAATTTTCACTTTAAAGTTGAATATTTCGCAAACAGATCACTGAATAGAAAAATCATGTTAGCAACCCCATAATGATTTCAAAAGACCTATCCAACGATAGCCCACACTATAGGGTTAGCCGAGAAAAAAAAAATCACCCCCACTTTACGTCTATGGAGGTACCCTAAAAAAATTTTTTTTACTTTTTTTTATTCAATCACTTTGTCGGCGTGACTGATATATATATTGATGCCAAATTACAGCTTTCTAGTACTAACAGTCTCTGAGCTTAGCCGCGGACAGACAGACAGACAGACGGACAGACATGGCGAAACTATAAGGGTTCCTAGTTGACTACGGAACCCTAAAAACAAATAATCTTATTGCTTTGGAATACTCTCTTATACAAAAATGAGCCAGCTAATTACACAAGCTATTATATTATCATGTATGAAAAAATCAAAAAGTTTAAAACCATAATTTGACCCAGGTTCATATAACATTTATTACTCTTTATAGAATCAGGAATTCGTAATTAAGATCTCTGGCAATGCTCATGGGCAAGTGAATAATATCAATGAGAAAGTTTGTTCAGAATAACGGCTGAACGGATTTAGATGTAACTTGGCGTACAGACAGATAGACAAAAATGTAGATTGAGGCATAAGACACTTACTTAATATCCTGTAGGATAATATTTTAATTTTAAATAAGGATAGAGGGCGCTGTCCATGACATTTTTCACCGTAAAATTATACGTACCTATAGCCAAAGTCTCAGATTGTGAATATTTCTCGTGAAGTTAAGTAGCTAGGGCAAATCAATAAACAACTTGATTAAATAATTACTTTACCAGTGCTATCAAATGCTCACTACGCTACGCTCTCTAGAAATGTAAATCTATAAGTACTTGATTACCGAGACAACATACTTATCACAACACGTCTAATAAGTGCAGTGATATAATACTAAGTAATTGGGTATAAAAGCAAACTGTTTCTAATCATGCAGTTAGTGCACGGTTTAAACGCATACGAACCACCGGTTTTAAACACTTAATAAAACAGTTAACTCCTCATAAAAGTTAAAATAAAAATGTTCCAAATCGTTCTCCTGGTCGCTGTCTTCGTATTAGCTTTTGTCTATCTATGGGGAAGATACAATGAAACCTATTGGAAGAAACGTGGCGTAGCTTTCTATAGTCGGAACAAAATCCTTGGCATTGTCTGGGACTTCATCTTGAGGGACAAAGCCGTGTTTGAGGCTCTCAATGACCTATACAAGACGTATAGGAATGAACCGGCTATCGGCATCGGGTCACTCATGACACCGACGCTTTACGTCATCGACCCTCTTAACATCCAGCACATCGTGCAGTCAGATTTCCAGGCATTCAACCACCGAGGAGTCGTGATCAATGAAGGAGACCTTCTAGCTGACAGTATTCTTTTCATGAACGGACCGAGATGGAAGCTGATGAGGCAGAAAATGACGCCACTCTTCACGGCTGCCAAACTAAGGAACATGTATTACATAATGGACAAAAGCGCTCAGGACTTCGTGGAACATTTGAGAGAGAATCCCCAGAAATTGAAAGGCAAGGGTTACGATACGGTAAATGAATTCTGTAGTGCGGCCATCGCGGCTGCAGTGTTTGGAATCGGGACAGAGTCTACCTACAAATCTCCCTTCTTACAAATGGCCAGACATGCAATGCGCCTAACCTTTACGACTAATATAAAGTTTGGCATATCTAGCGTAAGTGAGAACATAAGTAGAGCTTTGGGCATAAAGTTATTTACAGAGCACGAGGATTTTTTTATTGGTGCCGTGAAACAAATTTTAAGAGCTAGAGATAAGGAGAACACGAATCAACATGACTTTGCTTATATATGCTTGAGTTTACAGAGGGCAGGCACTATGATAGATCAGGATACGGGTCAAGAACTAGAGCCGACTGATGAACTGTTAGCTGCACAGGGTTTCTTCTTCTTCATCGCCGGAGTTGAACCAGCAGCGAGCACTATGTTTGGCGCCTTGGTAGAACTAGGAAAACGACCTGACATACAGAAAAAAGTGCAGCAAGAAATAGATGAAACTTTCCAGAAACATAACGGAATTATCACTTACGATACAGTATCTAGCATGAAATACTTAGATCAAGTTCTAAACGAAACTTTGAGAATGCACGCTCCTATAGGCTTTTCTAACAGGAAATGTGTGAGAGACTCTGTGCTTCCAGTGGGAAATATCAAAGTCTCCAAAGGTACAAGGATATACATTCCTATTTATGATATGCACTATGACCCTAAATACTTCCCTGAACCTGAAGTCTTCGACCCTGCGAGGTTTTCTCCTGAGAACAGGGCAAAGAGTGAACTCGCCTTCGTACCTTTTGGTAGGGGCGCACGAATTTGCATCGGCATGAGATATGCAAGACTGCAAATTTTGGCTGGTCTACTTCATTTATTGCGAAACTATGAAGTAGTTTCACACGTGGATAAGAATTTGAGGAAGTATGCTAAAGGACAGTTCCAAGTAAGGTTAGAGAACTCTGACATTGAATTTATCCCAAGAGTGTAAATGAAGTGAAAAAGGCTATGAGAAACTATTTTCCCTATATAAAATTCTACCCGTTGATAAGAAAGTCGCATATCTGTTAGTATTAGAGCATTATTACAGTGAAAAGTACAAATTATTAACTAACAATAAAAATAACACTAGGAGTGTAAGAGAATAACTATAAATTAGAAATTTTAAAAACCCCCAAAGCAATTATGTCATACGTATGTTTGAACATATAAAGTAAATGCACATTATGCGTCTAAGATCCTTTCCGCAGCTAACAAAAGAGCTGATAACTTTGGAACCGCTGAAACGATTTTGATGAAACATATCTAAGAACCATCACCAAGAAACCTGCTTTCTAATAAAAAAAACCGCATCCAAATCGGTTCACCCATTTAAGAGCTATGATGCCACAGACAGACACACACACACACACATAGCGGTCAAACTTATAACACCCCTCTTTTTGTGTCGGGGGTTAAAAAAAGCTTACGCAGCCAAAAATGAGAAACTATTATGGCAAAAGAGCCTCAAAGTGCCTAGTACCAAAAATATCCAATAAGATTACGTTACTAAGACAAAGTCCTAGATTAAGTAAACCCACGCTAAAGACCAGACTAAAAGAATGTCTTCTCGACTCGACTTTCCATAATTGAGAACCTATACCTACTTTTGTTTCTTTTCTGAAGCTGTTAAATATGTAGTTTATTTCATAGGATAAGTTTAATAGGTTAATTATACAAAAACTGAACGCGTCTCGCCCTCCAACTTAGCAGTTTGGCGAGAATATTTATGTAATAGCACCTAAGTTGTATTTAAATTTATAAATAAAAAAAATAAAAGTAAACTTTCCCCCTCTAAGGCGGACTTTTGCAGACCAGATCCCATGTTCTCTAACACACTATTTCTTAAGTCAATGGCGGGTTTGCGGGGGGCGGGAAAGGGAGGGGTTGAAGGGGGAGTGCGGGAGAGGGGTGCTGCGGGGATATTTAAGGGGGATGAAAATTTCATTGATTTTGCCGTTTTCAAGATATTTGACAAAACACCGGTTCTCGTCCGATCACCGAGGTTAAGCAACGTCGGGCGCGGTCACTACTTGGATGGGTGACCGAAAAACACGAATGTTTGTTCTCGGGTCTTGGATGTTTAATATGTATTTAAGTATGTATCTATCTATATCAGTATGTTTATCCGTTGCTTAGTACCCATAACACAAGCTTTGCCTAGCTTACTTTGGGACTAGGTCAATTGGTGTGAATTGTCCCGTGATATTTATTAATTTATTATTTATTTATATGTCCACGCTATATGAAATAGATGTAATGATTTAAAAAACGAATTTTAACTTGAATTTGATGGTAAAGCACAACGGAATAATAACTTAGGAAATCATCTCTGGAATGAAGTTCTTAGATCAAGTCTTGAGTGAAGCATTAAGAATGCATACACCTATAGGTTTTCTTGACAGACAATGTGTAAAAGACCAAATATCAAAAAAAAGACACCAAGATTTTTATACCTATTTACAATCTGCACTTTGATCCGAAATACTTCCCCGATCCTGAAGTATTCGACCCTGAGGTTTTCTCCTGAGAATAGGGGGAAGAGTGAAATAGCGTTCTTGCCTTTCGGGAGGGGAGGACGGATCTGCATCGGCATTCGGCATGAGGTACGCAAAACTGCAAATTTTGCTGAGGAACTGCAAAATTTGCTGAGGAACTATGAAGTGGTGTCGACTATGGATAAGAACTCGAGGAAATACGCCAAGGGACAGGCTCGAATATTTCAAAGAATCTATTTTTTTACTAGGTTTTTTGACGGGGTGCCCCAGGCAAAGCCCCCCACATGAGGTGCTCATATTCAATGGGAGTACTCTACAGGGTTTAAGGTATCCCCCCCGTATATTAATCTGCCGCGCTCGAGTAACTTCACAAATCCCCTCTTGGGCTCCCCTACTAAAAGCGCCATTATCGCGCCAAACAAGTATGTACTTGCGCCTTTATGAGCAAATATTTTTTATCAAACCCATTTCAAGTTATCACACACATAATGATCCAGATTAACAAAACAAAGAACTACTATATAAACACAATGTACTTAGTCACGCTGCTAGTTTACGACGCGGACTCTACATGACCGGTCGTAATAAACACAATCGTCCTTGTCTAAATTAATGTTAATTTAAAATGTATCAAATACTCCTACTACTAGTTGTTCTTGCGCTAACTTTCGTGTATTTTCGAGGACGCTACAATGAAGCTTATTGGAAGAAACGTGGTGTTGCCTTCTACGAGCGGAATAAGCTGTTTGGTATCATCTGGGACTTCGTGTTCCGCGACCAAGCGCTGTTTGAGGCCCTCAGCGAGTTATACAATAAGTATAAAAACGAGCCAGCGGTCGGCATTGGCTCGTTCATGACTCCGACCTTGTATGTTCTCGACCCTCAGAACATTCAGCATGTAATGCAGTTGGATTTCCAGTCATTCAGCCATAGAGGTATCAATATTAACGAAGGTGATCAACTTGCCGATAATGTTATCTTCATGAACGGACCAAGGTGGAAGCTGATGAGGCAGAAAATGACGCCGCTGTTTACGGCTGCCAGGCTAAGGAACATGTACTATATCATGGACAGAAGCGCACAGGACTTCGTGGAACACTTGAAGGAAAACCCTAACAAATTAAAAGGCAATGGTTATGATACGATTAACGAATTCTGTAGTGCTGCCATCGCAGCTGCAGTGTTCGGTATCGGGACTGAGTCTACATACAAATCTCCCTTCTTAGAAATGGCCCGAAATGCAGTAAAATTAAACTGGAAGACCAATTTAAGATTTGCTATTACAGGGGCTAGTTCGACATTAAGCAGAATCTTGGGTTTGAAATTATTTAAAGAACAAGAGGAATTTTTCATCGGAGCTATCAAAAAAGTTTTGAGGGTTCGTGAGCAAGAGAACACTAAGAGGCATGATTTTGCGGATATCTGCCTGAGCTTACAGAAAGCGGGGACTATGAGGGACCCTGAAACTGGTCAAGAGCTGGAGCCGACCGATGAACTCTTGGCTGCCCAGGGTTTCTTCTTCTTCATCGCCGGAGTTGAGCCAGCAGCGAGCGCAATGTTCGGCGCTTTGATCGAACTAGGAAAACGACCTGACATACAGAAAAAGTTACAGCAAGAAATCGATGAAACGATAGAAAAACATGACAGAAAAATCAGTTACGAAATAATTTCCGAAATGAAATACTTGGACCAAGTTTTGAGTGAAGCTTTAAGAATGCATACACCTATAGGTTTTCTTGGCAGGCAATGCATAAGGGACGCTGTGCTACCTGTCGGCAATATAAGAATTTCCAAAGGCACTAACCTATTTATTCCTATCTATGATTTACATTTTGATCCAAAGTTCTTCCCTGATCCTGAAGTGTTCGATCCTGAGAGGTTTTCTCCTGAGAATAGGGGAAATATTGAAATAGCGTACTTGCCTTTTGGAAGGGGAGGAAGAGTGTGTATCGGCATGAGATACGCCAGACTGCAAGTTATGGCTGGTTTGCTGCATTTATTGAGAAACTATGAAGTTGTGTCGACTGTTGAGAAGAATTCGAGGAAATACGCAAAAGGACAGTTCCAGGTGCGAAGGATTGATACAGACACCGAATTTATACCACGAAAATTGTAATTTATGAAGACATTTACGTACTTATTGTGATTGATGTTTTGAGTGGATTTTGCTAGCTAATTGATTGATTCAGGTGACGTTTGTATCAATGAATAGCATTTCTTACTCTTTAGCTCGGTTGGTTACAATGAAAGGTGCATTGGATTTTGATACACAAAATTAATCCACTTTGGTTATAATATATTTTTACACATGTTTAAATTGTTATTTACTAATTTTGTATTTCTTGTTCTTAAACCTTGTTGCTTAACCCAGTTTTCGATTACTATTAAGTATTAGGTATAGTCGACCAAGTAAGTGCTTTACCATTTTTTGTGACAGTTCCTACATCAGAATAAAAACAATAATGCTGATTGTCACATTGACTTGTAAGTGAAAATAGCCTTTGATGTCTTAAGTCATACAACTGACATTGAACTTTAGGGTGGTAAAGGAGTTTCTTGGTCGACTATACTTATACAATTTTACTGGTCTTTCTACTCTTGCATAATACCGAACCGTTTTCTAAAAAAAGATCTTTCCAGAGCATCAGAAAAATAGGTTAATCTGTTTGTCTGTGGTTCAAATAGCCACAGAACAAGCTAAGAATTTCGTAAGTCTTCTCGGTTTTCCAAGTGGTAGGTACGTATTATTCAACTTTTACAGATATTTTAACTAACTACCTAGGCAAAATAATTGTTATTATCTGATTTGGAGACAGATGTACCGAGTGCTTGTAGTCTGTTTTTTTTTTCGTTATACATAAGTACCTACATACTTTTTTACCAAACTTGAACTTGACAACTTGAAAAAAAGGTTCGTCACCTTAAAGTTGACATTTGCTTGCATAGCTTTTATATAAAACTTGCTGATGCCCGCGGCTTCGCCCCCGTTGCTCCTGATAATAACAAATGCAACAAAAAAAGAATTATCCATTTTGGTGCAGTCGATCGGAAGTTATGCGCTTTATAGCAACACATTCAGCGATTCATTTTTATAAATATTATAGATAGATGTGTCCTATCAAACAATCATAAAAGAAAATAAAACTTATCAAAAACTATAAAAACTTTTCAAATAAAATCCAATGGATATAATTATATAAGCTATATCCGTACTAGTCTTGCAAAATTGCACTACCTATTCCGGTCCGATTCATCATCATCACTGACAAAATATGATAATATAGGTATCTACACGTCCTCAATGGATATGTCTAAAAAATAGCAATGGTTTTATTTTTTTTGAATAGAAAAGTCAATTATAAGAAACTAATTTCAATATTTTTCATTTAGTTCACTACTTTTCAAAATCAATTATTGAAACTATTTTGGTTGATGACGTCAGATTATAATTGAGGGCGCATAGCGAAATTTCTAAATTCTTACGATAAGGCAACCTAACCTAACCTTTTAATTATTTTTTGTGTAAAATCGCTGTCAATTGAAATTGCGAACAATGTAAATAAACCATTTAATGAAATATCCATATTCTAGCACTTGTTTAGTGTATTAATGGTTTAGGATAGTGTTGTGGTAAGTATTGATTAAATAACACACGGATTTAGCTGTAAGTATTTGATGAGGGAAAATGGAAATTAAAGACATTTTAAACACAAGGTTTGTTTCTTCTTCTTCTTCCTTAATGGCGGCCAATAGGCTTGTGCCAATGTCAGTTAATTGCTCTCTTTGGAGCGACGTTGTACGGTGATTGTAGTTTTTGCAACTTGATAGTAAAATTCCAGAAACCACGTGGAGACAACTTGCGCATTAAAAAATAATTTATTGAATCAGGCGTTACTTTGCGGAGGTCCATATTAATGAACTAAAACAATTACTTTGCTCACCCGCGACCTTACAATAGTTACGTTTATGCAAGAAATGTGCGTTCATGCAGTTCCTCCACCTCCACACTGTACGAACACACACAAATCACATAAACCCAACCATCACCACCACCAAGCTACACTGACGCGTTTCGAACTCAACCAGAGCTCATCTTCAGAGTTACCACAACCGTATGCTATGCTACCAAATGTTAAACAATGTTAGACACGAGAGCAATATAGAATTTTGAGATCACTGTAACAGTTAAGGTTAATCGCCGCATAAAACACTATCAAAATTATACCACAACTAGCCAAAGAAACAGAAATACCAAAATCAGATACTGTCTACATCCGCCATGTTCGAATGCCACAAATCGAATCTCCAAGGTTTGTTTACATTGTTTGCAATTTCAATTGACTGACAGTTTAGTGGTACATTGTAACTAGTGTCACTTTACTGGCGCTGTCAGAGTGCTACATGTCACACAGCGGGTCCAAATCAAACTCTGTAGTTAATCCACGCATAGATTGTGAAGAATTCTAAATAATGCTTTCCACACCGATTAAAGTACAACTTGGACCGTCTACGAAATTTACTTCAATGTCAAATGAAGAGGATTGCTTATTTTGGTATGTAATAATGCATTACATTATATTAAAATTAAATAACAACAGAAAACAATTTAAGAAGCATTTATCTCGAAATTGTTTTCGATTTACTATATATACTTACATTACAAAAAAATAGACATCCCCAATTGGAACAAATACGTGGTACAAGAGACATCGCAAATCGCAACAGCGTCTATATTACGTCATTCACGGCTCATACCAAAATGTCAGAGTACATACTAATAAATAGTAGATAATTGTCAAGGTCATGAGGCCAAGCAATTGCGCACACGCAGTGTGCCGAAAATACAACTGATTATCCTGTACTGTATTATTAGATAAATTGTTAGGGTGAGTGGGGGTAAGATGAAAATAAGATGAAAAGCAGTGTAAGATGAAAAACGCTTGGGTGCTACGAGTAGTTTTTCATCTTACACTGCTTTTCATCTTACCCCCACTCACTATAACTATCATCATCATCGTCAACCCAGCCTTTATATATCCTCTCAAAATGAGACGGCCTGGGCCGTAGTACCCACGCGGGCCCAATGCGGATTGGGAACTTCACCCGCACCATTGAATTTCTTCTTAGGTGTGTGCAACATGATTTCCTTAACCGTATAGCTCATATTAATTTTGGAATGTAATTTTGCACATAAATTCCGAAAACTCAGAGAATGTGAGTCCAGGTTCGAACCCACCCACGACCCTCTGGTTGAGAGGCTAACCCATTAGCTTACCACGACAAGGTTCGCGGATATTGGTGCGGATATCCCGCGCATCACTATTTTAGACCACTTAAAAAATGCATCATAATAGGTAGATGACCTGTTGTATGTAGTATAGGTATCGCCACGACAGTTGAGGTCACGCACACAACAACATGTCATGTAATGACTGCGGGATTTGGACATTTATTCGTACCGATAGCAAGTTCAACAGAGTCAACAGTGAATTGCAAAATGGGATTCGATTTGTAGCATTCGAACATGGCGGATGTAGACAGTATCTAATTTTGGTATTTCTGTTTCTTTGGCTAGTTGAAGTATAATTTTGATAGTGTTTTATGCGGCGATTAACCTTAATTAACAGTGATCACAAAATTCTGTATTGCTCTCGTGTCTGACATTTTTTAATGCGCAAGTTGTTTCCACGTGGTTTCTGGAATTTTTCTATCAAGTTGCAGAAACTACAATCACCGTACAACGTCGCTCCCAAGAGAGCTTACTTCGACACTGGCGAAATTGTCCTACCTTTAAAGTGGGACAGAAGCCATATTTTTAAAAAAGAAGAAGAATTGCAAAATTGTCAAAAGTTTTCTTTAACCTAAATAGGTTAAGAATTATTTAGGAAAATAAATCCAGTTCAAACAAAACAGAAAATAAAACATTTTGATTTATTTTATTTAAATGAGATAAGCTTATTTTTCTCCATTTATAAAATTCCGATTCTTTTTTTGCGAATATTTCTTATCAGTTTCAAATTGTTTTATTTCAATAATAGGTTATATTAAAAAATAAAGGTTATGATATGCATAATATTGCGTAGGTATTTTATCACAAGATCGTATAATTTATAATTATGTTATTTTCATTCAATCACTGATTTCGTTCATTCACTACTTGTTTGCAATCAGTACTTTATGTAGCTGTGTGTGTAATCATTCGCCTCAACTCTCGTAGCGAGACTTATAAGTATAGTGACGTGTCCGTATAAACAAATTGACGTTCCAAATAAGAAAAATGGCTTAAGTTCCATATAAATTCTGTGCACTACGACATACACATGAGTCACTTGCGAGGACAATGTCGCGGGCAAAAGCTAGTAAACTGTAAAAAACTATGCTGTTTGTTTTAAAAGGAAAAATATTTGAGAAAATACCTATGTGTCTGACTCGTTATAAAAGATGACAAAAAATCTAATGCGAAGTAAACAATGAATCAAGGACGACTGGTCAGAGAGCCAAAAAGCGGTATCAACAACCATCATTTGCTGACCATAACAAAGTCTGTATGTCTATTTTCGTATTCAAAACAAATTGATTAAATACATAGTTATCATTAATTGGGAGAAAAAACATATACTTAAAGGTGTAAATACAAGACACCCCCTGTTTCACCATTCATTGATCAAATTTATTTGACTGATAAATGTGATGCCGTCTCTGTTTGTTTTGTCAGTTAAAAATTAATCAATGGGTGGTGAAACAGCCCCTAAAACTACTTTTAAATTAAAATAACTAAAACTAAACCAAATTAAAAAAGAGAGGTGGACCTCTTGGCATGGTAACCATCACATCACGCAGGCAGCATTCCCGCGCTGAACTGCGATTGCGATTCTTTGCGCGAGAAAGCTAATTTACTTATCGGCGCCAACATACCTACCTACCTACCTACCTACCTTGTTTTATTTTGATAGTTTTTTCTTTAGATTTGGTTGAGTAAAGTAGTGGTGTTTATTAAAATAAAAATGTGAATGTTTCACGTAAATATGACAGTAAAGCATTTCTCGTAAAAAAATGCCACCTTTATTTTTTTTAGGGTTCCGTACCCAAAGGGTAAAAACGGGACCCTATTACTGAGGCTCCGCTGTCCGTCCGTATGTCCGTCTGTCATCAGGCTGTATCTCATGAACCGTGATAGCTAGACAGTTGAAATGTTGACAGATGATGTACTTATTTATTTCGGTTGCCGCTATAACAACAAATACTAAAAAACAGAATAAAATAAATATTTAAGGGGGCTCCCATAAAAGAAACGTGTTTTTTTGCCGTTTTTATAGATAAAGGTACGGAACCCTTCGTGCGCGAGTCCGACTCGCACTTGGCCGGTTTTTCTTTAGATTTGGTTTAGTAACATACAGTGATGTTGATAAAAAAAATGTCAATGTTTCATGTAAATATGACAGTAAACGACTTCCATATTTCTTGTATTTATTGAACAATTTATTGAATCAGGCGTTAGGTACTTTGCGGAGGTCCATATTAATGAACTGAAACAATTACTTTGCTCACTCGCGACCTTACAATAGTTACGTTTATGTAAGAAATGCGTGTTCATGCAGCTCCTCCACCTCTACACTGTATGAACAGACACTAATCACACAAACCCAACTATCACCACCACCAAACTACTTACACTGACGCGTTTCGAACTCAACAAGAGCTCAGCTCGACAGCGGAGTCTCAGTAATAGGGTCCCGTTAGCACCCTTTAGATACAGAACCTTAAAAAAAGCTTGTTAAAATACCCTAGGTAACGAATGACAGTTCCATACATTTTGACACTACTTAACCTTGGGTTTGCACTTAACTCGGAGTTATATCATATGTTAACTCTGGTCCATGTAAGTCCGCGTAAGAAGCTATAGTTCAGTTATTTATTTAATGGCCGCGCGGTCTGGCGCAGCTGGCAAACTGCCAACATTTTGGAGTCGCACGCGCAGCTCTGCCCGAATATCAAAGTTCAAATCAAAGTGAACGAGTGTTAACTCAACGCACGAATGAAAATTCAAGAACTGAAGGTTATTTCTATAGATGCCATACGTCGATTCCACAGAACTAATAAGGCTGGATTTTACCAAACTTTTATTCCGAGAATAACCCTTACTTTCAGATAGTAATGTCAAATCAATATGGCGGTTTGACATTACTATCTGAGAGTAAGCGTTATTCTCGGAATAAAAGTTGGTAAAATCCAGCCTACGAGGGATAGCCATATTCCTGTGAAAAATTATTATGCTTGTAATGTATTAAACATGTCAACAGTATGTAAAATTTACATAACATGTAAAATGAGTCAGAACCGATTTTTTTAGAAATTAACATTTGATAGCACAGTGAACGGTTGCGGTTCTCTGAGGATGAGCTCTGGTTGAGTTCGAAACGCATCAGTGTAGTTTGGTGATGGTGATATCTAGTTGGGTTTGTGTGATTTGTGTGTGTTCATACAGTGTGGAGGTGGAGGAACTACACGAACACGCGTGTTTTTACATAAACGTTGCTATCGTAAGGTCGCGGGTGAGCAAAGTAATTGTTTTAGTTCATTAATATCTGGATCTCCGCAAATTAACGCCTGATTCAATAAATTACTCTACGGTTATAGAGATGGCACGAGTAAATGGCTCACAACTGTGTAAGGTAAATAAAATCATCAACCCAGCCTATAAGCTACGTATATATACGTACCTTACTCTGCAGGGCACACACACCAGGTGTGTGCAGGTTTCCTTACAATATTTTCCTTCACCGTAAAGCTAATGGTAAATTACAAATTTTATTTCGTAATTTCAAATGTAATGTATTTATTCACCACTGGAGACCAAAGGGTTGGCAGCTATAATATCATTCAACGAATCTCCATCGCTATTCAACGGGGGAATGCTGCCAGCCTTTTGGGTACGATGCCACGGGGGCCTTTTAAAGACTTAATCTACTTATTAGTTTTTATGTTAGACATTTAGTTTATAGTTAAGTTTTATTAATTGTTATTTTTTCTTAATATTTGTATTCTTTTCTTAGTTTAAATAAAATTTATATTGGAGGTGAAATAAAAATTCGGAGTACGTAAATTACGAAAAGTCAGAGCTATGTGAGCCCGCGCTCGAACCTACGACCCTCTGCTCAAACCACGCGCTGCCACGGTTTTTTAGATACTTAAAGTACATAATAATTACTGTCGTTGTGATAAATCGTCATTATTTTTGCTTAGAAGAAGGTATTTGCGTTATCTATAAAAGTGATTTGTGATACCTACTGATAACAGACCTATTTATATTTCAATTGTAGGTTTTGTTTTCGTATGTGATCTTTATCTTGGATAAAGAAGCACCTGTTGCAACAAGGTAAATGTCCTAGTGTTTGACATACTATACCCACTAGATGACACCTTGTTGTCACCTCTAGCTAATGATATAAAATTATAGTTGAGAACTATACGATAGTGACCAATATTCGGTCGTCTACCTTACTACGCATGCTAACGTTTTTCAATTCAATGTTATGTGATAATATCCGCCATATTTCCAAAGTAAACAGATGAGATGATACAACGATAACACGTATAAAATAATTCCGCAGAAATTGGTTAAGGTATAGGTATATTTATTGTTTTATAAATATAATTAAATAAGGTGATGTATTACCATTTTCTAATGGTGATGCAAAGTTATATTTCAACTAACTACACATTGAAAGCGTTTTGTTCACTAAATACAACACCGGTCCAAGTATAGCACCTTAAGGCACACCGACTATTGTTAAAAGCTTTTACGTGATATGATAAATAAGTAAAATAACAATACCTAACTACGATACACAATATTTAAAAGTGAAGGTAATCCAGTTTATCTAATCCTCCGTTGCCACACACAGTAATAATTACGGTGTGTTTCAGCGCTGGAAGCATGTTGTAGATTTGCTTCACAAAAACTAAATTATATAATAATGAATGTTGTGTTTTAAGTTATAGCAAAGTATTTTTTATTTTCATATCCGTGATAATAACGGCTATAGGTACTTAATTTTATTAATTCCAAGCTTTAGTGATTATTCATCATCATATTATTTGCATAAAAACTGTGACTATCATCTGTACTTTATTGCTACCATGAAAAACTGGCTCACTGTCAGAGATTTTCATCGAAATGATACCAGAATTAAAGATGTTGACAATACCAATGGCTCAATTACCTTCACATTTAAAAGCTGCATACAGTTAATAAATATATAAAATAAGGATAGTATATAGTTCCATATAATACTTGAATACGGGTCCAAATCCAATCCGTTAGAAAGCCTTAACGTATAAATTTTCGTAACTTACCAAACTTACAGGGAACAACTTATAACTGAGGTTGGTGAGGAACTCCTTCTTCTGCGGGTCATACATGTCCGAAGGCTTGAAGCCCCTCTTGGTGACCAGAGCGCTGTTGACACTGGAGGAACTCTTGACGTCATCGTAACTGTCACGGTGGACGACCCTGTCGTTAATGGAACGGAAACTTGACATCTTGTTCGAGGAGTACTGACTCTCGCTGATCGTCATCATTTTGATGGTTTCACTACACTTTAGTTTTTATGACACGAGTGGGTAAACGCCTGGAGTCGACTGAGTGAGATCTAAAAAGAAACGATGATTAATATTTGCGCGCGTGTGAGTGATTGTTTCAGTTGAGTTTTTGAGCTTTAACGCGTTGCGCGGCATTGGTGTGTGTGTTTGTTATTGTGTGGGTTTCGCTTGTTTTGTGTTTATTATTAGTTTTGGCCCATTTTTGAGTGGTAAAGGTGTTTGGTCGTTCGTTACTTTACTGCGTTTTGTTTAACATTAGGATTTCAACGATCAAACTCGCGCTTGTTTTTCTGTATCCAATGTCGGAAGTGGAAAATAGTAATGTGTTAACAATTATTATTGTAAAACAATCCAAGTTTAAATGTAGGTGTTACCACGATTATCAGTAACACCTCAATTTTATTAAAAACATGTGCGCATTTTTTAATAATAAACGAAACGTAGTATAAGTTTATCCATTATTTTCACTCTGAGTGTAGTAGACACTAACAGTTGAAACTGTTGTTATACAAAAACAGTTCAATGATTTGAGTAACAACTTTAATACTACTTAGAAAATGTATTAACTATCTGTTATGATTGATTTCAAATGCCATTTCACACTTTTAACCACGACGAGGGAACTGAACCAAACAAGTCCACCAAAGCATAACATTCTAAATATAACAATTCTATCATTGCACTAGTTACGCATTTAAAACGACAAAAACAAACAAAAAAACAATGAAACAATATGGTGGAACGACGAATTCACCAACGCGAGAGCGTTTGCGCTTAGGAAAATCGCTTTAAATTAATAAAAAAAACACTGATGTATATAATACACACTCGTATTTTGAATACAATAAGACTGTTTATCGTTTGTTTTCGATGGACATGTGCACACGGGGTGAAATTTTCTTACTGACTAAATTGAGTCCTGAAAGACTGTTGCATAATACGTAGAAAAGCTCGCCGTCGCAGGGTGGCCACGCGGTTGGGCTTTCCCGGATAATATCAATCAAGGCAATGAACTAAAGAACTTCGAGAAAGTGTTTTAACGTGGAAGTGGAGAAAATACTGAAGCAGATTGTGGACACGGAACTCAAGGTGGTTGAATACAGTGAGAAGCTTAGCATTCCGTAACGACACTAAAGAACTTGAATCTGAACTGAAAAGAATAAGTGGTGGTACTCAGCCAACTGCAACTGCCCCTCCCCTCGTCCGTATTTTACGTACTTTTACACTAAATTTTTCGGTGTTTACTTTAATGAGATTTATTTAAACAATGAATATTATTAAATACAATTAAACAACTAAAACTGAATATAAGCTAAACTAAAACTACAAACTAAAAATACCGTCGAGATTTTCCGCCACAGGCATATTACTGGTGTTCAAGGCTGGGAATTAAACTTAGGGTCACGGAGGAGTTGACAGATGGGGTCTATAATGACTCCCATAAAATTTTTATTGCGAATTTTCAAGCCCATAACGTTTTCTGTCATAATTTTTCTTCGTCATATTATCGGAACTCATAATATTAAACTACATAAATTGGAGGTACGATTTTCTTAAGTCATAATTATTGTAAGGAACAATAAGTAAAGTCATATGATTCAGTGTCATGAATGCATCACTCTTCATAATGTTAAAGGTAATAAAGTCACTCATAATAATTATTTCATGGTCTTTTTTCGCAGGTCATAGTTATTTTTAGGCATAATATTACTTTGTAATAACATTCAGTGTCATGGTTGTATGACATTTCATAATATTAAAGGTAATAATCCTTTTCTGTGCTGTCATAAAAAAAAACCTAACATCGAAGGGTAAGGCGGGAGCTACGCTACGCTTCGCTCCCGCCTTAGCCTTCTGAACCTAACCTGTCCGAGTCGCTTCTACCCTGAAAGGTCATGCTCGCTCGCTTCGCTCGCTCACTGCCAGCGATATGCCTAACAATGTTTCTGAATAATTATCGATATTCCTTTAGATGTTATAGATTTCGATGTATATGCTTAGTGCATTTTAGGTAATGCAAAATTATGACTGAAAACAATTATTACTTTAAGATATATGCCTTACAATGTTTGTGAATAATCAACGATATTCCGTTAAATTTTATTGATATCAATATTATGACTTCTTAACGTTATGATCAATACGATTATGGATCATTGCAGTTAGAACTATTAAGCGATATGCTTTAAAAAATTATGACCATCGATATTTATGAGCAAGAAATTAAGGACATCGATTTCTGACTTTCAAAATTCGGATAAAAAAGATTATGGGAGAAAGATTATGGGGATTATGGGGTCAAAGATGACTTATATAGATATAGAAATATTTAGAATGTAGGGCTTTGGCGGTAAGAAGCAATATGCTGGCTCACAGGATCGCACGCTGTACGACAAGTGTTAAAATCTCGCTATTTAAAGCTTACTGCCAATCTATGTACACGTGCAGCCTTTGGACCGGGTATAGTCTGAAATCGTTAAGGGCCCTACGTATCCAGTATAATAATGCTTTCAGAATGCTGCTGGGGCTGCCAAAATACTGTAGTGCATCGGGGATGTTCACAAACTCCCACGTAACTAGTTTTGACGCAATATTGCGCAAACGGGCGGCATCCATGTTGTTTAAGTTGCGAGCACCAGCAGCCTTCTGGAAGTGATTGTTGATCGGTGGGACAGCCCCATACTGAGCTCGTGGGTGAAGCTGCACACGACGTCGTGTTACTTCACCGGGAGGATGCTGTTGTAGTCGTTGCAATATGAACGCTGCAACTACTACAGCAGCATTGACGATCCATATTATCTGACTTCCTTATTACTAACATAGATTTAAGTACAATTGTTAGTAACAAAGTGGACGAATGTTTTAGTCTGAAATAAATTTAATTAATTCATTCATTCAAAATTCATTTAATTGACCCCAAGACACTGGCCGCATTAGTACCTACCTCTCTAAACCGCTATTCCCAATCTTTGAGAGAGGAGTGCCAACCCTGGGGTCCCCTGAGCCCAAAATCAGACGTGAAGACTAACCTTTAATGGATCTTAATCATCATCATCATCATCATTTCAGCCGAAAGACGTCCACTGCTGAACATAGGCCTCCCCCAAGGCTCGCCAAACAGATCGGCCCTGCGCCATCCGCATCCAATGCGTTCCCGCTACCTTCACCAGGTCGTCGCTCCATCTTGTTGGAGTCCAACCTACACCGCGTCTTCCGGTCCGCGGACGCCACTCGAGAACCTTTCGACCCCATCGGCCGTCAGTTCTACGGGCGATGTGCCCTGCCCACTGCCACTTAAGTCTAATGATTCTTCGAGCTATGTCCGTAACTTTAGTTCTTGCGCGGATTTCATCATTTTTAATGCGATCCCGCGGAGAAACTCCAAGCATAGCCCTCTCCATCGCCCTCTGAGTGACTTTGAGCTTTCTTATAAGATCCATCGTTAGCGGCCACGTCTCAGTGCCATAAGTCATCACTGACAACACACACTGGTCAAAGACTTGACTTGAGACACTGCGGTATATTGGATGACAAGATATTGTGGAGCTTCCCGATTTGTGTATCTTAATCTTAATCTTTAATTGGCTGAGACTTATCCCTCCAGCGTGATCATCGGAGGCACCCGACGGCGCGACCGCTGCGCCAGCGTCTAAATCGAGAACGAGTTTCGCCACCAACGAACGGCCGTTTTGTAAGATATTATATCCACAGTTAACACGCTACTTGCATGGATTAATGTTATTTTATTCTTATAGTTGACCAAGTAAGTGCTTTAGCTTTTATTTTTATGACAGTCACTTCAGCAGTATAGAAACAATAAGCTCCCTATTTCGCAGTAGGTAGGTAGGTACCTACTAATTTTGTTGTTGTCTCTTTTTTATTATACTTATTATGTTGCAAATTATAAGGCTGATTGTCACATTGAATTGTAAGTGAAATGAAAAAAACAAACCGCCTTCAAAAAACACCCAGAAACTAAAAAGAAAAAATATATATAAAGTAAAATTGTATCGACTAGAAAAAAAAACCAGGAAAATGTTTTTCTACTAATCTGTTTCAAATCCTGACTAGGTCCGCTACCCCTGGTGGGAGCCCCTTTTCTCCCATAATCTTTTTTATCCGAATTTTGAAAGTCAGAAATCGATGTCCATAATATTCTTGCTCATAAATATCGATGGTCATAATTTTTTTAAAGCATATCGCTTAATAGTTCTAACTGCAATGATCCATAATCCTATTGATCATAACTTTAAAAAGTCATAATATTGATATCAATAACATTTAACGGAATATCGTTGATTATTCAGAAACATTGTAAGGCATATATCTTAAAGTAATAATTGTTTTCAGTCATAATTTTGCCTTACCTAAAATGCACTAAGCATATACATCGAAATCTATAACATCTAAAGGAATATCGACAATTATTCAGAAACATTGTAAGGCATATCGCTGCCAGCGAGCGAGCGAAGCGAGCGAGCAAGACCTTTCAGGGCAGAAGCGACTCGGACAGGTTAGGTTCAGAAGGCTAAGGCGGGAGCGAAGCGTAGCGTAGCTCCCGCCTTAGCCTTCGATGTTAGGTATTTTTTTATGACAGCACAGAAAAGGATTATTACCTTTAATATTATGAAATGTCATACAACCATGATACTGAATGTTATTACAAAGTAATATTATGGCTAAAAATAATTATGACCTGCGAAAAAAGACCATGCAATAATTATTATGAGTGACTTTATTACCTTTAACATTATGAAGAGTGATGCATTCATGACACTGAATGATATGACTTTACTTATTGTTCCTTACAATAATTATGACTTAAGAAAATCGTAACTCCAATTTATGTTGTTTAATATTATGACCCTCCCCCAGCATTGGCTCTATGACCTATACAACAAGGTGTCTCAATCCAGAATATTTCATATTTCATCAGGTGGTTGGGAATATTGCAATGTATGTATTTTTTGGGCTCGTTCGATTCGTCTCGACGACTTTGGTAACCAGGGGCAAAAAGTACAGTCAGCAAAAAGAGCTTGTATTAAAAAAAAATAAAAAAAATAAAAAAATATCAAGGGACAATTCACACCTATTGACCTAGTCCCAAAGTAAGCTTAGCAAAGCTTGTGTTATGGGTACTAAGCAACGGATAAACATACTTATATAGATAAATAAATACTTAAATACATAGAAAACATCCATAACTCAGGAACAAATATTCGTGCTCATCACACAAATAAATGCCCTTACCGGGATTTGAACCCAGGACCTCTTGCTTCGTAGGCAGGGTCACTGCCAACTAGGCTAAAGCGGTCGTTATTAAAAATATTTTTTAATAAAAACTAATTTCAAACTAGAAAATATTAGAATAATGGCATTGTTGGCGACATTGGTAGAATGGTTCGTAGCGAAGAATTTGCAGCGGCAAGATGATGCCAAAAACTCAGGTCAAGGAAATACTTCACGTCAGCTGTTCTTGACAGTGATCTGAGGCGAGGTTGCCACTTCAAAATATAGATTTAGATGTAACTTTAATGGCTGCGTAACAATGCCGATAAAAATCCTACTCCCGCTACTATCTCCGCCTCTATGTATCCCATCTCAGAGGACAGGGTACATCAATTGACCAAAATCGTTATTTCCTAGTACTTAAAATACTTTTTCTCAAAAATATCCGTAAAAGTTGACATTATTCTTTACATATCAGAACGTGAAGTGCATAGTTTATGGTCAGTAAAAAAAATAAAAAGTTAAAAACATTGCAGGCGCGATAAACTCGACAACAATGTCGCATACAAATTCCATTATTGTCGAGTCTCAAACTTTTTAAAAAGTTAAAATGGCCATGGTAATAAGTTGGCACTATTCGTATACAGCCAATTCAAATAACCGGTATCAGTTGTTTTGTCGGAACTCCAGACTTTTTTTAAACAGCTTGTGGTGTTTTCGGTAGAAAAATACACCTGCAGTTTTTTTTAATGAAAAAATGCGGGAAAGGGTTTAGTGACATTTAATTTTAAGTGATTTGCAATTCTTTGTACCTATTTAAGTTAATATAAGGTTATTCTATTTTTTTTCCTTCACCATTTTTGAGAAAAGCTTTATATTAGTCTCGGCTGGAATAGCAATTGCTGGCTTCGTATTAGTTAAACGGACTCGCAAGCTCGTCCGTTTAATACTCATACTCAGCCAGCAATTGCCTACTTCCAGGCCACGACAATAATGTACTATTTTCTCACTACGGTTTTTTACTGAAGCTTATTTTCACAATCGCGTTTTTTCCCAACTTAATCGACAACCAACAACTCCAACAACATTTTTTATCGAGTGCTGGTGTGGAGACCGCGGACCACAAGAAGAAGTGTGGGAAGACCCCAGATGAGATGGTCTGATGACATTAAAAGTTACGCCGGACCGTACTGGCTCAGGAAGACGGTGAATAGGACGAAGGAAAAGCCTGAAAAAGAAGAAGAGAGATGAATCGACAACAGAAACATAGATAGGTTTAGGTACGGTAATGTTAACTTTGCATCAGCCCGAAGGCCCAAAAAGCACACAGAAGAAGGAGCTCCGCTCAGTCGACACTGTTTCTTTGTCAATTCAAATTGGGAAAAAACGCTACTGTGAAAATAAGCTTCAGTAAAAAAGTATGGTGAGAAAAAGGCATTTGGGAAAAAATGCGAATTGAGATTTTTCTACTAGGAAAAAACCGGCCAAGAGCGTGTCGGACACGCACAAGGTAGGGTTCCGTAGCCATTACAAAAAAATCAAGTAATATTTTTCTAAGGATTTCGTATGTGTACGGAATCATCCAAGTTTAGGTATGTTTTATACCTTAGGCTACTATTTACTCTTAAACTACAAATAATTTCCAAGCAATCTTAGCCGCTATAATTTTCCTAGTAAATTTGATATATTTACTACCCTTCTGAATTTTTTCAAATTTTTCCACCCAACAGTTTAGATTTTAGAGGGGGGGGGGACGGCCGATTTTAATGAAAATTTTTACTTTAAAGTTGAATATTTCGCAAACAGATCACTGAATAGAAAAATCATGTTAGCAACCCCACAATGATTTTAAAAGACCTATCCAACGATACCCCACACTATAGGGTTAGCCGAGAAAAAAAAAATCACCCCCACTTTACGTCTATGGGAGGTACCCTAAAAATTTTTTTTTTACTTTTTTTTATTCATTCACTTTGTCGGCGTGACTGATATATATATTGATGCCAAATTACAGCTTTCTAGTAGGTACTAACAGTCTCTGAGCTTAGCCGCGGACAGACAGACAGACAGACAGACAGACGGACAGACATGGCGAAACTATAAGGGTTCCTAGTTGACTACGGAACCCTAAAAACGCTACTGTGACAATAAGCTTCAGTAAAAAAGTATACTGAGAAAAAAGCATTTGGGAAAAAATGCGAATTGAGATTTTTCTACTAGGAAAAAACGATTTTAGTAAATTGATCTTAACAGTCCCCTGCACAACTTCCTCACAGAATGTGAGACTTGGGTCGTAGTTCCCTAGAGGGCTCAGATCGGAATGTGTGCAGACAGGTTTCCTCGCGATATTTACTTCATCATGAAGCTCAGAGGTGCGAGCCCGGGCGACATGGTTTCGAACCATGTGCTGCTTGAGAGGCCATAGAAAAATATTTTTTTAGGCATGTAGCCTATACTTACTGTTAGCCATTGGCATGCCGTAAGAGGACCCTGGAAGTACTGACGCGTTTATATAAAGCTCAGGAATTCCCGTAGGTTATCATGGAATCATGTTTGTTCAAAGATTCATTCATCGAAGTTGGCCTCTACCGTATATGAGTCAATGTTATTGCCTTGGTACCACCTGTTATACTTCTACGTCAGCATAAACAACCGGGAATATTGCTATGTGTATCCGTTGTAAAATGTACCTACATTCATCATCATCATCATCCCAGCCTATATACGTCCCGCTGCAGGGCACAGGCCTCCTCTCAGAATGAGAGGGGTTGGGCCGTAGTTCCCACGCGGGCCCGAATGTCTTCACAGGTGTATGCAGGTTTCCTCACGATGTTTTCCTTCACCATAGAGCCCATGGTAAATTTCAAATGTGATTGATTTCGCACGTAAATTCCGAAAAACTAGCGAGCCAGGATTTGAACCCACGACCCTCCGCTTGAGAGGCAATAGGTCAAACCACTAGGCCGCCACGGCTTTAATGTACATTAC
The DNA here is from genome assembly GCA_947859365.1 of Archips crataeganus. Taxonomy (NCBI): domain Eukaryota; kingdom Metazoa; phylum Arthropoda; class Insecta; order Lepidoptera; family Tortricidae; genus Archips; species Archips crataeganus. The sequence goes on along the minus strand of OX402070.1, from coordinate 1,541,378 downwards.
TTGTATTTAATTGTGCATGTCATTTAATTTATAAATATGTATTTAATTTAGAAAAGTCAGAAATATATACCTACCTAGCCGAAGCTGAGATTCTCTGAGTTCCTCATCAGTTTGAATGCGTTGGTTTGCTACCTAATCCTTCACGTTAAAACAGCTAGACAGACGGATTTGGGTGAAATTTGATATACAGAATAACTGGACGTCTGGAATAACACACGGGCTACTTTTATCTCGATATTCCCACGAGATCCACGTAACATCCTAAAAGCTTGAGAGGGCCGTACTAGTATCAGCCGTATCAGTGATACGGGGCCCCCAGGCTACAGAGGCCCCTAACGTGTGTAAGCAAAAATTAGCAAAATGTTATCCACAATGTCACTTAATCTCGTGCTTCCAGGGAAAGCCCCGTAACTAATTTTGATACAGGGCTCCTCCAAGGCACGCTACGCCACTGGGCTTGACCACTAAGTTTTTTTTTTTTTTAATTTATTTCTCATAGGTATCACATACACTGGCTTACTATCTAAATCCACTCGCCAAACTGATATGACAGTTTGTTGGCGAGAACACGCTCATTACAATTTAGTTATATGCAAGTACCTATTTAATTTAAACATGCATCTAAATACAAAAATAAAACAATAATTACAAACAAATACTACAGAGATGTGGATACTTTTTTAAAAATGTACCCTAAGGCAGTTTTTGCAAAAGAATCCTTTTGAGAGTATTTTTAACTTTCCTTATGGTACACTGATTTCCTTCTCTTAGCCACTCAATCTTGTCATATTTTTGGAACTAGGAACTTATCTGTTTGTTTACCATAATAATTTAAAGACATGGGTATAATTTTGCACGGATGTTTGTCCTACAATGTAAATGAAGACCATGATTTAAGTTTTGGGAATTCCCATGAGAATTTAGTGAAATCCCGGAATTTCAATTCGACTGCCAGATCGATAATCGATCGATTTAGGCGAGCGTAGCTGCTTTTTTCCCGGTATTTTCACGAGCTCGGGATAAAATTTCAACCGCTAGATACCCCCTATTTCACCATCCATTGATCAAATTTATTTGACGGATAAATGTGATGCCGTCTCAGTTTGTTTTGTTCGAATAGACGGAGACGGCATTACATTTAACAGTCAGTTAAAATTAATCAATGGGTGGTGAAACAGCCCCTTAGAGATGAAATTTAGCACGGGTATTTTTTTAAGCAACAAAACCTACCTAGAAAGAAAGTTTGACGATTAAAGCCACAAATAAAAACCGGCCAAGAGCGTGTCGGACACGCCCAGGGTAGGGTTCCGTAGCCATTACGAAAAAATCAAGTAATATTTTTCTAAGGATTTCGTATGTGTACGGAATCATCCAAGTTTAGGTATGTTTTATACCTTAGGCTACTACAAAACTACAAATAATTTCCAAGCAATCTTAGCCGCTATAATTTTCCTAGTAAATTTGATATATTTACTACAATTCTGAATTTTTTCAAATTTTTCCACCCAACAGTTTAGATTTTGGAGGGTGGGGACGGTCGATTTTAATGAAATTTTTCACTTTAAAGTTGAATATTCGCAAACAGATCACTGAATAGAAAAATCATGTTAGCAACCCCGCAATGGTTTTAAAAGGCCTATCCAACGATACCCTATACTACAGGGTTAGTCGAGAAAAAAAAATCACCCTCACTTTATGTCTATGGGAGGTACCCTAAAAAAATTTTTTTTACTTTTTTTTATTTAATCACTTTGTCGGCGTGACTGATATATATATTCATGCCAAATTACAGCTTTCTAGTACTAACAGTCTCTGAGCTTAGCCGCGGACGGACAGACAGACAGACAGACAGACATACAGACAGACGGACAGACATGGCGAAACTATAAGGGTTCCTAGTTGACTACGGAACCCTAAAAATGAGCAAATAATATGTAAAAATAAACAATATGCTGAGGTTTGTCATAATAAGGAGCTGACGCCGCTCCCGAGGAACCTAATGAAAATAGCGAAGTAACTTTTAAGAATTTTCGGGAAGCAGCGGTTAAAGTCTAGTACTGGGCTGTCCCATAAGTAAAGAGACAAGTTTGAAATAAAAATATTTAATGAAAAAATATAATAAAGTGCTAACATTTACATTACGTCCAATCAAGAATATATTCAAATTTGTTATTTTATATTAAATTTGCTTGTGGAATGCCTTTATAGCCAATTTTTCTGAGGTTTATTGTTGCTCGCCACATTACAGCTTTTCCTGACCTAGTTGCCACAAGTTTAGCCGATCTAGTCCATCGATGTTTAAATGCAGCCAATGATTTGGGTTTTTCCGTTTGTTTTTTATATTCTCGTTTGCATAAATACCAAAAAGTTTCAATACCACGAGCTTGGGGAACATTTGGGGCGTTATTATGTTTTCGTATAAAATCTATCCCCGCAACCTGTAAATGTTGGGTGACTTCGGTGGTGTAGTGGCATGACGCCATATCCGGCCAGAATATAATTTCTTCCCCATGGTAATATTTATCAATGAAGGGAATCAATCGCTTTATTATACATTCTCTCAGGTAAATGCGTGCGTTTATAGAGCCTGTGCAAATATATGGTTCAGACGTATTACCACTCTGGTCTATGGCTTGCCAAACTAGGTATTTATTGAAAAATTTGGCCTTTGGTATGATTTTTTGTGAATAATCTACAGCGTCCCGAACCCGATTGTTTGCATGGTAGTATTGCTTCCCAGGAAAGGAACATCCATTGGGTTCACGGGCACGTAGGTCTCGTCATCAATTATAAGAACTTTTTTCGGTGTTTGTTCATACCCTCTTCGGCATCCTTTTTTTAGCTCGCACTTCCTGGTCTTTAATATATTTAGGAGCAGATAATTTTGCAAACGTTTTAAGCTATAGGTCGTGTGTTTTCATTCGAGCTATACTTGACTTCGATATTTTCAATTTATCCGGCAGCAACTCTAACAGACGTCGAGGGTTTCCGTCTATAAACTTTTTTACCTTATTTATATTTTTAGGTGACGAAACAGTACGTTTTCTTCCAGAAATATTTTTATAAATATCTCCATGCGTTTCTTCAAAACGCTTATAATTCGATACAAAGTAGTTCTTCTGACTCCCTCTGGAGAAAAATGACGTATCGTGTCCGTTTTTCCATGACATTTATAAAATTGAAAAATTCTTTTTGCAAATACTTCGTGTTCAGCTCTCTTTATAATTAAAACTTTAAAAATACTTTCGAAATTCCCGCTTAATCTGACTGATATAATGCCTACGGCGGCCATGACAGTTATTTTTCTTAAAAAAATGAAAATATTTTCAACCAGTTTGAAATTTGAAATTTGTCTCTTTACTTCTGGGACAACCTTTATAATGATATTAGTACTGGGGCTAAATTCAGGAACGGGCCTTCACGGGTATGGTAGCGGTAATTCAATCGTTTGGGTTGGGTTTGGTTTGAACTGCTATTCAGGAATGCCAAAAATCACTGGTTTGCGAGAGGTTTGGGATGAGCCTTATTTGTTTGTATATTTATTTATTTATTTATTTATTTATTTACAAAGCGAATTAATAGGAAAATAAGGGTCATCCCAAGCTCAACCCATTCCTATCCTCTCCCAAACGATTGAATTACTGCTCGCAAACCGTATTGGGCCGTTCCTGAATTTAGCCCCTGCGTTCATCGTCATCGTTCACCCGAAAGACGTTCACTGCTGAGCATACTTAGTGTTGTGTAGCAAAAGTTAATTTACAAACTTTCGATCTACCTTCCTGCTTAATTTGTATAAAGATGCTACAGAGCATACAGCGAACGTTGCACGGCTTTCGCCTAGAAAGTGTAGAGAGTCCAGAGTACCCGAATTTGTATAGATGTTTGTTCTTTCACGCTACGAGTAAAACGGTTTGACTGATACTGAGGAAATTTGGCTCACAGATAGTTTTATAACCTGGATTATAATATTGAACAGTTTCGGAGGACATTCCATGACAGTTTATTATTATTAATAATAATTAGCCTGGAGAAGTGTCCCACTGCTGGGCAAAGGCCTCCCCCGCTTTTCGCCATTCATCCCTATATTGAGCGATGTCCTTCCGGTCTTTAAAGTACACGTCTAGGACATGATAGTTTAATAGGATTTAATTGGGGATGTCTTGAAGAAAGGTCAGATCTAGAGTATCCGAAACCGGCGAGCATGTATGAAAAGACTTAATGAGTGTTGTGGAAGCGAAAGATGTATGTCAGGATCGTAGCAGGTTGAAACAAATAGTCTCTGCCTATCCCTTTGATGGGTAGGAGAGGTGATTGTATGTATATGTATGTTTGCCTAGAAATTTAAATTTGAAATATGAGCAAAACTGTATAATTTCAGGCAATATGTATTGTTTTCGAGCCAGATGCTGGCCTTCACCCGGTAATTGCACCACTGACGTAGCAACCGGCCGAAGCGTCAGACGTTCATGAAACGCTGCCAACTGCCGACATAACCAACACACCAGATTCACTCACCAATATTTTATTATTCTAGCTTTATGTAGGAATATTGAACAGGCGAATTTTGATATTAAATCTTTGAGGAAACGATTCTAGGTAAACCGAAGAGCTTTGTGATTGTGAAGTTTGATGTCGCTGTGGTTTCTATTTGATTTTTGTTGAGGGTCGGAGATTTATTCTGTATTTTGTATAGGTACAAATAATACTTAACTGTTTATATTTAAATATATTTTTCTTGAAGTGAAAACTTCTTTAGCGGCGTTGCGTTGCGCACTTTTTGGGATGGGTAAAAAATGTTAAACTCGCGTCAGTACACGTAACCCTGATCGAAAATTCAATTCGTAAGACGGAGGGGGGGGGGTGAGGGGGGTTCGTAAGACGTTCTGAAGAAACTAGATAGAAAGTCTTCTAACGTGTGGGATAGAACACGGTAGATTCATGTCCCCAATCCTCACTGGACCCGCGTAGGAACTGCGGCCCAAGCCCTCTCATCCTGAAATTAAGCCTGTGCCCTGCAGTGGCTCGTATATAGGCTTGGATGACATTTTATCGGTAACCTATCGATGTTTAGAAACTCTTTTACTCGAATTTCATTTATCCGAAAACGGTTCAGCGACTTTTTAAAATCCATATGTTTTGTTTTTCCACAGCTTCACAAAGCCACGGATTCATTTCATCACAGTTTTATTTGCCAACAAAAACAAAATCCCGAATTACATTAATAAATTTTTTTATTTGCCAACCTAATCAGTTGCCATATTTTCATAATCTAAATGTAACGAAAAGCCGAAAGTATGTTTTATTATCTACCTAACCTAACATCAGAGTAAGACAACATTGCTTAATTTTTAGCGAGCGAGCGAAGCGAGCGAGCAAGACGGTTCGGAGCGGAAGCGACTCGGATAGGTTAGGTTCAAAGGCTAATGCGGGAGCGTAGCGGAGCGAAGCTCCCGCATTAGCCTTTGGTGTTAGTTATTTTTTTTATAACCAGCTACAAAACCCCCTACCCACATAATAGCAAACTCAATAAAATATTTGGCCAACATTAAACAACAATAGTACATTACTGCAGCGGCCGCGAAATAGGGGATTGCCGGCCGAGTAGTTATAGATGGCCGAGTGTTAACGAGGCCATCTAGAGATACGAGGCCGGCAATCCCTGTTCGTGGCCAAGGCTTGTATAGAGTTTTTCTCAAACATGCATCATCATCATCATCATCATCGTCATCGTCGTCGTCGTCGTCACCATCATCATCACCATCACCATCACCACCATCATCATCTTATCATCACCATCATCATCACCATCATCATCATCACCATCATCATCACCATCATCATCATCATCACCATCACCCATCATCACCATCATCTCATCATCACCATCATCATCACCATCATCATCACCATCATCATCATCATCGCCATCACCCACCATCACCATCATCATCGCCATCACCCATTATCACCATCATCTCATCATCACCATCATCATCATCATCACCCATCATCACCATCATCAACATCATCATCTCATCATCACCATCATCATCATCTAGTTATCACCATCATCATCACCATCATCACCCATCATCACCATCATCACCACCATCACCATCATCATCACCGCCATCATCGACACCATCAACATCACCATCATCATCACCAACATCATCATCATCTTACCTTACCTTAAATAAACGTAGTGGCAGAATGTTTTAATGAACCAAAACGCAAAATATTGCTTATAGTTTTTTTTTAATGGCTAAATGCTATGATGCCATAGACCTATAACGTCATAGTATGAAACAATAGACGATCACTTTGCTGGCCAAGGCCAGCAATGTTGTATGAAATTCCATTATTGACCTCTCGTCTAGCCCGCACCTTCAACGTGACACTTCGTGGCGTATTATAAAGAACATAACGTCATTATTTCATAGCATGTTTGAGAAAAATTAATATTACGCTCCACACATTTGTCCACACAATTGTATGGTCGCCTTTTGTACCCCTGACCTTTGCGGAATAATAATTTTGCGGAATAAATATACACCGTGAAATTTTAGTTGTTGTTTTCCCGAAACAAGGTGATTTAGTTTCGATTGTACAATCGATTCATAATTACTATTTTGACTGGAGTCAAAAATCCAATTGTGAAAAACGAAAGTTGAAAATGACCGCAAACCAATAGTAACACTTCGTTGGTACAAGTAGCATACAATCGTACAATAGGTTAGGTACCAACGAAGCGTTACTATTGGTTTGCGGTTATTTTCGACTTTCGTTTTTCACAATTGGATTTTTGACTGTAGTCAAAATAGTAATTATAAATCGATTGTACAATCGATACTAAATCACCTCGTTTCGGGAAAACAACCACTAAAATTTCACGGTGTATATTTGGCAAATGATCCTACGGAATTTCATGCAGTTGGATTTTGAATCATTTGGCAAATAAAATAATGGATTTTAAAACATTTGGCAAAAGAAAATATGGTAAATAAAATTTCGGACAAACAATAATTTGGAAAATGAAAAAAAGGAGTTCCGTTTTCAAATACATAGAAAAACATCCATGACTCAGGAACAAATATTCGTGCTCATCACACAAATAAATGCCCTTACCGGGATACGAACCCAGGACCTCTTGTTTCGTAGGCAGGGTCACTACCAACTAGGCTAAAGCGGTCGTCGTATTTCTGTTTCTTTGGCTAGTTGTACCTAGTATAATTTTGATAGTGTTTTATGCGGCGATTAACCTTAACTGTTATAGTGATCACAAAATTCTATATTGCTCTCATTTCTGACATTTTTTAATGCGCAACTTGTCTTGACTTGGTTTCTGGAATTTTACTATCAAGTTGCAAAAACTACAATCACCGTACAACGTCGCTCCCAAAGAGAGCAATTAACTGACATTGGCACAAGCCTAGTGGCCGCCATTAAAGAAGAAGAAGAAGAAGAAGAACTGTATTTTTTCACTTTTTTTTTTATTATAAGAGGGAGGCAAACGAGCAAGCGGGTCATCTGATGGAAAATGATCACCACCGCCCATAAATATCAACAACTCAAAGAGAGTCACTGATCTGCTGCCGCCCTTTAAAAAGGAGAGATAGGGAAGAGGGACCAAACCAAAGCAGCAAAGGTTTAATTTTTTATCCAAAATTTGCAGGTAGGATCTTAAGGCCCCTAAGCGTCATGTGCGCCTTGTGTGAGAAAGACCATAATAGAGAGATCCTATTCTCTCGAGGTCTACCGTTCATATCAATATTTATGTTATGGGTTAATAATAAATAATTAAGTTAGGTAGGTACGTACCTATTTAAAATGTTTCAATACAAAATCGACATTGTTATGGGTCATGCACATTTTTTTGTTTGTGTATCTCCTGTAGACATGGTAAAAGTTAAAGGTCTATAACCAAGACAATATTGCTACACCAAGTCCGGAAGAAGAGCTTGTTTATTTCGAACCCGTATTCACCAGAATTACGTGATACGTTCTGTTTATAAAATTCATAAGCCATAGAGCATAAGAATAGGTAAGATATACTTCGATCGGTAATTTTACCTACGTACTGTCAGCATCAATAGTAGCTGGTCACTTTTGTACTTTGTCGTAATAACACAATTGTCAATCAAGTATGACGATTTGCACCTAACTGTAGAGCGACAAGGTACATAAGTGACCAGCTACTTTTGATTCTGACTGTACACTGTTACCTCCTGTTGGTGCTCTAGTTTCAATATTAAATTTGACATTAATTTTGACGTAATCTGTCATTTTTATTATCTGTGCCAATTTAAAGAATAAACTCTCTTCACTTCATTCCGTCTTTTTTTTATCTGATGTGCGTTGTTTTTATCAACTACAATTTCTAAAACCAGCCTAATTAGTAGTCTTTAGTGTACCGTTTCAAAAATCACTGGATAATTTATACCTAATACATAATTATTAAGTAATACCTACCTACATAGTATTGAACTTTGAGGCAGCGCAAATAAGTTCACTGAACTCTAAAGCCCAATTTGCATGCACAAAATTCGTACAAGTAGCTTTATTATTGCTGCTGCGAAACAATGGAGTAGTACTTACAGGATGTACCTATTAAATGTACTTTTAAACTAAGTATTAAAGTTAATTCTCAGACAAAATCTACAGTCGGTAGAGTTGTACGCTGGGAAAACAAACAAAAGTTTGTTTAAAAGTTACCTGTAAAAGTTGTAGTTAGGTATAAATACATATAAACTTCTAACTGACCAATCAGTTGGACCCTTTACGTCGACGTAAGAGGTCACGAACCTAAATAAGTACTTGCTTATTTTGTAAAATTTGTGAAACAATTCCTACCTAAATAGTTATTTCTCTCTTGCTTTACTTGCGCCTGAAAAACCAATCGCTACTTTTGATGCTGGCTAGTACCTTCACTGGATAACCTATGCCATAGACAAGACATTTTCCGTTGAAAATGCTCCTGAATTCCCAAGGAAAATTAAATATGTATTAATTAAGATAAAATATCAATAGACTCACCATTATCTCAGCGAATGCTAGCGCAGCCAGCGGTCCCCTTGTCTCAACTGATCCCGGATTTCAATTGGGTTATATATTTTTTTTTAGATCAAACTGTAGCTGTCAGAAACACGTGTTCACCCGCGTTACTGAAACGACGTAAGCGCCGTGGAATTACTAAACGCTTAAGCTTTGTTTAAGGGAAAATGCACGCTTCCGTTTGTCTACTCGAAACCATTAACTTTCGAATCGTCGTATTTTATGTTCAATGGGAATTAGAGCGTCGATAGACGGAAATAGGTTGTTTTTCGAGCTAGCTATGTCGATGCGAGATTTATTGTTTGCCATTAGGTTATTAGGCTACTGAAATGGGAAAAGGTATTTTCCCAACAGTGGTATATCTCCACTAGGAATGACTTTGAAATGCAGATCATCAATCTTAGACATAAATATGCAAGTTTAGAAAGAGAACAACTTACCTAGGTATTCAAAGTTTTAATAAACTGTCATTTCAGCAGTTTTATAGCATAGTAGAAAAACAAGAATGAGGGTGACCTGATTATTAGCAATGTCGGCTGCCCATGGATACTCGCGACTCTGTAAGAGTCGCTGGTGAGTTGACGACTTTTTAGATACAGCTTATCTCCTTTTTTGAAGGCCCCTATGTCAAAACTACTCGTACCGTAGTTGAGGTAAGTAAGTTTACTCCGCAACTTGCAGTACCACTACCATGAGTTTACAGTGACGGTACTCGATAGCGACTGCGTAAATGATTTGTATGGAGACTCCATCGTCGCTATCGAGTACGGTCATTGTAAACTCATGGTAGTGGTACTGGGCAAAGTTGCCAGTTAACGATAGTAAATACACGTGACATTGGAGACGTAATCAGAAGTGATATGACTTTGAGCCTGTCCAGATGAGGCGTTCCCGAGATACTGGAGCTACGTAACAATATATCCCATCCAGATGCAGCCGGGCGTTTCCAGAGATTCGTGTTGACGCCAAGACGATTATGTGATCTCCTTCCAGTTCTCTGCGTGTAGGGCGTGGAGCTATCTCCACTTCATCTAACGAGCGTGGGGCGACCATCCGGACCCTTCCAGTGGGCCGCCGCACATGTGCCCTCTTCACCGCTCTGCTCGAAGACATCCTTTCGAGGTGTCCGAGCCAACGGATAGCTGACTTGATCTCTCCGATGACATTAGGCTAGGGCACAATGTCTTCCAGCTCCTAGTTTTGGGGGATCCTCCAACTACCATCTTTGCTCCGTGGCGGCCCAAAGATTTTACGGAAAATCTTACTCTCGGCAACAAGAAGCTACGATTAAAAAAATGACAGTTTTTTCTTTATGAAAATGAATTGTCGTCGTAATTTTGAATAAATAATTTCCAAAATTACCTCATTTGAAATAAAGTACAGGGTACACATTTTTTTAAATGCCCTCATGCGTTAGAAAATACAGAAATGGAATCTTTCGTAATCAAGAGTAATTTTGAGAGTCAATTCTGAACTGAATTTTAGTGAAAAATGTCAGATGCGGCTTTTCTCCGCATGATACAGAATGGTTGAGATTAGTTTGTTCTGTCATCATCATCATAATTTCAGCCGAAAGAGGTCGACCGCTGAACATAAGCCTAAGGTTCGCCAAACAGACCGGCCGTGCGCCATCCGCGTCCAACGCGTTCCCATAACCTTAACCAAGTCGTCGCTCCATCTTGTTGGACGCTTACCTACACCACGTATTCCGGTCCGTGGACGCCACTCGAGAACCTTTTTGCCCCGTCGGCCATCACTAAAACTTACAAATAAACTTAAAAGTAAGTAAATGTTCCTTTATATCACAGTTTCCTAGTACTTATCAAAATCATCATCATCAGTTGGAAGTCGAGCACTGCCGAACAAATGTCTTGCCCTTAGGACGCTACGATGAACGAAAACTCGCCACCTGCATCCACCGGTCGCCCGCAACTCTCACGACGGCGTCGGTCCACCGTGGGAGCTCATCTACCGCTGCGACTTTCAGTCCGTGGTCGCTACTCTAGAACACTCCCCAAACGGTTATCTGTTCTTCAAGCGATGACAACATCTCTAGGGTATAAACCCTTGCCTCTTCAAACGCCCCGCGCTGCGGTCTGTGGAGGCCTTAGTACAAGCGTCTTCAACCGGCGGCCCGCGGTTGCGTCTACAAATGTCACACAACACATGTCTACAAATTATACCTATTTACAGATTAAAAAGAATAGAAATTAAAACGATATAGAATAGAGTTTAGAATGGAATGTTTTTATTATGTTGCGGCCCACCGAACCAATATCTGAGTATACTAGGCCCTTGACTTCAAAAAGGTTGAAGACCCTTGGGCTTAGTATGACTAACTTTCGTTACACAATGAATGAGATGAAAGATTTTGTTTTCATTAAGCCCTTAATTATTTTTTTTTAGAACGACCCTTATTAAAAGCATACAGCCAGTCATGTCATCATGTTTTTATTTCGCTTGCGAGATTCAGATTCAGGCAATAAAGGAACAATCAGGACCAAAGGTGCACCAATAAAACAAATCATAAAATAAACAAATTTTAATTTATTGATATAATAACTAAAAAAAATATTTTACACAATACATTACAATTAGTATTACACCACTAAGAATAATTATTTTAAACATATCAAACACGAGGACTAGCAAATAAAAAATAACTTATACAAATCCTTTTAATGTGTCAAAGGAGAAACAGTTCTGGGATTATTTTCCTAATTATTTCATAGACCGAGGAAGCTTCGTAAATATTTGGATTTTCAAAATTACCCGGCATCGTAAAACTAGCCCTTAAGACTCAGGTCCATTTCCACCACAAAAGTTCATCAATATTAGAATGTTCTGGAAAATCGTGTCTAGAAAGGTTGACTTGAGCGCTCGCATATCATTTCGCGCGCAAAAGCTTTCATCTCTTTATTTATACGTGTGTGAAAGACACGAACGCTATTATCTAAAATACTGGTTAACTTAAAACATACCTCGTTAACCAGAAAAGTGAGGTTTTTCTCAAACTTATTATTTTGATAGTCCGTTTCAATTCTACCGTAAAAGCTACAACGGTCCTTCCTCGTAGATACAATATTATTATCAGTAAGGTTAAATATGGCAGTCCATTCCAATAATACGATGTAAAAGTGAGAAAAATTGGTCTGAATAGAAAACAAACAGGAGCCTTCAAACTATCCATTAAGTATAAGTATATTATACATATATTTATAATGCTATGTTATATTTAACTTTATCGTACACCGATCGGAAAAGAAGCCGTTACAGTAGAAAACAATTTAACTTTTAAAAAAGTCTTAAAACTAGGCATAGATCGTGCATACCAGAGTTAACTCCATGTTTTTTTATCTGTCCAACGGTTTTGGCTGTACGCTAACGTCCCCTTAGCCAGCTCGAGTTCTGGAAAAAATCATAATGTCAAACCAATTCTCATTGGACAAATAAAATATCGTGTAAACACAGACAACAGATGCATGTTCAAGTTAAGATTAATCAATTTGCTCAAAACAAATGAGGGAATAGACAAGTTTAAATATAAACAATCGAAAATTTGTGCTCGTATAAAATCAGTATGATGTATATAAAACATCGGAGCAAATTGCTTGATATGCTATAACGTCGCATTCATCTTTTGTCACAGAGTTAACCTGACGTCATAGGTATTACTGGATATACCAATACGCGCTGAAATTTGTGCTGAACTTAAACCTCTATGTATTTGAGCATAGTCCTGAAAATGAAGAAGTTTATCAGTATCTTTGCAACTCACGAACTTGCGTGCCATTAGTGGGCAGGCAGTAACTTTTAACATTGAGTTAGCTACATCTTACAAGATCACACGTGCAATAACATGCTTCGGGGCCTCGTGAGACGCAGCAGACGTCGCAGCAATATTGATATATCCACCCCTATATCCTTACAACCCGGTAGCTTCCCAGCGCCGTACGAACATCTAACTTTATATTATAACCTATCTAGGACAAAAAAGGCTTATTTTATAACCGAACAGCGATCGTCAGGTAAATAAAAGAAGCCTACGTTATATTTGTGCTTAAAAATCGAACAAATACTGCAACGCAAAAATGTTTACTTACCGAAACTAAACATGACACCGACTGCGATTAGCAACAGAATGTTTCCAGTTACAAATGCCTGTACCTTAATTAAATACCCTAAATCTAGCTTATTCTAGTCAATGAACCGACGGTCGCCCCGCGAGGTGTTAGGACGCCAACTCTTGCACGTCGAATGGTAACTGATCGTAGAAAAGATGGTCTATACTATATATTTTTTGTGAATGACGGTGCAAGATTCATTTTGGATCGCGTGCGTGGGATTTTTAAGAATCAGTCCTCGTATTAAAAAGGTTCCCGATTCGTCGGATAATTGTTTCGCCGAATACTTCTTTCGCAGAATTATTACTTCGCCGGATTCTTAATTCGACACATTATTACTTAGAACTTTAAAAAAGGTTTCGTTAACAATACATAATTGAAGCAATTCGAAACTTGTAAAAATGGAATTCCGACGAAAAAATAATTCGAGCAAATAAGAATTCAACGAAGCAATAAACCGACGAAACGGGAATTAATCATTAAAAAGGTAAGTATAGACGGGAGCGTTGGTTTTAATAAACCTGGTGACTTTAAATATATTTTATTCGCACGTGTTTAAGTTCATACCGATGCGCTTAATATTTATTAGCACTTATGATATCAAGTTATAGTATTCGTGGCATAGTCATAACGAAACTGTCTCGAAGATACCGTATTTGTTAGTGTGGAATAATTTATAAGTTCCATTCGCCTAATACGTAACCGCAAGGAAACATGCTTTAGGAATGAACCCTTTACTAGTATACAAGGCGTCTCAAAATTAACACAAACAAAAAAACATCCTTGTAAATGTTTTTCAGAATTTTCTTGCGTTTGACAAAATGTTTCCATGCATTGATCACGCTTAACTCAAGGGCGTGAATACATTTTGAAACAAAAACGATGAAAAAGCTTTACAGGATGCTCATTAACACTAAGTCAACCAAAAACATGTCGAGTTAAACTCGTTTTAAGACGTGAGTGATCCGTTTATTTTCATTATGAGCGAGTCTCACGGTAGTTTCATGTTTAAAGAAACTCCTGGTGGATGAAATACTACAATTAGTTTCGAGACACCTTGTATTATCAAACCGCGTTTAGAAAGGGATTCGAGAGTACCGTTAGCACAACAGTACTTACTTATAAATGATTAAATATAATCAGAAGCCAATCTTTGATATCTTCGTAAGTGCAGACACTAATTGATAATAAAATTAATATATTTACAGAGTATGCTTTGCATATTTGGACTCTATTCTCGGTAAATTTTGTAATGTTATATAAAAAATATTAATATCATATCTGACAAATCTGTCACTAATTCACATCATTTTCGCGTTATCAAATTGCCGTAGCTGTTCAAAAATACGTATGTATAAAATATGAATCATGGTAAAGTATTAAATGGTCGGTGCTGAGAAATTATCTGCAATATGTTTTTTCCTTGCACATCTGCACACTACACCACTGACGACTGTCATATCATGTATTAGTTCAAAAATGACACATGAGCTCAATCCCTTTCTAAACGCGGTTTGATAATATAAGCAGCTTTAACTTGGAAACGGTCAAATAACATCGTGTTTTTTTTTCTTGTGGTTACTAAACAAGAATTCAGCATTAACAAGTAGTTGTGAAAACGCCACTTTTTTAACTAATGAAAAATCTCTTAAACGCCTTCGCTCGTTTTAGTGGTGAAATGCGATAAAAAATAACAGTGTGTGACATTGATAAATTAATATATTGCATTATGTCAAAGTGTAAATTACAATGTTCATAAAGTCTAGCTTCTGGAAATATAAAATAATATCGAATTGTTTTCGAAACTGCGCAGTTTTCACAAAAAAAAGTCTGCACTCAAAACTTCAGTAGAACGCGCGAATTTTTAACGTGAAAAATATTCAGTTTCGAAAATTAACTAAGAGAATGGAACGAAAAATTATTATTAAAAAAAAAATTTTTTGATCCGCCCGAAGAGATCTTTACAAGGAATCTCGTGTATTTATACAATAAAAAACGGGTGTCGTCTTAATCATACGGTACATTACATATTAAAATTATAAATTAGAATTAGCTCCCACCATTACAATCAGTGACCAAATAATTCTCATTCAATAAATTACACATAGATACATTAATCATAATATTTGGTTCTCAAAGTTTTTTTTATAGAACTTGTACGATACTGACGCTGTTGTGCGGTTTATCAAATTATCCAAATATATAAAGTTTTTACTAGCATCACCGCTATTAACATTAAATGCATAAAATGTAGACAATGATCCAATCAACGCGAACATAAAACCATGATAGATAATTTCTTGAACATAAATACGGATAGGACTTATATTGTTAATACAACGACAATTTACACATTAAACTTGCCTTCAAGCTTTATGACACGATCGGTAAAGCTAAGTCAAATCGGGCTCGTGCGCCGTGCGGCTTGCCGCATGCGACAACTGCGACATTTTTTTACATTAAACTGATCCTTGATTGCCTATCTCACCTGATGAAAAGTGCAGATGAGGCCAAAGGTGTGTCTCATTCATCATCATTTCAGCCACTGGTGAACATAGGGCTCCCCCAAGGCTCGCCATACAGATCGGTCCTGCGCCATCGTTGGAGGCTTCCGGTCCGCGGACGCCACTCGAGAACCTTTTTGCCCCATCGGCCGTCAGTTCTACGAGCGATGTGCCCGGCCCACTGCCACTTAAGTCTGGCGATTCTTCGAGCTATGTCGGTGACTTTAGTTCTTGCGCGGATTACATCATTTCTAATGCGATCCCGCAGAGAAACTCCGAGCATAGCCCTCCCCATCGCCCTCTGAGTGACTTCGAGCTTTCTTATGAGGCCCATCGTCAGCGGCCACGTCTCAGTGCCATAAGTCATCAGTCATCATCAAGGTGTGTCTCACTGGTTCAGTAATCTCTACTCTAGCCTTGAAGAGCCCTAGGTTTTAACTGGAAATACAGATCGAATTCCATTCCCCAGTAGAACCGTCACGAGCGGGCCAATCGCATACTAACCACAAAAGCGTGAATAAAATGGAGATGGAGGAATAAAATCGTGCGATTCCTGCGCACACTCATCAAAATCCAAACATATCGTCTAGTTAAGAATCTAATCTCGTAAAATACTTCATTTATATCCTCAGACTCCAATGCATACAATCCTGTGTTAAATTCAAATAGGTCCTATTCGTATCCTTTACAAAATGCCTGTCCCAACAGTCGAACGACAATATTTCGAGAAAAAAGTTTTTTTATATTAGCTTTTTTCTTGTGATCCAACATATTAAGTATACCAAATTTCAAGTCAATCCGTCCACTGAGGGTTAAATTCGATTACCTAGACCTGATCCATACATTAACACGGCAAGTTATTTAAAAACTCGTAAAATGACTTGTTGGTCGCAGACTTGGAACAGTAATTCGTCCGCTCTCTCCCTAGATGGCAGCACAAGCGGCACCGCGCACGAGTATCACCTCAAACTGTATACCAAACAAATACTCACCAAGTCAAAAGTAACGTATGCCCAGCGTGCCGTCTCCAAGGCTTCGAAATGCTACGCTTCATGATAGTAATTACATTAAATATATATAAACGTATATCGTGAACAGTAAATCATAGACACGCACACACACACAGCCACTCACACGTAAACTACCCTCCCTATCGTAGTTTAAATGCTTCCTCGTACTACTAAAAATAAATAAAGCAAAAACAGGTGCGCGTCAGACCTCGGCTTTATACGCTGGTCTGGTTTCCCCCTTATTGATAAATATAAAATTATAAACGGCCGGTCGCGGCTGGTGTGGGGGTCGGGGGCTGGGGGTCGTGTCGGGAGGGTTGCGGCGGGGGTGGGGGTCGGGGGCTGGGGGTCGTGTCGGGAGGGTCGCGGCGGGGGTGGGGGTCGGGGGCTGGGGGTCGTGTCGGGAGGGTCGCGGCGGGGGTGGGGGTCGGGGGCTGGAGTCGTGTCGGGAGGGTCGCGGCGGGGGTTTAGTTCCAGATGCGCAGGAACGAGTCCCACGAGCCGGTGGCGACCGCCATCCCGTTCTCGGTGACGCCGAGGCAGGACACGCGGTTGTCGTGCCCAGCGAGGATGCCTGCGGACAACACAAGACCGTTTAGTTCAAGAACGACGGCCCAACAGGTTAGCGGCCCTGACTATGTATGATATATGAAGCTAGAAGTGTCAGGGTTCGAATGATAGGGGCACACTTGTATGGTTCCAATGGAAGACCAACGTCTACTGCAATTTGGGACTATTTCGTGACAATTTGTCACCACACCTTCGCGAACCTTCGCGAAGGTCGCGGGTGAGCAAAGTAATTGTTTCAGTTCATTAATATGGACCTCCGCAAAGTAACGCCTGATTCAATAAAAATGTCTCTTGTTTCCGTTTCAATTAACTAAATTTAATATACTTTGGAGAAGGCGACTAAGGTGACACCACAAACGTCATGCGCAGTACAGGCCGGCGCGATGATGGTATGTGTGTGAGTGGGTGCGTGGGTATATGTTTGTGCGTGGGTGGTTGTGTGGTTGTGTGGGTGTGTTGGTGTGGGTGGTGTGTGTGTGCGTGCGTGGGTATGTGTGTGGGTGGGTGGTTTTGGGTGGTGTGTGAGAGTGGGTGGGTGGGTGGTGTGTGTGAGGGGGTGGGTGGGTGGTGTGTGTGAGGGGGTGCGTGGGTATGTGTGTGGTGGGTGGTTGTGTGGGTGTGTCCGTGCGGGTGGTGTGTGTGAGTGGGTGCGTGGGTATGTGTGGGTGGGTGGTTGTGTGGGTGGTGTGTGTGAGTGGGTGCGTGGGTATGTGTGTGGGTGGGTGGTTGTGTGGGTGTGTTCGTATGGGTGGTGTGTGTGAGTGGGTGCGTGGGTATGTGTGCGGGTGGTGTGTGTGAGGGGGTGCGTGGGTATGTGTGTGGGTGGGTGGTGTGTGTGAGTGGGTGTGTGGGTATGTGTGCGGGTGGTGTGTGTGAGGGGGTGCGTGGGTATGTGTGTGTGGGTGGGTGTGTTGGCTCGTACGTGTGCGCGGGTACTGACCGGCGCGCTCGCTCTTCATGGAGTCCCAGACGTTGCAGTTGAAGTCGTCGTACCCGGCGAGCAGCAGGCGGCCGGACTTGGAGAAGGCGACGGAGGTGATGCCGCAGATGATGTTGTCGTGCGAGTACATGGCCAGCTCCTGGTCGGCGCGGATGTCGAACATGCGGCACGTCGCGTCGTCAGAGCCCGTCGCGAACGCGAAGCCCGACGGGAAGAACTGGGGGATGCCGACACGGATTAACTAAATGTATCTATTATGTATATGTAACTACTAGCTTTTGCCCGCGACTCCGTCCGCGTGGAATTAGTAATTTGGGCATCTTTTTTTTATCCAATTTTCTTTCTCATCAATTATGGCTCTCCTTAGTTCCTCGATATAAAAAATATCCCCCGCATACCCGCGTTCACATTCACCACCGTATTCCCAAGTCAAGCGTGCCTATAGAAGTTTTACTTCAAAAACCCCAGATTTTGAAACATTCTTCCGCTCCGCTCCGCTCTTATTGGTAGCCTATGTCCTTTCTCAGTCTCTAGACTAGACTATCTCTGTACCAAATTTCATTTAAATCGGTTCAGTAGTTTTAGCGTGAAAGCGAGACAGACAGACAGAGTTACTTTCGCATTTATAATATTAGTTAGGAAGTTAGGATTAGTGTGTAGTATATCCATACATAGCAATCCGCGTGCCACCGAAGGTGCTGTTTGAAAATCAGCACTAGTACCTATCTTGTGCCGGTGCATCGTCCTTATCGCTGACCAATTACGTGCATTCTGTTTTCTAGCACTAACTGTTAAATAGACAGATTATAGGTCACGGCGTCAGGAGGCGTCGCAGTGTGCGTGCGTGCGTGTGTGTACTGACCGTGACCGCGTTGATGTCGCTCTCGTGCCCCGGGAAGGTCTGCTTGCACTGACAGTCGCGGATGTCCCACAGCTTGGCGGAGGCGTCGCAGCGTGCGTGCGTGCGTGTGTGTACTGACCGTGACCGCGTTGATGTCGCTCTCGTGCCCCGGGAAGGTCTGCTTGCACTGACAGTCGCGGATGTCCCACAGCTTGGCGGAGGCGTCGCAGCGTGCGTGCGTGCGTGTGTGTACTGACCGTGACCGCGTTGATGTCGCTCTCGTGCCCCGGGAAGGTCTGCTTGCACTGACAGTCGCGGATGTCCCACAGCTTGGCGGAGGCGTCGCAGCGTGCGTGCGTGCGTGTGTGTACTGACCGTGACCGCGTTGATGTCGCTCTCGTGCCCCGGGAAGGTCTGCTTGCACTGACAGTCGCGGATGTCCCACAGCTTGGCGGAGGCGTCGCAGCGTGCGTGCGTGCGTGTGTGTACTGACCGTGACCGCGTTGATGTCGCTCTCGTGCCCCGGGAAGGTCTGCTTGCACTGACAGTCGCGGATGTCCCACAGCTTGGCGGAGGCGTCGCAGCGTGCGTGCGTGCGTGTGTGTACTGACCGTGACCGCGTTGATGTCGCTCTCGTGCCCCGGGAAGGTCTGCTTGCACTGACAGTCGCGGATGTCCCACAGCTTGGCGGAGGCGTCGCAGCGTGCGTGCGTGCGTGTGTGTACTGACCGTGACCGCGTTGATGTCGCTCTCGTGCCCCGGGAAGGTCTGCTTGCACTGACAGTCGCGGATGTCCCACAGCTTGGCGGAGGCGTCGCAGCGTGCGTGCGTGCGTGTGTGTACTGACCGTGACCGCGTTGATGTCGCTCTCGTGCCCCGGGAAGGTCTGCTTGCACTGACAGTCGCGGATGTCCCACAGCTTGGCGGAGGCGTCGCAGCGTGCGTGCGTGCGTGTGTGTACTGACCGTGACCGCGTTGATGTCGCTCTCGTGCCCCGGGAAGGTCTGCTTGCACTGACAGTCGCGGATGTCCCACAGCTTGGCGGAGGCGTCGCAGCGTGCGTGCGTGCGTGTGTGTACTGACCGTGACCGCGTTGATGTCGCTCTCGTGCCCCGGGAAGGTCTGCTTGCACTGACAGTCGCGGATGTCCCACAGCTTGGCGGAGGCGTCGCAGCGTGCGTGCGTGCGTGTGTGTACTGACCGTGACCGCGTTGATGTCGCTCTCGTGCCCCGGGAAGGTCTGCTTGCACTGACAGTCGCGGATGTCCCACAGCTTGGCGGAGGCGTCGCAGCGTGCGTGCGTGCGTGTGTGTACTGACCGTGACCGCGTTGATGTCGCTCTCGTGCCCCGGGAAGGTCTGCTTGCACTGACAGTCGCGGATGTCCCACAGCTTGGCGGAGGCGTCGCAGGCGCCGCTCACGAAGGTGCGCTGGTCGGGCGCCAGCGAGAGCGACATCACGTCGCCCGTGTGGCCGGTGAACTGCCCGCACTGCTGCCCGGTCTCGATGTCCCAGAGGGCGCTGGACGGACATTCGCAGAATCAATATTTATAAGTGCATAAAAAGTAAGTGCCATAAGTGGCATAAATTAACGACCGCTTTGGCCTAGTTGGTAGTGACCCTGCCTACGAAGCAAGAGGTCCTGGGTTCGAATCCCGGTAAGGGCATTTATTTGTGTGATGAGCACGAATATTTGTTCCTGAGTTATGGATGTTTTCTATGTATTTAAGTATATATTTATCTATATAAGTATGTTTATCATCGTCTAGTACCCATAGTACAAGCTTTGCTTAGTTTCGGACTAGGTCGATTTGTGTAAGATTGTCCCCTAATATTTATTTTTTTATTTTTTATTTAAATCGACACGCCAGCTATGAGGAAAGGCTTGAGTTCTTTAAAATGAACTCTTGACAGACGATCCTTTCTTGGCATTGCATTTTTACATAAAATCATTAATAGGACAGTTACTGATACCCACTTGTTGCGACAAATTAATTTCACAGTGCCTAAAACCAACACGCGGACTTGTCGTCGAACTAAATTTCGCCCGGAAGGCACCAGGACGAAACTTGGTAGATCTCTTCCACTTTATCGTATCCAAAAATCTTTCAACGACCTAGACTTAGCAAATCAATTCAAATTTGACATCTTTCAGGACTCTATACGTTCAATTAGGCGTAGGATGCTGGATCTATTGCACACCTCTGATAATTAGCGTTTTTTACTTTTCTTGTGTATTTTAAATAATATTGTTATGTTTATATTGTATGATCTATTGTATTTTTATTTGTAGTGTACGTCCCTGAACATGAATAATACTGTCGCATGCCTGTTATTGGTGCATGAACGGGAGCCAAAACCTGGATTTTTTTTTAATTTGTAATGTTTTGTTTATGTACAGTTGGCATGTCTAAATAAATAAATAAAATAAATAAAGTGCCCCCCCCCCTTGCTAACAAAAAGCGCTCGTGCGTAAGAAAATTCTAGAGAAAAGACCAGAAGAATGGCCAAGTGCCGTCATAGAGTACTCTCACAGTAATTCTTGTTCAAAGTACAATCCATAGGAGTCAGCCAAGATCGTGGTAGAGGTCTTACCAGGTCATGTCTCCAGAGCTGGTCAGGATCTGGTTGTCGTCGAGGAAACGGCAGCAGGACAGGTAGCCGGAGTGTCCGGGCAGCTCGCGGGACACGCGCACGTTGCCTTCACGCGTCTTCAGGCTGTAACATAGGGCAATGGGTGTTCAATACAATTTTAATTTTTCTAGACGTAATTTGAACATCAACCAAAATGTCTATACAGACCTGTTACTAATACAAGTAGAAGGGCCTTTCGTACATTTTTATAAGTTTTTTTTATTATTTAACTTGCCTATGAGAGTCAAATCTGGAAGCTAAAATTTGACTTACTTCCCGATTTCCGAATGAGCTGGTAATTTTGTATGCATGAGTAAGTCGGATGGTAATGCAATATTATTGACATGGAGGAGCTGATCTGATGATACTCGTAGAGGTGGAAGGTGGAAATTAACTAATGAAAAACGACCGCATCAAGTTTGGTCTTCTCGAGTACTTAGGTCCTAAGATTGTAACCTTAGGCAAAAAAAGCTTGTACTGAAAATGGATCTTCTAACAAAAAAAAATTGTACCTACAATTTTATGAACCCACTTTATGTATAATGTATTCTAAATTTCTCATTTCCAAAACAAAAGCTCCTTATCCTTATAACGACAATGGCCATAGCTTCCAAATGCAGACAATGCCATTGAGTCATCAGGGCCGTTACACCAACGCCTTTTCCTGTAGCGCCATGTAAGGCACGGGTTTTGTGCATGGCGGACATTTGTGGATAATAAAGTTATATTATAACTTGCAGTATAAACACCGTTAAGCCAGTTTTTCAAATTAGAGTCGCAAAACGGTACGTTTACGGCTTCGCGTGACCGGTGGCAATCATTGCGACCTCAAAGACGACTTGGACATTTAAAGTCATTTTACTTTTGAGTGCGTAACAATTACAATTTATGAAAAACTAAATACAAACTGAAATATAGATGCACAGAAAAAACCCCAGAAAAAAGACCAATGCTGGGAATCGAACCCAGGTCCTCAGCGTTCCGTGCTGCGTGCTTACCCCTACACCATCACTGGTCTAGAAGTTAGCGACGAATCTTTCCTATACATCGTACACTTCAGTCTATTATAATCACATTAGGCAGTGATAAAGCAAGGTGTAGGGGTAAGCACGCAGCACGGAACGCTGAGGACCTGGGTTCGATTCCCAGCATTGGTCTTTTTTCTGGGGTTTTTTCTGTGCATCTATATTTCAGTTTGTATTTAGTTTGAAATATATGGTTTCACGGGATGACCGTAAAAGTAATAAAAAAATGAAGTTGAAGAAAATAAAAAAATAAATAGAAAAAGATACTTCATACTTAACTTGTACAATTTATGACTAATTTATGAGTCGTAACATTTCGTTTATAGTCTACGTATGTCATTGGAGCGTATTGTTATATTATAAAGAGAAGTCTATAGTGCAGTGGTCGTCACACTTTTAAGATCAAGGGCCACATCAGACATAGTGAGGGCTTACTTGTTGGCCGCACACTTATGGACTGGCTATCAATAGGTAGGTGCGTTTGAAAAGTCGTTGGTAGCTTTATGTAAAAGAGTGTAAACTAAAAACATAGATGCTTAATTTAATTATATTATATTTTTATTTTAGGTACGAATACACTCACTTGCTCATATTCATATTCATATTCATATTCATTTATTCATTCAGATTCATGTTCATTACATTAATAGATAGTAGTTTTACAAGATGCTCTCTCAAGATGGCTCTGGTTATAATACACGTACATATTCAGTTAGGTACTACTTGATATATATATCCGATACACAGGATTATTTGTAATTCACTAGCATCCTTTTAACCCTAAACTCCTACCACTTAAACAAATGTTTTTTGTTTTACGGCTTTTGTCATACCTAACTTAATATTTTTGGTGTAATAACGTTTTGAAAATTTGAGACTACCTCTTATTTTTACGATACTCTGTGTATTTGTATGGGAAAAAAGTGCTTCATTTTAAAAAGTCGTAAAGCAAAAACCATTTGTTTGAGTGATAGGAATTCAGGTTTAAGAGAATGTCAGTGAATTACAAATAACCATGTACATGTACAATATCAAAAAATCGGATTTTTTCGAATCCTGATAGAAACTGTACAGAAGAATATTATTTTGTCTGACACGTTCGGTGTCCATAGATATGAATCGACCTAAATTCGGACTAACTATAGAAAACCACTAGAACTACTCATTTATCAAATCTCGGCGAACTGATTTCAGAAGTTATAGTTTACCTGTAGATGGAGCAGATGTTGTCGAGCCCGCCGCACGCGACGTACGACCCGGAGGGTGCGTACGCGCAGGTCATGACCCACGAGGAGCGCAGCGGGATCGCGTGCACCTTGTTGGTCGTATGGCTGTCCCACACGATCAGTTTGCCGTCCTGCGAGGCCGACACTAGGTTCCTGGGGGCGAGAGGTTATAATAATAAAAGCCGGCCAAGAGCGCGTCGGACACGCACAAGGTAGGGTTCCGTAGCCATTACAAAAAAATCAAGTAATATTTTGCTAAGGATTTCGTATGGGTACGGAATCATCCAAGTTTAGGTATGTTTTATACCTTAGGCTACTATTTACTTTTAAACTACAAATAATTCCCAAGCAATCTTAGCCGCTATAATTTTCCTAGTAAATTTGATATATTTACTACCATTCTGAATTTTTTCAAATTTTTCCACCTAACAGTTTAGATTTTAGAGGGGGGGGGGACGCTCGATTTTAATGAAAATTTTCACTTTAAAGTTGAATATTTCGCAAACAGATCACTGAATAGAAAAATCATGTTAGCAACCCCGCAATGGTTTTAAAAGACCTATCCAACGATACCCCACACTATAGGATTAGTCGAGAAAAAAAAATCACCCCCCCCTTTACGTCTATGGGAGGTACCCTAAAAAAATTATTTTTTTATTTTTATTTTACCACTTTGTTGGCGTGACTGATATGTATATTCATGCCAAATTACAGCTTTCTAGTACTAACGATCTCTGAGCTTAGCCGCGGACAGACAGACAGACAGACAGACGGATAGACATGGCGAAACTATAAGGGTTCCTAGTTGACTACGGAACCCTAATAAATAATAAACCACCAGACAGAGATGAAGATGCTCAGGTGGGCAGGTGGTGTAAACTAGGCTGGATCATGTCAGAAACTCACAGATAAGAGGCACCTTCAAAGTAAGACCTATCCCAGATAAACTACAGGAGAGCCGTCTGCGGTGGTACGGACACGTTATGAGGCGACCATCCAACCACATGACCAGAAAAGTACTTGATATTGAAACTAAACCCCGAGGACGAGGAAGACCCCGAATCACATGGATGTCCGTAGTTAATAAGAACCTCAAAGAAGCCCAAGTTAGCAAAGAGACGACCCAGGACCGCGCTGCCTGGAGACGCATGATACGGAGGGCCGACCCCAAGTAAAATGGGAACGGGCCAGGCAAAGAAGAAGAAGATGAAGAAGAATAAACCACCAGACCAGTAGGTGGTGGTAGTGGTGGGTAGGTGGTGTAAGGGGTATGGTACACGGCACGGAATGCTGAGGACCTGGGTTCGATTCCCAGCATTGGTCTTTTTTATGGGGTTTTTTCTGTGCGTCTATATTTCAGTTTGTATTTAGTATGAAATATATGATTTCACGGGATGACCGTAAAAGTATAAAAAAAATTAAGTTGAAATAATAAATACAAAAAGATACTTCATAGCTAACTTGTTTAAAGTTGCACAGTAACGCCATCTCTTGTCCAGGTGAGCGGTTAGTTCCGAAGGAGTGTTAAAATCTCTCGATAGAGGGTGTAACATAGATGTGCGCTTGTCACTGCATAAGGTGATGATTTAGCAGACTGAAATGTATGATGTATAGGAAAGATTCGTGTCTAATCTCTAGACCAGTGGTGGTGTAGGGGTATGGCACACGGCACGGAATGCTGAGGACCTGGGTTCGATTCCCAGCATTGGTCTTTTTTCTGGGCTTTTTTCTGTGCATCTATATTTCAGTTTGTATTTAGTACGAAATATATGATTTCACGGGCCCGAAAAAGTATAAAAAAATGAAGTTGAAAAAATAAATACAAAAAGATACTTCATAGCTAACTTGTTTAAGTAATAAATATTAGGGGACAATCTTACACGAATCGACCTAGTCCCAAACTAAGCAAAGCTTGTACTATGGGTACAGTCACCAGCACCAATATCTGACACAACAAGCGTGCATAAATATCTGATACGACTCTATTTCTTGGGTCGGAAGGACGTGACAGATAATTTTGCACGCTCTGTTGTGGCAGATATTAATGCTGGTGACTGTACTAGACGACGATAAACATTTAACATTCTATGCTCATCAACATTATAGGACGACCAGATGGCCTAGTGGTTAGAGACCCTGACTATGAAGCTTGAGGTCCCGGGTTCGATTCCCGTGTCGGGGCAGATATTTGTATGAAAAATACGAATGTTTGTTCTCGAGTCTTGGGTGTTTAATATGTATTTAAGTATGTATCTATCTATATAAGTATGTTTATCCGTTGCCTAGTACCCATAACACAAGCTTTGCCTAGCTTACTTTGGGACTAGGTCAATTGGTGTGAATTGTCCCGTGATATTTATTTATTTATTTATTTATTTATAGCAGCCTCGGTCAGTCAACTTTCACAATAGGTATGTTGACGCCATTAAAAAATAATTCGAAGACACAACTCCAGTAAGAAAAAAACGCTTCATTTTAGCCCTGAACACCAGATTAATTTTCGATTAACTGCAAAATTAGATTTTATGTTGCTTTAAAACAAATAAATAGTTAGTTGATTGAGTATGGGAACAAGTGACGTCATAAGTTGCTATTGCCATTCAAACTCTATGGGAGAATTGTGCTTTGACAGCTCATAAAAAGTACGTCAGTTGATTGGTGGTGTCGACATCCCTATTCAATAAATTTATTTCAGACTAAGGGGCTGCTTCACCACCCATTGATTAATTTTAACTGACGGATAAATGTGATGCCGTCTCCGTCTATTTGAACAAAACAAACAGAGACGGCATCACATTTATCCGTTATCCGTCAAATAAATTTGATCAATGGATGGTGAAACAGGGGGTAAGTCCCATATTTTGTTAGTTACAAAGAATTACTTAAAGCTCGAAGGAGGGAA
Source organism: Archips crataeganus (assembly GCA_947859365.1). NCBI lineage: Eukaryota > Metazoa > Arthropoda > Insecta > Lepidoptera > Tortricidae > Archips > Archips crataeganus. Next base: position 1,514,548 of record OX402070.1, on the reverse strand, counting down.
TTTCATAGAAATACATAGAAACCAGTAGTGTCGCGACGACTTGTCGTCTGCTGCTACTGCGTGGAGTCGGCTGCCAACTTATACCTTATGTGCCATGTATCAGGATTTACTACATTGACTGTAGACGGCAAAAGATACCAAATATTCGGCACATAATGAGTTACTGGAAATCATACTAATGAAGTCGTTAGTAGTTTAACTGTAGCGTCTCTCAAGAAGAGGGTCGTGGGTTCGAGCCCGGGCTCGCACATTAGTTTTTCGGAATTATGTGCAAAATTACAATTGAAATTTATCATTAAGGTGAAGGAAAACGTCGTGAAGAAACCTTCAGACACCTGCGAAGCAGTTCAAAGGCGTGTGTGAAGTTCTCAATCCGCACTGGGTCCGCTTGGGAACTACAACCCAAGCCAGCGAGAGGAGGGCTGCGCCCAGTAATAGCACGCATATAGCCTGGGATGAGGATAGTTTTTGATCCTTTATTAATATGGACTCAAGGAAAAACACTAAAGAAATAAAGCATTTACCATTTAAACTCCAAAAAGGCTCATTATAATCATAATTTATAATTTATAGTCATTGCATGCGAGCCCGTATTTCATTAAGTAATTACGTAACGGGTTTCCCCATCATATAAGCCGTCATATAATCAACCCAATTATATTTAGTCACGAATACTCTCTGGAAACGTCCCGCCGTATTGTCTGGCGCCGCGGTCGCATACACCATCTCTTTCTACCTTCCTCCAATACCGTTTGTCAGGAAAGAGATAATAGCTTTGGAGCTACCGTGGAATACTCGATCGCCCCAGATCACTCACTTCACACGGATCGTTCCAAGTTTTGTTTGGAAGAATATAATTTTAGTGAAAGTATAAAAATTAAACCAAATAATAACTTAATGCTACGGATTCCTATTTTACACTACGAGTGCTATGAATGAGTGAAATGATGGTTATGTTTTTCGAGCGTATGTATGTATGTATGTATGTATGTTGGTATCTTATCTATGTATCATTCTTTGACACGCCCTGTAGCCAAAACAGCTCAATGAATTTTAAAGTGTGAGGTGTCTGTCATTGAACCGACCGGACAGCCTAGTTGTTAGAGAACCTGAATACGAAGCTTGAGGTACCGGGTTCGATTCCCGGTCGGGGTTGATATTTGTGTGAAATACGAATGTTTGTGCTCGTGTCTTGGATGTTTAATATGTATTTAAGTATGTATTTATCTATATAAGTAAGTAAATTTATCCGTTGTTTAGTACCCATAGTACAAGCTTTGCTTAGTTTGGGACTAGGTCAATTGGTGTGAATTGTCCCGTGATATTTATTTATTTTATTTTATTTATTAATTAGGTGCAAGCCACACAAAGTGACGTGGAACGGGGACGCGTCGCAGTTGCAGCGCCCCTTGAATCAGTTTTCATACTCAATGTATAGAAGCGTCGCGATCCAAAGCAGATAGAAGAGACGGGGCGGAGACGCGGGCTGCGACGCGCCCCCGTCCCCCATTTCTTGTGTGGCTTGCGCCTCAGATTCGTCTCAGTTGCGAAAGTGACATGGTATATATTTTCCCGGAATTGCCATGGGAACGAGAATTGTACAGGTGTTTTTTTTTCATCTAGCATTGACATTATAGTACATTGCTACAAAGGCCGGGAAGTAAGGGGTTGCCGGCCGAGTAGGTTTGACATGAGGCCGGCAACCCCTGTTCCGGCCGAGGCTTGCATAGTGTTTTTCTCAAACATGCAATGAAATAAATAATAAACTTCAAGAAATTATAATTGCAAACAAAGCAACTCTATTGCTTATGTTTTTTTTAGGGCTAAATGCTATGATGCCATAGACCTATAAACGTCATAATGCTGTGTCACATGAAACCATACCATACCATACCATAGACCATGGTTTCCCAAACTTTTTATCTCATAGACCACTTTCAAAATTTAGCTGGTTCCGGTGGACCCCTTGCAGCTACATTTGTACCATATTCCAAAAACTCGACAAAAATGTGAAGATTGGATCTAAATCTAAATCCCGTCGAGTCTCCCGTGGACCACTTTGGGAATCACCGCAATAGACGATCGCTTTCCCGGCCTAGACCTGCAATTCTTTATGAAAATCCATTACATAGCACTCGTCTAACCGCGCCCGCAACGTGATACGTCCCGGCCTATTATTTGGAACGTAAAGTTAACATTTCATTGTATCTTTGAGAAAAAGTTGTTTATAAAGTGTACGTAGGTACCTAGAGTCGCTGCCCCAGTGCATCGCGTAGATCTTGGCGAGGTGTCCGCGCAGAGTGCGGCGCGTGCGCATCTGGATGCGGCCGATCGGCTCCAGGTTGGCCGTGGCTTGCGACAGCGACGTGTCGCATGCGGCCTTCCGCGCGTCCTGCAACACGACACACACGAGATACAGAATCTTTAACCTTGGGTTAAGAATGACATTGCCATACATTTTGACACTTCTTAAGAGGGTACGATGGCTGAGAGAATTTTGAGAAATAGGTATTTTAATAAAATTTGGCTGTCTCGCCCGAACCCCTCCATGTCAGTACAGCGAGAGCGGGACAACTGCACCTCAGACCGATAATAGGCGCGTAAAATTGATCAAAACAGCATTTCGTAATCCCCTGTTTTCTTCTCGAAAACTGGACCAATAAATTTATTTTTTTCATAAATAATTAGAGGACAGATTTAGCTATGCCCCTATGTTTTCCTTTTTTTGTTTATAGCAGGGATTCCTTTCTGATGAGTGTCTGAAAATGACGTTGAAATTGGGTAATTTTTTCAGTTTTTGAAAGCTCATATTTCTTATAATAATAATAATAATAATTAATTTATTTCTCTAGAAAATTACAAGGACAGTTAAAATATCATAGAACAGCAATAGGTTTACATGTTTTATGTTAATTGAAATATGGAAAAAAACGAAACATAGGGGCGCATAGCTGTGGTAGATACAGATTACACAGTAAAAAAAATTTGGCTCTAAAGCCATTATCCAGGGAGGAAACAGGGGATTACGTTTGTATGGAGAAATAGTGCGCATCGTACCCTCTTAATAAACGAATTATTCGCAGACGGAGTTGCGGGCAACAGCTAGTCTAAAATATAAAAGAACTGCTGCGTGTGTAAACTTTCTATAAAAGTACTGCTGCTGCTGTGGGTGTGTATTATAATACCGAAGTAACGACCAGATGGCTTAGTAGGTAGAGAACCTGACTATAAAGCTTGAGGTCCCGGGTTCGATTCCCGGTCGGGGCAGAAATTTGTATGAATAATACGAATATTTGTTCTCGGGTCTTGGGTGTTTAATATGTATTTAAGTATGTATCTATCTATATAAGTATGATTATCCGTTGGCTTGTACCCATAACACAAGCTATGCTTAGCTTACTTTGGGACTAGGCCAATTGGGGATGTCTAAAAAAAATTACCAGTGGTTTTTATATTTTTTTTGTATAGAAAAGTCAATTATAAGAAACTAATTTCAATATTTTGTCATTTAGTTCTCTACTTTTTTCAAAATTAATTATTGAAACTATTTTAGTTGATGACGTCAGATTATAATTGAGGGCTCCCACAATGCCAAATTTCTAAATCTTTCTGAATGCGTTTGATAAGGCAACCCCTTTAATTATTTTCTGCGTAGTGGTACACTATACACTCTGTCACTTTACTGGCACTGTCAAAGTGCTAGATGTCAGACAGCGGGTCCAAATCAAACTCCGTAGTATAATCCACGCGTAAATTCTAACCACACAGAATAAAGTACGACTTGAACCGGTCACGCAATTTACACCAATGTCAAATGAAGGTCATTGCTTATTTGTTATATAGTAAATTCATTACATAATATTAAAATTAAATAACTACAGAAAACGAGTTAAAAAGCATTTATCTCGAAATGGTTTTCGATTTACTATACATTGCAAAAAAATAGACATCCCCAATTGGTGTGAATTGACGCGTGATATTTTTTTTTTTTAAGTAAGAAATATCATGTGTTAAAATATCGAATGGGTCGCGTGATTCGGTATTATAATGCACACCCTTCTTTTTCAATATAGTAATAAATAATATTCTTTGCTGTACGCGTGACTGCCTACTATGTAAATGGGACAGAAGAGAGATGTTTTATCCCGGATATTTATCCCGGATATCCATTGTATTTACCGGATTACATAACTTTTGTGATTCATATGAACTGGAACCGAGTTTCTTGTCTGTTCGCTTCCGGATTATATTATCTGATTAGACAAATAAAAACACGACACAGGGGTGTATTTCATTATACAATAGTGAATATTCGACCCTGTATTGTTGGGAATAAAGGTTGATTTTGTTTAAGGGTGACGTCTCGGATCGTATATAATTACCTACTAGCTGTTGTCCGCGACTCCGTCTGCGAAGAATAGGGGTATAAAGAAATAGCCTACGGCCTATTCTCAGACCTACTGAATGCAGAGAAAAAAGTTTCATAAAAATCGGTCAAGACGTTTCGGAGGAGTTCGATAACAAACACAGTGACACGAGATTTTTATATATTAGATGTTTGTAAACCCCTTATTGTACAAGATTAAGAAAAAAAAACACTATTGACAACCGTTAAGATACGATACAGTCAACTTTTGGGTGGATAAGAGGAGTATTTAGTTAGGGGCCGACAAAAAGTACGTTTACAAGTATATAAAATAGTGAAAGCTACAATACAATGCTTCCTAAGGCGCAAGCCTTAATATAGTATAAATCTTCCCAGGTGAATTTTTCGCTTCGAGCCCTTATCTTTCAAAACAAACGGTATCGTCATAGTATTAAGGTTCAAATTTAATGTAATGGCTCGAAGCGAAAAATTCACCTGGGAAGATTTATACTATATTTTAGTTCACTATAAAAGGGACGTGAGACGGGGGCGCAGGCCGCGTCTCCGCCCCGTCTCTTCTGTCTGCTTTGGATCGCGACGCTTCTATACATTTAGTATGAAAACTGATTCAAGGGGCGCCGCGACCGCAACGCGCCCCCGTCCCACGTCTCTTCTGTGTGGCTTGCGCCTTACGAGACAAATGCGTTTCTGCTACAAACTTAATTGGAAATATCTAGTTACTTATCGACCTTATCGTTTCTTAACAGAGGTCACGATACCTATGACATCTCTGGGATATGTATGATAATGATTGACATATGTAGCTACTATAGTATAGATAGTATTTATTCTACATATACATAGATGTCTAGTTAATGCCATTATAAAGATCAGGTTAAAAACGCTGAGAAAAACAGGTTTCTGGTATAACGACCCCCTTTCATTTTTACCTTTATCTTATTTTTTTAATATCTGTTGTCATAGCAGCCACATACATAATTGGTGAATCAAGTATGTAGCGATTACGATTCACGTAATAGAGCCGTGTGACAGACAGACCGACGGACAGACTGCGGAGTCTCTGCAGCTCTGTAATAGGGTCCCGTTGGCACCCTTTGGACACGGAACTCTAAAAATGGTATCAAAGTAATTATCTTGATAGATAACTATCCCGCAACGCTGTTGGCTACTGACATTATAGCCAAGCTAGACCGTTTAACTTCGACCTCGCCCGCGTGGTACAGAGGCGCGGCAGTAGACGACAAAGGGGGCTTTGCAATAAGAACCTCGACACGCGTCATCATGAATGACTTGCTCTATGTATAGTATTGAAAACAGAAACTACTGGGGGGGGCTACTCCGAAATTCGAAAATCGAAGTTCGCATCGTACCGTCTCGCTCGCTCTCGTATTAAATGCTATTAGCGTGAGCGGAACGGCACGATACGAAGTTCGAATTTTGCACTTCGTAGTATAGGCCCTGGGACAGTAACCGACGCCGTATTGTCTAACGCGCGGACTCTTGCCATTGCTTTCACCATCTCTTTCTGTCACCGTCTCATACCGTTTGACAGAGAGAGATAGTGAGTGAACACGGAAGCAAGCGTCAGCGGGCGTACTCTCAGAAGTCTATCTTACAAAAAATTTCTTACCCTAATAGCATTTTTCAGCGTCTCCGCCTCCTGGCGTAAACTGTCGAGCTCGTTCATGGCTGTGTCTCCGTTATCTGAGGCTTACTCGCGACCTGCTCCCGACGCCTTGCCCGCTACGCACCGACCTGCAGACAGACAAACACATATTTAGACCAGTGATTAGTGATGTGAGAAAAAAAAACACATTGAAAGTCGATTACTTTGCAATTTAAATCAATATTAAATATGCATGGGGTCTACATCCAATTTGAAAATATTACTAGTGGTCTACGAGACGCAAAAGTTTGAGACCCTAGACCTGTGGTAAATAGGCTAGATTCCAACAAAAATATAATTAGTCAGTCAGTGAGATTATCAAAAAATATTGGACACATATTTTTTCTTTTGTCAATAAAATAAAAAATTATGCGTTTTCGAGTTTCAGCTAAAAAAAAGACCTACGAGCAAATGTCAGTCGCCCACCTTATACAATGCAGTAGGTTAGGTTAGTTTAACCCCTTGAGCGATTTATACCTCTATGACTACGGGGAGGCCCATCGCATGAAGAGTCAATAACAATTCTAAAAATACTGTTTCAGTAATAAATTCCTTTATGACAAATTAAAGTGATGGCAAACGATAGTGAACCACCAGTTCCACATAAATCGACATGCGTCAGAAACCCAACTAGCTTCCGTACAACGCTAAATATCATAGATAGTATAACACTATTTAGTTCTTGCACAAAATCCTAAAAGCGAACACACAAAATGGCACCTGTAAAAAAACACCAACATCCTGCTTCAAAGACGCGTCACGATGAGAAACAACAGAAAGATTCACAACAGCCCAATGCACTCGTTTCCCAATTTACGAGTTCATGATATTTCATGTTTGTTTGCCGTCCGACGGTAAAACGCTCGAGAACTATCGGCAATCTATAAATCTTGTTGGTTACTTCCCTCCCGCTACTCCGGTTTCATTTATTTACTACAAGCAAGCAAGATTGAGAGAAACAAATGATTTATGAACTGAGAGTATCCCGATTGCCAGCTAAGGCTGGGCTTCCGAAACAAGCGTCAGTGGCGTCAAGTAACGCCACGACTTTGAAAAGAAGTGACTGCCAAGTTTCTTGCGGCGCATTCTTCTAGGCTGTCATGGTATTTCCAAAAGCGCTAGACATGTAAAAGAGCTCTTAACTGCCTACTTACAGAAATGAACTTTTGATTTTGATAAAGCGACAGATCCATGAACCTAGTACGAAAATGTATGGAACGGTTATCGAGAGCAGCTACATTGACGACGTGCGCCACGTCAAATTCTGAGAGCTGGCGAACTGTTTGGATTAGGTATTCGGATAGTGTAAAATATTGTAAATGTAAAATAGATTCAATGACACTCTTGATTCACCTGGCAGGTAGTATGCCCCACCATGTTTATTACAGTTAACAGTAGGTATGAATTCTGTTCAAATCTCAACGTAAGTTATATACATTTTGTAGGCTTTTTTAAATATACTCAAGAGGCAAACCTAACCGCCCACTTTACATACATGTTTCTAAGGAAGGAGGGCGATTAGATTTGCCGCTGAGTATATAATTTTCAGACATCTCACATCTAGCTAACTTATAGAGTCAGCTAAATTCTCTGGCTTATTTAATCCTACTCTCCACAGCCATAAAGTTTAACTTTTCACAAAAATATTTTCTGGGCAAAATTAACGGATTGATTAACCTCCGCTAGCTCTGCCAGGTCTATTTTTGTTTAGATGTTTATGAGATAAAGTAATTGTAGTACTAATTTTTACGTTTCCGCGAATAAAACTTTATACACCCCATAATTTCTATCAGCTCTCTATCAGATTCAATTATCTGGAACTTTGTCGCCACGACAAAGTCATGCTCAAAACCCCAGCATCCAAAAACACCAATAATGTTACAACAGTTACATACAACCCTTTAGTATCTAAGTCCATTCCAAGCCAAACCTTCTGAGAGGTAAGACAACGCACAAAGAAATTGGAGCTAATAGGAGAGTAACAAATTGCTGTACGCAAAGGGCTGGAATTTCTTTGTACATTTACGTATTTTTTATTAACGAGGTCAGGTTTGCTTTACGCGCGTTCGCACACGTACGCGCTTCTGTCCACATACATATATGTACGTACAACATGTTTCTTTTACCGTAATATAGCGCTCTTAGCTATGCTGCTACATTTTTACATTCGTTGGTAGGAATATCTTGTCAGGACCGTCGAAAGATATATCTTGCCTACATTTGCTGCCGTGCTAGCCTAGTGGTTTGACCTATGGCCTCTCAAGCAGAGGGTCCTGGGTTTTATGTGCGAAATTACATTTGAAATTTACCATGAGCTTTACGGTGAAGGAAAACATAGTGAGGAAACCTACACACACTGGAGAAGACATTCAATGGTGTGTGTTGTGTGTATGAAGTTCCCAATCCGCAATGGACACGCGTGGGAACTACGGCCCAAGCTCTCTCTCTCAAGCCTGTGCCCTGCAGTAGGACGTATATATAGACTGGGATGGACATATTTAGATCGTGCACCGCACTGCGCAAAACGCATTAATATTTTGATTTTTTGTTTCTCAAACCTATCCATCCTCTCGTCATGAAATCGCGCAGAGTTGTATACTTGGCAAGTGAGTTATAGTAATTTATGATTAAGTAATTTTGTTAAAATTATTCGCTTTTATGATCTACAAATTATCCAAATTATCCATTTACGCATGTGGTTTATGTAGTTTATCGCTTATATTTATAAGTGTACAGTTTATCTATCTGTGTGGCGTTCCGGGTATTACCGACGGTGCTGGCTGAAAATCAGCGCTGGGGTGTTATAAACGCCTCAGCATTAAGCTGAGCCAGTGTCCAATTTACAACCGCAATGACACACTATTTTTTTTGCCTTTGTATTGTCTTTTTTGTAAAAATATTTTTTTGTGTCTTGTGTTGTTGTAAATAAATGTATTTTCTTTCTTTCTTTCTAAATCAAAATGATGGAGCAAGGTGAGATAATGATAACGAGTACAAACGTTAGCTCGATATTGTCGCTACTAGCTACAAAGCAAGACCTTTTGTTTTGGGTTGCTCATCGAAGCTGAAGCGACGGCACGGTCTACCGACCTCATTGGAATTTGGAGGAAGGAGCATTGTAAAATATTCCATTAGCCCACTAAGGAGATGGCGGGATGATTTGGACGTGTACGCAAAGGACTGGCCTGACATTGCGCCGGACCGGAAGTTGTGGAGGTCAAGAGGGAAGGCCTTTGCCCGGCAGTGGGACACTACGATAGACTAATAAAAAAAAAATTTGAATGGATTTCTAATTATATTATGGGCATTTTGTTTTCGAAGTGTAATCTCGAGATCTGTTGGACTGCTCAAAGTGCCATCTACAACGTGTGTCTCTTCTCTCTGGACAAAGATCGAAATCCTGAGTAGAGTTTCTTCTCAGGAATGTTCTACTTTTGTAAAGTTATTAGAGTAGAGACACGTATATTGTGACGATTTGACGAAATGTTATTTAGCAAATACCATACAGTTTCTACAATCTGCTATCAATAATTTCGTATTTAGGGATTTTGTATTGGCATGTACAGCAAATCCATCAATCAATCAAAAATTTTATTCAGCAATTCTAAATTTTATTAATTTATTCGCTATTCTATACGTGACATTAATTAAATCTGCCACAGTCGTGGGAGGTATGGAAATTGAACATTTACACAAAGATACATGTGTAATAGCATTAATAGTACACTAAGACACCACGGAAGTCGTAAATGGAGCATTCCGTGTAGTCTCGCAAAGATTTTCTTGTACTGTATACTTTATGCCTTTAAATAATTTCTAATTCTTTGAGTGAACATTCAAGATTAAGGGTTAAATGGTTGTTTTTTTTTTATCTATTATATGCTTGCGTTTGATCACAATCACGCCTGATGGAAAGCGAAGAGTCTACGATGGAGCACGCTTGCCTAGTAAATGCTCATTTACCCTAGACTTGAAAACGGCCAGATTGTAGTGTTCAGGGAACACAGAGCAGGTAGAGTATTCCACTCTTTAGCTGTATGAATGAATTGTCTAATTTCGAAAAATTCCATTGGTAATTATTTCGGGTAAACGAACACGAGGAAGTACCCCACACGTTAAACAATTGGAATACGCTATACCACAAAAACGTCCAATTTTGTAGGGTTTATCCAGTAAAGAATAAAATACATAAAAAAATGATTTTTATCGTACTCTGCAAACGTGCGGGATACAGAGAACAAAGCTACTGAAAACAAATAACTATTGGGCTACATAAGTAGATTATAGGATTTGTTAAGTTAAAGTTGTGTGAGAATCATTTTGTCCTTTTGTAGCCTTTTGTAGTGTTTTGAAGGCCTTTTGTAAAATAATCGTATTTCTAGTTATTTGTACTGAAATAATTTGAATAAATTATCTTATCTTATCTATTTGTTTTCTAGTTCAATTTGTGCTGTGCTGATTAGTATCCAAGGGCTCCCCTAAGCGTGATGATCCTTGAGCTTTAGGGCCCAATGTACTGCACTACCTGGCCCGTCGATAGGTACACCTATGCCTCAGCAATGAAGCTTACGACACAAGTAGGATGCATTGTTACGAGTATTAACTTATTAGTAAACTTATATCTCAACTTCTCAGGCATATAAACCGCGTGCGATTGCAACTGACGTAATGACAATTACTGACGAACAATAGGCTGAAGTTTTCCCGTTAAATGGGGCGATTTGCCACTGTAGGGACAAACTCGGTGTGTCATCGTAAACGTCTTGCGTCTCCGAATAGATGGTTGGAATTGAACAACCATTTTTAATAAACAACAACAAAGAATACTAAATACCTTATTGCTCATAATGGTTTTACATGCGGTAAGTATAACTTATACCCTGTCGGGAGCAGCAATTAAGAAATCATTATTATAAGATTCTAGCCTCGTGTTCATAATTATAATATGACGTGTTCAGATTTGTTAAATGGAATAGTACTGAAAACAGTACGTCTTTTTAAGTGGGAATTCCCTTGATTAATTGGTCAATGTTTGGATATGATCCCTTGCGTTTTTAATAGCCAGAAAGACGTGAACACAAGCCTCCTTAAAATAACGCTACAATAATCGCTCCTGCACCGCCAGCATCCATCGGAATCCTGGATCCTTCACTTATTGTCTCAATACCCGGAATCACAATCGTTTTCACCACTTCTTTCTGTCACACGGTATAGAATAACGATAGAAAGAAATGGGGCGATCGCGAGCGCTCGCGGGTTAGTCAATAAGGCCTCAGATCATCAGTCCACCGCGCGGAGCTTAACCACGCTGCGTCATCCAGTACCATGCCGCCCAAGAACAGTACCATGGGAGGGCGTGCAGCAACCATTGCAATAGCGAAACCCCCCATTGATTATATCAAAAAGGACTCTACGTTTGATCGTTTCAATTTCACGAGCTATCATCTTATCTTCGAACTTCATCAGGCCATTAGACCATCTTTTTTAATCTTAAGTCCAATTAAAACGGCTTCATAACTTTCGCTTCGTATTTGTATACACCCACTTATTTTTCCAGTAAAACGGGGACGTCATCGTCTTAAAACGTAATTTTTACTCAGTATTATGTGTTGCAGATTTCTGCACCATCCATGGCCACAAGTCTGTCGACACGACTTATTTAATTATCATCATCATCGTCATCTTCGTAATCATCATTATCATCATTACCTTTAAACGCCCCATTGCTGAGCATAGTCCTCTCAAAATCAACAATGCTTCAGCTATAGTTTCCATGTAGGCCAATAACGGATTGGGAACTTCAAAAAAAAAGTACTAGCTCGAGTTTGAACCCATGATTCTATGCTTGACTACCGCGTCTTATTTATAACATAACTATGTAACTATATCATCATCATCATCATTATCATCATCCCAGCCCAGGCACAGGCCTCCTCTCAGAATGAGACTAATGTAATTATATATTAATAATTAAATCTTATTGAATATCGTCAAAGCAAATTTTTCATAGATCAAATTATCACATTGAGTCACTCTCCCGTTTCCTGTTGATTAGAAAATCAGATTTAACATTTGCGAGTTGCATTTTCACTGAGAATCGTGCCATTTTGCGTTTGTGTACGAGTTTTTCCAAGAAAACTGAACTCCGCGCTGTTTTCGAGAAATATGCTAATAAATTATTGATAGTCCATAAAGTTTCTCGGATTTCGTGTTGTTTTCGAAGGACTAGCGGCGATCAATATTGATGGCTTTGATATATCGGTGGTTCATGTTTGACTTTCGAATTTCGGAATTGTATTATGCTCGAAAGAGCTGAAGGGGCGGTTCCAGTTAGCCATAAAAACTTCTACAGAACCATTACGTCTTGTCTATTTAGTTTATCGTGTAGCTAGCTCAGACATTTTAGTTTCCAGTACGATGCTCCCTTTCAAAAGAAAGTAAATAAAGGACGGACTGAATTACTAATTTACAATTATATCACCAGATGTGATAATATTCGGACTGAGGACCAGCCAGCTTGCGGATGAAGATATGTTGTCGATTTTTGGGAATTTCCAGCAAGTGAAATGCAGAACTTGGTGTTTATCGGAATGTTTACGTCAGTTTTATAGGGGAACTAAAGATAAGGGCACATTGGAAATCATGCGAATATATTAAAAACTTACCTAACGTGTGAACAGGCGTGTTATTAAAACTTAAGTAACCTGTCTAAGTCCCATGGAAGCACTTGAAACGACGACGATTAAAAATATTTCAGCATGAACATAATTTTGCAATCAAAGAGTTTAGTGAACTAAAACAATTACTTTGCTCACCCGCGACCATTTGAGATCGCTATCTGATAAATAGTACTCAAATATCAGATAGCGATCTCAAATGGTTATACAAAATCAATGGTAGATAGTTTAGTTCAAAAGAAGCAGGCACGGTTAGTAAATAGCATGCTTTACGCTGCGTTCCCTTCTCAGTCTACTAACAAATATAGATCTAGCATCTCTTACGTTGGGGGTTTGTCTGATAAGATTTATGGCATTTTAAAATCAAACAATATTAATGTTGCCTTTAAGACTAACAACTCTTTGTACTCTAGGCTATGTAACCACAAAGAACAGGTAGATAAGGGAACTAGATCGGGGGTATACAAGCTTACTTGTAATGACTGCAATGGGATATACGTAGGACAGACAGGCCGAAGTTTTAATACTAGATTTAAAGAGCATGTTTCGGCATATAGGAATGAGCATCCAGATAGATAGAATTTTGCAAAACATTTGTTGGAATCAAATCATTCATTGTTAGATTCAGATTCTTATGAAGTGTTACATTATTGCGGCAAGGGGTTGCGTCTGGATGCTCTGGAATGCATGGAAATAATTAGGTACAACACTATGGGGTCTATTATTAATGAACAGGTAAATTTAGTATCTTCTCCTTTACTGCGGCTTGGGTCGAATTTGAACAGTTAGTATTAATTAAATATGCCTTATAAATAAATAAACAAAAAATTCAAGGTAGTTTTATAATATGTCAATAAAAGTTAATTTTTGTGGGGTAGTTTGAGAATAAGAAAAATAAAGTGGGTACTTGAGAAGTTACAGTGACAAGTTAAAACATTTGTTTTGGTTTGTTAGTTTAACATTTGGTAGCATAGCATACGGTTGTGGTAACTCTGAAGATGAGCTCTGGTTGAGTTCGAAACGCGTCAGTGTAGCTTGGTGGTGGTGATGGTTGGGTTTATGTGATTTGTGTGTGTTCGTACAGTGTGGAGGTGGAGGAACTGCATGAACGCACATTTCTTGCATAAACGTAACTATTGTAAGGTCGCGGGTGAGCAAAGTAATTGTTTTAGTTCATTAATATGGACCTCCGCAAAGTAACGCCTGATTCAATAAATTATTCAAAGAGTTTAGTTTCACGCACTGGGAATCATAATCGTTTTCATGTCTTTCTGTAACACGGTCTAAGGATGAGGATAGAAAAAAATGGGGAATGCAATACAGCCTCTAAATTACTGCAACCAGTTTCCTGACTAAAAGCTAACGTAAATCAGTTTTAAATACACATTCTCATCGTTTAAACTGCGTGCGGCTCACAAGGGTCCTACAACATAAAACGGTAGGTTCTAACTATGAAAACATTTCATTTTTCTTTGAACAATACCAATATGACGCACAAATTTTACGTAAAACATTCAAAACACGCGCAAAGCACGATGATTGTCCGGATATTTCGTTGTATCAGAGAGCCATATTTATCTAGAACAAAACGTATTGTTAGCACTTTCAACGTTTTCTAAAGGCGTCAGATTCTAAAATAGGAACGCGCTATCGACGCCGTTATTATGAATTCTCAAACAATGGCCAAAGCTGATTCCAGTTTCATAAAACTTGCAAGTCCTTGACAGATGTAATTAAAACTTTATTGGGGAAAAACAATATTGCTGTCATTTGTTTTTGAGGTTGATTTCGCTACCTACGCTTTCGGTACCTACAACTTAACGATGATAATTTTTTATCTTTTTTTTTACATAAAACTGGGTTGTGATTGATCTCGCCTGATAAAAAGTGCAGGAGAGGCTAAAGGTGTATCTCACTGATTCAATAACTGCCTAATCACCCTAGCTTTAAAGAGCCCTAGAGGTTGTAACTACTTATCTTTAGACGGCCGGATAGCCTAGTTGTTAGAGAACCTGACTACGAAGCTTGAGGTCCCGGGTTCGATTCCCGGTCGGGGCAGATATTTGTGTGTAAATACGAATGTTTGTGCTCGAGTCTTGGATGTTTAATATGTATTTAAGTATGTATTTATCTATATAAGTATGTTTATCCGTTGTCTAGTACCCATAGTACAAGCTTTGCTTAGTTTGGGACTAGGTCAATTGGTGTGAATTTGTCCCGTGATATTTATTTATTTATCTGAAAATACAGAGGATGGAACCACAACCATATTGAATATTAAACTTTTGCAAATAGAAGCGGCTCTTATAAATGATTTTTCGCCTACAAGCGTCTTCGGAAAGACTAGAATCGCCAAGATAGCGCTGCTTCAAACTTAATAGAAAGTACGTTTTTTTATGTACAGTCGACTACAAAAAGATCGATACCGCCAAAGTTACACAGATATGTATACATACCTTTATTGACTTAACATTAAGGTCGTGTATACATATTTTTGTAACTTTGGCCGTATCGATTTTTTTGTAGTCGACTGTACCTACTAACAATTCTGAACTACGTAACCAGTTAGGAGCAATTTTATACGAACCGAGAACGAATGGTGTCTGAATATAATAAACTCAGTGTGGATATAATCGTCAAAATAGTGTCACTTTTATGCAAATAAATGTAAAATAAATAAATAAATGTATGCTTTTAAATAAATGTAAAAAGCATATCAATTCATGGACCAATTAAATTTGTATCTATACGTAGTCATTATAATAATAACACTACATTATACAATCTATCTATCTAGGAAGTTACACTAAAGCCAACAAAAACAACGAATTCGGTTTTCCGGTTTGCTCTTTGAATATAAATTATTACGACATTGTATCCCTTCAGGGGATAGATACAAATAAACAGTCAACCTCCCACTTGTACATTCTATGAATCTGTGAGGTCCGCCCACTTCTGAAAAGGTCCTCTTAAATGTCATTAAGGTATACTTATTGGGAGAAATTTTAACTTGCAATTAAAAATAAAGTCAAGATTTACTTTAGCTATAGGCTAGGAAAAAAAAGCAGGTAGGTATAATGGCGCAATAAACAATAATTTCAAGACTCAATTCTAGTAAAAAAAAAAATCTATCCTGAAAAAAACAGTCACTTTTCAGTATTTTCAGTAAAGAGAACCGAAAAAAGAAAAATTTTGCTTACGTAAAATACAAATTATAAGAGCAAAAGATCCGAGAATTTCTTGGTATGTTTATTTCTAGATTGTATGTTATTGATTAATTTCAGTATCAGTACTCGTAGACGTATTTTATACTATTACTAGCTGTTTGCCCGCGACTCCGTCCGCGAAGAATAGGGGTATAAAAATAGCCTACGACCTATAGCCTCAGACCTACCTAATATAGAGAAAAAAGTTTCATAAAAATCGGCCAAGCCATTTCGGAGGAGTTCGTTAACAAACACCATGACACGAGATTTTTATATATTAGATTAAGCTATCACTAGCTGTTGCCCGCGACTCCATCTGCGAAGAACAATGGTATAAAAAAAGCCTACCTATTCTCAGACCTACCAAATATCGAGAAAAAAACCGGCCAAGTGCGGGTCAGACTCGCGCACGAAGAGTTCTGTATCTATCTATAAAAAAGGCAAAAAAAAAAAACACGTTTGTTGTATGGGAGCCCCCTTAAATATTTATTTTATTCTGTTTTTTAGTATTTGTTGTTATAGCGGCAACCGAAACACATCATCTGTGAAAATTTCAACTGTATAGCTATCACGGTTCGTGAGATACAGCCTGGTGACAGACGGACAGACGGACGGACAGCGAAGTCAATAGACTCCCGTTTTTAACCGTTTGGTTACGGAACCCTAAATATTGATAAAAAAGGCGGTTTCGGAGGAGCTCGATAATAAACACCACCGCAACACGAGATTTTTAAATACTAGATATCATAATTAGATCTTAAAATCTCGTACCTTTTCTAGCCCACTCGGCAGAGCCTCGTGGCCTTATCACGGTACTCTACTTTATGAAGCCCTGTTATGTAACAATTGTATCAAATACTGCTGCAGTTTTTGTCTTCCTCGTGTCCGTAATGAGTAATAAAGAGATAAAACTGTTTTTTTCTCGGTTTCTATATCATTAGACTGCAACGAATCGCTGTAACGCTAAACTTCAACCAAGTCTAACGGTTTTGTTTCTCAATGATACTTAGTCACGTCCGATGAACTATCGAGAGTAATTTTCGCGTGTCCACAAATCACGACTGCCGCATCTGAATAGTGAATCGGACATACCTATAATAGTTTTTCAACTATCATTCAACTCGGCCATTCAGACATAGAATTATCAGAGCATGTCTACCAAGTAAACATCGCGTTTTAAAACTGTAAACAAAGCTAGATAAACAAACCAGTAAATACCTTAATGAGACTGAATACTCCGAATCGTATTAGTGCTTTAAATAGTTCGCGTATGGCGTAACAGTCCGCTGGCGAACAGGTCAATAACTCCGTTCTCATGCGTGGTAGGTACCTATTAATTAATTGGAATAGACTGCAATACCAAGCAGGTTGAGTGGTGCAGATTCTGACTGCTTGTTGTTGGTTTAGGTCTTAAATAGGACGGAAATTTCTCTCTTCGAAAATCATTTCCCCGGTTGAAGTAGAAATAGGTACTTTGTTCTGGAGTCTTTTAGGTAAATAGTTGGGAGACCAATAAGGTTGGACCACGTTAGTTAAAAAGTTAATTACCCTCACAATTAAAGTTAATTTTGATGTCACTACCGAAAACTCATACAAACTTTAACTACCGTCGTTAATGTTCAATTTTGGAACCCATGTACTTATTTATTTAGTTTAAGTTATTTAAGATTTTCGCAATGTAATGAATGAGGGGTATTCGTTCACGCGTGGAAACTACAGCCCTCTCCTGAGAGGTCTGTGCCCAGAAGTGGGGCTTTATATAGTCCGGAGTTGAACGAGTCTTCGGGAACAGCTGCTGACAATTCTTAACATAGCTATAGTTTTCCTTAGTTACATTGGAAATATCACGAGTTTAAAAAACAACCCGTGATCTACCAACGCAAATCCGAAGAAAGAAAACTACCCTAAGCATCGCTTTACCCAGCACCCTTTCTATTGTGTCATTCCTCATTTCCGCTATACCCATACAACAAAGTAATCTACGCCGTGGACACGAGTCTTTCAACACTCCCGTATTTATTTTATGTATGTGTGTGTGTTTTGTGTAAGTGTTACTCGTTACAGTGGCTACGTTCGTTATCTCGAACCCCCTGGGCAGTAATCCTGTCATTTCTGCGCATGTTTTCCTGCTCATGAATATAAAGAAATGTAGCGACAGATAAAACAGACTAGTTGAGAAGAATACCTACGGAATTTCTACTTTTTCTTCTTATGAGTTAAAGAGATTCATCATCAACCATCGTCATCCTCCCAGTCTGTATACGTCCCACTGCAGAGCAGAGGTCTCTTAAAATGCGAGCGCTTGGGCCGTAGTTCCCTCGCGGTCTCATTGCGGATTGAGAACTTCACACACATTGAATTTCTACGCAGGTGTAGCAGGTCCTCACGATGTTTTCCTATCACCACAAAGCTCATGGTAAATTTCAATGTGTTGTAAGGAGATTAGGTATGGTATAAGTTTTCCGATGATCCCTGTGACAATATATGCCTTCGTTTAAAAACATCTTTTTCGTCGTCTTTTTGACATTGCTTTATTATTGTACCTACTATATTTACCCGCAGATCCGCTCGCGTGCATTGGATCTGACAGTCGAAATGAAAAACTGGCAAGAACTAGATACAATAATGACGAAATACATTATGTTTCGGTACCTATCTAATTATGTCTGTGGAAATGATGGTCTTTTCGAAAGCACTGGTAGTATAAAAAGTCACGCAAAAGAAAGATGCTTTTGCGGCCTATTTACCTACATAAGAAACGTTGCGATTCCGATTTGAATTTGCAGTCCCCAGGTTCCGGTGTCAGCTTCTAGATAGCTGAATCACTCGACTGAGTAATAAATTTACGATACGTGATAGCAAAATACGGGCAACGTGCAATTCGGCTGCAATCAATCGATTTTCCCCAATATTAGTTCGTCATTTGCGACGTCATTTACCGGTAATATTTGATTTCCGTTTATTTGACTGTGTCAATGTTTATTAAGACTACGTCACACGTAAAGACATTCAAGTGGTTCGCAATGTGTCAGTAACTAAAGTAAATGCTTCCTATGAGCTACACGGACAGCTCAGTGGTTAGAGATCGAGGACACGAGGCTTGAGGTCACGGGTTAGATCCCCGGTCGGCGCAGATATTATGTATGAAAAATACGAATGTTTGCTCTTGACTCTTGGATGTTTAATATCTATTTTAACTATGTTTATCGGATGCCTAGTAATCCTAACACAAGATTTGCTTAAATTGGGACTAGGTCAATTGATGTTAAGTGTCCCGTGATATTTATTTACAAATTGTAGGTAAAATAGGTAAATTCTTTTCAAATACATCATCGTCTATATACGTACTGAGTTTTTGTCTCATCTTCTGCCTGTATACGTGCTGACCAGTAAGCAGCTGAGCTGGCCACCTCTCCCTATGGCAGGGCTTGGACTCTAAGTTTTCATGAAGAACCAATCCAGACATTTCAGACTTCTTTTTCCTTCAACGAAAAGTTCGTAGAATAACTGAAGAGCAAACGACCCCGGGCTTGAGCCCACCCACCCCCTTAAGTCCCGTTTTGTAACCAAAATTTCGTAACTGCCTACAGCCACCCAACGGCATACGTACTGGGTGGTTACGAAATGTTTGTTACCGATTGGGACTAAAGGATTATGCTTGAAAGGTCAGAGGACAAACCACTGTACCACTGTTTTGATTTTTAGCTACATGCAACAAAAACTCTTATACGTATAAGACCGACAGTTTAGTCTAGAGACTTCCTGCTAGATTTTATTTACTTTTTCTCGGTGACGATGATGTTTCACTCCTTTGTTGGCTCAAAACTTTTAAAAGCAACAGGGACTGATAAAATTACCATTACGATACCAGTGCGTGTCATGTTCATTTTACAAACGCTGAGTAGCCACAGTAAGGGCCATCCTGTCCAAACAACTTAAATTGCTAAGCACGCAGCTTGTTTACAGGGGACCAAAAGAGCAGCCAACGGCCACATTTAATTATGTTAATGTGCAAGGTCACCCCTAAAGAAACGAACAGAAAGGACGTGTGAAATGTAACCACGGTTTTAAAGTGTGGTTGTTTGCGTACTGTATGTCTAAGTGGGATGCTAATAAGTGATTTGCGACACACGCCTTCACGTAAGACGCTTGGTAAGTTAGTCCAATGAAGACAAAGAACCAAACGAGAAATCCTTACATAATCGATTTCGCCACTTTTTCTCCTCCCCTACTCTCAATAAACATAGTATTTTCGTGATTTTACAGATTTATGGGGCTGTTTCACCACCCATTGATTAATTTTAACTGACGGATAAATGTGATGCCGTCTCCGTCTATTCGAACAAAACAAACAGAGACGGCATCACATTTATCCGTCAAATAAATTTGATCAATGGATGGTGAAACAGGGGGTTACAGTAGCAATGACCTGATGAATACATTAAGAGATGGACCAACGATATGGTAAAAGTCGCAGGAACCACTTAGTTCCGAGCAGCGCAGGACCAATCGTTGTGGTAGGTACTCTTTGGACGAGGTTCCGTCCAGTAGTGGACGTCTTTTGGTTGTTATGATGATGAGGTACCAATAAATTGTAATCCATTTAAAGCCATCCTCTCTCCAACAACCCACTTTGAGCAACTTCGTTACAAAAGAAGCTGGGAAATTATACGGCTTTTCAGCCTACGCACGCGGTCGCGATTTAGCGCCCGTGACGTTTCAGTTCCTCTTTTTAGTAATTTTGTCAATAAAACTCACTATTACCTGCCAAGTAAAGGCAGGGAACGTTTTGTCGAAGTTTTTATTCTAGTCCTAAGAAGGAAAGATGCAACGAGACAGCGGAGCTACATATAAACACAGGAAAGTACACTTTCGAACCACAACACGATAAAATATTAAAGATTAAAATAACAAGTCTCAAGCACCAGTAGAATCCTGTTTTCTGTCTCTATCTCGTATTAATGTATATATTTATGCATATAGCAACTTTTGCCGATAATCGAACTACGCGTTGGCGAAAAAAGAAACCAAACCAAATAGGTCACTAGACCAGACAGACATATAGCAGACGTTACAGTGTAATCAAATTAAGTTAACAACAACCTTTCGTACGTCATGATGCGTAATTACAAATGATACATCAAAAGGCCCATTAAGGTCGATTCATATCTACAGAGTGCTCGTTCCTTAAATATCAGAATTGCAAAATACTAGATTGCCGACTTACCCTATTTCTAAAATACCAAATTCCCAGAATACCAGACTTTCCTGTCATCTTGTTTTTCTCTATATCGGATTGCCAAAAAAGCTTGTTTTCAATACACCATGTTACATTCAAAACCGAATTCCCATATTACCAAATAGTGATCAGGATCGTGACCAGGATCGTAAAACACGTCCTCCTGGCCTCCCCACGACGACCACGACCTGCCTGACGAGCTTGGAGACACGGGCCAAAGAATATTTTTGTCGGCGTCTAATACGGCACGTGTCTGACACGCTCAACGTCTGTAGATATGAATCGAATCACTGCTGAAAAATCAGCCTATATCCGCTGCTGGGCACAGGCCGCCCCGTGGAAACTATTAAATATTCTGGGATAAAATCTATCCTGTCCTTCCCTCCCAGAGTCCCAATTTATCTCCATGCCAAATACAGACGGACAGTTACTTTCGCATTTATAATATTAGTAAGGAGTAAGAAGTAATAAGAAGGATTAATAGGATGTAATTTTCAACGTCGCCGCCCTGGAGAAATAGCAAGAAAATGAGCCAAGCTAACTTTTGACAGACGTTTATTTAACACGATACTTTAGATCCCTCATGACTCAATTAAAGTAGTTTCTATTATGAAGGGACACATAGGTACACGAAACCTTTAAATGACACAAGTAATGTGTTATGGAAGGTGCATCGAGGCATTGTGCGTGCATTCTACGTGCATGTAGATTCACTGGTCTGTATATCCTCATTGTTACATGCACGGCTGTGGATTTGCAACCGGGTTGTCTTGGCAGGTGATATGTTTGACGTGGTTCTTTTGCTGAAAGTAGTGGGCAATTTATCGACATCAATGTCATCGTTCCGTGGTCATCAACGCATTTGCTCGGCTATCAGACTCGAGAGTTCTTCGGGTGCCACAAACGCATATGTGCGTTTGTGCGTACAAGTGACTGCCAAACTATGATAGCGGTACTAGGCGAAAGTCGCATAAACTCATATGCGTTCCCAGCAGTGATTTCATTAAGAGCGAGAGTATAATTACTTCAAAATTCTTGCAAAGGACTTTCTTTCTATAGGTTAAGAAAACTTAAAGCCGGTCGGTAGAATAAAAATAGTAGTGTCAAAATGTATGAAAGTATCATCCCTAACCCAGGTTGAAAGATTTTCAACCACATCTCAGCCTATATACGTCCCACAGTAGGACACAGGTCTCTTCTCAGAATTCAGGCTTGAGCTGTAGTTCCGCGCGGGCCCACTGTGGATTGGAAACTTCACACACCATTGAATTTCTTAGTAGGTGTGTCGCCGTAAAGCGCGATTTGTGCCGGACGGTAAGAAAACATAAACTGTAATTGAATTTTGTACAAGGCAACACTAAGGTTTCCCGCCATTTTTTCTGACAGTCTATGATGGTGCATGATTAAATAGAGAGAAGACAGGGGGGAAGAAAAAGAATTACCACTGGTGAGTCCTATAAACGTTCCTCTTGTAATGTCATGCCCGTGATGGAGAGATATGATCATGGGATTGACCCTAATCGTGAATAAATAAGTTTGTATAACGAAAGTGTTGTAAGCTTTCATGTAGTAATTAAATGTAACCAAACCTTGTAGAGAACCGAGTGACGGTTCTGGTGGTATGGGCTGGCTGTGAGGGGATTTGTTGGGAGGCCAGTGGGCGGAAGCCCGATTTCCTCACATATCCAATTTGTGGATATGTGATAGTATCAATGAGTAAACAATTTAAGACTTATATAAGAGTTAACGAGTAGTGTTAATCTGATGATCATATCATACTAGTATGTGGCGATGGTCGTGGGTATATTGCGAAGCTATACCATACACCGGGGAGTAGAAGGCGTCGCTACAAGGTGCATGCGGTTTCCTCGAGATGTTTTCCTTCACCGTAAAGCTCAAAATGTAATTAGGTTGGTACGCAAATTCCGAAAAGTTGAGAGATGCGAGCCCTGACGGACGATCCTCTGCTTGAGAGGCCATTATGGCATTTACACGAGGGTTTGACATATCAAGGTCGTACATTTTGTCATTCATTACAGGGCGAATATTATCCGCACCCTTGACCACCTGAGGAAGGGCACTGATGTTCAACGTTCGCAGAATTGGTTAGAAATGACCGAACGATGTCTGGTGGCGGCGTACCTAGGTAAAATGTACAGCCAAATATTTACAGAAACGGGGGGCTACTTGCTACACTTTTAGTTTACCACTGACAGATTGCTTGCCTTCATTTCATTTCCAACTTTAACACCATACAAATAAAGTAGTTATTACAAAATCTGCAAACGTGAGTAACAGAATTCTTTATTTCTAGGTCGTTAAAGTTGAATATGAAACGAAGGCAAACCATCTGTCAGTGGTAAACTTTATGTAATTTTACTGTACGTAGCGTGCCGTCCCTTTCGCTCCTCTGTTTAATACTATTAGCGTGAACGAAGTTACGATACGAAGTTGGAAAATCGAATACCGTAAAATAACGCCTGTTCATTTGACATGAAGTATCTAAGGCTGTCTTGTCTATTGCGTGGAGCATTTTTAAAATGCCAGACTCGGTTGCCCTCTGGCAAATGAAACGCTCTCATTTCATTGGTTCAAACAAATTACAATAATATTGTCATGTCATGAGTCATGTTTATCATCTTCGCGCAATCAACAGCTGGCCTGCCTGCACTGAAACACTTGGTTTTATAGTCGTTATAAAGTACACAATACAAGTTCTTTCGCCTCAAAGCAAGACTCGAACGTAGCACATAATTACGTAGATAAACATCACCTCACGAAGCGTTCTGACCTCGGACTAGATTTCCTAGTTGACATTGAACTGAAGATAAATCCTAAACTTAGGTCAATATGGCACAAGTAAATAGCCGTGTCTCCACTGAGCGAGCCGCCTCGCGAGGCAAGCGCATGAGGCATGATTTTGTTCTACACAAAGCTCAAAATCGCACCGAATATGGCTGCCTCGCTCAGTGGAGACCGAACGAGACGAGGCAGCCGTTTTCGGCACAATTTTGAACCTTATGACGAACAAAATTATGCCTCATGCGCAAACCTCGCGAGGCAGCTCGCTCAGTAGGGACCCAGCTAATGGAGAATGGGTGAAAGCATAATATTTCAGAAGCTAAACCAAGGGACCGATTTTTGAACTGAAATAGGCCACTCAATTAGAGAAGTAGGTATGCTCGGAGTTTCCTTACATGATTGAATCACAAATGAGATCCACAGAAGAACTGAAGTTCCAGTGGAGGGCTGTAAAATTTTAGTTACTGACAGACCTCAGAGAGTCTCCAGACTTAAGTGGCAGAGGGCAGGGCACATTGCTTGTAGCAATGACAGTTGATGGGTCAGTAAGGTTCTAGAGTGGCTACCAAGTACAGGAAAACGTAGGAAGGATCCCAACTAGACGGACCAACAATCTGGTAAAGCTCGCAGGAACAACTTGGATGCGGGCAAGTAAATACAGTAAGAGCTAAAAAGCGATTAGAGCATTATGTTCCTTACGCTGTGCTTGTTATAGATCAATATTCAACAAACGTAAAAACCCTCTTACTGCGTTTTGGAGTCTGCAGTGCAACGCAGGACCAACAATTGTGGAAACCTGGGACCTTTGTCTAGCAGTGGACATCTTTAGGCTGATATCGTGATGATAAATACTTTATTTTCAAATACAATAGTTAAAATATAATAGTTGTGACTTGCAAGGAAAAACCGAGATATGGGAACTACACTACATTCACAAAATAAAGCCAATTTAGTATAGTTTATTTAGTTTGGTATAGTATAGAAAGTAAGAGTTTTATGTTTGAAGTAGGTATGTATAATATATGTTTACTAGCTGACCCGGCAAACGTTGTTTTGCCATTATAAATTATAGCCTACAACCTATTCTCAGACCTACCGAATGTAGAGAAAAAAGTTTCATAAAATCAGTCAAGCCGTTTCGGAGGAGTTCGGTAACAACCACCGTGACATGAGATTTAGAAGGATGTTTTTGTTTTCACTGATTTGTTATACCTACCTACTTTTAGTTCAATTTATGAGTTTTGTATATGTTAGTTAAATATGCAATCAATTTGTTATACAAACAAAAGAAAAAAGACAAGAACAAAAAAGTGTAATATTTTTGAATAAGATAGGTATATATTAATTAATATGTACAAGTTTGCCTCAATTTTGGCTCTTAATGTTAATTTTAGAATCGTATTTGAAATATCTACAAGCAAGTCAAGTAATGACTACAAAATGTCCCAACATGTTTCATGTCGAGGCAATTTTCAACGGTTTTCACACGATTATGTAAACAAGGTCGGCAAATACGACGTCCAGGCGTCAGTTAACAGTAAACTAGGCACTATTGCAATGGTATAAAGTCCAAGCTAAGGTAACTGGAAGGTATCAGTGTATGCAGATTTAGACTTTATTGTAGAGATGTTAAGGGTATGATTGCTTGCTTGAGTTTCCAGTCAAAGCTTATACTTAGCTGCCTTACAATGATTGGCTAGTTAACAATAATACTCAAGCTAAAAGGATGTCTCCACAAAACATCCAATACACACAATTATGGTAATTTCATCTGGATTGACACCTGGTGATGGATGGGAAAGGGATTTTTTGAAGGCTTTATCCAATTCAGCACTGCAAAGAGTTAGTTAATCATTATGCTGAGAGAACAACGTAATTTCCGGGATAAAAAGTATTGTATGTTAATCCAAGCTATAAATTATCTGTGTGCCAAATTTTATCAGAATCTATCAAACCGTTTCAGCTTCACTTTGACCCTCGCTCTGGGTCATTTCGGGTATAAAGTTTGTCCATCGCGGTTCAACATGGCAATGCAGCTAGTGTATTGGGCACCTTTGCGCCGGTTACGATCCGGGGCGATTTGTTTGACTGACAGCATTTTATAAATTGTATTTTATTTATCCTGTAATGTATAAACTTCCGGGTATGTAACAAAAATTTTAGCTCGAAAAAGTAACAAACATCCACACATCCATCCATACAAACTTTCATGTTTATATTATTGGGATAGTGGGTAGATCCATTGTATTATTTTTCTGAAAGGAGCCAAATAGGACATAGGTAAATAGTTTAAAATCATTATGTGCTAATCAAAACAACATGGTATCCAAAATACGCAGTCATATCTCAGTCCGAGACTGATTAATATTAATTGCCTAAAGCATCAATAAATAAACAGTGAGATAAAATAACTGAAAATATAACATTGGCGAATTTAGTAACTACAGTCAGAATTTATATTGACTTCAAAATGATCCACTTTGATTTAGCGTTATATCCAGTTTGTTGTTGTGATGGGTATGCATGCAAGCTAAACAATAATTTTTACCCAATGGCCGAAGGAGGGACATTGGTTGGATGGTTTCATAGGTTTTAGGCTTAAAACAACTAAATTTCATAATACCTTATTCACTAATACCCCTAATTTTCAAATTACCATGGGCTCATAATACCTAAAAATACCTAAAATTTCAAATTTTAAGAGGAGACAATTTGAAATTTTAGGTATTTTTTAGGTATTATGAGCCCATGGTAATTTGAAAATTAGGGGTATTAGTGAATAAGGTATTATGAAATTTAGTTGTTTTAAGCCTAAAACTTTCATAGTTTAAAAGGGACATAGGTAGATTTTTTTTGTTTTATTAATTTAGGTTATGAATGAGAAAGTTTGTATGAGTATTTATTACACTTTCACACCAAAATGGCTGGACAAATTTGTATTGTAGATAGCAGAATCTGAGGAATATACACCGTGAAATTTTAGTGGTTGTTTTCCCGAAACAAGGTGATTTAGTATCGATTGTACAATCGATTTATAATTACTATTTTGACTAGAGTCAAAAATCCAATTGTGAAAAACGAAAGTCGAAAATGACCGCAAACCAATAGTAACGCTTCGTTGGTACCTAACCTATCGTACAATCGTACGCTACTTGTACCAACGAAGCGTTACTATTGGTTTGCGGTCATTGTCGACTTTCGTTTTTCACAATTGGATTTTGGACTCTAGTCAAAATAGTAATTATAAATCGATTGTACAATCAAAACTAAATCACCTCGTTACGGGAAAACAACCACTAAAATTTCACGGTGTAGAATACAGGAATGTAGCATGATCAAGATCTAAGTTTACATATGTGAAATTTGGAAGTGGTGTTCTTCAAGCTATGTAAATGTAGTCCACAGTGAGTATTCCCATGGACATTTAACAAAATGCCAGAAATATATTTCAACTGCAAGACCTAATTCATGCAAGACTATTTATGCAAATGAAGCCACGGGCGAAGGATTGGAAGTCACAACTTACTAAAAAGGTTTATACTTATCAAAATGACTAGTCTAATGCATAAGTGCTTGCTATTGCATTCACTATTTCCTTCTGTCAAACAGTACAAGACAGGGACAGAGAGAAATGGTAAAAGTTGTCCTGAGCATCCAGGCATTAGAAAACACAGCCTAGTGATGCGACTCGAGTAGGATTTTGTGACTCAAGTCATTTGAGTAATTTTACTATGTCACTCGAGTTGTACAAGAGTTTTCGAGTCACTTGAGTAAACTACTTGTACTCAAACTAACTTATTACTGGAGCTTATAAGTAAACTAATTTATTACTGGAGCTGAGTTTTGATTAGTTTAGATTAAAAATTTTGAAATACCTTTATTAAATTAGTAATATTTGAAATAAAATAAAATACAAAATATTACATACCTACCTTATTTATGTCATTAAACAACAAAGAAAAATAAAATGACTTGCCGAATCTCCTTAGAATCTAATTGGCGCACCGAGTTAGTCTCATGTTTAGTCCCTCAGGGCAGTTTAAAGATTCTTGGCACAAGTATCCTGTGCAAACTACACGGACCCACATCATTGGACTTGGTCACTTTTGATAACAGGAATGGTACAAAAAAATCATTGTTCTTATGTATTCCTTCCCACCATTATGTGTATAATAAAGAGTTGATCAACACTTCATATACCTGCTGGTACATAAACCAATTTGTTGTTATACAATGAAGAACAATGAGAAAGTAGGTATGTACATCACATGTTTGCATTTCACTGCACACCGCATCATATGGAATTGTAATTAACAATCATGAATAAAAACGAAATTTTGTTAGCCTTACTTTATTATTCCCATAAATCCCAGGAATTTCCTTTAGTAGTGCAGTCCCTAGTTTTATCTAGGTGTGTTAATGTTAAGTTGATATTCAATATATGAACTGAACTACAGTGTCGAAATCAATCACAAATTACTCATAACCGCCTGAACATTAGCTGTTACTTTACACAGCTTTACTAAGAATCACCTTACATTTTACATCAATCTTAAAAAACATTAAAAATACGCACCTGAAGCGAAAACATAGCGTTAAAAGCTCACATTCACGTCAAAAACACATATGAACACTAATTCGCGAACGTATTTCGTTGAAATAAAGTGAAATGTAAAAGAATCGATGTTTCAACTAGCAACAGGGCTGTGCCTCTATGTTCTGTATAACTAGGTATAGTACGGTACGTACATGCACGCCTAGATTTTCACAAATGCATGACATCCTTGCATCCAATGAACTAGAAAGCACCCTAATACGACACAGAATTAAATAGAGCAAATGATTGCGATCATAGCAGAAAATGGCACACCCGATAGCACAGGCCGGCCGTGCCGAACGCAGACCGATTCAAACGAAACATCTATCCACACCAGACTCTTCGGCTACACTTACAAAATATTAAACTACGACAAACGAAAACCATTTCTCAGTTATATTATCAATGATTAAGTAAAAGGAACAGCTAAAATGAAGCAAGAACTTTACCCTTCCGTCAGCAATATATCTTCGATCGTCCCTCCAGTGGTTTCAGGGCGCTTCCTATATCACCATTAAGACTGGATTCTCACTTTTTGGCACATCTTGTATCTGTACAACGACACCACACTGAATCTAGAATTAATCACTAGTTTATAACACGGACTCTACCACCATTAGCTTTTCATACACCTTATCCCGGGCACGGTCCTCCTCACGGCCATTTGCAAATTGCGTCAAAATTCCTGGAATGTGATTGGTTGATTCCGCGCAAGTGTAGTTTTAGCTCTCCACTGCAACCTGGTGGCATTATTGAGAACTAGTATATTTGCTAAGCAAAATTAATTCTCCACGGATTGTTATAAGGCCTTTTACAATCTTCAAGTACGCACTTACAACGTTTTTCATCGAACACGGTTGGGTGCGGTAAGGTAACTTCGAGAACCCCGTAACGTGACGTCAAACTGGGCGTGAATAACAAAAAGCGGGTAGTATGAAAAAATATTCCGCGCAGAAGTATCCAAAAAATATTACAAAGTAATAACTTAAAATTAAAGAGCTTTTACTGTTTAACTTATGAAATTAACAACTCACTGCTTTGTTTAATGCGAACAGAGTGCATTTTTATTTGCGTGATTATTAGGTTCGATTTCGATCGTTCGCAAATATTACGTTCCAATGTACGCAAAGGCTATTATATTTAAACTATTAAAATTATTTTATTGAATCAGGCGTTACTTTGCGGAGGTCCATATTAATGAACTAAAACAATTACTTTGCTCACCCGCGACCTTCGACCTTAAGGTCGCGGGTGAGCAAAGTAATTGTTTTAGTTCATTATTAAAATTATCACGCAAAAAATATTTACCTCAACAATGCAGCGGCTGTGGTCACGAGTTGGCCCAAAACGAGAAACGTCAATATTGTTTGCGTGATAAGTTCCGTTTAGTAGAATAGTTAGGAGTGAAAATCACGAAAGTTTAAAACAGTTTATGTAATCTCTTTAAAGTTAGTAAAAACACTAAGTTCAATAATTAATGAGTACGCAATGAAATAAAGAACTTCATTTAATCGTTAACAGAATAAAATTATGTAAAATCTACCATCAATGGCAGGGCTGTGACCTGTGACTTTGTCAAAAGTAATGTAATAAACAACCATAAAAAATATTCATTAACAGCCAGTATCGAACAATGAGTTGAATTTGGTAATGCAACCTTATCGGTTGGCGGCAACAAGGTGGCAATCTATTGTAAAACTTAAAAGCAGGGCCCTGCTTGCAGTGCCAATCTCTGTCACTGATTGATAAAGCCATACGGTACGGTCCCATTCAAAAATCGTACTAGGTACTAACTAGGACAGGAGTGGCCAACCAGACCATCGCGGCTATTAGTCCAGTCCATCGCGGCAAGGCAAAAAATATAAATACATAGAACAGACTGTGCAACGTATTCAATCACCAACTGCTACGTTTATGTCATTGGTAGATCGCTCAGGCGGGTCTAGTCAGTAATAGGATAAGGATAGGATAGGGCAAATAAAAAAAATGGTTTGGCACAACATTTAGGTACAGATAAAATCTATATCTGTCACAAATACATGGCACAGTACACGGGTGAAAACATTTGCACATTGTACAAATGTTTAATACCAACAAACATGATCGATGATCTACCAACTGATCAGTCATTAAAAGAAAGAAGGCGAATGTGATAACGCGGCTTTAAATTTAGCTCAATTAAATTTTGATTTACATTGCTGCTTATCGGATACAGTTTTAGAGCTGCCACACTTGGTTTACTTACATACCATTCCTTGTGCTAGGTCTCGCTTGTCAGACATTAATAAGTGCACATCATAAATAATTTTATTACAGTAGCATCAAGTTACAATACCCTTTGAGTGGCACTGAAATCAAAGCTCTGCACTGCACACAAGGCTACGGCAAAACATTCATTTAATTAAGGAATGCAGAGTTTCTAATTCATCCTTAATTAGCGATAAATGGCTGCGTTTAATGTGTCTTCTATTTAATAACCAGAATTCGTTTTTGAAAACATAACACATGATGAATTGAAAGATACAATAATCGGTTTGTAGAAAATTTTATGCCCTGTGGTTCACGATAGAGAATTGTTTCTAAACGGAAAACCGTTTGCCAGAAATTTGACATTCTTTTGCTCTGTAAGTAAAGTTTCCGAACGAATGCTTACTGTCACTTTGACGTCAGTCAGTCAGTACCCTTTGTTATTCACTGCGTATCGGTTGTGTTCTGTTACTCCGCTCGATCTGTACCTTTATTTAGAAATAAACAATTAAAAATAATAACACGTACATGAGTTGTGGACTAAACAGTGCTGCGATATAAACACCATTGTTGTAATTTTAGATTTTATGTTAAGCGTGTTATTTTTATGAACTTTATTGACGTTTATAAACTGCGAGATAATTCTATAATAATAACACGTACAGCTGAACGTCTATAACCGCGATATCGGTGAGTACTGCTTTTAAAATTATTAATTTTTATTTAGTTTAAAACTTCAAGGAGCAATGGGTTAATATGATCGTGGTTTTGTAAAATTTTAGTCGATTATATGACCTCACTGGCTTCTTAGTGTGGTTAGATAGTATTAATTGGATTAGAGCTAGACGTATCTTTTTTTTCAATTCGCGCTGCTATAAAACAGCGCATTGCGCAAAAACAGTGCAGAGTAATAAATAGCATCTAACCTGTATTAGGTATTGCTTTATTTGCTCAGTTTCTACAAAATCCACTATCTAGGTACTAGAAGTTTTAATAGATAGACGGAAAATGTCCTTCGTAATATCACGAATAAGTTGAATAATTAACTGACAGTTATATTATTGTCTACCTTCTTTAAAAAATCTTTTTAAAAAGACAGATTTTTTTTCCTAGTCATAGTTTTCACTTTTTTAGCCAATTTCTATGATGACTTGATGCAATATTAACAAAGTGCCTTGCAGTAAATAAATAAATGTCATGCAACAATTTATTTATTTATTTATAAAAATTTATACCAATATTGACCTATACTATGTTTTTTTTAGCATTAGAAAGAAGGTAAGCGATCTTGACTTGTCTTTTTATTTAAATACACTTTTGAAAAATAAGTCACAGCTAAAATGTAACAATTTGAAAGGAAATATGGCCATTTACACTCTTTTGGTTTCATAAGTAATAGTTACTATTTTTTTAACCTTTTGACCGCCAGCGTCGGCTATAGACGACAGTATGGTAATACAAAATTAAACCTACCCGCATCCGCATAAGAATCAATTTTGTTCCGAACAAAAACGATGCGTGGCGGTCAAAAGGTTAAAAGCGTTTTTCAATTAAAAGACTCCTCAAGATTGTTTACCTTATTTCTAATGCTAAAAAAAACGAAGTATAGTCTCAGACTAAGCAAAGCTTGTACTATTTGATGTAGACAATGGATATACATTCTGTACATAGACAAAAAAAAACCTATAATGTATGACTGGAGTACATTTAACCCAAGTTTAGACCTGCAAGAAAATTTGTGCAAGTCACATTACATTACGGCGCTCGATGGACCACATCAAACTCATTCGCCTTACGGCCCCATCATCCCAGCCTATATACGTCCCACTGCAGGGCACAGGCCTCCTCTCAGAATGAAAGGGCATGGACCGTAGTACCCACGTGGGCCCAGTGCGGATTGGGAACTATGGCTCCATAATGTAAGGCAAACTTGCACAATTTTAAATTCAGCAAAGCCATAATCATAAACATAATTTGCGTGTGATAAATAAATAAAAAATAAAGGATTACTTATGCCAAAAAGATCTTGAATATCTAATATATAAAAATCTCGTGTCACGGTGTTTATTACCGAACTCCTCTGAAACGGCTTGGCCGATTTTCATGTAACTTTTTTTCTCTTTATTCGGTAGGTCTGAGAATAGGTCGTAGGCTATTCTTTATACCCCTATATATACATCTTGACAAATGATTTAAGCAGCGTCTGTTTGAGAGAGGCAACGCCGTTCGTGACTGTAGAGTCCGATGCGAGAGCGGCACGCTCGCCCGCATTTTTGGCACACAAACTGAGGGCCCGACGACAAAGCAGAAGCTGCACCGTAGCCGTGCCGTCTCGCCCGTCTCTGTGCTAGACTCTGGAACCAGGCGTTGTTATGGGTTTCACAACCCTACGCGAGAGTCTTTCTCCACTCATTGCGGTCAGAAGCAAGATACCCTAGGTAATATGGCAAAACAACGTTTGCGGGGTCAGCTTGTTGGATTATAAATTTATGTGTTGTCAATGAAATATGTTACAAATTGTAACTGCTAGCCTTGGATAACAGGCAAATCTATTTCTATATTTTTTTTTTTTTTTTTTTTTTTTTTTTTATGATATAGGGGGCAAACGAGCAGACGGATCGCCTGATGGTAAACGATTACCGTCGCCCATGGACACCTGCGACACCAAAAGAGTCACAAGTGCGTTGCCGGCCTTTTAGGTAGGAGTACGCTCTTTTTTTGAAAGCTTGAAGGTCATATCGGTCCGGGAATACCGCAGCAGGAACCTCATTCCAGAGCTTTGCTGTGCGAGGCAGGAAATTATGTTAATTTAATTCCTGATAGGCAGTCATCCATCATAGATATAGTTTTATCTTAGTTCTCTGCGCAAATTAAATCAAATTATGATTATCATTGTGATAGGAATGTATTTTAAAACGTAAATTAGAGCAATTTGACTCTCGTAAAATATGAATGAGCATGGCTAACAATTTTTTTTTTGTATACTGTTCAGTAAAGTCATAATTACCTAGTGTTTGCCTGGAATCTAAATAGACGTTTATTTGTATTTTCGTATTTGACTTTAAATGGACCTATTATTATCTATAATAATTATGATAGTGCAATCACTTTGAACAAACATTTGGAACATTTGGAAATTAATTAGTCCAATGGGACATATACAGGGTGTAATAGTGAAGAGTGAACAGGGGATTATTCCGTAACTATTATAGATATAATAAATTAAAAAATTTAAAAACCCCCAACGCAATTATGTCACACGTATGTTTGAACTTAAAGTAAATGCCCATTATGCGTCTAAGATCCCTTCCGCAGCTAATAAAAGATCTGATAACTCTGGAATGGCTGAACCGATTTTGATGAAACATATCTAAGAACCATCACCAAGAAACCTGCTTTCTAATAAAAAAACGGCATCCAAATCGGTTCACCCGTTTAAGAGCTATGATGCCACTGACAGACAGACACACACACACACACACACACACACACACACACACACACACACACACACACACACACACACACACACACACACACACACACACACACACACACACACACACACACACACACACACACATAGCGGTCAATCTTATAACACCCCTCTTTTTGTGTTGGGGGTTAAAAAAACTTTTTTACTTTATTTTAGTGGTGTGTATATTGACTAAGGATAACCGTGAGACATTTTTCATTTTCACTGGGGCAGTGAATATTATTTTGAGTTGTCCGTTATTGGAAGATGCAGTACAAATATACAGGTTCATCAAACATTCCTTTGCAGCCAGGGAATCTGGACATAGCAGGAGAAGTGTCTGATGAATTTGGCCATTGAGTCTTCCAATGAGGCTGGCATAGTCACGCAGGTGCACTTGAGCCTCAGAAAAAAAAATAAAAAAAAAAACTTTAAACTGATACAGCCCGCGCGATAAGAGTTTGGCTTTGACCTTCGGGTGGAGGGGATTACTGCGCATACCCCGCACCCCCGTTGATACCCAATGCGCAATAACGGTCAAAGCCAAACTCTTATCGCGCGAGCTGTTTCAAAAGTATGTTATCTAATGAGTAAAGATATCAATAACTAAAAATTAACTTTATTAAATATAATTACACATTAATTACAGGTCTATAAAAAATGAAATTGCAGCCAATAATAATAAATTTACAATAGATTAAAATTAAATACTTACCCAAATAAAAAAATAACAATTATTGTTTACTTTCTTTCTTTCTATCAATAACTTGAATAAAACGAGAAATATCCAAAATTTTGATATTAAATACTCTTATATGTATAGTATGAGATTAGTAGAAATGTTTTAGTTTCCTTATTTTAAAAGGTTATTCTTTAAGCTTACTGATATTTAAGGAAACTGTTATTAACCTAACAAAGTAATAAAACTATCTTTTAAGTGAATGAAATCAATAACACTATTTATTTCTTAGTAAGATTATATTCAAGAGATGGAGCCCTGTGACAGACAGTAAGGAACCCTAAAAATTAACTTTCTCAGAAATTATTTACTAAGCCATTTTATACCTTGGTATCTCTGACTTATGGTTAAGTTTTTCTTGACAGCTTGAACAAAGAGAGATACTCTTTGTTTGTGTGTTAGTCACTGAACAAAGGTTACTAAACCAGTGGCATTATTATTTGTTATCAAAATCCGCAGTCAATTGAATTTAAACTCAAGTTGTTTAGTTGAAGCATTATTTTTGATTGTCGAGTTATCTGTGTGTGGGATTGATATTGCTCATCATAATTTGTCCTGTGATTTCTGGATTTTTAGATTCCCGACGGGAATGCACATAGATGTAAACCAATGGTTCTTGGAGGTAACAACGTCCAAAGGATTACAACTGTGTTCTGTAAGAAGTAACAAACAAGATTCCATAAATAAGTCATTCATTCATAGTGAGTGGGTACAAACGCTGCATAAAAGTCGCACTGCACTTGTTTTTGAGGGGTAAAGCAGAGTTGCGCAGGATAACTATCGTGATAATTATGAACAATAATTATCAAGATAATTTACCTGCTGACCTGCGAACTGACAAACCTGCGGGTGATGTTATGCGTAAAGTCCAATGAGAGTGAGAGAACACGAGGAATCTGTACTATTTTTTATTACACGTGATATCAATTATCAGATAATTATCCGATAATTATGGAATAACTATCAAGCCAATGAACATACAATATAATACAATGACTCTTTATTGTACACCACAAAGAATACAATACAGAAAAAGATAACATAACATAATTATCTTGATAATTTCCAACTCTGGTAAAGACAGTACGAGATGTCAGAACAGATAATTAAAATCGGATATCACATTTGCGGGCGCGGTTAATGTGCGACCCGGAATGTATAGGTGAAAAACTTAAGTAAATGACCTGTAGAATGTAGTAGTAACGTGTCCGTATATAAAAAAAAAACATTTATATACATATTGACGTTCCAAATTTGAAAAAACCGGCCAAGTGCGAGTCGGACTTGTGCACGAAGGATTCCGTACAATGATCTATAAAAATCACGTTTGTTGTATGGGAGCCCCCCTTAAATATTTTTTTTATTTTAATTTAATGATTTATTTTTAAAGTCAATACATAATTAAATATTCTGTGAATATTTCAAGCTTCTACCTGTTGCCGTTATCAATATCGAGCAAAAACGAGCAAAAAAATCACGTTTGTTGTATGGGAGCCCCCTTAAATATTTATTTAATTCCATTTTTTAGTATTTGTTGTTATAGCGGCAACCGAAATACATCATCTGTGAAAATTTCAACTCGCTAGCTATCACGGTTCCCGAGATACAGCCTGGCGACAGACGGACAGACAGACAGACAGACGGACGGACAGCGGAGCCTCAGTAATAGGGTTCTCGTTTTTTTACCATATACAAATTACATAAGGTCACTCACAGGGCAATGCTCGGAGTTTCTCTGCGGGATCACATTAGAAATGATGTAACCCGCGCAAGCTTCGCGCAAGAACTAAATTCACGACATAGCTCAATAGATCGATATAGCATCGCTCGTAGAACTGATAGGCGATGAGGCCAAAAGGTTCTCGAATGGCCTCCATTGACTATCACCATCACCATCACCATCTGTCACCATCTTTATACCGTTTGACAGAAAGAAATAGTGAATGTTACAGCAAACGCCCGCGCGTTAGACAATATAACCTCTGGATAAGGTAGCGCGAACGCGTTGGATGCGGATAGCACATGACCAGTGCGCTTAGTATAAGTTTTACTTCACCAAAATACTTCTCGATCGCGTTTACGTAAAAAAAACAATTACTAGGGAAACATGGACAGCGCCTCCGCGGCCGCGCGTCCATGTTTCCATAGAATTGAAATTTTTACGTAAACGCGATCGAGAAGTATTTTGGTGAGGTAAAACTTATACTAAGCGTACAGTCTGTTTGGCGAACATTGACGTACAATAAAACAACTAGACTCCCAATCGCTTAACAAAAGTTCCTCAAAAAACGTCCGAGCGGCGTTGTGTGTACGTATACATCGATTTATACAGATAACATTAACAGCATTCATTCAAATTAACACCTTATTTCGTAGCAGTAATGTTTAATGTCAATTGAATACGATCATTAGAAGTAGTGACCTGACTTCACGCGCTGGAAACCGCCTAAAGAGTAAAGAATGCAGTGGAGTGGTCATGCGAAGCGGAAGCTAGACTGTCGTGTCTCTTTTTTTCTCGTGAGTTTGATTACGGTTCGAAAGAGACATATACGAATACGGGGCGAGAAGTGACATTGTAATCAACGCGCGGTCGAACGAAACACAACTGAACCAAAAGCCTGCCCAATAGACGCGTATGCAGGCTTTTGCTTCCGACAATTTTTGAGCGTGATTGGGAGTCTAGTTGTTATTATAGGTCAATGTTGGCGAACTTTGGGTTAAGAGGATACGATGCGCGCTATTTCTCCATACAAACGTAATCCCCAGTTTCCTCCCTGGATAATGGCTTTAGAGCCAATTTTTTTTTACCGTGTAATCTGTATCTACCACAGATATGCCCTATGTTTCGTTTTTTTCCATATTTCAATTAACATAAGAAATATGAGCTTTCAAAAACTGAAAAAATTGCCTAATTTCAACGTCATTTTCAGACACTCATCAGAAAAGAATCCCTCATATAAACAAAAAAAAGAAAACATAGGGGCATAGCTAAATCTGTCTTCTAATTATTTTTGAAAAAAATAATTTTATTCGTCCAGTTTTCGAGAAGAAAACAGGGGATTACGAAATGCTGTTTTGATCAATTTTACGCGCCTATTAACGGTCTGAGCTGCAGTTGTCCCGCTCTCGCTGTACTGACACGGAGCGGTTCGGGCGAGACAGCGACATTTCATTAAAATACCTATTTCTCAAAAGTCTCTCAGCCATCGTACCCTCTTCAGCATGTCTTTCGGCTGAAATGATGATGGCCATTAATTATCAGAGCGTGCATTATTAAGACGTAGGTTCCGTGGCAACTGAATAATTAGTCGTACAATAAGGGCACCCGGATATTTACGTTGAAATCCATGACCCACTGTCAAACCGCATTTTCCGTGTAAAAGTTGACAGATGTCGAACTGCCAAGCTGCAGAAAGTGTCCCATTGTATTCAGTGAAGTTGCTCGAACAATGACTATTACCTACTATTACACACAAGCACCTATTGGTTACAATGTTGTTCCAAGAGATTTTATCGGTCAATGGAAAGTTTACTTGGTCAGTAAACCATTTCTTAGAAAATTAGCGGCAGTTACCACTCATGCATAGCCGACCAGATGGCCTAGTGGTTAGAGAATCTGACTACGAAGCTTGAGGTCCCGAGTTCGATTCCCGCGTCGGGGCAGATATTTGTGTGAAAAATACGAATGTTTGTTCTCGGGTCTTGGGTGTTTAATATGTATTTAAGTATGTATCTATTTATATAAGTATGTTTATCCGTTGCCTAGTACCCACAACATAAGCTTCCCTTAGCTTACTTTGGGACTAGATCAATAGGCTACTTTCCTAATTAGTCAGTCTTTTAGATTATCAAAAAATATTGGACACGTATTTTTTATTTTGTCAATTAAACAAAAAATTACGAAGATATGGCGCGCTGAAGTTTCGCGTGACGTCACTTGTTCCTACACTTTGTATGAGCGTTTTAGGAACAAGTGACGTCACGCCTCGTCACGCGGAACTTCAACGCGCCATATCTTCGTCATTTTTTGTTTAATTGTCAAAAGAAAAATTACGTGTCTAATATTTTTTGATAATGTAAAATACGGACTAATAAGAATTATTATTTTTTTACCTAGGAAACATCCCTATTGGTGTGAATTGTCCCGTGATATATTTTTTTTTATGCATGAGATAAATACAACCTAGGGTTCTTCAAGGCTAGCGTGAATAGGCTGTTACTGAACCAGTGAGGCAGAGCAACTTTATTCAAGTAATCGAATCGTAACCCGTAAAATAATTAAACTGAGGAGTTGTGGCCATATGTGGTCTGCCTCATCTCATCAGTTCCACTTCACCAAATGGCGATTTCCAAGAACAAATTGTACGAGTTACTATAAAATGTATGATCTACATTTCGTACTAAATACAAAAAAAAAAAAAAAAAAAAAAAAAGATACTTCATAGCTAACATGTATGATCTACTTATGAAGTATTCCTGTTGGTGTAGTGAGCACCTACCGTCATACTCTTTGGATAAAAAGAATTTTGAAAATTGACTCACAATCGGTCCAATCGGTGAACATACATAAAAAAAATTCATACATGTATGTAGTGGAACATAGAACCAACTTTTTTGAAGTTAGTTACAAAGCATCAGCACATCAACGCCATTTAAAAGCCAAGCGACGACACGGATTTCGGAACCTTCTGTCAGGAACACGATTTAAATAAATAAATAAATAAATAAATATTAGGGGACAATCTTACACAAATCGACCTAGTCCCAAACTAAGCAAAGCTTGTACTATGGGTACTAGACGACGATAAACATACTTATATGTATAGATAAATAAATACTTAAATACATAGAAAACATCCATAACTCAGGAACAAATATTCGTGCTCATCACACAAATAAATGCCCTTACCGGGATTTGAACCCAGGACCTCTTGCTTCGTAGGCAGGGTCACTACCAACTAGGCTAAAGCGGTCGTTAAAAATTTATCGTATTTTTATTTCAGAAAATTACACATTAAAACAGCTGAGCATTCTAAATTGACAGGCTAGCGAGTGTAGTTGTCAGCAAATCCAATCTCGACGTTATTTTACGCACAGTAAGTTGAACTAAAAACTACTCGCCTATCAAGTTGCGCACGCGTCCAGTGCGCAGCGCAAATGAACTACTTCGATCTTACCGTTATGAATGATGATGCATTTTTATCGTTTTTATTTAGGTTTTGCAGACGGTGACGAATAAGATGTTTTGTTGCGATCTCTCTCACTCAGGTTTTTAAGGTCAACGGTAGAGTTGAGTGAAAAGCCTTGAGGCGTTTAAGAAGTCGAATAACAAATAGCCAAATAGTTATTCAAGGAGAGGCAGTGTTGGCGCCCTCTGCCAAATCTAGCTTAGCAACAAAACAAGTCTAGCTTAGTAACAGGACATTAAGGGGAGGGCAGTTAGAGACGGGATGTTATCGCAACTGTTGACCGCCCATCAGGATTGCAGGGATAATCAATTATCAAGATAATTATGCCCATAATTATCAATGAAAATAACGTTCATACATACTTGAGTAAGATATTATGCGTAAATTTTTTGTCATAACGTCAATTATGTGTACCTATCTAAACACTAGAAATGTATACTGTTTTAAACTTTTGTGATTTCCACTCATAATTATTATACTAAACAGGTCTTATCACGCAAAGAATATTTACCTACCTCGACGTTTCGGCCACATTGCAGCAGCCATGGTCACAAGTTGACTCCAACATTTGACACCATTTGTTGATGTGGCCGAAACGTCGAGGTAAATATTGTTTGCATGATAAGTTTAGTATAATAATTATAAATATAAATAAATAAATATCACGGGACAATTCACACCAATTGACCCAGTCCCAAAGTAAGCTAGGAAAGCTTGTGTTATGGGTACTAGGCAACGGATAAACATACTTATATAGATAGATACATACTTAAATACATATTAAACACCCAAGACCCGAGAACAAACATTCGTATTTTTCATACAAATATCTGCCCCGACACGGAAATCAAACCCGGGACCTCAAGCTTCATAGTCAGGTTCTCTAACCACTGGGCCATCTGGTCGTCAAATTATGACTACAAATACTAAAATTTTCTTCAACCTATTTATGAAAATACATCTACATACGTCTAGTTTAAACAAAACAGAAAGTAAAATATTTTGATCTAAGTATTTTATTTAAATCAGATAAGCATATTTTTCGCTATTTATAAAATACCCATTTTTTGTTGCGAATATTTCTTATCAGTTTCAAATTCTTTTATTTCAAAAATAGGTTATATGAAAAAGAAAAATTATAATATGAATGTATGTATTGCGCAGGTATTTCATTATAAAATCATATAACTCACATTTTCATTCACTCACTATTTCATTCAACCACTACTTTTTTGTAATCAGTACTTTATGTAGCTGTGTGTGTAATCAATCATTTGTCTCAACTCTCGTGGCGTTACCTATAACTGACGAAGGTTTTCATACCCTGACTATACGTTACATTTGGCTGGTTCTTCGATTCTTATCTTATAGTGAGTATTCTGAAATATGATCCTCCGCTATGCATGACAAATAGACACACATATTTAACGAGTTAGCTTCCATGACACTGATTGAATACAACTGATAGCATTCTCCGCGGGGAGTGAGACTTTCTAGTTTCACCTCGTAATATTTACTAGATTTTGCCCACCACTTGGTTAAGCTTCTTCATCCTAAAATCCATCGTCATCATCATCGATATTAGTTGTCCCGATTTGTCCGTCCCGTGGGAATTTCTAAAATTCTTGAAATTAGTTTTCTACTGTTATAATTAGAGATAGGGTCACTCTGAATCGAACATAAATCCTGTTTATTCTCTATCCCGTGGTTATTTCGAAAAATCTCTTAACGGATGCCTGCCTTTATGCAAAATTTTAGTGTTCTGGAGCCAAGGGTTTGGGTCTGGGCGTTTATGAGTCAGTCAGTTAGCACTACTCGTTTATATATTTAGATTTCTAATTGGGTAGATTCAACGTCATTGTCTGGAGAGCTTTAACCTTTTCGAAGCCAACGACCCATATATCAGCACCGCAGGTTCTACGCCAACGATTGATAGGTATATCAATCACGGCGTGCAGAGCGATATCTACCTACATGCATTTCCGTAAGGTTCAACTTCGCGTTTGACATTCCGGTAGCATGGCGTATGAGTGAGAGTTGTTGTATTTGAAAGAGCGTTAAAAGGGTAAATGTCTGCTAATGTGTGTGCTGGAACTGCCGGGCTTCTGTCGTATCGATGGCAAAAGCCAGACGAGTTGACTTTGGAGCCGTGGCAGGGCCGGATTTAGAGGTCTGGAGGCCTCGGGGCATAAAAGGAGTGGAGGCCTCCGTCCACAAATTATTTTCTGCATAATATCCAAATAATAAAAAAGCCGTGGTGGCCTAGTGGTTTGACCTATGGTCTCTCAAGCAGAGGGTCGTGGGTTTAAATCCCGGCTCGCACCTCTGAGTTTTTCGGAATTTATGTGCATAATTACAATTTAAATTTACCATGAGCTTTATGGTGTATGTGAAGTTCCCGATCCGCACTGGACCCGCGTTGGAACTACGGTCCAAGCCCTCTCATTCTGAGAGGAGGCCTGTGCCCTGCAGTGGGACGTATATATAAGCTGGGATGATGATGATCCAAATAATTACTCGTCGGAATTAGAAAATTTTTTTTCGAAGTCTATTGTGTCCCCTAAGCCGTGGCAGAAAGAAGGCGGCTGCTCTGGGATACCATGCCACGTGCGTCAGTACTTTTGCCAGTTCACGCCTAAGCCGCTGCACACAGCTGATGTTGCAGCCGAATTTGCTGCGGCCAGAAAGCGGGACAAATATTCGGTCCTCAAAACAAATTATTCTGTCCTGCTTGCTTTTGAGACGACAGGGTGCCGGAGGTCGGAGGCGAAAGCCTTCAAATAATTTGTTGAATCTGGCGTTAGTTTGCGGAGGTCCATATCAATGAACTGAAACAATTACATTGCTCACCCGCGACGAAAGTAAGCAAAGTAATTGTTTCAATTCATTGCTAAAGCCTTCGTTAATCCGTGGTGTGTCCAGACACCATTTGTCCCTTGACTTTTGTGGACTTTTTGTGGTCAATTTAGTGGACACTAACGACACAAAAAGTTGAGAGACAAATGGTGTAGGGCACTGAATTGGGTAGGAATAGATTGGTATTATTCAAAATGAACTAGGGCGGTAATTTTCTCCTACTCCACTCGAGTTTCAAATTCGTCACAATTTTTCTCCACAATTTTTCTCCACTTTCATCTTCATGATTACCTATGCTGCTACACGAACACGACATAAAAAAAACATAAAATGTCGTAAAGTTTAATTGTTATTAATTATACAAACAAAGCTATGCAGTTAAACTGAGAGAAAGTGAAACCGATGCGTGTAAAGTCTGGTTACGTAACCCGTCCCAAGACGGGATCAACAGACCCAACGGACGCGTAACAAATATCAAACAATATTTTAACTAAATATTGATTTTGAAGTCGTATTACGGATTAATTGATGATTAAATGGCGCTAGTCGCT
The DNA here is from genome assembly GCA_947859365.1 of Archips crataeganus. Taxonomy (NCBI): domain Eukaryota; kingdom Metazoa; phylum Arthropoda; class Insecta; order Lepidoptera; family Tortricidae; genus Archips; species Archips crataeganus. Next base: position 1,470,917 of record OX402070.1, on the reverse strand, counting down.
ACATTTAATCTTTAATGACCAATCACATAATGGAATATTGTCCGTCTTGTGATTGATAATGTTGATATTATATTACCAATCACAAAATTGGTAAATAATAATAAAATTAAAAGATTTTTTATTTACAGACTTACAAAAATAAATAATTTTACGAAATTAGTACACATTACCTAGTTCATATCATATCATAAGTATATATGACTTGCGCAGACCAGAGTTAACATAATTATTCCTAGTCAAATGCTAAACTCAAGAGATGCAAGCCCGGGTTTGAAACAAAGACCCGTGCTTGAGAGATCATAGGTCAAACCGGTTTAGGCGCATAACGTCCCACTCGCATAATGTCCCTTTGTCCCTTTCGCGAAATGTCCCTTTCCTAAATGTCCCTTACGCAAAACGACCCTTCTGCAAAACGTCCCGTTCGCTAAACGTCCCTGCACATAAATAAAGTCCCGTTCACAAAACGTCCCTTTCGCAAAATGACCCGTTAGATTGGCCATCTCTTATCCCATGAGAAGACTCCTAGTCTCTATTGAAACAAGCTTTTTCCAGACGGGACATTTTGCGAATGGGTCATTTCGCAGACGGGACGTTTTACGAAAGGGGCGTTATGCAGTAGGGACTTTCAGCGAAAGGGGCTTTCTCAGAAGAGACGTTTTGCGAAATGGGTGGGACCTTTTGAGAAAGGGACGTTTTGCGAATGGGGTATTTTACATAAGGGACCATTTGCAGAGAAGACGTTTTGCGAGTGGGACGTTATGCGCCCAAACCGTCAAACCATTAACCACGGCTCTTTCGCGAAGATCGTCTCAAATGGTAAATATATTTATTCCAGTAGCCCTGTAAAGGTACAAAACTCCGTATCTATAAGACCGTCATAAGACCTATTCTTATGTACGGGTGCGAGGCTTGGACTCTAACCCAGAAGGAAGAGTACCAGCTTCTGGTGACGGAACGTAGGATTTTTCGGAAGATCCTGGGACCCGTTAGAAGAGACGATAACACCTGGAGGATCCGCAAGAATGCCGAGATTGAGGAGCTGGTGGCTGAGCCTAATATAATCGGAGAATTTAAATCTCACAGGCTTCGGTGGCTCGGCCACTTGCTGAGAATGGGGGAGGATCGAGGGGTCAAGAGGGCATATTTGGGACGCCCAACTGGACGTCGTCCGGTTGGTCGGCCGAAGTATCGCTGGGCTGATGCTGTGGAGGCGGATCTGCGACAGCTTCAGGCCGGTAATTGGCGTGAAATTGCGCGGGATCGGGCTGAGTGGCGTGCTCTCGTTTCGGAGGCCAAGACTCACTTTGGGTCACTGAGCCAAACTAGTTAGTTAGTTAGTAGCCCTGTCAGAGCTCCATAAACATGTTATTATTTTAGATTGATACGCAGTTTAATATTAATAATGTTCTACAGTAATAAATTGCAGAGCGCGTCAACCGAAATCGGTAACCCAGAAAGGAACCGGCGAACCGGTTTTACCGACGAATTCGCCATTATCATTTTGAATTTGATGAATGATTTCCTGTTAATTTAAATGTGTGCTTCTTGAAAAAATTTGCAAAAATTAATTGCGGTAGAGATAAACTACGATAACATGGCCCGCCCCTCCACATTACTATTTCAATGTGTTTAGTCACATATTTACAAAATAATTTTTATTTAGTAGTATCTGCTTTTGTTTCACGGCTGTCTCAGCACGCACACATGCGTTGAACGTTTTGGTGTGCTTTATAAGACTTCTTGAATTGTGGAGGGGCGGGCCATGTTATCGTAGATTATCTCTACTATATTACAATAAAATTAATATATAAAAAAAATTAAACCGATTCTAAAAATGCACGAAAATACTATCTACTGATCTGTTTGAAGTCGGTGATTCAGCACGAGCCAGCAGGAGTAGACCTAGTCATCTACCTAACCTACATTATTTCAAACAGACGAGTAGAAACTTATTTCGAATTGTTATTTTTTTTTTCCGCTTTTTAGTGTAACTAATCTAAATTACAATAGATTAATATCAACTGGCCGTCATCTTTTACAAAGTATGCCTTTCTCGATTCAGAGACTCAATTGCCGAGGGGTCCTCCGGTGCTTCATCAGTTCCACTTCACCATAATGCATTGAGACGAGCATTAATACTAGAACTAATAATAATAAGAAGAAAAAAAAATCATAGTGACATCGCATTGTCTGACAAGTCATTTCATTACTCAAGGAACTCATTGTGAAACTTACTGTGATATCGCTCTTCGGTCGGCCAGGAATCAAATGGCTGTATACAGTTGCGACGTTAGTCTAATTTGACGTAAACAGTGCCATTTAGATAAAATTGTTTACGGCCAGTACGCGTGCATTGAAAATCAACTGTGAATACAAACTTTAATTCTTATGCGTTAGAAATAGAGTCAAGTATTGTCTAATAATTTGAAGTTATCCGATACTACATTCGTCTAAAGCGTGTACAGATAGCGATTAGAAAGTAATTTGTATTTTGATTGACATTTCGAAGGCGATTAACTTGAGAGGTCGAAATTATAGAGCTCGTGGGCGGGAAAGTTGCCGGCTAATCAATCTAATAATAATTAAAAACCGGCAGCTTTTAGAGATCTTAATGGTTTAATTACGCATTGAAAGTCAATAGGCCATTTTTTATTTTGACAGAGGGCTTGCACATGTATAAAGTATCTATAAATCACAGCACACACGGACCGGAAGACGCAGTGTAAGTAGGTCTCCAACAAGATACGGCTTAAGATTATTTATTTCTCAAAAATATTTACAATCACTTACTGAGAAAACATATCTATCTTACTGATCTTACTTAATAACTAAATGAGAAGCGCGAACGGTCATGCTAACAAAAACAAAGTGGGTAGAATATAAGTGGAGCGACGACCTGGTTAAGGTTGCGGGATCGCGTTGGATGCGGATGGCACGGGACCGATCTGTTTGGCGAGCCTTGGGGATCATCCACAGGAGAGGCAACTTTTGTTTCTTACGCTATGCATACATATATTAACCCCAATATTGTCGGATGTAAAGTACCTACGACAGAGTAGAACTCTTTGTTCTTAGCCACACACATCTTCAAACTTTCCCTGATCGACAGGACAGAGGGCGAAAAGTATTTGTTCTACCGCTGTAAAACTTATTAATTTGTATTCAGATATTCATAATTAATTATGTATGTTAGCTTTTAAAACCTGCCTAGCCGGTCTAGACATAGAAAACACTTTCTACTAAGGCAGACTTGGCTCACGAGACTAGTTAACGTAGCCATAATTTTGCGATAGGAATTTGCTTGGCCTAGTCGAGGGGTTTCCAATCATTTCAACATGTTTTTTATTAAGTTGACGGCACTTATTGCTATCACATACATTATATCTTTCTATGAAACGGTACGTTGGTGAAAAAGTGACGAAGAATGCGATTACAGACGGCTGTTTGAAATTTAAAATGTACTTTCGCACATAACACACTACCACTACCACTTTCCTCGTATTGGGTGAGGACTGAAAACCAGCAACTTTGCTGAGTCCTCACCTTTTCACAAAATTGTATTTGTCTTTTTTCGTTGTTTTTTGTTTTATTTTAAGTTTGTGAATAAACATTCTTTTATTTATTTTTTATTCTTTTATAAATTCCAAAAAACTTAGAGGTTCGAGTCCGGGCTCGAACCTGCGACCCTCTACTTGGGAGGCCATAGGTCGACCACGAACTTAAAATATTCAAGATGTGTCTGCAAAATATTGAGTTTCTAAGTCTAGTAATAATGTAATGGCATTGTCTCTCAGTAACTAACGGTACTGTTTTATGGGTATACCTTGACAAGCTGTGCGCGGCGCTCGGCGGAACCCTGTCGCAGGGAGCCTCTGCTGTCCTTAACAAGATTGTTTTTAATGAGTGCGGCAAATGCTGACTGCGACAAGGTTCCGCGGAGAGCCGCGCACGAGCTTGTCGGACTATATATGTAAATTTAACCCTTTCCGAATGCACAAGGGCTTTCACGCATGTTAATTCAGAACTGCTTTTATCAAGTGAACCACTGACCTTCATTTCTCTGTAAAAGTTGTGACATCAAAACTGGATAGTAACGAGATCACGGTCAGTTACATTTAAAAAAAACAAGTGCATGTTGTCACGTGCTTGTATCCATTGCAGTATTTAATCATGGTAATTTTCCATCAAAAAAATATTATCTTTTTGAATTTGTGCTTTGTTTTACTGTGAGATGGAGGCAAACGAGCAAGCGAGTCATCGGGTCATCTGATGGAAATGGATCACCACCGCCCATAAATATCAACAACTCAAAGAGAGTCACCAATCTGTTGCCGGCCTTTAAAGGATGAAGGACCTTTTTCTTGAAAGCCCCGATGTTGTAGTCCGTACGTATGTATGGAAGAAAACAACCTGACATTACGCCAGACCGGGAGTAGTAAAGGTCAACAATCGAATTTGCTCAGTAAAAGTGAAATAATAACATAGAAACCATAGTCGAGAGGGTTTAAACGCCTTATGTTAGACTTTTCGCAAGGAAAGGACAACCTACAGGCACTAATCTGAGGTCGGACAATACAATCCTTTTGTTAGTGATATCGCCATATTGTGTGGGGTAAAATCACGGGAAATCTAAACGTACGCACCTTTATTATGTGATTGACAAAATCCAAATTATATTATTTTATTATTTAAAACTAACTGTACGCTTATTGTCTAACGCGCTGACGCTTGCTTTCGCATTCACTGTTTCTTTCTGTCTTACGGTATAAGAAGGTGGCAAAAAGAGACGGTGATATAGATGACAAGCGCGCGGGCGTTAGACCAATATGGCCTGTGTTTTTCTTTTTACGCAAAGTTTATTTTTGACATGAGAATAATTTCTTAATTTCGTATGTCATGTCAGTCTCATTGTAAAGGTCAGAAATAACATGAAGCTATCAATTGTGAGTAATGATTTCTAATGTTCTATTAACTCGTCGACATAACTACTATGCTACTTACTGCGGTGGTCGTAACTAATCAATCACAAGTTGCAACTAATTGAACATGCTACTTTTATGATTGTGCACTTACTAAGTTATATTAATAATGTTGAATCGCTTTTGTTTCCTTGTGTTTACCTTCTCTAGCAAGCTGGGTGTGAAATTATCAAAATAATTATGTTCATTGATAGTTATTCGATAATTATCGCATATTTTTTTTATATAAAGGAGGGAAAACGAGTATGCGGGTCACCCCATGCACACGAATGTAAATGTTGTCTTAGGAAGCTGGTTCCATAACTTCGTGTGTGGGAAAATGTTCCGCTTAAGAGGCTGACAACACCTAATTTTGTTGAAATTGATGTCATTTAAACAGTTTTTTCAGAAAAATTGTTTGTTCTAGCACATCAAAAAAATTATATGTTAATATTCATCATATTTCAAACACCGTGGACGGACTCGATACATAATTGGACGAAATCGGCTCGATAGAAAATAATTGCAAAGATAGGTCTTAAAATCATCATTAAACGGTTCTATGTCTTTAGTTTTTTGGCGTATGCGTCTGCAATTAAAAACATGAAGTCAACATATTCATACCTAAACCGCTAACGAGTCATATTTCACATATAATCCACAGTTTTTTTAAATTCAATATTTGCCCGATAAATTTCAATATACCCGGCTGCCCAGTAATAGTGGCATCTCGTTTACTCCGATACAAATAGACAGTGTGCGCCGACGTTGGTGTTGACAGCGTCTTAAAGTAGACGGTGTTAGACTGCCAGCCATGAAACCATGGTGAGGATGAAACAATTGACGGTTACCCGAACGATTCATCAGAGCACTCCCCATGATATATGCGGCACAAAACGGAGAGATATGCTACAAACAGGGTTGGCAGTCCCGTCTCTGGAGCCCTAGAGTATGCGTCCCGCAAAAGATACATGCGGGACGCCGATTTTCCCGTTTTCAGGCTATACTAGATTATAAGCACAGAAATTAAATTAACGTTCATTTTTATATACCGCGATTAACGTGCACGCACACCGTGCGCTCACTTGCTCGCTCGGCACTATCTTGTCCCTCTTTCCCTCTTAACGTCATAAAACTTTTATGTTAATCTATACTAATATTATAAAGCTGAAGAGTTTGTTTGTTTACTTGAATGCGCTAATCTTAGGAATTACTGGTCCGATTTAAAAAAATATTTCAGTGTTAGATAGCCCATTTATCGAGGAAGGCTATAAGCTTTATAATAACATCACGCTACGACCAATAAGAGCGGAGCATCAATGATTAACGCGGTCGAAGTCGCGGGCACCAGCTAGTGTGCCATAAAAGTTAATCTGGTTTGTTTTTTTCATGTCTTGAAATGCGTTAGTTTATTGAATCAGGCGTTACTTTGCGGAGGTCCACATCAATGAACTCAATCCTCAATCTTTCAATACGTTGACGGCTAATATACCTACCCAAGTTAAGCCGGGTGAAGGAGTCCCGCATTTTATAGAGGAGTCCCGCAATTTGATCGCAAATGTACCGCTAATTTGTGCACTAAGGTTGGCAACCCCAGCTACAACCTGGGGCTAAATTCAGGAACGGCCCAACACTGTTTGCGAGCGGTAATTCGATCGTTTGCGAGAGTATAGGTTTGAACTGCTATTCAGGACCGCCAAAAATCACTGGTTTGCGAGAGGTTTGGGCTGAGATTGGGATGAGACTTATTTTTTCTTTCTAGGAAATTATTTTCCTTCCTTATTGCTCATCCCAAGCTCAGCCTAAATCTCTCGTTAACCAGTGACTTTTGGCGTTCCTGAATAGAAGTTCATCCCTATCCTCTCGCAAACGATCGAATTACTGCTCGCAAACCGTGTTGGGCCGTTCCTGAATTTAGCCCCTGAGCATTGTAGAGGATCAAGCCGGTCAAAGAGTGCCCTATAGTCATAGTGCCTATAATAGTGCGGCTAGAGAGTGACTATTTATTGAAATAAACCACTTAAAAATCTAATTTTACAGTTAATTGAAAATTAATCCGGTTTTCGGCGCTAAAAATTTTTTTAGGCTTTTTACTATCGAAATCTTTCTCTTTCGCGTATTTTATGTACAACAATAAAGTTTAATATCAATAGGTACACAAGTGACGATCAATTAGTACTTTTGCTTGCTATCCTTGCAGACGATTGCATCCACAAACATCATCTATAAACATTTATTATCTTCACGTATTCATTTGCACACATATTTCTAACAGTCTCTTCAATGGCTAACGCAACTTACAAAACATGCTACTTGTGTGTTAAAGCAATTAAGAACCAAAATGCCGGCGGTCAGCTGTTTGAGTAAAGCTGTCATCAAATAACGCAATCGTCGGTGGCGTGATTTTGGTGCAAATAGCAAATACCGTATTTGTTCTGGGATGTTTTTCTTACTAATACCTTTTTTTTAATATCTTTAATTTTCCCGTGTCCGTAAGGCGCAAGCCACTCAGAAGAGACTTGGGACAGGGGCACGTCGCAGTCGCGGCGTCCCTTGAGTCAGTTTCCATATTAAGAGGGTACGATGAGCACCATTTCTCCATACAAACGTAATCCCCAGTTTCCTCCCTGGATAATGGCTTTAGAGCCAATTTTTTTACTGCGTAATCTGTATCTACCACAGCTATGCCCCTATGTTTCGTTTTTTTCCATATTTCAATTAACATAAGAAATATGAGCTTTCAAAAACTGAAAAAATTGCCCAATTTCAACGTCATTTTCAGACACTCATCAGAAAAGAATCCCTGATATAAACAAAAAAAGGAAAACATAGGGGCATAGCTAAATTTGTCTTCTAATTATTTTTGAAAAAAATAATTTTATTGGTCCAGTTTTCGAGAAGAAAACAGGGGATTACGAAATGCTGTTTTGATCAATTTTACGCGCCTAATAACGGTCTGAGCTGCAGTTGTCCCGCTCTCGCTGTACTGACACGGAGGAGTTCGGGCGAGACAGCGACATTTCATCAAAATACCTATTTCTCAAAAGTCTCTCAGCCATCGTACCCTCTTAAATGTATAGAAGCGTCGCGATCCAAAACAGACAGAAGAGACGGGGCGCCCCCGGCGCCCCCGTCCCACGTCTCTTCTGTGTGGCTTGCGCCTAAGTTAAAAATTGATGTTGACCGTGCGGTAGACCCACCGACCCTTCGTCAACGTCGTATTTTACCCGTGATCATTACCTGGTAAATCCTCTATCCTAATAATAGCTTGGTGGAGACCACGGATCGGCAAACGTAGTGTGAGACGTCCTCAGACTCGGTGGAGTGATGATCTTCACAAGGCGGCTGGCAAGAGCTGGATGAGAGTGGCCGAGGATCGTGCTCAGTGGCGTGCCATGGGAGAGGCATAGGCCTCCAGCAGTGGACGAACCTAGGCTGATGATGAATAATAGCTTGGACTAAGAGAAGGCAAGCCGTGGTAGCCTGGTGGTTTGACCTATGGCCTCCCAAGCAGAGGGTCAAGAGGGTGTAGGGTTCTAGCCCACGCTCGTGCACCTTTTGAATTTTTCGGAATTATTATTTATTTATTTATTATTTATTAAGTAATACAAAATTTACACAGTATTACAGCTGTAAGCCAATTCACTGGAAAATTCAATTTAAACATTTGAAATAAGGAAATAAAAGCATAATATTATACATTTAAGAATTAGATAACAATCCACTTCCATCCATCGCCTCACAGAACCTCAGACATGCGCGACAGACTTCGGCCCATCGACTTGCAAAGAGGTCAGATTCGGGTGCTGATGACAAGCGAGTTGAGGCACGTTAGTGCACGAATTACAGGGGAATTACGGTGTGATACAGTACGAGTCCTTGGTACCGCCAGCAAACTATTGTTACGCGGTCTGAGAAAATTTTTTGGGGAGAATGGGACTGCTAACCTTACGATCATTGACACTAGATCAGGACAATCTGAATTGCCTCGCAAGATGTCACACACCGTCTTTAACAGAGTGCAGTTACGTCTCGCTTCCAGAGAATGGAAGCCAATGTGTGTGAATGTGTGAAATTACATTTGAAATTTACCATGAGCTTGGAAAACATCGAGCGAGAGGACACCTTCACACACCTGCGAGAAATTCAATGGTATGTGAGAAGTTCCCAAACCGCACTGGGCCCGCGTGGGAACTACGACCCAAGCCTTCACATTCTCCTGGGCCTGTGCCCTGGACTTGGACGTAATACATGCTTGGATGATGATGAGTATAGGTGCTTAGTAAGTTTCAACAAATTGAGCATCAATTGGCCAATCCGTTTATTTGCAAAATACTATTACGAATGCATCGGACAGCCAGTAAGTTTGTTTATTACTGCCATCGGTTGACCTACTGGGCTGGTGTGAGTGTTTACTGTGTTTCAGATGTTTACTTAACTTGTTTGAAGATACAGTTTTTCGTAGTGATTCGCAATATAAGTATATAAGTGAAATCTGTATTTTCGAGTGTGTGTTGTTCTAATTTCTACTTTCTAGGCTGAAGTGGGTTTCACTTGGAATTTAAAGTGTTACGTAAAAAATAGAAAAATATTTTTAGGCATTCAGTATCCGAAAGAGTCCCTAGCATATACTCGTACTAGTTTTTTTTAAGTTCTCGTGTAAGCGAATTGTATGTATATTAATAAAAAAAAAAAAAATAAAAAAAAATATATATATTAGTCGACAATCTTACACAAATCGACCTAGTCCCAAACTAAGCAAAGCTTGTACTATGGGTATTAGACGACGATAAACATACTTATATAGATAAATAAATACTTAAATACATAGAAAACATCCATAACTCAGGAACAAATATTCGTGCTCATCACACAAATAAATGCCCTTATCGGGATTCGAACCCAGGACCTCTTGCTTCGTAGGCAGGGTCACTACCAACTAGGCTAAAGCGGTCGTTTTAATTCTTATAAGAATAAAGAATCTTTTAACCGAAATCGACCTACATATATAGATATAATATATGTAGGCCGAGATGAGAAGACACGTATCGGTTCTGCCGTAAAATTGGGAAGAATATTTTTTGTACTAATATTAATACTTTTCCTTTACTTCACATTCAAAGCTGGATGTTTACTGGAACTGCGTTATCCTCAAAATATTATTTTAGAGAGATTCCGAGATTTCCAAATGACATAAATTCCCCTATAAGTATTCACATTTGTACAGATGACGCATGTATGTATGTTCGAGCAAGTAGTTAAGTTAGTTTAGTATAAAACATACGGAACTCAGACGTGGTAGACATAGACATCTAGACATAACTTTATTCGACATCAAAAAAAGAAAATACACTGACTAATACAGAAGAAAAATAAAAACAACAATAATAATATTTAAAACAAAAAACATTGGCACCTAGTGAATAAAAATTTTTAAATAAAAAATAGAACCGCCTTCAAAAACACCCAAAAAAATAGTAATTAAAAATGTAACCGACTATAATGAGCATTATAATATCTTTCTACTAATCTGTTTGAAGTCGGGCCTCAGCTCGAGCCAGCAGGAGTGGACCTAGTAATTAAATTAATAAATAAATATCCCGGGACAATTCACACCAATCGACCTAGTCTCAAAGTAAGCAAAGCTTGTGTTATGGGTACTAGGCAACGGATAAACATACTTATATAGATAGATACATACTTAAATACATATTAAACACCCAAGACCCGAGATCAAACATTCGTGTTTTTCATACAGATATCTGTCCCGACGCGGGAACCGAACCTGGGACCTCAAACTTTATAGTAGTAATTTAACTTACCTACCTATTTTCCCTATTATACCCACTATCTGTTGGGCTTCTACCACTCCTGCTAGCTCGTGCTGAGGCCCGACTTCAAACAGATTAGTAGAAAGATATTATAATGCTCATTATAGTCGGTTACATTTTTAATTAATATTTTTTTGGGTGTTTTTGAAGGCGGTTCTATTTTTTATTTAATTTTTTTTATTTTTATTTAAAAAAATTTATATTTGGCTTTTTAGTTGTATTTAGTTGTATGTTGCGTAGTTTGTAAGCCATACGATAAATAAATAAATAAATAGTTGTATTGGTATAAAAAAGATGCGTAGGCGTAGCCAGTAAACGAAGCCCCGCTTCTGTTTACGCTCTGAGGATCGCAAGGTAACTAACAAACTTAACGAGGGTAAACGGGGGTGGTTTGAAGGTATTTTTTTAATGCGGGAAGCTCTGCCCCCCGAGCCCTCCGTTCCAGTAGCGAGGCTTCTATTACTACTCTGAGGGACGCAAGATAAACTGACGAATTTAACCAAGTGAAAAGGTAGATGGTTTAACAGATTTTTTTATTGCGGGGGGCTCTGCCCCCCGAGCCCCCCTCCCCTCCAAGAGCGGGGCTTTTATTTTCACCCTGAGGGACGCAAGACAGCTAACTAACCTAACCAGGTTAAACGGGAAGTGATTTGAAGGTATTTTTTATTACGGGAGCTCCACCCCCCAAGCGCCTCTACCGGTACCGAGGTTTCTATTTCCACTCTTGAGGGACGCAAGATAACTGACGAATCAAACCAGGTTAAACGGGAGGTGGTTTAACAGTATTTTTATTGCGGGGGGCTCCGCCCCCCGAGCCCCCCTCCATCAGCGGAACTTCCATTTCCACTCTGAGGAACGTAAGATAACTATCGAACCTAACTAGGTTAAACAGGGGGTGGTTTGAAGGTGTTTTTTATTACGGGGGGCTCCGCCCCCCGAGCCCCCCTTCCAGTGCCAAGGCTTCATTTTCCACTCTGAGGGACGCAAGATAAGTAACGAATCTGGTTAGGTTAAACGGGACGCGGTTTGACAGTTTTTTTTTATTGAGCCCCCCCTCCCGCCTAATATCACTTTAAGGAGTGCAAGGTAACTAACGAACCTAATCAGGTTAAACGGGGGAAGGTTTGAAAGTATTTTTATTGCGGGGGGGGCTCCGCCCAACGAGTCCCCTTTCGGTAGCGATGCTTCTATTTCCACTCTGAGGGACGCAAGATAACTGAAGAATCTAACCAGGTTAAACGGGAGGTGGCTTAAGAGTATTTTTATCGCGGGGGCTCCGCCCCCCGAGCCCCCCTCCAAGAACGGGGCTTCTATTTCCACTCTGAGTGACGTAAGATAACTAATGAAGCTAACCAGCTCCGCCCCTAACAGGGTTTAAAACAGGTTTGGTTTTAAACAGAGGGTGGTTTGAAGGTGTTTATTATTACGGGGGGCTCCGCCCCCCAAGCCCCCCTTCCAGTGCCAAGGCTTCATTTTCCACTCTGAGGGACACAAGATAACTAACGAATCTGGTTAGGTTAAACGGGACGCGGTTTGACAGTTTTTTTTATTGCGGGGGGCTCCGCCTCCCGAGCCCCAACTCCCACCTAATATCACTATGAGGAACGCAAGGTAACTAACGAACCTAACCAGGTTAAATGGGGGATGGTTTGAATTATTTTTTTAAAGCGGGGGGCATCGCCCCCCGAGCCCCCCTCCGCTGACAACACTTCCATTCCCACTCTACGGGACGCAAGATATCTAACGAACCTAACAAGGTTAAACGAGAGGTGGTTTGTAGGTATTTTTATTGCCCCCTTTTCTTTGTACATAGGTGCCATACCTACTTACTATAGTTTAGGTGAATAACTTACACAATTCTTCGGACTGCTTTGGCCAATTAATATTAGTAATAAAACGTTGTAGGTAATTCGATGTTCTTGTTAAGGACGAACAAATATGCTTTAGGACTTTCAACAGTATGCCAAACATTCTTCGCCAGAAAATTTTAGAACAATCAAAATTATGCGATACAACACGCACTCTTTGCTGACTGTACTTTTTGATCCTGGTTACCAAAGTAATCGTCAAGACGAATCAAACGAGCCCAAACTCGATGGGGTTATGTTGTTTTATTACGGAGTTCTTATGGTCACCTTCCAACTCCATCTTCAGACCCTAGTTACCATCTAGGATCAAAGTACTCGTCAAGACAAATCAAATGAGCTCAAACTCAATGCGGTCGTATCGTTTTATTACAGAGTTTCTATGGCCAACTGTCAGCTCCATCATCAGATCAGCTCCATATCATAATAATATTGCATTGTCATCCAATTCACACATGTCTGCAAAATTTCAGCTCAATTGGAAACTGGGAAGTGGGTCAAATTTAACTTGCGAGATTTGACCCGTTGAGGAGTTCCGTTGGCCATCTACGGTCTTCTTCATGAGGTCCAGTTTACGAAATGATACTTTCTGAATGCAAATACTTCACTTGATACTAAAAATGCTAAAATCACTATAGGTTTGCCTGTAAAATTTGAATGTTGCCCTCGATTTCTCTAGGATCCCATGATCAGATCTTGACTTGGTGCCAATGGGACCACCTCAGGAGTATACTGTTTCAAACAAAAAAAATATTTTGAAAATCGGTTCACAATGGAGGGAGTAATCGCGTAACAAACATACAAAAAAAAAAAAAAAACATACAGACGAATTGATAACCTCCTTTTTTTTTGAAGTCGGTTAAAAATGTCGAAAAGGAATTTGACTCAGCATTAAGCTGCGGTAGTATTTTTTGTAAATAAATGACGTAAGTAATGGACTTCGGTCTAATATTGTTTTTTTCAGTAAGGTCCGCTTTCGGTAGAAGACATGCCAAATTCCTTCATCCTTTCATATATAATAAAATAAGCTCTAGACTATCTATTAAGGGTTGCACTTTGGCCGAACTAAGGATCAAACTTCAATCTTGGCTTGGTGCCCTGTCATATGATGAAACTGAGGAACTATTGAGAGTAATCAAATGAAAATAAAACTGCATACACATTTATTTGCACTCACACATACGCACACTCACACGCGCTCACACACGAACACACACACACACACACACACACACACTCACACGCGCTCACACACGAACACACACACACACACACACACACACACACACACACACACACACACACACACACACACTTAGGCTTACGTTTTGTTCTATTTTCTTAATTATTGTAAAGGACTCTTATTGTCAACTTTGTTAGCAATTCGCATCGTTCTTGGTAACAGGGAAATTAATTGGTTACCTACGAGACAGGCTATGCCTAGTGTAGGGACCAGTCAAATTGGATTGGAAATTCGTTGCTCTTTAAATTACATGTAAACCTATTGCTGTTCTAAGATATTTTAACTGTCCTTGTAATTTTTTAGAGAAATAAATTAATTATTATTATTATTATTATTATTTATTAAGCAATTTCCACTTCTCTTCCTAAAAATATATTATTACTAGCGACCCGCCCCGGCTTCGCACGGGTGTAACTTTGAAAAATAGGTGTGAAAAATAAAGAAAGTCTATAATTTAAGGTGGTAAGTTTATATATTTACCTCTTTTTCCCCAAACTACACCCACACTAAGTCGGGGCGCGTCGCTAGTTTTATGAATAAAATTTCGACCCGTACATTTAATTTAAACGATCGTATTCTGTTAATCACGCCAACTGTCAAACGACTGGCAGTTATGTCAAACGCCATAAGGTTACATTAGAAAAGTTATTATGGACGGTAATTTTTCTTATATTTTCTAATTTTCCGCGCAATTTTCTTAATTTTTTCTTTCATAAGAACCTTCTCCTGACAATGACGAACACAACAAAAAAAGAATTAGTGAAATCGGTCCAGCCGTTCATGCGTGATGCCGTGACCAAGGGAAATAGGGATTCATTTTTTATATATATAGATATCGTCGCTTAACGGCCCTCATCTTATACGAAACCGAAAGTTCTAGTCACTCAAAGAGCGAAAGCCATACACGAACAGTCCACAGTGGATCAACATTCAAACAATTGCGCTGCACCACAAGTTCTACGTATGTATCTGACATTAACATGCATACAGACAAGACAATGGGAAATTAGGTTTATTGCAAAGATTCTGATTGACTACAAATGACTTGGTAAATACAAACCTCCTATACATGAGTTACGGCAGATTGACTGGTGCCACATAGTTTTTTGTGTAGTTTTTGGATTGGAACAATGATACTTATTTGTCTGGAATGGAAATGAGCTATAGAAAAAACGGTCAAGTGCGAGTCGTATGAAGGGTTCCGTACCTCCGCTACAAAGCTAAACCGGCTGGACGGATTTGTTATACAACACGCAAAATGCTTGCACGCATAATGTGAAAACAGTCAAAATGTACATACGCAAAATCTACATCATAAGTATCATAACATAACAAATGTAGGTACAGTACGCGAAATGCATGTGTATCATGCATTCAGTTGTATTCTGTTTATTAGAGAAAAAAAAGATTACTATGATTTTATTTTCCGGAATTGCCGTGAGAATATCGTAAAATCTCGGAAATTCTCGAACTGCCACACCAGACCCTATGCTTCGCAGGAGCAAAGCCGCGCGTGAAACTATATATATAGTTGGTAACACAGGCAGCGACCTTCGCAGGTCTAGATAGATTGCCCTAAAAGTGAATGTAGGATTATAAATTAACTGACTTTTGCAATCTGTACCCGAAAGGGACTGCAGTTTCCGACGTTGGGCAACTGCATTCTGATCAGCTGCCGTCGGTGCTGGCATGGGTTGCATATAATATATTATATCGTCGCGGGTAGTGCAAATCCGCTTAATTTACATTGGATCATTCCGCGTATCTGACAAATTTAGCCAATTTTAAACAGGAAACTACCGTGAGACTCACTCATAGTCAAAATGTTATCTAATTATAATTTAATTTATTTTATTTTATTCATGAGCATGATTACATATTATTATGAACTGTGATAAGTTGAGTCGTTTGAACTCGCCTTTTGTTGGCTGAATTTGTGCATGGTACTTTATTGCTTTTGCTTTTGCTTTTACTTTATATACACATAAATATTTCCCTTATTATTTTAGTAATGTAATTAGTCAATTGTAAAAACTAAGTCTTTTTGAGCAACCATAATGTTATAATTCACTAGTGGAAACTATTTTGGCTTTTGTATTATCTAAATTTCAAATAATCACAAATGTTATTTTTCGCTGTTTGTTTCCCACTATCAATAAAATAAAATAAATAAATAAATAAAAATAAAATACGGGTCTCTATGGTTTTAAGTCATAATGTATCGTTTTCCATAATCAATGTTAGTCATAAAGTGATTTATTTCTGAAACAGTATTTTCTTCGGAATCGTTATAAAATAAACCTAACATAACCTACTGCATTCTATGAGAGGCATTTAATCCTAAAAAAATACTGATATAGAAATAAATCACTTTATGACTAACGCTGATTATGAAGAATTATACATTATGACTATTAAATTATGGGAAACCAAGGAGCGACCAAAAATACGGATAAGTCACGTCTTTAATAAGCGCAACATGTTTCGGGTTAATCCTTAGCCCTTCTTTCTGGAGCACATGCCACGGCCGCTGCTGCCAAACGCGCACTCGCCGCCCGCTACAGTCGGGCTAAAATCGATTAAAGACGCCAGTTATCCGTAATTTTCACTATTAGCAAAATTTCAAATGTTTACTCTTAATTCGTTAAAATAAAACAACCATGTGTTTGTGGGCCTATGGATTTATTGTTCTGTTGGCGTCTCATTAATTTTAAATAGTGGGCTGCATTTCACACGGGCCAGGTGCTAATTAACTGTATTGCTTATTTCGTTGAATATCTTCGTAGACGTTCGCGGAATTGCTCGTGGTAATTTGGTAACGAACAAAGGTTAGTGATACAGCACTGTGTCAGACGAACGGACACACAGTGGAGCCTTATTTTTTTTAACATAAAACTGACCCTTGATTGACCACTATGTCTAATACGTGCAGATGAGGCCATGGTTCATGTAAAAACCTTAAGTCACAAGAATGTGTTACATATTTTTCATCACACTTGCTCGTCAATGGTATTATTCCATGCCTGTATACTAAATGACAAAGGCCTAATTTGTTCTTAAGAGGGTACGATGCGCACCATTTCTCCATACAAACGTAATCCCCTGTTTCCTCCCTGGATAATGGCTTTAGAGCCATTTTTTTTTACTGTGTAATCTGTATCTACCACATGTTTCGTTTTTTTCCATATTTCAATTAACATAAGAAATATGAGCTTTCAAAAACTGAAAAAATTGCCCAATTTCAACGTCATTTTCAGACACTCATCAGAAAAGAATCTCTGATATAAACAAAAAAAAAAGAAAACATAGGGGCATAGCTAAATCTGTCCTCTAATTATTTTTGAAAAAAATAATTTTATTGGTCCAGTTTTCGAGAAGAAAACAGGGGATTACGAAATGCTGTTTTGATCAATTTTACGCGCCTAATAACGGTTTGAGCTGCAGTTGTCCCGCTCTCGCTGTACTGACACGGAGGGGTTCGGGCGAGACAGCGACATTTCATTAAAATACTTATTTCTCAAAAGTCTCTCAGCCATCGTACCCTCTTAAGGGAGTTGATTTACGTACAGTTTCCCTTCCCAAGGGAGTTCTAACTTCAGTTTTAAAATTTACAAACAGACTAAGGAGGTTTCAAGTCAGCCAACATTTTAATTATATGTTTTAAACTTAGCATAACCCAATTTTACAACACAAAACTTATCTACGTTTCATGAAACTTCGTTATTTTTATATTTAAAATTTTTATCAAATAGTTTTGCAATAATTTTAGTAAGTATTTTTTTTACATGTTGGCAGAATCTGGCCGTATGACCATTCGAATTCTAAACTAAACACAGTTTACATTATCTTTGGTAGATGACTCGAAAAAAGTGACAATCTGTATTGGCGGGTAGCCATTATATTATTCAATTGAAGTGTTTAGAGACAAAATAATTTTATTTTTGGATTTTTTTTCCTCGCAATGTGATGAAAATCATTGTGTGTATCACGGGCAGTAAGGGGATTACAAACTCGAGTCATTAAAAGCCCTCCGCCTTCGGCGTCGGGCTTCTAATAGACTCTCGTTAGTAGTCCCCTATTTACGGCCCTTGATGCACAATGTAATATTATTATTTTAAGTTGGTTGATCGAGGGTTATATGATGCAATCCATTCTTCTCTTTTTCAGCGCCTTTTCGCCCAGCATCAGGCCTACGGCCCTCTAATCTTTTTCCATCCACATCGGTTATCTGTTTCCCTTTTCCAAACTGGTTCAAAACTGGAGTAGAATTCCCTACCTGCGACTTTGTTCCCCGAACACTACAATCTGGCCGTTTTCAAGTCTAGGGTGAATGAGCATTTACCAGGCAAGCGTGCTCCATCGTAGGCCTCATCTCCATCAGGCGTGATTGTGGTCACACGAAAGCCTATAATAAGTATATAAAGAAAAGAAAGAAAAAACTGGTTTAAATCCGTCCATCCGTTACAGAGCCGAAAGGTACTTTCAAGTCTTTACGCGCGCACTATTTTAGCAGCATCGTACGAACTAAGCATTAGTGTACCTCTACTAAAGAATTAAGCGTGCCACACACAGCGCAGATGCGTTAAGATATCTGTATCTGAACGCATATCTGTAAATATCGCTCCCTATACAATTCAATGGAGGACCACACACAGCGCAGATAAATATTTTATCGTAAGGTATCTGTGAACATCGACATTATATCGACAGATGTGAAGATTTTATCTGCAGATAAATATAGGTGGTTGCGCAGAGGCACACTTTCATCATCATCATCATCATCCCAGTCTATATACGTCTCACTGCAGGGCACAGGCTTCCTCTCAGAATAAGATGGTTTGGGTCGTAGTTCCCACGCAGAACTTGAGTGTATAATAAAATAAATATGAAAATTACGTACTACTTAAGCAAATAACGAGTAATTTTTGCGCAGAAATGCATTTTCGCATTTTTTACATTTTGACGTGAAGAGAAATAAAGAAAGTGTAACGCGCTGCGCTTTTATTGAAAATTCATTGTAGCCTATCTATCTCTCAAAGGGTCGGCAACGCACCTATGACACCCATAATGTTGCGGGTGTCCATGGGCGGCGGTGATTGCTCCCCATCAGGTGTCCCGCATGCTCGTTTGTCCCCCCTTTTATATAAAAAAAAACGCCCTGCATAAACAATCCGCACAACAAAACACGTCTACTCAGCTCCGGAATTTTAGAGTGAATGTATCACCTCGCATCTGCACATTGTGTGATACCTTCAGACGGATAAGTTTTTATACGCAGATAAAATCTTACCGCAGGTGCGCTGTGTGTGTAGCACGCTTTAGTAGATTGTCATTTAAGGCTCTATAAAATGGAGTTTACCACAGCTGTATATTGGGTTGAGAGTATTTCGCAAGGGTCGTTCAACTCTCGCGGTCCGTTGACAGCACGCCGAGGTACTTGGTCTTAATTGCCTTTTCTAAGTGCATTTTGCTATTTGCATGACTTTATAAAAGTTTTTTACTAAAAAAAATCACCATTTTTATTTCCCCTTCCTCGGCTGATACCACAAGTTTATTGTTACGTCCTACCAATGGCCTGGGTAGATATCACGATATCCGTCAGATACGTTTCAGTTCGATTTGATTTTGGTCAGATTCAACCATTTTATTTTCCCTTCCTCGTCCGATACCGCAAACCGCAAGTTTATTGTTACATCCTACTAATGGGTAG
This sequence comes from Archips crataeganus, assembly GCA_947859365.1. Taxonomy (NCBI): domain Eukaryota; kingdom Metazoa; phylum Arthropoda; class Insecta; order Lepidoptera; family Tortricidae; genus Archips; species Archips crataeganus. The sequence continues at coordinate 1,451,310 of OX402070.1, read as the reverse complement.
ATATCACGATATCTGTCTGTTGCGATTTTGGTCAGATTCGTTAATCGTCAGATTATTTATTTAACAGACCCATTCAGCGTCAAATATGTTTTTCGTCACATAATTCACAAACGATAAGGAACAGTATTGAGAAGCGACATGACAAATTAACAAAACGACAAAGAGATTTTAGATCAAAGTTATTATGACATTTGGTTCATTTGAAGAATGAGACAATTTGATATTTAAGTATTATGAGCCCATGGAAATTTGAATAGTCAATTAAGTGATATTGATATGAAGTATCTTTTTGTATTTTTTATTTTTTATTTTTCAACTTCATTTTTTTTATTACATTTACGGTCATCCCGTGAAATCCATATATTTCATACTAAATACAAACTGAAATATGGATGCAGCGCTGCGAATCGAACCCAGGTCCTCGGCATTCCGTGCCGCGTGCCATTCCCCTACACCACCACTGGTCTGACCAGTGGTCTGTTGCGATCGGAATGTTGACAATCCTTTGACCCGCACTAACGTTGTAATTGTGTAGTAGCAAGGATGATATGGACTGGATTGGCAATCGCCATACTACGGATCGGCCGCGGTTTTTGTAGTTTCGATATTAAATCTAGATGGCGCTGAAATATAGCCAGAGGCTTTTAAGGCAAAACAATAAGACTACAGATATTTCATATCACTGCAAATGTATTATTACGCAATATTTTTGAAAAATAATACATTTGTAGTAATATAAAACATCTGTAGTCTTATTGTTTTGCCTTCAAAGCCTCTGGCTACATTTCAGCGCCATCTAGATTTAATAATCGAAACTACAAAAACCGCGGCCGATCCGTGGTATGGCGACTGCCAATCCAGTCTATTATCATCCTTGGTAGTAGTTAATGCGACAAGGTTCTATAGTGGCATAGGAATCAAATTGGTTGACTGTACATAACTTTGGTCGTGGGACGGGACACTTTTTATCCGGGAAAAATGCATTTCCGCAGGAAAGCGACAAAGGAATTCTTTGCAGAGAGAACAACCAACCAGTAGGTAATGAATAGTCGGCTAATGTAATTGATGAAGTGAAATATCTACCTCTCGCACGCCTGTGACCTCCATCATTGTCATCTAACAATGGATCACACTTGGCAACCTGTCGTTTCCTGATTTATGCGCCTACGTGAAACAACTTCGGATACAAAATTTACGACGCCAATTTTAATCTATGCGCCGCGGCGGGCAGTTAGCATTTCAAGCGTGCCTGTTGGCAGTGTGGCCAACAACTCAGGACCTGGTGTCGCCATTTTTCAGAGCTTAAGTAGCCTAAAGTAGCCGAATTCGAGCTGAAGTAGCCAAAAGCAGCCTAAATGGTAAAACTTAAATTAAAAACATAGTTTTTTAACCCTTAAATTGGCAAAATTTCTAAAAGTTGGTAATTCAAACCCAGTCTTAAATTTGGAGTCCTTAAAATTCTATAGGATTTTAAAAAAATACAAAAAGATGGTATCTAACCCTTACTTGGGCATAAGGACCTTTTACCTTTTCAAGTAGCCTAAAAGGCGACCAGTCGCCTTTTAGATTTTTTTGTCGCCGATTCCCATTCCTAGTAGCCTGCATGGCGAAAAATCGCCCACGTTGGCAACACTGCCTGTTGGGGCCAGGATGTTCAATTTTTATTTTATATACATATTTTTATTATGTCATTTTGATAACGATAGCAGAATAAGAGACCGAAGAGAGGACAAGAACTTAAAACGCTCTTGAAGATATCGAGGAGTTGGAGTTGTGTTTCATAATTATTATGTTGTTAATATAACATAATCTTCATCTAATATATAAAAATCTCGTGTCACGGTGTTTGTTATCGAACTCCTCCGAAACGGCTTGACCGATTTTAATTAATTTTTAGGGTTCCTTACCTCAAAAGGAAAAAACGGAACCCTTATAGGATCACTTTGTTGTCCGTCCGTCCGTCCGTCTGTCTGTCAAGATCCTTTTTCTCAGGAACGCGTGGAGGTATCAAGCTGAAATTTATATCAAATACTCAGGTCTACTGTCCCTTGGAGCTGTGAAAAAATCAAACTTCTAAACCAACGCAATCAAAAGATACAGCCGTTTATGATGCAAATTTCCGCATATTTTCGAAACTCGCAAGGGAATCGAAACCTACAGGGTACTTCCCGTGGTCTCAGAATCTTGAAATTTGGTACGAAGCAAGGTCTTATAGCACAGATAAAGGAAAAATTGCGAAAAGCATAATTTTTTTTGTCTGTCTGTCTATATAAATAAATAAATAAATAAATATCACGGGACAATTCACACCAATTGACCCAGTCCCAAAGTAAGCTAGGAAAGCTTGTGTTATGGGTACTAGGCAACGGATAAACATACTTATATAGATAGATACATACTTAAATACATATTAAACACCCAAGACCCGAGAACAAACATTCGTATTTTTCATACAAATATCTGCCCCGACACGGGAATCGAACCCGGGACCTCAAGCTTCATAGTCAGGTTCTCTAACCACTAGGCCATCTGGTCGTCTATATCAGTAACCAATGTATTTATGCCGCAAATTTTCGACACTCGCAAGGGAATCAAAACCTACAGGGTACTTCCCGTGAACTCAGAATCTTGAAATTTGGTACGAAGCAACGTCTCATAGTACAGATAAAGAAAAAATTGCGAAAACCGTAAATTTTTAGTTACATCATGTAATAAAAATGTTTTTAATAATTTTAAAGTTACTACCCCTTTACTCATGAACGTGTAGAGGTATTAAATTGAAATTCATATCAAATACTCAGGTCTATAATACCTTTAAGCTGTAACAAAATCAAACTTCTATGTCAGCGCAATCAAAAGAAACAGCAATTTAAGCCGCATATTTTCAAACTAGCAACTACTCTCAAGGGAATCAAAACCTACAGGGTACTTCCCGTGAACTCAGAATCTTGAAATTTGGTACGAAGCAAGGTCTTGTAGCACAGATAAAGGAAAAATTGCGAAAAACATATTTTTTTTTTCTATCTGTCTATATCAGTAACCAATCTACAATGATCCCACACTGCGCACATTTTGGTTAGGAGCAGGGGTCTGCTAAGACTGGATGTGCATAGATAAATATAAATTCGTACGGAACCCTCGGTGCGCGAGTCCGACTCGCACTTGGCCGGTTTTTTTTATCTATATTTGGTAGATCTGAGAATAGATAGTAGGCTAATTTTTATACCTCTATTTTTGGCAGACGAAGTAGCGGGCAACAGCTAGTCTAATATATAAAAATCTCGTGTCACGGTGTTATCGAACCCCTCCGCAACGGTTTGACCCATTTTTATGAAATTTTTTGTCCATATTTGGTAGGTCTAAGAATAGGACGTAGGCTACTTTTTATACCCACGTTCTTCGCAGACGGAGTCGCGGGCAACAGCTAGTAATATTATAAAAAACATTATAATAGTTATCTTTAAAACAAGTGCTACTCGCAGTAAGTTATTATTTATTTTTAACTGGTCCATGCGAGTATCTTAATTTACCTTGCAATAATTTCAGCATTTCGATATTTTATAAGGACAGTGTATTTGCTACTTTCACTTTCAATTTGTCAAAATACATTTTAATATGTCGAAAATGCCCAGTCGTAGCCCAGTAGTTTAATTAAATGCGTCATACATTGCAACCGTCATGACAATTAGTGTTAATGTAGTAATAGTTCATAAGGAAGCTCAAAGTCACTTTGAGGCCGATGGAGAGGGCTATGCTCGGAAGACATATTTTGTATCAAGTTTAAAATTGTGTAGATGGTCCTCGGTCCCAGGCATAACATCTGCCTAGAGAAATATTTCTCTATTGTGGTTTAAATTTGGTTTAAAACTTGCTAGCGATTGTCCTCTATTCGTATCTCACTGATGGTATGTACAGATGAGGCTGAAGAGGTAGCTCACTGACTCAGTAACCATTCACTCTAGCCCACTAGCACTGTTTGAAATCACCAGAATAAGTACGTATTGTATTAATAATCAGTTATCGGAGCGGAAGCAAGCCCGCATTGCAACATTACGCAGCGTCATTCTAGCATGTCGGTAGCTGCGTCTCTATTGTTCTGTAGATGAGAGAGCGGGACCCATATAACGACTTGGCTAGGTGCAATTCGCGTCGTGCCAACCAGTGTTGTAACGAAGGAAGTGTTTGCAAGCCACGGCCGTTGGTGCGGCAATGCTAGGTTCAGGATGTACCTAACCGTACACTAGGGAAATCGATTTTCGAACTTCGTATCGTTCTGATCCGTTCCGTAGTAAACAGAAGATGACAGGTGTGAAAAGGACGGCCTTAGTAGCCCCTCCTGTACCTCTACCATGAGTTTACACTTGTTTACGTGACCGGTACTCGCTAGCGACGGCGTAAATTATTTGTATGGAGAATTGTACAGCGCCTCTAGCGGTCACTTACGGAAGTACAATTCTCCATACAAATCATTTACGCCGTCGCTAGCGAGTACGGTCACTGTAAACTAGTGTAAACTCATGGTAGGGGTACTGATACTAATTATAATTGAGTAATGGTGATCGCATCGGGCTGTAAAAAGTAACTGGCTTAAAAAAGGATTTGATCTGCACTCGCCATATATAAATATCTCTTTCATATTCTGCTTTTATCCATCCTCTCCACATGCCCAAACAAACTTAACATTCCTTTCCCTATACGAGTCACAACATCATCTATTTACATCTACGTATTTCGCTCACGTAGAATAACTGACACAATTGCAAATTATTGTCATTTCAAAACTAAACTTTATGTAATAAGAAGAAAAGTTTAGTTTTGAAATGACAATAATTTGCAATTGTGTCAGTGTTTTTCTACATGAGCGTTATGTTTACAAAACTGTGATGGCCTAGTGGTCTCACCTGTAGCCTCTCAATCAGAGGGTCGTGGGTTCGAGCCCGGGCTCGTACCTCTGACTATTTCGGAATTTATGTGCGAAATTACATTTTATATTTACCAAGAGCATGACGGCGAAGGAAAACATCGTGAGGAAACCTGCACACACCTGAGAAGAAATTCGTGTGTGAAGTTTCCAATCTGAACTGCGGCCCAAGCCCTCTTAATCTGAGAGGCATGTACCCTGCAGTGGGACGTATCGTATATAGTCTGGGATGATGATGATGATGATGATTATATTTCAGCCAAATCCGTCCTATAGTTTTAGCGTAAAGAAGTAACAAACACACACGCACGCACACTCATACTAACAAACTTTCGTATTTACAATATTACTAGGTACCTACGATTAGTAAGGATTTCATTGCTCAAATCATCGTAGTATCGAGTTATGCGCGGACTGTACGCTTAGTATAAGTTTTACTTCACCAAAATACTTCTCGATCGCGTTTACGTAAAAAAAACAATTACTAGGGAAACATGGACAGCGTCTCCGCGCGCGCGCTTCCATGTTTCCATAGAATTGAAATTTTTACGTAAACGCGATCGAGAAGTATTTTGGTGAAGTAAAACTTATACTAAGCATACTGCAGTCTAGAGTCTATCTAGGCCCTATTGAAGTTGCGTAACACTGACACACAGCCAAGTGTCATTGCATCCAAGATGGCGTCACGTCCGAGGGTTTGCGCGCGCATACAGCACAATGGCTTTCGTTCCGTCGTCTTTACTAGTGAGTGCTTGACATCTGTTATCGATGTTTTGGTTTGAGATAAAGTAGTACGAGTAATATGAGTATGGATACTTAAATATGAAAATCGCCCAACGACGACCATAAACTAGAAACCACGTTTATACTATTACTAGGATAATATACCTACTTAGATAAAATGTCTTTACCGACAAATTTTATTATTTTTACATGATTATCTTTTAAAATAAAAGATAATTGCTTCAAGGCGATTCACATAATTTCATTCACCTTGCCGTTTCGGCTGAATTGCAACATTTGCAATGGCCGTGGTTTCGAGCAAATTGCATAAATATAGAAGTAACTTTACAAAACAGTACACATTTTACAAGCTTTTATTTGACTTGCTTTGCTATGTATCTCTACCTATGTATCTGGTCAAATCTTGGAAGTCGATTTTGACCCACTTCTAGTGGTCGGATTCATTTTAAATTTGATATACTAGGGGCGTTCAATAAAAAGTGAGAATGAATATGTTATAAACAACTTTTACTAAATGTCATTTTATTTTTCGACATAGTCACCTTTTAGCATAATACACTTAGTATATCTTTTTTCTAAAATTAAAATTCCATTTTTAAAAAAGGTCTCATCTTGAGTACTTAAAAAATCTTGTACTGCAGCGACTACCGCGTCGTCGTCTTCAAATTTCTGGCCTCTCAGGTATTGTTTCAATCTCGGAAATAGGTAGAAATCACTGGGAGCGAGATCTGGTGAATACGGAGGATGCTTAAGGATATCGAACCCAGCATCACGAATTGCAGCCATTGCAACGGCGGACTTGTGTGCCGGGGCATTGTCCTGGTGGAACAGCACAACTTTCAAGAGTTTACCTCGCCGTTTTTCGCGGATCTCATTGCGCAATGTTGCTATTTATTTGGCGTATAAAGTGCCCGTGATAGTGGCTCCATGCTCGAGATACTCAATCATTAATACCCCTTTACCATCCCAAAAAACAGAGCCCATGACCTTACCGGCAGATGGGCTCACCTTGAATTTCTTCGGAGTTGGAGATGATGGCCTTTTCCATGTCATAGACTGCAGTTTCGTTTCAGGGTCGTAATGATGGAGCCATGTTTCGTCCATTGTTATAAATCGCGCCAAAAAAAGTTCCTGGTCTTGCTGCATCAGGTTCAAAGCTTCTTGACAAATCTCTAGTCTAGTTTGTTTTTGCGTGTCAGTAAGCATTCTTGGTACCCAACGCGCAGATACCTTTTTCATACCCAAGCGTTCATGTAAAATATTATGCACGCTCCCCGTTGAAATCTTTACATTTTCAGCAATAAAACGAACTGTGACACGACGACCCGCCAAAACTGAGTTTTCGACTTTTTTCACAATTTCTTCAGTTACTGCTGTAGTAGGGCGTCCGGAGCGGGGGTCGTCCATTGTCGATGTTCTGCCACGTCTAAATTCGGCGCACCAACGTGCGACTGTCGAATACGGAGGAGCATTAGACCCTAAAGTGTCCCGCAAATCCAAATTGACTTGGTCCGTAGAAAAATTTTTCAAATACAAGTATTTGGTAACGGCGCGCAGTTCAATTTTCTCCATTTTCGCTAACGTACTCAATAGCATTGCAAAGAAATTACCGTATATTTTTTTAAACAAAAGACAGTTTTTTTTTTTTTCATAGCAATCAGCTAGATAGATTGGCTTTACCGGCCAGTATTTAATTTCGTAATATTAAAAGAGTTTGCATCTCATTCTCACTTTATATTGAACGCCCCTCGTACTTATGTAAGTTAGATAACAATGCAAGTAAAGTCAACAAAAAGTATAGTCAGAGAAAAAACTTGCATTAAAAATGAAATTTTGAACAAAAACTTATTTTATTAACGTCACAAAAACCGCTTTCGCAAGTCCCTTTCCACTGAAGAAGACCAGAGATATTATGCAATTCTATTGGTGGATTTTATCTCGCTCACTGCTACACCGCCTCGTTACGCTACAGTGGACAGACAGCCGAAAAAGCCAAACATGTCCCTGGACACTTGGCAATACTATCTGGGTTACCCTGTACTTGAAAATACATGCATAAATGATGATTTCCGGGGCCTTCCTTGCTTACAGTGCCTGTGTTAGGACGCCCCGTTGTTCCTTTGCTTGGGTGGTAGGTAGGTGCTTGTAGGAATCTAGAGGTGTCCGTGTGTCACCCAGGTTAATATCATAATTAACGTTAAGATATCTTACATCTAGTCTAGACTCTATCAGATCTAGTCAGTTAGGTAAGTACAAAATAAGTGAATTAACTAAGTGAAGTCCGTAGGTGGGTGTTTGTGTGTGTATGTCATTAATGCCATTATCATTCCACAATATTTACGAATTGTCATACACAGTTGTATAAATACGACGTTTTATGACAGCCACTTGTACTTACACGTTTTCGATATCAACAACTTGATTTGGATTTCGGAGATAGCTAAAAATCGGTTGATAATGCTTGAATTGGTGTAGTTACTAGTGAAGGTTATCATATTTATTACTTTATCCGGCTCCTTATTCTTATCACGAAATAAGAATACGATTAGCATTTATGTTAATTGTGGATGCTATATGAATAACAATGATTTTAAGTGAAATTTTATTGGTATTTTCATTCAAGTCCCTCTAGTGGGATACTTATAGCCACTCAATGTATGGGAACCAATATTTTTGACATTAAAGAATGAGACTTGGCACACTTGTTCCTTAGGTAAACCAGAGTGGAAAACGCCCGGGAGCCAGCGGGAGCCACCCTGCAGGGGGGGAGGGGGAGGGGGTAAAGTTTTCTTACGCCACGCGTACTGTTGGTCGTAATAACTGCTAATTTATAGCTAGTATGGCAAGTGGGGTATCATTTTCGGCTAAATAAAAGATGGCCAATCATTTTCCGAAACAAAAAATACTCTTTTACATACAAAAAAAAAATTACCGCCGATAATCGAAAATTTTATGAGAAAATATTTTTTTCCAGTGACGATAAATTCTGAACTAGTACCGATATCAGCAAATAAAAAATATGCTTAAAAAGCCACATTTATAGAAATTCCGAAACATAAGGTTTTTTGGAAAAAATACTAAAAAAAATGTGTTTAAAAAATATTAAGCGCAGCGCGGCAGAGCAATGAAAAAAATATCAAAAGATCCACTGAATAACTTACTACATTACTTCAGATTTACTTATTCGTATTTCATATTTATTGAAGGTGGTTCAGGTAATATGCCCCGACCTCATCAAATCCAAATGAGGAAGAAGAGGCTACATGTGTATGAGGATATTAGTAGGCCCATACATATTGACAAGACTCTCTTCAACGTTGTTATGGGGGATTTCAATGCGAAACTGGGCATGAGAGGCGATAATGAGTTAAGAGTAGGGAACTTCGTAATCGAAATTGCTGCCATAATTGCCATAATATATGGAAGTGTTGCCATAATTGGGCAACAGAACCGTAGGAGACAGGCTGGCCGAATGCTAGAGAAAGAAGGACTCACAGGAAGAAGAAGAAAGAAGAAGAAGAAGTCCAGAAGTCGTCTCACAGGAAATGGACCAGGATGAGCCCCGATGGCTCCACGAGAAACGATATAGACTTCATCATGGCCGATAAGAGATGGGTATTCAATGATGGCTCTGTGATACACAGGGTGAAAACCAGCAGTGATCACTTAATAGTAAGAGGTGCATTGAATATGAACGTTAAATTTGAACGGTCCCGTGTGATGAAGTTCACGCTCCGACCTACTCTCGCTCAGATCGAAAACCCCGAAAGCTTTCAACTCGAGCTCTCAAATAGCTTTGATTGCCTAGAAGATCACACATCAGTGGACGAAATTAACAACGGGTTCGTAGAAGCTGTCCATACTAGGGTCTCAGTTCTACAAGAGCCACCGTACCAGTAGAACTCAGAAGCTCTGTGACTATACTCTTGACCTTATGGCTAAACGACGCTCGCTGAAACTGCAATCTCAAGATGCTGAGTCACATAGACAGCTTAATAGATGAATTCGTAAATCCTTATGACACGATATTCGTACCTTTAAGACTGTTCGTATTAAAGATGCGATAGAGCGGAACAAAGGCTCCAGCCAAAGTAAGATTCGCAAGAGATATGTCTACTGGGCAAAGCCAGATGACAAAGTTAAAGAGGATTATGGCAGCGTAGCGTTGACAAAAGCGGACGTGTTAACAGAAATCGAGGAGTTCTATAGACAGCTCTACGATTCTGTCACAAAATCTGTTAATTCCATTGTGGCTGAAGACCCAAGAGCCAAACTGACCCGACACTATACCGAAAATATCCCGGAAATCAGCCTGTACGAAATTAGGATGGCCCTGAAACAGCTTAAGAACAACAAAGCATCAACAAGCATCAAACATCTGAGCTTCTGAAAGCAAGTGAATCACGTACTTAAAGTCCTTCAGAGGCTCTTTAATGCTGTCTTGCTCGAAGGTACCACGCCAGAAGCATGGAACAAAAGCGTGATTACTTAAGAACTACATGCCCATCTCGCTTTTGAGCCATGTTTATAAGCTATTCTCCAGGGTCATTACAAAACGTCTCGAGCGCATGTTTGATGACTTATAGCCTCCCGAAGAAGCCGGGTTCCGAAAAGGCTATAGTACCATAGACCACGTACACATGCTGCGAAAAGTTATACAGAAGACCGAAGAGTATAACTTGCCGCTATGTCCACCGTTTGTGGACTACAAGAAAGCCTTTGATTCGATCGAAACATGAGCGGTGCTAGAGTCTCTCCAGCGGTGCCATTGCCATGTTGACTACCGATACATCAAAATATTAAAATGTTTGTATAAGAGTGCCATTATGTTGGATTGAGTACAGGAATAGACTTCGAAGGCGATTCCCTTAAAAAGAGGCGTGAGACAGGGGGCTGTTTACTGCCGCTCTGGAAGACGCCTTCAAGCTCCTGGAATGGAATAAAGTCTAGGCATCAATGTCAACGGCGAATACATCACTCACCTTCGGTTTACCGACGATATCGTGGTCATCGCGAAATAGGAACTCAGCATGTTGCTCCAAAGCCTCAATCGAGTCTCCCAACGGGTAGGACTCAGGATGAACATGGACAAGACCAAAATCATATCTAATGCCCATGTTGCCCCGACCCCCGTTATGATTAAGAACTCGACTCTTGAAGTTGTTGACGCATATGTATACCTACGACAAACTGTCCAACTAGGTAGATCAACTTTGAGAAGGAGGTGGGCAGCGTTCGGGAAGCTCCGCATTATCTTTTCGTCCGAGGTACCTCAGTACCTTGAGACAAAAGTCTTTGAGTGTGTGTTGCCAGTGGTGACGAATGGATCCGAGACGTGGTGCTTCACTAAAGGTCTGATGAACAGGCTCAGAGCCACTCAACGAGCTACGGAAAGGGCTATGCTCGGGGTTTCTCTACGGGATCGAATGAGGAATGAGGAGATCCGTAGAAGAACAAGGGTCACCAACATTACCAAATGGATTAGCTCGTTAAAATGGCGATAGGCAGGCCATATAGCACGGAGAACAGATGGCCGTTGGGACCGAAAGATTCTCGAATGGAGACTACGGACTGGCAAGAGCAGTGTGGGACGTCCACCAACAAGATGGACGGACAATTTGATAAAGCCCGCAGGTTCAGTCAGGGTGAATGCCAGTTGCATCTAACCGTAATGAATGAGGAAGGCCTATGTCCAGCAGTGGACGGCCTGCGGCTTAAATAATGATGATGATGAATATACTTATTATACTTACAGTAATACTCTGCTAACCCGTAAAATCCTCAGTATAAAGTGTAGTCGAATATACAAGAAATATACAAGAATCGCACAGTTGCTACTAAACAAGTACCCACACATGCGGCGCGGCGGCTGGCCGCCCGCCCGCGCACTTTCCTGCGGTTCCCTCTTCCCTTCTAGACTTCTAGCACATCTAAAGATAAGTATCTAAAGATAGGTACATATTTTCAGCCTAATTAAACATTTTGTGTAGAGTTGCATTTGCATGTCATGCCAAAAAATTAGCACTTAATGGAGTAACTAAGTTTTTAAAAGTAGGTACTAGAAGTAGGTAAACCGTTTAAAAATACTAATATTATTATTTTTTTGATAAAACATACAAATAAAAACATTCCATTGGCACTACTTTGCGTATAGATAGTAAGTAAATCTGAAGTAATGTAATAAATAATTCAGTGGATCTTTTGATATTTTTTTCATTGCTCTGCCGCGCTGCGCTTAATAATTTTTAAAAACATTTTTTAAGATTTTTTTCCAAAAACACTTATATTTACGGAATCTATATAAATGTGGCTTTCTAAACATATTTTTTATTTGCTGATATCGGTACTAGTTCAGAATTTATCGTCACTGAAAAAAATATTTTCTCATAAAATTTTCAATTATCGGCGGTAATTTAATTTTTTTGTATATAAAAGTGTATTTTTTGTTTCGGAAAATGATTGGCCATCTTTTATTTATCCGAAAATGATACCCCACTTGCCATACTAGCTATAAATTAGCAGTTATTACGACCAACAGTACGCGCGGCGTAAGAAAACTTTACCCCCTCCCCATCCCCCCCTGCAGGGTGGCTCCCGCTGGCTCCCGGGCGTTTTCCACTCTGGTCTACCTAAGGAACAAGTGTGCCAAGTCTCATTCTTTAATGCCAAAAATATTGGTGTTGTCCTATAAGTATCCCACTACTCGTAGGTTGTCGTTTTATTTGTATAGTCGATAAAGATTTTTTTCTGACAATTTCTGCTTTAGAAAAGAAACAATAAAGCTGGATGTCGTGTAAATAGTCGTAGATGCAATCGTACAAAATGGCATTGAACCTCAGGGTGATAAAAGTATTTCTTGGGTGACTATATTTAAATTTGACTAAGATTGGTCCTTGATCGTCTTTGGTTATAAAAGTTTTTTTTTAATTGCAGGTGAATCAAGGGAGAAAGACAAAAAGACATAGATCCGGTTCTTTGCATGTAAGTAAATTAAATTCTATACTTTATATATGTGATATATCTACCTCAGCGCCACGCATGTAAAAGTGTAAAAAAAAGCAAGATGAAATTACTTACTTTTACTTACTTTGTTTAATTTAGTTGCTTTTTGTTTGTTACCATGGCCACCGGGGAACCTGCAAAACGTACGATATAATGTAATTAACTTATGGAACAAAATAATGATGTAAATAGTGATGAGATGAGGATGACTACAAGTAATTTTTTACTGTTTGTTTTATTTTTAGGTTAGTAATGTAATAATAACTAGTGCAACATACAGGTATGGCCTGTACCTCTTGTTCGCGTCCATTGTCGGTGCTGTCATGTGCGTTGTTTTGTTTATTTGGTTACCACTGCACTAGTATGGCTTTATTTTCGCTATAACACTACTGCTGCGTGTAGTGGTAGTGTTAGTGTTGATTCGCAAATAGATAGGTAGTTTTTTCTTTCCATTTACGCGTTTTATTTTGTATTATTTAAGGGTTACGGGATTATAATCTGTCCCTAGGCCCTAGCCTCGTGCCTACGCTACGCTAAACGCTTGATGTTATTGATGTCTTTCGTTTTGCTCCTTTAAAAAGGGGCAAAGGCAGTCGGGGCTATGCATTCTGTGTCGTACTTTTTATTATTTTTTTATTTTGTATTGTTATTATATTAGTCGTGTTTTGTGTTGTATATTTTCAGATGTGTGTATGTATTATTATTTAGTTTATACTGTTACTGTGTTATTGCTGTTGCCAAGTTTTAATTGTCGGATTGGTTCCAACGGAAGACCAGCGTCGGCTGCAAGGCCGACATCATGCTGAGTTGGGACCATTTCGTGACAATATTTATTAAGGATCTGTTTCCGATTTCTCTTTTTGTATTTGTTTTTTTCTTTTGTCACGAATAAATGTTTTTCTTTCTTTTCTTTTCTTTTTTAACGACCGCTTTAGCCTAGTCGGTAGTGACACTGCCTACGAAGCAAGAGGTCCTGGGTTCGAATCCCGGTAAGGGCATTTATTTGTGTGATGAGCACGAATATTTGTTCCTGAGTTATGGATGTTTTCTATGTATTTAAGTATTTATCTATCTATATAAGTATGTTTATCGTCGTCTAGTACCCATAGTACAAGCTTTGCTTAGTTTGGGACTAGGTCGATTTGTGTAAGATTGTCCCCTAATATTTATTATTTATTTATTTATTTATTTATTACTGACTTCGTAAAGACCTGGTTTCAGAGTCTAGCACAGAAACGGGCGAGACGGCACGGCTACGATGCAGCTTCTGCTTTGTCGCCGGGCCCTCAGTTCGTGTGCCAAAAATGCGGGCGAACGTGCCGCTCTCGGATCGGACTTTACAGTCACGAACGGCGTTGCCTCTCTCAAATAGACGCTGCTTAAATCATCTGTCAAGATGTAAGAGGCCTTGTGTGTGCGTAAAGACACCGACTTGTCATTTACGGCGGAGTTGTTAAAAGTGTCTCGATTTAGTGTTAAGTTTAGTTTAGTAGTGTCAAATCAAAATATATGAGACTGTCAAAGACTGGAGTTTGTATGGCTGACAATAAGTGGAGACCCTTTTTGATGACATTTGCTTTCACTACTATTATGTTGAACAACCTACCTGTGTAATAGACAGTGGTGAGGGGTACTAACGACCCGATTCCCCTCGGGTGGACTAAACTTTCGAAGTTACCAACCGCTTCTCTTCCATTACTGCACTTTCAAGAAGAGGATAAATGGGATTTTTATGTTTTTTTTTCTCCGGCTTTACTTGCCCCGCCACTCTGTGTAATAATTAACAACTTTTAAATTATAATTTTATTATTTAGTCGGGGTAATTTTAAATTATTTTTCTTTTTTATTTCCTCTATCGCAAGCTTGTCTATTGTCCAACGACAAAATGTAGATTTAAGTTTTCAGCAAGTGGCCTAAAATGTCGATTGTCGGTACCTACTCACGCACGTCACTAGCGCTCCCGACTATTATGAAACATCTCAAACGCTTTTACTTTCTGCGCAAGCGCTCATTATTCAACAGTTTGTGATGTATTCGCGATTTGCGAAGTTCAAAGCGGTATAATAAAGACATTATTTTCAATATTACGTCTCCTTTAACTTCTTGCATATTAAAAAAAACGTCTGTGTCATATTTTCATATCATTTATTTTAATGTCGTCAAAAATATAAAAACAACGAAGGGGCAGTATAGACCAACTTTCCTTAGTCCTTTTACATCTCCGGTCCATATACGTCCAGTGCTGGAATAGGCCTCCTTTCAGACTGAGAGCGCTTGAGCTGCAGTTCCCTCGCGGGCCCCATTGAACTGCTTTGCAGGTGTATCCAGGTTTTTCTGGCAATGTATTCCTACAGAGAAAAGCTCATGATAATTTTCGTATGAATTTTCACACAAGTTTCGAAAATCCCACAGGTATAGGTTCGAACCCACTATCCCCTGCATGAGAGGATTTACCTCCAAAGAAATTATTCCCCTTTCTCAAAATGTCCAATTCTATTCGTAAAAGGTCCGTTGTGTAAATAAGTTTTTGTTAAAAATTTAATTTTAAATGCAAGCTTTTTCGCTGACTGTACTTTTTGTGGGCTGTACTTGCATTGTTATCCAATCTAAATAAGTACCTTTCAAGTTAATCCAACCATTGCAAGTGGGTCAAACTCAACTTCCAAGATTTCACCCGTAAAACCCTGTGAAATTACTCATTCGTCAAACGTTTTGACGGGATCTTTTGCGAATGGGACGTTATTTTTGAGTAGGGACTTATTGTGAACTGTAAATTTGAGACACGATATTTAGGAAGAGTCATTGAATAACTTTAATTTCAATACTAGATGAAAAAAAAACCGTCTGTATAATTTCCGTTCCCATGGGAATTCCGGGAAAATATATACCCTATTTCACTCTCGGAACTGAGACGAATCTAATGACACCTCACACTTCTAAATCCATTGAGCCGCTTAGGCTGCAGGGCGTACCAAAAAATTATATATACATACATAAATACATATGCTCGAAAAACATAACCCTCCTTCGATAGTCGGGTGAAAATGGACGTTTTGCAAATGGAACAAAGAGTCAAACTCCGAACGGAAACTTGTGTGTCGTAACTGGCGACAATACTTTATTTATCGACTAAAACTTATTTAATATTTGTTAATAGTTAATAGTTATACTATTATTCATATCATACTTTAGTTTCCGAGCCCTAAATTTCGCGTGCATCCATTATATTTTGTTTGTTCGACGAGATAACCGCGGAGAGGTGTGAACATGCATTTGCTTTTAGTATTTTTAATACAGTGAGGAAGGTTGTTTGCGTATGTGAAAGTTGTGTGCGGTCCGGTAGTGTCTGAACTGTTTATGGCTTAATAGACTCTGGAGCCACTTCTAGTTTTGTGCTGATAAATAAAGATTTACTGTCATTAAGTAGGTACACATGAGAAATCGTCCACTTGCATTCATACGATCAGAAAAATGCCAATTTTAAATACATAACGACCGCTTTAGCCTAGTTGGTAGTGACCCTGCCTACGAAGCAAGAGGTCCTGGGTTCAAATCCCGGTAAGGGCATTTATTTGTGTGATGAGCACGAATATTTGTTCCTGAGTTATGGATGTTTTCTATGTATTTAAGTATTTACTTATCAATATAAGTATGTTTATCGTCGTCTAGTACCCATAGTACAAGCTTTGCTTAGTTTGGGACTAGGTCGATTTTTGTAAGAATGTCCTCTAATATTTATTAATATTTATTTATATTTACATCAAGAAAGGATGTTGACCATCCAGAATATTGCCGAAAATGGCATCAGCCCTCATGGTGTAATGAACAAAATTGATTTAGGCCGACAAAATAGTGACCAATTCAATTGATGATAATTAGTTAGTGTGTGACAAAAAAGAAATTTGGTAATAATTATTTTTCAGAACCTTTTCAGAACAATTACAATTTACTTAACCAATAACACATAACAAATTAAACATAAAAATGTACAAATCAGATGGCGCAGTGAAATATGCTCGTGGATATCAAATCGTAAGTAATTTATATTGAAAATAAACATAATTAAACAAACAACATGCGATATTATTTGGACTTTCGATCACTGTGTATTATTGCCCGCTGTAGAAGCTAACGCGTCTTCCGATAATTGATAAGGCATGGACATTGTACCGGAGTAGCAAGGGGCAATAACGCTATTTTAATAATCATCATCATTTCAGCCGGAAGACGTCCGCTGCTGAACATAGGCCTCCCCCAATGCTCGCCAAACCGTCCCGTGCCATCAGCGCCATTTGGGTCAACGGACATAGCGCGAAGAAACGGCATGTTGCCTATAGAAGACATTCTGGAGGAAGGGTCTGAGCAGTTGCGCGTACGTGCCCCGTGTTGTACTGTTTCAACTGCCTTCTTTCTGATTTATTCCCCTAAATTCCAGTCTAGGGTGAATTGGGCATTTACTAGCCAAGCGTGCTCCGTCGTACGTAACGCTTTCCATCAGGCGTGATTGTGGTCAAACGCAAGCCTATATTGTATAAAAAAAAACCGCTGGTATAAGGCGGAAATCGCATAATCCACATCCATTTCCTCAAGCGCCCACCAAATACGTCAGTCATTTTACAGAAAAACTTAGAGAATAATGGTATGACGTACAAGTAATTTTTTTGTTTATTTTCTAAGGGCATTCATGAATAATGTAAGGCGGGTTAGAGGTAAAGGGAGGGGCGGACCGAACCTCAGAGGAGAAGGGGAGGGGGTAGGTTATGTAAGAATGTGCATGACTCAATATATATACATATGCGCTTCTCTACTATGTTATGGCTATTTAATTTCATGTCACATAAATTTTTTTACCCGTAAATAATCCATTTTATTGAGCAGTTAACTTCATTACAAACGTCACTGGAAAAATGCACGATTCCTATAATATTATAAATACCTACCTACTTAAGTTTGTGAGTAAATGTCCGTGGGTTTGATATTCCTTCACCCTAAAAAAGCTGGACGGATTTCGATGAAATTTTGTTTGTAGCTGGAGGTCTCGAATAACAGAAAGCGTACTTTTTATCCCATTATTCCTACGGGCCCATGTAAAATCCCAAAATCTTAACCACAAGTCTAGGTAGAGACTTGATCAATGCAATTGCAAATGCAAACAACTGAAGCAACTGATCTGTTGCTGGCCTTTAAAGAATGTCTAAACCCTTTGAAAGCCTCGATATCGTAATTGCCTGGAAACATTGCTGCCGGAAGTTGATTCCATAATTTCACTGTACGTGGGAAGATGCCGGAGGCGACGTACAGTGGTATACATACCGCCATTCATCGTGATGGCGACGACAAAACTTCCCAAAAATTCAATAAAATCCCACATTTCAATTCGACATGACATTTCTATTTCCATTGTTAATTCTATTGAGATGTAAGTTAGTTACACCTGGGCAAAGTTTATTAAAAAAAAAAACAGTACAAAAATGTGAATATTTCACGTAAATACGGTGCTGAGCAACTTGTGTACATTTATGTTGACTTCAGATGAAGGAAGTTGCGAACGGATTTGTTGTTGTTAGGGCCAGAGTTCGCCGTGAGTCGTGGTGACGTCAGTTGCGCAGGCGCTTCTAATTCTATGACGTTAGTAAAAAATGTTAAGAGGTACAGTCAAGTGCAAAAATAAGTATCTATTCGAACCACTCAATAATATGTTACTACGGCCTTATTGCGTCGGAATAAGAGTCTGTGGTACTTATTTTTGAAACTTTGAATAGGTTCATATTTTTACACCTGACTGTACCTTTATATATTGTAGGCAAGTTAAGTAAAATCATCATGTCAGCCCATATACCTCCCTCTGCTGGGCACGGGCATCCTCTCCTCGAGTGTAAATGAGCTATTAGGTTTAGACTGAGCAATGTTTTATTGCGATGATCTTCGCAAGGCGGCTGGCAACAGCTGGATGAGAGTGGCCGAGGATCGTGCTCAGTGGCGTGCCATGGGAGAGGCCTATGTCCAGCAGTGGACGAACATAGGCTGATGATGATGATGATGATGATGATGAATGTTTTATTGCCTCAATTTTATTGTATGGAAAGTGCAAGAAAGTTGTATAATGTAAATGGGCCTTAATAAAATATCCACATATCCATACAAAATTTCACGTTTATAATATAGTATGATTGACTGCCGCGGTTTTTTGTAATAAACTAATGCAAAATGTAGCACAAACATCGTCTCATTTGTTTCGATGTGGGAACACATCATATGGCTTGGAAACCTGACAGCTGTTACGCCGCCCCCGTTGCCATGCCCTCTGTAATAATGTTCACGTTCGATTCTGCGTTTGTCTACTGTCTCCGAGTTGCTAGATTTTTTTTTCTTATACCTTTTGAGTATAAAAATCGGGATTCTTTAGCAGTGGCGTAGCGTGCCTTGGCGGGGCCCTGTATAAAAATTTTTTGGGGGCCCTTATGAAGGGTAAAGAGTTCTCGAAAAGAAAAAAATTTTTGCATAAAATTAAAAGAAATATTTATTCATCATATTATCTATCTATCTGTCACTTTTCCAAAATTTTTAACAATTTTTTTTTATTAATTTTTGCTTACGCACGTCATACGGCGGTAGCTACGCCCCTGTTCTTTAGTCGAAAGCGGACATAACAATAAAACGCTTAAACTCAGTGGTTTTCCATTTTCATCTTTATATTTGAATTCCAAAATAAGTTTATATGACAATAGAGGGTCTATATTAGAATCCATAATATCTTTTGTCCTAATTTCAAAATCCATAACAACTTTTGTCATAATGATATTTTGCCATAATAACGTTTGCCATAATGTAAATGCCATAATATTGTTTGTCCTAATAGTCACATCCTAATATTGGTTGACATAATCAATTTTGTACTATAATTGTTTGTCATAAATGTTATAATTCTTATATGCATATTTGTCATAATAATTTTCTACTCATCATTATCATCACAGCCTATATACGTCCCACTGCAGGGCACAGGCCTCCTCTCAGAATGAGAGGACTTGGACCGTAATTCTCACTCGGGCCCAGTGCGGATTTATTGATGTTAATCATCATCATCATCATCTCAGCTTATGTACATCCCACTGCAGGGCCCAAGCCTCCTATCAGAATGATAATACACTAAAAAAAATGGGTCACTTTTTCTGAAAAATTCTATAAAAAATACTTTTCTGACTGCTATTCGTTTTTGTAAGGGTCGCAATCCTAACCTACTTTTCTTCTAGCAGCGGTTCGTTTCTGTTGGGGTCGCAGTTCTAACCTAACCTAACCTACTTTTCTGGCTGCGGTTCGTTTCTGTAGGGGACGCAGTTCTAACCTAACCTAAACTACTTTTCTGGTACCGGTTCGTCACTGTTGGGGTCTTAATTCTAACCTAACTTAATCTACTTTTCTGGCTCGCAAGCCGCTGTTTGCCAACAAGTGCACTGTTATGACATTTAATATTATGGATTTTAATATTATGACTCGTAAGTTTTATGTCTTACTATATTAGTACAAAACATATTAGGAATTTAGAGTAGTAGGATATGTGATATTATGGCTTATGATCATTAGGACATAAGATCATTCTGGCAAATGATCATTATGGCAAAAGTATGATATGTATAAAGTGTTTATGGCAAAAGTGGTATGGCATTTGAGTTTAGGACAAAAGATATTATGGATTACGAAGGAGACCCGACAATAGATAGCCAAAAAAGAAAAAAGGTCACCATAGAAAAGTTATTTTACCATACGTCGGCGAACAGTCGAGTAATCCCCCAAAAGCGGGACTGAGCCTGTCCCGTGCGGGACATTTGACTTTAGGATAAAAATCGGAACGTCTAGCAACTCTGCTCCGACAGGACACACAACAACACAGGATAACTTCTACCCAAGTGCATTAAAAAAGGCATGGATTATTGAAAGAAAGAAAGAAAACTTTAAAATTTACTTGTGACAACTGACAACATGGAGAAAAACAGTAAAATAAAACAATAATTAAATAAAACATGCGTGTCACAAAATGGTCCCAAATCAGCAAATTGCCGGTCTTGCGAATGACGCTGATCTTCTTTTGATGTAAGGGATTCTTCGGGTTTAAGAATCGGGAACTCAGGGAGCTTAGGGGATCGGGTAGGTAAAAAGCTAGGCCATTATAAATCGACTGACTGAAAAATCAGTTGTGAAACGAAATTTAGGGACCAAAATTGTATGTATGTATGCACGTAGACACTTTGTTGTACAAAATACAAGAAACACGATTTTCAAACGTCGAGATACATGCACAAAGGCGAACTTCCCTTCCATTCCAGTCTTATATGTCCCACTGCAGGGCACAGGGCTCCTCTCATAATGAGAGGGGTTGGGCAGTACAGGTCCAGCAACTTGCCCTTTAAATATGGTTAATTTATGTGTCACAGGGGAAAACTTTCACATTTTAAACTTTCAATTCCATTCAGGGTTTTTTTTTATTACAATATAAGTAGGCTTGTGTTTGACCACAATCACGCCTGATGAAAAGCGAAGATGAGACCTACGATGGAGCACGCTTGCCTAGTAAATGCTCATTCACCCTAGACTTGGATTTTGGGGGAATAAGCAGCAAGAATCGAGTTGTTGAGGCACCTCGCTACCGCTTCTTAGCTACTGACATTTACGACAATGTTTTTAGAGAGTTTGCTCTCAGTGCATTCACCCTACTTAACCCGTTACCGAGGTTTTGGCCTCAAATTATATCTTTGCGGATGGAATTATGCCTAATGCCTTGGCGCGTCTCCGGCAAAGTGGAACTGATTGTTGGTGATTACAGGTTGGCTGCCGGTCGTAGAGGAAACAACATATAGAGTGGAAATGTTATATAATTTGTTAGAAAAAATTGGGTAAAGCCACTGTGCTGGACTCTCATTGGCCAGAGCATGTTCAAGCTGGGAGCTTTTGTTCAGCATTGGACGCTGTGGACCGTCTTTTGACTGGCAATCATGCTGCACGATGCTTTTCGCTGCATGACCCGGAACCTTTATAAAAATGCTTTAAAATAAAGTATAAAGAAACCAATACGAAACAGACACACAGAGCGCAGTACCAACTTTAAAAATCATCGACACACGACCTTGTAATATAAAGTAACGAAACAAATCGTAATTAGTACGTCATCACTCATCAACCATAATCCATATCTCTGAGTCTAGCTTTAGTAGCTCGCCAGCTATCAGTGTGGTCAGACGTATATTCAAGACAAAGTTGGTAACAGTGTATAGGATAGGACAGTGTTGATGATTGCTGATTACATACTTGGCATTTCTGTTGTTCGGCGAAATCGGAACTGTGCATAAAATTTCTCTTTTTTAAAAATCAAAGTGTTTGTGATTGTGCCAGTGTGGATTTTGTTGGACGGTGAGTACTTTTAGTTGTTTTAGTTTATTAGGTGATTGTTTTGCCAGTTTTGGTTGAAGGCAATGCCAGTTGATATGCAGTTAGGTGGGAATGTGGTGTGGTCGCCGAATTTTTAACAGATTGGAAAAAAGGAGATAAATTTTGCAATATCATTCGAAAGTGCTGAGATATTGTACTAGATTTGAAAAACGAGTGTAGTATAAAAATGAAGGCAGTTTTTTTTTGTTCGAACTCTAGTTTTTTAGCAATCGCTTTCGGAATGGTACCTACTTTCGGGTGGTGTGTTTTCAAAAATCGGTCTCGGTCCGATTAGGATTTTTTTAAAAGGCGTACTCCCGAGGTGATCTTATAGAAATTTTGTTGTAAATAATAAGTTACTGGTTAATTAAAATTATTTTTAATATGTATTAAAATATGAATATTTATTTATGAACTGATTAGGTAATTGTGATTTGTGACTACACGGCATGTCCTCTAATTAGGATCTATTGTTGCTACCTACCTATAAAGTCGAGTGGATTCAATGCATAGACCTATATGGATCTTAAAGTATAATGAATGATTGTAATCTCCTGGTGCTATAATAAACATTATCAAACATTATCAAAAAGTAAGTAATTCTTCAGAAATTCCACACTTCACAAACTAACGTGACGCGGCAAAAAGTAAGTAATTAAGTAAGAACTTAAACTTAATTAAAAGTACAAGAAAATTAACTAATAAATAAACTAAAACTAGAAAAAAAATACAAAAGGTTTTATTCAAATACCTAATGTTAGTTCTATTTTTTATTATGACTTTTTAAATTCCATATGTCACTTTATTATACTCTCCGAACAAACAAGATGTCTATTCTTCTAATAATACTTATTTCTAATCACAAAATGTAATCCAAATCGTTGCAGCAATTTTAAATTTTATTCACATTTGAAGCTATTTCTGTTTATTAAGAAAAAAGTTTTATGTGACAGCTAAGTTGATTTTTTTTATTAGTCAATTTGTTTGATGTTTATTTATATTAATCTGATCCAATCATCCAACTAACAATTGTGAAGTTAATTTCTGTTGTGGCTTAATAAAAATAACAAAAAACATGTTTACCTATTATTAAAATTTCGAATCAAATTATAGTTTATGTAAAACCCAAGCTTAAATGCAAATGTGAAAAATAAAATGTTTTTTTTTTAGATTTTTAGAAAGTCGTTAACAATTGAATTAGTGTGCGACATCGACATTGTTTGACAGTTTAACGGTATAGCAATGTTTTTATTTTTAATTTTCGACCGACATTGGAGGTTAACAATGACAATATTTACGGACATTTTCGAGAAAAAATATTCTTTTGCTGCATTATTGAAATATGCGAGGTTTTTAAGGATGATTTCAGCGTGTCAGAGGTCATTTCCAAAATTAGTTAGCAGAATTTGTGGTTTTTAGCGTTCAGGTGCTGGTGTCCGTCCTTTCGTGTGCCGCAGGGCTGTATCATTTGAACAGTAATCCTACTAATATTATAAATAAATAAATAAATATTAGGGGACAATCTTACACAAATCGACCTAGTCCCAAACTAAGCAAAGCTTGTACTATGGGTACTAGACGACCATAAACATACTTATATAGATAAATAAATACTTAAATACATAGAAAACATCCATAACTCAGGAACAAATATTCGTGCTCATCACACAAATAAATGCCCTTACCGGGATTCGAACCCAGGACCTCTTGCTTCGTAGGCAGGGTCACTACCAACCAACTAGGCTAAGGCGGTCGTTAAAACGTATAGATGAAAGAGTTTGTGAAGATGTTTGGATGTTTGAATGTTTGTTAATAAATCACTCCTATGTCTGTCGAATTCCAAGCCTCTAGCTTAAGGCTGCGTTTCCACCAGAGATGTGCGAGGATGCGTTGCGAGGGATGTGTGTGTCATGAACCAATATAAACACTTCATTCACTTAGGACCTTTTAAGTGAAGTGTTTCTATTGGTTCATGACACACACATCCTTCGCAACGCATCCTCGCACATCTCTGGTGGAAACGCAGCCTAAGTCTATACTTCGTTTTTTTTAGCATTAGAACGAAGACGATCGTGACGTGTCTATATATTGAAAAACGCTTTTGAAAAATAAATCTCGACAAATAATGTAACAATTAGAAAGGTCATAATTATGCCATTTACATTTTTTTGGTTTCTCAATTAATAGTTCTATTACGACTTTCGTAAACAATCTTGATGTGTCTTTTTATCGAAAAACGCTTTTAAAAAAATAGTAGTTACTATTTTTTTTTAAAATAGCTTTTAAAAAATAGTAAAGTTACTATTTTTTTAAAAGCGTTTTTCGATAAGAAGACTCATAGAAAAAGGTCATATGGTCATTTTCTAATTGTTACATATTTGCTGAGATTTATGATGAGTGTTTTTATCGAAAAAAGCTTTTAAAAAAAATAGTCACTTTACTATTTATATATTTATAGTAACTTTACTATTATGAACACCTGATTTTGAACCCTCAAATAGAACACCGGCGTGAAGCAGAAGTACTCCTACTGCGTTTCGTACGGTCAGTGAGAGCGCCGGGGGCCCAATACCTCTCCCCCTCCTCCCTTTCCTTTTTCCTCTCCCTTTTAGGGCCGACAACGCACTGGCATCGCATAAAGCGCTGCGGGTGTCTATGGACAGTGGTGATCATTTAATATCAGGTGACCCACTAGTACGTTTGTCTGGCCTCTCTAACATAAAAAAAAACATGATGAGGCTTTTTATCGAAAAAAGCTTTTAAAAAAATAGTAACTACTATTATGATTTACAAGTTAAGTATGAAGTATCTTTTTCTATTTATTTTTTTATTTTCTTCAACTTCATTTTTTTATTACTTTTACGGTCATCCCGTGAAACCATATATTTCAAACTAAATACAAACTGAAATATAGATGCACAGAAAAAACCCCAGAAAAAAGACCAATGATGGGAATCGAACCCAGGTCCTCAGCGTTCCGTGCTGCGTGCTTACCCCTACACCATCACTGGTCTAGAAGTTAGCGACGAATCTTTCCCATACATCGTACACTTCAGTCTGTTGTAATCACATTAGGCAGTGATAAAGCGCATCTATGTTAATGCCCTCTACCGAGAGACTTCAACACTCCTTCGGAGCTACCCGCTCACCTGGACCAAGAGATGGCGCTACTAGGCCAACTTTTACAAGTTAAGTATGAAGTATCTTTTTCTATTTATTTTTTTATTTTCTTCAACTTCATTTTTTTATTACTTTTACGGTCATCCCGTGAAACCATATATTTCAATTAAATACAAACTGAAATATAGATGCACAGAAAAAACCCCAGAAAAAAGACCAATGCTGGGAATCTTTTTTCTGGGCTTTTTTTTTAAAAGCGTTTTTCGATAAAAAGACACATCAAGATCGTTTACCCTATTTCTAATGCTAAAAAAACTAAGTATAGTTTCAGTGGGTTAGGCTGTCCATTGTTTGTCGGTCACATTGCTGTTTTATAGGTAGGTACCTATAATACCCACGTACATGGTAAGGTAAACATCGTTTACTGCTAACCGTCGACTTTCGTCGGTGAAAGGCGGCAGTTTTTGGCCGTCATTTGGCCCCCACGACTACGTGCCCACGAGCGATTTCTCTGTCCATTGCGCGTTTAGACGCTCTCCGTACAGCGGTTTGTTAACAACACTAGTAATGTATTAGGAAATAGCCCGCCGCGTCGCGTGTAGTGTCCGGTCCGGTTGTTAATGCTGGTCACTTGTTATGACAGTGCTTGACATTATTTTTATAAGTACACATTGACGTCGAGTACGGAAGTTGATCAGCGTAATCTTCATACTAATATTACAAATTGACGACCAAATAGGAGTGGTTTAGAGAGCCTCACTACGAAGCTTGAGGTCCCGGATTCGATCCCCGGACGGTGCAGATTTTGTATGAAAAATACGATGCTTTGTGCTCGATGTAAGTAAGTATCTTTCTTATCAGACAACTTTTAGGTCCATAGAGTGTTAGTAACAAAAGTAACTTAAGAAAGAACTATATTAGTACAGTACTACATTAGTAATATTTTAGAATCATTTTAATAATTTTGACATTGAAAGACTGTCTCCAATATAAGTATTGATATTTCCTTTTTTTAACCCCCGACACAAAAAGAGGGGTGTTATAAGTTTGACCGCTATGTGTGTGTCACTGTCTGTCTGTCTGTGGCATCATAGCTCAAACGGGTGAACCGATACGGATGTGTTTTTTTTTTATTTGAAAGCAGGTTTCTTGGCGATGGTTCTTAGACATGTTTCATCAAAATCGGTTCGGCCGTTTCAAAGTTATAAGCTCTTTTGTTAGCTGCAGAAGAGATCTTAGACCCATAAAAATTGCGTTGGGGGCTTAGTTATTTACCGTACGTTTATTCTTGTAATGAGAATAATTTTAAATTGAGTCATTTTTTCTTAAAATGTAAAGAGGGAAAATACGTTTATTCATAACAAAACAAGACATCAATATTATTACAAACTAGCTGTTGCTCGCGACTCCGTCTGCGAAGAATTCGTTTATCGCTATCCCGTGGGAGCTATGCCATGTTCCGGGATAAAAAGTATCCTATATGTTAATCCAGGTCATAGTCTATCTGTGTGCCAAATTTCATCAGAATCCGTCAAACCGTTTTAGCGTGAAAGAGTAACAAACATCCATCCATCCATCCATACTTAAAAACTTTCGCGTTTATAATATTTTTTTTTTTTTTTAGGGGACAATCTTACACAAATCGACCTAGTTCCAAACTAAGTAAGCAAAGCTTGTACTATGGGCACTAGACGACGATAAACATACTTATATAGATAAATAAATACTTAAATACATAGAAAACATCCATAACTCAGGAACAAATATTCGTGCTCATCACACAAATAAATGCCCTTACCGGGATTCGAACCCAGGACCTCTTGCTTCGTAGGCAGGGTCACTACCAACTAGGCTAAAGCGGTCGTTTGATAATATTAGTACCTAGGATCTAGACAACACGAAGGATGAAGATAGAGTGTGTCATTGGAGTTTCAAATCGGATGCTGGCTCAAACAAAAATGTGTTGAAAAATAACCTTCGCTGCGAAAAGCCGTACTTTTGAAAGGACTCGGAAAATCGTACTGCAAGAAGGACAGTCCGCAAAACGTTCCGCTTGTTTTGGTTTCAATTAACTCTGAAAGTAGGTCAGGGGTCCCAAACCGGTTCAGCACCAACAGAAAAACATAACCAATTAAAATCAAAACTTGAATTGTGTAGTATTTTAATGTAGGTAATACTTAGAGTATACATAAGCAAGCTTTTTAATTCTTTATCCGCGGTTTCGCATGTTTCGCAGGGAAACGCCCAAAACAGAGACTTGAACAAATCTCTAAGGGATATGACCAAATCACGCAGGATGTTAAAATAAGGAATCCGTTTTATCATTTTCCTTGACAAAAATACGTCATTTGATCAAATCCCTATATCTGTTTAATGAAATGACAAAATCTAAACTCAAAATAAAATAAATAAATATTAGGGGACAATCTAACATAAATCGATCTAGTCCCAAACTAAGCAAAGCTTGTACTATGGGCACTCGACGACGATAAACATACTTCTATAGATAAATAAATACTTAAATACATTGAAAACATCCATAACTCAGGAACAAATATTCGTGCTCATCACACAAATAAATGCCCTTACCGGGATTCGAACCCAGGACCTCTTGCTTCGTAGGCAGGGTCACTACCAACTAGGCTAAGGCGGTCGTTACTTCTTCTTAAACATCAACTCGTTTTTATTAATTTCACCAGATTTGTTTAGGAATTTGATAAAATCCCTGAACAGGTCAGCGAGTTGACGAAATTTCGCAAAGTCAACTCGTTTTATCATTTCAATAGACATGTTCAGTGATGTGATACTGCAAATGAATGAATGATGAAGGGCAAGTGATAAAATGGATTCCCCAATTAACATTCTGCGTGTTTTGGTACCCTTAAAGGTTTATTCAAATATCTGTTTCGACCATTTCGCTGTGACACAGACATTGGCAGACCTCTCGGTTTTACAGTCGGCATCGTCCTTGCTATAAGGATATTGCTTATTCTAAGAATATTTCACGAATAGTTTCCAAATCAAAAAAGCCGTGGTGGCCTAATGGTTTGAGCTATGGCCTCTCAAGCAGAGGGTCGTGGGTTCAAATCCCGACTTGCACCTCTGAGTTTTTCGGAATTTATGTGCGAAATTACATTTACTATGAGCTTTACGGTGAAGGAAACATCGTGAGGAAACCTGCACCTGCGAAGAAATTCAAAGGTGTGTGTGATGTTCCCAATCCGCACTGGGCCCACGTGGGAACTACGGCCCAAGCACTTTCATTCTGAGTGGAGGCCTGTGCCCCACAGTGGGACGTATATAGGCTGGGTGATGATGATGACTCTCCAAATCTGAGACGCCTCACTATTGGCAGAGAAAGTAAAAAAACGTCGTTTATTATGTTATTATGCATAATGCAATTCTATTTGGAAGTTGCATTGGCCTCCGACTTTTTAATCTCACTAATATTATAAATGTGAAACTTTGTGCGTGTTTATTATGATTGGCTGCAATAACTCACGCTAGTGATACGATATTTTTTATCCCAGAAACTTGTAAAGTTCTCTCGGGACAACGATAATCGATTGTACGTACGCATACAATGATGCGGCCAAAAGCGTGTAGTTGAATATTTTAAATGTTAATGAATTCAATACTAAAAGAAAGAGAAGTTAAGTACCGAAGTATATCTAAATACTAAATTTTTTTTTACCATGTTAGTAGCAAACAGGTATACTGGTCTTGTGATGTTAAGCGGTTTCCAAAGCCTATGTAGCCCTGTGAATGCTAGCAACTTCAACGGTAGTATCCCACTGCTGGGCAAAAGTTCCCTCTCCTGATCTCTATGACTCCCGGCCTGGCGCAATATCAGGTCATTCAAAAATCAAAAGTCAATATTTTTTTGCCACTATGCTTCCTAGGAAGACCCAGCCTTGACTCTGTATTGCAAATCTTTGTAAAGAAATAATTTTTTTTTTGTTAGACTGGCATAGGTGCACTTAAGCCTCGAAAAAAAAAGAAGAAAAAAAAATTTTTTCATTTCAATTTTATTACATTTTAACAACAACAAGCACCTATGACAGACAAATTTAACATCTATACCTATACATATTCAATTTAATAATTATACACTGGATTTTATGTTTTAAAAATAAAATTATCTTTATCTTTATGAACGGTGAATAATAATACCACCGATTCGGAAAAATCCCGTTGAGAAGAATCCGATAGGAAACTCAAAACACAGTAAATACGCTATGTGTAACCAGGGATCGAGGTTCAGAATTATTTCCATACATCCCTGTCCATGATAATTATAATCATTCATTTAATACCTTTAACGAGCAATTCTTGTTATAATTTACTTTTTAATTTGTACATAAATGAGCTTCTCGAGGCGCTTAACAAAACGCATGTCGGCTGCCATATTGACACAGTCTGTCTGAATAATTTGAGTTACGCAGACGATATGGTTTTGTTGAGCGCATCAGCTTGTGGTTTGCGAAAACTTTTGAATGTTTGTGAGACTTACGCTATCCAACATGGGCTAAAATACAATGTAGGTAAAACACAATACATGGTGTTTGAGCCTACTGGTTCTAAGATACCCAAAGTACCTCCTATCAATTTGAATGGTAGTCCTTTGGAAAGGGTGATTAGTTTTAAATATTTAGGCCATGTTGTCACCTCAGACCTAAAATACAACATGGATATTGAGCGTGAACGGAGGGCCCTGTCGGTGCGGGCAAACATGATTGCGCGTAAGTTTGCGCGCTGTACCAGGAAGGTGAAATTAACTCTTTTCAGTGCTTATTGCGCCTCCCTGTATACGTGCAGCTTATGGGCGCATTATACGTAACGGGCCTACGGGGCCCTCCGGGTAAAATACAACAACGCGTTCCGGGTGCTGATGGGGCTGCCCCGCTTCTGTAGCGCATCAGGAATGTTTGCTGAAGTGCGCATAGATTGCTTTTATACAATTACTAGCTGTTGCCCGCGACTCCGTCCGCGAAGAATAAGGGTATAAAAATAGCCTACAACCTGTTGTCAAACCTACCAAATATAGAGAAAAAATTTGATAAAAATCGGTCAAGCCGTTTCGGAGGAGTTCGATAACAAACACCGTGACTGCCGCAACCATTTAAACCTGAACTTTTTTGGGCATTTTGATTGCAAAATCGATTATTATTCTGAAATAAGTATGTACGATTATTTTTGTTTTGTTTACATCGGTGACATTCAATGACTTCCAACGTCTGTTGTCAAAAAAAATCATTGCCATTAAAATGAATTAGTTCCACTGAAAATCCGCAACATAGCGAGGGCTAAATAGGAACTTGTCATGCATTAATATGCAGGTCAATGCTTAAAGAGCTTTACATTACAGACTGAAATGCAGGATAATGAATGGATTTCTTTTTCCCTGAATGGCAACACTGGCTAGATAATAGATCGCTCGCTTTTGGCTCGAAATTCGAACTTGTGATTTTATTTTGCTTAATATTCGAAATGTATACACCAAAGAATCGAATTGCTTTAAAATTCCAGAGAAATAATGCGTTGTTTGGGAGAAACGTGTCAAAATGGTGTTGTAGAGCGCCATCCTGTTCTGTCTCGTTTTTTTATCCCGTTCTGGCCGTTCACTTTTATTATTATAGATGCGCAAGCGATGCACTTCCTTGGTGCGCCGGGTGCGGGCCAGCCCCAACCCCATCCTGCGTTCGATAGCCGAGAGGTTAGACTGCCCATATTTGAGGCATTGTGATGATATGCATGTTTCTAAAAGCACCTATTATGTATAACGCTGGGGTGCTTCTAGAAACATAACCATAAAAAACATGTCTGTAAAATTTATTATTTATTGTTTCTTCTAACATAGGTATAAGTAGTTTAACACATTAATCATAATTATGAGTCTGTAAAGTTACTCCAAATAAATGATTTATTATTATTATTATGTTGGTACGGATTTCCGATCACGGGCCCGTGGGGACTCGGTCATTTGAAAGGCATTCATGGGGCTGAAGCCAACATGAAGAGGCCTTTGGTACCATATAATATAAATGAGATGGGCGCAACTATGGAGGTCTATCCCCTAATACCTACACCATGAGGATGTGCTAGCGGACAGCCCTCCACAGTTACCAATCTATTGCCAGGTAGGAAGCGAGATGGAATTGGCTATGGGGTTGGGATTTTGTGGACAGGATTACCGGGCTATGGAGTGAGATAACGGACACCTACCATTTCAATATCTCATAAACTGAACTTTTGGTAGGCGGTGACTCGCCATTCACTAAATGGGCCCCTCAAACTATTGCCCGCTCGGGGCAACGAGGCGGCAACATTGGTGTGAACGGCTAAGGATGGAGAGGTGTTCCTGAACTTTAAACTACAAAATGCCAACTCGCCACTTACGGCCAAACACATCCATCCTTCGAGCATTTAGCTCTTGCGCTCCACTCTAGGCGGCCAACAAAGGCAAACTAGAGGCGGGGTGGGTGTGTGTATAAGCGCATGTGTGTGTGTGTACCCCTGGAGGTCTCGGGTTCGTGGTGTCGCTACGCACCAACAGCTCGCCACAAGCCGCCCTGCGATGTTATTATTAGGTATTATTATAATCAGGATCTCGGAAACGGTTCCAACGATTTCGATGAAATTTGGTATGTGGGAGTTTTCGGGGATGAAAAATTGATCTAGCTTGGTCTCATCTCTGGGAAAACGATTGGCACCGAGTTTCAGCCCGAGCGGAGCTCGGTTGCCCAGGTACTTCTTATAATATGCCTAATTATTAGTGCCTTCTTAGGTATCCTTTGAACATACGCCCAAAACAAAAGACATTTTTTTTATTCTTATCGGTGCTAAAATGTAGTGGTAGCAACACTATATTATTTAAGTTATAGCTTTACTAAAATGTCAACATCTTTATACATTAAAAAGCACTTTATCTTTATACATAAATAAGTACTCGACAACAACCTTAAGTTGTACATGTAATCACCTTTTTAAATGGCTCCTCATTATTTAAAGCTTAATTCAAAAACCAAGGACCTCGCAGATAGGTTTATTAGTAAGATTTAGCAACTCTTTGACCTTGATAAGTCATGATATATTAAATGTATATATTAATTTTATACTGAGTCCCTGTTTTTATACCTACTTTTATTGTTAATTATAGTAATATTTTTTATTAAAATGTATGTGAAATATTTCCAAGTGGGTAGTTGGTTAGGTACCTCAATAGAATATGTACTTAAATAATGATTAAATAACATTAAACATGTTGATTAAGGTTTATGCTGTCCATTTCATGAGAAACTAGCTGTTGCCCGCGACTCCGTCTGTGAAGAACTCCTGTATCGCTATCCCGCGCGAACTATGCGATTTTCCGGGATAAAAAGTATCCTATAAGTTAACCCAGGCCATAAACTGTGTGCCAAATTGCATCAGAATCCGTGAAACCGTTTAAGTAACAATCATCCTTTTCATTATTATTATCATCATCACAGCCTATACTATACGTCCCACTGCAAGGCACAGGCCTCGTCTAAGATTAAGAGGGCTTGGGCCGTAGTTTCCACGCAGGCCCAGTACGGATTGGGAACTTAAAAGAAAAAGGAAGAAAGAAAATACATTTATTTACAACATCACAAGACACATCATCAATATTTTTACAAAAAAAGACAAAACGAACGCTATAGATAGAATGTGTCATTGCGGTTGCAAACTTCACACACATCGCACACATCATTGGAATTCTTCTCAGGTTTGCAGGTTTCCCCACGATGTTTTCCTTCACCGTAAAGCTCATGGTAAATTTCAAATGTAAGACATGTCTAAGAACCATCGCCAAGAAGTCTGCTTTCAATTAAAAAAACCGCATCCAAATCGGTTCACCCGTTTAAGACCTATGATTTTTTTTTTTATATGATGCCACAGACTGACACACAGCGGTCAAACTTATAATATAACACCCCTCTTTTTGTGTCGGGGGTTAATTAGTGGAAACGGTGACATAGTTTCGTAGCATATCTTTCACATCCTCGCAGCATAGCTGAGCACAAATCTCTGATGGAAAACCACTCTACTCGCTTCTCGGTCATCGCGAGCAGTAAGACAAGTGCCTAACTGCTTTGTGCAGTCAACCAATTTGATTCCTAGGCCTCTATAGAACCTTGTCGCATTAACTACTAGATAATTACAACGTCAGTGCGCGTCAAACTTTGAGGATTCAGCTAAAGCGTCAAAGGATTATCATATCAACTTTCCGATCACAACATGCAATAAACTTAAAGAGTTTATAAACATTTTCGTTCCACGACGTGGAAGAAAAAAAGTTTTGACAGACTGACAGTGACAATTCAAGTTATTAATACACAAGTAAACTCCTTTCCTCTTTTACCGTTGGCACATGTTCGCAAAGATCCAGATGTCATATCGTGACATACATCATGTAATAATCACTGTCGTAGAAGATAAACAAATTGATTCCTTGTGACATGGTTCTATAGTGGCCTAGGAATCAAATTGGTTGACTGTTACAGTCAGCCTTGACGCGACCTTGCCGTACCGTTTTCATAATCGTCTTTAACTTAATTGTGACCGTTTCGAAACCGGTTGGACATGAAATTTGAATAAATGAAAGTGTACATAAATCTCGATAATTGTGGTGTGACGCGGATCTAAGTGTTAGTCGTGTTATGTGTGCTCTATGATATCACAACACGTAATGGTACTATACAGGATGTTAAAAAATCCCATACGATCCGAAAACCAGTGAAACTCATGAAACTGAACAACTTTCCCCAAGGAACAAGGCTCGACATACAAAAAAAAAATTGGACTGTTCATACAAAACATCCGATCAGCTGACAGAGTTAGTATGAAGAGACCAAAATTTTATTTCATATTCCGACCCATGTTCCTTGGGGAAAGTTGTTCATTTTCATGACTATTGTCACTGGGTTTCGGATCGTACGGGATTTTTTTAACACCCTGTATAAACATAATATCTACGCAACTTTCATCAGCACGCCAACTAACCATCCCATTTGCTCCCATATAAATACGCTCTTACTATTAGACGTACTTAATTTATTTACATCGTCATCTTGGTCCATACACGGCCCTCTGTTGAGCACAGGCCTCGTCCCAGAATGAAAGGGTTCGGGCCTTAGTTCCCACGCGGCCCAGCTCCCAGGGCGGATTGGATGAACTGTTGAATTGCATCGCAGGTTCGTATTTTGGGCTTGTTCGAATAGTATTAGGGTGTAAAAACTTTAAACTAAGAATGATGATATACGATAAATATACTTGTAGGGGATGATTGTATGTTACTCCAAAATGTTATTTCATATTCCAGTTTGACTCCATTTATTACGTTTCGCACGATATTATTACATAGTGGTGGACACGTTATTACATAGTGGGGGAGAGACTACTGACTCTTGTGAGTCGGTCTTAGGCCGGGCCGCACTGGTAGTTCGAGTTATGTTAGCGGCCGCAGTGACCAGTGGTGGTGTAGGGGTACACGCGGCACGGAATGCCGAGGACCTGGGTTCGATTCCCAGCATTGGTCTTTCTTCTGGGGTTTTTCTGTGCATCTATGTTTCAGTTTGTATTTAGTATTAAATAAATGTTATGTATTTGTTTATCTACATAATTAAGTTGCCACGAAGGTTCTAGAATAACAGACTCACGTGTAATACGAGCACAGCACGTTCTTGACACAGAACACAAATTCCTCAGAGGTCGGGTGGCGACCTCCGAGGAGGACATTAGGCGGTTGTATCTTTCTCGATCTATGCTTAACTAAATAGGCGCTGTTTCGATTATGGCTTTTGATGTTATAAACGTTTAGCATTAAGAGACAAGCTTAGGAGGACGACAGTGGCTGGATGAGGGAAGCCCAGAATCGCGAGTTTTATCGCCGATGGAGGGAGGCCTACATCCAGCAGTGGACGGAGAATGGCTGTAGGAACTGTAGGTAGGTAGATAGATAGCAAAAAACCGGCCAAGAGCGTGTTGCAAATTATTATTGGTTTGATTATAATATATTGAGAACATGAAAAAAATAATGAGCACATGTTTTTTATAGAAGTTAACTTTTTCTATAGAAGTTAGACCACTAGTCACTTCAGTCGTTTAGTCACTTTTCAGTACTTTGGAGAGCAATTTCTTCAAATAGGTTGAGTTTGGGCAGCTAAAAAAAATATTGGTCTGTCATTTTAGACTACTCTCTAACATAATATCATCATCATCATTATCCCAGCCTATATACGTCCCACTGCAGGGCACAGGCCTCCTCACAGAATAAGAGAGCTTGGGCCGTAGTTCCCACGCGGGCCCAGTGCGGATTCGGAACTTAGTGCGGATTGGGAACTTAGTGCAGATTGGGAACTTAGTGCGGAATGGGAACTTAGTGCGGAGTGGGAACTTAGTGCGGATTGGGAATATAGTGCGGAGTGGGAACTTAGTGCGGATTGGGAACATAGTGCGGATAGGGAGGGAAGTTCCCAATCCGCACATAATATCAAGATAAATCAAATCGGAGCTGGACAGTTGGATACCTTTCCTTGTAAGCTATGTTTTTTTATATGGAAAGATGCGTGCTCTGGATCTTCCTCGAGCGCGATAAATACGGATGTTTGTTCTCTGGTCGCGGGTGTTTAATATGTGTTTAAGTATGTATCTTATCTATATAAGTATGTTTATCCGTTGTCTAGTAGGGTCAACGTCATAAATAAGTGATTACTTTTGTACCCTGTCACTTTACCGTCATGTTTGAAAAGCCATACGAAAGGGATCCTATCGATGTTTAGAAAATTTTATTTCCGAAGGTTTAGAATCCCGAAAACTTAATTTGTGCGAAAGCATTTTTTTCTGAAACTGTTAATATTTCAGGATTTATTACAGGACCATCGTGTAGAACCCTTTACGTTAGGTTAGGGTTGTTTTATAAAAAACCTGAAATATTTACAGTTTCAGAAAAAAATGCATTCGGATAAATGAAGCATTCGGGATTTTAAATAGTCGGAAAAAAATAATTCTAAATTTTGATAGGTAACCCATACGAAATTATGTAACGACTAAAAGCGACAAGGTACATATATAAATGATCACTTATTTATGACGTTGACTGTACCCATAACACAAGCTTTGCTTACTGTCGGACTAGGTCAATTGGTGTCAATTGTCCCGTGATATTTGTTATTTATTTATTTAACTAATCATGTTTTTTTATATGGAAAGATGCGTATTCTGGATATTTTTAGAACGACTACATAGCTTGGGTAACATCAGTGAAAACGGTTACATAGTTTCGTGGCGTAGCTTTCACATCCTTGCAGCATTGCTGCTTAGCATATTTCTCGTAGACAGGCAGCCTACCGTACCCTGCACAATTTTTCTAGTCACTAAAAGAAAAACAGGTTTTGCTTAAATACTTAGATATAATCTTTAATTATTTAAGATTTTATAAACTACGGAGTACGAAGGGGACGCCCATGTGTATGTAACTGAACGAGGAGCAAAGCCAACACCTGTCCGATGGCAAAGCTGAACGTGTTGGAATATCACATCCCCCTCCCAGCAATCACTCTTACGATTGACTTGTTTAGTTATACATAGAGGCCGGAATTCTCGTGGCACTTTTGAGGCTGTCATATTTAGTGACTTCTCATTTTAAATGAGTCATTTATCAAAACTAGGTTAGTACCTGTTTCTTTATTTATTGAATCGGGCGTTACTTTGCGGAGGTTCATATTAATGAACTGAAACAATTACGTACCATTAATTTCAATTAATTACTTACCTGCTTCTTCGTTTCACGGCAACTAAAATATACAAGTTTATAAAAAAAAAAACAATTATAATCTCACGAAGGTAAATATACATAATATAAGTTACACATGGTTTGCCTTGACCCGTAGAGTAGAACTGTCGTTGGGCCTATCCAATCCATTGACACTGACCTTTCTAAAATATAATATATATGCTAATCTGTGGTATCTTTTTAACCGACTTCATAAAAAGGAGGAGGTTCTCAATTCGGTTGTACCTATGTTCTTTTTTTGGTAAATACTTTATTTTTAAGTCGTCTGGAAACACATTGAATATTATCATTCCGATTGTTGGAAAAGAGATAGTTGTTTTAATTATAATTAATCCATTTAAAAATCTGTAAAGGGGATGTGTTATAATTCCTCAACGAATGTGAATAGTTTCTGGACAAACCTAACATCACAAAATGCCATTTGGAAAGCTGACTCTTAGACTGACCACCCCATATCGAGCAATCGTACGATCAATATTATAATTAATTACTTAATTAAAAATAAAGTTTATTAAACACCTGAAGACCTCATAATAGATAATAGCTTTTTATTTAGCAACAATACAGATGTGTGTGAAGCGAAATATATATGTATGTCAGGATCGTATTGGTCGTAGTGGTTAGGCGTGATTGTATACGTATGTGTGTGTAACAATACAGATGTGATTTTAACAAGCAGCCTTCTGTGCAATGAATGCAAACGTTTGGACCATAAAAAACAACAAATCTATATTTAAAACGGAATGATGGTAAAAAAAAATGTTTTATTGGTTTATAATTATGCACCAAGACCGATCAGGATTTCTTGAATGCGCGTGAGCGAATTACGAAACAGATCCTTGCATCTCGTGCGACCTTCGCTCCGTAATCGGAACATCATTATAATAGGTATAGCTTTGAGGAAACATGTTTCGTTAGCTGACTAGTTCACTCGTTACCTGTCAATTTTAAAGTTGCCAGTTGTGCAACGTAATTTTCAGAAATATTTTTTTTTTTACTATAGGGCGCAGGCTTTCTCTCAAGCGAACTCAGTGCGGATTGGGAACTTTACTTTACACTCACCATTGAATTTCTTCGCACGCGTGTGCAAGTTCCCTCGCGATGTTTGCCTTCAACGTAAAACTCATGGTGAATTTTTAATCTCGTACATAGATTCCGAAAAACTCGAGGGCGGAGCCTGGACTCGAACCCACGATTCTCTGCTTGAGAGTTCATAGGTCCAATTGGGAGAAACAAATAAAACAAATATGTATATTTTTTTTCTTTATTGTGTTGTTTCTTATTGTTTTTCTGTTGTTTGTTTTGTTATTTCTACTTTTATTTCTGATGTCCTGTCGATCGTTCGAAGGTTATTGCAAGAGATCCCTTCATGGGATAAGTTCGCATCTGTACATATGTTTCTTTTTTTATGGTTAATTTGATCCGTTTTATGTATAATAAAGACTTTTACATACATACATACATACAACAAAAGTGAAATAATGGTTGTTGCTGCAGACATAATGTTGCAGCAACAACCATTATTTCACTTTTGTTTATGTCCATAGGTTATTTTTATTCAAAACCAGTGACTGATTGGTCACAGCAATTTTTAATCATTCAGTAATTGATTAAACAAGTCTTACCGGTTATGCATAGAAAGGAGCGAAAGTTAAATTTTCTAAGTTAGGTTATATAAGATAAACTAGCAGTTTCTCGCGACTCTCCGTCTGCGAAGAATTCGTTTATCGCTATCCCGCGGAAACTTTGCGATTTTCCTAAATAAAAACTATCTGTTGTCCTTCGTAGGGTTTCAAACTATCTCCATACCAAATTTCATCGAAATAGGTTCCGCGATTATTGATTCCCCATGCAAAATTCCACCACTCCTTCCACCCCCTTAAGGGATGATTTCTGGGACAAATACTATTCTATGTCCTTTCTTAGGACTCAAACTACCTTTATACTAAATTTCATCTAAATCGGTTCAATAGTTTAGGCGTGAAGAGGTAACAAACAAACATATTAAATAATTCTCTAAGTTTTAAGAATTTGATCAGAGTAACGAATTGTTCGCTATCGGCTTGTATGTTAGCATAGCGTCAAATTAAACATAATGTAAAATAAACGTTATTTTCAAACTCAAGTAAAACTCTGTTACAAGTGTATTTAGATTATTTATACACTAGATAGAGCTTAGGCGGCATAAAAACGTCCCGAAAAATATAAGCAAACATTTGGCTTATATGTCATTTGCCCCTTCAGTCTGAATGATGTAACGCGATCGTAAGACGAAGCTGTCAAATGGGTATGGTGGGTGTATGGCTGCTAGTGGCTGAACGGAAAATTATAGGGAAGATTCTGGGACCGTCTCAAAGAGAAGACGGAAGCTGGAGGGTGAAGAAGAATAGGGAGTGTGACCTAGTGTCTGAGTTCAATATTAGTGGAGAGACCAAAGCGTCCAGACTTCGATGGCTTGGACTCGTGGAAAGGCTAGGAGAGGATCGAGCCGTGAAAAGAATGGCTGTCACGACCGAGTGGACGTAGACTGGTTGGTCGTCCCAGATACCGCTGGAAGGACGAGGTCTAGCTAGAGGGATCTGTCGGATCTCGGGGTAGAAGGCTGGCAAAAGCTGGTCCAAGATCGAAAAGCATGGCGTAGTCTGGTGTCCGTACCCTTTTCACTGCAAATGTCATGTTGACATTCCATACGTCTGCCAAAGAAATTGAAAGTGAAATTGGTTGAGATAAGGTAGGCGATTCAGTTTCTTTGACTTTTTTTTTATGTTAGAGAGGCCAG
Source organism: Archips crataeganus (assembly GCA_947859365.1). Classification (NCBI taxonomy): domain Eukaryota; kingdom Metazoa; phylum Arthropoda; class Insecta; order Lepidoptera; family Tortricidae; genus Archips; species Archips crataeganus. Next base: position 1,411,506 of record OX402070.1, on the reverse strand, counting down.
ACAAACGAACAAGTGGGCCACCTGATGTTAAATGATCACCACTGTCTATAGACACCCGCAGCGCTTTACGCGATGCCAGTGCGTTGTCAGCCCTAAGGAAAAAGGAGAGGGAATAGGGGAGGGGGAGAGGTATTGGGCCCCCGGCGCTCTCACTGACCGTACGAAACGCAGCAGGGAGTACTGTTGCTTCACGCCGGTGTTCTGTGAGAGGGTGGTACTGTATGGTTGTTAAGCCACTAACATTGAAAGAAGAGAATAGGCTGCTAGTGGCAGAACGGAAAATTCTACGGAAGATTCTGGGACCGACTCAGAGAGAAGAAAAAAGCTGGAGGATGAAGAAGAATAGGGAGTGTGACCTAGTGTCTGAGTTCAATATTAGTGGAGAGACCAAAGCGTCTAGACTTCGATGGCTTGCACACGTGGAAAGGTTAGGATAGGATCGAGCCGTGAAAAGAGTGGCTGCGATGGACGTACGTCGAGTAGACGTAGTCTAGAGGGATCTATCGGATCTCGGGGTCGAATGCTGGCAAAAAGCTGGTTCAAGATCGAAGCATGGCGTAGTCTGGTGTTAGAGGCCAAGACCCACTTCGGGTCACTGCACCCAGCTAGTGAGTAAGTTGGTTTCTATAGCGATCAACAAAATCGTAAAGTAGTGGCAGAGCCACGTTGTAGCTAGCCCTGCATCACGAATGGGCCGGCTGATCCGGGGCAGTACCACCCTCTCACAGAACACCGGCGCCAAGCAGCAGTACTCCTGCTGCGTTTCGTACGGTCAGTGAGAGCGCCGGGGGCCCAATACCTCTCCCCCTCCCCTTCCTTTATTCCCTCTCCTTTATTAAAGGCCGGCAACAGATTAGTGACTAGAGAGAGTTGTTGATATTTATTATGGGCGGTGGTGATCATTTTCCATTAGATGAACCGCTTGCTCGTAATAAAAAAAATAGTAAAATCGTGGAATATAGCGCGAGGAACTCAATGCGCGTGCGCACGCGAGATCATTAACTATACTTAAACAAAGGCTCTTGAAGCTTCTCTAGGCTAAGGGTGCGTCTTGGATAAGCGAAGCAGGGCGATCTGACGTAATTAATAAATACCAGTGGCAAAATGAAAACGTTCATTTTCTAAGTCTGCGTCAAAGAGGGTCTTTTCTGAGCCTTTTTTTATACTATCAGCGTTTGGCTATGATGTCGTAACAACGGATTTTTATAAATAAATTTTATTTTATAAATTTAGAAGTTGTGGTGGCCTAGCTATTTAACATTATGGTCTCTCAAGCGGAAGGTCGTCGCTTTGAGCCCAGGCTCGCACCTCTTGAGTTTTTCGCACCGATAAGGTATCCTATCTTCTAGGATGGCAACGGATCTGAAATGCTCTGGTTGCAATGCCCATGGGTAATGGCGCTTACTTATCACTAAGCCACTTGCTCGTTTGGCGGTTTGCCACCCTATTTTATAAAAAAAAAACACTACAATTTCTTGATAAGTCAAAATCAACGCACTTAGCGAAAAGATAAAAACGCTGCATGCGACAGCGCCTACGATAAATCGCTCCTCGTACGCATCAACGTGGCCTTACCCCAAGTTTTCCCTCTCTAGCAACACCTTGCATAGAGGTCAGGTGTGAGCGGTGTTTTTAAATTATGACTAACTACAATAACGACGCTACTCGCCGTTGCCGCTGGCTTGTTTACAACATGCTTGGCATTGGGCAGAAAAACTTAATCATCAGACTATAAGAGCAGGAAAAGGTTCGCCTTTATTTTTTAATGATGCTTATAAATAATGACATGTTGCAAATTTAATTCTTGTAACCTGTTTCGGTTTATGTTTGTAATAAAATCATCATCATCATCCCAGCCTGTATACGCACTGCAGGGCACAGGCCTCCTCTCAGAATGAGAGGACGTGGGCCGTAGTTCCCACGCGGGCCCAGTGCGGATTGGGAACTTCATAAACACCATTGAATTTCTTCGCCCTAGAAAACATCTTGTTTTATTAACATTCAAAAAGTCATGACCTTCCGTGCAGTATTAGCGTCGTACGAGTTTATTTTATTTTTTATAGACTACTTTGGATTTTTTTTCTATCGAGCGAACTAGTACAAGTAATCGTGTTTCGATAAATACTTGTCACTAGAGTGAATCCTCAAATATCTTACATATGAATTCCAGGACTATAGCATTGCTAGTAATGATACGAGGGGCGTTCAATATAAAGTGAGAATGAGATGCAAACTCTTTTAATATTACGAAATTAAATACTGGACGGTAAAGCTAATCTATCTAGCTGATTGCTATGAAAAAAAAACTAAATGTCTTTTGTTTAAAAAAATATACGGTAATTTCTTTGCAATGCTATTGAGTACGTTAGCGAAAATGGAGAAAATTGAACTGCGCGCCGTTATCAAATACTTGTGTTTGAAAAATTTTTCTACGGACCAAGTCAATTTGGATTTGCGGGACACTTTAGGGTCTAATGCTCCTCCGTATTCGACAGTCGCACGTTGGTGCGCCGAATTTAGACGTGGAAGGACATCGACAATGGACGACCCCCGCTCCGGACGCCCTACTACAGAAACTGAAGAAATTGTGAAAAAAGTCGAAAACTCAGTTTTGGCGGATCGTCGTGTCACGGTTCGTTTTATTGCTGAAAATGTAAAGATTTCAACGGGGAGCGTGCATAATATTTTACATGAACGCTTGGGTATGAAAAAGGTATCTGCGCGTTGAGTACCAAGAATGCTTACTGACACGCAAAAACAAACTAGACTAGAGATTTGTCAAGAAGCTTTGAACCTGATGCAGCAAGACCGGGAACTTTTTTTGGCGCGATTTATAACAATGAACGAAACATGGCTCCATCATTACGACCCAGAAACGAAACTGCAGTCTATGACATGGAAAAGGCCATCATCTCCAACTCCGAAGAAATTCAAGGTGAGCCCATCTGCCGGTAAGGTCATGGGCTCTGTTTTTTGGGATGGTAAAGGGGTATTAATGATTGAGTATCTCGAGCATGGAGCCACTATTACGGGCACATTATACGCCAAACAAATAGCAACATTGCGCAATGAGATCCGCGAAAAACGGCGAGGTAAACTCTCGAAAGTTGTGCTGTTCCACCAGGACAATGCCCCAGCACACAAGTCCGCCGTTGCAATGGCTGCAATTCGTGATGCTGGGTTCGATATCCTTAAGCATCCTCCGTATTCACCAGATCTCGCTCCCAGTGATTTTTACCTATTTCCGAGATTGAAGCAATACCTGAGAGGCCAAAAATTTGAAGACGACGACGCGGTAGTCGCTGCAGTACAAGATTTTTTAAGTACTCAAGATGAGACCTTTTTTAAAAATGGAATTTTAAGTTTAGAAAAAAGATATACTAAGTGTATTATGCTAAAAGGTGACTTTGTCGAAAAATAAAATGACATTTAGTAAAAGTTGTTTATAACATACTCATTCTCACTTTTTATTGAACGCCCCTAGTACAGCACGAGTTTAAATGAATGCAATAAATGCGCCAAAAACTCGGTAGAGCCTTAAACTCAATTATCAGTCAACAAACAGGTTGCCAGACGTCTACTTAGTGAGTCACGCGACTTGCCACTCGTGCGCATGTCACGGGTGGGAGACGGTGCCACAGTACAAACCCGGTATATGAGCTAAGGTTTGCCTAAGGCTGCGCTTTTAGTTAGGCGGAGCGGGTGGCGGATCACAGATGCGTTATAATTACTATACTAAATGGGACTTGTCACGCAATTAATATTTACCTCGACGTTTCGGCCACATTGCAGCAGCCGTGGTCTCGAGTTAACTGAAGTGTGGGGTGTCAGTCCAGTTCGTTTAGCGCACGAGTCTTTCGAACTGCCCGCACTTGATCCCGATTAGAATCAGCACCCGTATCTCGAACTACCCGCACTTGATCAAGATTTTTTAACGGCAACCCCATCACACCGACACACAACACTCACAACATCAGACGATCTCTCCGAACACTCATCCCGACGCCAACATTTGTTTATAATACCTGCCCCCTGTATCACAAAAGTTACAAGTGCTACAAATCGACAAAATTGTAACATTTTACTATGAGAAACTTGACAATTTTGTCGAATTGTAGCACTTGTAAATTTTGTGGTATAGGGCCCTGGTTTACACTCGCGTACGAGTGGCGAGACGAACTGCGGGACGAGCCACGAGACTAGAGTGTGAACAGGCGCGCCTCGCGCCTCGTCTCGTGATTTGCCTTGATTTTGAGGCTCGCGTCCGGAGCGAGACGACGAGGCGAGGCGCGAGGCGAGAGTGTAAATCAGGTATAACAGGATTCCACGAAGACGAAAGCTTATATCCATCCTCCCGGTTGAAATATTTGTGTTTTTTAATTTCAACCGTTTCACGCACCATTCTAGAGTAGAAATGACGGACGTTCCGTTGAGAGAATTTTGGGATTGTGCAGTTCAATCCAGTGGTTTGGTCCTGACTCGAATAAATAATGAGATTTTTAACAGCCGCGATATGTTCCTTGACCCTCTCAGCTATTGTTCTTTTTGTCTGTCCGATATAGGAACTACCACAACTACAAACAACCTTATAAACACCCGGTGTTTAGAAGGGAACAACATCCTCGGGTGTCCGCCTAACACCAGCAAGTAGCTTTAATATTAATTGTGTGATAAGCAGAGACCGGACAAATGGGTGTCATTACTCGCAATAACGTGAACATGACTCCAAAGATTAATTAATGAATTAATTGATTTCTTAGCGATAATTGCTTAGACTTCAATGGGATAATAAAAGAGAGATATCATACCTCTTTTGATTTCCTTCTTAAAAATACAATCAATTTTTTGACATTGACATTAATATGCTGTCATTCATTAAATTTACTTTGTGATTCTTTCATTCTTATGGTATATGTGTATCACGAAAGATATCATATAACATATAAAATAAAGCCGTGGATTTTTTTGTCGCCTTTTGAATATCGTCAATTTTCCACCGAGCTCATGGCGAAAATTGAAGTAAATAAAATACGACGTCGAAATGGTATGTCAAAATCCAGATTTTGAAACTGTCATCAAATACTTAGAAGACAAAATAGACTCTGAAAACCATTGGCATAACGGTATTCCCATTAAACTACTTAAGTTTGCACCGTTAACTTCAGTAGATTGCGAACGGAATTTTTCAGCTCATAAGTATATTTTGGATGTGAAAAGGAACAAACTTACCTCTGAAAATTTAGAAAAAATATTTTTTATTTACTTTAATAAATCTACACAATAAGTCTGTGTTTGATTTATTGATTAATATTTTACGAAGTATTCAAATTACAGGTAAAAATAATTAATTGATCTTTGGAGTCGTGTCTATATTATTGCCAACAATGACATCCATTTGTCCTATCTCCGGTGATAAGTCCCGTTTAGTATAGTAATTATGAGTGAAAATTACGAAAGTTTAAAACAGTACACAGTATGTATGTATGTATGTAAACTCTTTATTGTACAAAAATAAGGAAAAAAAGAAATACATTATTGACAACCGTTGAAATGCATGTACAAAGGCGAACTTATCCCTTTAAGGGATCTCTACCAGTCAACCCTTGAGTGGATGAAAGGAGCATTTAGTAAGGGACCGACAAAGAGTAAGTCAAAATAATACAGTTGCCTTAGTTGAAATCTTTCCCGGTCCCAATCTGCACGGCACGCTCTGCTCTGTTTTTATTGAAGTGTTATACTAAGAGTGAAAAAAAAGCCGTTTTGGCCTAGCGGTTTGACCTATAGCCTCTCAAGCAGAGGGGCGTGGGTTCAAATCCCGGCTCGCACCTCTGAGTTTTTCGGAATTTATGTGAGAAATTACATCTGAAATTTACCACGAGGAAAACATCGTGAGGAAACCTTCACACACCTGAGAAGAAATTCAATGTGTGAAGTTGCCAATCCGCACTGGGCCCGCGTGGGAACTGCGGCCTAAGCCCTCTTACACTGAGAGGAGGCCTGTGCCCTGCAGTGGGATGTATATAGGCTGGGATGATAAGATAAGATAAGATAAATTTATTAAAAATTTGATTTTTACAGAAACAACTTAAATACGTACAAAGTTTCCTTATAAATCTAAGTAACTAACTCATGAGCCCGAACTAGGAAATCCTGTGTTTCGGACTGGAAGAACTAAAATATTAACTTTAAATAAATAATCAAACACACTGTGAAAAATGCAAGTCAAGAATTCTGTCAAATACAATATAAATATAATTTAACCAAAAAAAAGAACTTAACCTAAAATTAAAAAGTAATAACAAAAGAAAGGCAGCAAAAACTACCTACTTTACAACTAATAATAATTTCTCTGTATCTTCGTACGACATGTTTTGTAGTGTTTCTAGGAGATTTTTTTTGCATTTATTAATATTAAGGGGATAAATGTGCGAAACTCCATTTAATCTATTATAGAGACGTGGTCCCAAGAAAACAAAAAACTTGTGCGTAAAAGCAAATTTGGGTCTTATTATTTGTGAGCAAACTATGTCCTTTCGTCTTTTATCCGTTAGATCCGTGTTATAGGGTAGAGCTGCGTGCTGTTTGATTACAATGCCAAATATAAATAATTGTCGAACTGTTAAAACATTACACAACTTATAAAGCAGATTAGTAGGAAAAAGGAAAGGGCGGAAAGTGGACACCTTAAGAATAGCTCTTTGCGCTCTCTCAATGGCTAGTAACAATGTTTTACCCGCCCCACCCCATGTTGTTATACAGTAGGTTAGGACCGACTGACATAGCGAGAAATAAACTTGCCTAATTAATTGAGGATCCGCTATATGTCGCAACCTTTTAAATACAAATATCAACTTACGAGTTCCAGCACATAATGATGAGGATGATACTAAGAGTAGTCATAGGCCTCATCTTCGTTTTCCATCAGGCGTTATTGTGGTAAACAGCAAGCCTGTTCTGTACGCTTAGTATAAGTTTTACTTCACCAAAATACTTCTCGATCGCGTTTACGTAAAAATTTCAATTCTATGGAAACTGTCCATGTTTCCCTGGTAATTGATTTTTTTACGTAAACGCGATCGAGAAGTATTTTGGTGAAGTAAAACTTATACTAAGCGTACTGTATTAAAAAAAAAACATACTCAGTTATGCGAAAACCGGCCTTGTAGCGATGCTTCCGCGTGTTTGCGAAACACATCTGCACTGTTGGGGACCTTCATAAACTTTTCAACAAAAACAGATATAATCATGCGTCACAAAGTACAACGTCAAAGTGATCTGCTATGACATAAGGTTCAAAATAGCTTTACGGTTAACTAGGCTTCGCGTTGAAAAGGTTAAGCGTGTCCGTCCGCTCACACCCGCTCTGATATTGTTGCCTAATAGGGATGTTGACACCATTAAAAAATAATTCGAAGGCACGAATCCAGTAAAAAAACGCTTTATTTTAGCCCTGAAACCCAGATTAATTTTCGATTAACTGCAAAATTACATTTTTTGTTGCTTTAAAACAAATAAATAGTTAGTTAATTGAGTATGCGAACAAGTGACGTCATATGTTGCTATTGCCATTCAAACTCTATGGGAGTATTGTGTTTTGACAGCTCATAAAAAGTACGTCAGTTGATTGGTGGTGTCAACATCCCTATTCTTCATTTTGATCGAAACGTGTGACGCGGTTATGGGCATTTTCAGAAAAAAGTGTACCTACCCTGTACAATTTTTTAAAAACCTAACATATTTTGGGTTATTTCTACTCAGAATCACAAGCACTATCGATTTAAGCAATAAAAAAAAAGTGTCCCTCCTTTAATTGCCAGTTTTGTGACGCAGTTAACCATACATGTTGTATGGACCGTCACAAAACTGACTAATAAATTTTATGGAAAAATTAAGAATAATTAACACACAAAAATTAATTAAAACAGGTACATTTTTTTCTGAAAACTCCCTTATACGTTAATAGTAGGGGAGCCCAAGAGGGGATTTGTGAAGTTACTCGAGCGCGTCAGATTAATATACGGGGGGGGGGGGATACCTTATACCCTCTAGAGTACCCCCATTGAATATGAGCACTTCATGTGGGGGTTTGCCTAGGGCACCCCGTCAAAATACGAAGTAAAAAAAAATGATTCTTTAAAATACTCGAGCGCGTCAGATTAAGATAAGGTGGGTTAATTATTTGCAGAACAATCATCAGTCCAATCGTCAGTCTTTGGAATTAATATCCCCTATGAAAACCTGACGCGCGCCCTTCCGTATGACCACCCCCACCTGGAGTATCAAATTATCAAAATCTGACGCGCTCGAATATTTCAAACAATCTATTTTTTTTACTAAGTTTTTTGACGGGGTTCCCCAGGCAAACCCCCCCACATGAAGTGCTCATATTCAATGGGGGTACTCTAGAGGGTATAAGGTATCCCCCCGTATATTAATCTGACGCGCTCGAGTAACTTCACAAATCCCCTCTTGGGCTCCCCTACCATAAAGTGAATGAGAACATAGTGCTTTGGTGCTTAAACTAAGTCACCATTAAATTTTACTTCATGTTGGCCAACAACTGAGACACGCGGTTATTTGGCTAAAGGAAGCAACGTGTATAGCTTGTATTTTCATCCCACTCTAACGTATAACTGGGGATGTCTATTTTTTTGCAATGTATACTAAATCGAAAACCATTTCGAGATAAATGGTTTTTAACTCGTTTTCTGTAGTTATTTAATTTTAATATTATATAATGAATTTATTACATACCAAAAAAGCAATGACCTTCATTTGACTTTGGTGTAAATTGCGTGACCGGTCCAAGTCGTACTTTATTCTGTGTGGTTAGAATTCTTCACAAATTTACGCGTGGATTATAACTACGGAGTTTGATTTGGACCCACTGCCTGACATCTAGCACTTTGACAGCGCCAGTAAAGTGACACTAGTTACAGTGTACCACCACGCAAAAAATAATTAAAGGGGTTGCCTTATCGTACGTATTTAGATAGATTTAGAAATTTAGCAGTGTGGGAGCCCTCAATTACAATCTGACGTCATTAATAATAATAATAATAATAATTAATTTTGAAAAAAGTAGTGAACTAAGTGACAAAATATTGAAATTAGTTTCCTATAATTGATTTTTCTACACAAAAAAAATATAAAAACCACTGGTAATTTCTTTTTGACATTCCCAACTGCGTCCTTTAGGTGTGTCGAAGTTGGCGCAACATGAAGAACGGTGCAAGAGGCAGGACCGAGACCAGCCGAAAACTTAATCAAGTTAGCTATGAAGTATCTTTTTTTGTACTTATTTTTTCAACTTCATTTTTTTATTACTTTTACGGTCATCCCGTGAAATCATATATTTCGTACTAAATACAAACTGAAATATAGATGCACAGAAAAAAACCCCAGAAAAAAGACCAATGCTGGGAATCGAACCCAGGTCCTCAGCATTCCGTGCCGCGTGCCATACCCCTACGCCACCACCGGTCTAAAACTTAATCACCGTGTAAGGGCAACGCGTGCTCTGACGATTGCAAAGACGCGTCGATTGTAGATTAGTTACTGCGTTAATAATGTGGCTAAACTTAGTGAAAACTAGCCTAAACGAGTTGCGGAACTCGCACTCACATGAAGGCTATCTACAGAATATCTAATAAGTACTTAATGTTCATGTTTTTAGCAATTTTCTAGAATATGTTCATGGATATTGCAATACTGTACTGTAAAGTAACCGACATAGCTCGAAGAATCGCCAGACTCAAGTGGCAGTGGGCAGGGCACATCGCTCGTAGAACTGATGGCCGATGGGGCAAAAAGGTTCTCGGGTGGCGTCCAAGGACCGGAAGACGCAGTGTAGGTAGCCTGGTTAAGGTTGCGGGATCGCGTTGGATGCGGATGGCACGGGACCGATCTGTTTGGCGGGCCTTGGGGGAGGCCTATGTTCAGCAGTGGACGTCTTTCGGCTGAAATGCTAATGTACTAAGTTAAATAAGACGTATAAGATATTTTCTTCTCGAAACTGAGTTACGTAAATATTCAGAAGCGGCTTTTTAGGGTTCCGTAGTCAACTAGGAACCCTTATAGTTTCGCCATGTCTGTCCGTCTGTCTGTCTGTCTGTCCGCGGCTAAGCTCAGAGATCGTTAGTACTAGAAAGCTGTAATTTGGCATGAATATACATATCAGTCACGCCAACAAAGTGGTAAAATAAAAAATAAAAAATAAATTTTTTTAGGGTACCTCCCATAGACGTAAAGGGGGGTGATTTTTTTTTTCTCGACTAATCCTATAGTGTCGGGTATCGTTGGATAGGTATTTTAAAACCATTGTGGGGTTGCTAACATGCTTTTTCTGTTCAGTGATCTGTTTGCGAAATATTCAACTTTAAAGTGAAAATTTTCATTAAAATCGAGCGTCCCCCCCCCTCTAAAATCTAAACTGTTGGGTGGAAAAATTTGAAAAAATTCAGAATGGTAGTAAATACAGGGTTATTTGTAATTCACTGACATCCTCTTAACCCTGAATTCCTATCACAAAAACGAATGTTTTTTGTTTTACGACTTTTTAAAATGAAGCACTTTTTTCCCATACAAATACACAGAGTATCGTAAAAATAAGAGGTAATTTCAAATTTTCAAAACGTTATTACATCAAAAATATTAAGTTATGACAAAAGCCGTAAAACAAAAAACTTTTGTTTAAGTGGTAGGAGTTTAGGGTTAAAAGGATGCTAGTGAATTAAAAATAACCCTGTATATCAAATTTACTAGGAAAATTATAGCGGCTAAGATGGCTTGGAAATTATTTGTAGTTTAAGAGTAAATAGTAGCCTAAGGTATAAGACATACCTAAACTTGGATGATTCCTTACACATACGAAATCCTTAGAAAAATATTACTTGATTTTTTTGTAATGGCTACGGAACCATACCTTGTGCGTGTCCGACACGCTCTTGGCCGGTTTTTTTTTAATAATTCCAAAGTGCTACTAATTATCGTAAATATATGCCACATACGTCTTTTTTGTTATGACGTCAGTATTGGTGATTCACATGCGTATGAACAAAGACCTTTACGGTTCATTGGAGCCTAAAATAGGAAGTTTGCTTAAAATACTTCAGCTTGTTTAATATGTGGTTACTTTTTATATTTGCAAGGAAACAACATGTGTGTATGTTAGGAGATTAGTAACAAAAACCGGTAATGCTGTAGATTATAATTATTTATGTAAATGATACTTCTATGCTTAACGAGGAAGACGTTTAAATTTTTACGTCTCCGCTAAAAATTAAGTGTGATATAGGTAACGCCATGAGAGTTGAGGCGAATGATTACACACACAGCTACATAAAGTACTGATTGCACAAAAAGTAGTGAATGAATGAAATGAGGGAGTGAATAAAAATGTGAGTACATATTTTCCTAAATAATTTTTAACGAAATAAGTTGAAGAAATTTTTAGTCAATCTTGTAATTCACTGTTGAATCTATTGAACTTACTATCAGCCAGACCAGTGGTGGTGTAGGGGTTTAGCACGTGGCACGGAATGCCAAGGAACTGGGTTCGATCAAAGAGTATTGTAATATTATATGAACAAGAGTAGCAACTCTATGGTCAAATATGCATGTATGGAAGGTGCTGCTGCCCTACGCCCTGGTGAAGAACTAATGTGACGTATCTATAGATGTATACCTATCTATATGTATATGTTGGTAGTGATGTACAGCTATAATTACGCGTAATTTTAATTGATAGGCTAATTGCCACTATTCGTATTTTAGCCGTCTAATTCAAATCAGCATATACGAAGTATAAGCGGCTAAACCCGATTTGCACTATACGGCTAAAATACGAACATTGGCAAGTGGCCTATCAATTAAAGTCCTTGACCGTACAATTTGGTACGCCATGGCCATGGCCGATGAATGACAACTGACAAGTTTGACAAGTCAACCAAGATGGCCGCTAATTTAGTTCTCCACCAAACAACCAGAGATCGCTGTAGTCGCATGAAAAGTGTGATATATGTAAGTGTGACCCCCCTGGGTTCGATTCCCAGCGCTGGTCTTTTTCTGGGGTTTTTTTTCTGTGCATCTATGTTTCAGTTTGTATTTAGTATGAAATATATGGATTTCACAGGTGACCGTAAAAGTAAAAAAATGGAGTTGAGAAAAAAAATACAAAAAGATACTTCATACCAAACTTGTTAATTTATTATGCAGTAAAAACAGCAAGCGATAACTACACATAGAAAAAGATTATATAACATGCAACAACACCTAAATACTTAATGCGCTACAACGTAACGTATTGTATGATTTTGTATGGTGTGACTCGCCTATTGTATGAATGAATGGTTGGAAACCCGTTCCGTGCGCAAAGAAGGCTCCACAAAAGAACGTTTTTTAAAAGAACTTGCTTCTATTTAACTGTCAGTTTGAAGAATGATGCCGCCACTTGTTTTTAGAAAATGGAATACTTAAAATAATTAATGAATAGGTGTTTTTTAAGGGTGCGAGGATGTGAAAGCTATACTAAACTATACCGTTGCCACTAATGTTAAGCTATGTAGCCGCTCGAGGAAAATCTAAAATCCAGAGCACGCATATTTCCATATAAAATTTTAAAAAATCCCCAACGCAATTTGGTCCCAAGAATGTTTGAAAATAAATTAAATGTCCATTATGCGTCTAAGATCCCTTCCGCAGCTAACGAAAGAGCTGATAACCGCATTCAAATCGGTTCACCCGTTTAAGAGCTATGATGCCACAGACAGACACACACATAGCGGTCAAACTTATAACACCCTCCTTTTTGTGTCGGGGGTTGATAAAATAATTATTTTTGTTTATAAATAGTGTATCTAGGTACTGTGTTAAGAATCGGTCCTATATCGTCAGTATGTATTTCCAGATAGATACAACCTAGGGCTCTTCAAGGCTAGAATGAATAGGCTGTCATCTGCACTTTTCATCAGGTGCAATAGAGGGCAATCACGTGTTAGTTTTAAGTAATAAAGAAAAGATAACATTGTAGAATTTGTAGATCTGTTTGAAAAAAAAAAATACATATATATACATATATCTTGTTTTTTGTTGCCAGATTTTTCTCAACAGGGTTTTTCCGAACCGATATGGTAGATTCTTCGACATTCATAAGCGCTTTTTACAGCAAAAATTGAATAAAGATATTTTTAACTTTGACTTTAAATATAAATAACTTGATTGTACTTGATGGCCTTATGGCCTGCATAAGTTCCATAATCGTCACCATCTCGACGAACGGCGGTCTTCCATTGTTCGTATCCTCTGGCACTTCCTGCCTCGTACAGTGAAATTGTGGAATCAACTTCCGGCAGCAACGTTTCCAGGCAATTATGACATCGGGGCTTTCGAGAAAAGGGTTTATACTTTAGAGCCATATTACGCTGGCGATTTGCGAACGTATTAGAAGCGGAGCAAACGCGCTGCGTGTAAGCCGCGAGCACATGAATAAATACGGAGCAGAATGAAAGCTTCCGAACAGAGCTCGAAATTCTTACCTATTATAATAGGGTTGTCGCTCGGTAAAAAAAAAATTAAAAATCAAAATATTTTATTCAAACAAGTACCTAAGTATCTATAGTCCGACAAGCTCGTGCGCGACCCTCCGCGGAACCCTGTCGCAGTCAGCGTTTGCCGCACTTATTACAAACAATCTTGTTAAGGACAGCAGAGGCTTCCTGCGACAGGGTTCCGCCGAGCGCCGCGCACGAGCTTGTCAAGGTATAATATCTGTATATCTACAAACACTACAACAGGTAGGCATCTTTAAAACAACCGAATACCCGAACTATGGTAGCTAAACGCTAAACGGTCGCGTCGTCGCTGGCGGCACACCTGAACTTTGTCTACTCACTGAGCTAGTTCAAACCGGTTTGTCTCTGAGCGGGCGCCGGTGCGCCCTGTCTGTGACAGGTCACGCACACATATGTTGTGCGTGTAGTAGTGTAATGCGTGCACGACGTTGTTTGAACTTTTTATTCTGCTCCGTATTTATTCATGTGCCGCGAGCGCACAACGTATTCGCCGCGAATGCGTAAAGCTGCGTACGGATTGCGCGTACATTTGCGTACGCGTGTCCTGGAACGCCATGTCCGTACTTGCAGCTATTCGTACACTCTAGGGGAACTGCAATTACGGGCATGGCGTTCCAGGACACGCGTAACCGACTACGCGTACAAATGTACGCAGCTTTACGTTTCCGTCACGAGCGCGCAGCGAGTTCGAGGCGTCTATACGGCTGGCACGCCATGATGCTAATACACTCACGTACCATCAGCCAAAAACAAGGTCTACCACCCTACGGCTACGGTTGAAGTTCATTCGAACGTCATAATACAACGAGGTCGATTTTCCCTTGAAATAATAAGTATTATGACAGTGACTGAAGACTTCACTCAGTTAGAAAGGTCAACCTTAGCGATATTTAGGTCTCACAGGAATTAGTCAAAACTGGAAGACCACTTTCTTGAACGACCGTACAGTCAAGGAAATTGCATCGCGTACCAGGGTGGAACCTTATCACAACCATCATCATCATCATCATCATTTCAGCCGAAAGACGTCCACTGCTGAACATAGGCCACCCCCAAGGCTCGCCAAACAGATCGGTCCCGTGCCATCCGCATCCAACGCGATCCCGCTACCATAACCAGTACGCTTAGTATAAGTTTTCCTTCACTTCAATACTTCTCGATCGCGTTTACGTAAAAATTTCAATTCTATGGAAACATGGAAGCGCGCGCGCGGAGACGCTGTCCATGTTTCCCTAGTAATTGATTTTTTTACGTAAACGCGATCGAGAAGTATTTGGTGAAGTAAAAACTTATACTAAGCATACTGAACAGACCACGCGTGTATCAGTGACGTCATTTCGTGCGCAGCGTGCTCGTGCACTACTGTGGAAGTATCTACCTACATTTTCATACAAAGCGTTTTTGTACCCACGTGTGTAGCTTGACCGCGTGTAGCAGTGCGGTTCCGGCCTTATTTAAAGGCTGGTTACAGATCAGGGACTCTCCTTAAGTTGGTATGGGTATATCATTTCCCATCAGATGACTTGCTTATTTTGTTTTTCCTTTTACTGTTGTTGACGTAATTATTTTCATTGTTGCAGGAAAATGGACGAAACGTGACACAAAAGGACGTGCTAAAGTATAATCCCAAGATTATAACAATAATCCACCGAGATTACCGCCCACACGCGATCTCTTCAAGTGATGAAATTTAGGAATATAAGAGGAACATAAGATAAGATATAATGCCGGCGATACTGACTAAGTTGAGGGAGCAGGCGTCGAGGTTTGTATTCTGTTTTTATAGCCTATTGGACGTCCCAGTGCTGGGCCGAGGCGTCCCCTTTTTCTTTCCATCCGTCTCTATGCTTCGCAAAATCTTGCCATAACGATCCAAATCAATAGTAGAGGGGATTTGGGAAGTCACTCGAGCGCGGTAGATTAATATATGGGGGTATACCTAATACCTTCTAGAGTACCACCAGCTAATATGAGCACTTCATGTGGGGGGTTTTGCCCGGAGCACCCCATCAGAATACTTAGTAAAAAAATAATAGATTCTTTGAAACACCCGAGCGCGTCAGATTTTGATAATTTGATACTCCAGCGTGACACTGATTAATACAGTGTGATAATCTGCCGCTTTGCATGGTGGGGGTAACCATACAGAAGGGCGCTTCAAATTTTCATAGGGGATGTTAATTCCAAAGAGTGACGATTTGGAAGTGAAATGCACACTGTTCTGGTAGTAATTAACCCACCTTATCTTAATCTGACGCGCTCGAGTATTTCATAGAATCTAGTTTTTTACTAAGTATTCTGACGGGGTGCCCCAGGCAAACATGAAGTGCTCATATTCGCTGGAGGTACTCGAAAGGGGGTATCCCCCCATGTACATATTAATCTGCCGCGCTCGAGTGACTCCCCAAATCCACTCTTGGGCTCCTCTACTACAACCCGCCATCGCCGTTTAAACATGGTTAAGTCAAATGTACAAGGTTCTATAAAGCCTTAAGACAACGTGTACTGCGATAACTTTACGATACTGACGCGGCGTCACTGACGTGACGTCAATAACGCCGCAGCCGCTTTGAGCGAATGCCCATACAAAGAAACAATAAACTTTTCCAAGCTTATCAGGTATGTCTCGGCGAGACGATGTTTTTATACAAACTGTATCTGCCTGGGAAAGTCACAGAAACTGTAAAGCAAATAAATATTGACTGTTTTTATTAACACTTTAACATTAATGCACGGACAGTTATTGTAACAGGCTGTCAAACTGACAGAAAAAGACAATTTTGAACTCCGATTTTCATAGAAATTTATAGGTAAGTAGCGTTAATTAATGCAACTGAGCCTAACTAACAGAGCCCCAAAATGTCCTGATTCACTTGTATGGAAAGTTTCATAATGTGTGTGTGTTAGGTAGTCACGCTACTTACCTGTAAATTTCTATGCTAGTCGGGGTCCAAAATTAAATGTACAAAGTTTATCACAAATGATCAACATATGTATCTTAAGTTAACAGAATAAAGGAGTACAAGAAGTTAATTTTAACACAGACCATTTTTTTATTTGATTCGCTTGTTATTGTATTATTTTAATATTAAAGAGGTATTTAAAAATCCATAAACGTTAATTGAGATTCCAATATAGATCTAGAACCCCTTTTATTAATAGTTGATGAAATTTAACCGGAAGGTAAATACTCAGTTCCTTACCCAGAAACGGTTCATCTTAATCTTAATATCTTCCGTTCATTTTAACTACTCGTATAACTAATGAGATTTCTCTAGAACTATTCGAAGGTTAACTATCGCTATTGATTTTGAATCTCATCATCATCCCAGCCTATATACGTTCCACTGCAGGGAACAGGCCTCATCTCAGAAGGGGCTAGGTCAATTGACAAGATTTCATATTTCTAAGACTATAATTTGATTCGTTCTCTGTATTCCGTTTGAAAAGAGAAAGACGCTGATGGTTTTAAATTATCACTAGGATTATCAATTAATTTATAACAATTTTTTTAAGATGTGCTTATTCTAAAAGGGCATAACTCCAAAACTACCACACAATAGATCAATTACTTTTGTCTAGTCTCTATTAAAAAAAAAGTGATGACGTAAATCTGACGTTGAGGTTATTATCAAATTTAAAATTATTACAGCTCTTTTTTCTGGTGAGAAAGGCAGGAAACATATCTATTCTGTGGTAGTATCGGTAAATTCAGATATATTTTTTTTAATTTCTCGTATTTTATTTTAAATATGGAGAAATAAATTATGATAAATATTTTTCCGTGTTTAGGAGGCAATATACTCTTTCGATTCCTGAAAATTATTTCAGGTATCAAAAAAATGAAACCTCGTCAATTGGTGTGAATTGTCCCGTGATATTTATTTATATATGATATTACTTTTTGCAGGGTACAGCCTTCGATCGCGGTGGGAGTGGGCGTCGGCGTGGCTTTAGCCGCGTGCGCACTTTACAGCACGCGCGAACGCAAGCAGCCGCCTTGCCCGAACAACAACAACAATTACAAGGTGAGATCAGAGACTACGAAATTAGAAGTCCGTATCGTGCTGTCTCTTTCAATCTTCTGTTAGCGTGACAAGTTTGGTTTGAAGTATCTTTTGTATTTAGTTTTACGGTCATCCCGTGAAATCCATATATTTCATACTGAACGGAATGCCAAGGACCTGGGTTCGATTCCCAGCATTGGTCTTTTCTGGGGTTTTTTCTGTGCATCTATGTTTCAGTTTGTATTTAGTAGGCGCGTTGAATGCGTTTTACGAGCGAGTATGGAAACGCGCGAGAGCATCTGGACTGGCCTCTCAAAGTCTAACCCGCCGTTAACCTAACCCTAAAGCACTGCAGTCACTTTTACGTCTTTTAAATTTGCTGAATGCGTGTGATGCTTGCGTATGCTTGGCTTCGTTGGTTTGAGAACTACACTTTATTCCAATAACGACATTTATGTGTACAACTGCAGATGTAGCGGAAACTTCTGATACTTGTCTGAAGACCTTCCAATCTCTTTCTTCTATTGTAACTTTCCCTGTACATATATGAAGGTGATCCAGCTGCTGTTCTAAACATATCTGCTAACAACAATTGTTTTAAATTGCAGGTCGCCAAAAACGGTCAGCTACATTCTGTAGAGAATGGAGACTCAAATGGACAGACGTGTGGGGGACACTGCGGGGCGGAACAGTGTGCCCTCTGCAGAGGAGATGTCGATACGGACAACAAACAGAACATTGTAAGTTTAGTCATTCGGGCATTTTCAGAAAAAAGTGTACCCTGTACTTTTTTAAAAACCTAACAAATTTTGGGTTATTTTTACTTAGAATCGTGGTCACCACTCGACAAACTTTTTCCCTCTAGCGTTTATCTATTCTTCGAGTGATGTGGCCTGCTCATTGCTATTTCAGCTTACATGTTCTTCGAGCTACATCGGTGCGTTTCGATATTTTTAATAAGTTTTTAATGGTAAATTTTAATTCAGCATAGTGAAGTGGATGGCATCTGAAATAACAATGTTTATTTGTTTGACGCCCGGATAGTAGGTCTAGTCGTTAGAACACTGGACTACGAAGCAATTGAATGAGACTACCTACTACATTAACATCCCTTGAAGAATCTTATCTAGAAGATACAACGAAACCTATTGCTTGTAAAACCACATATATATATGGTTAACGGTATTGAGACAAAATGTAAATTTTATTTAGAACAGGATGGGAGCTGATAATAGGCAATTTATCTCAGTTCTGTCTTAAAGGTCATTTGAACCATCGAGGATTAAAGAAACCCTTATTTCCAAATTGCAGGAAGACGCAGAAGAGCCAGCGCCAATTGTGGAACACTTCCCAGGGTTGAACCTGGAGTTCCTCCGGCAGATGGTCTCCTTGGCCAAGATCATGATCCCAGGGTTCCGAAGCCACGAGGTAGCATTACTAACGGGGCATACGCTTTGCCTCTTCACGAGAACCCTGCTGTCCATATACGTAGCAGCGCTTGAGGGGTCTATAAGTAAGTTTGCCAGTTTTACGTAATACGGGGATTAAAATATATGGTTTAATTCCATTTAATACCTATAGTTCCCAATCAGTGTGGTGATCAAATGTATTTTCGCACATAAATTCCGAAAAACTCAGAGTTGCGAGCCGGGATTTGAACCCACGACCCTCTGCTTAAAAGGCTATAGGTCAAACCGCTAGGCCACCATGCGATGTGCGGAATTACATTTGAAATTTACCATGAGCTTTACGGTGAAGGAAAATATCGTGAGGAAACCTGCGAAGAAATTTAATGGGGTGTGTGAAGTTACCAATCCGCACTGGACTCGCGTGAGAACTACGGCCCAAGCCCTCTCACTCTGAGAGGAGGCCTGTGCCCTGCAATGGATAGATAGATAGATAGATAGATAGATAGATATAATCTTTATTCTTCAAAATTAAGACATGGCTTAGTAACTAAAGAATAATAAAGAGAAACAGAAACATAAAATAACAATTAAACAAATCAGATACATATAGATGAGAAGCCATGTGGTGCACTGAATAATAGGTGCTGGCTCAGCATAATGCACGTATATACAGGCTGGGATGATCAATGTGGTGATGGTCGCCTGAGCTGTAAGCTGCATCACTTGAATCAGCCTCCAAGCTTAAAGTCAGCCATAAGCGAAAAAGGAATAATATGAAAATTATTTTGCTTCTTTTTTGCAAATGGGAGACTATCCCTGTTGATTGAATTACTTAAGTAATTTAATATAGTTCATGATTTGAATTCTTTTATTTTTATTTTTTTTATATTTAATCTTTTCTCTTCCAGTGAAACACATAGTCCAGAAGGATCTCCGCCGTTTCGCGGCCCTCCTCCTCCAATGGTTCGGCATAGCGATCCCAGCAACTTTCATCAACTCCATGATTCGTTACTTGGAGAGCAGACTAGCATTGGCATTCCGTACCAGGCTGGTCAATCACGCTTACGACATGTATTTCAAGAACCAGACGTACTACAGAGTCGCTAACTTGGACGCTAGGATAGAAAATGCTGATCACAGGTGAGTCGAGGGCATCCTATTTAAAACGGAATGGTTGAACGGTGCAATGGGGTAGTTAATGCTGATAGAAGTCGTAAAATATTCCTCAAAATCTGGAAACAATGACCCTGCATTTGAGTGAACGTCGCTATTCGACTTGCCGCTTGTCAAAAACTTGTCAAATGTTTTTTTTTTCATCGATGTTGCGTTTGAGTAGTCAGTCAGCCACTCAGTTTCCACACGATGTTTACGTTTTATGGAAGCAAAAAATGAGAATTGTGCGATTCTGAACAATTCCAATACAGGCAGGCCGACAGAATGTAGATATTATCCCCCGTAATGCGCTGAAGACTTATTAAAGTATTTACTCATATTTCAGTCCTACGTCAATCATCTACTTCAAAAATGTCTATGGTAGAAAGAAGAGTAGAATAGTCAAACATGCAATAAAACTATAATTCTGTAAAACATTGCATGCTTCAAGAATCTTTAGGCCTTGAAAGATTATTTCGCGTTATGGGATATCCTTCTTAAAACGGAACGGTAGAGCGATGCAATAGGATAGTGGAACATGGCCGGAGATATAGCAACCCACATGAATGTCTACTTTTTTATTCTAAAACATTAAAGTATAGAGCAGAAGTTTAGCTTGACTTTCGAGTGAAGGACTCGCATTGTAATAATATTTATCCATTATTCCAGACTAACGGAAGACGTGTCAGTGTTTACACAATCAGTGGCACATTTGTACGGGTCGCTCACGAAGCCGTGCTTCGATTTGTTGCTCATCGTTCTGACCCTGGCCAGCTACTCCAGCAAGATGAAGGGAAATATCTTCATTGGTAAGTAGCTAGAAGAATATTTCGTACTAAATACAAACTGAAATATAGATGCACAGAAAAAACCCCAGAAAAAAGACCAATGCTGGGAATCGAACCCAGGTCCTCAGCATTCCGTGCCGCGTGCCATACCCCTACACCACCACTGGTCTAGAGATTAGACACGAATCTTTCCTATACATCATACATTTCATTTAATTTACATTTCATTTCATTTTATTTCAGTGTAGCTTGGTGGTGGTGATGGTTGGGTTTATGTGATTTGTGTGTGTTCGTACAGTGTGGAGGTGGAGGAACTGCATGAACGCACATTTCTTGCATAAACGTAACTATTGTAAGGTCGCGGGTGAGCAAAGTAATTGTTTTAGTTCATCATACATTTCAATCTGCTAAATCATCACCTTTTGCAGTTTTTTCTGGGGTTTTTTCTGTGCATCTATATTTCAGTTTGTATTTAGTACGAAATATATGATTTCACGGGATGACCGTAAAAGTAATAAAAAAATGAAGTTGAAAAAATAAGTACAAAAAAAGATACTTCATAGCTAACTTAGCTAGAAGAATACTAAAGATACGCAGAAATATTTGTACGCCTACTGGCAAAACATAGAGATTCCTGAATGTTATACTTTTAAGACCGATTATGTACACCTATGTTCCACAAATAAACATATTCTATTCTATTCTATTCTATTCTACGCTAGAGCTGATATCCCCAAGCTCTTCCGTCTCTTAGATCCCTAGCCATGTTTTTCAATTTTACGTAGACTACTTAATACTGATTTATCGCAAAGTCATCGACTCAAGTGGGAGCGGGCAGGGCATATCGCCCGTAGAACTGGTGGCCGGTGGGGCCAAAAGGTTCTCGATTGGAGTCCACGAACCGAAAGACGCAGTGTAGGTAGACCTCCAACAAGATGGAACGACGAAGTGGTTACGGTTGCGGATAGCGTGGGACCGGTGTGATTGGCGAGTCTTGGGGGAGGCCTATGTTCAGCAGTGGACGTCTTTCGGCTGAAATGATGATGATGATGCTGACTTACTTACTTGTTCTAGGACCCGGATTCGCGACAGTAGTGATTTGCATGACGGGCCAAGTGCTGCGTCTGCTGTCTCCACGGTTTGGCGCGTTGGCTGGCGAGGAAGCTCGTATGAAGGCCAATCTTCGTCACGTGCACGCTTCTATCATCGCTCACGCTGAGGAGGTCGCGTTCTACGGAGGACACAAGGTCAGACATCGTCAATTCGGTATCCTATTATCTCGCCTCATTAGTTTTCCGTTTAATTCTTATTTCGTCTTCTGTACTCGTCTTCGTCTTGTTCGCTATCCGTCACTAATTTTTGGTCAAATTCTGCAACTTGTCTATCTCTTAATATCTTAATTGTCTTATTCGTTTTTCGTCACGGTCTTCCTTGGACTCATTCTTCGTTCTTCCCTTTCGTTTTTGTCTCATTTACTTATTCGCCAAAATTATTTCGATACGTTCGGTGCTGATAAATAAATGTTCGTAAGTAAATGAGCAGAGGCAGACCCAAGAGATGGCGGGACGACCTGGGCGCTTTTCAGCTCGATTAGCAGGTGCATGCCCAGGATAGGGAAGAATGGCGGAGGAAAGGGGAGGCCTTTGCCCAGCAGTGGGACATATTATAGGTTATAAAAAAAAGTAAATGATACAAAAACGTGAGGAAAGAACGACGAATGAGTCCAAGGAAGACCGTGACGAAAAACGAATAAGACTTACAAGTTACAGAATTTGACCAAATTGTTTCAGAAATAAATCACTGTCTGACTAATTTTGATTATGAAGAATTATACATTGTTGTTAAATTAAGGAGTCACTATAGACCCTTGGTCTTGCCGGTGGAAATTTTCCTAACAATTTTTTTAAAATTTTCAATATTTTCCAGGTGGAACTAAACCAGCTCCAAACGGCGTACAAGGAGCTGGTGGCGCAGATGACGTCGGTGTTCAACAAGAAGCTGTGGTACGTGATGCTGGAGCAGTTCTGCATGAAGTACGTGTGGAGCGGCACCGGCATGGTCATGCTGGCGCTGCCGATCCTCACCGCCGCCAGGGTTGACGGTGAGTGGGGGGTTTTATTTTATATATTAAATTCTCGTGTCGCGGTGTTTGTTACCAAATTCCTCCGAAATGGCTCGACCAATTCTCATGAAATTTTGTGTGCATATCGGGTAGGTCTGAGAATCGGCCAACCCAACATCTATTTTTCATACCGCTAAATGTTAAGGGTGGTTCACCCCTTAATTTTTGACGTGACAACGGGGAGGGCTTAATTGGGAGGTGAGGGTTGCGGGGGATGCGGGTGCGGGGGGATGCGTCTATTTGTCCCTCACTTTTCGTTCACCCTTGTCTTAAGATATAAGATCTATAAAGATTTATAATGTCGCAGGTTCCGCAAGCCAGGGCATCAGTGAGCGCACAGAGTACATGACGACGTCGCGGCATCTCCTCAACTCTGCTGCCGATGCCATCGAGAGGCTCATGTCCAGCTACAAGGTAAAATAATTACGTTTTTCTTAAACATGCAATGAAAAATTGTCGTTATGTTCTTGGTCGCGAAGTGTCGTTAATGGAATTTCTTGCGTGGAATACTGTTCCCATCTGTGGGATGAGTCTGCTAGGTATCAGCTGGATGTTTCAGTGACTTGCCTTTCGGTTTTTTATAGGTTGCATTTCGGTGAGTGTGCGGAGGTTTTGCATAACCTGATACCCCCTTCCTCTTTCCGTCACCGAACGACTGGGCGCGGCGAGCAGTTTCACCCTTATGTTGTGATACTTGAGGCCACGAGTCTCCGATAAAATTTGTGTAACCATAGCTACGGGCGGCACTAAAAATTTGATTCACCCAGAAATAATGATTGTGAGATGATGGCTCATGTGAGAATGAGATTGTGTCTCGTGTTGTTGTAAATAAATGTATTTTTTTATTATTGACGTGACAACGTCTAATAAATCGATGAACGCCGGCTGCACGCAAGAAAAAGCATGACTCAGTGTAACGTACATAACGCATTGTCCCGTTACGCTCGAGCCGATGAACGATCGGAGCGAGAGCGCGGCACGAGCGAGCGAAAGGCACAATCGGCAAAAGTATGCAATCATTTCATCAATGTTTTGTTATGATGTTGTCACGTTAAGCTATCGTCCGAAAAAACCGACTTTACAGACAACCGGTTTTTTACACGCTTTATATTAGCTTCTTTTTATTATTTCTTTAAAGGCCTGTTTATTGTCAACAGGAAGTTGTGACCCTAGCCGGTTACGCGGAGCGCGTGTCCGACATGTTGGAAGTGTTCAGCGAGGTGGCGCGTGGCGAGTGCGTGCGCGCAGTGCACGTCACGTCCGGCAAGGACAACCCGAACGCGTTCCAGGTCACCTTCCGGGACAACCGGCCCGTGCCGCAGGGTGAGTGCGGGTCGAAGGGTTGGGCGGGGTCGGGTGGATCGAGTGGGGTGTGTCGGGTCGGGTGGGGAAAGTGGAGTCGAGTGGACCAAGTAGGGCTCGCTGGGTTGTCGTGGTAGAATCTTTGGGACCCCACGGCGCCTACCAACCTCGGCAAGAGGGCAACGTCGGAGTGGTTTTAGTGGGTATACTCGTTTCGTTAGGGGACGGGAGAGAGAGCCCCGCACAACCATCTGGGTCTCCCCGGGCCCGGGAGTACACGTAAAGTGTTTCCACTTCGTTAAAAAAAAATCGCTGGGTTGAGCGGCGTCGGGTGAGCCAGGTGGGATCTGGTAGGTCAAGTAGATTTGGGTGGGTCAAGTGAAGTCGGGTGGAGCAAGTGGGGTCGGGTGGGTCAAGTGGGGCTCGATGGATTTAGTGGCGTCTAGTGGGCCGAATCGGGTCAGGTGGGTCAAGTGTGGTTGGGTAGGTTAATTGTGGTCAGGTGGGTCGAGTGAGTTCAGGTAAAGGTAAGCCAATTGGGGTCGGGTTGGTCAAGAGGGGTCAGATGGATCGAATGGGTTTTTACAAAGTTTAAACAGCCGATGTTGAAAACTTTGGTGTCATGGTGTCATAGCCTAGGGCATGGTGGGTCGTGTGGGCAGGCATGTTGGGTCGTGTGGGGTGGGGTCATGTGGGTCCTTATATTATTCAACTTTTTATTTCCAGGCAAGATAACGTACACGAGCGATCTGTCGATCCACCTCCGGAACGTCCCGATCGTGACGCCGGCGTGCGACGTCGTGGCAAACGGCGTGACGTTGGACATCGCGCCGGGGACGCATCTACTCATAGTCGGACCCAACGGTTGCGGCAAGTCTAGGTAAAATTTACATATTCGGGTATAATTTTACTTTATGCACCAGAGCATTTTCTCAAACATGCTATGAAATATTGACGTTATGTTCCTTATGATAGGCCGCGAAGTGTCACGTTGCAGGTGCGGCTAGACGAGAGGTCGATAATGGAATTTCGTAAAGTGATCTTTTTTTGATTTTATACACGGAGATCACGGCGTCATGGCGTTTAGCCATTAAAAAAAAACTATTAGCAATATTTGCTTTTTGGTTCATTATGACATTCTTCCACTATGCTTATTTAAAAAAAAATATGAATTATCTCCGTCTTTTATTAAATCCGAGTTGGAAATAAAATGAAATAAATAGTAATAAATGTGTTAGTTATATTTTTTATCTACCTAGTTTACTTATAATTGCTCTACAAGTAAATCTTTGATTTTTTTTGGAGTTTTTATTTATTTCATTTCATGTTTGAGAAAAGCTCTATACAAGCCTCTGCCGCGAACAGGGATTATCGGCCTCGTATAACTAGATGGCCTCGTTACCACTCGGCCATCTATAACTACTCGGCCGGCAATCCGCCATGTCGCGGCCACTGCAGTAATGTATTATTATGCAGCATTCTTTCGACACAAAGTACAACTTAACGAGCATGAGAAGTGAAAACTTTATTAACGAGGGGTTTACACGGGTCGATGCTAACTTTGGGGCTTGCGGATTTAGTCTAGCCGAATTGCCATTGAGACATTGACGTACAATAAAACAACTAGACTCCCAATCGCTTAACAAAAGATCCTCAAAAAACGTCCGAGCGGCGTTGTGTGTACGTATACATCAATTTATACAGATAACATTAACAGCATTCATTCAAGTTAACACCTTATTTCGTAGCAGTAATGTTTAATGTCAATTGAATACGATCGTTCGAAGTAGTGACATGACGTCACGCGCTGGAAACCGCCTAAAGAGTAAAGAATGCAGTGGAGTGGTCATGCGAAGCGGAAGCTAGACTGTCTGTCTCTTTTTTTCTCGTGAGTTTGATTACGGTGCGAAAGAGACATATACGAATACGGGTCGAGAAGTGACGTTGTAATCAACGCGCGGTCGAAACACAACTGAACCAAAACTCTGCACAATAGACGCGTGTGCAGACTTTTGCTTCGGACAATTTTTGAGCGTGATTGGGAGTCTAGTTGTTTTATTGTACGTCAATGCATTGAGACTGTCGATTTTAGCCACGCGGCGAAAATCGTGCGGCTTTCGTGTAAATCCCGCATAATTATAAATGTGTGTTCCAGCCTGTTCCGCATAATCTCGGGGCTGTGGCCGGTGCACGGCGGCGCGCTGGCGGTGCCCCGGCCGTGCGCGTGCGCCGCGTGCGCCGACGAGCGCGCGCCGCCCACGCGCTGCGCCTCCCGCCCCATCATGTTCTACATACCGCAACGGTCAGTGCTCTACTGACTATTTTATTTTATTTATTTATTTATTTATTTCGGGCCACAAGACCCATATAAGAATTTAAAATTTGATACAGCCAATATAATGCAATAGAAATTAATTAAAGCAAATACATTAAATCAAAACATTAAATAAAATTTAAACTTAAAATTATACTATAGACATCAATTCAATAAAAATAAAAAAAAAATAAAAAAATATATTCAAATTAAAATTTAAAATTAGACATTAGACACAAATTAAATTAACAAAACATTCAGAATAATAAAATATGAACTAGGAGATAAAATATATACGATGTCAAAACCAATAAAATAAAAATACTTAGACTAACCTATTCCACTAACATGCCTGGCACAGCAGTGCCTAATGTACGGGCAGTCCAGTCTATCAGCTATCATCGCCAGGACGGTGTTGGCGCTGGCCCGCACTCTGCGCACTAGCGACGCGGCGCGCTCGCGTATGATGGTGTGGAAACAGGCAGCGCGCGCCTCGGCGAACATGCCCGAGGCACTACAGTAGCGTGGCAACCCCATCACCGCCCTGAACGCGTTATTAAACTGTACACGGAGGGCACTGTATGATTTCAGTGACTATGATGATGATGATGACTGTGGTGATGATGATGATGATGATGGTGCTGATGATGATTTGATGATGATGATGATGATGATTGTGTTGATGATAATGATGATGATGTTGATGATGATGGTGATGATTATGATGGTGAAGGTGACAATGACGATGCAGTCGTTGCTAATGAGGGTAATGATAATGAGAATGACATTCGTCTAACTTAATCTTCTGTTATGTTACTACGTAAGTAGTAAATCAGTAAAACTTTGAAAACAGGCTCTGTTTAATAGAATCTTTTGTAGTCTAATCGGGTAAAGCTTTATTTCAAAAGACAAAATAACCTTTGAAAGTGACATACACAAAAATAAGAACTTCTTATTAAAATTAAAACTAGGCTAATTCTCAATAGCAAGTAACAAATTTATAGAAGCGTAACATTAGAGGCTGAAAAGGGGAACTCGGCCATGCAGTAAGTCACTTAAAAAAAAAAGTTAATCAATTTGACATTTATGATTCCCACAGACCATACATGTCGATGGGCTCCCTAATCGACCAAGTGACGTATCCAGCGCGAGTGTCCCCGAACGACCAAGAAGCCTTCGACCGCGCCGCACGCATACTGAAGGTCGTGCGGCTTGACGCATGCGCCGCGCGGCACGGCGGCCTCAGAGCCGTCCGGGACTGGCGGGCGACGCTCAGCGGCGGGGAGAAACAACGCATGGCCATGGCGAGGATGTTCTACCACAGGTAACAGATGGCGCTGATGTTAAATTAGCAAGTGTGTTACCACAGCTACCTAGATGGCGCTCTTGTCAAGCTAGCGAAGATTTTCTATTATAATCAACAGATGATACTAGTATAGGGATGTTGACACCACCAGTCAACTGACGTACTTTTTATGAGCTGTCAAAACACAATTTTCCCATAGAGTTTGAATGGGAATAGCAACTTATGACGTCACTTGTTCGCCAACTCAATCAACTAACTATCTATTTGTTTTAAAGCGACAAAAAAATCTAATTTTGCAGTTACTTAATCGAAAATTAATCTGGTTTTCAGGGCTAAAATAAAGCGTTTTTTTTTTCTGGAGTTGTGTCTTCGAATTATTTTTTAATGGCGTCAACATCACTATTGTATCGAGTCTCGTGTCACCACTAGGTGATAAAGTGATTTAGAACATGACGTGACAAGCGTCGTAGCAGTTCTGTTATACGAAGACTACTTCGTATAACAGAACGGGTATGTATTACAATACCGAAGTACGAAAGACCGAATGTATTAAAACATCGAATGGGTCAAAAGACCGACACGATTTTTTTCTGAAACCGTTAACTTTTTAAGATTATTATAAAACAAACCTAACCTAACCTAATGGGTTCTGTATGATGCCGTTTTAATAAATTCTGAAAAGTTTACTGTTTCAGAAAAAAATCGTGTCGGTCTTTTGACCCATTCCATGTTTTAATACGTTCGGTCTTTCGTACTTCGGTATTGTAATACATACCCAACAGAACTGCTACGACGCTCGAGTAGCTACCGCTTGTCACGTCGTGTTCTAAATCACTTTATCGCAATTTCTTAAGTCGGATGCATGAATTGCAACTTCTGTCACTATTTCTGTGGAGTTTGGTCATTTGACATAAAATCTGTCCGGAGAGAGATTTCTCTAACGTGGCCACTCAGCGGAATATCTAGAAGTGCTGGGACTTGACGCATGCATCACAACGCACGGCGGGCTCAGAGCCGTCAGCGGTGCAGAAAAATAAGTTTTTGTTAATAATTTCATTTTCAATGCAAGCTTTTCGCTGACTGTACTTTTTGTAGCATTGTCATCCAACTTACATAAGTATACCAAATTTCAAGTAAATCCGACCACTGGAAGTCCAAGATTTGACCCGTACATACATATATACATAAAGTAAAATTACATAAAGTTTACCACTGACAGATGGTTTGCCTTCATTTCATATTCAACTTTAACGACCTACAAATAAAGCCAATTTTAGAATGCTGTTACCCACGCTTGCAGATTTTGTAATAGCTACTTTATTTGTATGGTGTTAAAGTTGGAAATGAAATGAAGGCAAGCCATCAGTCAGTGGTAAACTAAAAGTAAATGTATTGTACATTGCGTGTTAAATAAAAAGCTTTTAACAATACAAGACGAGTACGTTCTGAAATAGATATCTAGATGGCGCTATTCTTAAACTAAAGATGTTCTGCCACAGTTAACAGATGTCGTTAGTGTCTATTAGATTGTCATTTTAACTTAAAATTGGTATTCTTTGACAGGCCGGTATACGCTTTGCTGGATGAGTGCACAAGCGCCGTTTCCATGGAAACCGAGGTGGTGATGTACGAAGAGGCCGTTAAGGAAGGCATCACGCTGCTTTCTATCACGCATAGGCCTAGTGTGTGGTGAGTATTAGTACTAGTAGACAAACCGACCTATGTCCCACCGCGGAGCCTTTTATCTATAAGAGTTGTCCTATTCTTAAATATGCTACTGCAAACTTATATTCAAAAAATACAATTTGTTTCAGTGAAAACAAAAGTTAATTTATCGAGAACTATACATTCTTTGCCTCCGTCACATTTTGGACATGAACATTGCAATCATTAGTACGATTCCTTTTAGGCATTTTTTCATTCATTCTCTTCTTTTAGTTACCGATCTACCGTTCCAACTTGATTATTATAATTTTCATTTGTCTTAAAATCGAATTAAGTATTAGAGTCGTTTTCAAAAAATGAGTACATAGTTAAGGGCTTAATAATAACAAAATCACGATCGCTTCCTTTGTGTAACGAAAGTTAATCATACAAAATATATGGGTAACTTTCGTAACACAAAGGAATCAATTAAGTTTTGTTACATTTTTTTGAAAACGACTCATTACATCTTTTGTTCAACATTATAGTAGCGGCGTCGAGTGATGGCACTTTTGACAGCTGACAATAACACTCCATTTTAGTATCGTAAAAATTTCAGTCAAGTGCGAGTTTTTCAGACAATTTTTATTTTAATCCGATTCATTTAAATCACTATTACTCCATAAATAACAATCGTGACTGCTATCATCTACTACGTTAATTATGACTGCATTGTGTAAAATATTTTCTGCGTTTACTTATAGCAGTTTCTTAGTCTTCCCTTATTTGTGGCACGGTACTATTTAACACCCGTTACCAGTCTGCTTTAGTGGCATTTAACGTTAACATGTTCAATTGTTTTTGTTAGTTATAACAAGGATGATATAGACTGTATTAGCAATCGCCATAGTACAGATCGGCCGCGGAAAAATAGTTCGATTATTAAATCTAGATGGCGCTGACATATAGCCCGAGGTTTTGAAAGCAAATCAATAAGACTATTTCAGATTTCAGCGCCATCTAGATTTAATAATCGAACTATTTTTCTGCGAACGATCTCTACTATGGCGATTGCTAATCCAGTCTATATCATCCTTGGTTATAATTAAAACGATGAAAGCTAGAGTGCGAACAAATAAAAACAATCTCTAGAAGAAGATAAAATTACGAAATGCGTTTTGGTAAATTTTATTACAATCCTAGTGTAGGTACATCACTATTCCAGCACCTGCGACGATGAAGTTTGACATTTGTCCTTTTTTAGGGAACTTCATGAGCGAGTAAACGTCAAAAGTGCCACCACTCGATGCCGCTACTTTACAATACGTTTACTTTTAGTTTACCACTGACAGATGGCTTGCCTTCATTTCATTTCCAACTTTAACACCATACAAATAAAGTAGCTATTACAAAATCTGCAAACGTGGGTAACAGTATTCTAAAATTGGCTTTATTTGTAGGTCGTAAAAGTTGAATATGAAATGAAGGCAAACCAAACCATCTGTCAGTAGTAAACTTTATGTAATTTTACTGTAAATAGTTATATTTACTACATTAGTTTGTAACATTTATATTACCAATATGCATATTTTCTCCAAATTCAAACTCTCAACAGAATCCCTTTGCTGTGTTGTACATACTCTCCGAAACCTTATTATTTATTGTTTTTTTTATTGTGAGAGGGAGGCAAACGAGCAAGCGGGTCATCTGATGGAAAATGATCACCACCACCCATAAATATCAACAACTCAAAGAGAGTCGCCAATCTGTTGCCGGCCTTTAAAGTAAGTATAAACCCTTCTCTTGAAAGCCCCGATGTCATAGTTGTCTGGAAACACTGCTGCCGGAAGCTGGTTCCGCAGTTTCACCGTATACGTGGCAGGAAGTGCCGAAGAAAACCTTTTACACTGACACCAAAATTCTTCCCCAGGAAATACCACTCGTTCGTCCTTGAGTTCGACGGTGCTGGCAACTGGTCGTACCGCCCCCTGGAGAAGGACGCTCCGGCCATCACCCCCGCGGCCCTCCCCGCACTCCCCTCCTCCGTGCCCGCCCCCTCCCTCCCTAGCGACAGCGACAGTAACTAACTGATCACTGAATCACAGGTGAAATGAAGTCAGTGGTCAGTAGAGAGCGGATTTGAAGTAGCGATCTCAATATTTATTATGGATACGACTAGTATATTTATTATTTTTTCTACACACAAAAATAATGTATAAACTTATCGGAACAAAAAAGTAAAAACCTTTTTGGTAGCTTTTTACTGTGCATTGTGCAGAAGAAATATTAAAGAAGAGGAACTTAAAAAAATAAACTATTTCAAAAATTAACAAACGATGTGTTTATTTATTGTCGTCCTAATTTTTGCCGAATATTTACAAAAGCTTCCAAAAAGGTTTTTACTTTTCTGTTCCGACATGTTACATTATTTTTGCGTGTAGAAAAAATAATAAATTGTACCAGTCATATCCATATAAGTATTGATATCGCTACTTCAAATCCGCTCTCTAGTGATCAGTGTGCACACTGCACGGTAGGCAGCTATTTATAAGTGAACTGACGACTGATTTTGCAGGCTAGCGAACGCTGTAAAGTTGCAGTTACATAGGTAACCTATGTGTTAGTTTGTTATAGAATTATTTTTTGAGGTTTACTCCCAACTCTTACGCTATATCGCGTGATAAAACTGTCTTCGTCGCTTGGAATTTAACGCACCGAACATGACCGATCGCAGCGCGAGAACTCCCGAACGCAGTTTCGGTTTCGGTCGTAGTTTCGGCAGGTTTGCCGCCGAAACCGAAACTAAACCTAAACCGAACATTCGGTCGGACACTACTGTCAACTACACTCACGGTCAAATAATTCGGCCCACAGCCCGTCTTTCATACAAACGAGGCCTTTGATGCCTTAGTTCTCCACCAGGGGCTTGTTGCATAACAAAGTACAACTAATATTACAAGCGGAACTCTCGCTTCACTTATATTAACTAGAAAGGGAGTTCCGTTTGTAATATAAGTTGTACTTTGTTATGCAACAGGCCCCAAGGCGGTGCCCCGGTTGAGATCTGATGATGGATATCCAGAGCATCGATAATGGAGGTTCAGAGTTCCCAACATACGCAACTGATTCAACAAGCGGTTCACACCACAGCGAGAGAATTTGTATCAGCACTTAGATTTTCATTAATTTTATTGCCATTTTAGATGTTTTTCTGAACATGTATAATTTCCGTGTTAAAAGCAGATTCAATCAGGTGGGTATCTTAGGAACTCTGAATGTCCTTTATCAATGCTCGGAGTAGCCATCATCAGATCACAGCCAAAGCACCGCCTAGTGGAGAACCAAGACATCAAAGTGACCTCGTTTGTATGAAATATGAACTGTGGGCCGAATATTTTGACCGCGAGTGTATTAAGGCTCCTGTACCACAAGAAGCCATGCACGGCCAACTCTACTTACGCACTACGATCCATTGCCCCTGTCAATTGTGGATAGTTTTAAAAATGTACATAGTTAAGGGCTTAATCAAAACAAAATCGCGATCGCTTCCATTGTGTAACGAAAGTTAGTCGTACAAATTAAGTAAAAATTAAGTTTTGTCCCTTATTTATGTACAATTTTATTGAAAACGGCTCTTGTGTAGTCGGCCAAGAAGTACCTTTACCACCCAAAGGTTCAATGTGTACTCCTTAAAATATCAAAGGCTATTTTCATTTACAAGCCTTATAGCTTTTCCAATGATATAGGTACTGTCATAAAAAACGGTAAAGCACTTACTTGGTAGACTAACACAATACCGATGGCCTGTATTGAATTGACACATTGTGTACTGAGGGCTACGCTGACAACTGACAATCGGTGTCGAATTATGATCAGTCAGAACTGACGAGTTCATTCATCATTTAACTGAAGGTCAGCAAACTGATCATCTCACCAGTGTAATTAGATGATGGAAATAAAATTATGAATAGAAAAATATTCGGGACCCGATTTAAATGCTATGAAAAGGTAGCTTTTGATTAAATTTTTGACAAAAACGTAATTTTCACGGTCGTATTAACCATATCGAGATAGAAGAAAAGAGTTCAGCAATTTGTAGGTAGACCGAGTGTGTAACATTTTGCGTTGGTACTTTGACGTCACGGGTGTAATTTAGTGATGGAAAACACAAGCCGCGCGAAAACAATTCAAAAGCATCGATTCACAGATCGATTAGAATACGGCACCGATCAATAGTCGAATAAGCTGTACTGAATACTCGTCGGTACTTTGATGGGCCAGTAAAGGTGTCCTCGTGGAAATGTATAGAACAAATCTGGCTGTTTTTTGTAGGATACCATTTTTTACGACCAGTTGCTTCAATCCATTCATTTTTAATATGAGGGTCATTCGGAAAACTATAATAAAATTGCAATATAGAAGTAACCATAACCTGTTTGTTACTAATATTTTGCTTTGCACTGCGTACATTATACTATGTAATATTTTAAAAACGTAATTATCATTTGCTCTGCTTTCTAAATCGATTTTATTCGAGTAAGAAAATCGCAGTGTAGGTCTGTACAGCACTATTCTTACTTTTGACAGAAAAAATGAGAAATCGACCTAAAACGTGACTCGGCAGTTTGAATAGCATTTATTTCTACATCGCTGGATTTAAACGCACGCCAAGACTGGCTCGTCAAATTAAATCCGCAATGGAAAACTAGCGTGGACACAATCGCCCGCTACTGTTTTGATGAAAATAATAAAATAAATTGTTTTTTAATTAATAACAGATATTTTAGGACAAATGGTACTTACCGATGAAAGGATATACCTCGATTAACAGCTCCAACTTTATTAGTAATGTTTGAACAGTTAATTATTGAACAACGAGTCATTTTGTTTTTAAAACTTGATGTCGCACGCAGACCGCGGTCCGGAGCAGATTGAGCCGCCGAGGCGACTTTTCGCCACGCGAGGTATACACTCTTTTCTTCTATCTCGATATATTTCTGTGTCGCCTTCATTTCAACGTGCTAGAAAAAAAACGGATATTTGATAAGAGATATTCAAATCACAAGTCTTAGATTAAGACCTGGGTATGTTAATATACTTGTGTTATTAAACTGTGTTAGTAGGTACCTTTTTAATTATACCAATTTACTTGTTATTTATAACTTTTAAGTTTCGGGTGATAGGGTGGTGACAAAATATTTTCTCTATGTATAAGATGCTCAAGTTTATTTAAGAAAAACAATGTCCTCGCCGTTTTGTGTATTTTTTTTTTATAAAGTTGCCACCCAATAAAAAAAGAAAGATATTTTTATACGAGATTATATTCGTAATGGCTGTAATGTTTTATAAGTGTTTTTTTTTTATGTTTAGGCTAGGAAGTATTATTGAGAGATTTTTAACTATTGTTTTGTTTACCACGAATATGATTAACTGCGTAACTTTTACTGCGCTGAACTTTGAAATTTAGTTGAAATTATTTTGTGTTTACTAGAGACTATAGAGATGTTATGTTCTAACGCGCTCGCAATCATAATCAAATTTACCATACGGGTCGTTTAAAAAAAGTACATAGTTAAGGGCTTAATGAAAACAAAAATCACGATCGCTTCCTTTGTGTAACGAAAGTTAATCATACAAAGTATACGGGTAACTTTCGTTACACAAAGGAATTAATTAAGATTTGTTTTAATTTCCTTTAATTGTGCACATTTTTATAAAAAAGACTCATACCTTCTACAGCTATACACTGTTTGATAAATAGAAATAATGATTTTGAATGTGACTATCTTCGCGTTAGACTATAAGGCGGGCTTGCGCAGACCTGGGTTAGCTACTTAACTCCGAGTTAACTGCTATCCCAGGGTTAACAAGTGTCAAAATGTATGGAACTGTCATTCGTAACCCAGGGTTATCGATTAAATTTTTAACCCTGAACTGTGCAAGTGGCCCTAAGAGTCTTAATTCTATGCAATGCTCTTAACCCCTCGTATGCGGGAAGTGAAAAAAATCGTGCATTCTAGTCTGAACTGTTTCATATAAATCCAATTATACAGATTAAAAAAATACAAAAAGAATGCCTTAAATTGGACACGGATCGTGTCAAGCTTACGAAGGTTTAAGAAACCGACCAGGTGACTGATTTTTTAAATGGCTTCTATCGAAAATATAATTTGAAAGTAATGAAAAATTGTGCTGAACTCGGAACATGACGTACTTTTGAAGAGCTTTCTTAGTAACACATGCACAACGATCATGTAATAGTTTAAAGAAAAATCCCAATAAAAAATCTCAAAATGAAGGCAATTACGAAATGCGTTTCAGTAAATTACAGTCCGCGTCAGTACATCACTGGTCTGGTACCTGCAACAATGAAGTTTGACATCTATTCCTTTGTATTTGCTGTCAATGTTTAGGGAACTTCATGAGCCAGCAAACGTCAAAAGTGGCACCACTTTAGTCGCTACTTTAGTATATCGTAACACACAAAAGTGGCACCACTTTAGTCGCTACTTTAGTATATCGTAACACACAAAAGTGGCACCACTTTAGTCGCTACTTTAGTATATCGTAACACACAAAAGTGGCACCACTTTAGTCGCTACTTTAGTATATCGTAACACACAAAAGTGGCACCACTTTAGTCGCTACTTTAGTATATCGTAACACACAAAAGTGGCACCACTTTAGTCGCTACTTTAGTATATCGTAACACACAAGGGACACGGTTGGAACGCTTCACGGATTTCTTGTTCTTATTCACGCTTTGAACGCCGCGGTGGCCTAGTGGTTTGACCTATGGCCTCTCAAGCAGAGGGTCGTGGGTTCAAATCCCGGCTCGCACCTCCGAGTTTTTCGGAAATTATGTGCGAAATTACATTTGTAATTTACCATGAGCTTTACGGCGAAGGGAAACATCGTGAGGAAACCTGCATATTCACCTGCGAATAAATTCAATGGTGTGTGTGAAGTTCCCGATCCGCACTGGGCCCGCGTGGGAACTACGGCCCATGCCCTCTCATTCTGAGAGACCTGTGCTGTATATAGGCTGGGATGATGATTATGATGATGATTCTTTTTCACGGTCCTACACATTTTCGAGTGTAGGTAGTTATTTCAAAAATCAGTCTCAATTTATCAATCTTTTTCGTTATATTTTTGGTTGGTTTTGTAATTGACATATCGGAAGTTATGGACGTAACTTAACGCTATCTATTGTAATGTTTTATTTATACGCATCATTAGGATGTGTATACTTGTATAGTGTAAATAATTAGTTTTAGGTAAGTAACTTAAGTGGGTTATTATTAAGAAATAAACGGTGTTTTTATAACTAACTAGTCTTTTATTCATCTTGCGTTAATTATTAGTGGATTATAAAAAAAATATTATGAGTTTCAGTATCGGCAAAATAAACATCGGTAGTAAAAAGTCACCAGGAACTTTTTATCATGATAAAGGAAAATTGGTAAAACCAAAAACAATGTCTCATTTATTTCTGACCTTGTTGAGTATTAGCACAAAGTCGTTTTGCAATTTAGTCAAATTGAAAATTGTCAAAGGTCATTAAAACTTTCGTAACACAAAGGAAACGATCGTGATTTTGTTTTGATTGAGCCCTTAAGAGGATACGATGGGCACCTTATCTCCATACAAACGTAGTCCCCTGTTTCCTCCCTGGATAATGGCTTTAGAGACAATTTTTTTTTACTGTGTAATCTAATCTGTATCTACCACAGCTATGCCCTATGTTTCGTTTTTTTCCGTATTTCAATTAACATAAGAAATATGAGCTTTCAAAAACTGAAAAAATTGCCCAATTTCAACGTCATTTTCAGACACTCGTCAGAAAAGAATCCTTCATGTAAACAAAAAAAGGAAAACATACGGGCATAGCTAAATCTGTCCTCTAATTATTTAAAAAAAAATAATTTTATTGGTCCAGTTTTCGAGAAGAAAACAGGGGACTACGAAATGCTGTTTTGATCAATTTTACGCGCCTATTAACGGTCTGAGCTGCAGTTGTCCCGCTCTCGCTGTAATGACACGGAGGGGTTCGGGCGAGACAGACATTTCATTAAAATACCTATTTCTCAAAAGTCTCTCAGCCATCGTACAGTCGAGTTCTCCAATATCTGTACAGCCAACCGTTCATAAATATATAAACATGAACCTTATGTTACGGTAATAAGGTCTATGTACAGATATTTATGAACGGTTGGCTGTACAGATATTGGAGAACTCGACTGTACCCTCTTAACTATGTACATTTTTTTTGAAATCGACTCAAACATCCTATTGATAATTATTGACAATTAATTGGCGTTAACTAACAATGAACCATAAACTTGAGACACGCCGAAGCCCTGGACATAAACTACCCCGCTATTAGCCACATCTGGTCATCGGTACAAAGACAGTTTCGGCAAAAGTTCACGATTATTGTTTACAGATTCTCGTGTACCTAAAGTAATTTGTTATATGATGATATTGTTTAAGAATACGTTTTTGAGGGTCTTTTGTAACGGAGAAAGTCTAAACAAAGACTTAGGCTCTTCGTACACAAGGCTACGCGAATATTCGATACCCGATGATTGTCGCCTCTATGCCTACGACTACCGCAGTACAAACTTATAGAGGTTCGTACACAAGCACGCGTGTCGATGACGACGACGTGTGTACGAACCTCTATGATTCTGTACTGCGGTACTCGCATAGATAGGCCGTGGTGGTCTAGTAGATTCTGTGCTAGTAGTTTGACCTATGGCCTCTCAAGCAGAGGGTCATGGGTTCACATCCACGGACCGGAAGACGCAGTATAGGTAGGCCTCCAACAAGGTGGAGCGACGACTTGGTAAAGGTAGCATCGCGTTGGATGCGGACGGCACGGGACCGATCTGTTTGGCGAGCCTTGGGGGAGGCCTATGTTCAGAATTGGACGTCTTTCGGCTGAAATGATGATGACGATCGATGATATAACGAATAAACTTAAAAACTGCTGGACCGATGTCCAAAATTTCTTTTGCCGTTAGAAAGCTACATTATCACTGAGTGACGTATTCTATTTTTTACCGCGGGAAGTTTTCGTATTTAAAGCGGACAAAGGCAATGCCACTGCGGTGATGGACTCTAATGATTATGAGGATACAATAAGGATATTGCTGGATGACGTCCCCGGCCTATGTTCAGCAGTGGACGTCTATCGGCTGAAATGATGATGATGATCAAAGATTTGCGTAACCTTGTGTACGAAGGGCCTTAGAGTTGGTATTTACAAAGGTGGTGAGGAGCATGCACATCTGGCAATAGATACGATTCCCTGACTAAAATTACTTTATTGGCTCGCTCTGAGATTCCCCACAGCAATTTACGCACAATGAGTGTAATAAAATAAAGTATCATTTTCATTTTTATTAGCTATATTATTTGGGAAGACAAACCACGTGCGATATACATTGATGTACAATGTACAAACTGTGATTGATTAACATCCGTTACACGCACTCTTACAAAATACTACAGCGGCATACAAAACGATCAAAATTTTGATAAAACACCTATGTGCTTATTAAGTATACCTACACCGTGTTTTTTTTTTATTTCCATTAACTTTAAGGGAAGATTATTCAGGCCAAATAGAGTTAATTTCTCGAAGAAACTAGTGTCTTAACTTTTACTATTTTTGAGATATTCAATTATTAAATGTAATGGCTTAACCAGTGAAAAGGTTTTTCATTAACCCGTCACGCGTCCCAGAGACTAGGTTAGTCCCTAACTTTAAGTCACTTTAACTTTCAGTCCTATTGTTATTTATCTTTTTAATTTCGTCAGTAAAGAGTTTTCCATTCATATCTATTCGCTACAAGTAGATTATTTACATACTTTTTCATTTATTATGTGTCACATCAATGTCATAATCGTAAACATTGGTATTGTATCCATGGACTTAATACCTAACCAGGACTGAGTACTTCGACAAAAAAGTGAGGCCGTAAAAAAAATAACTAGTGGATTGCATCTCGTTCTAATTGGTACAATTGGTCTAACAAGGTAGGTACTGTTGCCCGGGCGTAGGGTATCACACTGTCAGATTCTGGGTGACCACCAAATAATCAAATTATTATATTTACCATCCTTATTAATACGAGTACGTAGGTACTATAATTATATTTTATTTTATTATATTATAATTATATTTATTTAATTTGTCTGACGTAAGTCGCGCAGTATGCTGTCCCGCACACCTTACTGGCTCTGCAGGAAACCAGCGCCGTTGACAACGCTATAGTCGTGCCAACGGCATTGCTGAGTGGAGACCATTTCGGCTTCACATCCTTATTTGTTTGTTTTTGTATTCATTCTCATTTTGTAAATTATTTTTTTGTTGTGATGTGTTGTCTGAATAAACGTATTTCTATTCTATTCTATTCTATTCTATTCTAATTAGGGTGATCGATCAAGTACTGGTGCGAGAGGGACACAATCCACTAGTTTCTCTAGTTTGTATGTAATCTCTCGGACCGCTGTCTCTAGTTGCCATTATGAAACTGTATGGCTTGGTAATATGGGTCACTTTTGATTTACTAATAAAAGTTAGTACTCAGTCCTGGTTAGGTATTAAGTCCATGATTGTATCAATAAACGGAAAATGCAGCGATATATATATTTTTTTTTCGATTAAAACAAAAATCAATATACCATGTAGTTAATATACCAAGTTTCTGTTAATGTACCGAACAACGTTTAGAATTTAATGGAAATAGAAAAAACATGGTGTACTTATATGTATATCGTTGGTCGAATTTTGTCGTTTTTTACGTCATAAATCGAAAGAAAGATCGAATTCGTAATGAAGTGATCCGACAGAGAACCAAAGTTATCGACATAGCCCACCGCATTAGCACGCTGAAGTGGCAATGGGCAGGCCATATAACCCGAAGAACCGATAACCGTTGGGGTAGACGAGTTCTTGAGTGGAGACCACGGATCGGCAAACGTAGCGTGGGAGGTCCTCAGACTCGGTGGAGCGATGATCTTCGCAAGGCGGCTGGCAACAGCTGGATGAGAGTGGCCGAGGATCGTGCTCAGTGGCGTGCCATGGGAGAGGCCTATGTCCAGCAGTGGACGAACATAGGCTGATGATGATGATGATGACGTCATAGACCTATGGCTGTTCTTGCTGTGTTTGGTAAAGTTTTCGAGATGATTCTTAACCGGTGTATAGGCCTGCAGATATCTGACCGTTTGCACGATAGTCAACACGGCTTTCGCAGGGCTAGGTCGACCACTACGAATCTTTTTGCCTTCGCCGACTACGTTTGTAGTGAGATGGATGCTGGACGCCAAGTCGACGCTGCTTACTTTGATTTTAGGAAGGCTTTCGACTTGGTGGATAACGATATTCTGTTGGAAAAGCTAGCGATATTTGGGTTCACGCCGAAACTTTTAAATCTATTTGCAAGTTACTTGGCTGATCGGCAGCAATATGTGAGAGTGGGTGGTTTTGAATCTGTGAATTACTGTACTCTCTCTGGGGTGAGTCAGGGCAGTACCTTAGGGCCTACGCTGTTTCTGATCATGGTGAATGACCTTCCCGATGCGGTCCGTAATGCTGAGTGTCTTCTTTTTGCTGATGACCTTAAATTATTCCGAGGCATCAGTAGTGCGGTGGATAGCATGTCATTGCAGAGTGACATTGATGCTGTTATGGAATGGAGCGTGTTAAATCAACTTTGTTTTAATATAGTAAAGTGCAAGATGATCACATTTTCACGCAAACGTTCTCCGCTTCGGGTCGACTACTGCTTGGCTGGTTCCACCTTGGAGAGAGTAGAGGAAGTTAGAGACCTTGGCTTAATTTTGGATGATAAATTTGACTTTCACAAACACATAATAAATATTTGCAAGAAGGCAAGTAAAGTCTTGGGATTTGTTATGAGGGTATCCAAGCAATTGCAAATCCAAGCAATCCAAGCAATTGTAAAACATATAATAATTCATTTTTTGAACTAGATATTTTTAATCTTTCACTTAGCAGGTTTAAAGGTTCTCTGTCAAAACTTTAGATTTATACATATATTTAGACATACTATTTATTTAACGCCCGTTCCACTTTTTCTCATTTTTGGCTGTTTGTATTTTTACGTGTTACTTCATTAGCATAAATTAACTGTGGCATATTTGCTGGCCTATGTATTACTTAAGTTTTTCTAAGTTTACTCATTATATTGTGCCGTTTTTTGCCCAAATAAACATTAAACATTAAACATTAAACAATTTCATGTTGGTTTTTTTTTTTTTTTTTATGATATAGGGGGCAAACGAGCAGACGGATCGCCTGATGGTAAACGATTACCGTCGCCCAATGGTGTCGCTAAGGTCCTCTACAGTGCTTATGTCCGTAGCAAGTTGGAGTATGGGGCTGTTGTGTGGGATCCTTATGAGGACAAATACGCAGTCATTATTGAAAAGCTGCAACGTAAATTTGCTCGCTGGTTATATAATAAATCCTATGGATATTATCCCTATCTTTACCCCTCCGCATTTGTTTTGGGTATGGTTGGTCTTGAAACACTTGAGATGAGAAGGAGGCTTCTTTTGCTCACCTTCTACCTATCAGTTGTACACCACCGAGTGAATAGTCCAACATTATTAGAGAAAATTGGGTTGATAGTGCCGAAGAGACTGCCTCGGGACGCGGCGGGGGCCGTGGCGCCGCGCCGCCGGCCGCGCCTGCTGAGCGTGCCATGCTGCCGCACGGTCTACGCGAAGCAAGCGCCTACTATGCGTGCTCTTTCGCTACTTAATTCTATGCTCGCTCAGCACGCTGACGCTGACATGTTCGCTGATCGCTTTGCCTGCCTCTGTGGTATTGCAAGGCAATTTCTGTTTACCTAAACATTGTTTTTTTTTTGTTTCTCTTTAGATTGACATTAATTTAATTCCGTTTCATAAGTTTTTCTATTGTGCACTGACATTGTTTGTTATTATTAAGAATTTGACTCTAGTATGTAAGTGACTTGGTGTTAAACTGTAAACTTGCACTATTAATTGAATGAATAAATAAATAAATAAATAAATAGGCAGCGGCATGTGGTCGCCGAGTAGCAGACCGATTAACATCATAATTATTATTTCTGAGTTAATTTTATCCAAGTTGAAATTGTCTGAACCAGCTACGTAGCCTTACTAGAATGGTAACGACCTTGTATCTACGCTATCAGTGGACCGGCGCCCGCACAAGCACGTGGCGACCAAGTGACTCGGAACAATAGGAGATTGTTGCTGAGCTAGAGACGTATGCTGGTTCACTAAACAAGGGCTAAATTCAGGAACGGCCCAACACGGTTTGCGAGCGGTAATTCGATCGTTTGCGAGAGGACAGGGATGAACTGCTATTCAGGAACGCCAAAAATCACTGGTTTGCGAGAGGTTTGACTGAGCTTGGGATGAGCTTTATTCCCAGTATCTAGGAAAGTAAGGCTCATCCCAAGCTTAGCCGGGTATTTACCTTAACTAAGTTTTAACTCATTCTGATCGGTTACCGTCAAGGACAAAGCTACCTCTATAACAGGCTAAAGATACAGGCCCCCAGAGCTACAGCGCCCCGAATTATTAGCAAAAAATTGCCGCAATTAGGTGAAAAGGGGCCAACAAAATTGGATATAGAGTCCCGTGTAAAAATAACTTTTGTTGTTTTATATATCTATTTGTTACCCACTGAATACATCAAATAAACAAATAATTAATCTTACTAATATTATAGACGGGAAAATCTGTCTGGATGGGTGTACGGATATTTTTTACTTTTTCACGCTAAAACGGTTTGGCGGATTCTGATGTAATTTGTACACGGATACCTTGCACTCACTTGCTTTGTGCAATTATGGTTAGCTATTTATTTATTTATTACAATCAAATTTATTCCTTAAGACAATAATGACATTGTTTGAAATCACTTGTCAATTTGTTGTCCAATTGCAATGACAGCAAATGCAAAAAAGCAGCTGAATGGTTATAGCTTGGACTAACATAGTTGATACTTTCTATGTCGGAAGACTGCATAGTTCCCGCGGTGTAGCGTAGCGATAAACGTACTGTTCCCAGACAGAGTCCCGGGCAACAGCTAGTTATT
Source organism: Archips crataeganus (assembly GCA_947859365.1). Lineage (NCBI taxonomy): Eukaryota > Metazoa > Arthropoda > Insecta > Lepidoptera > Tortricidae > Archips > Archips crataeganus. The sequence goes on along the minus strand of OX402070.1, from coordinate 1,367,760 downwards.
AATATTGTTATGACAAACAACCTAGTGCCTACTAAAGACCTAGGGCAAACAATAACTTTCACAGGTCAAGGCTTCGCCGTCCTTTGCCAGGTCGTCGACCAGCCGATAACTTTGTTTTTCAAATTAAAAGCTAAAATAGTAAAGATTTATCTGGTAGGAACAATTATAGAATTGCTAGAAGATGATTAATGTCAAGTAAACAATAAATAGGCAAGTGTTGATCAAACGTCGGTTGTTCTGATTTTGAGGGGATCCTATCGATGTTTAGAAAATTTTATTTCCGAAGGTTTAGAATCCCGAAAACTTGATTTGTCCGAAAGCATTTTTTCTGAAACTGTAAATATTTCAGAATTTATTTCAGGACCATCGTGTAGAACCCTTTAGGTTAGGTTAGAGTTGTTTTAGTCGGATAAATGAAGCATTCGGGATTTTAAATATTCGGAAAAAAATAATTCTAAATTTTGATAGGAAACCGATTTTGAGGGTTCCGTAAGTCAAAAAACCGGCCAAGTGCGAGCCGTTCGAGGCCAGCCTGCACACACCTAAGAAGAAATTTAATTGTGTGTGTTAAGTTCTCAATCCCCACTGGGTCCGCGCGGGAACTACGGCCCAAATCCTCTTATTCTGAGCTGAGCGTATACAGGCCGATATGATTATGACCATCCTATCCTCGTATCAGTCCACATGATCCTACAAAATGGTTGTACGTAGTTACTGTATTGACTTGGAGACTAAATTGTTCCGATAGGTATACTTAAGTACTGAGGTATAAATTAAAAACAAACTTTATCAAACAATTGTCTATTTAATAAATATTGCCCCATAGCAACTACGCTTCTAAAACCAGTGACAATACCGTTTCAACTGCAGATATAACTTTGTTCAACACCATACCTACAACCGGGTCTGAAGAGTCAGAGGTCAGAGAGAAATAACTCTTAATTTGATTAAAATTATTAACAGTGAATACTCACTAATTATTTGGAGAATTAGGTAAGACTGAACGAGAGATAACAAGTTCGATTAACTTAGGTAAGTAAGTTTTTTCTATATGTATACAATATAGGCTTGCGTTTGCCACAATCACACCAGATGGAAAGCGAAGATGAGGCCTGCGACGGAGCACGCTTGCCTAGTAAACGCTCATTCACCCCAGACTTGAATTTAGGGGACTAAGGCCGGGGCCGCACTGGTAAGGCGACCAGCGACGCGACGCGACGGCGACTAAATCAAACATAGTTCGAAATATGTGAGCAGCCGCAGCGGCCGCAGCGGCGACGGCGACTAAATCAACTATGTTTGATTTAGTCGCCGTCGCGTCGCGTCGCCGGTCGCCTTACCAGTGCGGCCCCGGCCTAAATGGAAAGAACAGTGCAAAAAAAAAACCGTACAACAACTCTACACACACACGCGCGCGCTGCACGCAGAACTGCTCAAACTCTTTCTCCAGAATGGCTTCTATAGGCAACAGGCTGGAATACAACGAGAGTCGCTTGGCAGCCTGGCTCAACCATGTAAGAGCTGTATGTAAATGTAACTTTATCTACACCCATATAGTAAATCCTCCATTATGCGTTCAAAAACCATAGATAATGACCAGCATTACGACATTGGATTCTATTATGAACACGGCAGTATGTAATTACGATACAGAAAACTGTAACATAATGAGATTTCATACATCATTTTAATACAGTACCGGTGCAGTAGGAGCGCGCAATCACGTCGCGCAGGTCCTCGGGCGCGCAACGCAGATCGTGGGGCAGACATACCTAGTTCTCGTTAGTGCAGGTCATTTCTCAATGGTTTTTTAACGCACCCTAGAGGATTTAATATATAAAAAAATAAAATAAATAAATAAATATTAGGGGACAATCTTACACAAATCGACCTAGTCCCAAACTAAGCAAAGCTTGTACTATGGGTACTAGACGACGATAAACATACTTATATAGATAAATAAATACTTAAATACATAGAAAACATCCATAACTCAGGAACAAATATTCGTGCTCATCACACAAATAAATGCCCTTACCGGGATTTGAACCCAGGACCTCTTGCTTCGTAGGCAGGGTCACTACCAACTAGGCTAAAGCGGTAGGTTATGGATGTACCTAGGTAAAATATTGTATGCAACTGTACGAAATTAGGCCTAAAAACACTCATGTGACCCTTTATGAAATCACACTCGTATTTTAGGACCCGTAGTACGATACAGTTGCATAAAATACTATTCGAATGGTATTTAGTAACGTACTTAGAGCAATATTCATATTTACATAAATGGGTCATATACATACTTACCTATATATCGTAAGAAACAAAAAAATTGTCGCTCATGTGGACATAAAATATGTACCTAAGAGACTCCTAGTCGGCAAACTTAAGATTTATTTAAATGGGCGGATAGTTAGCTAGGCGTGCCACACGCCGATGACAAAAAATATTGGCTAGATCCTTACCTTTTGCCACATCCACATGAGATAAGCGAACAAAAAAATGCGTATGAGTCGCGGAATGAAAAGGTTCGTCACTCTTCGAACTTAACACGTTGACATAGAGTCGAAAAGTGACGAACCTTTTCATTCCGCTACTGTACATGTCTTGAGAAATTACTGGCATACCCTACTCGTAGTTCGAAGGGTTGCCAGACTTAGGTGGCAATAGACGGGGCGGGGCATATTGCTCGTAGAAGAACAGACGGCCGATGGGGCAGTAAGGTTACCTATAGAATGGCGCGCAGACCAAAAGACGTGGTTTGAGAAGGCCCCAACAAGGCGGACTGATGATCTGGTAAACGTCACAGGAACCATTTGCATGCGCCCAGCGCAGAATTCCACAATTGGGGGAGAAATCGGTGAATACACAAAAAAAAACATTCGAATGAACTCAAAGAATCGCCAGACCCAAGTGTCAGTGGGCAGGGCACATCGCTCGTAGAACTGATGGCCGATGGGGCAAAATGGTTCTTGAGCGGCGTCCACGGACCGGAAGACGCAGTGTAGGTAGGCCTCCAACAAGATAGAGCGACGACCTGGTTAAGGTTGCAGGATCGTGCTGGATACGGATGGCACGGGACCGATCTGTTTGGCGAGCCTTGGGGGAGGCCTATGCTTAGCAGTGGACGTCTTTCGGCTGAAGTGAATGAAATGATTCGAAAGAGATAGTCCTGAGATGGTGCTATTGGCATCTAGTCAAGATCTGATGATGGGATTAAAGGGAAATCGAGGGCAACCCTCAAATATAGGCACACCTATAACGAGTTTGGCATTTTGTCCCGTAGAAATTTCCAAAAATGCTGGAACGAAACTGAACCGATAGAGAACCGACAAGAAGCCGGCGCAGATGCGTTTGCGCATCAGCATTAGTTTGACAAGTTGCTATGACAACAGCCGGTAACTGCATTCTTGTTTGATATCGACGCGATAATAACAATAATCTATCGAGTGCGGATGTGGCAGTTTATGAATGACAAAACCGCCAGCTAAGGTAAATATAGCCGTCTCGCGCAATACGATCCCGATTTTCGTTAACTATTGCATCACATATTATAACTTCCTGTACAGGACACTGTGATTTTTGTGACACCTTTAAAGCTACTGGGCTTACAAAACCTTATAGTTGATTGAAACATTATCCCTTGGAGTATAAAAGTGCGTTTTCAGGGAGCCAAAATGGCAAAACGGAACCCTTGTAGTTTCGCCATGTCTGTCTGGCCGTCGGTCTGTTTGTCCGTCCATCCATGGCTCTGATTAGAGAGTATTAGTTATATAGAAAGCTGTAATTTTGCATGGTTATAACCATATATGTAACAATTATGCAAACAGAGTAGTAAAATAAAATGTAGACATTTTATTTTAGGGTAAGTAGGTAGGTACTCGTATCTCCCGTAGAAGTAAAGTGGGGGTGTTATTTTCTTTTCTAACCCGGTAGCGTGGGGTATCGTTAGTTAGCGCAGCGTATTGAGGGGTAGCGTTATCTTTAAAGTGTAAATTTTTGTTAAAGTCGAGGCCCCCCCCTTAAAGCCTTAAACTGTTAGTTTGAAAATTTTGAAATTCCTTCTCCGTCTGAAATTGTCAGCTACTCCGCCGAAAAGAGCGCAGCACTTAAATTTAAGACGAAAGCTCATGGTAGTCATGGTATATATCAAATGTAACTTCGTATATAAATTCTGTCAGCAGCAGAAGCTGCAGAAGTGGATGAACCAGTTACGGTGCTCATATTGACGCACGACTCTACCGCCAAGGTAATACTAGTAAAGGGGTGTGTATCATTTTGAGCTCTACCACCGCTCTGCCACTTCTGTTGCTGACTGTACGAGGCCAGGCTCGAACCCACGATGCCCTAGCTCAAGCCACTAGGCTACCACAACTGGACAGCTGGTTTAAAAAAAAATGTTTATTTCGGACCATTACAAATCCATAGTGCTTCAATTGTTAGTAGGTACACTTCGACTGTTAAGAGGCGAATGGACTCAAACACCCCTTATAACTTAAAAGCATTTACTTTACTTAGACCGACTTGCACAGACCCGAGTTAACGATATGATATAACTCCGAGTTAAGTGCTAACCCAGGGTTAAAAAGTGTCAAAATGTATGAAACTGTCATCCATAACCCAGGTTTAGCGATTTAATTTTTGAACCCTAGACTGTGCAAGTGGCCTTTATTATATATATTGTAATTATTTATTTCATAATCATCATTCCAGCCGTTATAAAGTACCTAGACACGTCCTACTGCATCCCAGAATGAAAGGGCTTGGCCCTTAATTCCGACGCGGGCCCAGTGCGGATAGGCAACTTCACACACACCATTGAATTTCTTCTCAGATTTTATCGCAATGTTTTCCTTCACCGTAAAGCTCCTGCTAAATTTCAAATGCAATTTCGCACATAAATTCCGAAAAACTCATAGGTGCGAGTCCACGAACCCCCCTCTGCTTGAGAGGCCATAGGTTTAAACCACTAGGACACCACGGCTAATATAGTATTTTATGCAACTGTTGTATAAGTGAGGTCTTAAAAGGCGAGTGACGTGAGTTGCGATACGAGCGAATGCGAGTATCGCAATGGAAGACGGCACGAGCCGTTAAGACCAAATTATACACCGTTGCATACAATATTTTTTCTACGACTCGACTCTACTGGTACAGTCGGGTACAGTAGGGTAAAATGGGGTACAGTCGGGTACAGTAGGGTACAGTAGGGTAAAATAGGGTACAGTAGGGTACAGTCGGGTACAGTAGGGTACTGTCGGGTGAAATAGGGTACAGTAGGGTACAGTCGGGTACAGTAGGGTAAAATAGGGTACAGTAGGGTACAGTCGGGTACAGTCGGGTACAGCAGGGTACAGTCAGGTGAAATAGGGTACAGTAGGGTACAGTCGGGTACAGTAGGGTAAAATAGGGTACAGTAGGGTACAGTCGGGTACAGTAGGGTAAAATAGGGTACAGTAGGGTACAGTTGGGTACAGTAGGGTAAAATGGGGTACAGTCGGGTACAGTAGGGTACAGTTGGGTGAAATAGGGTACAGTCGGGTACAGTAGGCTAAAATAGGGTACAGTAGGGTACAGTCGGGCACAGTAGGGTAAAATAGGGTACAGTAGGGTACAGTCAGGTACAGTAGGGTAAAATGGGGTACAGTCGGGTACAGTAGGGTACAGTCGGGTACAGTAGGGTAAAATAGGGTACAGTAGGGTACAGTCGGGTACAGTAGGGTAAAATAGGGTACAGTAGGGTACAGTTGGGTACAGTAGGGTAAAATAGGGTACATTAGGCTACAGTTGGGTACAGTAGGGTGAAATAGGGTATTTTACCCTACGGTACCCGACTGTACCCGACTGTACCCGACTGTACCCTACTGTACCCTCTTTTACCCTACTGTACCCGACTGTACCCTACTGTACCCTATTTTACCCTACTGTACCCGACTGTACTCTACTGTACCCTATTTTACCCTACTGTACCCGACTGTACCCTATTTTACCCTACTGTACCCGACTGTACCCAACTGTACCCTATTTTACCCTACTGTACCCGACTGTACCCTACTGTACCCTATTTTACCCTACTGTACCCGACTGTACCCTACTGTACCCTATTATACCCTACTGTACCCGACTGTACCCGACTGTACCCTATTTTACCCTACTGTACCCGACTGTACCTGACTGTACCCTACTGTACCCTATTTTACCCTACTGTACCCTATTTTACCCTACTGTGCCCGACTGTACTCTACTGCACCCTATTTTACCCTACTGTACCCGACTGTACCCAACTGTACCCTATTTTACCCTACTGTACCCGACTGTACCCAACTGTACCCTATTTTACCCTACTGTACCCTATTTTAGCCCTACTGTACCCGACTGTACCCTATTTTACCCTACTGTACCCGACTGTACCCGACTGTACCCTATTTTACCCTACTGTACCCGACTGTACCCGACTGTACCCTACTGTATCCTATTGTACCCTATTTTACCCTACTGTACCCGACTGTACTCTACTGTACCCTATTTTACCCTACTGTACCTGACTGTACCCAAATGTACCCTATTTTACCCTACTGTACCCGACTGTACCCAACTGTACCCTATTTTACCCTACTGTACCCTATTTTAGCCCTACTGTACCCGACTGTACCCTATTTTACCCTACTGTACCCGACTGTACCCTATTTTACCCTACTGTACCCGACTGTACCCGACTGTACCCTACTGTACCCTATTTTACCCTACTGTACCCGACTGTACCCTACTGTACCCTATTTTACCCTATTTTACCCTACTGTACCCGACTGTACCCAACTGTACCCTATTTTACCCTACTGTACCCTATTTAGCCCTACTGTACCCGACTGTACCCTACTGTACCCGACTGTACCCTACTGTACCCTATTTTACCCTATTTTACCCTACTGTACCCGACTGTACCCTACTCTACTCAACTCAGCAGGTCTTAACTGGGCTTTAGTGTTGAGTTTACCCTACATTTAATTTTATGTGGCAGCTAGGTGTATCGTAATAACGACATTACGACACAAGTGCTGTTATGGCGAATAGATTAAGTATAGACTTTCTGAAGTCATATTATCTATGTTCTTATATATTTGTTCGCGACCATGTAAAAAACAGATAAAAGTACAGGAGTAGGAAAAATAGTTAATTTGACGACCGCTTTAGCCTAGTTGGTAGTGACCCTGCCTGCGACGCAAGAGGTCCTGGGTTCGACTCCCGGTGAGGGCATTCATTTGTGTGATGAGCACGAATATTTGGTTCCTGAGTTATGGATGTTTTCTATGTATTTAAGTATTTATTTATGTATATAAGTATGTAATAATTATATTTTACAATACAATACAATACAATACATTGCATTGAATTGCATTGGCGCATTGGTATTATACTGTAATGCTGTAATTTTATATTGATTAATAAATAAATAAATAAATAATACAATGACTCTTTATTGTACACCACACAGAAAACAATACAGAAAAACAAGTACATGGAAATAAATATACAAGGTAAGCAATAGGCGGCCTTATCGCTTCGAAGCGATCTCTTCCAGGCAACCAATTTTAATTCTTTCTTTACTTATGTCATTCTCGCAAAACCTCAGCCGTGGGAGACCAAACACCGTAACAATGATGCAACAACTTAGGAACCAGCGTTATCGCTGTCGCGGAACTAGATTCAATAACTGTCAAAATCGGTTTCATCAGAAAGCACGTGGGTGGCACGCGTTCGGCTAAGTTAATTAATAATTATTTGATAAGAAGAGATAACTCTTGTGATCATACTGAACGACCGCTGTGAACGACCGCTTTAGCCTAGTTGGTAGTGACCCTGCCTACGACGCAAGAGGTCCTGGGTTCGAATCCCGGTGAGGGCATTCATTTGTGTGATGAGCACGAATATTTGGTTCCTGAGTCATGGATGTTTTCTATGTATTTAAGTATTTATTTATCTATATATGTATGTTTATCGTCGTCTAGTACCCATAGTACAAGCTTTGCTTAGTTTGGGACTAGGTAGATTTGTGTAAGATTGTCCCCTAATATTTATATTTTAATTCTTTCTTTACTTATGTCATTCTCACAAAACCTCAGCCGTGGGAGAGCAAACACCGTAACGATGATGCAACAACTTAGGAACCAGCGTTATCGCTGTCGCGGAACTAGATTCAATAACTGTCAAAATCGGTTTCATCAGAAAGCACGTGGGTGGCACGCGTTCGGCTAAGTTAATTAATAATTGACAACCTTTCATTTTTTTAACACCTGAAAATTACTGCAGGAATCGAAAGAGTTTCGCCTCCTGAACACGGAAAAATATTTATTATAATTTATTTCTCCATATTTAAAAAAATACAACAAATTTAAAAACATATATGTACTTATTTATTTTTTATTAGCAGTACGGCTGCTCACCCAGCAGCACATACCCAGGTTGGGGCGCATACCCAGGAGACGTGGGTTCGAATCCCACCGGCGCACCCGAAAAACTTTTTCGCTTTTAAATAATCTTATACGAGGGGCGTTCAATATAAAGTGAGAATGAGATGCAAACTCTTTTAATATTACGAAATTAAATACTGGCCGGTAAAGCTAATCTATCTAGCTGATTGCTATGAAAAAAAAAACTAACTGTCTTTTGTTTAAAAAAATATACGGTAATTTCTTTGCATTGCTATTGAGTACGTTAGCGAAAATGGAGAAAATTGAACTGCGCGCCGTTATCAAATACTTGTGTTTGAAAATTTTTTCTACGGACCAAGTCAATTTGGATTTGCGGGACACTTTAGGGTCTAATGCTCCTCCGTATTCGACAGTTGCACGTTGGTGCGCCGAATTTAAACGTGGAAGAACATCGACAATGGACGACCCCCGCTCCGGACTACAGCAGTAACTGAAGAAATTGTGAAAAAAGTTGAAAACTCAGTTTTGGCGGATCGTCGTGTCACGGTTCGTTTTATTGCTGAAAATGTAAAGATTTCAACGGGGAGCGTGCATAATATTTTACATGAACGCTTGGGTATGAAAAAGGTATCGAAGGTTTTTTTGGCGCGATTTATAACAATGAACGAAACATGGCTCCATCATTACGACCCAGAAACGAAACTGCAGTCTATGACATGGAAAAGGCCATCATCTCCAACTCCGAAGAAATTCAAGGTGAGCCCATCTGCCGGTAAGGTCATGGGCTCTGTTTTTTGGGATGGTAAAGGGGTATTAATGATTGAGTATCTCAAGCATGGAGCCACTATTACGGGCACATTATACGCCAAACAAATAGCAACATTGCGCAATGAGATCCGCGAAAAACGGCGAGGTAAACTCTCGAAAGTTGTGCTGTTCCACCAGGACAATGCCCCGGCACACAAGTCCGCCGTTGCAATGGCTGCAATTCGTGATGCTGGGTTCGATATCCTTAAGCATCCTCCGTATTCACCAGATCTCGCTCCCAGTGATTTCTACCTATTTCCGAGATTGAAACAATACCTGAGAGGCCAGAAATTTGAAGACGACGACGCGGTAGTCGCTGCAGTACAAGATTTTTTAAGTACTCAAGATGAGACCTTTTTTAAAATTGGAATTTTAAGTTTAGAAAACAGATATACTAAGTGTATTATGCTAAAAGGTGACTATGTCGAAAAATAAAATGACATTTAGTAAAAGTTGTTTATAACATACTCATTCTCACTTTTTATTGAACGCCCCTAGTATATGTACTTACAAATACGTCCACAGAATAGATATGTTTCCTTTACCCTTTTCACTAGAAAAAAGAGCTGTCATAATTTTCAATTTGATAACAACCTTAACGTCAAATTTACGTCATCACTTTTTTTTAATAGAGACTAGACAAAAGTAATGGATCTATTCTATCGTTACGCTCTTTTAGAATAAGCACATCTTTAAAAAATTGTAACAAATTAATTAATAATCCTAGTGAAAATTTAAAACTATCAGCCTCTTTCTCTTTCCAAACAGAATACAGAGAACGAATCAAATTATAGTCTTAGAAATATGAAATGTTGTCAATTATTTGATAAGAAGAGATAACTCTGTGATCATACTCTCGTTGGGCCTGGGTCGTGTGCAAACAAGTGAGCCTGTCATGCGTCTGAAGTCGCTCGTGCGCTGGAAGTTTGCGGCTGCTTCTTACACTAGGTAAGTACGCAGTTTTGAGTCAAGCTAGTTTTACATGGCTATTGCTTAGCGTTAGGAAACTATACCTGGCTAAAGTAGTCACCAAAGCACACCAGGAAACCAACAAGACAATCAAAGTTAAAGCTGCCAGAGCTGATAATTTGCGACCCAAGATGCTTCAGTCTGGCTGTGCCGTCCACAAAAACGTATTTTGCTAGACGCTTTAGTTCTTACCTGATACCCCGTTTATATAATAAGTTATGTAAAATAACTGACGTTAGCAATATATGTATTTACATAAAGTTAAATTAACAGTGACTTAATTGTGTTTAGAATGGAGTTATGAAGAGATGGAAAGATTTATTAGAATTTAAAACACACACACAAACACGCACACGCACACACACACACACACACACACACACACACTCACACACACACACACACACACACACACACACGCACGCGCACGCACATACGCATACTTATAGTTTAAATTACCGAATAAATTTAGTAGTCCTATACTGTTCAAATATTATATTGTCAACTGCACTCTCGGACCCCTAGATACAGGCTAAGCCTAGTCTGGGGCCCACTAGACACTGTATTAATGTAAAAAAAAATTTTTTGCCCTATAAACGATTTTGATTTTTTGATATACGATGTACGTACATCACACCGTCGGCGAGTGCAGGTAGAGTGAAGAGTAAGAGAGGTCTTTCCTATTTATAATGTTAGCCAATCACAAGCAAGATTGTAAAATCAAACAAACCTCACGATATTATATCCCATCTGTCAAAAAACCCTCAATATATCCAGCCTACTAGCCAAGGGCGACTTCCACATAGGTCTATTTTATATCAATTAGTTCAACGACTAAACGACATCCCGTCTTTGTCTCTCTTGCCGGACGAGAGAGAGAAGAGAAGAGTAGCATGTTGTGCGGCAAGACGAGTAAGGTAGCCACGCTATGTTTTTACCCCATTCGCCACTCATAGGGCAGGTTGGTCGCCGTAGAGCCACAGATGCCACACACACAATATTATAGAGAGATGTCTCCAGACAGATGTTATGCCAGAGGCCGAAGTCCCAAGGAAGAGAGTTTGAAAATTGTATTTATGCATACGAGTTAAGAAAATAGCACATTGCAGAACATCAATGGCATCACCAGCGCTAGCTACTCATGGGTCGTAGCAGTTCCCGTCTTTGATGCCTAGTGGCGGTAGGATCGCTACACGCTCATCTTGCCGTGAAATGGAAATGCTTCAACAGACGTATTGGTTTTTAAAACTCAGCCATCATGTCATTAAATTCGTCACTCGATTTGGAACCTTCTTAAATAGGTAGTACATCGACGCAATACTGTACAGGTATTGCTGCAGGTCATCTTGGGTTCTCGAAATTAATTATCAACTTATAATTAATATAATTAAGCACCATTTTGACGTTTGATTAGCCGAAAACTCAATTAAAAACCTCTTTTTTTGGACCAAGTGCCAATTACATTAATTTAAATGTGATAAATGTGATCTCTTAACCTGGAGTTTTTTTTTACCAAAGTATTACTTAATTGTGTGAATCATGGACTGTAATGATTGCGTGTGTAACAAGATATCATGATGAGTGTTGTCCAAATGAAAAGCCATACAGTAGCTTGTTTAACGAAAATTTGTTTTGTAGTGGTAGAGCCATGTTGTAGCTACTAGCTAGCCGCTACATCACGAATAGGCCGGCTCGTCCGGGGCAGTAAGTAATTGTTAAAGATAATATGTATTTTCAAAAACCTTTCCAAGATTTGTACACATTTTGGAAGGTGTCACCCTGTACTAAAGTATACATATTTGCGCATCGAAAAAAATACAATGGTAAGCCGTTTGTTAAGTATTGTAAAAAAAGAAGTTTATTTCTGCCCAAAATCTCCTTAAAAAGTCTTTGTCCTGTTTTAAAGTGACAAGAAAATGGTCACTTTATCCATGACCCATGTCGGTGCAACCATTGTTATGTGATCCATGGTATAGTCGCGTGAACAGTAAATATGAGTAGGTACTTGACAAGTGAACCCGCAAATGGTTGACCTGAGTGATAAGATTTTAAATATTTCGCGGCACCCGTGCGAGACGTGATTATGTTCGGGTATTGTGTTAGATTTGAAAATCGGTATTTTCTGGAATAAACTACTAAGTTATCCTGCTAATATTAAGTGTAGTCTTAAGTTTGTATGAGTGGATGTGCGGGCTGCGCAACCCTATCCTGGGCGTGTGCGACATGCTTTTGGCCGGTTTTTTGAAATTGCGTGTCTTCTAATTGGTACTTAACTAACATTTCTCGGGACTTAAGATATCACGAACTGTATTGTACTTATTGCCACATGGATTGCATTTAATAAACAATGTAAAAATTTAATCGTATAAAGGTTAACTTTACTGGAAAGGATCCCTTTAAGGGATAAGTTCGTCTTTGTACATCTGTTTCCATTGTTAACTGTTAATTTCATGTTTTTATGTAGGTACAATAAAGAGTTTCGTTACGTATCGTATTAATAAAAAAACACTGCTATTTTTGAATTGCCGCATCTTAGTCAATTCAAGTTTCACCCAAAACCTACTACGGTTCGGCCTACGTTTGCTGTCGTCATAAGATTATAAAAAAGTATCTGAATGTGTTTTATGAGTTTCAGTTTAATCGCAATGCAGGTTATTTTGCACATTAAACATTATCGAGGGGTTAATGAACCCCAATCCCGAGGCAACAGCCACTATTTGGGTCAGTTGTCAAAACGTACAATTTTGTTTATCTTTGTTACCAACTTACCATAGCATTGTAGTAGCTTGTTTTGTTTAAGAAAGTAGTGTTTTAGCAGACGGACTAAGATATTTAGGAGGTGGGTGAATATTCGAGCGTTTAGACCGCGCGGTTAAACGTCATTACCATTCGACGATTATTACCACAACCGAAGGACGAATCGCGCGAAATTTCATCAAACTAGATTCAGCATCGGTACTGTCTTAAGTTTTCATAAAAAGTTAACCCTAAGCATCATCCATTTTAATAATTTCAGCTCAAATGGTAATGACAAAAAAAACCGCCGTAAAAACGCTGAATATTTACCCATTTCTTAAAAATATTGCATTTATTTTTGACGGTGTTTTGTACGGGATTGAATCAGGATTAAGTTGATTCGTAAAAGAACAATGGCCACCGACATAGCTCAACTGATTAGCTCGTTAAAATACTTAGCAACTAAAATTTATCACTAAAAACACATCAACCCAAAATTTACAACGCAAAAATAAACTTTCAACAAAGATAAATAATAATAATAAATCATGGGACAATTGATACCATTGACCTAGTTCCAAACTAAGCAAGCTAGTTACCATGGAACTACTCGTAGGTAGATTTATGTGAATTTTCCCGTGATATTAGGTAGTTTGACCTATGGTCTCTCAAGTCCTCGCACCTCTTGAGTCTCGCAAAATTTAAGTGCGAAAATACATTTCAAATTTATGAGCTGGTACGATGATGGAAAACATCTGCACAATGGTGTGTATGAAGTTCGCAATCCGCACTGGGCCCGCGTGGGAACGGCAGAAGCCCTTTCATTCTGAGAGGAGACCTATGGCCTGCAGTGGGATCTATATTGGCTGATATGATGATGATAATGACACTAATGTTATACACACAAGTGTTAATTAAGATTACAGACAATTGCCAATACCGAGAAGAACCGTCTAAAACAGGCCCAAAAAGGAAGCCGCTGTCACCCATTCATTACGTTTCGCCGAATCCCTTGATAAGTCGCCCGCGCTTGGCGGCTCGCGGATATTTTTACGACAGACGGGTGCAGTAGGGTTGCCACTAGTGAAGTTCCAAATCCGCATTGAACCGGCGTGGGAGCTACGGTCCAAGCTCCCTCATTCTCAGAGTAAACTTGCGCAGTGGGACGTATATAGTTAGGCTGGGATGATGATGATAATGAATGATATAGTGGGGCTTTATATATCTTACTGCTGAGCTATGTTTTGGTACAGTCAGCGGTAATAATGTCGGATTGTAAAGCATATAGAATACGAAATTCCCACGGCCACAAATTGCACCCATGCAAAATCTCTTCCTGGAAGAAAAGTATTAGTCTGAAGTGGGTAAACTAGATGTTAGCTGACCGTGACTGTAGGTAGATCATGCCGTCCCAGGGGATTAATTCAGGAACGGTCCAACACGGTTTGCGAGCGGTAATTCAATCGTTTGGGAGAGGAAAGGAATGGGTTGGCCTTGGGATGAGCCTTATTTTCCTGTTAATTCGCTTTGTAAATAAATAAACAAATAAATAAGGCTCATCCCAAACCTCTCGCAAACCAGTGATTTTTGGCGTTCCTGAATAGCAGTTCAAACCAAACCCAACCCAAACGATTGAATTACCGCTACCAAACCCGTGAAGGCCTGTTCCTGAATCTAGCCCCAGTTCTATAGACGCGGCGAATTCGCTGCGCGCACGCGACGCAAACGTTGCGTATTCGCGGCGAATCCGTTGCGCTTTCGCTCAGCTTATACGCTCGCAAATCGCTGTAGCTAGACCGAGTCCTCGCCCGCGCGGTACAGGGCCTGGGGGTAGGGTTGCCATCCGTCCGGATAAAGCCGGACAGTGTTAGGCTTTTTGATCTCTTGTCCGGCCAAATTTGGCTGCGTCCGGCCCGTCCGGCTTTCGTTAGGCTTTTTATTACTATCGCCCTGCGCGCGCGCACGGCTTTGCCCAGTCTTGCCACGCCGCCCCCGCCCGCATCGGACGGACACATACACACACTCAAAAATCCCTTTTTTTAGCATCCGGCTTTGGAATTCAAAAGTCCCACTTTTAAATGTGTGTGTCGATATTTTTGTCCCTAAAAATCCCTAATTTTTCTTAATGTACGGCTTTGGGACCCAAAAAGTCCGGCTTTTTTGACGGGTAAGTTCGGCTTTTTGATTTTTAGAGATGGCAACCCTACCTGGGGGTTTGGACGACAAAGAGGGCCGGGAGAGGTGCGGGCGGTGAGCGCGCCTCTTGTGCCTACCGCCCGCACCTCTCCCGCCCCCCTTTTACGGTCTTTACGGTCTAGCTATAGTGTAACACGACTCTATCTAACTGACTGACTATTCAATTAGGATTTGCATATAATGTGTAGATTTCTATTGTATTGTATCATTTTGGAAGCGAGCAGGCATCCCTACCGATGGGTGCCATGCACTGGGCGATAGAAGACAGACTTTGGCCCCGGATCCCTTGTCCTATCACCCATTGTCTGGCGTGATAACGACATAGCCGGTGATTATACCCGTCGCTAGCCGGGGGATCAACTTGGACTTTGTACACACCGTAAAAATCACGCCGTGGCGCCATGGGGGCAACATACAGTGTCTCTACTCTCTGGGCAAAGACCGAGTGCAGAGTACCTTTCTCAGGAATGTTCTACTCGTAGGTACTTTTGTAAAAATTATTATATTAGATAAAAAAAGTTCAAAATACAATTAATATCCACAAAAAAATCTACGTATCAGTTGCGTAATGAGTTTTGCGGTTCAGAGGTTGATCAAGTTGAAATACTCTTTATTACCGCGTATCTACATACAGGCTGTTCCAAAGTATTAAATCGTAAGTCAGTCATTTCTCCGTAAATACGGTGGCGTTTGGGCTTTGTGCATAGCTTAGAAATCCCCTAATCAACACATTCTATTCGTCTATGTCCAGAGGGCAGAAACACGTTCTATAAATTTGATAAAAACTTCGAATTTTTTTTTATTTGTAATTTCTCTCTCTCCAGTCGTTCCCTCATGACTGAGGACCGTGGTCATCACAAGTGGTCCACACTTGGAGTGAATTATTTGTTTCCACCGGCCTTTATCCATCGCGGCCCTGACGACGGAGCTAAACCTTTTATTTGGTCGGTCCATCTGGTAGGAGATCGGCCTCGGGCTCGCTTGCCATTTGTGTTCCCAACTACGATCAATTTCTCCAGGCTCTCATTACCCCTTCGCATTATGTGGCCAAAATACGAAAGAATTCGTTGGTGGCATATCGTGGACAGACGGGTTTTTACCTTAAGACGGGTTTTTATTTGAAATTTAATCATGCCTTTAACGCGGTACACTTTGAACGTCGATTATTATGGAGCATAAGGAAACTGCAGACCTTAGGTCTCTTCTCGGAGTGTGAAGATTTGGGCCCAGTGCGATTGGGAACTTCAAACCATTGAATTTCTTCGCAGTTGTGTGTCCAGGAGCCCCATTTTGGCATGCTAGTAAAGAGCACAGTGTATATAGTTTTGTTCATAACCGTATTCCCGCAATAAAAACCTAGACACGCATAGTGTAAATATAATGATCACTCACGTCTTAAAACGAGTTCCCGGAGCCACACGACACGGCGGCTGGGGTGTGTGCGCGTTTGGCAGCCGCCGTGACGTGTGGCTCCGGGAAGAAGGGCTACGGATTAGCCCGAAACATGTCGAGTTACGTGAGTGATCCGTATGTTTTCAATATGAGTGAGTCTCATGGTAGTTTCATGTTTAAAGTACCTGAACACGCGGCAGAATGTCAAGCCAAGTTCAATAATTCATTTTATTAATCACGACACAATGTAAAAAATGTATGGTAGTTGGAATACAGATACCAATACTATGTAGTTATAAAACATGTACCTAATACAATATGTAACTATAACAAAATTAACTTACTTACTTAAAAAACAAAAGTAAACATTAATAAAATATCAACATACAAGTAAATTTTAACAAAATTACAACGAAGCCCATATTTCAAGCCCTCCACCCTAATCTATTCAAAATGTTGCGAAATGTCTAAACGGCTGCTTGTCCCTATTTGTCCGGGCACGTCCCGCTCAACACCAGGTTTTTGTGGACATTACCAAATATTGCACCATTAGATATCATTTATTTTTATTTATTTATTTATTTATTTATCACATTACATCTATCTTAACAGTTACCCAATACGATAGAGTAGCACATTTGACTTAAATGTAGGTAATTTATAATTTAGTTCATTAGTGATAGCATAATACAAATAAAGTAACTCTTGTGAACTCATTAAGAGAGCAACAGAAGACATCAAGTTGGGAGGCTACCCGGTTCATAGTGCGCAGCGCGCGCGTGCACGGCGCGGCGCGCAGCAGCCCGGTGCGCGCGCGCGGCACGGCCAGCAGCGGCACCGCGCCGCGCCGCCACACGTAGCGGTCCGGCACGCGCAGGCTTATCGTTGCCAGTACAGAGGGGTTGCTGCTCTTTCCTTGCAATAGTTTTAGTATGTATAAAGAGACAGCCAGTTCTCTCCTGACCTCTAATTTGTCGTATCCTACCATTCCCAACACAAATAATGTGGGATACATCAGTGGATAATACGGATACACGCCATACAGTTTTAAGTACAGGAGTCTAACAAATTTATTTTGGATTTTCTCCAGCATAAAGCTATATTTGGCCTCACTCGGGCTCCAAATAACTGAGTTAGACTCCAAATGGCTTTTCACGAGTGCTTCGTAAAGAGCGCGTATAACACTCATGTTAGAAAAACCCTTCGTCTGGCGCATTACAAATCCCAAGTTTCTGTACGCTTTTTTACAGATTAAAGTAATGTGGTTTTTAAACGAGAGATCAGCAGTAAAATGTACTCCTAAGTCCCGCACATCAGTAAGGCGCTCTATCGGGGCTCCCTCCACCACGTATCGATGATGTAGCGGACTACGAGACCGAGTGAAGGACATCGATGAGCATTTTGACACATTAAAATGCAGCTTGTTTTCAAGACTCCATCGAACAACCCGATCAATGTCCCCCTGCAACGCGCAGCAGTCCGACACATCCTCGATTTTTCGCACTAGCTTTAAGTCATCGGCAAAGAGTAGACAAGTACAATCCTGCACAACCTCTGGAAGATCATTAATCATCAGCACAAATGTTAGCGGACCCAGATTACTGCCTTGACTAACTCCAGATCTTGTGTAATATGGTTCTGATCGGTAACCAGCGCAGTCCACGAACTGGCGCCTATCCCGCATGTAATTGGCCAAAAATGCAAGCGTGTGCTGTGTACACCCTGCGTCCGCCAGTTTCCGCAGTAAAGTGTCGTGGTCTACCATGTCAAACGCTTTCTTAAAATCGAAATACGTAACATCAACTTGGCCACCCGCATCCACCACTGGAATCACCTGGGTCATCAGATGCAGCAGGTTACCCGCTGTACTGCGACCTGCACGGAAGCCGTACTGCGCATCCGATAACTGGGAACTCACTTGTTCTTGTAGTGATCTTTGTATGGCAGACTCAAAAACCTTTGCAGGTGCACATAGCACAGCTACCGGCCTATAATCGCTGGGTTTCGGTCCACCACTACCTTTTGGAACCGGAATCACACGCGTGAGTTTCCATTGGTCCGGAAAAACAGCACATTTCAAACATATATTAAAAATATGACACAATGGTTCAGCCAGTGCTGATCGACAGTCCTTTAAGATGAATGGTGGGATGCCGTCCGGTCCCACTGACCGCTTAGGTGGCAGTCTAACCAGTGCGCGGCGCACCTCCTCAATATGCAGCTCATGGATGCGAACATACGCGCTATTGGTCTTCGCAGACTCACTCGCTGCGTTTGGATCCAGTATGGCTGGATTTGGACTATAGACCGAGTGAAAAAAATTTGCAAATTCAAATGCTGATTCTTGCTGTGACAAAACACGCCCTTCGATAAATAATTTGCTGACATTATTGCTACCCCTTTTGCGTTTAATAAAACTCCAAAAAGATTTTGGATCTTTTACCATATTATCCTGTATGGTATTTTGATACTGATTGTGAGCAAATGAGATGGCCAATTTTAACTCTTTTCTGTAATGCGAAAACTCGTAGTAAAAATCCATATTTCCAGTTTTTTTATACTGCTTATGTAAATAATGTTTACGTTTAATAATTCCTACGATTTCAGCCGTATACCATACTGGGTACGAGTACCGAGACGTTACAACCTTCCGCTTTTTTATAGGAACGCAACTGTCAAAAGCGGCATTAATTTTATTATAAAAATAATGAATTGCCTCATCAACAGCATTTATTTGATAAAGATCATTCCAATCCACATTAGCTAGCAACATGTAAAGATTCTCAAAGTTTGCTTTAGCAAAATTCCATTCATGTCTCTGTGGCAAACACGTTGCTCCTACACCTACATCACTACGCAATACGTCGGGCGCAACACTACAGCCGCGGCCCAGCGCCGGCGCCGAGCCGGGCAGTGCGCCAACGCACACGGCGAGCGACGGGTGGTACGCATCCACCGGCAGCACGGCCTCCCCCGCCGCACACACCGACACAGGCTCGCGCACGCCCGCGCCGCTCAATATTAAATCAAGTTGCCTACCACTACAATTTGGTACCCTATTGTTCTGAATGAGCTCACAATAAGACACAAAATATTCGTAATATGCCAGGACATTCGAGTTACAAGAATGTAGATTAAAATCACCAATTACAATAATTTTACCATTATACTTCACAGATAATCCCTCTATCAAATTAAACATTAACATGTATTCATTTTCATGCGTTTGTGGTGGAATATACAAAACAACACAAGCAAATAAAAACTTGTTTCTTAAATGTACCGTTGCACTGACAAGTTCAAAATGATAATCGCCAAAATTGATGTCCCCGCAATTTACCCGACGTAACTCGAACCGCGGTGTGGCCACTAAAAGCGCGCCTCCCTGCTTGCGACCATCAGTTCTATCACAACGTAAAATTTGAAAACCAAATGGTACCAGTTCAGCATCATGAATTGAATCGTTGCAACCACTTTCTGTTATCGCGAATAAATCAGAAGAAGACGACAGCAGAAGAGTCATAAATTGTGTAGTCTTAGTACGAAGACCTCGCACATTCTGGTAAAAGATATCGATTGGTTTATTCTTTTTCCAGCCTTGACGATCTCCGAAACCAGATCCACTCACTAAATTCTGCATTCCGTGGCCACACATTCGCCTGAGCGATTTTTTCGTAAAATTTTTCAGGTACTCCCACAATAAACGAAGCGTAGCCCCTCTCTGTTTTATGTTTTATCTTCTCAACTGTAGCACCTATACCAGTACCACACACAGACTGTAGATGAGACTCAACTTGCTCGGACGTAGTTTCCGGCAACAAACGCCAAACATGTAGATGTTTTGGTTTTTCCATAGCTTGAATCCCCAAAATAGTACTTTCACCCTTCATTACTTTGGACTTCCGCCTCCTGCCGGACACCACTCTCCACTCATTTTTAGAGTCTGTAGGTTGATCTTCCAGCAGAGTATCTTCCCTAGTTCCAGATGAGTTACCCGAAACAAGCGGTAAAATCGGTGACTTTGTGGCCACAACCTTATCACTAACTAAGGAGGCTAGTTTTGTGCGTTTAGCTCGCTTGTTAGGTGCTTTTACGACCCCAGAATAGGTTGCAGCTTTCTCAGATGATGAGGATGACTTAGAAACTGAGTTTACATTTGGATCAACAACAGCTGATATTATTTTATGTTTCTGTTTATTTTCTGCGATTTTTTCTTCAAGTACCCTCATTTTTCTATCCAACTCTTGCAAATCCTTCCTTGTTTCGTTAAACATATGTAATATTAGTTCGAAGTGTTCAGCCTGCTCGTCTAGACGACCTACAATCTCCAGTCGGAACTTTTTAATTTCGGCCATCAGCTGACTATCGCAATCCTTTGCACCACTGTTAACAGCCTTGGGCCCGGAACGACCCCCACTTCCGCGTTGTGTATTAACAAAGTCAGTGGATGTGTACGTGCTATTCAGATTACTACGAATCGGAGTATTGGTGTTACCACTCTTAGGTTGCAGACATATACACTCGGGACAAATCCACTTATCCTTATACTCCTGCGAAAAATCTTCAAATTCCGCCGGTTGCACGGCAATACACTTCAAGTCGTAAGTCTTCCTACAATCCACGTTAGAACATTCCATGTATTGAAGATTGGAAATATTCGTCCCACAACCACCACATTTAGATGCCATTATAAAAATAAATATATTTTTTCTTAAACACAATTAGTAAACACGTCCGTCGCGCAAGAGATCAGAATTTTCACGGCAAAATATAAGACTGTCGTAATCAAGCTAGTGTTAGAACCAATTTTTTTATCGATATCGATAGTTGTGCAATAGAAGAAAAAACGGCCCATTAAATAAAACAAGTGCGAGTCGGACTCGCGCACCGAGGGACCGAGGGTTCCGTACAAATTTATATGTATCTATGATCATCCGGTCTTAGCAGACCCCTGCTCCTAAGCAAAATGTGCGTAGTGTGGGATGATTGTAGATTGGTTAGGTACTGATATTATAGAAAGACAAAAAAAATATGCTTTTCGCAAGTTTTCCTTTATCTGTGCTATAAGACCTTGCTTCGTACCAAATTACAAGATTCTGAGTTCACGGGAAGTACCCTGTAGGTTTTGATTCCCTTGCGAGTGTCGAAAACTTGCGGCATAAATGGCTGTATCTTTTGATTGCGTTGGCTTAGAAGTTTGATTTTTTCACAGCTCCAAGGGACAGTAAACCTGATTTGATATAAATTTCAGCTTAATACCTCCACGCGTTTCTGAGAAAAAGGGTCTTGACAGACAGACGGACGGACGGACAACAAAGCGATCCTATAAGGGTTCCGCTTTTTCCTTTCGAGGTGCGGAACTCTAAAAACATATAATACAGAATGTTAGCTCGAAACCAACGACCCTCTGCTTGAGCTGCTATATTATCCC
Organism: Archips crataeganus; assembly: GCA_947859365.1. Taxonomy (NCBI): domain Eukaryota; kingdom Metazoa; phylum Arthropoda; class Insecta; order Lepidoptera; family Tortricidae; genus Archips; species Archips crataeganus. The sequence goes on along the minus strand of OX402070.1, from coordinate 1,345,800 downwards.
ACGTACTTATATTTATTACTGAAAAATAAGTGAAGTCTTTGGGGTCTTGGACCATTGCGTCTTGTGCTTTTCCGTCGTGTTTGTGTAGTACATATATCGCGGGTCCATTGTCCAGGAGTACTATCGCTGACCTGCGCCCGCGTCGATTGCGCCCGCCGGCGGCATGGTCACTCACCTACACTCACGCATCGGAAAACCCGCCGTCTAAAACTGAGGTAAATAAATAAAAATACTCGCGGGAAAGATATCACTCATCATCATCATTTCAGCCGATAGACGTCCACTACTGAACATAGGCCTCCCCCAAGGCCCGCCAAACAGATCGATCCTGCGCCATCCGCATCCAATGCGTTCCCGCCACCTTAATCGGGTCGTCGCTCCGTCTTGTTGGACTGCAAGACTGTGTGTGTTGGACTGCGTCTTCCGGTCCGCGGACGCCACTCGAGGACATTTCAGCCCCATCGGCCGTCAGTTCTACGAGCGATGTGCCCTGCCCACGCAGCGACTCTTCGAGGTATGTCCGTGACTTTAGGTCTTGCGCGGATTTCATCATTTATAATGCGTAGCAATAGCTCCAAGCATAGCCCTCTCCATCGCTCTCTGAGTGACTTTGAGCTTTTAGCGGGAAAAATTATAACTATCAAAAATGGCTGAATAAGGCACGAGCCACACAAATGAGATGTGGGACGAGGGCGCGTCGCATTCGCTGCGCCCCTTGAATCAGGTTTCATACTAAATAGAAGCATCGCGATCCAAAGCAGACAGAAGAGACGGGGCGGAGACGCGGCCTGCGAACAAACGACGCGGACTGCGACGCGCCCCCGTCCCATGTCTCTTCTGTGTGGCTTGCGCCGCATTGAGCGAGCGAGCGCGAAGCGTATCCGTTTCATCTTGGGCATGGCAATCACTGTAGCACATCTCTCGACGTGGGTCAGATAGGATTCTAATTGGAGGGACGGACGATGTCAGGGTCGATGGAGATGGAAGGGGTGTGAAATATAGGCGCGGATTTAGAGGAGGGGGCAATTATTGGGACAATGTTTTCGACATTGACTAATTAATTATAATGATAGCACTTTTGTCATTAATTTTTGTTATGTTATGATCAAAGTAATAATTATTTCTGACGGATCATTAATTAAAAGGTTAAATTGTATTGATTTTTAAATTAGGATTGACAGGTCCCCATAGCAAAACATCCTCGTTGAATAAAAGTCAGTAACGTAATACATACGTCATAGGAGCACAACATCCGCAATTTAAATGACCACGGCAGCAAAACGTCCGCAGTTAAAATTGTTCTTCACCCTACTAATAAGTAGTGTAACTATTAATGCATTAGGGACGTTTTTTTTGTCATTTTTCGTTGATGACGGTTTGCTTTAAGGGCACTTTAATTGCGGACGATTTTGCTCCATGGGCTTTCTTCCCTGCGGTCCTTCTCAGTAAAAAGACATTATAATACAGGACGCTTTGTTCTCAGTACGACGGTACGACCTTCTCAAAATATTTATTTTTTCAAAATTTGACTTTATTATTAATATTTTTTTGTCGTATTGTGCGTGATTGTGTTTATGATCTACCGCTTCATACCACTTCTGCCTGTATGTTCGAGGAAGTGAGGAGGAAGAAGTTCAGCAGTGGAGTTCCCGAATTTAAATGATGATAAATTTCTCATTTTAGTTAATATATACATTTATTCATAGAATACATATATATAACTAGCCTTCCGACCGCAGCTTCGCCCGCAATAAATTAATTTCCCCGTAGGTAAAGGTATTTTCCCGCGGGAAAAAGTAGCCTATGTCACTCAGTGATAATGTAGCTTTTTAACGGCAAAAGAATTTTTGAAATCGGTCCAGTAGTTTCGGAGCCTATTCAATGCAAACAAACAAACAAACAAACAATCAAATCTTTCCTCTTTATAATATTAGTATAGATACAACGTGCCCACCATGTTTCCGCGAGAGTCTAACCACGCATTCCTGAGGCCATATGGAGTAATAAATGTTATCTGAACCTGGGTCGAAATAGGCTTAGTTTTTGAGATATTTCCATTTTTATGTTTAAATTTTACTATGAAAGTGGTGGAGGTGCTGGGACTGCGTATTTATTATGTATGAAAAAATAAAAAAGTTAAAAAGCATAATTAGACCTAGGTTCACATAACATTTATTACTCCATATGGCCTCAGGAATGCGTGGTTAGACTCCCGCGGAAACCTGGTGGGCACGTTGTATATTTTATTAATTTATAAATCATTTCATTACAACCAATTAGCTAATTTATTTTCCTAACTCGTAGTAACCTAGTGATCAGACCTATGGCCTCTCACGCAGAGCGTCGTGTATTGGAGCTCAGGCTCGCACCTCCTGAGTTTTTTCGTGATTTACCATGATTTTTATAGTAAAGGGGGTGATCCATTGGCGAGCAAAACCGCGTACGCCAACGAACTCGCGAGCCAAAGGTCTAAACCGCCTATGGAGCACTTAAAAATCTGCGGACTTTAGAATTTCAAGCATGCATAAAGAGCCAGCGAGCCAAATCCGACGGTTTTTAAGTCCGCAAATGGATCACCCCCTTAACGGAAAAACATCGTGAGGAGACCTGCTCACATTTGCGACGAAATTCAATGGAGTTCACAATCCGTACTGAACCCGCGCGGGAACGGTAACAGGTCATTTTGGTACAAATGCCAAAATGCATAAAATATTTAGATGTAACATTGTCAAAAAGTACAAAATGTTTGTGCCACCAAGTCATTATGTCTGAATACCAGGTGAAATTTTGAACGTGATACAAAATGAGTGTTTCTAGCTTAGTTAATGCTGGACAACATAATGCATTTACCCAGTTGTTAGAATTAGTATTGTTAAATTTGAAGTGTCCATAAATTTAGTTCATAATTTAACTACAACCAAATACTTACTTACAAATCCAAAATTTTATCATACCAATTTCAACAATTGAGTAAATGCATTATGTTATCCAGCATTAACAAAGCTTTTAAACACTCATTTTGTATCACGTTCAAAATTTCACCCTGTATTTTAGGGGATAACTGCTTTGGCCAACCAACATGTTCTTTAAATAAGTCAGAATGTTTCCAGGGCAACATTCATTGTAGTCTAATTTTAATTTCCTTGTGTCTGGAAGTTTTTACATCAGAATACTCTGGGGTCAAAATGTACAAAATGCGATTGACTGAATGGGCTCCGATGAGGAATGTCAATACCTACATTAATATACCTACCTTTTTGACTTTTGTACATTTTGACAAAGAGATTTTCGAACGCATTGAGCATTTTCGGATCTTGGATCTTTTTGGATCTTGGATCTTCTGTTCGTTTTTTCTATTATATAATTATTAGGCTCTTAGGTTTTTGTGGCATCGAATTATTTTGTCTTTTGTCCATTATTATAACATGTTTAGATTTACATACCTTTTGACCGTTGTACATTTTGATAATGAGACATTTTTGACCATTGTATATTTAGACATTTATTGTACCAAAATGACCTGGTTAAGTACTAGGGCTGGCTCCCGGTACTGGATTTCCATACAAATACGGTACCGGAATCGGGAATTCCCGGTTCTCGCCATTTAAACTCGGTACCGGGAGCATGCCCTACCTGTTACCGATTTAAGCAATAAAAAAGTGTCCCACTTTTAATTGTCAGTTTTGTTATATGGACCGTCACAAAACTGACTAATAAATTTTGTATGGAAAATTAAGGATAATTAAGGCAAAACGGATACATTTTTTCTGAAAACCCCCGTAGGTACATAATAATATATTTATACAGACCGATCGGCTGCATTTTGTTCGGCTAGTTACTTATTGTTGTACATATTTGAATGTCAATTTATCAGGTTGGACATGTCACTCTATATTAGCATTATTTATAAGACAAATTTTATCTATACACTAGCTTTTTTCCGCGACTAAGTCCGCTCAAAAAATAAAATTTGGTTTTTAACTAAATTTATGGTCGGGAGTTAACTCCCAATCTCTATCCCTCGAGGAAATTCCAAAAATCCCGTTTTACCACCACTATGATCCTTAAAGAATGATTGCGGAGATAGGGTCCCATTGAATTGAATATATAAATCCTGTTTTCCTTATCTCATTAAATTTTCCGAATATCCTAAAATTAGTTTTTTACTTCACCTTTAAAAGAACATGTTTAAAGAAATAAAATAAAATAACATAAAGACATGAAATTAACAGTTAAAAAGAAAATAAAGATAACTTACTTAAGTAAAATTAACTAAATATGTACATGTCACTATAAAAATAAAAATTATAAAAAGAATACCCCGTCCAAAAGATCTGACTGTGGCAGGGTTCCCATGATGCTGGCCGAATTACCCCTTTGGACCGCAAGTGCGATCCGTTGGGATAAATATGCGCCAGCTCTTGAGTCCCCAGAGGTGTCGACCAACCGGGAAGAAAGGGCCTTCATGAATGACTTCATGTCGGCTGACCAATTCCCTAAGGTCTCAACAGCAAGCGCTGCAAACTCGTAATCGTTTAATAAAGATGAGTACTTGCGGCGCTTGAGGAGTTGGGCCTGATCAGCCGCAGCGCCGGCTTGTGAGCTAGTTGCCTTGATGTGGGACAGAGCGAAAGTATCAACGCATGTAGCGTCCCACAAAAGAGCCCTACCGAGCTTCCACGGCACCAGTGTGACCCCGTCTGGACGCTTGCCATCGTCCCTTATTACTTCACCACTTACTATTACTTATTATTATTCACCTTTTGCTTTATTAAATAAAAGAGATGCAGAATCTTTACCACGAATTTGAATTCTGCGCGGACGAAATCGCGGAGCTTATCATGTCTAAAGCAAAATATGCTAATTCCATTTAAAATATTGTGAATATCCGAGCAGAGTTTGTTTAGGTGCCTATAAGAATAAATATGTGCGGAAAAATTAAAAAAATAAATTGTACACGTGTACGAAGTCGGGAAGGGGAGCTAGTATGAATTCTATTTATGGTTTGAAAGATAACTACTGTATTAACTTTATCCGGACTATCGAAATCCTGCCAAACTTTGCACCATGTATCTCAATATTTATTAAGACCCGATGACGTAATTCTTCTTCAAATTTCATAATACTGAATTATTAAGTATTACAATTTTTCTAACTTCAGATTAACAAAACTATGATGAGAAAAATGCATTTAACGAATACCATTCCCATTTCTAATTTCACAACAAGAATTTATTTATTTTTTACTCCCCCAAATCCCACTTATTTCCTACAACCTATTTACGCCGTTTTTTTTATTTTTATTTCTCAGTTTTCCAAAAACTCCCGTCTCCAGGTTCCAAGTGGGTATGAGGAATAGCCCCTCATTGATCAGTTGATCACCATACTCTTACCTTGAACCCCTCGTACCCTATATATGCTCGCGCGCAGCCGAGGCGCACACTCGCGCGCTCCCCGTCGCGCCGCTTGCGTGTCTACAACGCGTCAAAATGTTCCCGCGTGTGCTTGTGTTTGTAATCCTACTCAGTGCAATGAACTTGGAGGTTTTTGGATTCTGCGCAAACTGCGCGAGTGACGTCTCCGGACTCACGGACGTGCGGCTCGAGTTTGTGAAGCGGCAGATACTGAAGAAGCTGAGGCTCAGCAAGAAGCCAGCGGTGGCTGTGCCGGTCAACAGCCTGCCGATGCCGGTGGCACAGGGACAGACGTTGAGCCAGGGCACCGATAAACCACCGGAGTTTGATGGTTACTACGGACGAACGGAACAGAAGATTATTTTTCCAGTTGAAGGTAATTTTTTTATCTTATTAAAGTGTGTTTGCTGGGCAAAGGCCTTCCCTTCTTGCCACTTGAAGATTAGGATAATACTTAGTCTTCTTTTTTTAGAAAAAAATACTTTATGCCAAGTTTCTTGCGGCGCATTCTTATTGGCAATCATTGTATTTCCAAAAGCGGTGTTAGATTCGAACAGAAGACATATAAAAGAGACCTTAACCTGCAGAGATCATCAACCTAACTGCTTAAAGAAATCATTTATCAATTTTGATTTTGTACGCTTCAAATAAATAAATATGTTTTAATTACGATTAAGACACTTAAAGGCATGGATGTCATCTCTACTATATTTTACACAAATTAAACAATTAAAAATAAATTTATGATCTGGCTCACTGACTGAGTGACTCATCAACTTAACAGATGTCACTTTTTAGGATCATAGCGATGCAATAAAAATTTTTTTTTGGAATTTCCCACGGGACAGAGATCGGGAATTATTCAGAAATTTGATCTGTTCGCGGACGAAATTGCGGGAAAAATTTAGTTAAAGTTCAGACACATTATACACAAATAAAAGAAAGGCATGATTATACACCCTGTAACGGAACGAGGGCCTTTCCTTTTAACATCCGATTCTACTCACAATTACGATCAACTTTTAGTATGGAAGCAACATCGAAATCTTGAAAAAAAAATTGGATGGCCCATACTGAAGTGCTCTGTTAGCTGCAAGTTTTGTATGGAGAAATCTTTTTTTTTCGATTTCGTTGTTGGTCCCATACTAAGTAAAAGTTGATCGTAATTGTGAGTAGAATCGGATGTTAAAAGAAAAGCCCCTCAATCTGTTACAGGGTTTATATTTATGTTGTTTTTATTACGTAGAGTCCTAAAAAGTTAAAATGAATGGTCAGAATTTTGCCCATGCTCAGTTTTGTAAATGTTATAGGTATTTCGAAATTGTTCAGCTTACCTTATAAAAAAAAAACTTTTTCGGTGTGTGTCATCATCTTAGATTTAGCAAGTTAGTCTGGTTTAGATAGAAAAGATTAAAGTCCTTATCTAATATAATAAAATTGGTTCGATCCTGTCTGAACATAGAAAAAAAAACCGTCAAAAAGAATATATCTAATTTACGATACAATACAAAATGTTCTTTATTGAACAGCACAAATCAATAACGAAACAAAATGAAGAAATAAAACAAGATAGACCTGTACATTGCCCATTGAAAGTACATATTAGCACCTATTTAGGCTGAGATGATGATTGGAATTTACAAAAGCTAAAAACAATCTTTAATTCCTTTAGTTACTTTATAAAATACATAGCGTCTAATTAGCTCAAAAAGTTTAGTTAGGACGGAATGATATAAAATCTATAAAGACCGCAGTGCTGTACACGAACTTATATATAGAGTACTTTACTCTGATTCGCGAAAGCCCGCCTTGAAAATACTTCGCGCGCGTTCTATTTATTAGTTCTAACTTTTTAGAACGATACTGACACAATTAATTAGAATAATTATCATTTCAAAAATAAACTTTATACAAAATTTGAAATTTGAATTCGAATATAAAGAAAAACAGGTTTTCAAATAACAATAATTGTGAGTGTGGCTCATATTTTCCGAAAAACATTTTTTCTTCGTGGCAATTATTCCACTCCCATATTTTCCCAGTGGCATTTATTCCCAATTAGTATTATTTATCACTGTTTAATTTTACTGCTCTCTTTTTTTCTATTCTCTTAATTACCCAGAAAGTATTTTTGTTATTATTATTTATTATTATATTTTTTCGATTAACATAGCGACGGTTGAAAGGCAAAACGCATGAAGCGACACTTTTTGTCAAAATGAGTTATATACATATTTGAAATCAGCGGATTTTTCTTCGTCGTTTGAGCCGGGTTTCATGTAAAGTTCAAAAAACGCTTCATGCGTTTTGCATTTTAACCGTCGACAGTGTTTTCGATTAAAGCTGAAAAACGACGGAGGTCAGAGGCGCTACTACGAAATTCGAAAATCGAAGTTCGTATCGTATTATCCCTCTCACTCTCGTGTCAAATCATATTAGCGTGAGCGGGACGGCACGAAACGAAGTTCGAATTATGCACTTCGTGGTAGGGCCTCAGGGGGGTTACTCCGAAATTCGAAGTTCGAAGTTCGGATCGTGCGGTCCCTCTCACTCTCGTAATAAATACCATTAGCGTGAGCGGAACGGCATGAAACGAAGTTCGAATTTGGCGCTTCGTAGTATAGGGCCAGCTTCGCTGACTTCCTATTTCTGGGCGATTTGCCCTTCGGGACAGACAGTATTCTAGGACAGGTATCCATTGAGTTTAAAAAAGATTGAGAAAGTATGCCAATAGAAAAAAACAATTTTGAGAAAAATAATAGGTACCCACATAAAATAAAATATTGGGAAAAATGCCACTGGGAAAATATGGGAATGGAATAATTACCACGAAGGAAAAATGATTCGCGGAAAATATGAGCCTCACTCATAATTTGTAATTGGGAATGTCTAAAAAAAATTACCAGTGGTTTTTATATTTTTTTGTATAGAAAAGTCAATTATAAGAAACTAATTTCAAGATTTTGTCATTTAGTTCTCTACTTTTTTCAAAATGAATTATTGAAACTATTTTAGTTGATGACGTCACATTATAATTGAGGGCTCCCACAATGCCAAATTTCTAAATCTATCTAAATGCGTACGATAAGGCAACCCCTTTAATTATTTTTTGCGTAGTGGTACACTATACACTGTGTCACTTTACTGGCACTGTCAAAGTGCTAGATGTCAGACAGCGGGTCCAAATCAAACTCCGTAGTATAATCCACGCGTAAATTGTGAAGAATCTAACCACACACACGACCGGTCACGCAAAATACACCAATGTCAAATGAAAGTCATTGCTTATTTCTTATTTAATAAATTCATTACGTTATATAAAAAAATAATAACTACAGAAAACGAGTTAGAAAGCATTTATCTCGAAATGGTTTTCGATTTACTATACATTGCAAAAAAATAGACATCCCCAATTGTGTCAGTGTCGTTCTAAAGGATAGCGAATTATGTCAAGACCACACAGGAAGACACAGACGCAACGCAGTGTAGGTAGGCCTTCAAGATGGTGCGACGATCTGGTTAAGGTGGCGAGAACGCGTTGAATGCGGATGGCGCAGGACCGATCTATTTGGCGAGCCTTGGGGGTGGCCTATGTTCAGCAGTGGACGTCTTTCGGCTGAAATGATGATGATGATGACATCTCACTAATAAAGGCGAAAGTTTGTGAGTGTGTATGTTTGTTACTTCTTCACGCTAAAACGGTTTGGCGGATTCTGATGAAATTTGACACACAGATAGTTTATAACCTGGATTAACATTAACATATAGGATACTTTTTATCCCGGAAATTCTTTGCAGGCGGAGTCGCGGGCAACAGCTAGTATAGCAATAAATGGGCATTTTCATTTTAAATTTTGGTGTTTCTCCTACTCAGAGTCCGAGCGCTATTCGTTTTCATAAAGAAAGAAAAGTGTCCTTATTTTCACCCGACTGTATATGTAGGTACGTATGTATATATCATTCCTTGGCACGCCCTGCAGCCTAAACGGCTCAATGGATTTAGAAGTGTGAGGTGTCATTAGATTCGTCTCAGTTCCGCGAGTGACATAGGATATATATTTTCCCGGAATTCCCATGGGAACAGGAATAATACAGACGGGTTTTTCATCTAGTATTGAAATTAAAGTTATTGAGTCAGTTTTATGTTTATGGCTTTTCACCTGACTGTCGAATTTTAAAAAATACTCATGCTCAAAAAATATGTCACCTTTTCTTAAGTACACTAGAGTTTGTCAAGCGAGTCGTGTCCCTTGAAAACAGGCGGCATTTTCAAAAATCTTTTAAATATCAGAACTAATAAGACTTTGAAAACTATGATTTATACATGTAGTTATGTAGCTGACTTTTTAACTACGTACTGCTACATAAATTCGAGTATCAATCATAGTTTTCAGTATTATTAGTGTTGAAACATAAAAGATTTTTGAAAATGCCGCCTTTTTCAAGGGACTCGACTCGCTTCACAAACTCTATCACAGGTGTAATTTTTTTACCGATAGATACCACAGACAAAATACGGGTTTAACATTGTATACAAAAAATATATCTAACAGATAAATATAAAGGAGATTAGACGCGGATATAGGTAGGTACTATTTATAAATCTGAGTGGTAGTAGGTAGGTACTCATGATAATGATAACGGTTCAGGTATCTGTAATGTGATTATAAGGTATGCAAATTATGCATCCTTATAGTTTCATTACGAAATAGTTCTTGGCACAGTCTCTGACTCTTCTAGGTACTAATCAAGACTTACTTAACTGAGATCTCATTCTTACTGATCAAGTCTTAACCAAGAATAAGTTTTTGTTAAAAATTGCATTTTTAATACAAGCTTATTTTGCTATATATTTAGCTGACAGTGTTGGTAAATTTCAAGTCGTTCCGACTACTGGAAGTGTCTCTTCAAAATAAAATAAAAACAACATCAAGATACTCGCGGCACAACCTTGACTAATAAAAAAAGTAATTAAAACAACTAAAAACAACTAAAAACCCGCCTGCGCTGTAAATAAAATAATAAATTAAAAAATCAAAAACCCGCCTGCAGAAATACTGAAAAGGTGGAAACAAGTATAAATGTTCAATAACAATAAAAAGGTAACTGAACTCAACGAAAGAAATCGAAAAAAAAACTAAACATTGAAACGAATTTAAAACACGTCGATGGCAGTCTTTCAAAATTTAACGCAACGTTAAAATGCAGTCGGAGGCATGCATGAAGTGACATTAAATCCCATGCAGCCATTGACTCCCTCCCATGAACATTTTTTATAGGCAAATAATTTCACGAATTTTATTTGATAAGTTTGTTTGGAATATTCGCTGCGTATTTGCTGCTTTTGTTTTTGAAACTCTTAGGCCGTGGGGACCTAAAGGTCAAAAACAGTTTAGATTTATAAATAAAAGCTTGTCCGATCTACAGGTGACCATAGGGCTGGTTCTGTGCTAGATCAACGTATTGGCATTGCTGTACAACGAGGTATCACAGCCTTATGGGCATCCTGCCCAATAGTAGCGATCTGGTAGATATATTATAAATATAGGTTTTTAGTTTAGGTTTCTTTTTCTTTTTTACAAATCTTTTTGTTAATTCGTGTAGATTTTGTGTGTTAGTAAATATTTTGGATTATGACCGTGGTTACCATTGATGAGTTTCCTTTATTTCAAGATCACGTGCAGACGAAGACGGTACTTAGAAAGATTTTATTTTCTACGTAACAGATTATTAACTAAGCCTATCATAATTTAAAAAGGATAAAGTTAATAGTGTTATAATGCTTATCTAAAAAAAGCGTAATAAACCGTCTCATTTTCTAATTTATCACAAAATCAAATACTTGCAAGTTTATGCGTCAATCCAGATTTAAACACATCTGATTTATCTCAAAGCGGTAAAATGGTTATCACATATTTGCCCACGCGTGTAAACCGTGGTGTGACTAATGTTACTCTCACAGTACAGTGGTCACCGTAATCACGATAGGTACCTGTCTTCAATTAATGAAGACATTACGCTACCTACGTTATCGGTCGCTGTGGGAAAATATTATAATTAGTCGCGAACTCACAAAGCTCTTGCTGGATCATAGACAACGTAACAAACAAAAGTTATATCTCCTGTGAACAGAAAACTAGAGATCCGAGTCAGCAAACTTTTAGGTTTTTTTTAGGGTTCCATATCCAGAGGGAAAAACGGGACCCTATTACTAAGACTTCACTGCCCGTCCGTCTGTCCGTCTGTCTGGTCAAAGACTTTTCACTTGAGACACTGCGGTATATTGGATGACAAGATATTGCGCAGCTTCCCGAACGCGTGCCCAGCCGAGCTGCTGTCCGTCTGTCACCAGGCTGTATCTCACGTACCGTGATAGCTAGACAGTTGAAATTTTCACAGATACCTTCACAGATATTTCGGTTACCGCTATAACAACAAATACTAAAAAACAGAATAAAATAAATATTTAAGGGGGCTCCCATACAACAAACGTGATTTTTTTTGCTCGTTTTTGCTCGATATTTATAACGGCAACAGGTAGACGCTTGAAATATTCACAGAATATTTAGTTATATAGTTATACATTCACTTTAAAAATGAATAATTAAATGAAAATAAAACAAATATTTAAGGGGGGCTCCCATATAAACAACGTGAATTTTTTGGCTGTTTTTAGATAACCAGGCGTCCCACACGCCAATGTAGACTTGACTAAAAATATTAGATGTAGACTCTTAAATATATGTATAACCATATTCACAGTAGAGCCGCGAACAATAAAATGTGTATGACCCTGCTGTTAAATATACGTAGATAGTAAGTACTTATTTACAAAGTTAATTTTAGCTAAGTAATCTTGAAGGTAACCCACAGTGATTGCCTAAAAGCATTGTTCATCTATAGAGCTCCGATCCAATTATTATAGCCCGACAAGCTCGTGCGCGACCCTCCGCGGAACTCTGTCGCAGTCAGCGTTTGCCGCACTTATTAAAATTACTACTTATTATTAGCAGAGGCTCCCTGCGACAGGGTTCCGCCGAGCGCCGCGCACGAGCTTGTCAAGGTATAATTAATTACTAGTTTTCCGTCCGCAACTTCGCCCGCGATAAATTAATTTTCCCGTAGGAAAAGGTGTTTTCCCGCGGTAAAAAATAGCCTATGTTACTCAGTGATAATGTAGCTTCCTAACGGCAAAAGAATTTTTGAAATCGGATCTGTAGTTTTTAAGTTTATTCGTTACATACAAAAATACAAATCTTTTCTCTTTATAATATTAAGTGTAGATTAATAAAATTTCTATCGACGACGAAACGAAGATTATTTTATAAGTTATAACATACACCTGCGAATAAATTCAATGGTGTGTGTGAAGTTCCCAATCCGCACTGGGCTCGCGTGGGCTCATTCTGAGAGGAGGCCTGTGACCTGCAGTGGGACGTATATAGGCTGGGATGATGATGATGATGACATCACGAATGTCAATACAAAAATCACGCAGACCAAAGTCCATCAAGAAAGCAGACCAAACAATAAAAAAATATTCAATGAATCTGCGTTTACTTCAAAATTAGAGCAAACGTTAAATAACTGCATTAATTCCGTCGGTCCAAAGTTCGACACAAGGCCAGCACGAGTGTATCAACATCTTTCTCTAACTAGTGTTGTTGGAAAGGGACAGCCAATACAGGTGTAGCCTACGAAAAACTTGGATTCGTTACGTCATTCTTCAGAATTATCTCGTGTCAAAATGACGTTTTAATTGATAATCTGCATAAGTTTATTAATTGAATTTGTTTTCATGTTTGAACTCTTTTAATTGCTTGATAGTTCTGTGCAATGAGTATTTCAATATCTATACAGTATACACATTAGCTTAGCGTTTTTAATTTGACACCCCACACTAGGTTAAAGTTAAGGTGAGCTGGGAAAAAAAATCTTATACTTTTTTACATACTTTTATTAGCTTGGGCCGACGACCAATTTATAGTACCAGGTGCTAACTTAACGTAGTTTGCTTAGGGCTACTTGCACAGTCTAGGGTTAAAAATTTAAGTCGTCAACCTTGGGTTTAGAATACATTTTGACACTTCTTAATCCTAGGTTAGCTCTTAACTCAGGGTTATACAGTTAACTCGGGTCTGTGCAAGTCAGCCTTAAAGTATCAGCGCCGATTTTAATTGACTGAACGAGTGCGAGGTCTCCTTTTCGGCTTGGGCTTTCGTATGTTTGTCCGCCTATTGTCCTCTACAGGTTGCATAAATTCCTTAAAACTCAGAGGTATGAGCCCCGGCTCGAATAGACGAGCCTCTGCTTGAGAGGCCATAGGTCACACCACTAGGGTACTACGACGTTTGTGTACTAGCCTATGTGTGTGTGTACTAGCTATGTGTGTGTACTACTACCTATGTGTGTGTACTAGTGATATGTGTACTAGCCTATATCTTTAGTAGTAGTGAGATATCCTACTTTATTAGTAGGATATCTCACTGTTTAAATTGCTGTAATGCCGTAATCGTCATTCATGGAAAATGTTTTAACGGTAGCTGCGTAATACTTGGTTAATAATAATAATATATACCCACGTAATACTTGGATAATAGACGATAATAATAATATCTCCACGTGGATCAGATAATAATAACTAATTAGTCATTAGCCTTTCATTACTTTCAGACCATTGCAATTTTCAACTTTAACCTGACTTTATTAGGTCTGAAACAATGAAGTCTCGGTTTATTTAAGAAAAAAAAACTTTCGCGGGATAGGTACTCACAGACTGTAGGGCTTCAGAAACGGGACGATTGGCAACTCCAGTCAGAACGACCACGGACTCTGATGGATGCTGGCGGCATAGGACCGGCCGTGGTCGCGTTTTAGGCTTATGTCCAAAGATGGACGTGTTTCGGCTGTCGATGCTGATGCCTAAAAGCTTGTTTTTTGGCAAAGGTACACGAACTCCGTGAATGTACACGGAAGCTATTATCACTGAACACAAACACCGCGATAACCGGCGTGATACAACGCGTGCCAGAATGACCCATATTTCGCTATCGTGGTTTAGGATCAACAAATTTTCTTCGTTTGACTGCGTTATCTTGTTTCGCACGATAAGTTTGTTATAATAACAGCACAGAATAGGATAACATAGCGTTGATAACTGATATTTTGGATGTATAGTTGTTTGAAAATGTAGAGTTCCAATATCCAGGGGCATTTTTTTATCAATTTTACTGTTCTTTTATAAATTCAAGTTTACATTGAGTTTGGTGCGAGCCTAAGGATGTAGCCGTTGAAAAACTGTAATTTTAGGCATGTCTAAGATGTGTTTAATGTTTATGTGTTTGTGTGATAAGTCTTAAATGTGTTACATAATATTTCAAAATATCATAATATTTGCCTAACAAATACCTTACATAACTTAAGTTCACTTAATTTTAATATAAGTAGACATAAAACAAAGTCTTAACTGTCTGACTCATCAGACATGTATGCTTTTTTGACTTAAAGCACAAATTTCAGGAGTATTATGATAATTTTGGAACTGGAATGTCTCCAGAACATCTAGTTACTTTGAAATGCGGGGCGAAAATACTTTAGGAAACAGTTTTTTACGCCGTGTCCTTATTTTTTTAGACCATCTGTGGCAGTGAAATAACTACCTTGATAAATCACCTAACTTTTTACGTCATTTGATCAATCGAGCTATGAATATTTGCGTTTTTATTATCATTTTAAATCTATCAAAGTAGCCCCAAAATTTCCTAAAGTAATCCCAGTTTACCTATATTGCAAAACAGACGTATACAACAATCGTATCAAGGATTTGAAACTTCAATCTCTCAGCTATTCTTGTGCTTTATTAAATTTGTGGTCCTTCGACCCGGATAAACACAGTCTATAATTTTACTGCGAAAACACAACTGGAAATACAATTTCGATAGTGGAACGGAACTCGGAGGCAATTGACAATCAAATTGGGGCGGGGAGGTAATAAAAAACGGAGGCGCGCCCTCTTGAACTCGCTAATTAAGCTTATCTATGCGCGGGCGCAGGGCGAGAATCATTTGGTAGCATTACATTGCGGGCCGTGAAGCTAGTTAGTTAGCACGTCAGAGGGCGTTCACTAAGGAGGGTGGGCAAATTGGCCTGTATGACCAATAAGGGCATGCGATATGCCATTGGGTAGCTTATTCTAAGTTCTAAAACTTTCACTATGGCAGGTAGTCACAAAAAAAAGAAAAAAGGTGTGAAAAAAGTTATCGCCGCATAAAATTAATTTGAGTTGAAACATTATGTAGGTTTTTCGATACTTGTTCCGTATCGCTTTACAGATTATGTGAAGGTTTTGTAACTGTCGATGATTTTTGTGTCATAGTTTTGTTTTTTATGCGTTTTTATATGTGTTTTTTATCTTGCCTTACCTTTTTTTACATAGCGATTTGAGTTTTCCCGCCATACAAAAAGTTGTAGAATATGAAAAAACCTTTCCAATGATATAAGGTTTGTCGTTATTGGTCCGTAGGCTAGAGTAAATTGGGTACAAATCTGCTCATCCTCCTTTATTGATGTATTTAGAGGGGGGAGGGGGTTTGTCGACGCGTGCTCCGGTAACGCCATCTGTTGGTTGCGGCCGAAATTAACACGTCATCTTGAAAGCTTAGCTACTTCAACGTTTCTTGGTCAGATTTTCATTCACCTTTGACTATGTCTGTGCCTCATTCTTTAGCTTGATTGCTTCAATCAACAACTTGATTGCGTCGAGATTCTGTTTCTATTACCAAATGTAAGAAAAATATTGAAAAAAAAATCATCTCTTTTTCGTGATCACGTTATTTACTTATACGCTGTAGATTTTGATGGCATTCTCGAATTACTATACATGTACTTCTACCAGATAATTGGGAACTCTATCAGATGCCGTTGCTAAAAGAATGTGTCCATGAAAATGATTCGAACTAGGTAACGCTAATAATGACCCTTTGTTGGTTTTTAATTATTTCAAAAACGGCGTTAAGACATCATCCTACTATAATTAATTTCTTCGGTATTCTTTCCTCGGGCAAAAGGTCGCGCGCACGCGCACCGGGCGTGATCTGGTTAACGCGCAGAATGACTGGATTTTTTTTGTTTGATCTCCATATTTCACAACAAAGAACTCAAATTTTTTGAGCAGCGAATATGTGTGAAGGCTAGGAATGTTTGCTCTAATTATGTTACATGCTAAATATCGAGATATTTAGGTATTGGAAATACATTGACTTTTTGGTCAATACGGAACACGGAACAAGTGCGAATTGAAGTGTTTTTTAAATGTTTTTTATACCTAGTCTTAAATAAGTTTGTGCATGGACGATTAAATCCAATAACCAATGCCAATGTCTACACGATGTTGCTTCTGTTTCAATAATGAGCTTACTGTACCTAGTTTCGATAGAGAGGACCTCTGTGCTATTCATTTTGTATGTTCATACTGCATTATACCTTCTTGAAGAAACTACTTACCATTGTGCAACGAGCAGTGCATTTGATTTTTGAGACCCTTCAGTTCAGTATACTAGGTACGGCATTTTTTTTAAGTACCTATAGTTTAAGATATTATGTCTTGTATTAATTTATCTATACCTATTTGTCTTCGTAAATATCGTTTGTTAGTCATGTACCTTGAAATCATTAATTCCTGGTAGCTTTTCACCTGTTTGCGTTTTGCCGCGATAGCTTATTTTGTTGTAGCATGTACCTAATATCACAGCATTGCTTGCTACGAAGGGTCTACGCCTCGTAGCAGTAAATTCATTAGTGTAAATTTTTCGTTCTAACATACGCCTCTAACCAGTTGTGTTAACACTACCCTAGCCAACAATATACATGCAGGCGTCCCAAAAATCAATGATAACCTGGTGTGACCACAGGCCAAGTTACAAAAATTCTGGAAAAACAATCTAATACTAAAAGTGATTAGTTATGTGACTCTATTATCGCTTAACAATACATGGATTTTTATCTTGTATTTTCCGAAACTAATGTAACTTGACCTATCACCCGGTTACACATTATCGTTGGGTTTTGGCTCTATAAGGTTTTCCGAGTTCAAGAGGCTACGTAGTAGTTAGTTGACAATACAGTAGATAAAGTTCTCAAAAAGTATGGTCGATAAAAAGTATACTTAGTCGGCAATAAAGCTTGTGTATTAAAAACATTTCAAAACCTCATTTAAAAACAAAGGTAATCGTGGTCCGTGCTCTCCTTGAATTCCGTAGAAAAAATGTCTATTTAAAAATTTGATTCTAACTTTAAACGCCGTTTTTTCAATCCCTATTATTTCCTACTACAATTCATAATGAATATTAATATTTACTATAAGAGTCAGTATCGCAAAAGCTGCAAAAAGGAGTGTATTGAGCTGATATCACTAGACGATAAACTTTACGTGACTGCTCTTCGCTTACAGATACGTACTTACATACATTGTGGGTGTAACTACGTATTATTTACACGGCTGCCAACTTATCAAACAATTAATTTTTAATGACCAGTTATTCTGTAAATAGGTATAATTCTTACAGCCACGACTCCTACAAGTGTTGTCTTGATAAGTTCACACGGAATGCGGGGTCGCGAACTTTGTGAACAAATAAACATCAAATCGACGTAAAAATGGAACAGTTAAAATCACAATTACTCAAGCAGGGAAAACCTAACTGCCTGAAGAAACCGCTGTGTAGCATCTCTAACGCCTTCTGCTTAACTTGTTAATTTTGTTTGAATTGAAAAACTACCGCTAGACAAATTTAATTACTAAATAAGTTTATGTTAAAAATTTAATTTTCAATGCAAGCTTTTTCGCTGAATGTACTTTTTGTTGAATGTACTTGCATTGTCATCCAACCTTCTTAAGTATACCAAATTTCAAGTAAATCAGACCACTGGAAATGGGTCAAATTCAACTTTCAAGATTTGACCCGTACATAAATACTTACGTACATTGCAAGTTAATAAAAAGCTTTTTAAAGAAGAACGGATTTCTTACGAATTACCTAGTACTCGAGGTATGCACGAAATGTTTCGAACCAATTCGTGGTTAAATTCAAGGTTGGTTGGAACGGGAAGGCTTAGCGCGGGTGGCTTAGTCATTGTTTTGTAATTTATTTCATACGACGTGCTTGTAACCAAATGTGACATACAATTATATTTGTAGAATTTTAAAGTTGTCAAAACTAACGTGCCTTGTTGTACTAATTTAATTAATGAGAAAAACTTAACTGTTTTAGCAGATGAACCATGAATTTTTTATACAATTTAGTGAAAGTGTTATGGGTTTATAGTATCACTAGCTGTTTCCAGCGACTCCGTCTGCGAATTCGTTTCTCTATCCCGCGAGAACTATGTAATTTTCGGGGATAAAATCTGTTTGCCAAATTCCATCAGAATCCGTCAAACCGTTTTAGTGCGGAAGAGTAATAAACATCCACACATCCAACCATTTAAACTTTCACGTTTATAATATTAATGAGATGATTGAGATTTAAAATACAAGGAGTAATTTGTTTATTTACTATAATTAATGTAGGGGGCGTCGCACCATCAGTTTACTGCCGTTAACTCGAGATAAACGTCATTTTGAAATAATCAAGTTTACACACGAAACATTTAATTACCTATTTCAACGAATTATCTGCCGTTATCAGTCTAAGAGTCGAGTAATAAATTGAGGCGTGTTTTTCATACTATCATAGCATGTTATAGGAACAGAATCATAGGTGATTATTTCTCAAATATTTAGTACGTACGTATCTACTTCCATTTAATTGTGGACTCAGAATTGCATAGAATTAGCGTGAATCAAACCGAGTCTAAATAACACAGCGTCCAAAAATGTCTTAATTAATTTGTATGGAAATTTCCAGATACACACACAAGTGGTTTGTAGTGGTAGCAGAAAAGGAATTTCCTTACAAATAATCAGGATATTTTGGGGTACTGTGTTAGGCTCAGTTGCATTAATGCTACTTACCTGTAAAATTGTATGCAAGTCGGAGTAACTAGATCAGTTTCCCCAAACTTGTTTGTTCCGCGTAGCAAAATTTCCAGTCGCATTTTGCCCTAAATGCATTTTTCTCACTGTAGTTTTTTACTGAAGCTTATTTTCATAGTAAGTAGCGTTTTTTCCCAACTTTGATTGACACTGAAACATAGGTACCTAGGTTTAGATTATGTTAACTTTGCATCGGCCCGAAGGGCCAATAGCACACAGAAGAAGGACCTTCGCGGGAGAAAATTGGGGAAAAACGCTATCGTGAAAATAAGCTTCAGTAAAAAACTATATTAGGGAAAAATGCGACTGGGAATTTTGCTACGCGGAACAAAAAAGTTTAGGGAACTGATCTAGTTATCGCAATTCGGAGTCCAAAATTAACTGTCTAAAGTTTTCGAGAAATTCTCAAGTGACAAACTGTTGCACAATGCTAATTAGGAGCGTGGCAATTGCTATAGACATCTATATTTTAACTCGCAATGTTTATCTTAGACTTTGGTCTTCAGATAGATAATAAATTACGCTACAGGCCGCAAATTGCAAATGGCGCGGGTAATTATTTGTCACCAGTTACCGTGTTACGGGAACATTTTGCACGGATAGGTAGTTAATTTTTTTTAAATAAGGGTGTGTTTTTTTAAATATGGCTGTGTTCATCAGATGACAATTTTGCTAGTGTTTAGTGGTTTTTGCCGTCGGTAAAAAAATGCAGAAAACTAAATGCGAGGTAATGGTGGATGAATGATGACAGCGCGAATCCTACAGATAAATGGATGATGCGAATCAAGATGCGAATCATTATAAACATGACGGTTGACCTTTTTTTTTCTTAAAGTATGAAGGCATTATGCTTGTCTGCCATTAAATGTCATGACTGTGAAGAAGCAACAATACTGACAAACAATAGGTGGAGAATACAAATAAAATTAGATTAAAACGAAGACGTATAATTAATAGTAGCTCTTAAAAAAAATATTTAGCCGATTTCACCAATTTTTATCATCAGATTGACTTGAAATCACAGTGGGGAATGGTTAAGCATGCATCATGAAATGATGACGAGCTCGAGTCGATTCCCAACACCAGCATTTTATCTAAAAACTTGGATTGCACGCGGCGACTAAAGTGAGAGTCATTATTCATCAAGTTATAAATGTTATATTATAACGTACATTACGTTATCTGAAACCGGCCTCTGGGGTGATTCCTTGGTCTAATTAACATAGGGTCAAATAACCATATGAATATAAATATAAATCATTATATAAACTACCACAAGTCTAACAAAAGGTATCGATCCAATATCCGCATAGTTATCAAACGTAAATATTATGTACATTTTTTATATTATTGACACGGTAAGAAAAGATTATTCTTAAAAATATGTTTTTAACTTGAACTTTGGCACCAATAAGCGGGTTAAATTAAGCACGAGGCGTTATCGTGGCGATCGTTAAATACAAATAGAAACAAACAATTTAAACGTAATTCAACTGCACAATTTTATCCTGTTTGTTTTCATTCATTATTATAAACGTTAGTCGAAATACGGCCTTGTTGAACATAAGGCAATTTTTCGGACTATATCGCTTGCTTTGATTATTTCTGATACGGTCACTGTAGGACTCCGGCTGTAAGCGTCTCATTGCTCTTTGAATGACTTTGAGCCTCCTTCGAAGACCCACAATGAGCTACCACGTGTTTTGGTGCACAACTAAACCCGTTAATCAAAATCCTGAAACCTCCTTAGTTTTTCTTTCCGTCCAACTTAGGGAGGTACTCTCACTAAAATATACCTGGGTTCTACTGTTACCTATGTATTATCAAGTATGATAATAGATAATGTAAACTGTCTTTGGTATTATTGAGGAATGTTGCTGCTTATCGATGTAAACAGACAGTCCCACAATCGTATCTATAGATTAGGTATGGTTACTTGATTTTAGCATTTTTTATTCTTAACGGTTCTTTTTACTTGTTTTCCAGGAGAGTGCCTAACGTCAGGCAGGTACCCGTTCAAGTGTCTACAGTTCGAGTTACCACCTGATGTTGAGCCTGAAGAGGTCACCGTTGTCGAGCTCTGGTTCTTTAAGGTTGGTACATTTACTCTTTGGTTTGATCTAAAGCTAAACACTCTTCCAAAGTTTACGTTCTCAAACAAGATTTCAAATTTAACCTAAAACATGTTAAACAATTCACTTCATTATGTGTTACTTTGCGGAGATCTTGCTTGCTACACGATAAAATTAGGCAAGATCCACTAAATTATATGAATTAAAATCCCGTTAAGATTTTTTGGGTAAAGCTTATATATCAAGCGGCTTTCAAGAAAAAAACTGGAACCAGTGTGGGGTTTAACCAAAATAGAGAGAGATGTTATGCCTGGGGGACCCAATCCTGAAGGAAAGAAGTCGGAAGTTGAATTAACGCGGCCGAGTTGAGAAACTTCGATGGTTTCTCTATCTGATGAGGAAGCGCTAGGTAGGCGCTACACCAGTAAACTCGCCTGGCCATTAAAATGACAAGGCCAAACGACCAACAACAAATACAAAAAGTTAGTAAATTCATCTAAAAAGCCTACCAACAAATAAAATTCTACAGTTCATTGGCCGATGTTCTAGAACTCTTCTGCTAAAAGACTCATACTCCCACAAAATCCGACCATCATCCTTAAAGATTTTATTTTAAACATTAGACACCAAAAATTTAACATTCATTTCTTTTTCCAGGAGCCCGACCCATTGGATGAATACAATCAAACCTTCGTTATATCAGAAGCAGCACATTGGGACAGCCAGCAGCAGTTCAAGAAGACCAGGCCTATCGCCATCAAGGAGACTGACACGGGCGAGGGTTGGGTGCGGGTGGAGCTGGCCTGGGCGGTTCGGGTGTGGCTGGAAGAGAGGGAGCGGTTGCACACGCTGCATGTGGCTTGCAGGACTTGTCAGGTTAGTAACACCATGCACTTGGATTAGGTTTCAGCTAGAAGAAAATGGGTCACAGACAAAATCAAAATTGTTTCTATACTTACATATTTTTAATTCACTTTCTCATGCTAAGTGAATTGTAATTTTATTTTTTGGTTTGATAAAAATACTTTCTGCCAAATATCTTGCGGCGCCCTTTGCGGCCTACTTACAGAGGAATATTATGTATTAACACAATACCATAATGTCCACAATAGGATTTTATTCTTACAGTATTTTTTCAAGGAAATACACCCAAGTGTCAACTGTCCTCTAAAATGTTCAATCGTACGTTCAGTAAAGGTAGAGCCAGTGCAGAGACATTCCAGAGACTTGACTTCGATTAAGAATCAGTAAAATGGCACTGACACTGACACCTGAATCAGTTGGATACATTGAGAAGCAAATTCTTCACTAAACCTGGCTCTTGCAACATGCAAGCTTGTAAAATACGTTTCGTGCCGATAATCTAAAGGTTAGAGGCAACTGCATTGTTGCTTCTTATACTATGCATCATAATATCGCGCAATTTCAGCCCTAAGGGCCCTAAACCCTAAAGAGGTCACTTAAAATTTTATGTACATACCGAAGTCAGAACTATAGAACCCGTTCCTATCATCCACCTCCAACACTGCTATTCACAGATCTAACCTAAATTATTTCTTACAGCTCCGCCGCTCTCCTCTCTCCTTCCACGAGAAGCATCGCCCCTTCCTCGTCCTGTACACGAAGTACGCCGGAAAGCGCCGAAGCGGCCGAGCCCTGGAGTGTAGCTCGGGCACCAGCGAATGTTGCCGTGAGCCCCTCTATGTGGACTTCAAGGCTTTGGGCTGGGACGACTGGATCATCAAGCCTGCTGGGTATCACGCGTACTTCTGTAAAGGCAGTTGCGCTCCAATATCTGCTGTGACGCAGACAGATAGCTACCATCATAATATTATAAGGGTAAGTGTTATCAATTACCTACTGTATATCTTTGGGAAATAACCTTTAACTTAACGATCGGATAGTTAGAGAATCTGACTACGAAGCTTAAAGTCTCAATTTCAATCCCTGTTGTCGAGATTAAAGAATACAATGTTGTGTTCTCGAATTTTGGTTTTTATATCTATACACCGTGAAATTTTAGTGGTTGTTTTCCCGAAACGAGGTGATTTAGTTTCGATTGTACAATCGATACTAAATCACCTCGTTTCGGGAAAACAACCACTAAAATTTCACGGTGTATATAAGTATCTATGTATTGTACAGTCGATTACAAAAAAATCGATACGGCCAAAGTTACAAAAATATGTATACACGACCTTAATGTTCAGTCAATAAAGGTGTGTATACATATCTTTGTAACTTTGGCGGTATCGATCTTTTTGTAGTCGACTGTACTTGTAAATGTTATGGATCAATTTATCCGTTGCCTAGTATCTATATATATGATAGTACAAGCTAGGCTTAGTTTGACACTATGTCAATTGGTCTAAATTGTTCCAGAATATTTATTGCCGTCGAGCAAGTCCAACTAAATATTTGCTAAAATAGGTATGTCAAATTAATTTATAACATATGAAGGACCTTGCTAGAGTAGTAAAATTCATCTCTCACAATTTTTTGTAAAGCAATGTATCTAATAATATCTTGTCTAGCAGTAATATTGTTTTGTTACTTATTCTATTGTGCGTTAGATGGCGCTGTGCGGACAATCGGGCCAGCTGAATCACGCTGTTAAGATTTTTCCGTGGCAGTATATATAGTGCGTCAAAATTAAATAAATTGTCATTCGAAGAGCAACCGTCGCATCATTAACACCTAAGGCGGCGGTTGAGGTTGAACAATCTATCATCCTAATAACGTTTGTTTTTTTTGTTACAGAAATATTTCTACTCAGTATCAAATACAAATAACGAGTTTAAGCCATGCTGTGCGCCGACGACCTTTAGTTCTTTACAACTACTGTACATGGACTCAAACAACACAGTGACACAAAAGAAACTTCCAAACATGGTGGTAGAAACCTGTGGGTGCATGTGATGTGTAGCATAGTGAATTTTATTTAGTAACAATGTATTTCGCTTCCATTTTAGATTCAATCTAAAAAAGGTTTGATGATACCTTTGACAAATTGTAACAAATTAAAGAAAGGGAAGATATAGAAGTAAGATAATTATACACCTAAAGCTACTAAATATTCGAAAGTTATTAATGATAAAATATATGTCGATGTTTTAGATCGATATGCGAGAGAGGTAGTATCTGTTTGCGAGAGCGATGTTCTGAATGACGTTAGAATAATCTACTTAAGCGTAATGTGATATGTAGTGACTTGAATTATGTTTGCTTGTGAATTTTAATAATCGAACGTGTGACGAATTTTTACCTCGTATTTATAAATAAGGAATTAGAGAGTATAAAATAAGATTGCAAAACGCCATTGTTACTAGTAAAAGTTTTAGTAAATCGTACAGTTCCAGTTTGAGAACTTTTCTACAATTTCAGATTCAACTATGTAATAGGTTTTATATTCACTTGATCACTATGAGGGAGACCTATGCCCAGCAGTGGACTTCCTACGGCTGAAATGACGATGTTGATGATTGACTTCTGTTTACCGACATCTACGGTTACCTACATTAAGGGGGTGTTTCACCACCTTATTGTCAAACTGCTGGTTACGTAACCAATGAATAAACTAAGTACTGGACAAATCTGTCAGCTAGTGTTTTTTCAGTTTCACCACTCCGGTCCTGTGCAAACTAAGTACCACTTAACTAATCGTGGGTTTAACAAAAAGTCGGAATGGCAACGTCGCATTTCACGACCACGCGTTCCTGTTCGCACACTCTCGTTCAAAGAGTCACTCATTATTAAAGCAAAAGAAATGGTTACCTATATAATTTTTGAATACATCTATTTTTTTTTGCATAAACAAATATGTAACATTATAATTGATCCAAAAACGGTATTTATTTACGATACTTTGTTAACAATAACAAAGAAAAATAAAATCACGTAAAACGAATCGAAAAGTGGCGCCAAACCATTTGACAGATAAACTTTTTTTTAATGGCGACATATAAGTTCAGGTAGAACAAACGAATGAGCCACTGAAAAAAAGTTTGTTTTTAAAAAATATTACGAAATTTTGGATTTATTTTTACATAATAAAAGCGGACGTATATTTTTTTATTCAAATCTTGATATTTAAATTCTCGTTTGTAATTTTAGCATGACTTCTTTCTTTAAAAAAATAAAAAATACTTTGATTTATTTTTCTGAAACCGGCTGAAGGGCTCTCCAACCATGGCCACAAAAAAATAAAGTAACTAATTAAAAAGTTATGTGACGGTTAAAAATTCTAAATGCCACCTGATCTGATGGTCAAATTAAGAAATAGTTTGTCTGTCACTTAGCGCTAATCAAGACTGGTGAAACAGAAATTTTTATTCCATCTGACAAATAAGGTTATGATTAAGCTAATCCGAACTTTAAGAAAAGTGGTGAAACAGCCCCTAAATATCTCATGATCTTGAAATAGTGAGCGATGATTATAATGTCTAATCATCATTAGAGTGTGTTAAACTGTCTACCTCTTTCTTGAAATAGTTTTTGGCTTTAGGATGGCAGGTACTATACGTGACAGTCTTTAAAGTACTAATGACGGAGTCTCCTCCATACTCTTCGTCATTTGCATAGATACATATTATGAAATAAGTATGTACAACTGTCTAAGTAATCCTTATTCGATTATACTAAAATTATATTGATATTATGTACAGAATCAATAGAATTACATTATATTGTTTTGTGATTTAGCTAAGTTATAGCTATTAGTTTTATGTCCAGTGCATTTATATTTAATTTAAGCTTATGCTTACTACTTAATTGATTGTTTGACTGTTTGATATGAATGGTATGCTCGTTTTGTAAAATTTTAATATGCTGCTTGTGGAAAGATAAATACTGTAATTTAGACTTGAACTATAGGTTTCATAAGTTTATTTAGTGTTTTTATAAGACTTGTTTACTACTTAAATCCAGTAAATGCCTTCTTATTTGTTTGATAAACAAAAGGTTAGTTAAAATTCTGCAAGGAGGATAGAACTACATTTCAAATTACGCGAAAAAAGTACTTCGTACGTGATTTACAGTAAGGAGTACCTCAGGGTTCTCTTTTGGGTAACCATTTGTTCATAGTCTATATTTTGTCTTTCCAAGAAAGCCATATTAAAATGGTGTGACCAAAATGAAAAAGTTATAACGTAACTGTTAGTATGATAAATTATCAATTACTGTTACTTTAGCGCCTAGATTAAAATTACACGTATTGTTCCTATAGCGATAAATTAATTGTTCCGTTATTGTCTTTTGATAGAATGTCTCAAGGAAAAACTTTTTCTAACTATGTCTCAAAGCTGCCTTTTGCATTTTTGTATTTTTTTGTGGTCAGACAAGAAGTTTGTTTTATTATGAAACTATTCAAAAACCAAATGGTTCACTTTTCTTTGGACGAATGTTAAAGAGTTCATAAAATGTTTTTTCTTGTCCCCATCTAAAATATGTCTTGAAATTCTTAAATTATACTAAACATTTCAGGTTTACGTAAATACTAGACAAATTTATTTTGAGGATATTTATTTAGTTAGAATAAGGACACTGTTCAACTTCTCAAATGTACTTAAGTAGATCTGAATTTCATTGAATCACTTGATACGGTGTCTTAAGTATTATAGAAATAAGTCGCATTCAAAGTTAGATTAAAAAGATATATTTCGAAAGCGTTATTTCAATTATTGTCACCCTTCCTGCAATTTTATTATATACTCGTAATAATCAGTAAAACCTTAAATATTATAAGGGTGTTTTTGTGCCCATCAATCAGACCGAACAGAGAATTACCAGTTTCGTAATTTAACATAAGGCTCCATTTATTGGAGCACACTACCACAGAATCAAAAGTAGCTATGAAATACATACCTGACAAAGGATATTTTTAACCTTTTCAACGCCACGCCTCGACAAAACGTAAACCTGCTTTGAATCTTATGTCATTGTGTCAAGATCACTTTGACACTGTACTTTGTGACACCTATATATGTCGTTGGCGTTGAAAAGGTTAAAGCTAGTAGTATTTTCAATAGTTACAATGGATATTGTAATGGATATTGTAACTTATTAGTCAAACAATAAGGTTGAATTTCCAAGTCAATGCATGTGGTCACTAAATTGCCTCTACCTTAAAGGGTACACTATTTTTAGTTCCTATTTAATTAAAAAAATAATACTACACATAGTGCCTTCAGCAGTTATTCCAACAATTAATTTGTACTTAACCAAAAACGCTGGAGACAGCAATAAAAAAGGCGGTATATAGACAAACGTATCCCACAAATGCATAAAGTTTGGTGTGTTTTATACGAAAAGGGTGTATAAATAAAACTACAAACATAACGGCAAAACATTGTCTAATCAAAAAGCAACAAATCACATTACGAACGGGCCCGCGGGCGAATACTATGTCTTAAATCTAACGCAAGCTAGCGTTCCGTACGACAGGCCGCGCGTGCACGAGCGACTGAACAGTCGCACATGGAATCTACACTACTCAAATGTCAAAAAGTTGAGATTTCATTAAAAATAAATATTATGTCAACTGATAAAATATGGTACTAAATTCAGTGTCAAGTAACAGATGTCCTTTTTATGTAAAAAAAAAAGTATTTTTAAGTCATACATTTACAAGACAATGAATTAAATAATAGTTTCTAAATACAAATGTCAACTTGTTCAGACAATGATTAGTTTTTAGTCTTCGAAGTTTCATATCACTTTTAGGAGAAACGACACTACGAAAAAATTTTTATTAAGTCATTATTACATAAAAAGCTCTAAAAAAATCATAGTCAGTTTAAAAAAAAGTGTACGCGCCAAGCCAAAACGGAAACAAGACTGACCAGAACACTCTGTCTCTCTCTACAATAAATACATCACAGGTTTATTCTCAGGAAAAGTCCAAATATTTATTCACTAAATGTGGAGGTCGTCTTTTGGAGGACGGATAAAATAGATTTATCACAACCATTTTTTTTCAATGTTAATGTTATTAGCTAACGAGCTCCAGTTATATTATACGGATACAATTTCATAATACTGCGAAATTAATACAAATATGCGTTAGATATTAGTAAACGTGTTTTAAGTAAATCTAGACGGTTTAATCGTATACTGTTTTAAACTTTCGTGATTTTCACTCATAACTATTAAACTAAACTCGTGACCACGGGCACTGCAATGTGGCTGGAACGTCGAGGTAAATATTGTTTGTGTGATAAGTCCCGTTTAGTGTAATAAGTTATGCGTTTAAACGTGTTTTTCGTAACATCGTATGTTTAACCTAGAGAATTAGGTAGTGGCCACCAATTTCCACACACTCAAAATCAAACAAAATTTCAATTAATAGTAAAATAAAATTTTAGTTGCTTTGAATTAAATAGTTAGTCAACTGAGTTGACAAATGATTACGTTACCACTTGTTGATGTCAATTCAATTATTTTTTAAAACTATAGCTCCATCGATACTATCGATGATTCTGCCGATGTTGAGGTTGATAAAGACACTATAGGTTGTCCGTTGTTCGGTAGCTTTGCGGTCTTGTTAATGGCATACAAAATGGGAAATTGCGTTTTGACAAGTCATAAAACTTATGTCAATTAATTTCTGGTCAACTGCCTAATTGCTTGAAATACAAATCACTAGTCAGAATGACAATTTCACGTCAGTTGTTATTAAAATAATGCAACAATTTCCATAACGAAATCATTAAGAGCATACATGTTCATTTAAATTTAGACCTGTGAAAATCATCTCAAGATAACAGTAACAAAATTTGTAACGCTTTAATTTAGATAAAAAAAAATTGGAGCTCACATTAAAATTTATAAAAAATGGCACTATAAAAATATTTTTAGCATAACTCCACTTGTGACCTTAGTATAACTTACAAAAACAAATAAATGCTATGAAACAATTTTTGGAATGATTTTTGAATCACAAGCCTTTACGGATTTTGGCGACTGTACGTGTCGCGGACTTATTATTGATTTAATAGTGATGTGCCGGATACGATACGGATTATTAGTATCTACATCTGTCGTTAGAGATCGCGATTTTCTTACTTGGTGCCAGAATAAATGTTCAATACTTACAATACAATGCCTCTTTATTGTACACCACAAACAATACAATACAGAAAAACAAGTACTTGAAAAATATATAAGGTAAGCAATGGGCATCTTTATCGCTTCGAAGCGATCTTTTCCAGGCAACCTTTAAAAAGGAAAGAAAGCAAGGAATGGATTAACCTTCCTTATTTGCATTTTTAGTCTTCATGTTCATTGCTATCTAACTTTGATATCTAATATATAAAAATCTCGTGTCACGGTGTTTGTTACCGAACTCCTCCAAAACGGCTCGACCGATTTTTATGAAACTTTTTTCTCTGTATTCGGTAGGTCTGAGAATAGGTCGTAGGCTATTTTTTATCCTCCCCCTCCCCCCATTCTTTGCGGACGGAGTCGCGGGCAACAGCTAGTTATAGATAAAATTACTGAAAATCTCTTCACAAAAAGACCCGTTATAATACTCGCAAAACTTTTCCGTCGGATATCCGTATCTACAGATATTCGGCACATCACTACTTATTACCAACTCACAAAGCGAAGGAAGCGTCCTGATATTGCAACACCTCGTACAGTAAAATACATCAAAAATAAGGCACATTTCAACTACAGCGGCTAGATTTCTGTACGAATAACTTTTAAATATTTTATCTAAATTATCCTAAAATACATGCACGTATACAATAAGCGACGCATTTTGACACAGTCAATGTTTTCGAGTGCCCGTAAAACAGAAAAGGTTAAATTACATTCTCGTATACTTTTTAAAGGAAGCACCATCGTTCGTTACAACTAAAACGTCAAAACATAATTATAATAATTATTCATAATGAACATATAAAAGAGCTCCCGCGCATCTATCCAGCATTAATAAATATTTGTCAATAAAACACCAGTATATGTATTGTACATATTGTACAATTCGGTCCAATCCCATAAACAATAAAAAAATATGATATTGGCCTTATTTTTAGGGTTCCGTACCCAAAGGGTAAAAACGGGACCCTATTACTGAGGCTCCGCTGTCCGTCTGTCACCAGGCTGTATCTCACGAACCGTGGTAGCTAGACAATTGAAATGTTCACAGATGATGTATTTCGGTTGCCGCTATAACAACAAATAGGTACTAAAAAAACAGAATAAAATAAATATTTAAGGGGGCTCCCATACAACAAGCGTGATTTTTTGCAGTTTTTATAGATAATGGTACGGAACCCTTTGCGCGCGAGTTCGACTCGCACTTCGCCGGTTTTTATCTTAGTTTAGGGCCGAATTTACAATGGCCTATCTTAATTGTCAAGTTACAGAAAAAGTATATTTCGTTCACCAATAAATCGTCAGAGATCTTTAGGCTTATTTTGTCATTTGACCATTTCAATTTTTGCATAAAAACTACACCGCAATTTGCATGACATACGCCTGCATTTGACAGTCAAGGTTGACCTGACGATAATGACGGCCTAATGGAGCATGTTCCACTAGTCAATTTTGCATACGGCCCAATCGTAGTGATCAAAGAAAGCTGACGCAGACAGGAAGTCTCACTCCTCAGCTCTCTGGATAAAAAAAGACAAAATATCTGGCGAATAAAGAGATATATGATATAAATAGATTATTTATCAGTGCTGGGTAGACGCCCGTCGCCGTAAAGCCATCAATTATGCTTTAGTTCAATAATACTGAACCGTAAATAATAATAATAATAAATACTACAAGCTATTTACAAAACCGTAAGGTGAACTAAAACAATTACTTTGCTCACCCGCGACCTTACAATAGTTACGTTTATGCAAGAAATGTGCGTTCATGCAGTTCCTCCACCTCCACACTGTACGAACACACACAAATCACATAAACCCAACCATCACCACCACCAAGCTACACTGACGCGTTTCGAACTCAACCAGAGCTCATCTTCAGAGTTACCACAACCGTATGCTATGCTACCAAATGTGTAATTGTTTTAGTTCATTAATATGGACCTCCGCAAAGTAACGCCTGATTCAATAAATTATTTAAAACCGTAAGGTGTCAAAATCATATGATGTCAAAATCATATATTATGATGTCAAAATTATTATGGTGTCAAAACCACATGGCGTTAAAACCAGGTTTCACGGTCTCACTTTCACTGGGTTATTTCCCATATCCGATGAGTCTAAAAGGACTATTACATTTAAAATTGCTAATACACTGATGTTTTGAAGCTGATTTCACATGAAACCAGTGTCAATTGATTTAATTCTAAAGGTTACCTTCAAGCGAAAGCCTCATTTCGACGTTCATTATACCGAAATACAAAACACCAAAATTTACAATGCCCAAATGAAATTAACACAACATGAACTTAACAAAGGTAAGTTTTAAAGAAGCCGGGATTTACTGATATTCCTTCGAAATAGAGATAAATGAGGGATTTCTGACACAAAATATCGCTAGACGGCGCCATTTACGAGAGATCCGTTTGACATTAGTCTCGCTTATGACTGACTTGCTTTGTTCTTTCTTTAAATGAGGTACTTATTTATACTATTAAGTAATCATAGTTTTAATTTTTGACAGTAATGCTGTTTGCATTGTTTACTTAGTTCCCGCAGGCTAATTGTCTAACTCCCTCGCAATTGCCATCGCGTTAATTTTGACAGTTCTTGTATGGGCTGACAATTGGTATCGGAAACAGCCAGCTGTCACACCCATACAAAAACTGTCTTTCACTCATTTCAATCCGATGCCGAGTGTCAAAAAAGTTACACAATTACCCTGCAGGACCACGTGTTACATAGATTATAAGAATAAATCATATTTATTAAGTTCTAATAAAGTTAACTCATTCTCTTATTCAGTTATAAACCAATTCCAAATATGACACTAGTGTCAAACGTCCAAACGATACTAGCGCCATCTGTTAGAAACCCTCATCGTGAAATTTTCTGTCGCTGACTGTATAGTCGACCAAGTAAGTGCTTTACCTAATTCTACGACAGTTCCTACAGCTGAATAAAAACAATAAGGCTGATTGTCACATTGGCTTGCAAGGGAAAATAGCCTTTGATGCTTTAAGTCGTACAATTGACATTGAACCTTAGGGTGGTATAGTACGAATTTTTGGAGGTGTCCCGATCTCGTTAAGAGCCCACCTTTCGAACAAAACCATTGTATTCTATTATGCCCTCCAGTGAATAATCCTCAGATTAAAATGAACGTAAATATAAGATAAAATAGCTCATTGAAATAACGACTTTATTATTTATAGTAGAGAGTTAATTTTCATTGAAACTTTGTTTGTTTGTTTTGGTTGTTTTGCTGCATGTCCACGACGGGAACCTATCGATGTTTAGAAAATTATATTTCCGAAGGTTTAGAATCCCGAAAACTTCATTTGTCCGAAAGCATTTTTTTCTGAAACTGTAAATATTTCAGGATTTATTTCAGGACCATCGTGTAGAACCCTTTAGGTTAGGTTAGGGTTGTTTTATAAAAATCCTGAAATATTTAGTTTCAGAAAAAAATGCATTCGGATAAATGAAGCATTCGGGATTTTACATATTCGGAAAAAAAAATTACTAAATTTTGATAGGTAACCGTCTACGACGCATTCAATGTTGAAAAATATTTATAAATATCTACTGTAAATGATAAAGTCGTTATTTCAATGAGCTATTTTATCTCATATTTCTGTTCATTTTAAACTGAGGATTGATCACTTGAGGACATAATAAAATACAATGGCTTTGTTCGAAATATGGGCTGCTAACGAGATCGTGACACCTCAAAAAATTCGTACTATACGTCCAGTTTCAGACTAGTGGCTCTGCATGTATACGGTCGTTTTTGGTACACGCGCTTCCAAAAACGAGCGTATACGCACGTATAAGACGCTAGTCTGAAACCGCCCTAAACGAATTTCTTGGTCGATTCAGGGTCGGATTTAGAGATCTGGAGGCCTCGGGACATAAAAGGAGTGGAGGCCTGGCCACACATTGTTTTCAAAATAAAATGGCCATTTTCAGTCGACATTTCGTTAAACAATTTTTCGAAGTCTATTGTGGGGGCGGATGCCCACCCCTAAATCCAGCCTTCCCGTCAACTATAGGTATGGCCACGAGAGTTGAGGTCACGCACGCAACAAAATGTCGTGTAATGACAGCGGGATTTTGACGTTTATTCGTAACGAAAGCAAGTTCAACAGACACAACAGTGAACTGCAAAATTGACTAATAGATAATTTCTTCAAACTATTTCGTTAAGAATTATCTAGGAAAATAAATCTAGTTCAAACATAACAGAAAATAAAACATTTTGATCTATTTTATGTAAAAAGAATAAGCTTATTTTTCGCTATTTATAAAATACCGATTCTT
The DNA here is from genome assembly GCA_947859365.1 of Archips crataeganus. Taxonomy (NCBI): domain Eukaryota; kingdom Metazoa; phylum Arthropoda; class Insecta; order Lepidoptera; family Tortricidae; genus Archips; species Archips crataeganus. The sequence continues at coordinate 1,311,857 of OX402070.1, read as the reverse complement.
TTGGTGCGAATATTTCTTATCAGTTTGAAATTGTTTTATTTCAAAAATAATTTATACCTATAAAAAAATAAGCATAGTATGGCGTAAGTAGATATTTTATCATAAGATCGTATGACTCACATTTTCATTCGTCACTCATTTCATTCATTCCCTACTTTTTTGCAATCAGTACTTTATGTAGCTGTGTGTGTAATCATTCGCCTCAACTCTCGTGACGTTAACTATACAATATGGGCGATCTGCGTTAACGACCGACCTTATTCTTCTAGTACTAGTAATCTCACTAGCATATCACTCTGGACAGCTCATTTTTCAGGCGTGGTGAGTTTGGCAGTCTCGCTGTCGCTAGGCGGCGCGGGTTGGGTCGCGGCGACCCGGATGAGGGCGGGCGGGGGCGAGGAGGGGGGTTCCGGCCGCGTGGCCAGGGTCAGCACGCCGGAGTTCACGTCTTCGATGGCTTTGCGGAGCTGAGGATGAAAAATAGTAGGTTGTACAACGAGAGCATAAAACGAGACATTTTACCCGAGACCATATAGCCGTCCGAGCCGGTATGCAAAATGCTCGAGTTTTACACTCTGCTTTTCACTTCGATTACAAGGAAAATAAGCAGCAACATGGAAATAACATTTACAAGCTCTAATTTTTCAAGTATTGCATTTTCTGTAATATAATAATAATAATGTATTAAATTTGCCTAGTTTTATTAAATATGTAATATAAAACACCAGTTATTATGTAAAATATTATTATGTTATTATTATTAGTTTATTTTATTTTAATATAGTTAGTGTTTATACTTAGTTAAGTTTTATTCATTGTTATTTTATATTCTTAGTTTCATTAAATTTAATTATAGTTTACGAAACAAAAACATACCTAAACACCAAGTTATATATAAAAAAAAAACTCAAATTTTATAAATTTTTACTGTTTGCGGCTGTTTGCGCTTGATTAATTTGGTCTTAGATGAAGATTTCACTTTATGCAAAAAGTAATTTTATGCAGCATACTCTCGACATAAAAAAAACAATACGAGCATGAGAAGTGAATAAATGATTTGTCAATTTAAGAAGACCCTACATACTTAAATGAAACTTTGTACAAAGGAACAGTCAAATTGAGAACCTCCTCCATTATTCGGTCAAAAGTAACAAATGTTTCATCTTACCTCCTTCAATGAGACCACTCCTATGAGCCTGCCGATGGCCGTGACGTACGCTCTGCTCACGCCAAGCGTGGAGAACAGGGAATGCACCTGCGGAACATAATCACAGAATAACTAACAGTACTAGCGTACAGAAGGATCACTCTCGAACAAAAGTCAACTTTGTGTATAAAAATTTCGTGATATGCGCATTTATTTATTTTTTATTCCTCTCTTATTTTAAAAGCTTTTTATTAACTTGCAATGTATCTATGTAGGTATGTACGGGTCAAATCTTGGAAGTCGAATTTGACCCACTGGTGGTCGGATTCACCTGAAATTTGGTATACTTATGTAAGTTGGATGACAATGCAAGTACAGTCAACAAAAAGTACAGCCAGCTAAAAAAGCTTGCTATTAAAATGATTTTTTTAACAAAAACTTCTTTCAAATGGTTTGATATAATCTTAGATTATTTATACACTAGATAGTGTCAGTAGCAAACACTGGCAAACAAAATGTCCAAAAACCCATTTGACAGCTTCATATTAATATCACGTTACGTCATTCAGACTGAAGGGGGACAACTGACATATAAGCCAACAGTTGGCTTATATTTTTCGGGACGTTTTCATGCCGCCTAAGCTCTATCTAGTGTATAAATAATCTAAGGATATAATATAACGAATAAATGTTTTCTTTATTTCTAGATGTGTACAGTACCTTAAGTAGAGAAGTTCTCTCGACCAGCTGGAAGGGCGCGGGGTCTATGTGACAGGTGTACAGACTCTCGTCCTCGTAATCTGTGTCGTCTAAATGCTGTGGGAATTGAAAGTATTATTTAGTCTACATATTTTAGCATTAGAAAAAGTAAAAGATCTTGACGTGTTTTTTTAATGAAAAACGCTTTTGGTAAAAATGGTAAAATATAGTTCTTTGTGAGCTCAACATTTTGAGATTGAAATTACAATTTTCAATAAAAACTTTTTAAGAAAAAATTAAACCGCCGAAAAAACTGAAAAGCAAAAAATAATACCTTTTTTGTTTGACCTTAATCTAGGTATCAGTTTGAAGTCGGTGCCTCAGCACGAGCCAGGAGGAGTGGACCTATAATCGTCTACCTGATTGGCTTCTATCACTCCTCCTGGCTCGTGCTGAGGCACCGACTTCAAACTGGTACCTAGATTAAGGTCAAACAAAAAAGGTAAGTATTATTTTTTGTTTTTCAGTTTTTTCGGCGGTTTAATTTTTTGTTAAAAAGTTTTTATTTTATCCTTTTTTTTCCATCCTTGGGGTAATTTTTTTCCAAATTTATAATGAACTAAAACAATTACTTTGCTCACCCGCGACCTTACAATAGTTACGTTTATGCAAGAAATGTGCGTTCATGAAGTTCCTCCACCACCACACTGCACGAACACACACAAATCACATAAACCCAACCATCACCACCACCAAGCTACACTGACGCGTTTCGAACTCAACCAGAGCTCATCTTCAGCAAAGTAACGCCTGATTCAATAAATTATTTCAAATTTATAATACCAACTTCAAGGTATACCCTATCTATCCAATAAATAAAAAAGAATTATGAAAATCAGACTACTCAGTAAAAAGTTAGTCAATCATCCCCTGTTTTCCTACCCTTAGGGTAGGAATATTATTTCCAAATTTAAATGGGACCACCTTTGGGGTATACGCTTTCCAATAAAAAAAGAATCATCAAAATCCGACTACTCTGTAATAAGTTATGCGTGGTCATATAGTACAATCAGTAACTGAACAATCAATCATCCCCTGTTTTTCTACCCTTAGGGTAGGAATATTGTTTCCAAATTTAAATGGGACCACCCTCGGGGTATACGCTTTCCAATAAAAAAAGAATCATCAAAATCGGACTACTCTGTAAAAAGTTATGCGTGATCATACATAAAAAAAAATAAAAAAATATATACACTTCGAATTGAGAACCTCCTCCTTTTGTTTTCGTCGGTTGAAAAAGGTGACTAGACAGACATGTTCTTTCCGTGTATTCTTCAAGTAATAGTTACTATTATTTTTAATAAAACTTGACTTATTTTCCAATTTATGTAGTTATTTTCCAATGAGAAGTGATAATGTATTACCATGTCCCGTTTGCGCGCGATCTGAAGCATGCGGTCGAAGTCTATCTCTTTCCCCATCTCGAGCTGCTCCCACGCCTTCTGGTCTTCTGGGGACATGTCGCACACGCGCTCGCGAGGCTGTACAGAGAAAGCATACGTTGGTATCATCATCAACATCATCCCAGCCTATATACGTCCCACTGCAGGGCACATGACTCTCAGAATGAGAGGGCTTAGGCCGCAGTTCCCACGCGGGCCCAGTGCGGATTAGGAACTTCACACACACCATTGAATTTCTTCGCAGGTGTTGGTTCTTTCACCGTAAAGCTCGTGGTCAATTTCAAATGTAATTTCGCACGTAAATTCCGAAAAACTCAGAGGTGCGAGTCGGGATTTGAACCCACTACCCTCTGCTTGAGAGGCTATAGGTCAAACCGCTAGGCCACCACGGTTTACGTTGGTTAATGTCCGACCAAAATTTCGGTTAAATTCGGCATTAAATTGAATTTTCGGTGTGGACGAAAATATAAACTATTTTTTTATGATTGCACTTATTTTTCAAAAGTCTCCCAGACATCGTATCCTCTTAAGCCTGCAGGAGACATACATACACACACACACACACACACACACACATACGCACACACACACACGTACTCACACACATTCGCATGTCTTACCAGTTGTACTTTCTTGTTGATGGAGGGGCTTCGAGCCAGACCGGGGCTGAGCTGGTCGGGCAGGCCTCCTTCGACGTCCTGAAGCAACGTGGACCGCTTGAAGATCGCCTCGAACGCCGCTCGGATTCTGACGAGGAAACTTGGGTTACGACCACAGAAGAGGCGCCTTGATCGCACGTGCCGAGCAAACGGGCGAGACAGTACTAAAATAGATTTGTCGGCCGATTTCGGATCGGAGCTGTTCGGACTATCCGTGCTTGTAGTTGTAAGTGCTTGTTAAAGTCTTAACTGAATACAGTAAAATTACATAAAGTTTACCACTGACAGATGGTTTGCCTTCATTTCATATTCAACTTTAACGACCTACAAATAAAGCCAATTTTAGAATACTGTTACCCACTTTTGCAGATTTTGTAAGAACTACTTTATTTGTATGGTGTTAAAGTTGGAAATGAAATTAAGGCAAGCAATCTGTCAGTGGTAAACTAAAAACTTTTTAACAAAAAATTAAACCGCCGAAAAAACTGAAAAGCAAAAAATAATACCTTTTTTGTTTGATCTTAATCTAGGTACCAGTTTGAAGTCGGTGCCTCAGCACTAGCCAGGAGGAGTGGACCTATAATCGTCTACCTGATTGGCTTCTATCACTCCTCCTGGCTCGTGCTGAGGCACCGACTTCAAACTGGTACCTAGATTAAGATCAAACAAAAAAGGTATTATTTTTTGCTTTTCAGTTTTTTCGGCGGTTTAATTTTTTGTTAAAAAGTTTTTATTTTATACTTTTTTTCCATCATTGGGTTAATTTTTTTTCCAAATTTATAACACCAACTTCAAGGTATACCCTATCTATCCAATAAAAAAGAATTATGAAAATCAGACTACTCTGTAAAAAGTTAGTCAATCATCCCCTGTTTTGCTACCCTTAGGGTAGGAATATTATTTCCAAATTTAAATGGGACCACCCTTGGGGTATACGCTTTCCAATAAAAAAAATCATCAAAATCCGACTACTCTGTAATAAGTTATGCGTGGTCATATAGTACAATCAGTAACTGAACAATCAATCATCCCCTGTTTTTCTACCCCTAGGGTAGGAATATTGTTTCCAAATTTAAATGGGACCAACCTCGGGGTATACGCTTTCCAATAAAAAAGAATCATCAAAATCGGACTACTCTGTAAAAAGTTATGCGTGATCATACATAAAAAAAAAAAAAAATATACACGTCGAATTGAGAACCTCCTCCTTTTGTTTTCGTCGGTTGAAAAGTAAACGTATTGTAAAGATATTTTGATTTGGGTTGAATGATTGTTTTGTTTACGGCACCGAAGAAGATCTTTTTAGGGTTCCGTACCCAAAGGGTAAAAACGGGACCATATTACTGAGACTTCGGTGTCCGTCCGTCAATCCGTCTGTCACCAGGCTGTATCTGAACCATGATAGCTAGACAGTTGAAATTTTTACAGTTGATGTATTTCAGTTGCCGCTATAACAAATACTAAAAAACAAAATAAAATAAATATTTAAGGGGGCTCCCATACAACAAACGTGATTTTTTTTGCTCGTTTTTGCTCGATATTGATAACGGCAACAGGTGAACGCTTGAAATATTCACTGAATATCTAGTTATATATTCACTTTAAAAATAAATAATTAAATTAAAATTAAACAAATATTTAAGGGGGGTTCCCATACAACAAACGTGATTTTTTTGCCGTTTTTATAGATAACTAGCTGACCCTGCAAACGTCGTTTTGCCTTATATCACCTGGGGATAAAAAATAGCCTACGACCTATTCTCAGACCTACCGAATACAGAGAAAAAAGTTTCATAAAGATCGGTCAAGTCATTTCGGAGGAGTTCGGTGACAAACACCGTGACACGAGATTTTTATATATTAGATGGTACGGAACCTTTCCTGCGCAAGTCCGACTCGCACTTGGCCGGTTCTTTTTAATGATGGCTTTGCTTATGGCACCGAAGGCAGCGGTGTTTTTTTTATTTAGTATTGTTATTTGTTAGTGTTACCGTGTCTCGGCGCCGGTGACGGTCGTGTATACGGACGGCTGCGGCGTGTGCGGCGCGAGCGGCTGCGGGGAGCCCAGGCCGCGGGTCAGAGTGAACGAGTTGGTCTTCTTCAGGATCGACTTCGGGCGGAACAGCTGCCCTGGTGCTGGAATAACACCAAATAGTTAAAGACTGACATTGTACAGAAACGGGCGAGGGTCGGTCAAGGAAGAAACCAACGTACCAACCAGGCGTAGGGTATCACATTGTCAGATTCTGGGTGACCGCCAAATAATCAGATTATTATATTCACCTTCCTTCTTAATACGAGTAGGTACTATAATTATATTTTATTTTATTATATTATAATTATATTTATTTAATTTGTCTGACGTAAGTCGCGCAGTATGCTGTCCCGCACACCTCGCTGGCTCTTCAGAAAACCAGCGCCGTTGACAACGCTAGTCGTGCCAACGGCATTGCTGAGTGGACACCATTTCGGCTTCACATCCTTATTTGTTTTTTTGTATTTTTTCTCATTTTGTAAATTATTTTTTTGTTGTGATGTGTTGTCTGAATAAACGTATTTCTATTCTATTCTATTCAACGGGTAAAAACATAAAAAACCGACCTAAGCACCCCCCAGTGCCTAGCGGGAGAATGCATGCTCCTCTCCCGGCCTTCCAGCAAATGGCTGAGGCAGGACACTGTGGGTAGATTAAGTCCCCTCCCTACCCCTCCCCTACTCAAAATTTAAAGCACACGTTTTTGTTTTGATAACCAATAGAGAAGGGGACTTGTGACCGGGTTTTTTAGTCCGTGCAACTCGGACACTGTCTGGGCCCTCCATTCCCAGTTCGTCCGAAGGGATTTTTCCCGAGCAGCACAAGTCACTCTTCCTACACTAAAGTAAAAACAGCAAAGACTTCGCGTCTTTGACCCCATTGGCGACACATTAAACAAAATAGTTAAAAAGACAATCCTAGTGTTGCCAGTGATGACTTGTGGCACTGTCACGTGGCCGCTAACGATGGGCCTCATAAGAAAGCTCGAAGTCACTCAGAGGGCGATGGAGAGGGCTATGCTTGGAGTTTCTCTGCGGGATCGCATTAGAAATTATGTAATCCGCGCAAGAACTAAAGTCACCGACATAGCTCGAAGAATCGCCAGACTTGAGTGGCAGTGGGCAGAGCACATCGCTCGTAGAACTGACGGCCGATGGGGCAAAAAGGTTCTCGAGTGGCGTCCACGGACCGGAAGACGCAGTGTCCAACAACACAGAACCACGACCAGGGGCCTATTCCTCGTTTGCAGCTGTAAATCCACAGACAGTGCTCTACTTCTATTAGTAAGTCTGGCCAAATGTTGACGTAATATATTTCTTAGATGTTCCAGCTTCACTGCTGTAAGTCGAAATCTCTCGTTGTACTCAAAAGTATTTTCCATGTACGTATAATTTATTCTGTCTCTGTACACTCGAGGCCTCCTCACCACAACCACTTCTTCATCATCTGAAGAGTCGCTAGACCACATTACCACCAAACGAATAAACGACACTTTATTGAATTTAAGTGACAATCAATAACGTCAACTATCCGTCAATAAAATGGCCGACTTGTGTCTTCCAGATATACAAGTAGTAATGAAAAGCGTTTCTCAAAAGTATAAATTACAAGTGAAAAATCAAACTCATTTTCCTCAGTCACTCTATGAATATTTACAAGCTTCAGGGTGAGTCCGTTTTTTTTTATAATACGTGTGAATTCGTTAAAAAATCACGCTAACCCTTAATATGTCAGTGGTCATTTGCTGGTTCTTTCCCAATGATAATAATTACATAGCAAGGAGTTTACTGAATTTGTTTGTAAAATAATAGGCCAATTTTAAATATATTACTGATTTTAACGAAATCAGTTCAAAACTTACACGTTTGAGATCTTAAAAATGCAATATCTTCATTTATGTATTAATCGAATTTTACCAAAGAAAGCATATTAGCAGATTATAGAGACTTCATTATTTTGTGATAAGTCACAAGCTACAAGCGTAAAGTACGGCCTTCGAGAAACGGAATTTCTGTTTCAGTATATAATATCAAGTGTGTTTGTCAACTATACACTTGTGAACACTCTGATATCCCCGCTCTTGTAACAATTATACATTTACGTAAAACGGAAACTTGTAAAAAATATTGAAAAACAAGCGTTACCATAGATACACACTTTTAATACAAGGCTTGTACTTTTTGAGAAATAGGCCCCTGGTTAAGGTTGCAGGATCGCGTTGGATGCGGATGGCACGGGACCGATCTGTTTGGCGAGCCTTGGGAGAGGCCTATGTTCAGCAGTGGACATCTTTCGGCTAAAATGATGACGATGATGAAAGACTATCATAATCCGTCAAGCCTTGAGGTAGGTTTCCCAGAGACCAAGGTGGTCTAGAATGCCATAAGCATTAAGTATGTTATGGTATGGATAACTCGAACCAGTCTGTCTGTTTGCTTTACTGTTTCACCGAATACATACTTCAGCCCTACTCTCTGCCTGTACTAAAGCTCTTAGACGTTGTAATATAATCAACATCCCATCATCCACCATCATCCATCATTTAGACGACCAGATGGCCTAGTGGTTAGAGAACCTGACTATGAAGCTTGAGCTCCCGGGTTCGATTCCCGTGTCGGGGCAGATATTTGTATGAAAAATACGAATGTTTGTTCTCGGGTCTTGGGTGTTTAATATGTATTTAATAAAATAAATAATAATAATAAATATCACGGGACAATTCACACCAATTGACCTAGTCCCAAAGTAAGCTAAGCAAAGCTTGTGTTATGGGTACCAGGCAACGGATAAACATACTTATATAGAAAGATACATACTTAAATACATATCAAACACCCAAGACCTCAAGCTTCGTAGTCAGGTTATCTAACCACTAGGCCATCTGGTCGTCTAAGTCGTTTAAGTATGTATCTATCTATATAAGTATGTTTATCCGTTGCCTGGTACCCATAACACAAGCTTGCCTAGCTGACTTTGGGACTAGGTCAATTGGTGTGAATTGTCCCGTGATATTTATTTATTTATTTATTTATTCCTCTCAGAAAAAATCTATTTAATCTATCTAGTAATATAGTTATACTCATTGCCCACACGGGTGCGTCTCCACGCCACTTTGACGGATTCTGATCAAATTTGGCACACACATAAAAAAAAAATAAAAAAAAATATCACGGGACACTTCACACCAATTGATCTAGTCCCAAACTAAGCAAAGCTTGTACTATGGGTACTAGACAACGGATAAACATACTTATATAGATAAATACATATTACACATCCAAGACTCGAGCACAAACATTCGTATTTTTCACACAAATATCTGCCCCGACCGACCTCAAGCTTCGTAGTCAGGTTCTCTAACAACTAGGCTATCCGGCCGTCTAGTCTACATATAGCCTGGACTAACAAATAGAATAATTTTTATCCGGAACATTGCAAAGTTCCCGAGGGCTAGCGAATGACTAAGCCAGACAGAATTCTTCTTTTCTTATGCAATTTAAAAACATATTAATGTCTATGTACGTCCCGCTGCAACGGAAAAGTGAATCGATATTGACAAATCGACGGGCTCCAGAATGTGTCAAAAAGACGCGTATTATCTTACTGTTAAATGTCAAAATTCCTTACCTGGAATAAGTCCGCCCTGGTCTTTGGTGGTGAGCGAGGTGCCTCGGGTCATGCCCGGGGGTTGCAGACCCAGCATATCAGGCGCCGGCGTCACCTGGTACAAAGAATATAGGGTAAATCGCCAATAACTGGCCATTACCACCCAATAACTAGCCCCCTCATACTGAAAATAAACTCTGTTTATATTTCATACTAAATACAAACTGAAACATAGATGCACAGAAAAAAAACCCAGCAAAAAAGACCAATGCTGGGAATCGAACCCAGGTCCTCGGCATTCCGTGCCATTCCCCTACACCACTGGTCAACGGACCACCACCACCAACGTCAACGGACCAGTGGTGGTGTAGGGGAATGGCACGCGGCACGGAAACAATTTTTTTTTTTACAAAAACGGTAATGTGCTCGGTTTTATTATTAGACATTTAAATAGGCACATAATTAAGCTTACATTTATAATTATCACTACATCTAAAAAGTAATCATTATCATCTATAAAGTAGGTAACGCAGTGGACATGCATGTCCGCGCCATTTGTATGGAAATTGGTGTATTCTCCGCTGAGTTACCAATATTTTCCACAGAATTTCTTTAAAAGTTTTTGAGCTTTAAAAGATTAAATTTAGTTATTTTAGTTTTTATATAAGTTATATACACTTGAAAAAAATCACCAGGTATGCCTTATATTTCACAAAAGATTAACGGCCCACAAATAAAAGAATGGCCCAAATGCGATTTTTAGGTTTTTTTTGCTCCGGCTTTACTTGCAAAAAATTTCACACCCCGCCACTGCGGCAAGTCTACTGAGTCAGAGTTGTCCACTGACCTCGAACCTGGAGGGTCTCCTCGCCTTCCGCTCGGTCTCGCGGCGGCGCTGCTCGGCCTCGCGGTGCCAGAGCGCGGCCACGTGCAGCCTCCGCTCGCGGCCCACCTGCTGCTCGATCACCTTCACTAGCTCCCAGCGGTGGATGGAGCCCAGGAGGACCATGGACGCCGGGCTGTCCACCAGCGGGAAGCTTTTTATTGCCTGGGAATAGGGGCGATAGTTGAATGTAATAGTTATTTGTGATGCAAGGTTGGTAAGTATGGTTTTAGAAATGAGTTGACGAGTGATAAACCCGAGCCGCACGGCGAGGGTTTTCATCGTCACGAGTTTGTAAAACCTTGCCAACCGTGTATCATACGACGTTTTTACAATACATTTGTGAGAAAATAGGCAATTAATAACACAAAATTGTAAAATAAAAACATATTTCTCGAGATACTTATTGGTAGCAAAAGATTATTTTGCGCGGTTTGCGCCTTACTTTAAATATCGGGCGGAATTAATTCCATGTTATTGTCGACTTCATCACTTGAACATCACTCATTTTGTTTGGTTTTTGTACATCTATATATATAAAAGAAGAAACTGACTGACTGACTGACTGACTGACTGACTGACATATCAACGCACAGCCCAAACCACTGGGCCTAGAGATTCCAAATTTGGCATGTAGGTTCCTTATAAGGTCTAGGGGTGCACTAAGAAAGGATTTTTCAAAATTCACTCCCTAAGGGGGTGAAACGGGGGTCCAAAGTTTGTATGGGGAAACAAGATTAGTTCGACTATTTTATTCGAAACTTCACAGAAGTAATCTGAATAATAAATGAGTAAACACGTGTTTCAGGTTTTTTGAGAATTCAACCCCTAAAAGGGGGGAAAGGGGTAACAAAGTCTGAAAATCAACATGGGTGTTGTTTCTATGGTTTATCGGGTCGCTGGTTATGAAAACAACAACGGTTTTAAAATCCGACGTGGCAGACGTAAAATATCATCCCTGGATGGGGTGCGATGGGGTTGAAATATCTAAATAAACTAAATGACTGTTGATATATCAACGCACAGTCCAAACCACTGGACCTAGAGACTTGAAATTTTGCACAGAGATACCTTATACAATGTAGGCATACAAGGATTTTTGGGAATTCCCACGGGAAAGGGAAAAAACGGGATTTATATATTCGATTCCGAGTGACCCTATCTCAGTAACTATAATAACTAGACTCTTCAAATTTGATACACAAGTAGGTATTACATTATTTAAAATATTAATTTCAGGATTTTTCAAAATTCCCACGGGATATGGAAAAAACGGGATTTATATATTCAGTTCAACGGGATCCTATGAACTATAATTACTAGACTCTTCAAATTTGGCATAGAAGTAGGTAATTATAATAGTAAAAAACAGGTTTAAGGATTTTCGGAAATTCCCACGGGATAAGGAAAAAACGGGATTTTTCGTTTTACTGGTCGTAGAAAGCCGAAATTCGGCATGTAGGTTGCTTGGGGAGTGTAGATGAGCATTGAGAGAGGACTTTCCCAAATTCCCACGGGAACGGGAAAAAACGGGATTTTTCGTTTTACTGGTCGTAGAAAGCTGAAATTCGGCATGTAGGTCGTTTGGGGAGTGTAGAGGAGCATTGAGAGAGGACTTTCCAAAATTCCCACGGGAACGGGAAAAACGGGATTTTTCGTTTTACTGGTCATAGAAAGCTGAAATTTGGCAAGTGGGTTTCTTGGGGAGTGTAGAGCTGGATTAAGAGAGGACTTTCCGAAATTCCCACGGGAACGGGAAAAAACAGGATTTTTCGTTTTACTGGCCGTAGAAAGCTGAAATTCGGCATGTAGGTTGCTTGGAGAGTGAAGAGGAGCATTGAGAGAGGACTTTCCCAAATTCTAACGGGAACGGGGAAAAACGGGATTTTTCGTTTTACTGGTCGTAGAAAGCTGAAATTCGGCATGTAGGTTGTTTGGGGAGTGCAGAGGAGCATTGAGAGGGGACTTTCCAAAATTCCCACGGGAACGGGAAAAACGGGATTTTTCGTTTTACTGGTCATAGAAAGCTGAAATTTGGCAAGTGGGTTCCTTGGGGAGTGTAGGGGAGCATTAAGAAAACATTTCCCGAAATTCTTTCGGGAACGGGAAAAAACGGGATTTTGCGTTTTACTGGTTGTAGAAAGCTAAAATTTCAAAATTCATAAGTTTATACTGTAAGTAGGCCGCAAAGGGCACTTTAACCGACTTCTAAAAAAGGAGGAGGTTATGCATTCCACTTTATGTATTTTTTTATGTAGGGATGTTCACCGATTTCTCGGTCAATTGTGGACCTGCTTGCTTGCTTGCCTGTATGCTTGCTTGCTTGATATCTTGGTTCTTTGGAATACTCATAGTACACGCGAACGAAGCCGCGGGCAAAAGCTAGTATACTATAATCAACAACTCGAAACAACGCAGTTTTACAAAAATGGCGCGTCCGTAATGCGCATGCGTAAGTTTTGTTTTTAATTCGGTTAACTAAAATTATCAGGCAAAGGTTCGACGCGTTCAGCCACTGCGATTTTTTCGAATAAATAAAAGGTGGAAATCATTAAAATCTGCGGTAATTAAAAATTACAGTTTATAATAATAACAATCAATTTTGCAAATTCATTACTTAGTTTTGTATATTTATACATTTTTCTACGGATAAATCGATATTTTTTTATTTTTGTCACTTAAATCTCTTTGCTTGTAAACTTTTAAAATGGAGAATTAAAAAAAACTGTAAAAAAAATCGCACCAGTGCGGTAAAATGAACTTACGAGCCATGTATACATCCTTTGAAAGTGAATTTTTCGAGCAAATGTATTGTAAACTTCATTTCAATACAATCAGCAGGTTATTGTCTAACGTTTCTGACGCTTGCCTTCGCAATCACTATTTCTTTCTGTCAAACGTTATAAAATGATGACAGAAAGAGATGGTGAAAGCGAAGGCAAGCGTCAGAAGCGTAATACGGCCTCTGATCTAAATGAACTGAAACAATTACTTTGCTCCCCCGCAACCTTACGGTAGCTACGTTTACGTAAGAAGTTCATGCAGTTCCTCCACCTCCACACTGAACGAACGCACACAAATCACACAAACCCAACTATCATCACCACCAAATTTGTGTGTGTTCGTACAGTGTGGAGGTGGAGGAACTGCATGAACACATTTCTTATATAAACGTAACTATCGTAGGGTCGCGGGTCGTGGGTAAGCAAAGTAGTTGTTTCAGTTCATTAATATGGACCTCTGCAAAGTCAATAAATTATTTAGAATCTGATCTCTTAGATGCTTAAAGCCAACTGATACGGACACCTGCTTTTACTATTTCTTTTTGCCAAATGGTGTTTAAGATGATGACAGAGTGAGAGGTGCGCGTTAGAAAATATGGCCTCTGCCCCCTATACCACAATAGTTACAAGTATTGTCACTTTTTTGTATTAGAAACTTAACAATTATACAGTTTAATGTCAGTTAATAAAATCACTTTACATAAGAAAAAATATAAATAATAATTAAATGTTAGGGCAACAAAATTAAAAACAATTGACAAAACGTAGAGAATTTCATAAGTTAGTAAATGATAAAATACTTTAAAATAAAAAACCTTTTTAGAGCCGTCAATGACAAATGGGTAACTAATTAATTAGAATGATTCATTAAATAATCATTGGGTAAATTTACCTTATTTTCCTTAAGCAAGTCTTTGAGTTGTTGGAATGTCATTCTGTTCCAAATATACTTCACGTCTCGGACCATAAAGTCTTCCACACATATGTCATACATACCTAAGAAAAAAAAAACAGAAAACTTAAATAAAAAAAAAACAAATCAATAAAAATGGTCTTCCGCGATATAAAAATGAATAAACATATGAAAACAAAAATTAAAAATATAAACCACTCGACGAGGATGGGATTCGAACCCACGCGTGCAGAGCACATTGGATTAGCAGTCCAACGCCTTAACCTCTCGGCCACCTCGTCACATGTAATGCCTTGCGAAAAAACGCATTGGATTCTAATGATTTTTTTATTTAATCACCAAGGTATTTTTATCTATACCTACTATGTATGACAGTGTATTTGGCTGTATCAATAAAGTTTTGAAACAAACCAATAAAGTAAATATTTAATAACTACATTATGAATGTAAAATTGTTATGATAATGATAAGATAACACAAAAATAAACAAGTTAAGTATGAAGAATCTTTTTCTATTTTTTTTTTTTTTTTTTTTTTTTTTTTTTTTTTTTTTTTTTTTTATTACTTTTACGGTCATCCCGTGAAACCATATATTTCAAACTAAATACAAACTGAAATATAGATGCACAGAAAAAACCCCAGAAAAAAGACCAATGCTGGGAATCGAACCCAGGTCCTCAGCGTTCCGTGCTGCGTGCTTACCCCTACACCATCACTGGTCTAGAAGTTAGCGACGAATCTTTCCCATACATCGTACACTTCAGTCTGTTATAATCACATTCAGGCAGGATTCCCAGCATTGGTCTTTTTTCTGGGGTTTTTTCTGTGCATCTATATTTCAGTTTGTATTTAGTTTGAAATACAAAAATAAACGTTTTGATATTGGTTATATTTGGCTCCTTTCTTCCACAGGTCGACCAGGAGTAGGCGGGGTCTCCACCCTTACGTTGTCAGTATTCCCAAAATCCACATCAAGCGTTTTCGCTCTTCCTTCATCAACCGCACAGCTAAGGAGTGGAATTCCCCGCCTGCGACTGTGTTCCGTGAACACTACAATTTGGCCGCTTTCAAGTCTAGGGTGAATGAGCATTTACTAGGCAAGCGTGCTCCATCGTAGGCCTCATCTTCGCTTTCCATCAGGCGTGATTGTGGTCAAACGCAAGCCTATTTTGTGTAAAAAATAGTACATTACTACAGAGGCCGGGAAGTAAGGGGTTGTCGGCCGAGTAGGTTTAGGCATGATACGAGCCGGCAACTGTATGAAAATCCATTACATAGCTTAACATTTTTTCATTGCATCTTTGAGAAAAATATATATATACTCACGACTGGCAGAGGACAACAGGTCGGGGAGATAGGGCAGCTTCTTGATGAGTATAATGCTGTCGAAGCAGGAAGGCTGCAATAGAGCCGCCACGGCGTTCGCCGCCAGCACCGCCGCCATTATCGGCAGGATGTGGGTCACCTGCCGACATACATCATCATCATCATCATCGTCACCATCATCATCATCACCATCACTATCATCATTTCATGAATTACTTACTAAACGGCAATGTGGCCGAAACGTCGAGGTTCAGTATAGTAATTATGAGTGAAAATCAGGAAAGTTTAAAACAGTATAATGGTCACGTTACCCATGAGGCACACTGCCCTGCAGACCCTAAAACGCAGTAAGAGCAAAAAAGCGATTAGACCATTATGTTCCTTACGCTGTGCCTGTTATAGTTCGATATTCAACAAACGTAAAAACCCTCTTACTGCGTTTTAGAGTCTGCAGCACATTATGTGCCTCATTGGACAAGGAGCCAGGAGGATGACGGTGCAGTATGGTAAAGGACACTGACCTGTAGTGTTGATTTTTGTATTTTTTTTTGTTTTATTTTTCTAACTCTCAACTTGTTGGTTTCACTTTGATTTCTTGTGTTTTTTTTTTACTGTTTTGGTTTTATGGTCCCAAGGGAAGATCAGCGCCGTTCGCGAGATTGGCAACATTTTGCTGATTTGGGACCATTTTGTGACACAAGCATGTTATTTTTTTTTTCACTGTGTTATTTTTGCTTTTATTGCTTATTCTGTTTTAATTTTCTTTTGTCTATGTTAGTTGTATTTCAAACTAAATACAAACTGAAATATAGATGCACAGAAAAAACCCCAGAAAAAAGACCAATGCTGGGAATCGAACCCAGGTCCTCAGCGTTCCGTGCTGCGTGCTTACCCCTACACCATCACTGGTCTAGAAGTTAGCGACGAATCTTTCCCATACATCGTACACTTCAGTCTGTTATAATCACATTAGGCAGTGATAAAGCGCATCTATGTTAATGCCCTCTACCGAGAGACTTCAACACTCCATACTTACAAAAAAAAGAAAGAGATACTTCATACTTAACTTGTTATGTTAGTTGTCACAAATAAATATTTTTTTCTTTAAATATTTCTTTCTTTCTTTCTTTCTATCTTTCAGTAAATACCGACCTGGCCCGTCATTTCGCTGACGATGACAATAGTTGACACGGTGTGTGTGACGGCGCCGGTGAAGGCGGCCGCTCCTACCACCGCGTAGCCGCCTGACAACCACACAAGCGTTTATTGAATCAGCCGTTACTTTGCGGAGGTCCATATTAATAAACTGAAACAATTAATTGCTCACCCGCGACCTTGCAAAAGTTACGTTTATGTAAGAAATGCGTGTTCATGCAGTTCCTCCACCTCCACATTGTACAGTCAATACATACTTAAATAACAATAATAAATAAATAAATGTTAGGGGGCATCTTACACAAATCGATCTAGTCCCAAACTAAGCAAAGCTTGTACTATGGGTACGAAACGACGATGAACATACTTATATAGATAAACAAATACTTAAATACATAGAAAACATCCATAGCTCAGGAACAAATATTCGTGCTCATCACACCTATTCTAGTCTATTTATGTTGATATGATATGTATTAGTCTATTGTATTCATTATATAATATATGTGTGTACTTGTGTGTATTCTTTGTAAGTATGGGTATTGTTTATGTTTTGTTAGTTTGGGTTTATTTTTGATTTCGGCTTTTTTTTTTTTTACTCAGCATTGTATGCCTACTCTTGTCTCTAATGTCCTGTCAATCGTTCTAAGGTTAACTGGAAGAGATCCCTTTAAGGGATAAGTTCGCCTTTGTACATCTGTATCTCTTGTTAACTAGTTATTTTCATGTTTTATGTACAATAAAGAGTTTTACATACATACATACATACATACAAATAAATGCCCTTACCGGGATTCGAAATACATATTAAACACCTGAGACCCGAGAACAAACATTCGTATTTTTCATACAAAATATCTGCCCGGACACGGGAATCGAACCCGGGACCTCAAGCTTTATAGTCAGGTTCTCTAAACACTAGGCCATCTGGTCGTCTAAACACATACACACCTATCTTTCACAACAATCCATTTTCCTCGTAGTCGGTGTGAAAAGTTGTAGGTATGTGTCAATGTGTCACTCAGAAGCAAAATTATTTTCGTCTTGGGCGTTAACACTTTATTCCTTCGTTACGATCAGGATTGTAAATTATGTCAATCCTTCGCTTCACTCTGGATTCAATGTACTGCCCTCGCCGTAAATACATCATTTTGCTCCCTTGTGACACAAATAACTGTTATTTAACTCACCAGGCAATATCTTCTGTATATGGCCGCCGTAAGCGACCCCTAGCGGGCAGAAGTAGGCCATCAGTTCGCCCGTGAGCCGGCCGAGGGAGGCGCCCATTTTGAACGCCGGCACGAATATGCCGGCCGGGACCGGGAGCGTGCACGACACCATCGCCAGGAAGTACTGGAATTATCAAAAAACCAAAAATCAAAACGTTTATTCTGCAAATAGGCCGCAAAGGGCTCTTTTACATGTCACTTTTTTAAACTACCAGCGCTTTCGTAAGGACCATCATTGCCAAGAAGAATGCGCCGCAAGAAACTTGGCAGGAAGTCATCTTTTCAAATTAAAATATAATAAATTACAAACTAAAAAACCATACAAATATAGAATGAAATAAAAAATAATAATAATTATATAAAAAAACAATACAGGGATGTATTGGGTCCCATAGTTAAAAAAAATATATATATATCGGAGATAGTGTTCCAATGTCACAATCATTAAAAATGAATGTGTTAAAACACATTTCAGGTCAAGTAACCATTAAACTTTTGGATTTCAAAGGCAAGCTTACGCCTGCCGCCCCCAAAGTTGGCTCACATTAAATGTATTTGCCGAACTAGATGGCTTGCTAATTAACTATAACAATCGATGCCTGTTGACAACCAATAACCTCAGTAGTTCTAATTTACCACACAACTTGGTGTGGCGCTAGTGCATAGTTAAGTATATAGATTAAGTTTTGAGAGTATGTGCGTCTATTCCCGAGCAATCAGCTTCCAAATACAATCTCCCAAAAAACCACCCTATCTCTCATTTCTGGGCACCCTGTCTTACAAATACAATAGAGCCTAAGTACGGTCAAGTACAAAAATCCCATCGTTACATACCTATACCTTAATTCGACGACATAAGAGCTATGGGACATATTTATGAGCAAGTTGTGCGCACCCATATTTTTACACTTGACTGTACAGTGAAGTGTAAAAATATGGGTGCACACAACTTGCTCATATATATGTCCCATAGCTCTTATGTCGTCGAATTAAGGTATAGGTATACAGCGTGTCTCATTTATATCGGTCAGTATGGGAAAGTCTGAAACTGTAAGACATACGAAGATCTGTTCTTAGGAACCATGTCATCGATTTTAATAAGAAGGAAAACTGCATTTAAAAAAAAACTTGTACTCAGCTCGGGAATCGAACCCGGACGTTTTGAAAAATAAAACTAACACTATTTCTGGATATCGATAGTGTAGGTCTTAAGCAGTGAATGTTACTATGAAACATGATGTCTAAAATGCATTGTCTTCATATCCTTTAACTTATTTTTAAATGGATGATTTTTTTTAAAGTATGAAGTTTTTTGTTTAAATGTGTGATTTTCTTCTTATTAAAATCGATGACATGGTTCTTAAGAACAGATATTCGTATGTCTTATAGTTTCAGACTTTCCCATACTGACCGATTTACCTGTATAACGATGGGAGGACTAAATCGATACTTATTTTTGCTCTTGACCGTACGCGGCATATTATTTCATGATGATGTTGATGATGATGATGATGAAATTGGTTAGGGCCTATGTGCGCGGCGTATTGTTTTAAAACCATGATGGTGATGATGAAATTACATAATATAAGGGTGTGATGTATTATTTCCTTATGAAGATGATGGTGGAAGTAGATACAAGGGCCTATGTACAGGTGGTTCCCTAATATAAGTATCCACTTTTCCATACTAACTTATTTATTTATTTATTTAATCGTGCGCGATCACGGCGCCGAAAATTTTCAAAAAGCTATATAAAACATATTTACAGCGTATTTATAACTTACAAATAAGAATATTGAAAACAATAGTTCCACTCAAAGTTAAATACCTACACAGAAATAACTATAATAAATTGTTCCAATATTGCCGAGTCCTGGGTGTATTTGATAAGGTAAAATTAGCTGTGATATTAGAGTATAAGAACCAAATAGAGAAACTTGATAGATATACAAGACCAGCCAACCTCCGGCACTTAACCAATCAATCCTATTTCAATATACCTAAGAGCATAAATCATTATGGCAAAAGAGTGTGGTCAAATTACTTGCCACATATCCTAAACAGCTTCCCTAACAATACCATAAATTGTATACTTAATAAGCCAACACAGCAGACTAAAGTATTGTAAAAAAGTATCTATTAACAAATATTAACTAATTATAATAAGTTAATGTAGTGTTAATGAAAGTAAGTTGTTAGTATATAATCTTAAAATTTAAAAGATTGAACTAATAATATTAATAATTAATTTGTATTTCTTATGAAAGTAATAAACAGTTTAAATTTTTTTTTTAAAAAGTGACTCAAAAGTTAAATGAAATAGTTCCTTAATTATCTTATCCGAGAGGAAACTATTAAACTATATTAAAACTGACAATGAATTAATAAATTAATAATCACTAATTTTTTTTAAAAAATTCTTCGAATATCTATCGCAAAGATAGGTATTCGAAGAATTGCCTAATTGCCAACGGGATTCGAACTCACATTTCCAACGATGCATCGGAAACAACTGAGCCACTCATTCAATTATACCAATGGTCCAATAAAGTAAGATCAATAAAATTATCGCATTATGTATAGGTAATTTGATCTCCACAATGTTTCGCTATATTTCGATTTTAGATTCTAAATTGATTGCTATAGAGCATAATTTTGTACTTTTAGAAATAGCTAAGACTGTGTATTTGAACAGGTGTGTTATTTCGTATTAAACATAAAACATTCTTCATTCTACATTTGCTGAGTAAGTATACAATCGCTACTCTAATAAAAGGTTCGAAAACTGTATATTTTCTCGAAAATCTAGATCAGGGTAGTATGGATGTATGAAATTTAATTTTTATGTTATTTTTAACCCCCAACACAAAAAGAGGGGTGTTATAAGTTTGACCGCTATGTGTGTGTGTGTCTGTCCCTTTCTGTCTGTCTGTCTGTGTGTTTGTCTGTGGCATCAACTCTTAAACGGGTGAACCCATTTGGATACGGTTTTTTTTTATTTAAAAGACTAAACTGGTTTAGTAACAAAGTACAAGTAGAGTGTGTATCACTCGAGGACATGTACAGATTCCCCTTGGCGAATAAACTAGTATTATTTCACTTTTAGGGTAAAGCCTCCCCTTAACATCGGGTGAAATAATTATAAGTAAACAAGTTAGCTATGAAGTATCTTTTTTTTTGTATTTATTTTTTCAACTTCATTTTTTTATATTTTTTTTACGGTCATCCCGTGAAATCATATATTTAACACTATATTTGTCACTTTATTTGTCACTGCATAAGGTGATGATTTAGCAAACTGAAATGTATGATGTAGGAAAGATTCGTGTCTCATCTCTAGACCAGTGGTGGTGTAGGGGTATGGCACACGGCACGGAATGCTGAGGACCTGGGTTCGATTCCCAGCATTGGTCTTTTTTCTGGGGTTTTTTCTGTGCATCTATATTTCAGTTTGTATTTAGTACGAAATATAATTATAAGTACTCACAATAGATAGGAAGTAGATCCAGAGGCACCCGAACAGGTTGACTTCAGGGGTTTCCCAGTGCGAGACCATCGCGGCCTGCTCCGCTGTCAGGTTGTCGGACCACGTGAAGTTGGCAAACAGTGAGAGCACCTGCAAGAACAGTCATCAACGTCAGCTGGAGGACTATTGCTGGACGAAGGCACTAAAGAACGTCACAATGATCGGTTCTGTGCCGTTCTCATCCATTCAAACTCGTTGTTGAACACTTCAATATAGGCATATTTATAGGGTTTTTTCTGTGCATCTATATTTCAGTTTGTATTTAGTTTGAAATATATGGTTTCACGGGATGACCGTAAAAGTAATAAAAAAAAATGAAGTTGAAAAAAATAAATAGAAAAAGATACTTCATACTTAACTTGTATATTTATTACCTACAACCAAGGATGATATAGACTGGATTGGCAGTCGCCATAGTACGGATCGGCCGCGGTTTTTGTAGTTCGATTATTAAATCTAGATGGCGCTGAAATATAGCCAGAGGCTTTGAAGGCAAAACAATACGACTACAGATGTTTCATATTACTACAAATGTATTATTTTTCAAAAATATTGCATAATAATAAATTTGCAGTGATATGAAATATCTGTAGTCTTATTGTTTTGCCTTCAAAGCCTCTGGCTATATTTCAGCGCCATCTAGATTTAATAATCGAACTACCAAAACCGCGGCCGATCCGTACTATGGCGACTGCCAATCCAGTCTATATCATCCTTGCTACAACTAAATCAAAGCATCTTTATCTAGGGATAATGAATATACCCTGTCTATTTAACAGAGTTAGCAAAGCGTTCTCTCTGTTGCACTTTTGTATGCAAATGAAAGGGACAAGAAACTGTCAGTGGGCGTCAACAATCGCACGTCGACGGCGGGCTCGGCTTACATGCCGTTTGTTGGAATTTTTTCATCTGTCTCTCATACCGTCTGACATTGAATTTTCTCAAGTAACAAAAGCTAAACGAGACAGGGAACCGGAAGCTTCAAACTTATTGACGTAAAACTTTGACAGAATTAAATAAGTTCTACTTACTAACAGTAAAGAGTATTTGCATTGTAATTGCCTATTTTAACAAAAATTAGTAACCAAAGATAAAGACTTGAAAGACTTGAAAGCGTCCGCACCGTACGAGAGACAGATATTGACTAAATTTTGACAGGCATGTAAAACTATCTTGTGCCGGTGTATAGGTATCCCAATACAATATGGTGGTAATAGACAGAGTATAGGTATCCCAAGAGTTTTTCGATGTGTGTATTAAGAGGTCATTCTTTGTGTTCAGATAAGTCATTATAATGTCCTGATAGGCATGTACAGTCGACCAAAAATATGGTCTACCACCCTACGGTTGAAGTACATTTGCACGTCATGATATAGGTAACGCCACCAGAGTTGAGGTCACGCACACAACACCACGCCATGTAATGACAGCGGGATTTTGACATTTATTCGTACCGATAGCAAGTTCAACAGACTCAACATAGAATTACAAGATTGACTAAAAATTTCTTCAACCTATTTCTTTAATAATATAATTTAGGAAAACACAGCTAGTTCAAACAAAACAGAAAATAAAATATTTTGATCTATTTTATATAAATCAGATAAGCATATTTTTCGCTATTTATAATAAGTATACCGATTTTTTCTTGCGAATATTTCTTATCATTTTCAAATTCTTTAATTTCAAAAGTAGGTTATATGAAAAAGAAAAATGATTATATGCATTATTATGCATAGTATTGCGTAAGGCGCTACTTCACTACGGAGCAGCTCATTGGTCTTTACCGAGCCCAAGTTCGATCCTGCATGGAGTATTGCTGCCACATTTGCGACGGTTCTGCTAAATATCAGCTAGCTGCTTTGGATTCGGTAGAACAGCGAGCGAAGAGGCTCATTGGCGTCGCTTGCGATGCGGATTTTTGTCGCCAGAGCCTTCGTCATCGCAGAAGAGTGGCTTCTCTGTCGGTATTCTACAGGCTGCATTTCGGTGAATGTGCTTCGGTACTGCACGACCTTATTACGCCGGCTCCTTTCTTCCACAGATCGACCAGGAGTAGGCGGGGTCTCCACCCTTACGTTGTCAGTATTCCCAAATTCCGCACAAAGCGTTTTCGCTCTTCCTTCCTCAACCGCACAGCTAAGGATTGGAATTCCCTGCCTGCGACTGTGTTCCCTGAACACTACAATTTGGCCGCTTTCAAGTCTAGGGTGAATGAGCATTTACTAGGCAAGCGTGCTCCATCGTAGGCCTCATCTCCGCTTTCCATCAGGCGTGATTCATAAGATCATATAACTCACATTTTCATTCATTCGATTCATTCGATCAGTCATTTCATTCATTCATTATCTTTTTTGCAATCAGTACTTTATGTAGCTGTGTGTGTAATCATTCGCCTCAACTCTTGTGGCGTTACCTATACAACTAGGTCGATTTTCGCTTGCAATAATATGATGACAGCGACTAATGACTTCACTCAGTTAGAAAAGTCAACCTAAGCGATATTTAGATCTTATAGAAACTTTTGTCAGAACTGGTAGACCAGTTACTTGGTCGACCGTGCACGACACCACTCACTTGCTCCTGGTTGCCCAAATCGCCGGCCATGTATTTGCCGATGCCAGGCGGGAAGAGTATGGACATCACCGCTAGCGTGATGAAGCCCGGGTAGATGAAACGGCTGGAAGAAACGCAAGTTCGACTCAAATTCTAATTAGCCTCTGGACAAATAATGAAACCACGGATAAGGCTGATACTTAGCAATGTCGTAAAATAGTTATTTGCTTAATTAGACAAGAAAAAAAAATCTATGAAATCATATCATCCAAATAAACAGGCTCCTCCAAAGTGATACATTGAAAACCGTTAGTTTTTCGGTAGATATTGGACTGATTGTTATGATATTATTTAAAAGCGAAAAAGTTTTTCGGGTGCGCCGGTGGGATTCGAACCCACGTCTCCTGGGTATGCGCCCCATCCCGCTTTTCGCTTTTAAATAATCTTAGATTCGGTGAGCAGCCGTACTGCTAATAAAATAAATAATATTTGAATAAATAGATGTGGTACATCATTTCTTACGCATTTCCAATGTAATTTGGAACGTAGGAGTCGCAGCTTCTAATAGTTGCGATGGATGTTACCACACGCCACTGTTGGCGTATGTAAGCGATTAAGAATTTCGGGGGAGTCGGTTGGATGCGACGTGGTTCAATTGGTAGAACACCCGTTGGGGCGCATACCCAGGAGACGTGGGTTCGAATCCCACCGGCGCACCCGAAAAACTTTTTCGCTTTTAAATAATCTTATATTCGGTGTGCAGCCGTACTGCTAATAAAATAAATAATATTTGATTGTTGTGATACTTTGCAGTTTGGTTTTAAATATCTTGCTAAACCAGTAGTATTAGTATTTGTCCAGAGGCTAAGGTCACCCAGTATATAAAAATCTCGTGTCACGGTGTTTGTTATCGAATTCCTCCGAAGCGGCTTGACCTATTTTTATGAAACTTTTTTCTCTATATTTGGTAGGTCTGAGAATAGATCGAAGGTATGGGTTTATACAGCTGTTCTTCGCAGGCGGAGTCGCGGGCAACAGCTAGTATCTATATATTTTTTTATATTGTGAGAGGGAGGCGAGCAAACGGGTCATCTGATGGGAAATGATCACCACCGCCCATAAATATCGAGAACTCAATGAGAGTCACTAATCTGTTGCCGGCCTTTAAAGGAAGTATAAACCCTTTCCTTGAAAGCCCCGATGCCATAGTTGTTTAAATGTCATATTGCAAGATAAAAAAAATATGAAAACGCATAAAAAACCAAATTATGACACAAAATCATCGTCAGTTACAAAACCTTCATAATCTGTGAAGCGATACAGAAACATAGTATCGAAAAACCTACATAGCAGCTTCAACTCAAACTGCTTTTATGCAGCAATTAGCCTTCCTTCCGCAGCTTCGCCCGCGAAAATTTAATTTTCCCGTAGGAAAAGGTGTTTTCCCGCGGTAAAAAATAGCCTATATCACTCAGTGGTAATGTAGCTTTCTAACGGCAAAAGAATTGTAGAAATCGGTTCAGTAGTTTTTAAGTTTATTCGTTACATACAAAAATACAAATCTTTCCTCTTTATTATATTAGTGCAGCAATAACTTTTTCACACAAAGATTTGGGACTACCTGCCATAGTAAGAGTTTTAGAACTTAGAATAAGCTACCCAATGACACATCGCTTGTCCCTATCCATACCTAATATTATAAATGCGAAAGTGTGTCTGTCTGTCTGTTGTTACCTCTTCACGCTTCAACCGCTGAACCGATTTAGATGAAATTTGGTATGGAGATAGTTTGAGACCCTGGGAAAGACATAGGAAAGTTTTTATCCCGGAAAGTTGCATAGTTCCCGCGGGATGGCGATAAATGAATTCTTTGCAGACGGAGTCGCGGGCAACAGCTAGTTGGTCGTACAAGCCAATTTGCCCACCCTCCTTTTAATTTAAATAACTACAGATGTGTTACATACGTTTACTTTAAGTTTACCACTGACAGATGGCTTGCCTTCATTTCATTTCCAACTTTAACACCATACAAATAAAGTAGCTATTACAAAATCTGCAAACGTGGGTAACAGTATTCTAAAATTGGCTTTATTTGTAGGTCGTTAAAGTTGAATATGAAATGAAGGCAAACCATCTGTCAGTGGTAAACTTTATGTAATTTCACTGTACTCACTTTTTCTGCAGGAAATTGCTCAGGATTTTGGTGTTCCTCATGAAAAGCACGTACTGGCGATGCAGCCACACCCAGAGAGCCGCCAACAGCCCACACACTACGCTGCAGACAGACAAACACACAATCATCCCACTAATTATTGTGAATGAGAAAGTTTGTAAGTTTGTACGCGTATGGTAGCGTGACGTGGTGTGTGCACCAGGAAGAAGGGGCACGGATTAGCCCGAAACATGTCGGGCTAAACTAGATTAAAGAAGTGAGTTATTAATGTTTTTCAAAATGGAAAGTTTGTGAAAATGTTTAGATGTTCGTTAATCAATGATGCAGTAACTGTTGAACGGATTTATTTGATATTTTACGTACAGATGGACAAATAACTGGATTGAGAGAATACTTAACATCCCGGCATTGAGTTCCCGTGGGATAGTATTTTTTAACCCCCGACACAAAAAGAGGGGTGTTATAATTTTGACCGATGTGTGTGTGTGTGTGTGTGTGTGTGCGTGTGCGCGTGAACGTGCGCGTGCGCTTGCGCGTGCGTGCGTGCGTGCGTGCGTGCGTGCGTGCGTGCGTGCGTACGTGTGTGTGTGTGTCTGTGGCATCATAACTCTTAAATGGGCGAACCGATTAGGATGCGGTTTTTTTTTATTTGAAAACAGGTTTCTTGGCGATGGTTCCGAGACATGTACGAGGGGCGTTCAATATAAAGTGAGAATGAGATGCAAACTCTTTTAATATTACGAAATTTAATACTGGCCGGTAAAGCTAATCTATCTAGCTGATTGCTATGAAAAAAAAAAACTAACTGTCTTTTGTTTAAAAAAATATACGGTAATTTCTTTGCAATGCTATTGAGTACGTTAGCGAAAATGGAGAAAATTGAACTGCGCGCCGTTATCAAATACTTGTATTTGAAAAATTTTTCTAGGGACCAAGTCAATTTGGATTTGCGGGACACTTTAGGGTCTAATGCTCCTCCGTATTCGACAGTCGCACGTTGGTGCGCCGAATTTAGACGTGGAAGAACATCGACAATGGACGACCCCCGCTCCGGACGCCCTACTACAGCAGTAACTGAAGAAATTGTGAAAAAAGTCGAAAACTCAGTTTTGGCGGATCGTCGTGTCACAGTTCGTTTTATTGCTGAAAATGTAAAGATTTCAACGGGGAGCGTGCATAATATTTTACATGAACGCTTGGGTATGAAAAAGGTATCTGCGCGTTGGGTACCAAGAATGCTTACTGACACGCAAAAACAAACTAGACTAGAGATTTGTCAAGAAGCTTTGAACCTGATGCAGCAAGACCGGGAACTTTTTTTGGCGCGATTTATAACAATGGACGAAACATGGCTCCATCATTACGACCCTGAAACGAAACTGCAGTCTATGACATGGAAAAGGCCATCATCTCCAACTCCGAAGAAATTCAAGGTGAGCCCATCTGCCGGTAAGGTCATGGGCTCTGTTTTTTGGGATGGTAAAGGGGTATTAATGATTGAGTATCTCGAGCATGGACCCACTATTACGGGCACATTATACGCCAAACAAATAGCAACATTGCGCAATGAGATCCGCGAAAAACGGCGAGGTAAACTCTCGAAAGTTGTGCTGTTCCACCAGTACAATGCCCCGGCACACAAGTCCGCCGTTGCAATGGCTGCAATTCGTGATGCTGGGTTCGATATCCTTAAGCATCCTCCGTATTCACCAGATCTCACTCCCAGTGATTTCTACCTATTTCCGAGATTGAAACAATACCTGAGAGGCCAGAAATTTGAAGACGACGACGCGGTAGTCGCTGCAGTACAAGATTTTTTAAGTACTCAAGATGAGACCTTTTTTAAAAATGGAATTTTAAGTTTAGAAAAAAGATATACTAAGTGTATTATGCTAAAAGGTGACTATGTCGAAAAATAAAATGACATTTAGTAAAAGTTGTTTATAACATACTCATTCTCACTTTTTATTGAACGCCCCTAGTATTATCAAAATTGGTCCAGCCGTTTCAAAGTTATCAACTCTTTTCTATGCTGCGGCAGGAATCTTAGCTTTAATTGCGTTGGGGGTTTTAAAATTTTAAATTTATAGTTATATTTTAAGCAAGAATAGAGGGCGCTATTAGGGAATGTTCAAGTACCTCGGCTTTTAAGATAACGTGTTAACTTCTTCTGCATTACATAGATGGCGTTGTGCGAGAGTAAGCTGTGCTTTATAAATGCTACCGCAACCTTGCCTCATAGCCTAGGATTCGAGTATACAACGATCTTCACCGATCTGGTTAATGGATGAAAAATATTTTATATTAAATTAAATATGTTAAATTGCAAGTGGGTTGACTAAGGCGGCCCCTAAACGGTCAATAATATTGCACAATTCGCAATATTGTTAATATTGAAGATTGCGCAATGATTGACCGAAAGTTTGAGTGAGTTTAATTTTTATTGCGCCATATTTTTCCATTGCATCGTGTAGGGTCAGTATTGTGCAATATTTTAGTATCCGACTGAACACGAAAACATTGTGCAGTTCGTATTATTGAGCAATATAATTGCTCGTTTGGATTCAGAGCGCCTTTCAATCTTATTGTACAATAAAAAGTATTGTACAATGTTATTGTAGGTCTAGGGGCCGCCTAAAAAAGTTCAGTCCAGAATATGATTTTTTTTTTATTTATACCGTTTCGGTTAATAGACAAATGACATACCAATCAAAGGTCAAAAGTATAAAGCCTATAAAATATGCAAACGTTAGGTTGACTAACCAGACCAGTGCAAATATCGATTTACCTGTTTTTACCTGTTTGTTTGGGTAGGCAGGTACAAGTAGCGGCATGAAACTCTAGCGCTGACCGTTGATGCGCAGAAGTCGAAAATAAGGTATCACGGGGGATTAGTGATGATACTAGTTTAAACGAACTAGCTTAGGTATATGTATAATATTTATTAGTAAAGATCATTGTAATCAATTTCTAGAGATAACAATTGCGTGTGTGACAGAACCTATACGCAGTTATTCCCTCCACGTTTCGTTCACCGCTAGACTTACGTGCCGCCACCTGTGTGTGTATACCTACCTGCCTACCCAAAAGTTATGACCGGAAAAAATAGTCAACTTAACGTTCGCATATTCTATAGGCTTCATACTTTTGATTGGTAGGTATTTCATTTGTCTATTAACCGAAACGTAGAAAGGAAAAAAAAATTACACTGGACTGAAATTTTTTAGTCAACCCACTTGCAATAAATTTATTAACATAATTAATTTAATATGAAATACTTTCATCCATTAACCAGATCGGTGAAGGTCGTTGTATACTCGGATCCTAGGCTATCATAGATTTGTAACACAGAAACCGAGGCAAGAAGCTAGTAATATTATGCGAAAATTTGTCAGAATGTGCGTGTATGTGCGAAATTGTACTACGTGTTCCAACAACTGATACTTACCCAAGCAGCACGAAGACTGCGAACTCCTGGGGATCGAAAGGGAAGTCTTGGGGGAGGTTGGTCGGGAACAGCGGTTTGACCGTGGGCAGGGCGCCCGACCATACCGACAGCAGTCGGAACATCTGGAAACCGAATATTGATTACAATTTTTTTTTTTTGAATGAGTCGCCAGATGGGCCGAAGACGCGAAGTCTTTGCTGTTTTTTTACTTTAGGGTAGGAAGAGTGACTTGTGCTCGGGAAAAATCCCTTCGGACGAACTGGGAATGGAGGGCCCAGACAGTGTCCGACTTGCACGGACTAAAAAACCCGGTCACAAGTCCCCTTCTCTATTGATTATTAATACAAAAAACGTGTGCTTTATATTTTGAGGAGGGGAGGGGTAGGGAGGGGACTTAATCTACCCACAGTGTCCTGCCTCAGCAATAATTACAAATTTGTCTATACTTCATTTAATTTAGAATTGAAAACCTCATCATCATCATCATCAGCCTATGTTCGTCCACTGCTGGACATAGGCCTCTCCCATGGCACGCCAATGAGCACGATCCTCGGCCACTCTCATCCAGCTCTTGCCAGCCGCCTTGCGAAGATCATCGCTCCACCGAGTCTGAGGACGTCCCACGCTACGTTTGCCGATCCGTGGTCTCCACTCAAGCACTCGTCTACCCCAACGGTTATCGGTTCTTCGGGTTATATGGCCTACCCATTGCCACTTCAGCGTGCTGATGCGTCGGGCTAATTGAAAACCACAACATCATTATATTGTGGCTCGTCAACTATTTCTTACCTAGCAAATAGTACAGTACAATAGTCTGGGAGCCGCAAAATAAAATTGTTTTAATGTCACTTTATTTGCGTGTCGTCAATTGTTACTCTAGTACAAATTGTAATGAGATAACAGTTCACGAGCCGCAATATAATGTTGTTGTGGTTTATAATTCTGAATTAAATGGAGTATAGGTATAGTCGAGGAAACTGAATCGCGTACCAGGGTGGTACAGTCAGCATCAAAAGTAGCTGGTCACTTTTGTACTTTGCACCTGACTGTAAAGCGACAACCTGTGACAAGGTACCGATGTAGTGCAAAATGATTTTCCATCGGGAAAACTCGGATCTCAATCGGAATACGATGGCACCCGAACTGTAAATCAATGATTGTATTAAATGTGTGACGTTTTCATATCCATTAATATGGAACTTTATTATTTAGTGTCAAAGTTTAGTGTCAGGCTCTTTCAAGCTAAAAAGGAGGCTCCGGCCACTATTATGTAGACTTAATCCTATTACCTAACAAATAAAACATTTTTCATTTTCTTTTTTTTTGCATGTCAAAGTGAAAAATGTAAGATGGCTATATGGCTGTAAGATGGGTACTGAAGCTAATTGAGAGAGCATAAATATGAGAGATAAATACGAACTTTTCCGATAAAGTACGAAGGAAAATAATTTTGCACTACATCTGTATAAAAGTGACCGGTTGAATTTCTTTGCACGTGTATGCAGGTTTCCACTCGATGTT
Source organism: Archips crataeganus (assembly GCA_947859365.1). Lineage (NCBI taxonomy): Eukaryota > Metazoa > Arthropoda > Insecta > Lepidoptera > Tortricidae > Archips > Archips crataeganus. Next base: position 1,280,735 of record OX402070.1, on the reverse strand, counting down.
TTCCTTCACCGTAAAGCTCATGGTAAATTACAAATGTAATTTCGCACATAATTTCCGAATAACTCAGAGGTGCAAGCCGGGATTTGAACCCACGACCCTCTGCTTGAGAGGCCATAGGTCAAACCACTAGGCCACCATGGATTCCTCATACAAGAAAAGTTTTTTTTTAATACAGTTGCTCAAAAAGTGGCGTATTGCAGGGACGTATAGCGTTCGGGATGTGGGCTATTACATACTCGAGCTTTTTCTTTACCTTTTCCGAACTCGTGCGTTCTCTTTCCCAACTGTCAAAATAATGTCTATTAAAAAGAAAAAAACCAACCACGAAGTTTTTACTAAAAAAAAATCATCGAAGTTTTTATGATTCATGCAAATATTTCTAAAAATAAGCTACTAATTTGTTTCAATATCAGATTTAATGATTTGATTCAATGAGTTAGTTAGGTTTCATTTCATTTCATCTTATTAAATTTCATTTTCATTTCATATCAATAAAAAAAATCTACTGAAGACTTGGCTGTATGGGCATGGTCCCCATTGCCTACCCAGAATGGGTGAAGAAAACAAAAAAATCTCTGCTTATATTCTTTTACGGTTGGCGCCATTTTCCAAAAATGTTCTTTGCGAGTTTAGTTGTTTGTTGCACAAAATGAGTAATTTCAACGATATTTTATTTGAATTAACACCACCGGAACTCAATATAATTGCACAAAATGCTTCGGAGAACATTTTACCGGAAAAGTCAAAAAGTCGCTACATATCTACATACGACGAATTTATTGCGTGGAGAGAAAAGAAAAAAGCAAATAGATTTCAGGAAATGTTATGTTGGCAAGTTGGCATACTTCTCCGAAGTCTCATCAAAATTAAAACCTTCTACGTTATGGTCGAGGTTTTCGATGATAAAAAGTATACTGAAAATAAGGAACAACGTGGATATAAGTGAATACCCAAAACTAAATGCTTCCTTAAAACGACAATCAGACGGTTTTACAACTAAAAAGTCGAAAATATTAACATCGAATGAAGTGGAAAGGTTATTGAACGAAGCTCCCGATGATCGTTATTTAGCCACAAAGGTAATTTATTAATAAATACTTATATTTTTCTTTAGTATTCAGTTTACGAAATCGCAAAATACAGTCAATATATTATTTAAAAAAATATTAATCAAATCCCTTTTTTTGTAGGTTGCGCTGATTTTTGGCGTTGTTGGAGCTTGCCGCACAAGCCAATATTACTTTAAAAGAACAATATGTTATATATGTGAATTATAACTTTTATAAGAAATAAATGATTGGTTAGTTGAGTTTATTGTGTTTTCATTATTTTATTAAATTGCTACATTTTTTCGCAACTGTATTAAAAATAGTTGTTCAGTACACGTGCGGAACCGTCATTGCAACTTGTTCCGACTGTCAACCCTCACCTTCGGCTACGCCTCGGCTCGGGTAGACATTTGTCGGAACTCATTGCAATGACAGGCTTTCCGCACTCGTAATAATAATAATAATAATAAATAATAATAAATCGTTTATTGGGTAAAACAAAAATTTTTTACAATGGTATGATGGTGTTTGAGACCACCTAGTAGGTATTAACATACCTGTATCAGGAGGCCTCGCTCTTCTATTTATAAGAAATAAAATCGGATCAAAGTCGGAGACATATTCACACTCTGCCACCTCAACACTGCAATTATTGTCAAAAATTAATAAGATTAATAGAAGCCGTACTTTGTCAAGGTGTCAGAGCGCAAAGACATCACCGACCCCGACCGATCGTGCCAGTTATGTTATCTTAGCATAGATTCATAAACGATTATTATAAAACAATTAACAAAAATTATCAGTAACTATACCTAAATTTATACTAAACCACAGGTATTAAATTTAGATGTTTACATGTGTGCGTTTGTGTGTGTGTGTGTGTGTGTGTGTGTGTGTGTGTGTGTGTGTGTGTGTGTGTGTGTATGTGTGTGTGTGAGAGTATTAGTAGTATATTTATGCAACAAATATATCGCATATTATGAAAATTTAATTCATTTACAGAGATATTTATAGAATTAAATATAAGTATAAATATATGTATAACGTCTGTGTACTTGCTTGACTGAAAAATGAAGCAAATTACATTTATATTAAAATGAAATTAGCTTCATCTCACAATCAAACGATTACCAGTGCTTAAAACTATTTCAATAAGTCTTCCGTGTCATAGTAACTAAGTCCTGTTAACCACTTTATTAAGATTTCCTTACATTTATAGGATGTAAGAGTAATGAAATATACTATTCCAGCTCCTTTCAAAAAGGGCCCATAACCTTTATCCAAGGTGTCTCAAAACAACGCAATAAAACTTACAATAGCACTACAGCAGGCGGCAAAGAACCCTCGCCAGTAATTGCGGACCGCGAAATAGGTAGTCGTTACTTCTATAGAGAACAATACACCTGAAAAAAGGAAAAAAATACCATAGTGATTCAGCTACGGGAACTATACTATTTAACTAGCTTTTTTCCGCGTCTAGGTGCCCCGCTAACACCTCGTGCTGAGGCACCGACTTCAAACAGATTACTACAAAGATATTAACAAGTTAAGTATGAAGTATCTTTATACTCCAAAGCTCCGAAGGAGTGTTGAAGTCTCTCGGTAGAGGGCATTAACATAGATGCGCTTTATCACTGCCTAATGTGATTATAACAGACTGAAGTGTACGATGTATGGGAAAGATTCGTCGCTAACTTCTAGACCAGTGATGGTGTAGGGGTAAGCACGCAGCACGGAACGCTGAGGACCTGGGTTCGATTCCCAGCATTGGTCTTTTTTCTGGGGTTTTTTCTGTGCATCTATATTTCAGTTTGTATTTAGTTTGAAATACAAAGATATTTTCATGCTTTTTGTTTGTAGTCGGTTCAATTTTTACTTCATCATTTTTTTTGCTTTTTAGTTTTTTTGCGTGTTTTTTATTGTTTCTCCCTATGTTGTTATAAACAAATTAGTTCTTTCTTTCTTTCCATTTGGTCTTTTGTTATTCCGTCAATGACCATATTTGAATAAGTATGTTGCGTAACGGCACTTTCACACGGGCAACGTCCCGTTTTTTGCGGGTTCGGTTTTTTGCAGGATCCCGCTTAGTAGCACGTATGCTACTAAACGGGATCCTGCAAAAAACCGAACCCGCAAAAAACGGGATGTTGCCCGTGTGAAAGTGCCGTAAAATGATGCTTAGCCTCCTGCCGCCCAGTGTCCTATATGTAGGACTTACTGTAATGTGTCAATAAGTGACATGAAGTTCAAAGTTCATTAAAACAAAATTTGACGTGGGTGGCAGGAGGATAAAAAACCGGCCAAGTGCGAGTCGGACTCGCGCACGAAGGGTTCCGTACCATTATCTATAAAAACGGCAAAAAAACACGTTTTTTGTATGGGATCCCCCCTTTAAATATTTTTTTATTTTGATTTCATTATTATAAAATAATATAAATAATAAATAAATATCATGGAACAATTCACACCAATTGACCTAGTCCCAAAGTAAGCTTGTGTTATGGGTACCAGGCAACGGATAAACATACTTATATAGATAGATACATACTTAAATACATATTAAACACCCAAGACCCGAGCACAAACATTCGTATTTTTCATACAAATATCTGCCCCGACACGGGAATCGAACCCGGGACCTCAAGCTTCATAGTCAGGTTCTCTAACCACTAGGCCATCTGGTCGTCTGGTCTATGGTGGTATTATTTTTAAAGTAAATATATAACTAAACATTCTGTGAATATTTCAAGCGTCTACCTGTTGCCGTTATCAATATCGAGCAAAAACGAGCAAAAAAATCACGTTTGTTGTATGGGGGCCCCCTTAAATATTTATTTTATTCTGTTTTTTTTGTATTTGTTGTTATAGCGGCAACCGAAATACATCATCTGTGAAAATTTCAACTGTCTAGCTATCATGGTTCTTGAGATACAGCCTGGTGACAGACGGACAGCGAAGTCTCAGTAATAGTGTTCCGTTTTTACCCTTTGGGTACGGAACCTTGAAAATTACGCTGCCAGACTGGATCCCCTCTGCGAAAGACTCACCGCCGACGGGCGCGGCGAAGCACGACGCGACGCCGACTGCGCACGCGGCGGCGAGCATCTCCGTCGTGCGCGACTCGTTGGTGTAGATCCCTTGGAAGGTCGTCACCAGTTTCGAGAGGAGCTGGGCCACCATCGAGGCTATGTGGACCGATGGGCCCTACACGACAATGTAAAGAATTCGCGCTGGTTAAAATCTTGCATTCGATTCTTAACGTTTTCAAAGTCAAAGTCCGAATAAATATAACAAAAAAAATATATTAGGGGACAATCTTACACAAATCGACCTAGTCCCAAACTAAGCAAAGCTTGTACTATGGGTACTAGACGACGATAAACATACTCATATTGATACATTTATCGTCGTTTAGTACCCATAGTACAAGCTTTGCTTAGTTTGGGACCAGGTCGATTTGTGTAAGATTGTCCCCCTAATTAAAAAAAAAATACTTAAATACATAGAAAACATCCATGACTCAGGAACAAATATTCGTGCTCATGACACAAACAAATGCCCTTACCGGGATTCGAACCCAGGACCTCTTGCTTCGTAGGCAGGGTCACTACCAACTAGGCTAAAGCGGTCGTTAAAGCAACAACAAGCAGTTGTGAAAGTCAAAGAAGTCTATAGAGGACGTATTGTCTAACGCGCGAGCGCTTGCCTTCGTTTTCACCATCTCTTTCTGCCACCATCTTACACCGTTTGACAGAAAGAAATAGTGATTACGAAAGCAAGCGTTAGTGCGTTAGACATAAGTGTACATGTTCGGAAGAACCCTGTTGAGAAGAACCCGGCAAGAAACTCAACCAGGGACATTCTATTCAAACAGATCTGTAATGTTGTTAAAATACTACTACCTACTATAGTAAAATTCCAAAAACTATAACCGACCAAACGTGTACAAAAATTAAATCCATCGTTGAAAAAACATTATTTATTATCCAAGTCGTACAATGAAACTACTTAATGAATGATTGCATTTTATTTTAATTATTTCATGATTCATTGTTATTTTTTTTTTTGTTTCTCATTTTTCTTTTATGTAAGTAAGTAATAATTTCATTGTTTTGTTAAGCTCATTGTTTTCTTTAAGTTTAGGTTTCATGGCGCATTGGATGTTCTGTAAGGTCATGTAACTATATTTTCAAAATAAATAAATAAATAAATAAATAATAAATAATTAAATCATGGACAGGGATGTTTGGAAATAATTGCCACCCACATTGGCGATCAATACTCTCACTCAAATAGCGTATCTACTGTGTTAAATAGGTACCTACTTTAGACGTATTATTTTATCACCATCATCATTTCAGCCGAAAGACGTCCACTGCTGAACATAGGCCTCCCCCAAGATTCGCCAAAAGATCGATCCTGTGCCACCAGCATCCAACGCGTTTCTGCAAACTTAATCAGATCGTCGCTCAATTTTTTTTTGTACCATTGTTTTGCCGCTTACCGCTTGTACCATTTTTGTTTCACTGATAAGATTAAAATTACAACAACTGACCTCTTTACCAAGCGGAAGACCAGAACCTAAAGTTGCCGTAAGACCGACGACTTTGGATATGAGCGCTCGGTACGTGAGGTACTCCTTTAACTGCACTCCTCGGAGGATCGTTTTCATTTCTGGTATACCTGAACCTGTTGAGGAAAGTATAAGTTAGAAAGATATCAGACGCAGGATGTAAGGACAGCTCATCTTTTCTGAAGGTCTCTCGAAGTAGTAAACAAACTCACCATAGATTTTGGGTTTGGGTTTTGTACTATCTTAGAACTCCTTACCCTACTCCTACTGCTGATGTCTTCGAATCCATTTGAGTTAATTAACGGTCTGTTTCCAATTGAACGCTGTTAAGCAGAACGTTAAAGCTGTAGTGGCCTAGTGATTTGAATTAATGCCTCTCAAGCAAAGGGTTGTGGGAACGACTTTTGAAATTTACCATGAGCTTTACGGCGAGGGCAAACAAGGAAACCCATGAAGAAGAAATTAAATGGTGTATGTGAAGTTCCCAATCACAAGGACCCTGATGAGCCGTGGTGGCCTAGTGGTTTAACCTATTATCTTTCAAGCAGAGCCAGGGGCCCGAGCCCAGCATCTCAAAGTTTTTCTAAAACGTGCACAATTACATTACGAATTTATCATGAGCTTTACTGTGAAGGCAAGCAAAGAGTCCTTTGGACATCTGCGAAGAAATGCAATGGTGTGTGAATTACCCAATCCAAGGCCCTGAAACCTGTGCAGTAGTGGGACGTATAGTTCCAGTTCTACTTACCTATACTCTGGGCTGCTACTATATGCACGAAGCCGGCCGCGAAGAGTATGAGGCATATGGGGAGCGAAACCCACGCCACGTACTGACTGAACGTGGACGTCGCCAGGTCACTGTACATCCACATGCGAGCTGAATACATAGAAGACTATTATAATCAACATACTACTACTACTATTATTTTAATCAACATTAGGCAGTATATGAATTAAGCTTTATTAGCTTAGCTTCCGGGAAAGAATAAAAAACCGGCGGCTATAGGCTGAGATGATTATGTATCTATGGATTCACGTAATTTAACAAGTCATAATGTATAATTCTTCATAATCAACGTTAGTTATAAAGTTATTTATTTATAAAAAACTGTTTTTTTTTCGCAATTTTTATAAAACAAACCTAAGGTAACCTAACCTGCTGCCCTGTAAAAAGCTGCGTGCGGATTGCGCGTACATTTGTACGCGTAGTCGATTACGCGTGTCCTGGAACGCCATGTCCGTACTTACAGCTACGCGTACACTCTACGCGTAGCTGCAGGTACGGACATGGCGTTCCAGGACACGCGTAATCGACTACGCGTACAAATGTACGCGCAATCCGTACGCAGCTTAGGAGGGCATTTAAAAAAAGCCTCAAAAAATACTGTTTCAGAAATAAATCACATTATGACTAGCGTTGATTATGAAGAATGATATTATGATTATGACTTATTAAATTATGGGAAACCAAGGTGCGCCAGTTTTTACTATATTATACAGGATAATTTTTAATCGGTGATCAGGAATTAATTTTTCTAGATCAGTATTCGGTGGCGATCATGCTTAAGTCGCAGTTACATGAAATAAAACGTATCTTTTAAAAAAAATGATTATTTCGAAAATTGCTATTTTAATAAGATCATTGTCAATCATTTGGTCTATGAGCTGAAAATATCTTTGACAAGTCAGTTTCTTAAATAAACTTTGACGCGAGAGCAGTCAAATTCCCCGCCAAAGCGATGACACTTGACTACTTAACTTCCACAAATGTAGGATGAAGGAAGTTTTTGGCTGCGTTTCCACCAGAGATGTGCGAGGATGCGTTGCTAGGGATGTGTGTGTCATGAACCAATAGAAACACTTCGTTTAAAAGGTCCTAAGTGAATGAAGTGTTGTTTCTATTTGTTCATGACACACATTCCTCGCAACGCATCCTCGCACATCTCTGGTGGAAACGCAGCCTTAACAATAAAGTTTTTTTTTTAAATGAAACACAGACTTCACTGCTTTTAGACCTCGTCTATTATACTCCCTTTTGGCTAGGGATCAACATTTTTCAACTCCTGATCACCGATTATTATTTGTTGGTGGTCATTTCTTTTGTTCCCCTAAAACCCTATAACTTGTGCAAATTCATCATAATATTGCACTCACCATTGTTACATATCGCAATGCCCCGGTCCATGGCGAAGTTGACGACGGCCATGATGATGCCCAGCGCCGCCAGGAAGACCCAGTCTTCGCCGAGCCGGGCGAACGTGTGCCTCCAGATGTTGCCTGCACACTTCGTACTGTTATCGGTTGTTCAATAAGCGAGCGTTGCACTTCGCACAACGTTTGTATGTATGTATGTATGTATGTATAACTCTTTATTGTACATAAAACATGAAAATTACCAGTGAACAAGAGAGACGGATGTGCAAAGGCGAACTTTTCCCTTAAAGGGATCTCTTCCAGTTAACCTTAGAACGATTACGATTAGTTTTCGATTAGTTTGTGACACAGCATCATGGCGTTCAGCCATAAAAAAAAACTATAAATATTTATGAATTATCTGTGTTTTCTATTAAATCCAAATTAGAAATAGAACGGTATAAACAGTAGGTAATATACGTGTTAGTTAATTTTTCACTATGTTTACTGTTTACTTATAATTTCTATATAAATAAACCTTTGATTTTTTATTTATTCCATTGCATGTTTCAGCAAAGCACTATACATGCCTCAGCGGGAAATGCCAGCCTTATAATTATCCTATCCAATTTTAAACTTTCGTGATTTTCACTCATAATTACTATACTAAACGGGACTTATCACGCAATTAATATTTACCTCGACGTTTCGGACACATTGCATAGTAATATACTAAACGGGACTTATCACGCAATTAATATTTACCTCGACGTTTCGGCCACATTGCATAGTAATATACTAAACGGGACTTATCACGCAATTAATATTTACCTCGACGTTTCGGCCACATTGCATAGTAATATACTAAACGGGACTTATCACGCAATTAATATTTACCTCGACGTTTCGGCCACATTGCATAGTAATATACTAAACGGGACTTATCACGCAATTAATATTTACCTCGACGTTTCGGCCACATTGCATAGTAATGTACTAAACGGGACTTATCACGCAATTAATATTTACCTCGACGTTTCGGCCACATTGCATAGTAATGTACTAAACGGGACTTATCACGCAATTAATATTTACCTCGAGTTAACTAGTGACAACGGCTGCTAATATTAATATGATAATTACTTATATCCTATCCTATCTAGATGTATTACGCTACACCCCTTACTTCCCGGCCTCTGTAGTAAAGTACTACCTACCTAAGACCTTGAAGACCTTCCCTCTGGGCCGGTGCTTGCCGGTGGCCTCGAGCTCCTTCTGCCGCATCTTGTCGTCTTTCCGGCGGCGCTTGCGCAGGCGGCGCAGGCGACGCGCCTCCTCGCGCGCCGCCTCGCTCAGGTCACGCTGGTAGCGCCCATACATCTAGAAAGATATTTTTAATTAAATTAAACATCTTTGAAAATTAAACTACCGAGAGACTTCAATCGAGTCTAGCTTGACATGTTTCGGTTCGGACTAATCCGTAGCCCTTCTACGCGGAACATACGCCACGTAGAAGGGCTACGGATTAGTTCGAAACAGTCGAGCTAAACTCGATTAAAAACGTGAGTTTTCCGTATAAATATTTCACTAGAAATTAAATATCACCGCACTATAGATACCAATTGACCTGGTCCCAAAATAAGCAAAGCTTGTGTTATGGGTACTAGACAACGGATAAATATACTTGTGTACCCACTTCGATAGATACATACTCAATAGGTGTTAAACAACCAAGACTCGATACCTTCAACTGGATATATAGATTCGGCTTGCAAGGGGGATTAACTAGCAGCAAATAATTTGTACGATTCTTCCGAAAATCAGTAAATCCAACTGCTTGCATAAATCTCCCTTAGCGTCCAAAATCCGAGGTCAGCTGAATAGTCCCCTTTGGCATCCTAGGAAAATCTTCTCGCTGAGCAGCTCATCTAGCAGCTCAACCTTTCTCCGGTACCTAAGGTGTAAAAACCATCATTGACTAACAGCAACTGTCTGTACGAAAAAAAGTAGTTTGAAATCGTTTGTAGAAGTGTGTCAATGAGCACAATTACATAGGCACATCTCTCTTAACCTTCGTCCTATCCTATAAAAAAAAAGGTGGTGAAAATGATTGTGATTCCGAACGCATTAGGCATTAAGGCCTCAGGCGTATTAAAGCAGATGCGTTAATACGGACCATTTGTTTGACATGAGGTCTAATGAGTTTTGTCGACACGGTAACCCTCTTATTACAACCTAGCCAGCAGAGAACGGCGCTTCTTAACTTTACACAAGTAGATTTATGATACCATAAATAAAGCAACCACTAAAACCTTTATAGGCGTTGTTAGTTACTTTACGATCCGAAAACAAACTATAAATTTCTACGATGCTCTTAACTTAATCGCGCCGTTAAGTTACTATTTTCTTTCTATAAATAAAAGTTAAAATAATCATCATTAACCTCCTTGTATTCTTAAGATATGAATCCGTGCATAAAGCTTTCTTTTCCATTTTTATTTTCATCTGTGAAATTGGATTTATACAGGATGAATTCAAATTGGTGATACAAAATTAGTGTTTCGTACTCAGTTAATGCTGGACAATATAATGCACTAACTCATTTGTTTTAATTAGTCTTATAAAATTTGGGGCGTCCATACATTATTGTGAACCCTGAAACCACTCAATGTATGGACACCTCAAATTTAATAAGACTGATAAAAACAAATGAGTTAGTGCATTACATTGTCCTGCTTTAACTGAGTACGAAACACTAATTTTGTATCACCAATTTGAAACAGTTGGCACTTTCCGCATAGCATACGAATGTTAAAATATAACCAGTCCACTTTGGGACTCTGGCTTTATTCCCGCCTTTTAAAAAAAAAGCTTCACGATTTTTAAGCTACATACCACCACGCGATTCCCCCTCTCCACGATTTCATCCGGATCCATCTTAACCTAAACTACAATTTAGGAAAGCCAAATCGCTACTGGAGCCCGCCAGCCTTGAATTGAGACTCTGTTTGTTAAAGATATAAGATTATCTCTGTGTACGAGATAATTGGAAAACGCCTAAGTAATTATTTATGGAAAGCAAACAACGCTGTGCTAACAAATTATCTTGATACAGAAGATATTTAGACGGTCGAGGATTCTTGTTTTTTTTTTTAATATCGTTACGTTGACGGGGTGCCCTAGGCAAACCCCCCCACATGAAGTGCTCATATTCAATGGGGGTACTCTAGAGGGTATAAGGTATCCCCCCCCCCCGTATATTAATCTGCCGCACTCGAGTAACTTCACAAATCCCCTCTTGGGCTCCCCTACTATAGACCCTTACTGCCCCGTCGTCGGCCGTCGGTTCTGCGAGCAATGTGTCCTGCCCACTGTCACTCAAGTCACAGCACACTCCCAACTATGTCAGTAACCATGTCATCATTTATCATCATCATTTCAGCCGAAAGACGTCCACTGCTGAACATAGGCCTCCCCTAAGGCTCGCTAAACAGATCGGCCCTGCGCCACCCGCATCCAATGCGTTTCCGCCACCTTATCCAGGTCATCGCTACATCTTGTTGGAGGCCTACCTATACTACGTCTTCCGGTCCGCGGACGTCACTCGAGAACCTTTCGGCCCCATCGGCCGTCAATTCTACGAGCGATATGCCCTACCCACTGCCACTTAAGTGTAGCGATTCTTCAAGCTATGTCCGTGACTTTAGTTCTTGCGCGGATTTCATCATTTCTAATGCGATCCCGCAAAGAAACTCCAAGCATAGCCCTCTGAGTGACTTTGAGCTTTCTTATGAGGCCAAAGCACAAAGACTTTTGACTTGAGACACTGCGGTATATTCGATGACAAGATATTGCGGAGCTTCCCGAACGGTGCCCAGCCGAATTTAATACTAATATTAACCATGTATATACCTACTACTAATATTATAAATGTGAAAGTTTGTGAGTACCTATGAGTGTGCGTGTTTGTTATGAATATGATCGTGATCTTCATTTACATCCAAAGTGTTTAAAATTTTAACACAGCCATTTTTTAACACATCAGATACGCTATTTGAAACTAGGAATCGCCAATGCGGATGGCAATGATTTGACTTTTGAGTTAAGCATAGTGCAACCTTCAAATAAATCGTCTCCTCTAATTAACACATCGGACTCGAAACTTAGCACTTTATAATTGCACAACAGTTCACAATATCGGACATTACTTGCGAATCCATTACCTGCTTATATTCAAGTCGAATTGCTGGAGTTTTACCGCAAGAAGCAGTGGATGGTGGATGTGCCGAAGTATTGTCAATGACAACTCGTTTTTGTTAGGTGCTAAAGAGATTCTTTAGCGCAATTTAAAAGGGCTTGAAAGATTGTTTTCCCTACCAGTATAGTGTGCATAGTGGTACGTGTCTCTATGCATGCTTTACTGGTAGGGAAATGACCACTCCGCTTGTATTTTAAATTTTTTCGCGACTTCCGAAAGTGTGTTATGTTTTTCGAGCGTATACATTGTACATGTATCATTCTGTGGTACGCCCTGCAGCCTAAACGACTCGATGCCCTCTTCTTGCCGCTCTTAAAATCTAAAAAGACTTATTATAACATATTAGCTGTTGCCCGCGACTCCGTTTGCAAAGAATTCGTTTAACGCTATCCCGCGCGAACTGATTTCCGGGATAAAACTATCCTATATCCGTCCTAGGGTCTCAAACTATCTCCATACCAAGCTTCAATTAAATCGATTCAGCGGTTATTGATTCCCCATGCAAACTTTCACCCCCGTGAACGATGATTTCTGGATAAAAACTATCCTATGTTTTTTTGCCGGGACTCAAACTATCGCTGTACTATTTAAATAGGTTCAGCAGTTTATTTAAGGGTGAAAAGGTAATAGACAGACAGATAGAAAATCTGACAGAGAGCCCGACACACTTTCGCATTTCTAATATTAGTATGTGTAACGGCACAACAATTCAGAATGCGTTGCCGACTCATTCTAAGGTCTTGATATCTTGAAGTTCGAAATTGCCGATTAGACTCCAGGTTCGTATAACGTTTTTTTTTCTTCTGAGGGTCTTAGAAATCTGTCTCATGACTCTAGCGCATTTTCCAAACCCACACGGTATAATAAACAGATCAGTCCTATTTCGGTCCGGTGCAGTTGCATGAGACGAGATGCAATCACTTCAATAATTAGTGGTGGCGATACGTAGGTGGCTCTAATTTTAGCGGTGCATTCTTGGTTGTACTATAGTATTCATTAAGGAAAACCCAGCCCAGACTGGTCTGGACCCGTGGCTGGTGGATACTAATGCAATGCGAAGTGAACGAAGTATAGCTATTCAGCTGATGGATATGATTAGAGTAGCATATTTATCGTACCGTAAAAAAAGCCGTGGTGGCAGAGCGGTTTGACCAATTGCAATGGTCTCTCAAGTAGAGGGTTCAAATCCGGGCTCGCACCTCTGAGTTTTTCGGAATTTATGTGCGAAACAACATTCGAAATTCACCATGAGCTTTACGGTGAAGGAAAACATCGTGAGGTGTCCTGCATACACCTGTGAAGAAATTCAATGGTGTGTGTGAAGTTCCTAATTCGAACTGGGCCCGCGTGGGAACTACGGCCCAAGTGCTCTCATTTTGAGAGGCTGTGCCCTGCAGTGGGACGTATATAGGCTGGGATGATGTTGATAAGCATTGTTATATACAAAGACGACCGGATAGCCCAGTGCTTAGAGAACCTGACTATGAAGCTTGAGGTCCCGGGTTCGATTCCCGGTCGGGGTAAGCATTTGTGTGAAAAATGCGAATATCTGTGTCTCGGATGTTTAGTAAATATGTATTTAAGTATATATTTATAAGTATGTTTATCCGTTGCCTAGCACCCATAGTACAAGCTTTACTTAGTTTGGGACTGGGTCAATTCAGTATTCAGTATTCAGTATTCAGTCATTTATTGCTTTAAAGAATTCCATGCAATACAATATACTTCAATTCAGCTTAGAGAATTACCTACACTAATGCAAAGTTTGAAAAAAACATATTAATTCTATTCCATTCTATTCTCTTAAATATTATTAATAATGTCAAAGGAGATACAATTGTAATTTACAAAATCTTTGGCCTAATAGAAATACATTAAGGTATGCAATTAAAAGTTAAATTAAATACAATAAATTTTACACAATATTAATCCTGGATGAGTTAAATACATGTAGAGTAGACGAAGCAAACATTTAGCATGAATCAGTCAAATACTTTAGCAAAATATTCGTTAAGGGTATAAAATGGTCTTAAATTTAGATAAGATTTCAACTTATTAGAGAATTCCCTCAGGTTTGGTGTCAATCGTCCCATGGTTAAATTATTTACGACGACAGGGTTCTATGTTGGTCTAGGAATTATTGTTGACAGTGCAAGTCTGATCGCTGTGACGCACGTGGCCGCGTGACTCTCAAGGTGGCGGGATTAACGGAACAGTGTTAAGTCAATGTTTGGGGATTACCCAAGATATCGTTGATGCCGCACTAAGGCCGGCTCGGTTGACCGAGGCTCTCTCCAATTTGTACTCGGGAAAGCTTTTAAGGACGTAGGTACAGTCGGCCAACAATATGGTCTACCACCCTACGGTTGAAGTTCATTTGTACCTATTGACCTCTTTAGCCTAGTTGGTAGTGACCCTGCCTACGAAGCAAGAGGTCCTGGGTTCGAATCCCGGTAAGGGCATTTATTTGTGTGATGAGCACGAATATTTGTTCCTGAGTTATGGATGTTTTCTATGAATTTAAGTATTTATTTATCTACTAGCTTTAGCCCGCGACTCCGTCCGCGTGGAATTAGTAATTTGGGCAGCTTATGCTTTTTAACAAATTTGCTTTTTCATCAATTATGGCTCTCCTTAGTTCCTCGATATAAAAAAAATTACCCGCCCCCGCAAACCCCCCTCCCAACCCCACCCCCCCACCAAACCCCCCGCACACCCGCGTTCACATTCACCACCGTACTCCTAAGTCAAGCGTGCCTATAGATGTTTTACTTCAAATACCCCTGTTTTTGAAACATTCTTCCGCCCCGCTCCGCTCCTATTGGTGTTAGCGTGATGATATATAGCCTTCCTTGATAAATGGGCTATCTAACACTGAAAGAATTTTTCAAATCGGAGCAGTAGTTCCTGAGATTCTTCTAAAAACTGTTCGATAAATTCTTAAAATAGACGTATCTTTCTTATTTGTGAACCGATTGAAATGAAACAAACACTAAATGTTAATCCAAGAAAATACCAACATATCAGTGAAAACCGCATCCTTCTAAGTTAAGCCGTTTCTGAGATTAGCGCGCACAAACGCACAGACAAACAGACACACAGATAAACAGACAAACAGACAATAATTCTAAAAATCATTGTTTCGGGTTCTATTGCGCTAATAAATAGCCCTAGTGACAGTTTTTCTCAAATATCTTCAATGTACAGACACCGACTTGTTACAGATTTATTATTATGTATAGATGTATAGATATAAGTATGTTTATCGTCGTCTAGTACCCATAGTACAAGCTTTGCTTAGTTTGGGACTAGGTCGATTTGTGTAAGATTGTCCCCCTAATATTTATTTTATTATTATTATTTACCTACGTCATGCATGACACAACGAGGTCGATTTTCCCTTGCAATAAATCTGTTCTTAGGAACCATTATACTTCGTTTTTTTAGCATTAGAAAGAAGGTAAGCGAACTTGACGTGTCTTTTTATTGAAAAACACTTTTGAAAAATAAGTAATAGCTGATATGTATTAATTTGAAAGGAAATACGGTCATTTAAACTTTTTTGGTTTCATAGGTTTTAGACGACCAGATGGCCTAGTGGTTAGAGAACCTGACTATGAAGCTTGAGGTCCCGGGTTCGATTCTCGTGTCGGGGCAGATATTTGTATGAAAAATACGAATGTTTGTTCTCGGGTCTTGGGTGTTTAAATATGTATTTAAGTATGTATCTATCTATGTAAGTATGTTTATCCGTTGCCTAGTACCCATAACACAAGCTTTCCTAGCTTACTTTAGGACTGGGTCAATTGGTGTGAATTGTCCCGTGATATTTATATTTATAAGTAATAGTTAATATTTTTTTAAAAGCGATTTTCAGTAAAAAGACTCGTCAAGATTGTTTACCTTATTTCTAATGCTAAAAACCGGCCAACAGCGTGTCGGACACGCACAAGGTAGGGTTCCGTAGCCATTACAAAAAAATCAAGTAATATTTTTTTGTTTTTTATTTTACAACTTTGTTGGCGTGACTGATATTATGTATATTCATGCCAAATTACAGCTTTCTAGTACTAACGATCTCTGAGCTTAGCCGCGGACAGACAGACAGACAAACAGACGGACAGACATGGCGAAACTATAAGGGTTCCTAGTTGACTACGGAACCCTAAAAAAAGAAGTATAGGTCCGCACGTAGGGGTTGCTTCATCTTTCCTAATACGAACTGCTAAAGGAATGTAATTCCGTGGTGGCCTAGTAGTTTGACCTATGGCATCTGAAGCAGAGGATCGTAGGTTTCAAATCCCGGCTCGCACCTCTGAGTTGTCGGAATTTATGTGCGAAATTACATTTGTAATTTACCATGAGTTTTACGGTGAAGGAAAACATCGCGAGAAAACCTACATACACCTGCGAAGAAATTCAGCGGTGTATGTGAAGTTCCCAACCTGCACTGGGCCTGCGCGGGACTATGGCCCAACCACTCTCATTCTGAGAGGAGGCCTGTTCCCTGCAGTGGGACGTATATGGGCTGGGATGATGATGATGATGGAGGAATGTGATTCGCTCCCAACGTCTGTATTTCCACAATTTCCAGATATATTCAAGGCTAGAGTGAATAGGCTGCTTCTGAACCGGTGAGATACACCTTTGGCCTCTGCACTTTCCATCAGCACAGAATAAGTAATAGTAATAACGTACAGAAGGATCACTCTCGAACAAAGGTCAACTTTAGGTATAAAAACTTTCCAACTCCTACTGCGTGCACTTGAAATTAAAACTTATCGTGTGATACGAGCGTTCATATTCCGTTGGGCACCGCTGATCCGAAACCAAGGGCACAGGGTTCCCACTCGCCCATATTTGGTAGGTATATAAATCAAGAAAGATAACAGTGTGTATTAATTCAGTAAACTACCTTTAATATGTAAGTAAGTTATTTATAATATCGTTTAGAAGTCATTGTTTGTTGCAAAACTCACAGAAAAAAAAGATGTTTAATTACGCGCGACGCGGCTAGCGTGCGAACTGAAGGCCGCGCGACAACCTACTGCCATACTCCTCCCGGGAGGAGCGCCGGCCGAACATACCTAAACTGCGGAGTGAAACCCCCCTGCCATCAGGTGAGATAGGGGTCAATGACAGGTCGGTTTTATGTAAAGAAAACGTAATTTTTAATTTTTTTATTTATTTGTTTGGAAAAAAATATCTTGTTTTAATTAAGATATCAATCCGCACTGGGCCCGCGTGGGAACTACGACCCAAGCCCTCTCATGCTGAGAGGAGGCCTGTGTACTGCAGTGGGACGTATATAGGCTGGGATGATGAAATAAGATACTTAGAGACACTAAATACAAAATATGTCGTACGAAGATACAAAGAAATTATTATTAGTTAAAGTAGATAGGTATCTTTCTTCATGTTAGATTTTAATTTTAGATTTACTATTTTAAATTAAGATATATTATCGACCATTTGTATTATTGTAATTTGTGTAATTGACAGTATTTTTTACTTGTAATTTTCACTGTGTGATTGTTTCCTAGTTCGGGCTCATGAGTTGCTTATTTAGATTTATAAGGACACTTTATACCTATTGAGTTATTCTGTAAAATCAAATTTTCAATAAAATTATCATATCTTATCTTATCTACTTTATTATTATTATTAATTAGCCTGGAGAAGTGTCCCACTGCTGGGCAAAGGCCTCCCCCCATTTTCGCTATCTACTTTATTTTTCATAAAAAACAGCCGACAGCCAACCAAGTTGCATCCGCACCAGCGACAATGAAAACAAACAAACACTAGGAACCGATGTACATAATATTAACATGTTACGTAACATAACAATAATGTGATAATTATAAAGAAGTCACGCGTGCCCTGCTCACCGCAAACGACTTAATAGTCGCAATTAGACGCGAGTTATGGCCCATTTACAATTGACGACTTGCGATTTTTAAATAATTACGCTCAAAACCATGTTTATTTTAAATTGGAGGATGTTTATTTTAAAAGGTAGAGATTACTTAAGTGCTGACTAAGTAAGCGGCAGCGTGCTAATTATCGGAATTTAAACATATTCAAGACTTACTGGGACTTATTAGGTATGAATACATAGGAAAAATGTGTGATATTTTACATCATAGTAGGTACAATTCAAATGGTTATGTTAATTCGAATTTTAATTTGCATCTTTCGTAGATTAAAAATGTTTTGAATTTGAGGCTGTGCGCTGCGCATCCTGCTAATTCTTTGCAGATGACGAAAAAGTTTTTCGGGTGTGCCGGTGGGATTCGAACCCACGCCTCCTGGGTATGCGCCCCAACCTGGGTGTTCTACCAACACCATCTTAGATTCGGTGAGCAGCCGTATTGCTAATTAAAATAAAAAATATTTCCAGATGACGTCGGGGGCAAGAGCTAGTCTACACCAATATTATAAAGAGGAAAGATTTGTATTTTCGTATGTAACGAATAAACTTAAAAACTACTGGACTGATTTCAAAAATTCTTTTGTAGTTAGAAAGCTACATTATCACTGAGTGACATAGGCTACTTTTTACCGCGGGAAAATATATTTTCATAAATGTGCGAGGAAACGACGATTCTTGCACGGGAACCAAGCCGCCAGCTTGAGCATCGAGCAAGTTGATAAGTAAATAAAACCTCCTTTTCTCAAATCTACCCCACACTCTTTCAGCAATCCCTCTGCAGTAATGTACTATTTTTTGAGGTCTGTTATAAAAGTCGTACTTTATTGAACGAGCGAGTGCGAAACGCAAACGAAGCCAAATATGCTTTCGTATTTCTGAACCGATTCTCATGAAATTCATCTGCGTCATCTGCAAATGACGGCCTCACGGTCCCACCGGAAGACCAGCGCTGGCTCTCGAGCCGGCATTATGCTGAGGTGGGTCCGTTTCGTGATACCTAGTTGCTTTATATTGTAATCTTTATGCCTTTATGCTATTGTTGTCACGAATAAATGTTTTTCTTTCTTTCTTTCTTTCTTTCAAATTTTGTGAGCAGATTACCCAAAGTCGTCTATATCGATCGACCCCCAGGGGTCGATTGAAGACCTGTGTGGGGTCTGTGTCCGCGAAAAAATCACATTAAAATAAATAAATAAATCATGGGACTATTGACACCAATTGACTTAGTACCAAACTGAGCAAAGCTTGTACTATGGATAAACATCCTTCCTTATATAGATAAATACATGTACTTAAATAGGTACATAATAATATTAAACATCCAAAACTCGAGCACAAATATTCGCATTTTTTAATTGTTGCCCAGACCGGGAATCGAACCCGGGACCTCAAGCTTCGTAGTCAGGTTGTCTAACCACTAGGCTATCCGGGTCGTCTAGCTAGGGCTTTACGAGACACAAAACCTTGGTGATCCCAGGTTCAGTAGATCGGGACATTTGACGATGTTACTTCACCACGCCGTGGTGGCCTATAGTGGTTTGACCTATGGTCTCTCAAGCAGAGCGTCGTGCGTCCGAGTCCGGGCTCGCACCTCTGAGTTTTTCGGAATTTATGTGCGAAATTACATTTGTAATTTACCATGAGTTTTACGATGAATGAAAACATCGTGAGGAAACCTGTATGCACCTGAGAAGAAATTCAATGGTGTATGTGAAGTTCCCAATCCGCACTGGGCCCGCGTGGGAACTACGGCCCAAGCCCTCTCATTCTGAGACGAGGCCTGTGCCCTGCAGTGGCACGTATATAGGCTGGGGTTATGACTTCACCACGAAGAGCCTTGGATTAATCGAATCATACTCTTCTGGTGTGAACATGCAACCTGATTATACAGATGACAGGAAAGTGGCTCTGCATGGTTTTCTTGCACATTTAATAACTGTAATTACCATTAGTTATGCAAGCCACTTCTGGTAGCCATCGGTTTCCGTATATCGTCAATTCGTCTGCTGAATGCAATAAGGGCCGAAGTAGAAATTTTGGGTTTTTGAGTTTAATCCAGAATCATGTTCTACACACAAACAGCACGACTCCGATTTCGGATTAAACTCAAAAACTCAAAATTTTTGTTAGGTGCGGAAGGGATCTTAAGACCCATAATGGGCATTTACTTTATTTTTAAACATACTAGGTACGTGTGACCTAATCGCGTTAGGGGTTTTTATTAAAAAAATTAATAACTATTTATTAACCGACTTCAAAAAGGAGGTTATCGATTAGGTTATAATTGTTTTTATGTTTGTTAATTCAGAACGCCGTCATTTATAAACCGATTTGATTTTTTTTATGTTGGAAACCTAAGGTTGTCATCAAAGGCAGGATCTGATGAGGGGATCCCGGGAAATTGAGGGAACTCTTCATATACCATAGTTTTGATAAAGCCTTGGTCAACTGACATAGAAACAGCAGCGGCATGCACTCACGCGCATAACATCTGCTACAAAATGCACGCACGACTCTTGCATTAGCATTCGCCAAGTGATTCCAAATAGAACTCAGCACGGTCAGCTGACGAGGAAAGGTCGACATTCATTATCTTGATTCGTATCGGTTCGTTTTAATTTAGTAATGAATGGCAATGATAGATAAGGGCGGTGTTTTTAAATTACTTTGCTTTTACGCGACTGCCGAAGGAGGGATATGTTTTTCAAGCGTACTTATGTATTTACGTATGTACGGATCCAGCCATCGCATTGTAATTTATAATTATCTCGTCATTTAAAAAATCATCTCCCGCCTTGTGAGGTACGTCCAACTCATTTCGATCCAATCTGTAGTTCTTTCTCAAGTTTGGTTCGAATGGGAAACCAAACGTGAAATACGGTTGTATCTCACTTTGGCTCACGCAATCTCAGGAAGTCGTCTATTCGTAACTTTTACATTTCTACAAGTAAAGTATGAAGTATCTTTTTCTATTTAATTTTTATTTTTCAACTTATTTTTTTTTTTTATATTTATATAATATTAGCATTACCATAAGTTCTGCTATTCCGTAATGTTCACTTTTTTATATAGGCTATCGCCTTATTATGTTTGTTTTCCCATAACGTTTGTTTTATTTTAAAATCAATGTTCTAAATATTTAAAGGCTTAATTGCTTGCTTAATTGTTTAGAGATGGTTTAAGGCCCTGGGTAGGACGTAAGATTTTCGCTTTAAAATGATAAAGATATTTTAGGTAAATGTTGCATGTTCATAGCAGACTTGGGAATAAGACTTTTGTGGAATGCCAAAATTGTAAGAATTGGGATATTTCGAGGTTGCAAACATTTTGAGAATAAGCACTATCTGAAAAGCACTATACAAAAACTATCATTCTTGGAGACAGACATTATAAGAGGCTGACATTTTGAGAAGCTGACGTTATGGAAAAGTACCTACATTTTAGGAAAACGGACATTATATTTCAGGCCTGCCTGAGCCCATATTTTAAAAATTATCTCCTTAACATCTATTATTAGTTCAGTGGTTGATTGTGCCAGTCTAGATACGTTAATATGTCGGTATAGCCAGAACTAGTTTTCATCAGTCGCGACTATAAAGAACCAGATTAGAGACGTAAATTCATAAATAAAACAACGGCATTTAAATCAGACCCAGCATTTAGTAGTCATTGGTGTGCTAGACAATAGACATGCAAACAACACAGACACACAGAATAATCAACAAGTGGCAAAAATATATATGCAATACGGATTTCACTCCGATAAGAACATCGTATCCCGTGGGAATTTCGCAAAAGTCGTCTTTTTCATAATTTCGCACATAAATGCCGAAAAACTCAGAGGTGCGAGCTGGGATTTGAACCCACGACCCTTTGCTTGAAAGGCCATAGGTCAAACCACTAGGCCACAACGGCTCCTACTAGGCCACCCGGCTTATTTTTATCCCCCGACACAAAAGGAGGGGTGTTATAACTGTTATAAGTTTGACCGCTATGTGTTTGTGTGTATGTGCGCGCGTGTTTGTCTGTGGCATCATAGCTCTTAAACGGGTGAACCGATTTGGATGTGGTTTTTTTATTTTATTTTAAAGCAGTTTTCTTGACGATGGGTCTTAGACATGTTTCATGTTTGTTATTTTTTTCTCCTGTATTAGTCAGTGTATTTTCTTTTTTTGATGTCGAATAAAGTCATTTCTATGTCTAAAATTGGTTTAGCAGTTTTCAAGTGTTTAGGTCTTTTGTTAGCTGCGGAAGGGACCTTAGACGCATAGTGGGCATTGACTTTATTTTCAAACATATAATAAAAAAGCGTTGGGGTTTTTAAAATTTTTAATTTATAGTTATTTCAAAATTGGTAGGGATAACTTAACCTCTGGCCCGGTAGCAGGATATCGTTCAGTTTTTGGACCACCTGTGTTTCTTTTCAGAGCAGGATGTGAGATTTTGTTTGTACATTTATTCCGTTCGCGACTAAAACACGATTGTAGTCGTACCTACTCGTAAAAGAGATTGTTCTGATATGAATCATAGGACTTTGTGTACAGTAATTTATGTGCATCTGATCGTTATTGTCATCTTTACTTATGATGTTGTTAGTACTTACGGTTTTATCTCTTCTTAGAGATCTGCGAACCATAGATTCTATTCATCATCATCATTAGCATCCCAGCCTATAATATTATGTCCGGCACGGCAGGGCACATGCCTTCGAATATTTCTTTCCTATCAACATTATACCTACTCGTAAATGCGAAAGTTCCTGTGTGTACATGTTTCTTACTCTTTCACGCTCAAACTTCAAGACGGATTTGAACGAAATTTGGTATGTAGATAACTGATTCTTTGAGCTTTCTTAGGCTTTTTTTAACCCGATATTTCCAGAGTATTCTAAGACTGAAGACCGGAAATTTTACTCGCGAATACTTCATGCGCCGTAAATAAAGACAGCGATGTGATTCCTGGGAATTTACATGTAAATTTTTCAAACTGCCAGAATTTAAATAACGAAAGAAATAACCAATCCGCACTGGCCTTATACTACGAAGTGTATAATTCGAACTTCGTTTCGTGCTGCCCCGCTCACGCTTATAGTATTTAATACGAGAGCGAGCGAGACGGCACGATACGAACTTCGATTTTCGAATTTCGGAGTAGCCCCCCTGGGCCCTCGTGGGAACTACGGCCCATACCATTCTCAGAGGTGGCTTGTGCACGAATTGCTCGTTGAAAGGTATTAAATTTATTTCGGGAATCTAACTAGCTCTGATTGTGGAGGTTTTCGGAAGTGAACAATCGATCTAGCTTGATTTTAACTCTGGAAAATGTGCGTTTACGAATTTTAGCTCAAGCGAGGCTTGGTCGTACAGGTATCAGTAAATTTTAAACACAATTGTCTTCCTCCCCCTTCCTCCCGACCCGGCAGTAATCCTACCCCACTTTACGTACATCAGCTCCATTTCATAGCTAATTGGGAAATTTACCCAATCAGACGGCGCTTCCGCCCGCCCACTCAAGATGGCCACCTGACCTGCGCGCGCAATTGTCGTTAGAAGGTGTTGGGTTGCCAGGATTGAAGTTAAACTAAGGGCAAGAAGAGACGCCGACCGGCTTCTTATTTAAGTGATGTTCGTCCATCATTTCAAAAAAAAATATTTGAGTCTCAAAGGTTAGCTCATTTTGGTTCCTTGTCAAGCACCAGCAGATGTTCCTGCGCTCTGACTTCAGGCCGGATGGTGTGGTGTTCCGTCGTTTTAGGGGAACGACGAGACGTCCTTCAAAAATCCCTAAGTAGATATTGTGTTTGTTTTATATTAGTTTTCTTGTCTTTTTATTTGTATTTTTGAATTTTACAGCGCATTGGTTATTATAATTATACTGTAATGCTGTATTTTTTATTGATGAATAAATAAATAAATTTCATCATTGCAATACAGTAATTCCCTACCGCTAACGATGACACTTCCAAGCTCAAAATTTGCCAGCGAGTAATGGAGCGTAACATTCTAGGTGTTCGGAGGACTGATAGAGTCAGAAACACCTTCATGCGCTCCAGAAGTCAGATTGTCGATGTGGGGACAAAGACCGCCAAACTCAAGTGGACAAGTCTGTCGAATGCATCGGCAGACATCGCCATCGATCGATCCAAGCGACGGGCACCGTAGAAGGGACAGGCCAAAACATTTCCACCCATTTTCGCAAGATTTTACGAGGATAGAGATGGGTGGGAAAAGGGGGAGACCTTTGCCCAGCAGTGGAACACCTAATAGGCTAATAATAAAACTGTTGATGCTGGACGGCTCGCGAGCCGCAGTTTACCGACCCGTCTTAGACTGTTGTCACTCGAAAAAAGAGAGGAAACTTTGTTACTACTACTTACACCGTCAACGGGCCAGCTGGTAGATGAATAAAGAGTTGTCAAACGAGTGTCGAATCTGTTAGACTTATTTCGAGTGTTCGGAGATGGCCAAGCTTCACGTAGAATACGTAGATTTATGGGTGAGTTTAGTATTTTGACCATATGCCATAACAAATACTATGCGGAGGGAGTTCCATATCAATGAACTAAAATAATTACTAAAGGTCGCGGGTGAACAAATTAATTGTTTCAGTTCATTGATATGTATAACATTTGCTTAATTAATGCCTTATAAAGTATCCCGAATTTGATACAGTAAGGTGGAGGGCGATGGAGAGGGCTATGCTTGGAGTTTATCTCCGGGATCGCATTAGAAATGATAAAATCCGCGCAAGAACTAAAGTCACGGACATAGCTCGAAGATTCGCCAAACATAAGTGGCAGAGGGCAGGGCACATCGCTCGTAGAATTGTCGGCCGATGGGGCAAGTTTTTGAGTATCGTCCGCGCACCGGATGACGCAGTGTAGGTAGGCCTCCAACAAGATAGAGCGACGACCTAACGCGTTGGATACGGATGGCGCAGGACCGATCTGTTTGGCGAGCCTTAGGGGAGGCCTATGTTCAGCAGTGGAGGTCTTTCGGCTGAAATGCTGATGATAATGATGAAGGTGTGCCTCACGAGATTTTAACATCATAAATTCCGAAAAACTGAAGCTCAGGTTCAAACCCACACCCTCTGTTTGAGAGGCCATAGGTCAAACCACTAGGCCACCACTTTATTCACGAGTCCTTTACCTAGTTCCCCACAATAACTAGACCTCATTAAGATGAGGTCAAAAGAACTGGTTCAAATTCAAGGTCCCGGGAATCGCGTGCGGTTACCGACGGGACGGGCCCACGCCGGCACTTCCGACATTATTCAACTAATCATTGCGAGAATGAAGTGTCATGAAAAGGTAAAAAAACCGGCCAAGAGCGTGTCGGACACGCAAAAGGTAGGGTTCCGTAGCCATTACAAAAAAATCAAGTAATATTTTTCTAAGGATTTCGTATGTGTACGGAATCATCCAAGTTTAGGTATGTTTTATACCTTAGGCTACTATTTACTCTTAAACTACAAATAATTTCCAAACAATCTTAGCCGCTATAATTTTCCTAGTAAATTTGATATATTTACTACCATTCTGAATTTTTTCAAATTTTTCCACTTAACAGTTTACATTTTAGAGGGGGGGGACGCTCGATTTTAATGTTAATTTTCACTTTAAAGTTGAATATTTCGCAAACAGATCACTGAATAGAAAAATCATGTTAGCAACCCCGCAATGGTTTTAAAAGACCTATCCAACAATACCCCACACTATAGAATTAGTCGAGAAA
Organism: Archips crataeganus; assembly: GCA_947859365.1. NCBI lineage: Eukaryota > Metazoa > Arthropoda > Insecta > Lepidoptera > Tortricidae > Archips > Archips crataeganus. Next base: position 1,255,054 of record OX402070.1, on the reverse strand, counting down.
AAAAAAATCACCCCCCCTTTACGTCTATGGGAGGTACCCTAAAAAAAATTTATTTTTTATTTTTTATTTTACCACTTTGTTGGCGTGACTGATATGTACGAGGGTTGCTACGAAAGTTTTTAGCTGTATTAAAACCATTCTTTTTATTTTGTAAATTACTTTAATATTTTTCAAAATATACCCCTCCAAGGTCTACACATCGCCTCATTCTAAAAACCAATCCTCAAAACACTTAAAAAACGCGTTCTGCGGTAGGTCGAAGAAAAGCCGCTCAAATTCTTGTACTGCCTCGTCCGAATTCATGAAAGTCCGGCCACGCATCATTTTCTTTACAGTGGGGAATAAGAAAAAGTCACACGGGGCCAGGTCAGGGCTGTAGGGTGGATGCGACACCATCTGAACACCTGTGCTGTTCAAAAAGTCCATTGTTTTTGCTGCAGTGTGTGCTGGTGCATTATCTTGGTGGAAAAAAAATCCCCGAATGCCGCTCTTTGGGCGTTCCTCACCCATTTTTAAATTTGGTTCTGTAAGCCCTTTTACACCTGAAACACGCTGCAGGGCACAGAGCTCCTCTCAGATTGAGAGAGCTTGGGTCGTAATTCCGACGCGGGCCCAATGCGGATTGGGAACTTGAACAAAGTTTGTTCCTTTACCGTAAAGCTTATAAAAAAATTAATAAAGATATTTTACTTAGGTATAGTCGACCAAGAAACTCCTTTACCACCCTAAAGTTCAATGTCAGTTGTATGACTTAAGACATCAAAGGCTATTTTCACTTACAAGTCAATGTGACAATCAGCCTTATTGTTTTTATTCTGATGTAGGAACTGTCACAAATAATGGTAAAGCACTTACTTGGTCGACTATACTTACTTTGACTCTGGAGTTTTGAGTTTGTTTACCTGACTCTATCTCTTTCTTTGCTCATGTGACCGATACACATATGTTTATATAATAACGAAAGAATAGGTAATATTTATTTTGCTTATAGTTATAAGTTTACCTACCTCGTTACGCGCGTGACTCTGTTCTGTACGCTGACTTAGTTGCTAAGAAAGCAAAATGTTAATGATAATTCGTTAAATATCGCAATGTCCGTGATTTTCGGGACCCAGTTTCTACTTTTGTATTTTTTTTGTCGCGAATAAATGTTTTTCTTTTTTTCTTTCAATTGACTATGTTAATATTCTTTACCGTTTACAAAATAAAGCTTAAACTTTAAACTTTAGTGTAAAAATCCGCCTGTTTCAACCCTAGCAAGTTGATCGGGCAATGAAGAAGTGAAGAGAATTGACATGTGTCATGTGCAAATGTAAATAGTAACTTTATAGCGGCAGGGTTAACACCTATAATAAAACGTTTAATAATTAATGTCATTTTGTTTTACTTGACCTAGCTTTAAAATGATAATAAATTGATTGACAATTAATTAGATAACACTATACTTTCAGCAATGATCATAGTAAAGGTACTTATCGAGAAAAAAAATTACACCTTTTGGGAAAGTGGGATTTACGAACCTACACCTTTCCGGGAACTTATCCTTCTAAAAGAGTGTAAATGTACTCATTCAGGGGAAGTGAGTTTGACGATACTGATCTAATTTACTCGACCACTAACTGAAACATTCCGGAAACATTTCTGACTTTTTTTTACTTACTCTTTCCTTACTAAATCCTCCTCCTATCACCCACACAAAGGTTGTCTGGTAGAGATCCCTTAAAGGGATAAGTTCGCCTTTGTACATTTGTCTCAAAGGTTGTCAATAATGCTGATTTTTTTTCTTATTTTTGTACAATAAAGAGTTTACATACATACTCTACATATATACTGACGACCAGCAGATATCCTAGTGATTAGAGAACCTGACTACGAAGCTCGAGGTCCCGGGTTCGATTCCCGTGTCGGGGCGGGCGTTCTCGGGTCTTGGGTGATTGATATGTATTTAAGTATGTATCTATCTATACGTAAAAAAAATAATGTAAGTATGTTTATCCGTTGCCTAGTAGGTAGGTACCCATAATTACAAGCTTTGCAGCTTACTTTGGGACTAGGTCAATTGGTGTGAATGTTTTATTTATTTATACATTTTGTGATAACTTGTGTGATGTGAAATCAAAGATCCTTCATACAGGCAAGTTCCTCACACCTATTTGGCATTTCGCGGTTGTTAGCTCTCTTCACGAGAGCTGATAATCAAATTAGCCGGGCACATGATCAACTGGTGCGCAACTAGTTGCCGAAACGATAATTGCCAATAATTCTGCAAATTTAGTTTATTAAACACTTAGAGTACGTGCTCTTAATTAGATCACTGGAATGTTGCCAATAATTAGAAAAACTTCTCAAAAAGACATTATGAACTGCTCCAGTCAAAGTCAAATTCAAAATTCTTTATTCAATTTAGGCATCAATTGATGCTCCTATGAACGTCGAAGAATCTACCACCGGTGTGGAAAAACCCTGTTGAGAAGAAACCGGCAAGAAACTAAAGCGCTGATCAATACAATTAATACACTCACTCATAATGACAAAACTAACTAACTAAACTAAACGGGACCCGGGGCCCGGGACTTATCACGCAATAAATATTTATTTATTTACCTCGACGTTTCGGCCACATTGCAGCAACCGTGGTGGTCACGAGGTAAATAAATAAATATTTATTGCGTGATAAGTCCCGTTTAGTTTAGTAATTAGAATAACTTAGTCTTTAAACTCGTCGCTGAAACCGAGTTTGAAAGTTACATTTGTATTTGCACGAGTATGCCTTACGAGTAGGTAAAACATATTATTTAAGGTGTTTCTGATTATACCTATTTAGTTACATCAACTGACTACGAGTACTGTTCCACAAATAAGCACTTTTTTCTGTAAAATCGATCTCGGTTTTGTCATGTTGGTTACAATCGAAGACGTAGTTAAGGTCATTGACTTGTTTCGAGTCAAATGCTTGGCCAGATAATGTGTTTAGTGCCATTTGTACTTACTTTACTAAACAAAAGTTTCTGACTTTGTGCGTTTATTTGTGTATAAATATTTAGTTTCTTATCAAAATTCTGTTGGATATGATAACGATAGACTCATTAGTTGAATGCGCGAATATACTGTATGTATCCTTACTGCACTTAACATTGTAAAATACTAACGCTAGACAGTATAATACTTAGTACAAAGGCGAACTTGCCTAATAAGGAATTCCTTAATATTGAACAGACATAATTATTCTGGAACATTTCAGTAGATGGTAGGATTACACTGGGAAAGCGTTAGATTCTTCGACATTCATAGGAGCATCATTTTGATGCCTTAATTAAACAAAGAATTTTGACTTTGACTTTGAAAGAAGGTTGAACTTATTCGGAGATAACTATAAATTTAAAATTTTAATTACCCCCAACGCAATTTGGTAAAACTTAATATGTTTTAAAGTAAATGCCCATTATGCGTCTAAGATCCTTTCCGCAGCTAACAAAAGAGCTTATAACTTTGAAACGGCGGAACCGATTTTGATGAAACATGTCTAAGAACCATCGCCAAGAAACCTGCTTTCTAATTAAAAAAACCGCATTCAAATCGGTTCATCCGTTTAAGAGCTATGATGCCACAGACAGACACATACACACAGCGGTCAAACTTATAACCCCCTCTTTTTGTGTCGGGGGTTAAAAAAAAGCGGAAAGTCGCGTATTTATGCAACATGTCCGACACCAACAATATCGCCTTCTACACCATCATGATAACCAAAATAGCCGGAAAACGTACCGTCAGGAGACGCAAAACGTCATGGCACCGTAACGTAAGAGGAATCAGGACTGTAGAAAACTGGACTGGACTGTTTAAGCTGGCTAACTATGGACAGGACGAGATTTAAGAAGCAGACTGCCAACCTTGAATAAAAGGGTTAATTTGACTGAATACCTAGTAAATGTTCGTCGTTAGTAAAGGTTCGTCACTTTAAAGTTGACATTTGCTTGCACCGACGCAATTGTCAGTCGTGTCAACATGTTATTTCAAACGAAACAGAATCTCGCATTGACGTTTCCCATTTTTAAAAAGGTACTAAGAGTCTATGACTTGATAAAGGAATCAATTTAATAACTGACGAAGGCTTTCGTACTCTGACTGTACCTATTAAAACAAAAAACATCCCAAAGGTGGTAAATAAGTGTGTTTTTTTAATCATGAAAAAGTTCTTTCTAACCACCGATATCTTCGCCAATCGCGGACCAATATAAAAAAAATAAAGTGTAATATCTGATGTACTTACATAAAATAAATGTTATCAAAATGAATGTACAGCAACTAAAAATAATTTAAATTTGCTATCGGTTAATTGTTTTGCTTATAAGAAAAGTTATGGATGAGCTTACCAAATGTTTCAGCATTTTATTTTTTGGCTAATTAGAGACAAAACAAACATTCACCTTTATTTTTTTTAAACTTACCAATGTCCCCAGGTAGCTGTGCCCGATCTCGTCTTCGGACGTATCCTCGGACACCAAGTTCTGCTTCTTGAATCGCATTTTCACAAAAAATCGACTGGCAGCACTACACTGAATAAAAACTCAACGAAAAAAATCCAACAATTTTTTTGGAATTTTTATCATCAACAAAAGCGAATCGTTGAACAATTTTACCGGCGTTTTCGAAAAAAAAATTCTTTTATTTTAATAAGTACCTATTTAGATCACTTTTTGCACATGAGCTTTTATTATTTTGTTTATAAAATGTAATCTATTTTTTTGGAAATTATTTATAGTTACAACAATAACAAAAAAAAACTATAAGGGTTCCTAGTTGACTAAGGAACCCTAAAAAATGAATAATGCGGTGTTCTTTCTCTTTGACTAGATGAATAAATGGTTTTTTTTTACATTTTTTTTTCCTTGGTTCGAACCGCGCCACCGGTCCAGGTAAACTGCACTAATCGCGACTCCGGCGCATGAAGCTGAAAGTAAGGCGGCGGCTACGGCAGGACTGGAAGTTTTTAATTATAAAACGGTATTTACAGAGAGGAGTTTTTTGTAAATGTGGCAAATATAGTCCAATATTGTCTAAAAAAAACGTTTTATCTTTCTGGATTTAAAAGTCTGCAAATATTAGTCCCATTATAAAACCAACAACAAACACAGCCTTGAGCTTCTTAATTCTAAGCCATCTCCTATTGCAGCAGTTAACCATGTAAACGATGTCTTTGCAAATGTGGGTAAAAAACTCGCTGAAGACATTCTGAGTAAACGTTCGTTTGGCCAGAATCATAGTCCTGTATGCGCACTTACTACCAATGCCACATCCTTTATTCTGCTTGATACGGACCCAAGGGAGGTGGATAACGTCCTTGCGGGTCTCAAGAATGATAGTGCCCCTGGTTGGGATGAAGTTCCCACTAATTTCTTGAAGCTTGCTAGGCACATAATCGTCCCCGTCATAGTCAGACTAATCAATTTGTGTATTGCTGAAGGTGTATTTCCTGCGTTGCTAAAGCTGGCTATAGTAATAGCACAAGGCCGGCGAGAGAGATGATGTCAATAACCATCGACCTATATCTGTATTACCCGCTGTATCCAAAATAGTGGAAAAAATATTAAATAATAGACTCACAAGTTATCTTAATGGGAGGATTAGAAAGCTAGAATGGATCTTTAAAATATTAAGGCATGTCACCTCCACGAATCTTATAAAACAAGTATATGTTGCATTAGCCCAATCCATTATGACCTACTGCATCCCAATATGGGGTGGGGCTAACAAAACGAAATTCATTGAGGTTGAAAGAGCGCAAAGGTGTCTTCTTAAAGTGATGTTCTCTAAACCATATAGATTCCCTACTTTTGATTTGTATAGAGAGTGTGAATTATTGTCCATAAGGCAACTGTTTGTAGTAAATACAATTATAAAATTACATAAGACCACAATGTATAAACCAACCACTGTAACCCGTAGGAGAAGAGGAAATGCTGTCCAATTTCCCCCTACAAACTCAAAGTTTGCTAGGAGATAGTTTGGCTCTCAGTCTGCTAGGCTTTATAATATTGTAAATAAGGAACTAAACATTTTCCCTATGCATGTCTCTGATTGTAAAAGAACTGTGACGTTATGGCTAAAAAAGCTAAGTTACGAGGAAATAGAAGTGCTATTGTTTTAAGACTTAACTGTGAATGTTAAGGGTGTACTATTGAGCAAAATTACAACACAACATAATACAATACAATAACTCTTTATTGTTCAGTACAAAGAAAACAATAATGAATATAAATGGAGGGTATATGGTATTTAGTAAATTATTACACAACACGAATGCACATGCACACATACACACACACACACACACACACACACACACATACTCACACGCACATGCACACTCATAATTTTAAGTTATCTTACTTAACTTAAGTTTAAGTTAGTTGGTTAATTGGTTTATACTCATGAATACTCTGAGTGGAGGAGCGGGGTCTCCTGACACAAGCATTGTTTTGCTTAAAAGGAGATCCCAACCCTATTTTGTTAAAACTTTTTCTTTAAACCAATAAACATTTTTCATTTTCATTTTTCATTTTCATTAGTAATTATCTATCTAAATTGTTTTTATACCCATTAAAGACTGAGTTTTTAGTGTATTAATTTCAAAAATTCGTTGCTTTTTAGAATGTTTGTTAGCATAAATATTGCAAAAGTATTTCCTGCAATGTGTTTCAAAATATAGTGGAAAACTTTATAATTTTATGATTTTATAATGCCAAGTTTACTTAAATGAATGAACGTGTTTGCAGTACCAAATAAATGTTATTCGTCTATCTATATTTTAAATATTATATTCTAAAAAATGCCTATTGTATGAACATAAAACATTTTTTCTTCCTCATAATACGAAGCATTTCTTTTTACCTAATATAAACCACGCTGACTAAAATGGCGTGAAAAACTAAACAAGCAAATCGGTAAGTAAATATGTACTCAACCAAAAACAATGACTGGGAATTATAAAGCTCATCCCTTTAAAGGATTTACACGAGTCAACCATTAAGTGGATGAGAGGACCATTTAGTAAAAGACCGACAAAAAAAAACAAAAACGGGAATAATTTCACTTTTTATCGCTGGATAAGTTCGCCTTTGCAAATTATGTTTCTCTTGTTATCTGTTAATTTCATGTTTTACATACATAAAAACAGAAGTCCTAACTCTCAATATGCACGCGTCCTTACAGTCCTTAGCATCATTGCCTCATCTGCAGAGTTTGTGCTACCGTTTAGAACGCGCGATAACGAGATAGTGATGTGCTATTATCGTGATATGTCTGCTAGGATTGGGAGCGAAATGGAAAATATGGAAGCTATATCGAAAGTAACTTGTTACTTAGTTTATTACTCTGTTTGTATTTTTACGCGTTACTTCATTAGCAAAAATTAACTGTGGCATATTTGCTGGCCTATACAGGGTTATTTGTAATTCACTAGCATCCTTTTAACCCTAAACTCCTACCACTTAAACAAATGTTTTTTGTTTTACGGCTTTTGTCATAACTTAATATTTTTGGTGTAATAACTTAATAACGTTTAGAAAATTTTAGATTACCTCTTATTTTTACGATACTCTGTGTATTTCTATGGGAAAAAAAAATGGGAAAAAGTGCTTCATTTTAAAAAGACGTAAAACAAAAAACATTTGTTTGAGTGATAGGAATTCAGGGTTAAGATGATGTCAGTGAATTACAAATAACCCTGTATATAACTTGAGTTTTCCTAGGTTCACTCATTATATTGTGCCGTTTTTTGCCCAAATAAACATTAAACATTTATATACACATTTCAGTAAGTACTTTTAAAATGATAAGGATGAAGGGTTGCTTCGTCAAAAGAGAGGTATTTATGTTACCGATGATATGATGGTTTTTGATATTGCATTGCTTTATTCAATGAAAGAGATGAAAAAGTTTACCACAAATTTGAATACTGCGCGGACGAAGTCGCGCGCAAAAGCTAGTATTAAGCTTATTTGCGTTGCTCTTACGGTTCGAGTAATTACGTTATAATAGGCTTACTAAAGATTTATTCAAGAGTTAAGTATCGCAGCGCAATGCGACTGACGAAATTTTATAATTACAAAAGGCATGCCATCTAAACTGGCGACGGGTCGTCCACGATTTTAACGTCAACGCAACTGGTTACACAGGAATAACAAAAATAAAAACAAAATAAGTACCTATTTTAGCTCCAATTCTTTAAGTATGTATCTAATTTATTTTTAATTTTGAAGGTTAGACACATTTCATATCTTCTTCGAATACCTGCTCGTAGATTTGGATATTCCGTCCTTCGGTATCTTAAAATACGACAACGTCAAAGCACATCACTAGCATTGACGTTTATCGACACGCCCCCCACTAATCAGCCGATAATTGGGCGGCTCACGAGTTATAAGATCACGTGATTTCGCAAAAGCTGAAAAAGGTCAAGGAACAAAAAGGTTAAGTTTGAGTTGAGCCAAGTCACTATAAATAAATATAATCAATGAAAAAGCAGCTGTCAAATCTCCGTAAGTAAATTTATTTTAGGTGAATCATCCCAGCCTATATACGTCCCACTTCAGGGCACAGGCGTCCTCTCAGCATGAGAGAGCTTGGGCCGTAGTTCCCACGCGGGTCCAATGCGGATTGGGAACTTCACACACACGAAATTCTTCGCAGGTGTATAAAGGTTTCTTCACGATGTTTTCCTTCACCGTAAAGCTCGTGGTAAATTTCAAATATTGTAATTTCGCACATAAATTCTGAAAAACTCAGAGGTACGAGCCGGGATTTGAACCCACGATCCTCTGCTTGAGAGGCTATAGGTCAAATCGCTAGGCCACCACGGCTCTTCATGGTTATCAGGAGAATAACCAACTCAATCAGAACCATTTTTTTTTTCATTTCTGAGTAATTGGTTGTCTGGAAGAGATCGCTTTTTAGCGATAAGACCGCCTATTGTCTACCTGAATTTTAATTTTTGTAATGTCACTGTACTGTTTTTGATGATCAATAAAGAATATTTGTATTGTATTGTATTGTATTGTATTTTATTTTGAACATGAAACTATAGATCGAGTCATTCATGATGAATCGATGCCGTGGTTCTTATTGCAATGTCATTAACGTCTAATTTTGACAAATTCACGCGTCTTCGTGAATGGCACTATTTTTCAACCGACGAAAACAAAAGGAGGAGGTTCTCAATTCGACGTGTATATATATTTTTTTTTTATGTATGATCACGCATAACTTTTTACAGAGTAGTCCGATTTTGATGATTCTTTTTTTATTGGAAAGCGTATTCCCCGAGGGTGGTCCCATTTAAATTTGGAAACAATATTCCTACCCTAAGGGTAGAAAAACAGGGGATGATTGATTGTTCAGTTACTGATTGCACTATATGACCACGCATAACTTATTACAGAGTAGTCGGATTTTGATGATTCTTTTTTTATTGGAAAGCGTATACCTCAAGGGTGGTCCCATTTAAATTTGGAAATAATATTCCTACCCTAAGGGTAGGAAAACAGGGGATGATTGACTAACTTTTTACAGAGTAGTCTGATTTTCATAATTCTTTTTTATTGGATAGATAGGGTATACCTTGAAGTTGGTATTATAAATTTGGAAAAAAAAATACCCCAATGATGGAAAAAAAGTATAAAATAAAAACTTTTTAACAAAAAATTAAACCGCCGAAAAAACTGAAAAGCAAAAAATAATACCTTTTTTGTTTGACCTTAATCTAGGTACCAGTTTGAAGTCGGTGCCTCAGCACGAGCCAGGAGGAGTGATAGAAGCCAATTAGGTAGACGGTTATAGGTTCACTCCTCCTGGCTAAGTGCTGAGGCACCGACTTCAAACTGGTACCTAGATTAAGGTCAAACAAAAAAGGTATTATTTTTTGCTTTTCAGTTTTTTCGGCGGTTTAATTTTTTGTTAAAAAGTTTTTATTATAGCTATATATTATTATTGATATTATGGAACTCGCTCATAGTGAAAAAATACGGATAGCTCATGTCCTACTAGGACATCAGTGTGTACTTATATGCATTCAATTAAATTAAAAATATATATTTTGATGCAGTAATTTGTTTAGGTTAATTTTCTCTTAACTTATCTATCATTGTTTGCCTAGTCTTGTTTCTGAACGTTCAAAGATTAACTGGAAGAGTTTCCTTTAAGGGATAAGTTCGCCTTTGTTCAGTTGTTTGTCTTGTAATTGTTAATTTCATGTGCTGCTGGACATAGGCCTCTCCCATGGCACGCCACTGAGCACGGTCCTCGGCCACTCTCATCCAGCTCTTGCGAGCCGCCTTGCGAAGATCACCGCTCTACCGAGTCTGAGGACGTCCTACGCTACGTTTGCCGATCCGTGGTCTCCACTCAATTGAATTACTATATCCAACCCAAATTTCAAAATGTAAAAAAAAAAAATTCTGGAACAGATAATCGTGATCTATCAACGATACTGAGTCAAATATCAAAATTTGTGCACTGATTAAAAAATTACCCTGTATTATATCTATACGTCTTTGAAACTCGGACTTATCCCCTGTAATCTGCGCGTGAGACAGCTGATAGCGCGGAAGTAGCGCGGCCCTGAGAGCATGTGGCGTCCGAGTCCACTGTCCCACGTTTTCAGTATCGTTCGCGTCCATTTCTTGAAGTTATTTTAGGGATTTCTCGACCCCTTCTCTCCTTGGTGAGATCAAAATAAATAAATCCATAATAATATTATAAATGTGAAAATGTGTTTGTTTATTTGTCCTTCTTTCACGTTGAAACTCAGCGACGGATTACATGACATAGTCGAAGGGCTGGAGAGTGACACAGGCTACTTTTTACCACGGGAAAATATTTTATTCCCGCGGGAAAACACGTTTTAATAGATAGATAGATAGATAGATAGATGTAATCTTTATTCTCCAAAACAAAGACATGGCTTAGTAACTAAAGAATAATAAAACTAACAATAGCAAAGAGAAACACAAAATAACAATCAAACAGATCAGACACATATTAGATGAGAAGCCATGTGATGCACTGAAGAATAGGCGCTGGCTCAGCATAATGCTGCAGCAAGCCGCAGCGCTGATATTCTGCCAGTACCCATACCGAGTAAGGACCCCGACCAACGTGATAAACTCAGCCCAATCTCGTCATATAATGAGTTTAATTATTAAATGGGAATCAAAAAGTATCGGCGAAAATTTTGAATTTAGAATTAATTAGGTACTACAAGCATTTCCTTTTATGTATAAATTAGTTAGTAGAAATTAATCTACTTCAGCGGGGGCGGAGCTGAGGGCATCAGCTAGTTAGTAAATAAATAAATCACGGGACGATTGACACCAATTGACCTAGTCCCAAATTAAGCAAAGCTATAATATGGGTGCTAGGCAACGGATAAACATTTACTTTTATAGATAAATAAATAGTTAAATACAACATTAACCCCCTGTTTCACTATCCATTGATCAAATTTATTTGACGGATAAATGTGATGCCGTCTCTGTTTGTTTTGTTCGAATAGACGGAGACGGCAACACATTTATCCGTGCAGTTAAAATTAATCAATGGGTGGTGAAACAGCCAAAAGACAATCTCTTACCTCGTATCCGTTTCATCGCGCGTATGTGAAAGAAATATCCCTAAGAATTGACAACCTTTCATTTTTTAACACCTGAAAATTACTGCAGGAATCGAAAGAGTTTCGCCTCCTGAACACTTACACTTATAATTTATTTCTCCATATTTAAAAAAATACAACAAATTTAAAAACATATATGTACTTACAAATACTTCCACAGAATAGATATGTTTCCTTTACCCTTTTCACTAGAAAAAAGAGCTGTCATAATTTTAAATTTGATAACAACCTTAACGTCAAATTTACGTCATCACTTTTTTTTAATAGAGACTAGACAAAAGTAATGGATTTATTCTATCGTTACGCTCTTTTAGAATAAGCACATATTTATAAAATTGTAACAAATTAATTAATAATCCTAGTGAAAAATTAAATCTATCAGCGTCTTTCTCTTTCCAAACAGAATACAGAGAACGAATCAAATTATAGTCTTAGAAATATGAAATGTTGTCAATTGCAAAGATGTCGTGCCGTCCGGAGCAACGGGCACGTGAATCTCTTCCCCTTGCGGTAGACAATTACCCATTATGCGTGCTCCTTCGTCTGCGCGAGCGCGCGTCGGCTATGATCCTTTATGCCAAGATCACACGTACCGAGTAAAATCGTGCGAGTAGCATTACATTGCAGGGCCGCAAGGCTAACGAGTTACAAGTGACTGATTGAGAGCCGCAATGTAATGCTACTCGCACTATTTTACTCGCGACGACAGAGCGAATATACTATACATTCAAAACCAAAAAAATATTTCTGTAAGAAGCCGCTAAGGGACCTTTTCAACGTCAAAAAATTAAATCGCCAGACTCAAGAGGCAGTGGCCAGGGCACATCGCTTGTAGAACTGATGGCCGATGGGGCAAAAAGGTACTCGAGTGGCGTCCACGGACCGGAGGACGCAGTGTAGGTAGGCCTCCAACAAGATAGCGCGACGACCTGGTTAAGGTTGCGGGATCGCGTTGGATGCGGATGGCTCGGGACCGATCTGCTTGGCGAACCTTGGGCGACGCCTATGTTCAGCAGTGGACGCCTTTCGCCTGAAATGCTGATGATGACTTTTAAAGAAATAGCTATCTATCCATCATAGTAATTGTTCGTGATGGATGACTTACTTTTCAACCGCTATAACTTAAAAAGTTGCTAAAGTGACTAGAGAAGTCCTATATTTCAAACTAAATACAAACTGAAATATAGATGCACAGAAAAAACCCCAGAAAAAAGACCAATGCTGGGGATCGGCATTGGTCTTTTTTCTGGGGTTTTTTCTGTGCATCTATATTTCGGTTTGTATTTAGTTTGAAATATATGGTTTCACGGGATGACCGTAAAAGTAATAAAAAAATGAAGTTGAAGAAAATAAAAAAATAAATAGAAAAAGATACTTCATACTTAACTTGTAGAGAAGTCCTTTTCGTGTACCCCTCATTTATGTTTGTTTTTCAATTGGCACACTTTAAGATCCGCTTTTCACAACCGTCACGTGACAAACATACAATTTGTGAGTTTTCCTGTTAAATCGCCACTACTAGGCTAGGCAACGAGAACGGCGGCCACTATGTCACCATTTTGTATCAAAACGTTGCACCATAACTAATAAATAACGACTCTGTGTGCGCGCAACCTCAATTAAGTCCATTTCGGTAAATAAGCCTGTTGATTTTCCTCAACCTATAGGTTTTGATTTTTTTTTATTATGAGAGGAAGGCATACGAACGAACAAGCGCGTCATCTGATGGGAAATGATCACCACCGCCCATAAAGATCAACAACTCAAAGAGGGTCACTGATCTGTTGCTGGCCTTTAAAAAAAGGAGAGGGAATAGGGGGAGGGGGATTTCCAACATTTCATTTGAAATCGAAATTAAGTAAAAGCATTAAGTTTAAGTGTATTTAACCGGTTGACTGTTGGATCGCAAAAAAATTTTACGCATAATCCATCATTTCGCAAAATTCATTTTCTTAAAAACCATTAATTATTCAGAATTGTTATAAAAAAACCTAATCTAACCTATAGAGTCCAGGATAGGATTACAGGATAACCCAAGGATAACCATTGCAAAAATTCCTGAATAATTATCTAGTGGTCACTGAGAAAAATAAGTTTTTGTTAAAAATTTCATTTTAAGAGCAAGCTTTACTGACTGTACATTTTGTTGGCTGTACTTACATTGTCATCCAACCAATATAAGTATACCAAATTTCAAGTGAATCCGACTACCGGAAGTGGGTCAAATTCGACTTCTAAGATTTGACCCGTAAATACATACATAGATACGAGTACATAGGTACATTGCAAGTTAAATAAAAGCTTCTAAAAAAAGGGTTACCTGTGCCAAATGATAAAATATGCGTAAAAATGTTATGCCGCAAGACTAGATCCCTATTAGGGTTGTAACGGAACTTCGCCTCCGCCTCCGTTACTGCGGAAGTTCCGCAAGAAATCGTATCTTCGCTTCCGCCTCCGCCTCCGTACAAATTTTTCGGAGTTGTAACGCAGGTTTATTTACGACGAATCATAGAACAATAACGCGCGTGCAGCGACGTTCAACGACGACTCAGCCGTCCGGCCGCGTCTTGCGCGACTTGCGCGTGAAATGGTCAAGAATCAACGAGTGAGCGGCGGGAACGCGGTTGGGGTGGTGGCGAGCGTACGTCATTTGTCAAATGATACACGACAGGAATCACAAATTACTATTTTTTTCTACATCCACTTTCACCTTCGCCTCCGCCTCCGTTAACCTCCGCATCCGCGGAGATGAAACTCGTCGCCTCCGCCTCCGCTGAGAAGGCCTCCGTTACAACCCTAATCCCTATTTAACCAAACCTCAAAAAGTAAGTAATTAAATAACGCCTACAGAACAGAATCATTTCATTTTAGACTAGATCCCTATTTAACCAAACCTCAAAAAGTAAGTAAATTAATAACGCCTACAGAATCATTTTATTTTTTTTTCATTTTGTTGTCCGTCTGTCTAACTATCGAAACTCTGAGAATTTTCAATTTTAACGGCCGATATTTGATGAGATAGAAATGACGAAAAAACGCCGTAAAACGCTGTTCATTGACCCTTCTATGTATATTTTATTCATATTTTGAACAAATTCACTATAAAAAAACCACTATAAACACCGCGCGTGCGCTTCCAGCAGCAAAACATAACACTATAGATCACAATAGTAAGCAAATAATTATACCCACGATACTAACCATCATAATTACTGGTTCTTCTATCACCATGCATGAAGACAAATAAAGAGCACAATATTTTTTTTTTTTTTTTTTTTTTTTTTTTTTTTTTTTTTTTTTTTTTTAATAGCCTGTTTCAGTGTCCCACTGCTGGGCAAAGGCCTCTCCCCTGGACTTCCAACTCGGCCTGTCTGCACTTGTGTTTGACAATAAATATTATAATTTAATCTTCTGGGATGTAGAAGAATGGAGGGAAGTGGGACTTGAAACACGGAAGCAACTTCGATACAAATTAATGGAGTCCTCATACAATTACTACCTATAAGTAGGTATTGCTATTATATTACTGTTAGAGCGCTTGTGCACTACACGTAATTTTACCGTCCGACATTTTACTTTTCCGTATTCCGGACCGTTTTTTTAACCCCCGACACAAAAAGAGGGGTGTTATAAGTTTGACCGCTATATGTGTATGTCTGTCTGTCTGTGGCATCATAGCTCTTAAGCGGGTGCACCGATTTAGATGCGGTTTTTTTTAATAGAAAGCAGGTTTCTTGGCGATGGTTCTTAGATATGTTTTATCAAAATCGGTGCAGCCGTTTCAAAGTTATCAGCTCTTTTGTTAGCTGCGGAAGAGATCTTAGACGCATAACGGGCATTGACAGTGACATATTGCATTGGGGGTTTTTAAATTTTTTAGTTTATAGTTATTGCGCTTCGAGATGACAACAACGAAAACTTAAGGGGTATAGCAAAAAAACATAAATAAATAAGTAGTTGTAGACATCAGATAGTATACTTAGAAAATAAACTTTCGTTCTGTCTCAATTTATTGTGGTAAACCACCAAATATGCTGCGCTCGATCGCTCGTTGGGACTTTTGATTTTCGGTCAGAGACCATTATTGCGCACCGTGGGTTAGGACCTATTCATATAATTTTGTATTTACTTTTCCACTTTACTCTATGAGTCCTCCACTTTACTCCATTTTGTAGTGGTAGAGCCATGTTGTAGCTAGCCGCTGCATCACAAATGGGCCGGCTCGTTCGGGGCAGTACCACCCTCTCACACAACACCGGCGTGAAGCAGCAGTACTCCCGCTGCGTTTCGTACGGTCAGCGAGAGCGCCGGGGGCCCAATACCTCTCCCCCTCCCCTATTCCCTCTCCTTTTCCCAGGGCCGACAACGCACTGGCATCGTGTAAAGCGCTGCGGGTGTCTATGGACAGTGGTGATCATTTAACATCAGGTGACCCACTAGTTCGTTTGTCTGGCCTCTTTAACATTAAAAAAAAAATGATCAGATTGGGGATGTCTCAGAACTTTCTCATTACCGTGCCTCTCTCTAACTCCAAATTCTATGTCTATTCTTATACTGTCCAGGCTATTCGGTTGTGGAATGCCTTGCCGATTGACTTACGACGGGCAAAATCTCTGTCAATCTTTAAATCAATGCTTAAGGTGTACTATCTGTCTTCTTGTAATTATTAGCTTTGTCATAGTTTATTTATTTATATGTGGCTGTTTATCCCAATGCTTATATTTGTTTTAGACGTGTACTTATTATATGTACGATGTATGTATGAGTAGATGTACTATTTTTTGTTGCGTTTTAATTTTCTGATCCACTGTTGATGCACCACCTGCTGTAAACTAGTCCTTCCTTCTTTCTGGTAAAGGGTTGCCTGGAAGAGATCGCTCTTAAGCGATAAGGCCGCCTATTGCTTACCTTGTAACTTACTCTCTGTGTACCTGTTTTCTGTATTGCTTACTATTCCTGGTGTACAATAAAGAGTCATTGTATTGTATTGTATTGTATTGTATTGTATTCTCTTGATGAAAGGTTAAGTCAAGCAAGAGTGGGTACCGAAACCGGCGAGCATGTATGAAAAGACTTTTGAGTGTTGGGGAAGCGAAAGATGTATGCCAGGATCGTAGCAGATGGATAATAGTCTCTGCCTGCAACTTTGCTGGGAAAGAGGCGTGACTGGATGTGTTTCCACTTTATTCTAAAAAAAAAAAAAAAAAAAAAATTAGGGGACAATCTTACACAAATCGACCTAGTCCCAAACTAAGCAAAGCTTGTACTATGGGTACTAGACGACGATAAACATACTTATATAGATAGATAAATACTTAAATACATAGAAAACATCCATAACTCAGGAACAAATATTCGTGCTCGTCACACAAATAAATGCCCTTACCGGGATTCGAACCCAGGACCTCTTGCTTCGTAGGCAGGGTCACTACCAACTAGGCTAAAGCGGTCGTATTCTATAGTGATAAAGGAAAAAACTGTGAACTCTGACACGTCTGTACAATGGCGGACATATTAACGCCCACTTGGTATTAAATAGTGATTCCAGCACCATCCTACAACGGAAGGCATTCCTTAGTGTTGTCTAGACTTGGATAATGTTATTTATTTTATTAGCAGTGCGGCTGCTCACCGAATCTAAGATTATTTAAAAGCGAAAAAGTTTTTCGGGTGCGCCGGTGGGATTCACCACACGCCACTGTTGGCGTATGTAAGCGAAAAAGAATTTCGGGGGTGTCGGTTGGATGCGACGTGGTTCAATTGGTAGAACACCCGTTGGGGCGCATACCCAGGAGACGTGGGTTCGAATCCCACCGGCGCACCCGAAAAACTGTTTCGCTTTTAAATAATCTTGGATAATGTTGCTTGATTGGCATTAATGCTGAATCATCTAAATCTAGGGATACCGCGTTTAACACAGGACTCATAAGAATATGTTATCTTGTGTATTTACTTCCAAAATGAATGTTGCTGTCTTTTCGCCTATCGTGCTAATAATGCGCACGCATTTTGTGCGTTTTCGTAGGGTTTTTTATAAGTAAATAAGGGTACTTTTAGTAGTGGTAGAGCCATGTTGTAGCTAGCCGCTGCATCACGAATGGGCCGGCTCGTCCGGGGCAGTACCACCCTCTCACAGAACACCGGCGTGAAGCAGCAGTAATCCTGCTTGCGTTTCGTACGGTCAGTGAGAGTGCCGGGGGCCCAATACCTCACCCCTTCCCTCTTCCCCTCCCTCACCCCCTTCCCCTGTTCCCTTTCCTTTAGGGCCGACAACGCACTGGCATCGCGTAAAGCGCTGCGGGTGTCTATGGACAGTGGTGATCATTTAACATCAGGTGACCCACTAGTTCGTTTGTCTGGCCTTTATAACATAAAAAAAAAAAAAAAACTTACTCACTTATGGAAAGTAACAATGAAATGAACTGAAACATACTGAAACAATTACTTTGCTCACCCGCGACCTCACTATAGTTAAGTTTATGTAAGAAATGCGTGTTCATGCCTTTCCTCCACCTGCACACTGTACGAACACACACAAATCACACAAACCCAACTATCACCACCACCAAACTACACTGTATAGTCGACCAAGAAACTCCTTTACCACCCTAAAGTTCAATGTCAGTTGTATGACTTAAGACATCAAAGGCTATTTTCACTTACAAGTCAATGTGACAATCAGCCTTATTGTTTTTATTCTGATGTAGGAACTGTCACAAATAATGGTAAAGCACTTACTTGGTCGACTATACCTACTACGTTTCGAACTCAACCAGAGCTCATCTTCAGAGTACAATTATAATAACAATGAAATGTAAAACTTTTTGAAGAGCAATCGCGGCAATAATCCAATTTTGGAGCAGTTAACTTCATTACAGACCGAGCTGAACTTATATATTTTTTAAAGTTGGTTGCATAAAAATACGCCAGTTTACGTTCCGAAATTTCTCCATCCTCCTCTCTCTCCTCCTCTCTTTCCCAAAATCCGTCCCCCACCCTCTCCCTCTCCCTCCCCCTCCTCCACCCTCTTCCTCTCTCTCCGGAAACTTGTAAAAGTCACTATAGGCCTAAAAAATAGTAAGGGGAGCGGCGGCGAGAAGTGGATTTTAACTAGTGCGATTGGTTGATTCTGTATGCTTAGTATAGGTTTTCCTTCACTTCAATACTTTTCGATCGCGTTTACGTAAAAAAATCAATTACTAGGGAAACATGGACAGCGCCTCCGCGCGCGCGCGTCTATGTTTCCATAGAATTGAAATTTTTACGTAAACGCGATCGAGAAGTATTGAAGTGAAGGAAAACTTATACTAAGCGTACTGCACTTCTCTCCGCTCTTATGGAAGTGTACCCTACAACTCCCACATGCCAATATTTACTCACGATGTAATTAAAAAAGGCTTTGTATTCGTGAAGTTATTTTTTAGGCGAAAGCGAATCGAGTTACAATTCAGCGGTAAATGTAATCAGGCATGGAACGTTCTAGATTGTTAGCGTTCAGTCAGAACATAGGCAGTTAATTGACTAGTTCAACTCAAATATGTACCAACGACACGCACTTCTTGGCTTACCAATAGTTTTGAAGAATGGCTTAGGCTCATAAAGACCGCTTTTCCAAAACGAGTAGGTACTTACTTTCTCTAAGCGTGGACTTTCCGCAATATGCACACTCCCGAAACCTGCGCTTCCAGTGGACGTCTTTCGGCTGAGATGATGATGATGAGGATGAGTGATTCATAGGACACAGAAACAGTTCCTGGCCATTTTAAGTATGAACCACTTAAACTATAAAGGTTTAGGTACTTTACTAAATGTAAACAAACATCAGCTGCCAACACAACTAGGGATTGCAATCCGGTATCATTTTGAATCCGGCCGGATTTCACCGGATTGACGCCAATCCGGCCGGATTTCAAAGTTACTTCTTAATACACATAAAGGTAAATTAAATACGTATTTATGCAAAATAAAATCACTTTTAATTTTTTTTTTTTTTTTTTATGATATAGGGGGCAAACGAGCAGACGGATCGCCTGATGGTAAACGATTACCGTCGCCCATGGACACCTGCGACACCAAAAGAGTCACAAGTGCGTTAATTTTTTTGGTATTAACTGTAGTTTGTACTAATTTAATGAAATAAAGAAACTATTCTTAATAATAAAGTAATCAGTCTCACTTATTGCTGTAAGTATCGAAAGTTCTTAAGTAATTAGAACATTATTATTAATCTACACAGACATAACATAACATAACGGTCTTTTAAATTTGTAGATAAAAATCAACTTCAGTCATTCATAAATTATGAATCATAATCCTTTTTTTTTTTTAGACGACCAGATGGCCTAGTGGTTAGAGAACCTGACTATGAAGCTTGAGGTCCCGGGTTCGATTCCCGTGTAGGGGCAGATATTTGTATAAAAAATACGAATGTTTGTTCTCGGGTCTAGGGTGTTTAATATGAATTTAAGTATGTATCTATCTATATAAGTATGTTTATCCGTTGCCTAGTACCCATAACACAAGCTTTGCCTAGCTTACTTTGGGACCAGGTCGATTGGTGTGAATTGTCCCGTGGTATTTATATTTATATTTATATTTATTTATATTTAATCCTAACAATAATTTTTTGCAATGCAAAATTAAAATGAAATTATTTCTGTGTCCGAAAAAACGATCTAAGGAAACATATAGTGTTAATAGTACTGTCCCCTAATCTGCTTCTAATGGCACTACAAATACAACCTGCGGCTGAAAAGGCCCTTTCTGCCTCAACACTGGTTGGCCTAATCGTCATTAAGTAACTGTATATCAGCGACAAATGTTTTCCTTTTACTCCTTCTACTTTATACGCAGTCATTTCTTTTTAGGATTCCGTAGTCAACTAGGAACCCTTATAGTTCCGCCATGTCTGTCCGTCTGTCTGTCTGTCTGTCCGCGGCTAAGCTCAGAGACTGTTAGTACTAGAAAGCTGTAATTTGGCATGAATATATATATATCAGTCACGCCGACAAAGTGATTGAATAAAAAAAAGTAAAAAAAATTTTTTTAGGGTAGCTCCCATAGACGTAAAGTGGGGGTGATTTTTTTTTTCTCGGCTAACCCTATAGTGTGGGGTATCGTTGGCTAGGTCTTTTAAAACCATTGCGGGGTTGCTAACATGATTTTTCTATTCAGTGATCTGTTTGCGAAATATTCAACTTTAAAGTAAAAATTTTCATTAAAATCGGCCGTCCCCCCCCCCCTCTAAAATCTAAACTGTTGTGTGGAAAAATTTGAAAAAATTCAGAATGGTAGTAAATATATCAAATTTACTAGGAAAATTATAGCGGCTAAGATTGCTTGGAAATTATTTGTAGTTTAAGAGTAAATAGTAGCCTAAGGTATAAAACATACCTAAACTTGGATGATTCCGTACACATAAGAAATCCTTAGAAAAATATTACTTGATTTTTTCGTAATGGCTACGGAACCCTACCTTGGGCGTGTCCGACACGCTCTTGTTTTAGTATTTTCTCATAATCTGTTTCCTTTTTGCGCGCGCGTTACGTTACATACCTACAGTACAGTTTTTCGCGCTTTTTTGCTTTACCGGATCCGGTGCTGGCTCACCGGATCCGGTAGGTCCATAAACACGCCGGATCCGCCAGATTACCGGATCCGCTGGACCGGATTGCAATCCCTAAACACATCCAATGGCGTCGGGTTAACCAGCCACATGCAATATTTGTAATTAACTTTCACGCGTCACATTTCGACGAACTCTTTAGTTTAAACGCATAATGTGGAATTTGTTAACATTTAGGGGGTGTTTCACCACCTTATTGTCAAACTACTGGTCACGTAACCAATGAATAAACTAAGTACTGGACAAATCTGTCGGCTAGTTTTTTTTCAGTTTCACCACTCCGGTCCTGTGCAAACTAAGTACCACTTAACTAATCGTCGGTTTAACATAGAGGGGGAATGGCAACGTCACATTTCACGATCACGCGTTCCTGTTCGCACACTTTCGTTCAAAGAGTCGCTCATTGTTAAAGCAAAAGAAATCGTAAACTATGTATTTTTTAGATACATCTATTTTTTTGCATAAACAAATGTGTAACATTATAATTAATCCAAAAACGGTATTTATTTACGATACTTTGTTGACAATAACAAAGAAAAATAAAATCACGTAAAACGAATCGAAAAGTGGCGCCAAACCATTTGACAGATTAACTTTTTTTTTAATGGCGATGTACAAGTTCACGTAGAACAAACGATTGTGCCACTGAAAAAAAAGTCTGTAATTAAAAAATATTACGAAATTTTGGATTTATTTTTACATACTAAATTGTACCTATATTTTTTTATTCAAATCTTGATATTTGAATCCTCGTTTGCAATTTAGCATGACTTCTTTCATTAAAAAATAAAAAATACTTTGATTTATTTTTCTGAAACCGGCTGAAGGGCTCTCCAACCATGACCACAAAAAAATTAACTGACTAATTAAAAAGTTATGTGACGGATAAAAATGCTAAATGCCACCCGATTTGATGGTCAAATTAAAAAACAGTTTGTCCGTAACTTAGTGCTAATCAAGACCGGTGAAACAGAAATTTTAAGTTCATCTGTCAAATAAGGTTATGATTAAGCTAATCCGAACTTTAAAAAAAGTGGTTAAACAGCCCCTTAATAAAGTACCTAAACCTTTGTAGTATAGATAGTTGCCTACATCGGATAGTGATTAATTAAAAATCTAGGTTGACTACTGCAATGATTGAAACGAAAACTTTCCTTTAAAGGATTAGCAATATTTGACCCAACCTTAATCCTCTAATCGGCGCTATCAAGTCGCATAATTATAGGTAATCAAGAAATTTATAATTACTGCGCGTTTGTGTCTGAATTATTTTTAACAACAACAGTGACCTGCTTTTTAAAGGGAACGCTTTTAGATTTATAATGTTCATATTATTTCTCTGGACTTTATCACAAACTATTTTTTGCTAAAATTACCTTGACATTTCGACCATATTGCAGCGGCCTCATTGCAGGGTGAGTCGACTCATAACCACGGCTCATCCTAAAACCTATAACCTAGCCGAATAGCCTAGTTGTTAGAGTACCTGACTACGAAGCTTGAGGTCCTGGGTTCGATTCCCGGTCGGTTGTGTGAAAAATACGAATGTTTGTGCTCGAGTCTTGGATGTTTAATATGTATTTATATGTATTTTAACTACAAAATTGCATCAATTATACTGGATTTTAATATATTGCGTGTCGTCATAGATATAAAGTGATATTGATATAACATTATATTATATCCTGTCCATGAACTTATCGCAACCAGTTATTTTGAACGAAACATAATAGAACAACAGGTAGAATGTCAAAATAAAATGCCCACGTCACACACTGAGGGTTCCGTACAAATATAAAGTAAAAAGTAGTTTCCGAACTTTTTCTTTAGAGAGACCAGTTCGTCTTCTTCTAGATATCAAACTTTTGCATGCCTATCAGGCAGATCATACGCAGTATAAATACAACTTATCAAATTTGTACTCGCAATAAAAATGTTTCACTTCTTAATTTCATTGAATCGTAATGATGACAAGACACATTTATAAAATGGAAAAACAGACAAAAATGTACCTTGCATCATATGAATTTATCAACATCGATATAAAACATTAAAGCTCAATAATCCTGTTTTACGACGCGATATGGCTGGCGCAACATTCAGTCAGTCAGTGAACTTCCTTCACCTTGCAGAAAAGGCTAAGAGGGTATTTGACTTGGGTCTGTATAGTTTCGCATAATTTAACAAGTCATATAATGTTACCATTCTTCATAATCAACGTTAATGAAGTGATTTATTCTAAAATAGTTTTTATTTTCGATTTTTTTATAAATCAAACCTAACCTAACCTACTGCATTCTACAGGGTTATTTGTAATTCACTAGCATCCTTCTAACCCTAAACTCCTACCACTTAAACAAATGTTTTTTGTTTTACGGCTTTTGTCATAACTTAATATTTTTGGTGTAATAACGTTTTGAAAATTTGAGACTACCTCTTATTTTTACGATACTCTGTGTATTTGTATGGGAAAAAAGTGCTTCATTTTAAAAAGTCGTAAAACAAAAAACATTTGTTTGAGTGATAGGAATTCAGAGTTAAGAGGATCAGTGAATTATAAATAACCCTGTATAAAAAGGCATTTTAAAAAGTCCTGAAAAAATACTGTTTCAGAAATAAATCACTGTATGACTATACTATAAATAAAATAAATAAATATCATGGGACAATTCACACCAATTGACCCAGTCCCAAAGTAAGCTAAGCATAGCTTGTGTTATGGGTACAAGGCAACGGATAATCATACTAATATAGATAGATACATACTCAAATACATATTAAACACCCAAGACCCGAGAACAAATATTCGTATTTTTCATACAAATATCTGCCCCGACACGGGAATCGAACCCGGGACCTCAAGCTTCGTAGTCAGGTTCTCTACCCACTAGGCCATCTGGTCGTCTGGTCGTAAAGGTTTAGGTACTTTACTAAATGTAAACAAACTCCATATTATGCGTCTAAACTAAAGAGTTCGTCGAAATGTTTCGCGTGAAAGTCAATTACAAATATTGCATTTGGCTGGATAACCCGACGCCATAACTTTTGGTCGTGTTGGCAGCTGTTGTTTGTTTACATTTAGTAAAGTACCAAAACCTTTATAGCATAACGTTGATTATGAAGAATGATGCATTAGGACTTATTAAATTATGCGAAACCAAAAGATCCCATTTGACTTCGAGGAGGCGTATTTATATTCATGTAGACGACGCGTAGTAGACGCGTATGCAGTTCCATCTCGTGCGTGCAGCCAGTCTTTCATAAACCGGACCGACTCCCGGCCTGACCTGCCTTGCCGGTAGTGAATGAGTAATCACTGGATCTCCGACTCCGACTGTCCAGCAGTCTTGATTTCACTGGCAACCAAGAATCCTGGACTTGGACTAGCGGTTTGAGAACCTGACTACGAAGCTTGAGGTCCCAGGTACGATTCCCCTTCGGGGCAGATATTTGTGTGAAAATACGAATGTTTGACCTCGAGGCTTGGATGTTTAATATGTAATTTTCTACTTCTGTACTTTTATCCGTTTTTTACATGGTCGCGAATAATTAAATAAGAACATAGATAATATGAATTCAGAAAAATCGGTCCTGCGCCATCCGCATCCAACACGTTCCTCAACCTTAACAAGATCGCCGTTCCATCTTGTTGTGTCGTGTCTTCTGGTCCGTGGACGCCATTCTAGAACCTTTTGGCCCCATCGGCCATCAGTTCTACGACAAGACGAGTTCTACGAGCTAGGATACTATTAGTGTCTTCCAAAATTAAACTTCATTTGACTTGAAGAAGCCTCCTTTAAAGGAATTCAGAAAACACGGTGTATAATAATTGATAATGATCAGTTAGTATTTGACCGGAATACTATTTGTGCACTGAATTCACATTATATTTCTCGGAAATTTCCTACCAACAAATTTCCAGTGCAGCAAATACCCTATTATGCAACTCGTGCATAAACTACATTCGTCATGCACAAAAGGGGGTGATCTGGTTTACCGAGAGGTGACCTCCTTCTGTCCACGATTACCTACTTGATACTACTTGCCTCTTCCGGTAACTTTGTCTTTTAGTAAAATAAAATGGTTTTATACAGGCAATAAGCTCCACTTGTGCGAACAATTAGGGCTCGCAGACCAAGGATTGCGCTACTTTACTATCCTGTAGGGATTTCCAAACATTACATTGTGATCTGATTTGTATGTATTGTGCAGGGTATGTATTACAATACCGAAGTACGAAAGACCGAATGTATTAAAACATCGAATGGGTCAAAAGACCGACACGATTTTTTTCTGAAACTTGTAACTTTTTAAGATTGTTATAAAACAAACCTAACCTAACCTAATGGGTTCTGTATGATGCCGTTTTAAAAAATTCTGAAAAATTTACGGTTTCAGAAAAAAATCGTGTCGGTCTTTTGACCCATTCGATGTTTTAATACATTCGGTCTTTCGTACTTCGGTATTGTAATACATACCCATTGTGCATAAGTATGTATTTAGTATTTATGTATTAAATATATTACGATTCGATGGGTTGCAAAGGATGAGGACATAGGGGTATATATTTTCCCGAAATTCTCTCAAATGGGACGGGACTCACACAAGAAACACGGATTTCCGATACTAATTATACGATTTCACTCGAATATTATGTGTCGGTGACCCAAAGGAGTATGTCCCATTAGTCATAAAGAACTGTAAAATTGTGAAGTAACAGAGTTCAAAATCGTACTAAAGATATCGGTTCTATATTTGTAATTCACTAGCATCCTTTTAACCCTAAACTCCTACCACTTAAACAAATGTTTTTTGTTTTACGGCTTTTGTCATAATCATAACTTAATATTTTTGGTGTAATAACGTTTTGAAAATTTGAGACTACCTCTTATTTTTACGATACTCTGTGTATTTGTATGGGCAAAAAAGTGCTTCATTTTAAAAAGTCGTAAAACAAAAAACATTTGTTTGAGTGATAGGAATTCAGGGTTAAGAGGATGACAGTGAATTACAAATAACCCTGTAGAATAAATTGAACCTTTCCGTAAATAAATGAATTTTAAATATGGGGAGTACCTAATGGTGACCACTTTTTCACGCAGTCGGGTTTTTTTCTAATAAATAAATAAATAAAAATAAATAAATATCACGGGACAATTCACACCAATTGACCTAGTCCCAAAGTAAGCTAAGTAAAGCTTGTGTTATGGGTACTAAGGCAACGGATAAATATACTTATATATATAGATAGATACATACTTAAATACATATTAAACACCCAAGACCCGAGAACAAACATTCGTATTTTTCATACAAATATCTGCCCCGACACGGGAATCGAACCCGGGACCTCAAGCTTCGTAGTCAGGTTCACTAACCACTAGGCCACAAAATATAAAAGTACAGAAGTCAATCAAGTGTATGTACTTCACTTTTCATACCTACGCTCGGCGGTCGCTCTAGGGATGTCAATTATGGCATATGCACATAAAACTTATCGTGATAGTGGCACTCGTATCTAGTTGTTTGATTTATTGGTGATATTCAAACGGGAAGAATATAAAATAATAATTAAAATACCTACCTACAAAATTTAGCGTTTGTCAATTTTCACTATCGAAAATCCCTAATAACTTCTAAACGGATTATCCTAGTTACACAATTTCCATTATCCTATCGGTTTTAGACCTAAACCTATCTAATGATACTAAAAACAACACAATATCTATACAAACAAAAAAACATGTTTTCAACTTACGTAATATTAGTGGCGTGAATTTACCTTACAAAAATGTAGTTAGGTACTTACTTCGTTTATACTGACTCAAAATAGGAAACGATTATTACTTTGGGAGTCGGGGCGAGGTGCTTACCTATCTAACTAACTATTCTATGTAACGTTAAAATGAACCATCGAAATACAAGCAGATACCTACTAAACTTACTTCTCTGAAACCACTGGCACAGATTACTTAATAGTTACTTCGTAACAGATACTGCATCCCGTACAAAATCTTGGTACTTACCGCGATTGTAGCCACAGATTATACTACTCCGTCTCCTTAAGAATGTGTGCGTGCCGACAGTGACAAGGGCTGGCAGTTTGTATTAAATTTTTTTTCTCTACATGTTGTTTTACCATTTTGTCGGGATAATTGCTATATATTATATCCATGCAAACTTTCTAGCACTAATATTCCCTAAGCTAAGCCACGGACGGACAAAGGGACAGACGGTCATGGCGAAACTATAAAGGTTCCGTTTTTCCATTTTAGCTCTGGAATCCTAACAAAAAAGGATATTTATTGTAATGCGAAGAACACATTGCCATGCTCACAGTACCCTAACGTTATACTAGATACGGCGGTCAACTTTTGAACTTCGCATCGTGCTATCCCGCTCACGCTTATAGCTTTTTATAGAAGAGTAAGAGGGACAGCACGATACGAACTTCCACATTGTTATATTAGCTATTAATTCTAGCATAGTCATATTAAAGTTTGCCCCTGTTTCACCATTTTCACTTATAAAAGTCCAGGCGGCATATTTTTTCCGTGGCACACGAATGAACGTGCGTCGGCGCGCGCTTGTGACAACCTACTGAAATTTCGATCGTAGCAGATCGTCCCCGCGGTAGGTAAATAGCGCTCGGAATGATTCGATCTGTTCTGAGATATCGTGTCTGTGAACAGTGTCTATGTGTGCGTTGCTCGAGCGCACTTTGTTATGTAGATTTACTTCTGTACCTATTTGTTCTGTGACTAGGCCATCAGTACGCTTAGTATAAGTTTTCCTTCACTTCAATACTTCTCGATCGCGTTTACGTAAAAATTTCAAATCTATGGAAACATGGAAGCGCGCGCGCGGAGACGCTGTCCATTTTTCCCTAGTAATTGAATTTTTTACGTTAACGCGATCGAGAAGTATTTGGTGAAGTAAAAACTTATACTAAGCATACAGTACCTCTACCATGAGTTACACTAGTTTACAGTGACCGTACTCGCTAGCGACGGCGTAAATGATTTGTATGGAGAATTGTGTACAGCGCCTCTAGCGGTCACTTACGGAAGTACAATTCTCCATACAAATCATTTACGCCGTCGCTAGCGAGTACGGTCACTGTAAACTAGTGTAACTCATGGTAGAGGTACTCGTCGTCTAATACATATCTTTACTGCATGTAATTTTGACTGTTTGCCTATCTTTGTAAATTTTTCTCTCATAACTAGGTAAGCTGGAAGAGATTCTTTGCTAGGGACAAGTTCGCCTTTATAATTATTTCTGTGTATCATTTATATTTTATTTTTTATGCGCAATACTGTTTATTTCTATTCTGTACTGTAGGTCGCAGCTGTGCCTTCTTTCAGCCTACTGAAAGACTGAATAATTGAATATAAAGCACTACAATAAATTATACTTATTGTAATTATAGAAAATGACATAATCGCACGAGGAAGCGCTCCTCTGCGTCCGTGAAGCCATTGACATTGAATGGGCGGTTATCTGACTTATCTTATATCTTATCTTATCCATTTTGCCAGAATTCCTTTTACGATAGAGCATTCATGTGGTTTTGACAAACATTTCACTGAGATAAGGATTATCTTGGATGTCTAGGCGCTCTGAATGAGAACTGAATTGACGGTTTTAAGACCATAAATTAATTTGATATCTATCGCTAAGCAGCGATACGTTTACCTTAACTTATTAAGTAACAAGGACTTATGACAGTCTAAGAATCTAACACCGGTTCGGTAAAAAAAAAACCCTATTGCGAAGAATTCAGTAAGATACTAAAAAATGATTTTTTAAACAGATGTACAATGTTATTATTAAATTACATACATCTATTCTAAAGGTAAATATGTAACACAACTAATTATTTTTAACACAGTACAGAGTAGTAGATATAGTTCCTAAATCCGTACTTACCGCGTGGAAACTACGGCTCAAGCCCTCTCAGTCTGAGAGGAAGACTGTTCCCTGCAGTGGGACGTATATAGGCTAGGATGTATGTATGAATGTATGTAAATACTTTACTGTACAAAAATAATACAAAACAACTAAACAAAGAGAGTACAAAGGCGAACTTATCCCTAAAAGGGATCTTTTCAAGCTAACCTGGTATGAAAGGAAAAACTTAAAACATAGGCGAACAGTAATTTAAGTACAAGAAAGGGATATATAACATATAAATAACTAAACAAATAAACAACAAATAGTGAGTGACTACGACAAATATACTTATACTTACTTTACACTGAACAATATACACACTTACACATATAAAAAAACAATAGATATAAATAAAAAGAATACGATTACTTCCACAGTTTCTTCAACCTCACCCTGAACGAGGCCACGAGAGTAGTAGATACGGAGTTTTGGGACTGTATATTATTCCTCAATGTGTGACGTCCTTAAATTACAAACCGTCAAAATATCCAAAACATTTATTCACTACCGAAATTCTAGAGGAAAACGAGGCCCCGTTTTCGTATGAA
This sequence comes from Archips crataeganus, assembly GCA_947859365.1. Lineage (NCBI taxonomy): Eukaryota > Metazoa > Arthropoda > Insecta > Lepidoptera > Tortricidae > Archips > Archips crataeganus. The sequence continues at coordinate 1,225,257 of OX402070.1, read as the reverse complement.
AAAATTGCCAGCATCCGCCTCTTCCATCTCTATTATGTCATAATGATGTGACAAAAAAAAACACTTTCAGCTTCGTAATAATAATATTATGACAGTGGCATTGTGATGTCACGGTATATAAACGCTAGCTCCATTGGTTAAATAAAACAATCACTAGCAACATTACCTACAGTATACCCCGTAAATGATCTACATACAAACTAAGTAAGTGGTCACATTCGCTTACCCTTTCACTCAATAGCATGACTAATGCACAGAAAAGAATAATATAAATGTTATCTCTTGTTGTTGAAATGTTGTTGTTTTTGTTAAGTATGATTTAAGATACTCTTATTTATTTACTCCTACAAATTCGCTTACAGAGAAAATACATAATAGGCAATTTGTTTAGTGCGTAGACTTAAATGACCCGACCAAATGGCAAGTCAACACGAACCACGGCCCCCAGTTGAGAGTGGCCGAGGATCGTGCTCAGTGGCGTGCCATGGGAGAGGCCTATGTCCAGCAGTGGACGAACATAGGCTGATGATGATGTAGACTTAAATTGATGGACAGTACTTTAAACTAAAGCGTTGTTAAGGTATATTTTTGGACACCTATAGGCGTAGTGTGCTTCAAAGTGTTAACTAAATTAACTGAAACTATTACTTTGCTCACCCGCGCAAAAGCAAAAGGGTGAGCAAAGTAATTGTTTCAGTTCATTATCGATGGTTCCTAAGAACAGATAAAGATCTGAGGTCGTATTGTCTAACGCGCGGACGCTTGCCATTGATTTCACCATCTCTTTCTGTCACCGTCTCATACCATTTGACAGACAGAAATAGAGAATGCGATAGCAAGTGTCAGTGCGTTAGACAATAAGTATGCTGTTTGCTTTGTACGTCTTATAAGATAAGATAAATTTATTAAAAATTTGATTTTTACAGAAACAACTTAAATACGTACAAAGTTTCCTTATAAATCTAAGTAACTAACTCATGAGCCCGAACTAGGAAATCCTGTGTTTCGGACTGGAAGAACTAAAATATTAACTTTAAATAAATAATCAAACACACTGTGAAAAATGCAAGTCAAGAATTCTGTCAAATACAATATAAATATAATTTAACCAAAAAAAGTACTTAACCTAAAATTAAAAACTAATAACAAAAGAAAGGCAGCAAAAACTATCTATTTTACAACTAATAATAATTTCTCCGTATCTTCGATTTATAGTTTCAGACTTGCCCATACTGACCGAGATCTAAATGTGCCACCATAGGCGCCTCGCGATTTTAGCTTGTGTAATATTTCTATACCTCCTATCGCAAGGGATCACTTACTTGTGACGAAGCAAGTGCTACTGCGCAGATTTAGGAACAAAAAAGTATTTGGCGTCTCATTAGGAACGTGGCTCGGAGACTTCTCAAGGTGAGTAGTTCGATGAGCTTAATTTAATCACAGAAGTGCTTAATTTACTATTTTGTAAGTATTGAGTGTTTACACGTCCTTTTTCGGGTTCCGCACCTCGAAAGGAAAAAACGGAACCCTTTTATAATATAGGATCACTTTGTTGTCCGTCTGTCAAGACCCTTTTGTCCGTCTGTCAAGACCCTTTTTCTCAGGAACGCGTGGAGGTATCAAGCTGAAATTTATATCAAATACTGAGGTCTACCTGTCCCTTGAAGCTGTAAAAAAAACAAACTTCTAAGCCAACTCAATCAAAAGATACTGCCGTTTATGCCGCAAATTTCCGCAAATTTTCGAAACTCGCAAGGGAATTAAAACCTACAGGGTACTTCCCGTGAACTCAGAATCTTGAAATTTGGTACGAAGCAAGGTCTTATAGCACAGATAAAGGAAAAATTGCGAAAAGCATAAATTTTTTGTCTGTCTGTCTATATCAGTAACCAACCTACAATGATCCCACACTGCGCACATTTTGCTTAGGAGCAGGGGTCTGCCTGCTTAGACTGGATGTTCATAGATACATATAAATTTGTACGAAACCCTCGGTGCGCGAGTCCGACTCGCACTTGGCCGGTTTTTTATACAATATAGGCTTGCGTTTGACCATAATCACGCCTGATGGAAAGCGAAGATGAGGCCTACGATGGAGCACACTTGCCTAGTAAATGCTCATTCACCCTAGACTTATGTAAAAGGTTATTCGAGCAATTGTACGAGCGATGTAACGAAGTTCGATGAATGATTCCTACGTGTTAATAAAATTCTGCGAATAGTGTTATGGGAAACGAAATTCGATGAAACTATTTTCGGTAAAATTACGGTTTATCTAACACCCTTGTTTTTGTGTCGGGAGTTAAAAAAGCGTGTTCATACAAACTTTCATGTTTATAATATTAGTAAGATATAAATGAGTATGAACTTGAGCATAAATGCTGTAGGATTGTACGAAACGATACTAAATTGGGAATAAACTAGTAGTTTATCAGTAGAATATAATGTTTTCAGAATAATCTCGGTGGAAAAAAAATCGTCACATAATGTTATTGCCGATAAGATTAGACAAAGTAACTGCTATATCAGATTCAGATTAATTTCACGTCTTCTGCGTCAGCCTTCCGCGTAGCTACTACTTGTCATCAACGTCATCATCATCAGCCGTGAGCCGTCCAATGTGGCACTAAGGCTTCTCCGTTATAATACTACAGTGAACGACGACATACCGCGTGCATCCGCCCGTTGCCCGCAACTTTCGCGATGTCTTCGTCCACCTAGCGCGATAGGTCTTCAAAACACGAGCCTACTCGGTCCTGAACTTATGTTATGGCTATCCACCCATTGGCGGCAGTGATTGCTTTTCACCAAGTGATCCACCTGGTTGCTTCCCCCCACCTTACTATAAAGAAGCATCTTTTGGGGGTTAAAATCTCTCGTCCGTATGTCTACCCTCGGGACCCTACACGTGACCCCTGGGTGGTGCTAAACGAGCGATACAATTCCGGTGGTAGGCTTCGGCCGCGGCTGGTCACCACCCTATATGTTGAGCCAGGCTGCCAAACGACTCGTCGTGTTTCGGCCTGTTGGCTATAGAAGCCATTCTGGAGGAAGGGTCTGAGCAGTTATGCAGCGCGCGCGTAATAGTCACAGTGCCCTTGTTGTATGGTTTCCACTGCTTGGGGGCGCGCGCAGCACCACCTGCCTTCTTCTTATTCCCCTAAATTCAAGTCTAGGTTGAATGAGCATTTACTAGGCAAGCGTTCTCCATCGTAGGCCTCATCTTCGCTTTCCGTCAGGCGTGATTGTGGTCAAACGCAAGTAATCTATATATATAAAAGAAGAAACTGACTAACTGACTGACTGACATATCAATGCACAGCCCAAACCACTGGGCCTAGAGATTCCAAATTTGGCATGTAGGTTCCTTATAAGGTCTAGGGGTGCACTAAGAAAGGATTTTTCAAAATTCACTCCCTAAGGGGGTGAAACGGGGGTCCAAAGTTTGTATGGGGAAACAAGATTAGTTCGACTATTTTATTCGAAACTTCACAGAAGTACTCCGAATAATAAATGAGTAAACACGTGTTTCAGGTTTTTTGAGAATTCAACCCCTAAAAGGGGGGAAAGGGGTAACAAAGTCTGAAAATCAACATGGGTGTTGTTTCTATGGTTTATCGGGTCGCTGGTTATGAAAACAACAACGGTTTTAAAATCCGACGTGGCAGACGTAAAATACCATCTCCCTGCATGGGGTGCGATGGGGTTGAAATATCTAAATAAACTAAATGACTGTTGATATATCAACGCACAGTCCAAACCACTGGACCTAGAGACTTGAAATTTTGCACATAGATACCTTATACAATGTAGGCATCCACTAAGGAAGGATTTTTGGGAATTCCCACGGGAAAGGGAAAAAACGGGATTTATATATTCGATTCCGAGTGACCCTATCTCAGTAACTATAATAACTAGACTCTTCAAATTTGATACACAAGTAGGTATTACATTATTTAAAACATTAATTTCAGGATTTTTCAAAATTCCCACGGGATAAGGATAAAACGGGATTTATATATTCAGTTCAACGGGATCCTATGAACTATAATTACTAGACTCTTCAAATTTGGCATAGAAGTAGGTAATTATAATAGTAAAAAATAGGTTTAAGGATTTTCGGAAATACCCACGGGATAAGGAAAAAACGGGATTTTTCGTTTTACTGGTCGTAGAAAGCTGAAATTCGGCATGTAGGTTGGGGACTGCAGAGAAGCATTCAGAGGGGACTTTCCAAAATTCCCACGGGAACGGGAAAAACGGGATTTTTCGTTTTACTGGTCATAGAAAGCTGAAATTTGGCAAGTGGGTTCCTTGGGGAGTGTAGAGGAGCATTAAGAAAACATTTTCCGAAATTCTTACGGGAACGGGAAAAAACGGGATTTTGCGTTTTACTGGTTGTAGAAAGCTAAAATTTCAAAATTCATAAGTTTATACTGTAAGTAGGCCGCAAAGGGCACTTTAACCGACTTCTAAAAAAGGAGGAGGTTATGCATTCCACTTTATGTATTTTTTTATGTAGGTATGTTCACCAATTTCTCGGTCAATTGTGGACCTGCTTGCTTGCTTGCCTGTATGCTTGCTTGCTTGATATCTTGGTTCTTTTGAATACTCATAGTACACGCGAGCGAAGCCGCGGGCACAAGCTAGTATTGTATATAAAAAAACTCCCGTCATACTTAGTTTGAGTTAAGTTGGCACCACTCGGATATGACGTCCGTCAATAAGTACATTAAAAGCAATTTTACCTGTTGACATGCGATGTATCTCACAAATTACTTTTCAATTGGCATGATTGACAATTCGGCTCTTTTTACAACCTTTATTTTTTTAGGGCTCCGCACCCAAAGGGTAAAAACGGGACCCTATTACTGAGACTTCGCTGCCAGTCCGTCCGTCCGTCCGTCTGTCACCAGGCTTTATCTCAGGAACCGTGATAGCTAAACAGTTGAAATTTTCACAGATGATGTATTTTGATTGCCGCTATAACAACAAACACTAAAAAACAGAATAAAATAATATTTAAGGGGGCTCCTCCCATACAACAAACGTGATTTTTTTGCTCGTTTTTGCTCGATATTGATAACGGCAACTGGTAGACACTCACACAGACGACGTCACTACATCGTGTTCAATATATTTATTGCTTATTGTTACTTAACGATTCATTGTCATTTTATAGATGTACTAAAATAATGGAGTGGTTGTGTGTCATTCATTAGAAGAGAGAAGAGACCTTAGTTAGACTGCTGGTTCCAAACCTAGGGGTGATTGCGATTACTCCTAAAGGGGTAAATCAAATTCAAGTCAAAATATATTAAATTTATACTGGAACAAGCTCTTGTGAATGATGAAGAATCCACCACCGGTTCGGAAAAACCCTTTTGGGAAGAATACGGCGAAAAACTCAACAAGGTATATTTTTTTACAGCAGTTCTACAATGTATGTTTTTATATTGCACCACCTGCTGAAATGCATTCCTTGCTTTTTTTTTAAAGGTTGCCTGGAAGAGATCGCATCGAAGCGATAAGGCCGCCCATTGCTTACCTTATTTCTTTTTTTTATGTACTTGTTTTTCTGTATTGTATTATTTGTGGTGTACAATAAAGAGTCATTGTATTGTATTGTATTGTGATCTAATTACTTACATCCGAAGCATTTAAGAAAACTAATTTTTTTAACACATTAGTTTATAAGCTATTTGAAGATGAAATCGCCAATGCGGATCGAAATTATTTCCAAACATTTTGTCCATGATAATATAATCTATTGAATCAGGCGTTACTTTGCGGAGGCCCATATAGTGAACTGAAACAATTACTCTGCTCACCCGGGACCTTACGATAGCTACGTTTATGTAAGAAATGCGACAGTGTAGAGGTGGAGCAACTGCATGAACACGCATTTCTTAAACAAACGCAGCTATCGTAAGCCCGTAAGGTCGCGGGCAGGGGGGGCACACTTACATATATCACACTTTTCATGCGACTATAGCGATCTCTGGTTGTTTGGTAAAGAACTAAATTAGCGGCCATCTTGGTTGACTTGTCAGTTGTCATTCATCGGCCATGGCCATGGCGTACCAAATTGTACGGTCAAGGACTTTAATTGATAGGCCACTTGCCAATGTTCGTATTTTAGCCGTATAGTGCAAATCGGGTTTAGCCGCTTATACTTCGTATATGCTGATTTGAATTAGACGGCTAAAATACGAATAGTGGCAATTAGCCTATCAATTAAAATTACGCGTAATTATAGCTGTACATCACTACCAACATATACATATAGATAGGTATACATCTATAGATACGTCACATTAGTTCTTCACCAGGGCGTAGGGCAGCAGCACCTTCCATACATGCAAATTTGACCATAGAGTTGCCACTCTTGTTCATATAATATTACAATACTCTTTGGTCGCGGGTGAGCAAGGTAAGGGCCGGCGCCCACTGACGGCATGGCACGGCGTGGCATTTTATTACTATCATGTTGTTTTGAATCTTATTTCAATGAGTTTAGAATTCATGTTACTTTATTGGTTATGCGTGGCATCGGCCCTCAGGTCGTCGCGGCATCGTGGTATCGAAATAAAGTACTAAACATGAATTCTAAACTCATTGAAATAAGATTCAAAATAACTTGATAGTAATAAAATGCCACGCCGTGCCATGCCGTCAGTGGGCGCCGGCCTTAATTTGTTTCAGTTCATGTTAATTTATCATTAATTTTGTAATACGCGTTAGATATTAGTTATTCTTGCTTGACAATGGATTTGATTTTGTATCTGTTTGATCAGAATTGAATTTCATCTATTACTATATTATATCCTAAGGGGTTGTTTCACCACCCATTGATTAATTTTAACTGACGGATAAATGTGATGCCGTCCCGTCTATTCGAACAAAACAAACAGAGGCGGCATCACACACATTTATCCGTCAAATAAATTTGATCAATGGATGGTGAAAGGGTAAATCTCTGTAATAAGTATAAACATATCGCAACAAAAATATGTCGGGAATCGAACCCTCGACATCCGGCGCGGCGCACTAAGCACGCTCATTGTCACTACTTGCACTAAACCATCCAGTATTTATGAGCAGTGACATAACTAATTGCTACACTGTTACATTAGACATTATATCGGTCGTGAAACCAGGCCAGACTCCACAATACTATCTTATCAGTAATTACTGTGTTGATTTGTTACCTACTCTGAATTCTGAACATATATTAGTACCTACTTAGCCCATTTTAACTAATTTCGATCGATCCGGAGCCAAAATGGCAAAAACAGAACCCTTATAGTTCCGCTATGTCTGTCTGTCCGTCCCGTCCGCGGCTTAGCTCAGGACAGGGCTAGGAAGCTGAAAAGGGTCTAGCAGGCTAAGCTAACCAGAGTGGCCCCCGCAAGGGATTTGGTTGTAATTTGAGGTGCAGTAGTGGCAGGACCTAAGAACACTGTATGCGTAATATCAGCCTCTCCCTATCCTCCTAGCCTCTCCCTATCTTTTTTTGTTTCAGACTTATTCACGGAAATGACAAAAAATCAAGGTAATTTTTAAACTGTTATTTTAGCTAAACCAAGCAAGCGAGAGTAACCAAATAAATTCAGAATTAAGGAGCATAAAATGGGGTTCATAATGCACATTTTTACAGACATTCATATCCTTGAACTTGGATGAAAAAAAATAGTTTATTTTTTCGCTTTATTTCTTTGCCACTTCTCGCGGAGACGCAACTATCAAAAAAATTACTTAATAAGCCACAATTGTCAACTACGTATAAATTGAAAACATTTTGATAAAACATGGTGCGCCATGTCAAAAAAAAAAATATTTACGAACATGTGTTTACTATAATCATATCATATCAATAGAGTAGTAGCAGTGACTCCCCAAATCTCCTCTTGGGCTCCCCTACTACAAAGACCGATGTATTTTTTGTGTTTTTGTGTTTTTGTGTGTGTGTGTGTGTGTGTGTGTGTGTGTGTGTGTGTGTGTGTGTGTGTGTGTGTGTGTGTGTGGGTGTGGGTGTGTGTCACACACCAAAAACACATCGGTCTTTGGAAAAAGACTGCAAAAGTCCGAAATTTGCAGTCTTTTTTCAAAGACCGTGTGCAATCTTTATGGCCGGGTACTGTAAATACGTTGCGCGTTCGCGGCGAATCCGTTGCGCGTTCGCTCCGTTTCTGATACGTTCACAAATCGCCAGTGTGATATACCTCTAAGAGCGAGTCTCCCGTTAGTTTCATATTGAAAGGATTAATAATGTCACAGTACAGAAAAAGGGAGCAGTATAACGTCACGGCAGCGTCCTTGATAATAATTACCTACCTACGCCGGCTCGGTACACAAACTCGTGATAGGGCTGCCTAGTAACAGTCACTCTTCAGTTATGTTTTGATAATGTCACATGAAATTTAAAGTAGGGAAAGGATTGTGAGCTTTAGGAAATTATGAAAGGAATGGGCTAAGTGGTGTTTAAAAAAATACATTTTACGTTATTTTAATAAACCACAAAACGTATTATCACTACATAGTATAAAACAAAGTCGCTTCCCGCTGTCTGTCTGTCCCTATGTATGCTAGATCTTTAAAACTACGCCATGGATTTTGATGAGGTTTTTTTAATAGATAGAGTGATTCAAGAGGAAGGTTTATATGTATAATGCATGCATAATTGCACCCGTGCGAAGCCGGGACGGGTCGCTAGTGTATTATTAAACGGTTTTATTTAGTTTCATCATACGTATATTTGCTACCTACAAATTAGTTACGGAGAAGTATTTGCGCCTCTTCTGGGATGTGCGAAAAGCTTTATTGTTGAATTTAAGCGTATAAATTCCAACAGAGTTGGTAATCTAAAAAATGACAATTCCGGTTTCGATATAGATGAATTTAAACAACTATGCAATTGGGTAAAAACAACTTCGAGAAAGATGCCAACAGAAGAATACAGCTGGGATGGGCACTGGGCAGCATATGGGAAACTGCGTCAAGTCTTCACGTCGCCAATTTCACAGAGTCTAAAGACGAAAGTCTTCAATCAGTGCGTCCTACCCGTCATGACATATGATACGGTACCGAAACATGGACACTCACTGTAGGGCTGGTCCACAAATTTAAAGTTGCTTAACGTGCTATGGAAAGGGCTATGCTCGGAGTTTCTCTAAAAGATCGAATTCGTAATGAAGTGATCCGACAGAGAACCAAAGTTATCGACATAGCCCACCGCATTAGCACGCTGAAGTGGCAATGGGCAGGCCATATAACCCGAAGAACCGATAACCGTTGGGGTAGACGAGTTCTTGAGTGGAGACCACGGATCGGCAAACGTAGCGAGGGACGTCCTCAGACTCGGTGGAGCGATGATCTTCGCAAGGCGGCTGGCAAGAGCTGGATGAGAGTGGCCGAGGATCGTGCTCAGTGGCGTGCCATGGGAGAGGCCTATGTCCAGCAGTGGACGAACATAGGCTGATGATGATGATGAATTTAAACATCCGTACACCGAAAAATACCGTTTATATCGTCGTGACATAACTAGGTAGGTACGTAATAAATGCGCGTGAGTCCCGCGCCTACCGTACGTAGCCGCGGGGCACTCGCGACCGAGGGTCTACGCTAGCTGACGCGGATTACCCGGAACGGACGCCCGTCGAGCGCGCGTCTAATAAGAAATTGTATAAACAGCGCTAAGTGGCGCGGGCGCGTGCGACGGATTTTCGGTACATTTTAGACCCGCGAGCGGGCGCACGCGGCGGGCGTCCGCGTCAGCTAGCGTAGGCCCTGATGGTTGCCGAGGTATGCTGATAATTCGTGGCGCGTAGGTATAACTCGCGTTCCGGCCGTTTGTATGAAGACGTTCTGCTGCTAATTTTTTCTATACTGCGATATTTTCATTGGAAATACAATACCTATTTACTATAATTGCAAACAACAACCCAACTAATCATAATCCAATTTTGTTTTGATAAGAACTTGTTATTAAAGCTACACTAAGATAGGTACTAAGATTATACATAATTATAAGACTACTAGCTGTTGCCCGCGACTCCGTCGGCGAAGAATAAGAGTATAAGAATAGCCTACAATCTATTCTCAGACTTCCCAAATATGTATAAAGAGAAAAAAATTATAAAAATCGGTCAAGTTGTTGCAGAGGAGTTTGATAACAAAGACCAGCCGAAAGACGTCCACTGCTGAACATAGGCCTCCCCTAAGGCTCACCAAACAGATTGGTCCTATGCTATCTGAATCCAACGCAATCCTGCAACTTTAACCTGGTCGTTGTTCCATCTTGTTGGAGGCCTACCTAACACTGCGTCTTCCGGTCTGTGGACGCCACTCGAGAACCTTTTTGCCCCATCGGCCATCAGTTCTACGAGCGATGTGCCCTGCCCACTGCCATTTGAGTCTGGTGATTCTTAACAAACATGGTGACACAAGATTTTTATATCTGTTGCCCACAACTCTGTCTGCGAAGAATAGGGGTATAGGAACTAAAATCAAACTTTATAGTTAGTCAAAAATTAATCTACTTTTTAGGCTTTAAATTGAATGTCTTGGAATTATTGATGTCAAATATCCTATAATAAATGTAATGATTTGTTAGGTACAGGTTGATTCACAAGAGTTGGCACAAATGGATTGAATGAGTGAATGAAAGTACATAGGTACATAGGTAACACATAGGTGTTACCTATCTGAATACACTTCACACAAATATGAAAATGTCATGCATCAGTCATTTTCCTACAAAAATGTCAAAGTGACATTGCTTTCGTTCATTCCATTCATGCCAACTCTTGTGAATCGATCTGTAACACCCATTAAACAAAAATTCAGACACAGTTTAGTATAAAAAGCACTTTGATTTAACTCTGAGAACTATCTAATCTTCAATTAACTGTATTTAAATTGGTTACTGCTTTAAATTAATAAATAGTTAGTCAGTAGCGTTTGCAAATAAGTGATGTCATAATTTACTAGTATGAAATAAAATCTGCAGGAGAATCACATTTTGACACCTCATAAAAAGTATGTCAATTAATAGATGGTGTCAACTGTCCAATTGTGCAATATTTTATCCTTACCTTAATGATTTGCTGTACATACTAGTACAAATTCAAAAGAAATGTTTTCTTTTAAGTTTGGACTGATTTTTTGTACTATCTTATTCATCAAGTACCTAATTACTTTAAAATGAAGTCAAGGAGTACCTCTGAAAGTCATGACCATGCAATTATATTGTAGTGTTGTAAATGTAACAAGTAAATATATGTATAAGACTATAATATAATACGTGTGTTAGTCGGTATAGTAAATGCGGCCGTGTTATCTAAACAACACATTATTTTGAATCAAGTTTGCGTCTCCTAGTGCATGTTGCGGCGACGCGTTGGAACCTTCGAGATTGATTTAAATTCGTAAAAATAGAACGTGGGAAAGAATTTAAAAATTCATTAATCTGTCCAACTTACACGAAAGAATCGCTACCACAGTTTGTTTGTGAAAGAGACGTAAACAAACACGCGCGAGATAAAACTCAAGATACTTGTAAGTAAGGTGATTGGGGCGTTTAAGTTATAACATAAATGCAAGCACTAGCCGCGTACGTCCCCGGGTTAACGGAGAAAGAAAATTTCTACAAAATAGAAAGTTCAAAACATCGCAACAACTCACCAAAGTGTTCTGGTACCCCAATCCGGACTCATCGTCCGACGCCTCCTCTTTACTGTGCACTTCCTTCATTTTGAACGGTCCAGTTTATTATTTTTAACACACAAAACGTTGATTTAGCGAAACAATGCAAGCGGAATCCGCAACACTCACGGGCCAACTAAACTTTTTTTACACTGTCCAATTAGACTCACAGCGTCGGCTAGTGGTCAGACATCTCCCCGTGCCTCGTACGAGGACCGGTCGTCTGTAATAAGTTTATGTAATTGAATAAGCACGATTTAATGCGAATTGATGGCGGGCTAACACCGGAAAAGTATGTTTACACACGTTCAAACAGACTGTCACCCGGTGGCCGACTGATGTTGTCAAACGAAACGAGACGAGGTGACAGTTCGCAGTGCGTTTAAAAAGTCTCGCCGTTGCACAACGGCCCTGAACTTGAACTTAAGTGGTATCTTTTTATATCGCTTTGATTAGAGATCACTGATCGTTATCACGCAATCGAACATTTATATCTGCTGATAATTTTTAGCATTCCTCGTTATAGACTCGTCGTTGGAAAAAAAAATGTCACGATTGACCCGCACCTATCCGCTTTCAGAACGCGACTAAATTTGATTTGATTTGAACGTTCCGTTTCGCGCGTCACGCACGGCAATGGTTCTTATTTGCCTATCATTTTGATACTTGATAAGAATTTTATCAAGACAGAAAGTTGGCATAAAAATCATGTGACTTTAATTATCTTTTATTCTTTTATTCTAGCTAGCTCAACAATAGCCATACCGGAAAGGATAAACAAACCCCGACGTGGTGTCGAAGATTTAAACAAATGTAATTGCAGCTATTGTATTGGCGGCGCGTGTTTTTGTAAATTAGTCACACAATTGTCACACATATTCAACCCATCGCGCGCTAATAGTGTCATTATTTGAATGTGCACGGGCATGACATCTGTTACATATTCATAAGTTTAAGTAGACTACGTTAACTTTTTAAATGTACTTTCTCAAACAGTAGTCGAAATTATAAAATTCAAGTAGATACCTACCTAATAAATTATTGGAATATTTTAAATTGAATCTATTTTTAACAAAAGTAAACGTTTAATCCAAGGTTAATGTAGGTAATTTTGCAATTTAATTATTTAGTAGGTACAAAAACGTTTTTTTGCTTTCCGTACTGAACACAAACAGAATTAGGTAGGCAATAAAACGTTTTTAAACCAGTTTTTATACTGTACCAATCGTTAGAATACCTATTCTGCCATGCATGATACGGCATTTCCATTTTAGCATTGTTAACCATCGACAATGTTTGATTTTGGGCAGTTGTCAATTATCATACTTGTCACGTTTCGAGCTGTGACCCTTTACATTGTGCGCGTTTGGCAGCCGCCGTGACGTGCGACTCTAAGAAGAAGGCCTACGAATTAGCCCGAAACATGTCGAGTTAAACTCGTTTTAAGACGTGAGTGATCCGTTTATTTTCACTATGAGTGAGTCTCACGGTAGTTTCATGTTTAAGGCCCTTTACATTGATACAATAACAGGAATCTTAACAAATTATAGGATGTACCTAAAGTTTAAAACGAATATTCTGTGGCGACTGTACTCATTAGTTTTATACGTGAGTATTCTCATGTCCGTTCGGCAGACTTCGGGCACTCTCGCGATTGTTCGCCACGCGAACAGAGCCGAGCGCCCGAGCGCGTCCGAGCGCCTGCCGAACGGCCACGAGTTGGCCACGAGCGAATCAGTGAAGTGAAGACTGTTGTGCGCATGTGCGAAAAGGGTTGTCATCTTTTGAACCTACAACGGACTCACGTCACTACGTTACTAACTGTCATGTTTTCCTTTGCCGAATATTTAATCTAAATTCTGTTCTAAGTGTTCTTCTGTATTTTCTACCGTGTTGTGTATATAATATTAATTCTTCTGACCTTCTGAGAAGTCAATATATATATGGTGGAAAGAGTTGATGTTTGATTGCTGCTCCTAGCACGTCGCCCTCATCATACTCCTGTGATCTTTCCCATAAATCGATTGATTAGACGACCAGATGGCCTAGAGGTTAGAGAACCTGACTACGAAGCTTGAGGTCCCGGGTTCGATTCCCGTGTCGGGGCAGATATTTGTATGAGAAATACGAATGTTTGTTCTCGGGTCTTGGGTGTTTACTGTTTAATATGTATTTAAGTATATATCTATCTATATAAGTATGTTTATCCGTTGCCTAGTACGCATAACACAAGCTTTACTTAGCTTACTTTGGGACTATCTTTTCTTCCTTAATGGCGGCCACTAGGCTTGTGCCAATATCAGTTAATTGCTCTGAGAGCGACTCACGTTGTACGGTAATTGTAGTTTTTGCAACTTGATAGTAAAATTCCAAAAACCACGTGGAGACAACTTGCGCATTAAAAAATGTCAGACACGAGAGCAATATAGAATTTTGAGATCACTGTAACAGTTAAGGTTAATCGCCGCATAAAACACTATCAGAATTATACCACAACTAGCCAAAGAAACAGAAATACCAAAATTATATACTGTCTACATCCGCCATGTTCGAATGCCACAAATCGAATCCCTACTTTGGGACTAGGTCTATTGGTGTGAATTGTCTCGTGATATTAATTTATTTATTATTATACTGGCCGACGCGAAGTCTTCAGGTGCTGTACCTACTATAAACGCCACAATAAAAACAGTACTTACTGTATCTAAGTGGGTAACTAGAATAAAACAAAAGAGGGAAACAAATAATTATTTTATTTCTTTAGTAGGTAAATAGAACAACTGTCATATTTTCAACGCTCTTCAAGCACATGAATAAATACGGAGCAGAATAAAAAGTTCAAACAACGTCGTGCACGCATTACACTACTACACGCACAACATATGTGTGCGTGACCTGTCACAGACAAGACGGGGGGGGCGTGCACCGGCGCCCGCTCGGAGACAAACCGGTTTGAACTAGCTCAGTGAGTAGACAAAGTTCAGGTGTGCCGCCAGCGACGACGCGACCGTTTAGCGTTTAGCTACATAGTTCGGGTGTTCGGTTGTTTTTAAAGATGCCTACCTGTTGTAGTGTTTGTAGATATACAGATATTAGATATTTAGGTACTTGTTTGAATAAAATATTTTGATTTTTAATATATTTTTTTACCGAGCGACAACCCTATGATAATAGGTAAGAATTTCGAGCACTGTTCGGAAGCTTTTCTTCTGCTCTGTATTTATTCATGTGCTTCAAGGATAACTCTTTAATGTTTACTTAGAAATAGATTTCAGGATATATCTATTGATAATCAGAATTAATAAAATTTTCAGTTAAGTACATTTAAAGTTTGTTTTTCAAGTAATATTTATTATACAAGCTGATTTTTTAATTACCATTCTGATTTTGAGATGTGATAGGTATTTGTATTTACATTCGTTATTATTCGGTTTTGATTAAGAGAAAGAACATTTTTAGGGTTCCGTACCCAAATGGTAAAAACGGGACCCTATTACTGAGACTTCGCTGTCCGTCCGTCGGTCCGTCTGTCACCAGGCTGTATCTCATGAACCGTGATAGCTAGGCAGTTGAAATTTTCACTTATGATGTATTTCGGTTGCCGCTGTAACAAGAAATACTAAAAAATTCAATATGTATTTAAGTATGTATCTATCTATATAAGTATGTTTATCCGTTCCCTAGTACCCATAACACAGGCTTTACTGAGCTTACTTTGGGACTAGGTAAATTGGTGTGAATTGTTCCGTGATATTTATTTATTTATTGTACGGAACCCTTCGTGCGCAGTCCGACTCGCACTTGGCCGGTTTTTTTTATAATTATAATACCTATTAGTAGAAGAATAACAAACTTTGTATTTTGTCTGCGCCTGGCAAAAGCAAATGTCAAAGTAACAGATAACTAGACCAAATAATGTTACTTAAGTTATGAAAGTGATAGCGCAGGAGCAAGAATAAAAAGTTATAGTTCATTGAATGTTAAAAGCTTAAGAGGGTACGATGCGCACCATTTCTCCATACAAACGTAATCCCCTGTTTCCTCCCTGGATAATGGCTTTTGAGCCAATTTTTTTTACTATGTAATCTGTATCTACCACAGCTATGCCCCTATGTTTCGTTTTTTCCATATTTGAATTAACGTAAGAAATATTAGCATTCAAAAACTGAAAAAATTGCCCAATTTCAACGTCATTTTCAGACGCTCATCAGAAATGAATCCCTGACATAAACAAAAAAAGGAAAACATAGGGGCATAGCTAAATCTGTCCTCTAATTATTTTTGAAAAAAATAATTTTATTGGTCCAGTTTTCGAGAAGAAAACAGGGGATTACGAAATGCTGTTTTGATCAATTTTACGCGCCTAATAACGGTCTGAGCTGCAGTTGTCCCGCTCTCGCTGTACTGACACGGAGGGGTTCGGGCGAGACAGCGACATTTCATTAAAATACCTATTTCTCAAAAGTCTCTCAGCCATCGTACCCTCTTAAAAACCTTATTAATAAAATAGGTCTGTACCTAAATATTAAGCTTGTAATTAGGTAGCCGTGTAATTTTCATTAAGACTACCACAAGCGGCTGAGACTCAATTTATCCCTCAGTGCGTCTTCTTAGGCGCAAGCCACACAGAAGAGACGTGGGACGGGGGCGCGTCGGAGTCGCGGCGCCCCTTGCATCAGTTTTCATACTAAATGTATAGAAGCGTCGCGATCCAAAGCAGACAGAAGAGACGGGGCGGAGACGCGGCCTGCGGACAAACGACGCGGACTGCGACGCGCCCCCGCCCCACGCCACGTCCCTTCTGTGTGGCTTGCGCATTAGCTAGAACGTAAAGGACCATTTAGACCGTGATATATCGGCTGTCAGGGGTCGAAGAAGACTTCCGAGGGTGCACATATGCGAAAAAACACATTTCAAGTAAGTAGGTTCGCAAAAACTTAATATTTAATCAGAAGGGAAGAACCTTAAAACAGAAAAATATGGCTAGGGGTCGTCGAGTTGAAAAAGTTTGGGGAATTGTGATTTGGACGAAGCGCGAAATATCGTTCGAGTTGCCGTACATTGACGTTAATGATCAGTCACTTAATAAATCCATCGTCGCGCAGCCCGCAATGTAACAAAACTACCGCGATATTTTCATCAACATCTAAATGGCCCTTTAATACAGGGTTATTTGTAATTCACTAGCATCCTTTTAACCCTAAACTCCTACCACTTAGACAAATGTTTTTTGTTTGACGACTTTTGTCATAACTTAATATTTTTGGTGTAATAACGTTTTGAAAATTTGAGATTACCTCTTATTTTTACGATACTCTGTGTATTTGTATGGGAAAAAAGTGCTTCATTTTAAAAAGTTGTAAAACAAAAAACATTTGTTTGAGTGATAGGAATTCAGGGTTAAGAGGATGTCAGTGAATTAAAAATAACCCTGTATAAGTAATTTATAATACCTACTACTTAATATTTAAATACTTAAGTATGTATAGTCGGGGTAAGAAAAGGTTCGTCACTTTTCGACCTTAACTCGTTGACATGAATCGAAAAGTGACGAACCTTTTCTTACCCCGACTATACCTACTTAGTAAAATAAAATACGCGCTAAGCGACAAACGACAGTTACAGATAAAATACCTACTATGTTCGATTTTGTATTATTTACATTTTTATGGTATCAGTGAGATTTTGGGTTAGTGCAGGTAACTTACAAACACAGAAATTGTAACGATTTAGGTATTTATTTGTAATTTGCATTGATGGTAGAGTCGGTTCCCTAACTCTGAATGCACTCTCATATGTAGTTAAGTAGTACGGAAAAGCGGATACTTAATAAGTATGTTAGGGAACCGACTGTACATTGGTAGATGATATTATAGGTAAGTACATAAAGTATCATTAAAATTACGAAATTACGATAAGTATTCAACAAAATTTAATGAATTTTCTTGAATAACAATTATTCAAGAAAATTCATTATTATGAGCTTCCTAAACTTAATTGTCTAAAATTGATTGGAAAAACGTGACAGTCGAAATATAAACTTACCACAAAAAACTTAAAATTATACGCCATGAAGATAGAACGTGTTAGGCTGGGTCTTAGCGTGTTTGCGTAACACCGACGAGTATCCTGTACGCTTAGTATAAGTTTTACTTCGCCAAAATACTTCTCGATCGCGTGTACGTAAAAAAATCAATTACTAGGGAAACATGGACAGCGCCTCCGCGGCCGCGCGTCGATGTTTCCATAGAATTGAAATTTTTACGTAAACGCGATTGAGAAGTATTTTGGTGAAGTAAAACTTATACTAAGCGTACTGTATGCTTAGTATAAGTTTTTACATCACTTCAATACTTCTCGATCGCGTTTACGTAAAAATTTCAATTCTATGGAAACATGGACGCGCGCGCGCGGTGACGCTGTCCATGTTTCCCTAGTAACTGATTGATTTTTTTACGTAAACGCGATCGAGAAGTATTGAAGTTATGTAAAACTTATACTAAGCGTAATGGTTTAAAATTCGTTTTTCGTATGGTTCCGTCTCGTTCACGCTAATAGTATTTAATACGAGTGTGAGTGAAACGGTGCCATAAAAACTTAGATTTTCGAATTTTGGAGTAGCCCCATGATCTTTAGCTTGGATGGTCGTTACCGTTTTAAATCCGCTGTGTACGAGTAAGTTTCAGACAAGTTAGTAAGTAAGTATGTTAATTTTATTTTACATCTAGATTGTAGAGGAAAACTGATGCTTTTATATTTCTAAGAAAACAAAGAATTAATTAAATGCTGACCACTCCGTTGACTCCGTAGACTATAATTGTTTGTGATTTTTATAATAGAATCCTAAAAAACTGGGCAATACTTAAGAGGATTGTGTAGTTACAAATTATCTAACAAACGGCGATAATGATCTCCATTCCTTGAAGCCTATTTAAGACCAGTAAGAAAAATTGTGCAAGTTGCATTGCGAATGCATCCTGCAAATTTAAACTGGGCTTACCTTAGCCAATGCCGGCCAATCTACATCTACACTAATATTATGAAGAGGAAAGATTTGTATTTTTGTATGTAACGAATAAACTTAAAAACTACTGGACCGATTTAAAAAAATCTTTTGCCGTTAGTAAGCTACATTATCACTGAGTGACATAGGCTACTTTTTACCGCGGGAAAATACCTTTTCCTACGGGAAAATAAATTTATCGCAGGCGAAGTTGCGGACGGAAGGCTAGTTTCTGTTTTTGATATTTTGTCAGTCAATACTAAAAGTTTCATTTAAACCGACTTCAAAAAAAGAGGAGGTTCTCAGTTCGTCTGTAAGTTTTTTTGTATGTTTGTTACGCGATTACTCCCTCATTTGGGAACCGATTTTCAAAAACTTGCTTAGCGTTTATTAAGGAATGGAAACCATTATAACCGTTTCTATGTAAAGGCCAATTCTGTCTCTCCTTTACTACGCGATCCTCTTAACTTTTTTTTTATGATAAAATCATGCTTCCATGACGGAGATAGGCTGCATGTTTGCAAATTTTGTCAATACTCTTCTTATTTAGGTAGCCTATTTAACAAATATATGTATTTAAGTACATAGTTATAATTATCTTACATAAGATCCTTTGTATGACATAGTTGGATACTTAAGTACCTAGCTATTGCTATTTAAAGAATTTCAAATAAGGAACATACAAGAACATAATTATTTTATAGTATTACTTAGGTGCTAGTGATGTGCCGAATCGTTAAAAATGTGTATCCGCGGATAAATACGGATACGAATATCCGGCACATCGAATAGAGTATATACAGGGCGATTCTGGAGACGAGTTCAGGATCAACCCTAACCAACTAGAAGTAAGGAGAGATACTTAAGTGTTCTTCCGTTTTTACTTAGTTTTTCACTGTGTGAGATGTGGGCTGGTAACACTCAAGTAATAATTATTTTTACGAACGATAGTTAAAGATTTCTAGTAGGTAAGTAGATAAACAGGTTATTTGTTAAACTAAATGCATGCACACTTAAGGCCAACACAAACCGGGAGCGCGGGGCGCAGACGGAACGTGCAAAGTGCGCTCTATAACACTGAATCAAATATACGGTGACACACCGGCAGCGCGGCACATCGTGTTTAATGCAGTGTTATTGACCGCGCAGAGGCGCTACTACGAAATTCGAAAATCGAAGTTCGTATCATATTATCCCTCTCACTCTCGTGTCAAATCATATTAGAGTGAGCGGGACGGCACGAAACGAAGTTCGAATTATGCACTTCGTGGTAGGGCCTCAGGGCACGCGCTCCGTCGGCGCCTCGCGCTCCCGGTTTGTTGTGGCCTTTAAATAATAAATTAAATGCAACAACGTGGATTCCTTTATTAGTATTATTGGTTATCGACAAGACACCCTCTAGACACCTTATGTCAAACGCAAGTTAATTCGATTGGCTTTCGAATAACAAACGAATGTTTGAAGTATAACTTACCTATGCCACAGAACGACTTTCTTGTAACAAATCTAACATAAACCGGCCTAGTCGCCTTGTCGTTGCATATTTACAACACTATCCAACCTATCGCAAATGTTTGCCAGAACGATTACTTTACAAAATATAGCATTAGGCGTTTAGTAGCTGTCTTGTCGATGCATATAAGTCATATGACGTAGATGCGACGTTTAAGTATGTTATTTACGTATGTATTTTCAGCATGTTACTAAGTTTCTTAGTAAATATGGAATTTTAGTATTTATAACATTATTTTCTCCGACTACGAGAGTTCAATACAGACAATTTTGGCAGCTATTTCCCAAAGACATAAATCCCAACCTGGACTGATCGTTCATTTTTCTCATATTTTCATCATGGCGTAAGTGCTCGTGCCTAACAGACCACGTTCCCAAAATACTAAAAAACTATCCAGGAAAACGATAGAGTACTATCGTTAGCATCGCCACGTGTCGATATATTGTATCGATAGTATTGATAGCATCGATAGTGCTGTACATATAGGCAATACTAATGATAATACTATTGGCTTTCAATAGTATAGCTTATAAAGAACTACTTATACAAGATTATTTTTAATCGGTGACCAGGAGTTGAAAAATATTAATTCCTAGTCAAAATGGAATTTAATAGATGAGCTCTCAAGCAAATAAGTCTCTATTTAATTTAAAAAGAAATGTTATTGTTAAAACTTTCTCCATCCACCGAATGGTCATCTTACATTTGTTGAAGTTAACTAAGTACCTAGTTTCGTCAAGTGTCATCGCTTTGGCGGGGTATTTGGCAGGTATCACGTCAAAGTTAGCTTAAGAAACTGACTTGTCAATGAGGTTTTAGGCTCACTAAGCCGTGTGTGGGTGGCAATGACAATGATTTTAACAAAAAAATGTTTTTTTTTTCAAATAATAATTATTTAAAAAAGAGACGTTATGTTTCTATAACTGCGACAAAAACGTGATCGCCACTGAATAGGTACTGACCTAGGAAAAATGGTTCCCAATCACCGAATTCACCGATTAAAAATCATCGTGTACTATCGATAGTACCTTATTGACACGTATAGACTATCGATACTATTGGATTTGCCTAAACTATCGATAGGCAACACTACTTCGCATCGCCTGTGAATACTACGGCATGCCAACGAAAACACTTGGAGTAGGTAAATCAAAAATGTTAGCCTGAAGTTTAGGACCGGCGAGAAGAGAGTCATTAAACGCAGTACCTTTACCGTCTTTCGCGCTGGCGTCGAAGACAACGCGAAGAGGTGGGGAAACTGATGCTGTATACCGTGATGAGGTATACAGGGTGTAAATAAAGATCGAACGCCACATAGATGGCAACTACCTTAAATATTGGAAATAGCACATTCTATGCAAAGGAGGCATTCCTTTATTTTTAAAAATAAAATTTTCAAATTCCTTGCTTCCACTATGGGGTCACCACTTCAAAGACAACTTCTGTATGGAAGTTTTTTTTATACAATAGTTACATATAGGCTTGCGTTGACCACAATCACGCCTGATGGAAAGCGAAGATGAGGTCTATGATGGAGCACATTTGCCTAGTGCACACCATCATTTGCTCATTCACCATAGACTTGAAAACGGCCAGATTCTTCGATCAACAATATCGAAGGCCAGAGTGTAATGTTCAGGGAACACAGAGGCAGGCAGGAAATTCCACTCCTTAGCTGTACGGTTGATGAAGGAAGAGCCAAATCAATACGTGCGGATTTTGGGAATGCTGACAACGTAAGGGTGGAGACCCCGCCTACTCCTGGTCGACCTGTGGAGGAAAGGAGCAGGTGGTATAAGGTCGTGTAGTTCCAAATCACATACACCGAAATGTAGCCAGTAGAATACCGATAGGCAAGCTAGTCTTCGACGAATCTATCCACTATTCTCTACGATTTGTATCTACTTACTCTACTAGTATAGCAAATTGGACATTTTCCTCCAATTTGCTATAATAGTGTAACGATAGAGTAATTTGGAGGAAAACAGTTCGATTTTCCCTACTAGTTGGAAAGATAGAGCCGTTTCTATTATTTCATAGTTTCCTAATCTATTTATTTCATTAACTAAGTAGAGCAAATTGGAGAGGGAAACTTGGATTTGTATCTACTTACTCTACTAGTATAGTAAAATAAAAAAATAAATAGAAAAAGATACTTCATACTTAACTTGTAGTATAGCAAATTGGACATTTTCCTCCAATTTGCTATAATAGTGTAACGATAGAGTAATTTGGAGGAAAACAGTTCGATTTTCCCTACTAGTTGGAAAGATAGAGCCGTTTCTATTATTTCATAGTATCCTATTCTATTTATTTCATTACCTCCTGCCGCCCACATCAAATTTTGTTCAATGAAATTTAAACTTTTTCACTAATGAGTTGAGTTCAATGTCACATTAGAATAAGTCCTAATAATAGGACATCGGACCTCAGGAGGTTAACTAGTGACGACCAGATGGCCTAGTGGTTAGAGAACCTGACTACAAAGCTTGAGGTCCCGGGTTCAATTCCCGTTTCGGGGCAGATATTTGTATGAAAAATACGAATGTTTGTTCTCGGGTCTTGGGTGTTTAATATGTATTTCAGTATGTACCTATCTATATAAGTCATATATTTATCCGTTGCCTAGTACCCATAACACAAGCTTTGCTAAGCTTACTCTGGGACTAGGTCAATTGCTGTGAACTGTCCCGTGATATTATTATTATTATAACTAGTAGAGCAAATTGGAGAGGAAAACTTGGATTAGCTAGCTTTCCTACTAGTAGGGCAAATCGAACTGTTTTCCTCCAATTTGCTTTATCGTTAGAACTAGTATAGCAAATTGGAGGAAAATGTCCAATTTGATATACCTACTAGTTGATACAAATCGTAGAGCATAGTGGAGTGGATAGATTCCTCTTCGACGTGTGACTTTCTTAAATCATTTTGTATAGGGTCTGACGTTATAAAGCGTTTAACATTTGGTAGCATAGCATACGGTTGTGGTAACTCTGAAGATGAGCTCTGGTTGAGTTCGAAACGCGTCAGTGTAGCTTGGTGGTGGTGATGGTTGGGTTTATGTGATTTGTGTGTGTTCGTACAGTGTGGAGGTGGAGGAACTGCATGAGCGCACATTTCTTGCATAAACGTAACTATTGTAAGGTCGCGGGTGAGCAAAGTAATTGTTTTAGTTCGTTATAAAGCGTTTTAGCGAACAGTCCAGGTAAGGTGAAACTTAGTCTACCTATACTTTGTCTGCATCGTAGTCTGGCAGTCAGATGTACTGAGCGAAGTGTATCCAGTAAGTGGCGTTCAGTACTGAAAAGAGGAGGGGGAAGAAAACGCGGGAGAAACGGTCAATGTTGATCGCGCGCATGCGCGCTTTGGCCGCTTCAGCTGGCTCCTGTAAAGATGTTAACCAACCATAAATATTAGTAATATATCATCATCATCATCACAGCCTATACGTCTCACTGCAGGGCACAGGCCTTTCAGAATGAGAGGGCTTGGGCCGTAGTTCCTTCGCGGGCTCAGTGCGGATTGGGAACTTCACACACACCATTGAATTTCTTCTCAGGTGCAGGTTTCCTCACGATGTTTCCTTCACCGTAAAGCTCATGGTAAATTACAAATGCAATTTCGCACATAATTACGAAAAACTCAGAGGTGCGAACCCGGGCTCGAACGCGCGATCCTCTGCTTGAGAGGCCATAGGTCAAACCACTAGGCCACCACGGCTTCTTCAAAGAAAATAAGGTCCGCTTAGGCGCAAGTCACACAGAAGAGACGTGGGACGGGGGCGCGCCGCAGTCCGCGTCCTTTGTTCGCAGGCCGCGTCTCCGCCCCGTCTCTTCTGTCTGCTCTGGATCGCGACGCTTCTATGCATTTAGTATGAAAACTGATTCAAGGAGCGCCGCGACTCCGACGCGCCCCCGTCCCGTCCCACTTCCCTTCTGTGTGGCTTGCGCCTTAAATATTCAGGGGTATACTCGTACTATGGTATATTATAATTTCAGAGCAATGGATTTTGTATACTTAGACATTAACTCTGGATACTTAATCGTCATTGGGTTTAGCTATTTTTTTAAATAAATATAATGAGGCTTACCTTGGGCTTGCCAGCGCCGTCGCCTAGCACAATATTTACAAGACAGTATTCCATCAGTGCCATAAATACGAACCTGAAATAACAATTAACATTATCATTAACTTTAATAATACAACGTGTCTCTACCCTCTGGACACAGACGAATAGGACGTACCTATTGATTAGGGTATTTCTAATCTATGTACGGTCAAGTGCAAAAATAAGTATCGATTTAATCCTCCCAATTAACCTACCTATACCTATACCTTAATTCGACGACATAAGAGCTATGGGACATATTTATGAGCAAGTTGTGTGCACCCATATTTTTACACTTGACTGTACAAAGCCTCGCACCAAACGCCACCGTGGTAACGGAGAAATGACTGATTTAAAATTTAATACTTTGAGAGAGCCTATATATATATGGCAATTAAAGAGTAAGTATTTCAACTTGATCAACCTCTGAACCGCAAAACTCAATGCGAACAACTGATACAATATGTTCCTACTTATTGTTGATTTATTTGTGGAATCGTATTTTGAAAAACAAAAATCTAATCTAGTAATTTTACAAAAGTAGAACATTCCTGATGAACTCTACCTAAGGATTTCGGTCTTTGTCCAGAGAGTAGAGACACGTTGTATACAAGTACACAAGTACTTAGTATACTTACATGTATTTATGGAGATAAAGTACGAAGAATCATCCTACCTCTATAGTACCACCCCCTTATGCATACTTTGATGTTTTGTTTGTGTGCGTAAGATCCTGCATTATTTTACTACCTACTAGCATTTAATAATCTCAATAAAATTCTAATACCTATCCTTGTATCCATAACAGCTTAAAGTAGACTTAATCGCGACGTTTGAATCGATTAACATTTTCCTCGTTTTCAGAATAAAACCACAAAGTTATCTTAATTGCCCAATTACCTACTTATAATGTAATGGCAGTGTCCTTTAGACCGCGAACTGGACGCCAGCGGACAGCGGAGCGGGCAGCGGAGCGGCAAGCGAGTTCCCTGTTCATTGCGCGGCCGAGACGCTCGACACACAGTGGTCACCTGGCAGCACGCGCAATGAATACAGAAAACGCTCGCCGCGCTGCTGCCCGCCCCGCTGCCCGCTAGCATCCAGAAGCCATATTGTCTATAGGTACTAAAATGTAAACAAACAACAGCTGCCAACACGACCAAAAGTTATGGCGTCGGGTTATCCAGCCAAATGCAATATTTGTAATTAACTTTCACGCGTCACATTTTCACGTATTCTACTCTTTAGTTTAGTCGCATAATATGGAGTTTGTTTACATTTAGGGGGTGTTTCACCACCTTATTGTCAAACTGCTGGTTACGTAACCAATGAATAAACTAAGTACTGGACAAATCTGTCAGCTAGTGTTTTTTCAGTTTCACCACTCCGGTCCTGTGCAAACTAAGTACCACTTAACTAATCGTGGGTTTAACAAAAAAGTCGGAATGGCAACGTCACATTTCACGACCACGCGTTCCTGTTCGCACACTTTCGTTCAAAGACTCACTCATTATTAAAGCAAAAGAAATGGTTACCTACATAATTTTTGAAAACATCTATTTTTTTGCATAAACAAATATGTAACATTATAATTGATCCAAAAACGGTATTTATTTACGATACTTTGTTAACAATAACAAAGAAAAATAAAATCACGTAAAACGAATCGAAAAGTGGCGCCAAACCATTTGACAGATAAACTTTTTTTTAATGGCGACATACAAGTTCAGGTAGAACAAATGATTGAGCCGCTGAAAAAAAGTTTGTTATTAAAAAATATTACGAAATTTTGGATTTATTTTTACATAATAAAAGTGTACCTACATTTTTTTATTCAAATCTAGATATTTAAATTATTTTATGCAATTTAGCATGACCTCTTTCTATAAAAAATAAAAAATACTTTGATTTATTTTTCTGAAACCGGCTGAGGGCTCTCCAACCATGGCCACAAAAAAATAAACTAACTTTATGTGACTGATAAAAATGCTAAATGCCTCCTGATCTGATGGTCAAATTAAGAAACAGTTTGTCCGTCACTTAGCGCTAATTGAGACTGGTGAAACAGAAATTTTAATTCCATCTGTCAAATAAGGTTATGATTAAGCTAATCCGAACTTTAAGAAAAGTGGTGAAACAGCCCCTTAGTAAAGTACATAAACCTTTATAGTATAACGCATTCAGAATAAAAATTCCCACCACTTCTTTCTCTCACACGAGCGTGGAAAAGCGCAAGCTACACAGAAGAGACGTGCGGAGGCGCGTCGCAATCTGCGTCGTTTGTCGCAATCTGCGTCGTTTGTCGCAATCTGCGTCGTTTGTCGCAATCTGCGTCGTTTGTCGCAATCTGCGTCGTTTGTCGCAGGCCGCGTCTCCGCCCCGTCTCTTCTGTGTAGCTTACGCCAAAGAGATGGTGAACGATCGCAAGCGCCTGCGCGCGCTTTTTTTGTATACGTTAATGCATTTGCGGCTGTGTATTGTAAGAGAAATTGTACTTAATCTGTTTTGTTTAATTTTGTTTTCTTGGGGTTCATTCTACTTGGCCATGATCTGTCCGAAAGCGCTGCACGCTGCTGGTAGACTAAAAAAAAGTAATGTAAAAGATTCACTTGCGGTTTACTTACAGAATAACTAGGTATTTTGATTGAGAAAATAGTCCGCGGCCTCAATGATCGTTACTACTTAAAATCACACATTATTAACAAAATATTATTTCATCACACTTGCTCGTCAATGGTGTTATTCCATGCCTGTATAATAAATGTCAAAAGCCTAATTTGTTCTTAAGGGAGTTATGGATTTAAGTACAGTTTTTCTTCCCAAGGGAGTTCTAACTTTAGTTTTAAAATTTTCAAACAGACTAAGGAGGTTGCAAGTCAGCCAACGTTATATTTATATGTTTAAAACTTACCTATAACCCAATTTTACTACACAAAACTTGTTACGCTTCATGAAACTTCGTAATTTTTATATTTTAAATTTATATCAAATAGTTTTTTGCAATAATTTTAGTAAGTAAAAAGTAAGTGTTGGCATCAATGTGGCCGAATGACCATTCGAATTCTAAACACAGTTTACATTATCTATGGTAGATGACTTGAAAAAAGTGACAATCTGTATTGGCGGGTAGCCATTATTTATTTAATTTAAGTGTTTAGAGACAAAATAATTTAATTTTGGATTTTTTTCCTCGCAGTGTGATGAAAAACATTGTGTGTATCACGGGCAGTAAGGGGATTACAAACTCGAGTCATTAAAAGCCCTCCGCCTCCGGCGTCGGGCTTCTAATAGGCTCTCGTTAGTAATCCCCTACTTACGGCCCTTGATGCACAATGTACTATTATCATACTGCAAACAGCACCCTGAAGTCATTATTGTCTTGTATAGTCGGGATAAGAAAAGGTTCGTCACTTTTCAACTCTATGTCAACGAATTAAGGTCGAAAAGTGACGAACCTTTTTTTACCCCGACTATACTCGAGGGTACTTCTATTGAGTGAAATGCCTATATCCATACTCGAAGTCCGCGTGGCATGGTGTTAAAACTAACAAGCGTAAACTCACATGGTGCAGACGGACATGAAGGCGTCAACGGCCTTCAGATAGGACACGGGCGGGAGCTGCGCCTGCGACTTGGCGTGCTGCGTGGACAGCGTGAGGAGTGAAGTCACGCCCAGCGTCACGCGCGCCGGCGCCGCGTCAGGCTTGATCCAGAATGAAACCCACTGGAAGACGAAGGACACATGAAAGACGTTTTATCTCTTTGTTCCTTAGGCGCAAGCCACACAGAAGAGACGTGGGACGGGGGCGCGTCGCAGTCAACGGCGCCCCTTGCCCCTTGAATCAGTTTTCTTACATCATCGTTTTCAGCCGAAAGACGTCCACTGCTGAGCATATGATCGCCAAGCAGATTGGTCCTGCACCATCCGCATCAAACGCGTTCCCGTAGCCTTAATCCGGTCGTTGCTCCATGTTATTGGAAACCTACTCACACCGCGTCTTCCGGTCCGTGGACGCCACTCGAGAACCTTTCAGCCCCATCGGCCGTCAGTTCTACGAGCGATGGCCCTACCCACTGCCACTTGAATCCGGCGACTCTTCGCGCTATGTCGAAGGAGGAATAACATAGTTTTGTTTTGTTTTAGGTTTGCGGCGTCTAAGTGCTGGAATGACATCCCCCCTCCCATCCTAAGTGTGACTAGCAGGTATACCTTTGGGCGAAAGCTTAAAGGCTACTTGTTGTCATTGCAAAATCCTTAATTTCCTCTCCTTTCCAGCACTATTTCACAAAACTTCTTTGATTTTTATTGTCTTGGTTCTTTCATTTTTCATTTTAGTCCGCGCAGGGTTGTATACTTGGCAAGTGAGATATTACTAATTATGTTCAAGAAATTTTGTTATTATTATTATTATTTGCTTTTACAATTTACAAATTATTTATTTACGCATGTACCTAGTCTTATGTATGTAGCTATTAGTGTGCAGTTTATTTATTTATTTATCTATCTAAACAGCGATCCGGGTGTCACCAACGGTACTGGCTGAAAATCAGCGCTGGGGTGCTTTAAACGCCTCAGCATTATGCTGAGCCAGTGTCCGATTTGCAACCGCAATGACACATTCTATCTTTAGCTTAGTATTGCCTTTTTTTGTTTTGTAAAATATTGTGTCTTGTGATGTTGTAAATAAATGTATTTTCTTTCTTTCTTTCTTTATTTAATAAAATATACTTACCACGTTGATTTTCTTGCCGGATTCTTCTCAAGAAGGTTTTTTCCGAACGGGTGTCGCTTTAAGTTGAACTTACCGACATGATGACAATGAGGCAGGTAGGTATGTAGGTGTTGAAGAGATGGTACCCGAGGCGTCGTTTCAATTTGAAGATCACTTCAAGACAGGTAAAGTTGCCTGCGATAGAAAATATGAAAGTTAATACTGTGCTTAGTAAATCTTAATGAAAATTGCGAAAGTCAAAAGAACAGGGATATTATAAGGAATTAAAGGATGGTAGATTCATGAACTAAAACAATTACTTTGCTCACCCGCGACCTTACAATAGTTACGTTTATGCAAGAAATGTGCGTTCATGCAGTTCCTCCACCACCACACTGTACGAACACACACAAATCACATAAACCCAACCATCACCACCACCAAGCTACACTGACGCGTTTCGAACTCAACCAGAGCTCATCTTCAGAGTTACCACAACCGTATGCTATGCTACCAAATGTTAAATGGTAGCATAGCATACGGTTGTGGTAACTCTGAAGATGAGCTCTGGTTGAGTTCGAAACGCGTCAGTGTAGCTTGGTGGTGGTGATGGTTGGGTTTATGTGATTTGTGTGTGTTCGTACAGTGTGGAGGTGGAGGAACTGCATGAACGCACATTTCTTGCATAAACGTAACTATTGTAAGGTCGCGGGTGAGCAAAGTAATTGTTTTAGTTCATTAATATGGACCTCCGCAAAGTAACGCCTGATTCAATAAATTAGATGGTAGATTCTTCAAAATTCATAAAAGCTTGTTGTCTAAATTGAATAAAGATTTTCAAGATATTTTGATTTTGACTTTGACTAAAGTAGATAAACTCTATAGTGTGCTACTGTTTACCCTTCGCCAATCCGCCTGACAAGCGTGGCGATATTATGGAAACAAACCCCTCAATGGTTAGGTTAAAAGTAGGGGATGCAGGGGATAAATTAAATAGTAGATTGTACAACAAGAGCATAAAACTAAACTAAACTGTTCGAATTGCTGCCTGCGGCTAAATTCCACTACCGCACTTCGAGGAACCGTTTGTCTTTCTATCCTCACCATCTTGATGATTGGCATTCTAGTACCGTGCGTTTTAAGCGAAACTTCTTTCCTCGCACGACAAATCTGGAATCAGCTTTCTGCGGCAGCATTCCCGGAGCGTTACAACTTAGGGATCTTTAAAAAACGAGCCTACCAATTCCTAAAAGGGTCGGCAACGCACCTGTGATGCCCCCCGTGTTACGGGTGTCCATGGGCGACGGTGATCGCTTTCCATCAGGTGACCCGTCTGCTCGTTTGCCACCTCTTATATAAAAAAAAATAATAAAAAAAAACGAGCTATTTTACCCGAGACGTTCATATGGATAGACACGTCGAGGGGAAAATGGGTTTAATGCTCGAGTTTTACACTCTGAAAAACATTTCACTTCTATTGCAAGGAAATTAAACAGCAACATTGGAAATAAATATTCATTTACAAGCTGTTATTTTCCATGCATTGCAATTTCTATAAAATTTACTAGATTTGCCTAGTTTTATTAGTTCGAAAACACCAGTTACAAACAAAAAAAACAAGAAAATTACATTTTATAAATTTCTTCTGTTCGTGGCTGTTTGCGCCTGATTGCCTTGGTTGGTCTCAGATGAAGATTTTATTTTATGCACTAGAGCATAAAAAGCAGTTGTATGCAGCTCACAGTCAGCATAACGAACTTTAACGAGCATGAGAAGTGAAAAAACCATTTCATCTTCCGCAGACTCTCGTCCTTTTGTGTATGACGTCGTTTATGACGGACTAACACAGCAAAGAACAAACACGACTTAGCACATAGTCCGGTTATTAAGGTCAATCCTGTTTGCAAACAATTGGACGCAATTGCTTTATGACACTTATAGCTTGTGTCTTGAAATATAACACCTTCTTAATCTTGCTTGCTATAGTCATGAACACTTCGAGGAAACTGAATTGCGCACCAGGATGGAAACTTTTTGTTGCAATTGTCATGTTGACGTTCCCTACATTTGCTAAAGAAATCATCGGGAAAAGAGGTTCCACCCTGGTACAGTCAACCAATTTCATTCCTAGGCCACTATAGAACCATGTCATAGTTAATCAATTTGTTTATTGCGTGATGTATTTGCGAACATGTGTCAACGATAAAGGACAGGAAAGGAGTTTTCTTGTGTATTAATAACTTGAATTGTCAATACAAGTTAAGTATGAAGTATCTTTTTCTATTTATTTTTTTATTTTCTTCAACTTCATTTTTTTTTTTTTTTATTACTTCTACGGTCATCCCGTGAAACCATATATTTCAAACTAAATACAAACTGAAATATAGATGCACAGAAAAAACCCCAGAAAAAAGACCAATGCTGGGAATCGAACCCAGGTCCTCAGCGCTCCGTGCTGCGTGCTTACCCCTACACCATCACTGGTCTAGAAGTTAGCGACGAATCTTTCCCATACATCGTACACTTCAGTCTGTTATAATCACATTAGGCAGTGATAAAGCGCATCTATGTTAATGCCCTCTACCGAGAGACTTCAACACTCCTTCGGAGCTACCCGCTCACCTGGACCAAGAGATGGCGCTACTAGGCCAACTTTTACAAGTTAAGTATGACGGAACGCTGAGGACCTGGGTTCGATTCCCAGCATTGGTCTTTTTTCTGGGGTTTTTTCTGTGCATCTATATTTCAGTTTGTATTTAGTTTGAAATTAATTGTCAATGTTCGTCTGTCAAAACTAAACTTCTTTTTCTTCTCATGTCATGGAGCGAAAACGTTTAATAATATAAACTATTTACCTTTATTGCATTTTGTGATCAATAAAGTTGATAATCCTTAGACCCGTACTGACGTTGTAATTCACCATCCCAGCCTATATACGTCCCACTGCAGAGCACAGGCCTCCTCTCTGAATGAAAGGCCATAGTTCCCACGCGGGCCCAGTGCGGGTTGGGAACTTCACACACACCATTGAATTTCTCCTCAGGTGTGCAGGTTTCCTCACGATATTTTCCTTTACCGTTAAGCTCATGGTAAATTTCAAATATAATTTTAGAAAGGTCAAACAGCTTTTTCGTGAATAATAATTTTATTTCGTTTGCGTCGACTTTTGGGGGTAGTTGCAATAGAGAGATCTCTCTCCAGGCAGATGTTATGCCTGGGGACCGAAGTCCAATGGATGAAAGTTGGAAGTTGTATTTATGCAGCCGAGTTGAGAAACTTCGATAGCGTGATGTAGGATTTTAGTTGTTAGTTCCTTATGCGATGACTAGATGGCGCTAGTAGTCGCTACATCAGCCCCCCTTTTAGACCGGAGGTCGATACGAATTGCAGTGCAGTGCAGTCTGTGCGTCATGTGGGCGCTTGCAAGGGCCAGTCGCTCAGAGCCGCGTCGGCGAGCATTGTTGTTCCTCTGCTACTTGTGAATGCATGCCTGTCGCGTGATTGCTCGGAGCCTTGTTGGCGAGCGTTGGTTGATTGATTGGCAAGTGGAAGTAGTGGAAGGAGGATTTGCGAACTGTAGACACCAGGCAGATAATAGATACATGCTAATAGTGCACAGTGCGGTGAGTATGGCTTGCTGTGAGACTGCGTCATCGTCTTGTGTGTCTGAAGATTGCGATTTTGTCCAATGTCGTGGGTCACCAATTTGGGGGTAGTTGCAATAGAGAGATCTCTCTCCAGGCAGATGTTATGCCTGGGGACCGAAGTCCAATGGATGAAAGTTGGAAGTTGTATTTATGCAGCCGAGTTGAGAAACTTCGATAGCGTGATGTAGGATTGTAGTTGTTAGTTCCTTATGCGATGACTAGATGGCGCTAGTAGTCGCTACAGACTATTGACAGTCTAGATATTTTAAAACGATGACAAAACTTCGACAGGTTACTTGTGCGGCTGCGCGAAATGTAGTTCCGTACCACTACCATGAGTTTACAGTGACGGTACTCGGCTCGTAGCTCGCTTAGCCTGCGACACAGAGTTCTTTAGTAACCCTAGTGCAGGCACACGTGTTATATAGCCTTTTTGTATGAAATTGTATTTATTGTTAACTTGTACTACAAAATTATTGAATAAATTATCTTATCTTATCTAATCTTATACTATAATGACAGCGGGATTTTGACATTTATTCGTACCGATAGCAAGTTCAAGAGACTCGATATAGAATTACAAGATACTAAAAATTTCTTCAACGTATTTCTTTAAGAATAATTTAGGAAAATACAAAGTTCAAAAAAATCAATTAAATAAAATATTTTGATCTATTTTATATGTATAAATCAGATAAGCATATTTTTCGCTTTTTATTAAATACCGATTTTTTTCTAGCGAATATTCTTATCAGTTTCAAATTGTTTTATTTCAAAAATAGGTTATATGAAAAAAGAAAAATTGTAATATGTATAGTATTATATATAACTTACATTTTCATTCACTCAGTTATTTCATTCATTCACTATCTTTTTTGCAATCAGTACTTTATGTAGCTGTGTGTGTAATCATTCGCCTCAACTCTGATGGCGTTACCCATACATATAACAATCGATGCCTGTTGACAACCAATCAAATTCTAATTTTGCACACAACTTGTGGAGGCGCTAGTATATCTTAGTAAGGTATATAAATTAAGGTTTGAGAGTATGTCTGTCCGTTCCCGAGCAATCGGCTTCGAAATATAAGCTCCCAAAAACCACCCTATTTAACTTCTGGGCACCCTATTTTACAGTGGCCTAGGAATCATACTGGTTGACTGTACTAGACTGTACTGACCGGTAGAGTAGACCTGGGTGCAGTCAGCAGTCCGGTTGTGGACGATCTCCAGCTGAGGCAGTTCTATGTTCTCGTCGACCACCAGGGGCACGTCAGGGTCCCACTGGAAGATCAGGTCATCCGTCGTGTGGGACACTGGAACAAGAGGTCATAATGGATCTTATCTCAGCCCATTATACATCACACACCTAGATAAAGAATGGACTAACTCAAAATAATCCCCATTCTAATTTAGACTTCATCTGAAATCGGGAGGGTCTAAACTAAATGGTACTTACAGTATGTATTTATCTATAAGTATTTCCACTTTGACACTCGGGATGTCTCAGTTTTAACCGTAAAGGTTCGTGTTTTCTCATAGGGTACTTATATAAAATCCTAGAATTTAATCACATAAAATATCCAAACCTATTTAATGTACTTAATTAAATAATAACAAAACCTCAGCTTAAGTATTGCACTTCCGATCTCTCTTAATGTAGTCGGGAATTGGCTAAGTAATGTTTTTTGAAGAGGTGCTAATTATATTTTTTTTCGACAGTAGTCGTCTTCAAGACCGAGAAACTGCAGCTGTTTTTTTTTATCTCCTACTATTTATTGGAAATATTTTTTTAAGTGTTCGAGATGACATTTGTGAGATTTAATGGCTGACAAGCGTTTCGTGCTCAGTACTTAGTAGAAATAGAAAAAAAAACGAAGTCAGTTGTCAATGTCAGATGAAATCTGACCGTTTGCGTTTCGTTTCTTTGCGTTGTCCAAGAAGCAGTTCCAAAATAGTGATCAAAAATATTCAATCGTGATTCAATTATCGTGCATAGGTCGTGGAGAAATGCGGTAAAATTGAAAATCCGGATTTTGTGCGGAGGTCGATAAAAATAGTCCAAAAATCACATCAAAACGCAAAGCAAACGAAACGCAAACGGTTTGACATGGACAAAAGTGACAGATGACTTAGTTTTTTTTCTGCTTCTACTAAGTACTGAGCACGAACGGCTTGTCAGCCATTAAATCTCACAAATCTCATCTCGAACACTTAAAAAAATATTTCCAGTAAGCAATAGGAGATAAAAATAAAACAGCTGTAGTTTGTCGATCTTCAGAATGCCAACAGTCGAAAAAAAATATAATTAGCACCTCTTCAAAAAACTTTACTTAGCCAATTGCTGAGTGCCAAAGTGGAAATAATTCTTACTGTATACCTATTGGTAGGTACGTGTCTATTACCTACAGTACAAACTTTGCTTAGTTTGGGACTAGGCCAAATTGATGTCAATCGTCCCATGATTAAATTATTTACTCTTTAGCCCATTTTATAATATTCTTTAATAGACTCTATTTTATTCTTCTAATAGACTCTCGTTAGTAATCCGCTACTTACGACCCTTGATGCACAATGTACTATTTTTACATTCCAAGTAAATTCCAAACTATTAAAACCTTACACATTAGCTTTTATTTTGTTCTTATTCATTACATCGTTAAATACCTCATTAACGCGACGCATCACTCCATTCATTCTTTGAACGAGCGAAAACCTTCACCTGAGAATGAAAATTCCTAACTGCTCTTAAATTTCAACACTACGTACCACGAAATAAGGCTCAAATACCAACTTTCTAGAACGTTACATGACTTTTATGAAGTTTTTACTAGTAGCACCAACACACTATTCATTTTAGGATGTTCCAATTTGAATCCTACAACTAGTTTCATAAGGTTGCAACGTAAAAAAAACTGAAAGAGTAAACGTTAAACGTAACCCTAGTAACGTTTAAATCTGTAAATGGCGTAATTAGGACGAAAGCGTTCAAGTAACTCGTACTGTAATGACGAACTGCTTTTTAAATTTTAATGAAGTCGGTTTCGGAAGAATTGGAATGATTAGCATGTTGTCTTGCATATTTATTGCTATACCTATATACCTGGAAAAGTTGTTGCTGCAAATTAGAAAATAGATTTTGATAAAAATTTAATGTTTACTAGGTGCAAGTTTTATGCTAACTTTAATTGCATTGTCATCCAAACTACATACTTAGCTGCGGACTCGAGACTATCTTGACCGGAATACCAGAACACTGTTAAAATTAAAAGAGTTTGATAAAAAGGTAATAATTTAAAACAGAGGATCTTCAAACAGAGCTGTAAGAATTTTGTGCGTACTTAACACTTTCGCGCGAGCACCTCACCTCATCAGAAGCACTTGCTAGGACACACTGTTTTTCCATATAAAGGAGAACGACGGCAATAGTTTGAGGGGCCCATTTAGTGAATGGCGAGTCACCGCCTACCAAAAGTTCAGTTTATGAGATATTGAAATTGTAGGTGTCCGTTATCTCACTCCATAGCCCGGTAATCCTATCCACAACATCCCAACCCGTTAGCCAATTCCATGTCGATTCCTACCTGGCAATAGATTGGCAACTGTGGAGGACTGTCCGCTAGCACATCCTCATGGTCTATTAGGGGATAGACCTCCATAGTTGCGCCCATCTCATTTATATTATATGGTACCAAAGGCCTCTTCATGTTGGCTTTGGCCCCATGAATGCCTTTCAAATGACCGGGTCCCCATGGGCCCGTGATCGGAAATCCGTACCAACATAATAATAATAATATATTTATTTATTTAGGCAATAATCCCATTCACAATTACAATAATACATAATACAATTCAATATAATTCAATACAATACAATACAATTCAATTCAATATAAATAATCCAATACAATCATTATGTCACTAAATGTCCGTCCCGTGATGTCAAAAATAATGTAATGTAATAATGTTGCCTATATAATCCTTTGACCCGCACTGACATTGTAATTATCAAGTAGTACTTATGCGACAAGTTTTTACAGTGGCCTAGAAATCAAATTGGTTGACTGTACAATAAAGAGTCAGAGAGACACATAATATTCCTCTTAATTAATTCAACCAATATTTTCCATTTATTTTCAGTAACAGATCGCAATGCATTAAAAACTCAAGCCGATTCCAAAGTACGACCAAGGAAGGTCAGGGGAGGTCAAGTTACAGCTTTTGTCTTTTTCAGGTTGCGTGGGTGAGTTGTTGAGCTCCTTTTGTTCGTCTGTCTGTGTTTATGTTGCGAATGCTTTTACTACACAATGGTTATTTTCAGGATATTTGTACGCGGAAGAAAAACATATTCTTCATAAAGTCTAGCAAAAGTAACGAAACGCAATTTTGGCTGATTCATGAAATTATTCGTTTACCGATATCCCGCGGGAAATATGCAATTTTCCGGGAGCGCTCGCGTCCGTATGTCTACCCTCGGGACCCTACACGTGACTCCTGGGTGGTGCTAAACGAGCGATACAACTCCGGTGGTAGGCTATTCGGCCGCGGCTGGTCACCACCCTATAGGTTGAGCCAGGCCGCCAAGCGACTCTCGTCGTGTTCGCCGGCATGTTGCCTATAGAATCCATTCTGGAGGAAGGGTCTGAGCAGTTGTGCAGCGCGCGCGTCGCGTACTGTACTAAGTATAGACACAGTGCCCCGTATTTTTTGGACGGTTTCCACTGCTTAGGGGCGCGCGCAACACCGCGCTTAACTGCCTTCTTTCTGCTTATTCCTCTAGATTCAAGTCTAGGGTGAATGAGCATTTACTAGGCAAGCGTGCTCCATCGTAGGCGTGATCTTCGCTTTCCATCAGGTGTGATTGTGGTCAAACGCAAGCCTAAGTACTTATATTGTATATATGTATAGCAAAAAAAAACAGATTATAAACTATCTGTGTGCCAAATTTCATCACAATCCGGCAAACCGTGAAAGATTAACATACGTCCATCCATCTTATCCGCACAAACTTTGACGTTTATAATATTAAGTGTGATTTTTTAGGCATACTTATCTATTAAAGAATCGATGAAGTCGTGGTGGTTTAGTGAGCTGGCCTCTCAAGCGAGTCTCAAATAGAGGGTCGTGGGTTCGAACGAAATCACATCTACAATTTACCACGAGCTCTACAGTGAAGGAAAACATGGTGAGGAAACAAGCAACACACCTGCTAAGAAGTTCAATCATGTGTGTGATTTTGCTAATATTATTTATGCACTCAGCCCGCGTAAGAACTACGGCCCATACCTTCTCATTCTGAGAGGAAGCCTGTACATACCCAGGAGCGGGACTTATGTTATATACGTTATAGACCGAGATTGATTGATTAATCGTGCGTGTAGGATTCTTCGTAACGTTTCCTTTCATTGTAAATCTCATGGTAAATTTCAAACGAAATTTCTCACATAAATTCTGAAAAGCTCAGATGTGCGAGCCCGACTTCGAACTCATAATTATCCGTTTGAGAGACCATAAGTCAAACCACTAGACTACCACGACGATGTTTCACTTTATACTTAGATGCTATTACGAGTACGAGCGTCAAGACCATCATTAGCAAAAAAATAAAAATAACTCAAATCTAAGATTGCCGGTCCTTCACGCGTTCCCTTGCATTCCACAACACTCAAGTCGAGCCGCCGATACAGTCCAGAAAATGATGCCGGAGGGCACCTCAGAATGTGGGCCAAGTGTTCTCGAGTGCCTCAGAAGCCCTCGAGGTCTGTGATGTCAGCAACTTTTATCGCCGATCAGCTGAGGCCCGAGTTGGTGCTTGAAGGACTGTTGACGCTTCGATCGGCGCAATGTATAGATTGCCAATATTAGATAGCGGATAAAAATAGACGCTTTGATTTGGTGGTGAGGGTGAGATAGGTAATTGGTGGTGCGGCATCATGAATAGTTGATGAGACTTGTGGTTAAAAAGCCCGGTCAAGTTAAAATATATCTGATAGGTACATTTAAACGAGCGATGCTAAACGGAGAGCGACTCGAATAGTCGGCTGCCAACGAACTTCTGATGGGCTTGATTCCTTGGCGCTGCGTAGAGATGTAGCTTCACTGTGCATCTTCTATCGCATGTACAACGGAGAGTGCTCCGAGGAGTTATTCGGGTTGATCCCTGCCGCATCCTTCCGCCACCGCCCTACGCGACAACACTTCCATCCTCACCATCTGGATGGTTGGTTGTCTTCTACTGTGCGTTTTTCCAGAAATTTCCTGCCTCGCACAGCAAAGCTCTGGAATGAGGTTCCTGCTGCGGTATTCCCGGACCGATATGACCTTCAAGCTTTCAAAAAAAGAGCGTACTCCTACCTAAAAGGCCGGCAACGCACTTGTGACTCTTTTGGTGTCGCAGGTGTCCATGGACGACGGTAATCGTTTACCATCAGGCGATCCGTCTGCTCGTTTGCCCCCTATATCATAAAAAAAAAAAAAAAAAAAAAAAAAATCAAAATCTCGGAAACGGCTCCAACGATTTCCATGAAATTCAGTATGCAGGGGCGATAAATCTGATCAAGCTCGGTTATCTCTGAGAAGAAGCGTGGTACTGTACTGTATGTTTGTGTTGTGTAATTTAATTTAATTCAACGTATCAGCATTGCTATACAGCGAGGTAATGCTGCCAGAGTGTCTTTGGGTCCATGCCGCGGGGGGAAAACAAACCAAACATGTACTTATTCATTTTTTCTTTAGATTTTTACGTAGGTGATAAATACCAAACAGGGGGGGAGGGGGTCAGCCAATTCTTATATTTTCCTACATACAGGAGGAGGGGGTCAAAAACTGGCAAAAATCGTCTTACATAATAAATGAATGGCGCCAACTCAATATGTTTCAGTTAATTGAAAACATAGTAAGCCATTTGACGGAATTGCTTCAACAGACTGTACCTCCAAATACCTATAAGTAATTTAGAAAGTACTTAAATTAGAGCAACCTCAAACCGACACCCTCAAAATGAAGACGCGTC
Source organism: Archips crataeganus (assembly GCA_947859365.1). NCBI lineage: Eukaryota > Metazoa > Arthropoda > Insecta > Lepidoptera > Tortricidae > Archips > Archips crataeganus. The sequence goes on along the minus strand of OX402070.1, from coordinate 1,185,557 downwards.
AGACCGCGCATCCACCTCAAAGGATGCGCAGGAGAGCCCTCGAGCCTCGTTACGCGGCTATTGTGAGGTAGCTGAGGGTCTAATTTACGGAAGGTTTCGAGATAGTTTTTCACGTCGGTGAAATGAGAATTAATGACTTCAGTCCTTTAAATGTACTTTGAATGAAAGAATGCTTATTTCTGAATTATATTTTTGACATAGAGGATACATTTTTTTTCATTTCTTTGACGGTAGAAGCATTTTATATCTCCACTTTTATACCTAGAAGGATTTTTAAATTTTGCTATGACCAGTAGAGAATATTTAAACACTTACAGCTCTAATATTCGCAATATGTCAAACTATCGTAGATATTATACCTACAATACAATACAATACAATGACTCTTTATTGTACACCAGGAATAGTAAGCAATACAGAAAACAGGTACATATGCAGAGAGTAAGTTACAAGGTAAACAATAGGCGGCCTTATCGCTTAAGAGCGATCTCTTCCAGGCAACCCTTTACCAGAAAGAAGGAAGGACTAGTTTATAGCACCTACCTACCTACCTACTTATATTTTTTTACATTTTAAAAGTTGACAGAAATTTCGACCAAAATAAGACTATGTTATCCATATCTTTGTACCTACTATTTCTTATCCAAATAAATCATTTCTTATTCGAAACTGTTTCAATACAAGTAGGTAGGTATATCACTTTTCGAATGATTCACATCGGCGGACATTGTATTCAAAAGATATTACGAATTTAAAAATATAAATAAATAAAAAAGAACTTAAGTTTGTTGTCTCGGAGTCGCTAGTTTTACGTCCACAGGAGAGACAATTTTTTTTTCTTGCGCTGTGTCGTATGAGTATGACCGATGACCCATTTATCCCGAAATGGTTTCTGATTTGAGTACAATAAAATAGACAATCCCAATTGTCTGCTTCACTCATTCCAAGTTCAATACCCCTTCAATCAAATCAGCCAAACATCCCTCGGGGTCCTATAACTGCTCTTATACATGCGAGTGGTAATTATTATTTTTCATTCATTAGTCATTAATTATGGTCATACGCGGCAACATGTAGGCGAGGCTAGTATTAATCTGTCTGTCTGTTAATGTCTACAAGCAAAAGTCGACTTTAAAGCCTTTAGTATGTACAGTCAACGACACTGAATCACGTACCAGAACCCTTTTCATTGCAAATTTCATGTTGACATTCCATACATCTGCCAAAGGAGTCATCGTGAAATTGGTTGTGAAAAAGTTCCACTCTGGTACGCAATTCAGTTTCCTTGAGTGTACACAAGGCTAGGTAGGTTCGCACAAGGTAGGCACATAGGCGCAAGCCACACAGTACCTCTACCATGAGTTTACACTAGTTTACGTGACCGTACTCGCTAGCGACGGCGTAAATTTTATTATTTGTATGGAGAATTGTACAGCGCCTCTAGCGGTCACTTACGGAAGTACAATACTCCATACAAATCATTTACGCCGTCGCTAGCGAGTACGGTCACGTAAACTAGTGTAAACTCATGGTAGAGGTACTGAAGAGACTCGCAGTCACGGCGCTCTTTAACCTCCTGAGGCCCAACGTCCTATTTTTAGGACTGTAAAATGTAATTCTGTCAGCCCAACTGAATGTTAAAATTTATCAAATAGCGTCCCAATGTCCCAAAATAAGGACACATACTAATTTGCAATTACAATATTGTCTAAAATATATTAAAGTATATAATGATTTTGTAATATTTAATTGAAGTCCTGAGCTACCAGTACAGCCTATAAATAGGACAATGGGTCGTTATTACAAACGTCCTAAAAATAGTTTGGGCCCCAGGGGGTTAAATCAGTTTATTTAAAAGCGAAAAAGTTTTTCGGGTGCGCCGGCGGGATTCGAATCCGGCGGCGGCGGGATTTTAAATAATCTTAGATTCGGTGAGCAGCCGTACTGCTAATAAAATAAATAATATTTAAATCAGTTTTCATACTAAATGTATAGAAGCGTCGCGATCCAACGCAGACAGAAGAGACGGGGCGGAGACGCGGCCTGCGAACAAACGTCGCGGGCTGCGACGCGCCCCCGTCCCACGTCTCTTCTGTGTGACTTGCGCCATAGAGGTTCGTACAAAAGCACGTGTCGCCGACACGCTATGAATAGGGATGTTGACACCACCAATGAAACTGACGTACTTTTTATGAGCTGTCAAAACATATTCTCCCATAGAGTTTGAATGGCAATAGCTTATGACGTCACTTGTTCGCCAACTCAATCAACTATAACTATTTATTTGTTTCAAAGCAACAAAAAATCTAATTTTGCAGTTAGTCCAAAATTAATCTGGTTTTCAGGGCTAAAATAAAGCGTTTTTTCTGGAGTCGTGTCTTCGTATTATTTTTTAATGGCGTCAACATCCCTATTTGTATTGTGGTAGTCCCTTAAAGACTAAAATCGTCGGGTATTGATGATTGTTCCTTGTGTACGAAGAGCCTAAGATGCCGATCATTTTCATTCGGGGATGTACTAACAAACAAACACTTACGGCTTTCCATTTGCAGCTTGCACTCTTGAGTGTCGTGAGGGTATATGAGGAAGTTCATGGCGCACGACAGTCTCAGCGTCAACTTCACCTGTTGGCAATAACACACATTATCCCAATGACTTACTTACTTAATGTGATGACTTGTGGCAGTGACATGTGGCTGCTAAAGATGGGCTCCATAAAAAAGCTCAAAGTCACTCACAGGGCGATGAAGAGGGCTATACTCGGAGTTTCTCTCCGGGATCGCATTAGGAGTGATAAAATTCGCGTAAGAACTAAAGTCATCGACTTAGCCCGAAGGATCGCCAGACTCAAGTGGCAGTGGGCAGGGTACACTGCTCGTAGAACTAATGGACGATGGGGCCAAAAGGTTCTCGAGTGGCGTCCAAGGACAGGAAGATGTAGTGTAGGTAGGCCTCCAACAAGATGTAGCGACGACCTGATTATGGTTACTAGAACGCGTTGGATGCGGATGGCACAGGACCGATCTGTTTGGCGAGCCTTGGGGAGGCCTATGTTCAGCAGTGGACTTCTTTCGGCTGAAATGATGAAATCATGAATTATCCCAACCTATGTTCAACCTATCATAGGGCACAGGCCTCCTATCAGAATGAGAGAGTTTGGGCGTAGTGTCCAGCGCGAATTGGTAACTTCAGACACCATTGTCTTCTTAGCAAGTGTGTGCAGATTCACTCTCGATGTAAGTATTCTTCACCGTAAAGCTCATGGTAAATTTCAAATTCCGAAAATCTCAGAGGTGCGAGCCGGGATTTGAACCCACGACCCTCTGCTTGAGAGGCCATAGGCCAAACCACTAGGCCACCACAGCTTTTTTTTAGGGTAGTCGACTATACATTATTAAGAAAAAAAAGGGTGATGCTACATTACCATGTACAGTATGGTCTTGTCCTTGTACAACCACACGTAGTGGTTCGGGATGGTCATAGTCTGGAAGGTGACGGACTTGGCATTCTTGAAGAACGAGTCCGGCCGCCACATGTGCTTTAGCCAGTCCACCTCGAGGAGCCTGGCGGAGGTAACATTTATTTAACTTAAGTAGTTTTTATTGTTCCTGTCTGTTTTGTCTGTCAGAGCCGTCTTTAAGCATGTCGAGGTCCCCCGTTGGGAAGTAGGTAGGTATTAATTAAAGTGAATGTCTAGTCAAAAACTAATTACTAACTAAAGGGAAGGAAGTGTACGCTTTATAAGTTAGTGTGTAATGGTCGACCAAAGTTTAATCTAGTAATATAATCTTCTTCTAATATATAAAAATCTCGTGTCACGGTGTTTGTTATTGAACTCCTCCGAAACGGATTGACCGATTTTTATGAAACTTTTTTCTGTTTATTCGGTAGGTCTGAGAATAGGTCGTAGGCTATTTTTATACAACTATTCTTCGCAGACGGAGTCGCGGGCAACAGCTAGTAATTTATATATTTTTTATAAATGAGAAAGTTAGAAAAATATTAAAAACGCGCTACAACGGTTTAACCGGTTGTGATGAGGCATACCTACAGATAGTTTATGACCTGGATTATAATTATGATAGAATACTTTTATCCGGGAAAATTGCATAGCTCCCGCGAGATAGCGATAAACGAAGTTTTTGCAGACGGAGTCGAGGGCAAAACAGCTAGTGTGTAATATTTGCCACATATCAAAATGCGGTATTATCAAACCGCAATCAGAATGGGACTGTCAGAACTGTCATTAAAAATAAATAAAATAAATAAAATAAATATCACGGGACAATTCACACCAATTGACTTAGTCCCAAAGTAAGCTAAGCAAAGCTTGTGTTATGGGTACTAAGCAACGGATAAACATACTTATATAGATAGATACATACTTAAATACATATTAAACACCCAAGACCCGAGAACAAACATTCGTATTTTTCATACAAATATCTGCCCCGACACGGGAATCGAACCCGGGACCTCAAGCTTCGTAGTCAGGTTCTCTAACCACTAGGCCATCTGGTCGTCATTTCATACATATTTTGACGTAAGCATATAGAATTACTGTCAACTCCAATCCCTTTCTAATCGCGGGCGAATAATACTCTACACGAGCCCAATACACTTAGCCAGTTCCTCTGATTCTATCTCTACTCACCTGTATTCGGACGTCATGTTTTCCGGCAACCTCAGACGAAAGTCCTTCCAAGTCTGGGCGAAGAAAATGTCTGCGGCGTACGTCTACAACAAACGTTTGACACAAATATACAATTATCATCACTTCAGCCGAAAGACTACCACTCCTAACATAGGCCTCACCCAAGGCTCCCCAAACAGACTTTGATTCTAGCCACTCTCTCGCACATATACACCAGTGCATAGAATACCTAAAATCGATTAACACAAGAAGCTCGGTCGGTGCGGCCTTAAGGTTGCAGGAACGCGTTTGATGCGGAAGGCGCAGGACCTACTGCTTGGCGAACCTCGGTCGGGGAAAGCCTATGCTCAGTAGTAGACGGCTGAAATGATAAAAAGAACAGGAGAATTTAATGCACTGAGGTGTTGTTACCATAGAGTTCTCGTCAATAGAGTCCAATCCCATAACAGTGACGTGGAAGAAGACGATAGTGGGCTGGTCGTTCTTCTTTGGCGGCCGCATTTTGTCGTACAAGCGAGGGTCATCAGGCAACAGGTCTTGGAAGGTCAGCAGGGTTGACCTGGAATTAATGGGTTATATAGGCTGGGCATCCAGAGATGAACACTTGATACTTAGATAAAACTAGTGCAAGACGGCTACATACGAAACATGATCATCACCATCATCCCAGTCTATATACCTCCCACTGCAGGGCACAAGGCTCCTCTCAGAAAAAAGGGCTTGGGCTGGCTTGGGCCGTATACGCGGGCCCACTGCGAATTGGAACTTCACACACACCATTTTGTAGTGGTAGAGCCATGTTGTAGCTAGCCGCTGCATCACGAATGGGCCGGCTCGTCCGGGGCAGTACCACCCTCTCACAGAACACCGGCGTGAAGCAGCAGTAATCCTGCTTGCGTTTCGTACGGTCAGTGAGAGTGCCGGGGGCCCAATACCGCACCTCTTCCCTCTTCCTCTCCCTCACCCCCTTCCCCTGTTCCCTTTCCTTAAGGGCCGATAACGCACTGGCATCGCGTAAAGCGCTGCGGGTGTCTATGGACAGTGGTGATCATTTAACATCAGGTGACCCACTAGTTCGTTTGTCTAGCCTTTCTAACATAAAAAAAAAAATTGAAATTCTTCTCAGATCTATAGGAGCAGGTTTTTTTCACTGTAAAGCTCATGGTAAATTTCAAATATTATTTCGGAGATAAATTCCAAAAAACTCAAAGTGCGAGTGCGACGACCATGACACATATTTTACGGTCAAGTTCATAAATATATACTAAGACGTCAAAAAGGTATCAAAAATATCTATACCTACCTACAACTCTATGTCATTAACGATATGGGTGATGTTTACACATATGTTGATGTGATGACTGTATACATATTTACTATGCTTTCGACTGTACCAATTGAAATTTTAAAAGTGATACAAAAATACCTATATACGCTGTGTGTACCTATATACGAGTTTGTCACTAGCAAACCGAAATGACCGCATTAATCACCTTGTTTTGCATTGAAGTGTATCGGCAGATATTTGTTACTTTTGTTAAATTACCCTCTTTGTTTTTAGGGTTTCGTAGTCAACTAGGAACCCTTATAGTTTCGCCATGTCTGTCCGTCTGTCTGTCTGTCTGTCTGTCTGTATGCCCGCGGCTAAGCTCAGAGACTGTTAGTACTAGAAAGCTGTAATTTGGCATCAATATATACACCGTGAAATTTTAGTGGTTGTTTTCCCGAAACGAGGTGATTTAGTTTCGATTGTACAATCGATTTATAGTTACTATTTTGACTACAGTCAAAAATCCAATTGTGAAAAACGAAAGTCGAAAATGACCGCAAACCAATAGTAACGCTTCGTTGGTACAAGTAGCGTACGATCATACGATAGGTTAGGTACCAACGAAGCATTACTATTGGTTTGCGGTCATTTTCGACTTTGTGAAGTGATTGAATAAAAAAAAGTAAAAAAATTTTTTTAGGGTACCTCCCATAGACGTAAAGTGGGGGTGATTTTTTTTCCTCGGCTAACCCTATAGTGTGGGGTATCGTTGGATAGGTCTTTTAAAATCATTGCGGGGTTGCTAACATGATTTTTCTATTCAGTGATCTGTTTGCGAAATATTCAACTTTAAAGTGAAAATTTTCATTAAAATCGGCCGTCCCCCCCCCTTCTAAAATCTAAACTGTTGGGTGGAAAAATTTGAAAAAATTCAGAAGGGTAGTAAATATATCAAATTTACTAGGAAAATTATAGCGGCTAAGATTGCTTAGAAATTATTTGTAGTTTAAGAGTAAATAGTAGCCTAAGGTATAAAACATACCTAAACTTGGATGATTCCGTACTCATACGAAATCCTTAGAAAAATATTACTTGATTTTTTCGTAATGGCTACGGAACCCTACCTTGGGCTTGTCCGACACGCTCTTGGCCGGTTTTTTTTTGTTTCTTTTGCTCATTCCATAAAATGTATTAAATAGCTGTAAGTTCTCATGTAAGTGAATTGTAAAATTCTTAATGGGAATAAAGAATCTTAAACCTTAAACCTTATATCAATGTATGTACCAGACGACCAGACCACCAGACGACCAGATGGCCTAGTAGGTAGAGAACCTGCCTCCGAAGCTTGAGGTCCCGGGTTCAATTCCCGTGTCGGGGCAGATGTTTGTATGAATAATACGAATATTTGTTCTCGGGTCTTGGGTGTTTAATATGTATTTAAGTATGTATCTATCTATATAAGTATGTTTATCCGTTGCCTTGTACCCATAACACAAGCTATGCTTAGCTTACTTTGGGACTAGGTCAATTGGTGTGAATTGTCCTGTGATATTTATTTATTTATTTATTTATGTACAGTCAAGTGTAAAAATATGGGTGCACACAACAGCTCATAAATATGTCCCATAGCTCTTATGTCGTCGAATTAAGGTATAAATACCTATATAACGATGGGAGGATTAAATCGATACTTATTTTTGCACTTGACCGTACATACCTGTCAGTTAATGCTGAACAAAATTTATAATGCATTAATTCAATTGTTTAAATTTGTCGATAAATTATGGAATGTGTACACTTTATTCAAATTAAAATTAAAACAAATGAAAAACATATTTTTTTGCTAACATCCCAATAGCGTTTCAATATTACAATTTACACTTAGGGGGTGTTTCACCACCTTATTGTCAAACTACTGGTTACGTAACCAATGAATAAACTAAGTACTGGACAAATCTGTCAGCTAGTGTTTTTTCAGTTTCACCACTCCGGTCCTGTGCAAACTAAGTACCACTTAACTAATCGTGGGTTTAACAAAAAGTCGGATTGGCAACGTCGCATTTCACGACCACGCGTTCCTGTTTGCACACTTTCGTTCAAAGAGTCACTCATTATTAAATCAGAAGAAATGGTTAACTATATAATTTTTGAATACATCTATTTTTTTATATAATTTATTGAATCAGGCGTTACTTTGCGGAGGTCCATATTAATGAACTAAAACAATTACTTTGCTCACCCGCGACCTTACTATAGTTACGTTTATGCAAGAAATGTGCGTTCATGCAGTTCCTCCACCTTTATGCATGAAACAAAATTATTTCCGGTTCAATGGTCTTTATTACTTACAGAGTGATGGTTTAGCTATGGGTTCACCTCTGAGTCCTTTAATGGCAGATATATTTATGGATCATTTTGAGAATCAGTATATTGTGGGTAATAGTAATATTGTGTACTATTTTAGGTTTGTTGATGATTTGATCCTATGCTGGAGAGGGAGTATGAGACAGCTTGACGTGTTTATTAATGGTTTGAATAACAAGCACGTAAAGATAAGGTTCAAAAAAGAATTGGAGGAAAATTGTTCGTTGAACTTTTTGGATTTAACGATTTCAAAATTAAATGGTAAACATCAATTTAAAATATACCGTAAGCCCACGTACACAGATGCTGTTATACCAGCATCTTCTAATCATCCGTGGCAGCATAAACTGGCTGCTTTCCATTGTTATGTTAATAGATTGTTGACTGTGCCTCTTTCTAAGGAACATTATGATTTAGAGTTGAGTACTATTTATCAGATAGCGATCTCAAATGGTTATACAAAATCAATGGTAGATAGTTTAGTTCAAAAGAAGCAGGCACGGTTAGTAAATAGCATGCTTTACGCTGCGTTACCTTCTCAGTCTACTAACAAATATAGATCTAGCATCTCTTACGTCGGGGGTTTGTCTGATAAGATTTATGGCATTTTAAAATCAAACAATATTAATGTTGCCTTTAAGACTAACAACTCTTTGTACTCTAAGCTATGTAACCACAAAGAACAGGTAGATAAGGGAACTAGATCGGGGGTATACAAGCTTACTTGTAATGACTGCAATGGGATATACGTAGGACAGACAGGCCGAAGTTTTAATACTAGATTTAAAGAGCATGTTTCGGCATATAGGAATGAGCATCCAGATAGATCGAATTTTGCAAAACATTTGTTGGAATCAAATCATTCATTGTTAGATTCAGATTCTTATGAAGTGTTACATTATTGCGGCAAGGGGTTGCGTCTGGATGCTCTGGAATGCATGGAAATAATTAGGTACAACACTATGGGGTCTATTATTAATGAACAGGTAAATTTAGTATCTTCTCCTTTACTGCGGCTTGGGTCGAATTTGAACAGTTAGTATTAATTAAATATGCCTTATAAATAAATAAACAAAAAAATTCAAGGTAGTTTTAAATATGTCAATAAAAGTTAATTTTTGTGGGGTAGTTTGAGAATAAGAAAAATAAAGTGGGTACTTGAGAAGTTACAGTGACAAGTTAAAACATTTGTTTTGGTTTGTTAGTTTAACGTTTGGTAGCATAGCATACGGTTGTGGTAACTCTGAAGATGAGCTCTGGTTGAGTTCGAAACGCGTCAGTGTAGCTTGGTGGTGGTGATGGTTGGGTTTATGTGATTTGTGTGTGTTCGTACAGTGTGGAGGTGGAGGAACTGCATGAACGCACATTTCTTGCATAAACGTAACTATTGTAAGGTCGCGGGTGAGCAAAGTAATTGTTTTAGTTCATCTATTTTTTTTGCATAAACAAATATGTAACATTATAATTGATCCAAAAACGGTATTTATTCACGATACTTTGTTAACAATAACAAAGAAAAATAATATCACGTAAAACGAATCGAAAAGTGGCGCCAAACCATTTGACAGATAAACTTTTTTTTAATGGCGACATAAAAGTTCACGTAGAACATACGATTGAGCCACTGAAAAAAATTTTGTTATTAAAAAATATTACGAAATTTTGGATTTATTTTTACATACTAAAAGTGTACCTACATTTTTTTATTCAAATCTTGATATTTAAATTATTTTATGCAATTTAGCATGACCTCTTTCTTTAAAAAATAAATAATACTTTGATTTATTTTTCTGAAACCGGCTGAAGGGCTCTCCAACCATGGCCACAAAAAAATAAACTAACTTTCTGTGACGGATAAAAATGCTAAATGCCTCCTGATCTGATGGTCAAATTAAGAAACCGTTTGTCCGTCACTTAGCGCTAATCGAGACTGGTGAAACGGAAATTTTAATTCCATCTGTCAAATAAGGTTATGATTAAGCTAATCCGAACTTTAAGAAAAGTGGTGAAACAACCCCTTAGAGTATCGAATGGCGGCAAATGTGCAAATCCACCTCTGGCCATGTATGTACATTATGTTGATTTCTGTAAAAGTAGAAAAAGATGAAGTTTCTCCCTGAAAACACAAGTACCGCACAGATGTAGCTGTCTTGCACGTATATATTAGCTGTAAGGTTGTAGTTCATTGGACCTCGGTAGAGCAATGCCTGAGTGAATTAACAGAGATGGTGGAGGAACCGAAGCAGTGTGTGAAGAAAAATTCCACCAATAAGAAAACGAGGCTAGGAAGATAAAGTGATCCTATTATTGGTTGATTTTTCCTAGCACTTGCCTTGCAGATGCGCGATCTTAAAGATAGAACCGGATGACATCTAGGGGAGGTTAAGATGTCGAAGAATGACTTTTTGTCAAGTTTCTAGCGGCTCATTATTTTGAACATAAGTAAATTAATAAATCATGGCCATCATGGGACGACTGACACCAATTGACCTAGTAAGCACCGTGTAAGCATCTTAAACAGTATTCTTATTGTTAGTATGGTTTTTCAGATGGTGCAGGTAGTTTCAAAAAAAAATTTGATGATTTTTTGTGATGCGAAGTTTGACCTGAATGACCCTCTATTTATTATTCTTCCACAAAAACCAAACGACAGACTCTTTAAAATATTAACGCGGCTAATTTGGGAGTATTTGTTTAAGACAATGGACATCGGATAATGCGTTATTTTGAGGATCTGGCACCCCCTTTAAATATTTAATGCCGCCATATTGTTCGAGGGAACTGAAACGCTTCGAGAGGTCAAATACTGCTCTGTACAGCGCACCATAGTTGAACAATGTCTATTGGTTGTGCAATATTGATATTAGCTTTATTGCTATAAGTTTTACGTCTACCTCAAGGATTCCAGTCAGAATCATGAGAGAAATAGAAAGTGACGCAATATGTACTTCCCGTTGACTTATGTTATGAAATTTGGCAAGAACATTAGCACAAATATATAAAGCCCGAAAATCACTGATCCGGAGTATAAATATTATTCATGTATACTTAGTATGGTGTACTTCCGTTTGGCAAATTACGTTTCCGAAACTGATGTTCCCAAATGTTTATTTTTTCTGAAACTATTCAGGATATATTTCAGGACTATTCTGTAGGTTAGGTTAGGTTTGCTTTATAACAATCCTGAAAAGTTTACAGTTTCAGAAAAAATAAACATTTGGGAAATGAAACATTTGCCAAGTGAATCAGTTTGGGAAACGTAATTTGCGAAACATTAGTAAACCACTTGGTATACTTTTCAATCTCCACGAAACCCTCAGTGCGCCAGTCCGACTTGCATTTGGTCGGATCACATACAACCTACTCGTAAGTATACACCGTGAAAGTTTAGTGGTTGTTTTCCCGAAACGAGGTGATTTAGATTCGATTGTACAATCGATTTATAATTACTATTTTGACTAGAGTCAAAAATCCAATTGTGAATAACGAAAGTCGAAAATGACCGCAAACCAACGCTTCGTTGGTACCTAACCTATCGTACGATCGTACGCTACTTGTACCAACGAAGCGTTACTATTGGTTTGCGGTCATTTTCGACTTTCTTTTTTCACAATTGGATTTTTGACTCTAGTCAAAATAGTAATTATAAATCGTTTGTACAATCGATACTAAATCACCTCGTTTCGGGAAAACAACCACTAAAATTTCACGGTGTATAAATAAGGGGAACCTGGGGAGGGTTGATCACCCACTTTGATTATGCACTCTATTTTGTTTATTTTTTGTAGTATAGGAAAACTTTTTAAGCTAAACGATTTGGAAATTATCTATCTATTGATAGTTTGAATAAGAAGCAGATTGTGTCACAATTTAACTCATTATGTATTGAAACTCCTGATTGCAAACTTTTACCATGTGTCCCCGATATTAGGGAGACTTCTTCACCCTTGTTTGGGAGCCTTGATCCTGGGGGGATCAAGTCTCCCAATTGCGTGGGAGACGTGGTAAACAGATTTTTACCGTGTCTCCCCACGACTGATTATCATTGACTAAGTAACTCTATTTGCACTCTACAAAGCATATAGAAATAGAAAAACACACAACAAATAGCTATGTACCATACCTAGCATTGCTACAAGTTTAATTCCCACCAGTTAGATAACTTGATCCGCAGGGATCAAATCACCCATGATTGGGGACACATGGTAAACAGATTTTTAGCACGAATGTCAAATTCAGAGGGTTGATTCCTGTTTAATTCATTAACTTAATCCTTAGGAAATGAATTTGTGAGGAAATCAAATTCATGGTGATTCATGTCTTTTAATGATTAAATAGGGAACTGTATTATTTTTCCAATAACAACACATTTTTAGTGATAATTTTTTTACTATCCAAATAGTTAACATTCGGTATTAGAAATTGAAAACAAAAAGTTTCTTCTAAAAATTAAGCTTATCTTTATAATAGACATTTTATTTTTTGTTTTTTGTTGTTCATTTTGACAAACTGATATGCTAAAGATCGAACATTTTTTTGGAGTAAGGCCATGGTACAACTTTCTAGCTGTCTCTAAATACATTGACAACTCTTTCTCTTCGTCGTCTGTAAATATCTGTGATCGCTTGTAGTTAGGTTCATATTTTATTTCTTCATTTGATGTTTTTTGTAATCTTGCGTATCTTTTTAACGTCATTAGAGGGACACCATATTGCTTTGAAGTCCCCTTCAATGTTTTTCCACCTAATACTGCAGCTACAGCATTTTTCAATTTTTCCTTGTCTATCGGTTTTCTCTTTTTTGATCCCTCTTTGGTCGTATATTTTCGCGGCATTATTACCTAAAAAAATACATGTAATTATGACAGGTCTGTAAACCCTCTGATTTTTCGACGCCAAGGTAGACTTGATCCCTCTCGGGGACACATGATCCCGGGATCATGTCACCCCCAAAGAAAAGGACAAAGTCTCCCCACACATAGTGAGTTTATAAACCATGCCGTACTCAAAATGAATGTACACGTATTTCAAGTGAATCAAAGCTAATGTATACTCAAATAAACTACTAACAAAATAAACATAGTCACTAATAGCAATTACTTCATATTTTAATAAATAAATCCGACTAAAACTTACCGAAAATTAAATATCACACCACGCGAATATTTCACCGTCCGCCATTTGCAAACCACTGACATTTGTCAAAGAGTGCTATGCTAGAGAGTGAAGTTAGGAATGAAGGAATCAGTGTTACCAGCTTAAAAAAACGTATCACGTTTGGTAAAACTTTTAAATAAAGTTACCAAGTGTCCCCTAGGGATCGACCCTCCCCAGGTTCCCCAACCTATGTATGTTTTGTTTTTCTCTAACTAAGGGGGCGTCATTGATTGGTTTGATCAATTTGCCAGAATCGTTATTTCCTAGCAGCAAAATTTCCATTCGCATTTTTAGGGTTCCGTAGTCAACTAGGAACCCTTATAGTTTCGCCATGTCTGTCCGTCGGTCTGTCTGTCTGTCTGTCTGTCCGCGGCTAAGCTCAGAGACTGTTAGTACCAGAAAGCTGTAATTTGGCATCAATATATATATCAGTCACGCCGACAAAGTGATTGAATAAAAAAAAGTAAAAAATTTTTTTTAGGGTACCTCCCATAGACGTAAAGTGGGGGTGATTTTTTTTTCTCGGCTAACCCTATAGTGTGGGGTATCGTTGGACAGGTCTTTTAAAATCATTGCGGGGTTGCTAACATGATTTTTCTATTCAGTGATCTGTTTGCGAAATATTCAACTTTAAAGTGAAAATTTTCATTAAAATCGGCCGTCCCCCCCCCCTCTAAAATCTAAACTGTTGGGTGGAAAAATTTGAAAAAATTCAGAAGGGTAGTAAATATATCAAATTTACTAGGAAAATTATAGCGGCTAAGATTGCTTGGAAATTATTTGTAGTTTAAGAGTAAATAGTAGCCTAAGGTATAAAACATACCTAAACTTGGATGATTCCGTACACATACGAAATCCTTAGAAAAATATTACTTGATTTTTTTGTAATGGCTACGGAACCCTACCTTGGGCGTGTCCGACACGCTCTTGGCCGGTTTTTTCCCTGATGATTTTTTTCTCACTATGGTCTTTTACTGAAGCTTATTTTCACAATCGCTTTTTTCTCAATTTTTGTAGACACAGAAACATGTAGGTTTAGGTTATCTTTAAGTTTGCATCGGCCTGAAGGGCCCAAAGCACACAGGAGTTCGGAGCTCCGTCGACACTATTTCTGTGTCAATTCAAATTGGGAAAAACGTTTCTGTGAAAATTTCAGCCACATTTAGGTTAATGATATCGAGGAAATCGATAGACGATGATCTTCGCAAGGCGGCCGGCAAGAGCTGGATGAGAGTGAGGATCGTGCTTAGTGGCGTGGGCGTGCCATGGGAGAGGCCTATGTCCAGCAGTGGACGAACATAGGCTGATGATAATGATGATGATGATCGAGGAAATATGCACGTGTCGCGTAGACACAGCCGTCTTGCACGTGTGATTGCAGAGTAGCAAGCCAAGTTAGTTTTACTTTCAGAAAAAAGTTACGTGTAACGTATGTCCATGAGCAATGGTTTGTGTCGTATTTTTTAGTCGGTCAAATTTTTTAAAATTACTTATCAAGCAATAGGTATTAGTTACTTACATTATATTATCCAGAAATTCTGTTTCTTGCTCATTCAAATTAAGTTACAATAAATTAATTATTGACGACGACGAATGACGACGACGAATAGCCCAGTGGTTGATTTTGAAGCCTGAGATACCGCGTTCTATCCTTGGTCGGAGGAGATTTTGTATGAAATTTACGAATGTTTACTTTTCAGTCTTGGGTCTTTAATATAAAAGGTATATATGTATCTATCTATTTAAGTATGTTTATTTATCCATTGTCCAGTACCCATACCACAATTTGCTTACTCTGGCACTGGTCAATTAGCGTCAAGTGTGGTGTGTGATTAATTATTTACTTAATTATTGAATATTTGACATACGATCCGATTTTTCTGAGTTTACAAAAGTTTTTTTTTTACTTACTGTGCATAACACAAGTCCGTGGCACATAGCCACACTCTCAGCCACACCGTCGTCAGCCAAAGCAGTTTCTCAGCAGCCATTTCAACAACAACAATCAACTTAATTCATTAATCATAATTAAAAACTTTGTACAATCACTAAATTAATCAGGTACTCGGTTTTTTTTGAAGCCAACCTATCTAAACCATGGTCGTTTTTTACTTTCAAATTAAAAAAAATCGTTTTGGCGCGAACGCTCCGTTTGACAGTTGAGCGGCAACGACGCGGTCTGTATGATTTCTTGTGGGCATAAAATGTCGCCAAATTTTCAAACGGGTCAACCGGCGGGCTGACATGCGCAATGGATTTTAAACGTGGATATTTACACAAAATATTACGGGTTTATTTGCCTTTTGTATTCATGGGCTTTGAAAGAGCTCGACGTTTTACGAATGTATTGATGTTTATTCATGTAAGTTCGTATTGGTTTGTTTTTGCAATTTTATAAAACATAGTTGGGTGTTTTGACGACCGGGTAGTTGAGAATTTAGAGAACCTGCCCATCATAATGTTATCCTGACGAAATTATACTTGCGCCTTGATTTTAGTACACTAATTAAAGAGCTACAAAAGAAATCATCGAGTTTTCATTGTGTTGCCTGCGCCTACCACACTACTACTGATAGTACTGATTCATGACTCATGCATGAGCATGACCTCCAACACTGTTGAGATTTGGTAGGCACCGTGAGATCTGGTGATTAACCATAACCCTTCCCCTGCTGGGCGCAGGTCACACAGAAGTGACGTGGGACGGAAGCGCGTCGCAGTCCGCGTCGTTTGTTCGCAGGCCGCGTCTCCGCCCCGTCTCTTCTGTCTGCTTTGGATCGCGATCACGACGCTTCTATACATTTAGTTTGATAACTGCGACGCGCCCCCGTCCCACGTCTCTTCTGCGTGGCTTGCGCCCTTCGATCAACACCTACGAGCGATATCCCCTGCCCACTGCAACTTGAGTCTAGCGAATATAATGAATCATTTCTTCTAATATCACTAAGTGACGTAGATTTGTTGATCGAAGCTTGCGTCCTATCCTGCACCGTGAGCTACCTAAAAATCGTGTTTGAGTATCAAAAATAGTCCTTTGACCCAAAATAGGCAGTGCACCGAGGGCACTCAATAGTACAAGGTTCTATTGCTTCTGCCAAAGCCTATTATGGGCCTGGCTGACAGCCACTCGAGCACGAACCGGCCATTGGGGTTCCGTTGTGGATGTTTGGTGTTATTTGAAGCTTTTATTTTTAACTTCAATGTTTTTCTAATATGGCTAATACACTGGGCTTTTTATTTCCTTTAAATTTTAGGGGCTTCTTTAGATCAAATCAAGCTAATTTCTCTTAAAGCACTAGTAGCGCAGAATTTAATGAGTATACCTGGTACCTAATATGCCTAATGAGTACTTAGTCGAAACGTGTTTTTTATTTAAATATTTATCCGCAACATTTTATTCCGAATTTGCTAATTCCGATATTAAAAACTCCGAACGTCATTCCTAAGACTTTGATGTTTATTATGAAAAAACAACAAAATTATTATTTTGCCGGATTTCAAAACACTATATTTTAATCGTTTCGGAAGACACAGTGTAGGTAGGTTTCCAGCAAGATGGAACGACGACCAGGGCCCAAATTGCATAACAAAGTACAACTTAAGTATATTACAAGCGGAACTCCCTTTCTAGTTAATATAATTGAAGCGAGAGTTCCCTTGTAATATTAGTTGTACTTTGTTATGCAATTGGCTAAGTAAAGTTTTTTGAAGAGGTGCTAATTATATTTTTTTCATCTCTCATACTCGGAAAGTGAGGCAAATCATATCTGACATACGGGAGGATACCTATGTATTATTTTCTTCCCAAGGGTAGAAATGAATTTAAAAAATAAAGGCATTGGCTGTCAATGGAACACATACGCATTCAGCCAAGCATTACGGCATGGAATAATTAAGTATTGAGTTTTTTTTTCTTAATTAGTCATATTACAAATTTTATAATGCCAGTGAAATATTAATAAATTAAATTATTAATTTCTTATTTAGTGACTTAAACCAGTTAAGTTAGAAAATGTTAAAAAAAAACACGGTAAATGAAATCACACTGTTATTGTCCACACAGCCTATCTCTACAGGGTTATTTTTAATTCACTGACATCCTCTTAACCCTGAATTCCTATCACTCAAACAAATGTTTTTTGTTTTACGACTTTTTAAAATGAAGCACTTTTTTTCCCATACAAATACACAGAGTATCGTAAAAATAAGAGGTAATCTCAAATTTTCAAAACGTTATTACACCAAAAATATTAAGTTATGACAAAAGCCGTAAAACAAAAAACATTTGTTTAAGTGGTAGGAGTTTAGGGTTAAAAGGATGCTAGTGAATTACAAATAACCCTGTATACAGCTTAACTCCTTGGTTCAAATTTGTTACTTACATATTTTATAAATAAATTTACTAAAATAACTGCTTTATCTACTGTTTTCATTAATTATTATATTGAACATTCTAAATTTTGTTAATTTAATTATTCCTTAACAATAAACTCCATTGAAATAATTTACAACAATCATATTTACCAGTTTAGACATTTTTATTTATTTATACTTATATTTTCTTACTTTCCTTGTAGTCGAAATGAAAAGCAGAGTGTTTAACTCGGGAAAAACACCAATATCACCCTCGGAATATTGTCACCCTCGCTGTGCTCGGGTGCCAAGTAACCTCATGTGATATTGGTTATTTTCCTCCCTTGTTGAACAATCTACTATTTTCGACAGTCGGCGTTCTGGAGATCGAGAAACTGCAGCTGTTTTATTTTTATCTCCTATTGTTCACTGGAAATATTTTTTTAAGTGTTTGAGATGACATTTGTGAGATTTTATGGTTGACAAGCCGTTCGTGCTCAGAATTTAGTAGAAACAGAAAAAAAACCGAAGTGAACTGTCACTGCTGTCAATGTCAAATCGTTTGCGTTTCGTTTGCTTTGCGTTTTGGTGTGCTCAGTGTGATTTTTTGACTATTTTTATCGACCTCCGCATAAAATCCGGACTTTCAATTTTACTGCATTTCTCCACGACCTATGCACAATAAATGGATCACGATTGAATAGGTACTTTCGATCACTATTTTGGAACTGCTTCTTGGACAACGCAAAGGAAACGAAACACAAACGGTTAGATTTCATTTCACATTGACAGAAGCGACAGTTGAATTCGTTTTTTTTTTCTATTTCTTCTTAGTACTGAGCACGAACAGCTTGTCAGCCATAAAATCTTACAAATGTGATCACGAACACTTAAAAAAAATATTTCCAATAAATAAAAGGAGATAAAAATAAAACAGCTGCAGTTTCTTAGTGTTGAAGTCGACCACTGTCGAAAAAAATATCAAATCAAATCAAATTGTTTATTAAAAATAAATAATTATTTACACGAAAACTCGTTAGTAAGCGCTGAGATTATGTCTATGTGTTAGTAAACTAAGACCGACATACTAAAGTACTGACTTGATACAAATTGACCTTAATGGAAAACTAACAACCTAAACATAACAACATAAGCATAATACAAACAATACCGTGCTATATTCATAAATAACTTAAATAAATAGCATCTCTTCAAAAAACTTTACTTAGCCATTGCCATTGCGGGATCGCGTGGATGCGGATGGCGCGGGACCGATCTGTTTGGCAAGCCTTAGGGCAGGCCTATGTTCAGCAGTGGATCTTTCGGCTGAAATGATGATATTTCAATCATTTAGTACTTAGGTAGGTACACGTGCAGCTCCGGTGATAACACAATAATCAAGTACCGTCAGCAAAAAAAATACTTACAGTAATAATTATGCAAACGTGCCAAACTATTATAAACAGCAGAGTTTTATACTTTTATGCATAAACACGACCCCGAAGCGCCCGCACTCGAGCACGATTTTCTGGTTACCTACAGTTAAAATACGCCCTGTAATTGTCGACCCGCAATATATGTACTAATAATGTACGAGCTGATAATTGATATCCTCTTATAATTGCCATAAGGGTTTGAATTGAATCAGTCTTGAAGAACTATCGACAGTTTAATTATCGATAGTTGATCTCGAAAACTACCTAAGTATTCAGGATATTGGAATAATCAGCGCACCTTGGGAATGAGACTGTCACTAAACAAAATATGTCAACTTACAAAATTAAACTATGCGTTAAGAATCTTTCAGTGTCATTTTGAGAGACAACAAATTTTGTTTAATGACAGTCTCATTCTAAAGGTGCGTCAGTTGTAGAACAGAATACTAGCTGATGCCCGCGGCTTCGCCCTCGCTGAAGTTGATTCGTGTTTCCCGTGGGAATGAGATATTTTGTAAAAAGTAGTCTATGTCACTCTCCAGCCCTTCAACTAATTACGTCCATACAAAAAATCAAGGCAATCACTCGCTCAGTTTCAATGTGAAAGAAGGACAAACAAACAAACACAAACACACTTTCACATTTATAATATTATTACAGTACCTACCTATGAATACACCGTGAAATTTTAGTGGTTGTTTTCCCGAAACGAGGTGATTTAGTTTCGATTGTACAATCGATTTATAATTACTAAGTATTTTGACTAGAGTCAAAAATCCAATTGTGAAAACCGAAAGTCGAAAATGACCGCAAACCAATAGTAACGCTTCGTTGGTACAAGTAGCGTACGATCGTACGATAGGTTAGGTACCAACGAAGCGTTACTATTGGTTTGCGGTCATTTTCGACTTTCGTTTTTCACAATTGGATTTTTGGCTCTAGTCAAAATAGTAATTATAAATCGATTGTACAATCGATACTAAATCACCTCGTTTCGGGAAAACAACCACTAAAATTTCACGGTGAAGTAAGTATAGTCGGGGTAAAAAAAGATTTATCTGTGCAGTCTGTTTGCGCAGGTGCACTTTCCTTACCTATTTGTCTGACTATCAGGATTAACTGGATTAATCATCATCATCATCATCTCAGCCTATATACGTCCCTCTGCAGGGCACAGGCCTCCTCTCAGAATGAGAGGGCTTGGGCCGTAGTTCCCACGCGGGCCCAGTGCTGATTGGGAACTTCACACACACCATTGAATTTCTTCGCAGGTGTATGCAGGTTTCCTCACGATGTTTTCCTTCACCGTAAAGCTCATGGTAAATTACAAAATAATGTAATTTTGCACATAAAATCCGAAAAACTCAGAGGTGCGAGCCGGGATTTGAACCCACGACCCTCTGCTTGAGAGGCCATAGGTCAAACCACTAGGCCACCACGGCTTACAACTAATGTAAACTGGACTAATGAACAAAGATTATTATTTTAGTACCTACAGTAAAATTTGTTTGTAATTATTAACACGGAAATAATTTGTTCTTCAATATTTTACTTCCTTTTTCATCCATATTGTACTGTTTTTTGTCGTACTGTATTCTATTGATTTCCTAGAGCTAAAATTTTCAAACGATTTGATTTATGAGTTCAAAATCAACGCGGAGAAGTACTAAACCAGTTTTTGAACGAAGAATTGAACTGTCATGTCTTTGTCAAAGTCAAAACTGACGTTTATTTGTTTGTTATCGAATGCGTGCTGCGCCGAGGACTTTGAGGAGTCTCTCAAGTGTTCCCTTCGTTTGTTATTCCCTTTCAATTATCTTGGTGCCGGAAGAATGTCATCTCCGTAAAACTATTTTCTTTTCGTATTACGCCGTCAAAGAATCTTTACTATGTTGGAGAGCCAGCGCGGTGAGAAATGCGACATGATGGTGCTTCACAAGCTCGCCGTTATTATCGTCAGCTTGATGCTCATATACGACTTCTACAATACATCGGCGCCGCTAAAAATACGCGTTCAAGACCCTAAATTTGCCTTACTCGGGCCTTACAATGGTACAGAATCCAGCGCTCCTGACGACGTCTATGAACAACTAATTGATCTGAAGAATTTTTCGTTCAAAGTCAACCCTCAACCTTGCCAGAACTACAGCGCGGGGCTTCTTCTAGTCGTAATTATATCCTCAAACCCCAGTAACTATGATAATAGAATGGTTATAAGGAATACCTGGGGCCGTTCCTTAGATTCAACAAAAGTAGTTTTCTTGATTGGAGAATCAGAAAACTTGACCATATCCCATCGAATCCAGAATGAATCAGCTTTATTCGGAGACATTGTGCAAGGAAGCTTTACCGATGCATACCGTAACATGACATACAAACATGTAATGGGTTTAAAATGGGTGACACATCATTGTCCAATGGCAAAATACATTTTAAAGACTGATGATGATGTGGTTGTTAATTCTTATGCGTTAAGGCAGTTTTTGGCGAGGGAGCTGTCTCCGTGGGGAGCTAAGGGGCTTATTACGTGCCAGGTATTGGAACATGCTCAGGTGCAGAGATCTCATCGCTCGAAGTGGAGGGTTTCCCCGGCAGAATATGGGCCGCATTACTATCCTACATATTGTGCTGGTATGTCTGTTAATTCAATAAATCTCACTAATATTATAAATGAGAAAGTTTGTATATCTTTGCTATTCTTTCACACTAAAATGGTTTGACGAATTCTGATGAAATTTGGCACATAGATAGTTTATAACCTGGATTAACATATAGGATACTTTAATTTTATTATTATTATTATTATTATTTATATTATCAAGCAGGCAGTTGAGGGCAACTGATAGGTGCCTGTATCTAGCTAAAATAAATAAATATGGAGAAAAAGTTTCATAAAAATTGTTCAAGCCGTTTCGGAGGAGTTTGATAACAAATACCGTGTCATGAGATTTTTATATATTAATCAAGGAAATGCTGACTGCATTTTTCCTTGTTATAACTTGACATCAGTTTTTCCTGCTAATGTCACAGAATAATAAAAAGTAATAATAAAACTATAATTTTACAGAAATTGTAAAGAATCAAGAATATTTGTATTATAATTGTTTAAGTACAGTCAACCAATTGATTCGTAGGCCACTATATAACCTTATCGCATTAACTGCTAGATAATTACAACGTCAGTGCGGGACAAAGGATTATCAACTTTCTGATCACAGCATGCAATAAACATAAAGAGTTTATAAACATTTTCGCTATAAACATGACATGAGAAAAAAAAAGAAGTTTTGACAGACGGATAGTGATAATTTGAGTTAGTAAAACACAAGCAAACTCCTTTCCTATTAATTATCATTGACAATTCGCAATAAACACTGTAGTAGGGGATAAACAAATTTATTCATTATGACAGGGTTTAAACATGAAACTAGCGTGAGACTCACTCATTCGGGAAGAAGAGCTACGGATTAGCCCGAAAAACATGTTGAGTTAGACTTGTTTTAAGACACGAGTGATCTGTTTGTTTTCACTATGACAGGGTTTTATAGTGGCCTAGGAATTAAATTGGTTGACTGTAAGTGTAGATCTCAGTCTATAAAACTCCCACTGCAGGGCACAGGCCTCCTCTCATAATGAGAGGGCTTGGGCTTTAGTTCCCCTACAGGTGCCTTGTGGGTTGTATTTGCTGGTGTGTTTAGGTGTCCCCAAAATATTTACCTTCACCATAATAAATTCCGAAAAACTCAGATGTACGAGTCGGGACTTGAACCCACAACCCTCTGCTTGAGAGGCCACAGGTTAAAGCGCAAGACCGCCATGGCTTCTAACCGCTAGGCCACCATGGCTAATATATATAAGTACCTGGGCGACCAAGCTCCGCTCGGGCTGAAACTTAGTACCAAGCGTTTTCCCAGAGATAAGACTAAGCTAGATCAATTTTTCAACCCTGTAAACCCCCACATAACAAATTTCATCAAAATCGTTGGAGCCGTTTCTGAGATAGATTTCCAGACTAATTATAATAATATTTTTTTTACGCTGGACACCTTTTTAGAATCCTATTCTATTTGCAGGTTGGGCAATCATATACTCGCAAGACGTAGTTCCACGTCTGCTCAAGACAGCCCAATCCACCCCCTACTTCTGGATCGACGATGTCCACGTAACAGGAGTGGTGGCCCAGGAGATCGGAGTAGCCCGGACTCCGCTGGCCTCCCTGGTACTCTCCCGGAACAGAGCCAAGGTGTTGACTTCGATGGGGGCTGACTATGCTGGCCAGTTTTTATTCGGACCACCTGACATCAGCGTTAGTAAGATCTCACAGATCTGGAAAGCCATACCGGAGTGAAAGTGGTATGAATAACAGCTGCACCATTTCAAAACCTAGCGCTTGTTATCTGAACATGGCCTTTGTTCTGGCCAACGCGCGTTATCATTAGGCTTGGGACTTTTATAGATGCTCGCCGTGGTTCTAGAATCCATGGAGTCGTCATTATGTTAAAATGAAATTTTCGAAGTCAAAGTCAAAGTTTTAAAAGAAATTTAATACTAGAGACCATAATTAGTTTTTAGTTGTCACAATTCACGGGTGACGCGATATATATGATTTATCTAATTATGCATCCTCTTTGATACTTGTGTTGTGACAGACTACTGAAAACTTCTTCCTTACTTAAAATGAAGAAACATTTCGAGTATTAATAATAATAATAATAATAATAATAAATTCTTTATTTCGGAATACACAGGACTAAATAGATGATTAGTAACAAAGCTTATTCCTAATGTTAGTACTTAAAATTAATTAATTAAAATTATACCATTCATTTAATGTTAAATGGTGTTGGTGTAATGGTGTTGTTGGGAGAGGTTAAAGAAATTATGGCTTGACACTGACATCTGAGGTGAGACTGTGTTCGGTTGTGTAATAACTGTTTTATGTTGCATTTAATGTAAAATTTTGTATTTATTTTATTTTGTAAGTACCTATTTATTTTTTTTCTCTTTTGAGTATTTCTGTTTTTTTTTCTTTACCGCACGTAATTGTTACTGTCTGCTTTTCCACTATATAATAAATTTATTTCTCTTAACTAGGTTAGCTGGAAGAGATCCCTTTTTAGGGATAAGTTCGCCTTTGTTCTCCTCTCTGTGTATTTGTATTTTTTATTTTTATGTGCAATAAAGAGTTTACATACATACATACATACATACATACATACATACATACATACATAATGTTTAATGTCCAATGTTCAATTAAACATTAAACACTAAATTGAATTAAATTGTCGCTTTTGATTAAATATGGTTAAAATAATTGGTACAATTACTGATATAATATAAACTATTTAATTTTACGACTGGCGTAATTGATTACTGGTAAGAGACATACATATAAGGAGTTAAAATATGATGAAGACAAGTCTAGAGTAGGTATATTTTGTTCTTTGTGTGATGTTTATTTCAAAGCAGCAAAAAAAATTTTGTAGTAAACCATATTTCAGATCTAATGTATTATAATGTGTCTATTAACGATGTAACAACATAAATTATGATTTCTAATATAATTTTTATTTTAAGACTTTGACTTTGACTTCGAAAATTTTATTTTAACGTAATGACGACTCCATGGATTCTAGAACCACGGTAAGCATCCAAAAGTCCCAACCCTAGTTATCATGTGTACGGCCAGAACAAAATGTATGTAGTTGTAAACGCGCGTTGAGCGCTTGTCATCTGAACGTGGCCTTAGAATTAATTTTGTCAGTGTGAATATTTTAATTAAGTATTTAAGATTTCATGTTTATGTTACAACAATTACCAAATTATTGGAATCCTTTAATATTTCGCAGTTGTTAAGTTTTTGGTTATAAGAATTAATTGCTTCATGCATGTGTTATTTTAGGGGCTGTTAATTTGTTTTTTTAATAATGTCGTTCAGTATTTTAAGGATTTTTTTAACAGGGTGGGACTTTATAGTAGATTGAATAACAAGAGCATAAAACGAGCCATTTTGCCCGAGAACTTCAAATAGCCACTCGAGCCGGTACGGCGAGGATGGATAGAATCGTCGAGGGGAAAATGGGTTTCATGCTCGTGTTTTAAACTGTGAAACTGTGCTTTTCACTTCGATTGCAAGGGCATTAAACAACAACATTGAAAATAAAAATTTTCAACCTTTAATTTTTCATGCATTGCAATTACTATAATAATATAGGTACTGCATTTGCATAGTTTTCTTAATTTCGTAATATAAAACACCATTTATACAAAAAAAGCAAGAAAGTTATACATGTTTTATAAACTTTTACAGTTTGCACCTGATTGCCTTGGTCTTACGAAAATTTACTTTATGCACTAGAGCATAAAAATCCGTTTTGTGCAGCATTCTCTTAACATAAAGAACAACTATAAGAGCATGAGAAGTGAAAAAGCATTTTCACCGCCGTATCCTGTATGTTACGAAAATCGACTAATATTTCCGTCGACTAGAAATAATGACCACCACCACACGTGGTGGTGTGTGTGTGGTCGCAGAATTGCACTTAGTTTTATTTTATGGACATTATGCTTAGATGAGTATGGCGATATTTTTCCCAAAATCGTTTTTTCTATATAGCAAATTTTCCATTACCATTTTTTCCCAAAAGTTTTCTCTCACTATGGTTTTTTACTGAAGCTTATTTTCACAAATCGCGTGTTTTTCAAACTTTGATCGACACAGAAACATAGGTAGGTTTAGGTTATGTTATGTTTGTATCGGCCCGAAGGGTCAAAAGCACAGAAAAAGGAGCTCCGCTTAAGCGGAACTCCGTCGACACTGTTTATGCGTCAATTCAAATTGAAAAAAAAATATTTTTGAATTTAAGAAAATACTGGTGCTGATTAGGGTACCGTGCCCAAAGGGTAAAAACCGGCCAAGAGCGTGTCGGACACGCCCAAGGTAGGGTTCCGTAGCCATTACGAAAAAACCAAGTAATATTTTTCGAAGGATTTCGTATGTGTACGGAATCATCCAAGTTTAGGTATGTTTTATACCTTAGGCTACCTACTATTTACTCTTAAACTACAAATAATTTCCAAGCAATCTTAGCCGCTATAATTTTCCTAGTAAATTTGATATATTTACTACCATTCTGAATTTTTTCAAATTTTTCCACCCAACAGTTTAGATTTTAGAGGGGGGGGGACGGCCGATTTTAATGAAATTTTTCACTTTAAAGTTGAATATTTCGCAAACAGATCACTGAATAGAAAAATCATGTTAGCAACCCCGCAATGATTTTAAAAGACCTATCCAACGATACCCCACACTATAGGGTTAGCCGAGGAAAAAAAAATCACCCCCACTTTATGTCTATGGGAGGTACCCTAAAAAAAATTTTTTACTTTTTTTTATTCAATCACTTTATCGGCGTGACTGATATATATATTGATGCCAAATTACAGCTTTCTGGTACTAACAGTCTCTGAGCTTAGCCGCGGACAGACAGACAGACAGACAGACAGACAGACAGACAGACGGACAGACATGGCGAAACTATAAGGGTTCCTAGTTGACTACGGAACCCTAAAAACAAAGAGGGTAATTTAACAAAAGTAACAAATATCTGCCGATACACTTCAATGCAAAATAAGGTGATTAATGCGGTCATTTCGGTTTGCTAGTGACAAACTCGTATATAGGTACACACAGCGTATTTTTGTATCACTTTTAAAATTTCAATTGGTACAGTCGAAAGCATAGTAAATATGTATACAGTCATCGCATCAACATATGTGTAAACATCACCCATATCGTTAATGACATAGAGTTGTAGGTAGGTATAGATATTTTTGATACCTTTTTGACGTCTTAGTATATATTTATGAACTTGACCGTAAAATATGTGTCATGGTCGTCGCACTCGCACTTTGAGTTTTTTGGAATTTATCTCCGAAATAATATTTGAAATTTACCATGAGCTTTACAGTGAAAAAAAACCTGCTCCTATCTGAGAAGAATTTCAATGGTTCAACTATAGGGTTAGCCGAGAAAAAAAAATCACCCCCACTTTACGTCTGTGGGAGGTACCCTAAAAAATTTTTTTTTACTTTTTTTTATTCAATCACTTTGTCGGCGTGACTGATATATATATTCATGCCAAATTACAGCTTTCTAGTACTAACAGTCTCTGAGCTTAGCCGCGGACAGACAGACAGACATGGCGAAACTATAAGGGTTCCTAGTTGACTACGGAACCCTAAAACACGCTACTATGAAAATAAGCTTCAGTAAAAAATTATAGCGAGAAAAAAAGCGTTTTAGAAAAAATGCGAATGAAAAATTTGCTATCTGGAAAAAACGATTTAAAAAAAATAAATAATTGATTTTGGGAAAAATATCGCCATACTCGCTTAGATTGTCGCAACACGCGTGCGTGATACGGCAGTTGAAATGCTTCACGCCCACCCAAACGCATTGTTCGGACATTATCATTCGAAAGCTTTCAAAAACGTGCTGAATTCCAAATAAGAGTACTTAAGATTATTTAAAAGCGAAAATGTTTTTCGGGTGCGCCGGTGGGATTCGAACCCACATCTCCTGGGTATGCGCCCCAACGGGTGTTCTACCAATTGAACCACGTCGCATCCAACCGACCCCCGAAATTCTTAATCGCTTACATACGCCAACAGTGAAAAACTTTTTCGCTTTTAAATAATCTTAGATTCGGTGAGCAGCCGTACTGCTAATAAAATAAATAATATAAGAGTACTTAAAGCAAAAAATGCAGCACTGGTTTATCTTGTCGACTAGTTGTGTTTTTAGTTTTTGTAGCAGCACATAGATTTATGCCACTTCCGAATGATATTTTCAAACAAAGATCCCTAAGAAATTGTCCTTAATATGTTTAAATAGTTAAGTAGAATAAGAAAAGGATGATTTAAAAGTGAAAAATAATTTTTTAACTGTCTAACCAAAGAGTAGTCTAAAGTCCAGACTCCCAAAGTAGGTAAAAACTTATGTCTTGTAGGATTGAGACCGGTAACAAAAATACCGCTTCAGTACCGCTATTTTCGGTATTAGTGTTTGAAACTAGACCGAAAATACAGATACTAAAGCGGTACAGTACGATTATTTTCACTTTGACACTCGGGACGTCTCAGTTTTAACCGTAAATGTTAATATTTTCTCATAGAATACGCATATAAAATCCTAGAATTTAATCACATAAAATCTCCAAACCTATTTTATATAATTAATAATAAAACCTTAGCCTAAGTATTGCACTTCCGATCTTTCTCGATGTAAGTATGCCAAGAATTGCCGAGTGCCAAAGTGGAAATAATCTTACTGTATATACCGGTACTATTTGGTATAAACCCTGCTTGGGGGGACTTGGAGTTCTCAATCATAGGCTTGTTTTTGATTACCTCGAATACTAATTAAGTAACTAATTTCGTTTCTATTGTGCACAAGAAACTTAAAACAATTAAAGTACCTACATTAATTAGTTCAATGGTAGAGTCATTTTACGATATCTAATTGCTATGACAGTATGTAAACCTTCGATTAAAAAAAATAAGTATCGTGATCCATCGTAAAAAAAATACTCTATCTGGAGTTATATTTGTCATAATTATCTTAATCATTACTTGTTTGTACGCATCTTAAATACTAAATTGCAATTATTTTTGTCGTCTCTACGACACTGCATTGCTCATGATAATAGTGACGTGATATAGTTTGTATTCAATCAGTCACAATGATAAAGGCAACAACGGTCAATAACACTGAATCAAATACGGGGTGCCGCACGGCCGGTGTGTCACCGTATATATGGCTCGGTGTTATTGAGCGCGCTGGGCGCTCCCGGTTTGTGGTGCTGGCTGCTAGGTGAATGCGGCTGTCAAACGAGTGTCGCATCTGTTACGTAGTCACTATTGTATAATCTATGCTCTAAGCATAACCACTTTGTGTTACGACCAATGATAATTGTTTAAATTGATACAACTACGTATAGAATAAGATATAAATAATAAATGCGTAAATAATATCTGTAAACATTTTTTTGACAGTTCCTATTTTGATATCCGGAGCGCAGGTGCTCGTATTTATACTAGGCGTACTTTTTAAATTGAGTTTGTGATTTAATTTCAACAAAGTCATCCTAAATTTTATTAGACTAATTTACTGAGTTAAGTACTTAATGCATTTATTGTTCAGCATTAACTAATTTTGTATCACGTTTAAAATTTCACCTTGTATAAAATCTTTCTAACCTTCGCGTGCTGCAATAATTTTGCGTGTGAAAGACCTTATGCGAGATCCATCCGCATCGCTACTACCATCTTACCGCCCGGCCACGACTTCGCGCGTTTGGCGGCGCGGCAATTGTTTTCTGTGTTCATTGCGCGACCGAGACGCTCGCCGTACAGTGGTTACCTGGCGGCACACGCAATGAACTGATAAAACGCTTGCCGCGCCGCCAAACGCGCGAAGTCATGTCCGGGCGGTTAGAGCCTGTTCAGATGAAGCGTTCCCGAGATACTGGAGTTACAATTATATCCCGTCCGTCCAGATGCTGCGCTCGCGCATAAAACGCGTGCAATGAGCGGGTCTCTTGACTCGCTCGTTTCACGCGCGAGCTCTGCGCGAGTTGAAATACTCGGGCGTCTGCGTCCAGGGGCTAAATTCAGGAACGGCCCAACACGGTTTGCGAGCGGTAATTCGATCGTTTGCGAGAGGATAGGGATGAACTGCTATTCAGGAACGCTAAAAATCACTGGAGAGGTTTGGGCTGAGCTTGAGATCGAGCCTTATTTTCCTAGAAAGAAAAAAAATAAGGCTCATCCCAATCTCAGCCCACACCTCTCGCAAACCAGTGAAAGTAGTGAAACGGTCGTATTACCGCTCGCAAACCGTGTTGGGCCGTTCCTGAATTTAGCCCCAGTACTAAGTGTGAGTCCGTACTCCGTGGCGAGTGGACGTGTTGTTGGTTCGAAATGGAGCGTGATACTGATAAGGGAATCTCGCCTATACCTTGACAAGCTCGTGCGCGGCGCTCGGCGGAACCCTGTCGCAGGGAGCCTCTGCTAATAATAAGTAGTAATTTTAATAAGTGCGGCAAACGCTGACTGCGACAGAGTTCCGCGGAGGGTCGCGCACGAGCTTGTCGGACTATGGTGTAGAAGCGCGCGTAAAACGCGGTTATCATCCCAGCCTACCTATATACGTCCCACTGCAGGGCACAGGCCTCTTCTCAGAATGAGTGGGCTTGGGCCGTAGTTCCCACGCGGGCCCAGTGCGGATTGGAAACTTCACATACACCATTGAATTTCTTCTCTGGTGTATGCAGGTTTCCTCACGATGTTTTCCTTCACCGTAAAGCTAATGGTAAATTACTAAACGCGGTATCTCAACGCAATATTGATTGAAGCGCACGAGTGGAATCGCGCGCAGAAAGCCTCATCTAGACGGGCTCTTAGTCGCTAATCCTGCCGACAAGCTGCAGTGCTTGCGCTGATGTGTTCCGGCGGGTATGTATTACAATACCGAAGTACGAAAGACCGAATGTATTAAAACATCGAATGGGTCAAAAGACCGACACGATTTTTCTCTGAAACCGTAAACTTCTCAGAATTTATTAAAACGGCATCATACAGAACCCATTAGGTTAGGTTAGGTTAGTTTTATAACAATCTTAAAAAGTTAACGGTTTCAGAAAAAAATCGTGTCGGTCTTTTGACCCATTCGATGTTTTAATACATTCGGTCTTTCGTACTTCGGTATTGTAATACAATACATACCCGCTCCGGCACACCGGAGAGGATCATGCAATCAGACAGCATGAGATTACTTCATAAACAAACATTATCTCGCTTCCGATTTACAGTCCAACAACTTATCTTCCTTGTCTCTTTCCAACTTCAGTGATACCCCGTTAAAGTGATGCTCTATCTCTTGCAACGTCTTACCCTCCGTCTCCGGTAAAAAGAAATACAAATAAACCAAAGCACCAGCCATGAATAGCAGGTAAACGAAAAACGTCCCATACACGTCGATAGCTCTCATCAACGCAGGCGTCACTTTCAAAGTTACTAACAAAGATAGAGAGTAAAAAACTCCGGAAACGACAGTTCCTAATCCTCTATGTTCTAAAGGATATATCTCACCTAGCAAAGACAGGGCTATCGAAGACGTACCCAAGTTCAAAACGATGAAATACAAGCAAAGCAGTGACAATGGCAGCCAAACATTATTTTCCGGTGCCAAGTGCTGAGATTTCAAGTACAGATGCTGGTTAGGAGAACGCAAGATACTCCACCGCTTACGAATAGCAAAGTTCTACGACGGAACATCTTGACTATGGCACAGGAGCCCATGCTGGCTAGAAAAATAATGCCATCAACAGCGAACACATAATACAATGTGGTCGCATTATCTTTTGTGAAAGCAGACATGAATTTGACAGCGTAAGCTGGAAAGGAGTGACGCCCGCAAGCTTCCAAAATAACGAAAACAAACAGGACAATCCAAGTTGGTTTATGGAAATCCTTTTGACCTAATTTCGTTAGCACGAGCCTGGCTTTTTTCATTAACGAATTGTCCTTAATTTCATAAAGTCGCCGGTTCCTTTGGGTTTGTATTAGTAGCAGCAGTTCTTCTTTTGCTTGGTCGCTGTTTCCTCTTAGCCAAGTGAAGGAGTCTTCGCATTCTTTGTACCTGCCTTTGAAGGCCAACCATGACGGACTTTCCGGCCAGGTCCACGTGATGAGAAGCGCTAAAGCGGAGGGTATGAGCCCGAATAGGGCAGTCGCTCTCCAATCGATGAAAGTCCCAATGGAATGGACGTAGAGAACGCCGAAGGTGGCTCCAGCAGTCTTGGCGTTGAGGAACACACCACGGTAGTGAGGGCTGCTGTATTCGCCTACGATGATGACGATGGTGGCTCCGGTGTTGAAACCGCTCATGAGTCTGGCGATGACCAGCGTGGTCACGTCTTGGGCGAAGTATAGCAGCAAGCAGGAGATGATGCTTGGTGTCACGACGCAGAAGTGCGCTGATCGCCGGCCGAGCTTCTGTAGAATTGGCGCCGTGAGGATGAAAGAAGGGAGAGTCGTGATTGCGATCGCTGATGCTGAAAATAGAAAAGAAAGTTAGACGTTTCTGCTTCTTCCACACACGCACACGAGGAGGTCAACTCCGCACTTTGGTTAACAAATCTACTCGTAAAGAGATACATAAACCGATCCTCATGACGAATTTTGTAGTTTGGTATGGAGATAGCTTGATGTCTGAACGACACATACGGTAGGCTAATTTATAGGTATTCCGATGTTACACAAGTAAAATCCCAAAATTTTAACCGCCAAAATGTTGCACAAGTGTTCTTAATGCGACGTAAATGGATACCTGACCTGAGTTAAGAGTATTCACTTCACTCACCTATCCATGACTCAGCTTCCAGGCTTAGAGGGATGTCAGACCCTGGCTTCCTCAGGTCTCGGAGAAGAATCGTGGGGTAGCCCAGGTGGAAGCCACACGCCACTATATTAAGGAAGGCTCCCAAGACTGCCCAGAACTGTAAGAATTTTTAAAATTTATCAGGGGTTAAAAAACCCTGGTATTTAGCCTAGTGATTTCACCTAAGTAAGGTTTTTTAAGTAGAAGGATGTTCGAACCTTGGCTCACACCTCCGAGTTTATAAGCTCTCGGTGAAGGAAAACACCGGATATACACCTGCAAATCAGTTCTATGATGTGTGAAGTTCCCAATTCGCACTGAGCTCACGTAGAACCTATACTATAAGCCTAAGTCCTCTCATATCAAGGAGGCTTGTGCCCAGCAGTGGGACGTATTGACCCTGGATTAGTACTAATTCATCCTCAATCTGTGTTAGGCTATTGCTGGACACTAGGCCTCTTCCACGGCTCGCCACTGAGCTCGACTACAGCAATATCATTGCCCCTCCTAGCTAGGGCGTCTTAGGCGTAAGCCAGACAGAATGGACGTAGGACGGGGGGCGCGTCGGAGTCACCGCGCCCCTTGGATCAGTTTTCATACTAAATGTATAGAAGCGTCGCGATCCAAGGCAGACAGAAGCGACGGGGCGGAGATGCGGACTGCGACGCGCCCGCGTCCTACGTCTCTTCTGTGTGGCTTGCGCCTTTGGGGCGCCGGCCACGGCACTTTCAAGGAACCTGCGCCGTGTTATGATGACTTGATATTTTTTCCTTTATCATAAATAACTGATCATTTACCTTTTCAAATGTACGTTTTCCTATTATATTAAAGCAAAACAGGTAAAATAAAAGGTATCTTGTAAAATACCCACCTGCAGAACCCGGCTGACCAAGCTTCGCTCGGCATAGACGCAATGTTTTCGTTCACCGTAAAGCTCGTGGTAAATCTTCTAATATATAATAATACCGTGTCACGGTGTTTGTTATGGAACTCCTCCGAAACCGATTACCGATACCGATTTTTATGATTTTTTTCCTCTATATTTTACTTTATAGCAACAATGCATCCTAGTGGATATCCCGAGTTAATTGGATATAGAAGATTGTTCAACAAGGGAGGAAAATAACCAATATCACACGAGGTTACTTGGCACCCGCGCACAGCGAGGGTGCCAATATTCCGAGGGTGATATTGGTGTTTTTCCCGAGTTAAACAATCTGCTTTTCATTTCGTTACAAGGAAAGTAAGAAAATATAAGTGTGATGTATGATAGATATAGTCTAGTTATACATAGCTCATAGATACTTAAATAGTAACAACCATTGTAATCTTAGTAGTAATAAATCATATTTACACTAGATTGGTCGTCTATTACTCTACGCCGATCCTCTCACCCTACATGGCGACCTTGCCATAAACGGTGTCGCGCGGGCTGACGGTCACCGAGTGAAATCAAATGAGAACTTAATTAGTGAGATAACATTTATAAATATGGCTCAAGTAGACAACAGTCAGTTAATGGAACAATTAGAACAATCGGTTTTTGTGTTCGGGACAATTTGTGTGGCGGTAACCGTGGCGTTAATTATTTTGTTCGCTATCTGTAAATGCACGCGCCGTTGTTAAATACCATCATGGGAGCTTCGAGATCCAAGGAGGAGGTAATTATCGCTCAGACCTCAGCTGCAGGTGACAACAAGGCTAGTGCGGGCACCGACGAACTACGATACCATGTCAGCACAACAAACATAATTTTGGGGATGATGCTCTTCATTATTGTTGTTGGAAGCGGATACGCTATATACAGGAGGTGCAAAGCAACTCATAAGAAGTGGATGCGTAACGAGATTGCTCTGTCGGAATTACAGCGAGCCGCTCGCGTACCTCAACAACTTAGTGTTTAATAGTGTTATTACGGTTACAGACAATTATTAGAAAAGAAGATGAGAGACAATATGGACACACAGTGAGTGCAAAAGTTAATGTAAGTTGCGATAAGTATAATTAAAAATAGATTATGCGTATAATGTGTGATGGCAGATGTGTTATTGCAATGTTTTAATGAATTATTAACTATAAAAAAGTATTTAATAAAAAAAGGACAGGCAAGATTTAAGAGTAATGTTATAGAGGTGCAATCAACAAAAGTTGATGAGATCATAAATAAGTCCAATAACTGTATCAGTCAGTTTTCTTTATTGACGGATGTTAAACCTGAGCTCATTGAGCAGGTCAATGTATTGAGTAGTAATATTAAATGCTTACATCAAGATATATTAAAGTTATGCTTAAATAGTAAAGATAGTAGTTCTAGCGAATATAGTGATAGTGAGTATTCCGAAAACATGGAGTTCGATTTGAAATCAGCCTGTAGCCTTTTGCCGCTCATGGACGGTAGCGAAGAGACAACAAAGCGGTTAATTGACGCTATTGATATGTATTCGGGCATGTTAAATGAGGCCGGTAAAAAAACTTTAATCACTTTTGTGTTAA
The DNA here is from genome assembly GCA_947859365.1 of Archips crataeganus. Classification (NCBI taxonomy): domain Eukaryota; kingdom Metazoa; phylum Arthropoda; class Insecta; order Lepidoptera; family Tortricidae; genus Archips; species Archips crataeganus. The sequence continues at coordinate 1,150,384 of OX402070.1, read as the reverse complement.
AAGGTAGGCTGTCCGAAAACGCAAAGTTGCGTATGTCTACTAGTTATGAGTCGGTACAGTTGCTTATAAGGGATTTGCGAGACTCTCTCTTGCCGAAAAAATCTTTTACAGCTATTCAATCTCGTCTTCAAAATATAAGTCAAGGATGGCGAACCATAGATCAATATGGTTCCGAGATTGAACAGCTCTTTTCAGAGTTAACAATAACACAGGCGGATGGCGATGCTGCGAGTTACACCGTCCTAAAACCTTTAAACGAAAAGATATGTATTAAAAAGTTCACAGACGGCTTGAGGGACCCAAGACTCAGCACTATAATGGCAGCCAGGAACTACAGTAGCCTCAAGGACGCGATCCAGGCTGCTCAGGACGAGGATGTTTCGAGACCCACAACGTCTGGTCAAGCGCAGGTCTTGGGTATGTACCGCTCACGAAACTCATTTAACAGGTTTCACAGAGGACCCACAAATACGTACAGGAGCCAAGGGCAGCGTTTCTTCAGGGGACAGCGATCGTATTCATCTTATGGTCGCTATCAACCGACCCCGCAAGTTAACGCTCGCGAATTTGTCCGTAGCCATAGGGCACGGGGCAGGTCAACCCGGGGTCGTCGACCTCGTGGTCGTGGCAACGTTAATGTGATATCATCCGAAAATGGGTTGGAACAACAACAACACACGTCGTCCAACTCGGAGTCGTTGAATCACTTTTTTCGTGTCTAATTACATTTATTCATGCAGCGACATAAATAGTGTTGTACTAAATATTGCGAACGCCAATTACAGCTGGTTGATTGATACAGGCGCTTCAATTTCAGTAGTCAAATACGAAAGTATACGTAACTTAAATGTTCCATTCTATAAAAGGCGTCTATGCGTCAACGGTATAGGTGGACAAGTAACGTCAGACGGATATGTGCGATTAACTTTAAATTATAATGGTTCCGAATTCGAACATAATTTTTATGTATTCAAAAAATTGTCATGCAATACAAATGGTATTATAGGTCAAGATTTTTTGACAAAATACGGAGCCATATTGAACTTTGAATTGAATACTATGCAACTCACAACATCGCGAGGAAACCCAGTAGAAATTAAATTCTTTAGGTCATCACCTTCTACTCACGTTAATACCTACCTAACAGTACCTGCTCGCAGTGAATATGTACATTACATAGAGTCTAGTATGGCGGAAGATTGCGTTATTAACTGCCAAGAGTTATGTGAAGGAGTTTTTGTAGCAAATACGATAGTTAGACCCCTTCAGGGTAAAGTACCAATCAGGATACTGAATACGAGGGACGCTGACGTCAGTTTAAGTCATTTTACGGTTAACCAAAGCAAATTAAGTGATTTTTATATCAGTAAATTTAGTAAACCCACTATGAATGCAGAACGGGTGAAGTCATTATTTTCCGAGTTAAATTTAAGTAATTTAAACGAAGAAGAACAGAAATCCATTGAAAACATTTGTGCGAAATACCCAGATGTCTTTTTCCTACCAGGAGATAAATTAACCACTACCATGCTATACAAACAAACCATAGAATTAAAACCAGATAGTTACCCAGTATATGTAAAACCTTATCGATTGCCTCACTCACAAAAGACAGAAATTGATAGGCAGATTAAGGGAATGTTAGATGATGGAATAATAGAAGAAGCCAGGAGTTCGTGGTCGAGTCCTTTATTACTAGTACCTAAACGGTCAGATTCCACTAAACAGAAGAAATGGCGCGTAGTAATTGATTACAGAAAATTAAACAATCAGATAAAGGATGACAAGTTTCCTCTTCCTAACATAACAGAAATCTTAGATTCACTATCAGGAGCAATATATTTTTCTCATCTGGATTTATATCAAGGTTTTTATCAAATTGAATTAGACAAATCAAGTAGACAATTAACTGCTTTCACAACTAATAAGAATCAATATCAGATGACTAGACTCCCCCAGGGCTTAAAAACAAGCCCTAACGCATTCTCCAGAATGATGACCGTGGCCATGTCTGGCCTGAATTACGAACAATGTCTGGTATATCAAGATGACTTAGTTGTGTTTGGAAGAAACTTGTCAATACATAATCAAAATTTATTAGATGTTCTCGGTAGATTACGGAAAGTTAACTTAAAACTCAACCCTGCAAAATGTACATTCCTCCAAAAAGAAATATTATACTTGGGTCACGTGGTTTCAGCAAACGGAATTTTACCCGATCCAGAAAAAACTAGAGTTCTTGAAAATTATCCTAAACCACAAAATGCTGATGAAGTTAAGCGGTTCGTAGCATTTGCTAGTTACTATCGCAAATTTATAGTTAATTTTGCAGATAAAGCATATTCCCTTAATAAATTATGTTGCAAAAATGTACCATTTGAATGGACCAAAGAGTGCGAATATTCATTCCAAACATTAAAATCAGCATTAGTTAAACCACCAGTTCTTCAGTATCCCGATTTCTCAGAGAAAAATCAATTTTTGTTGCAATGTGATGCATCAGGAAAAGCGATAGGGTCGGTACTATGTAATAAAGATGGTCGGCCTGTCGCTTATGCGAGCCGTAGTTTGAATAAGTCAGAATTAAACTACCCAGTCATTGAGAAGGAGTTATTATCAATAGTATGGAGTGTAAAGTATTTTCGACCTTATTTATACGGCACACAATTTAAGATACAGACCGACCACCGACCACTAGTGTACTTGTTTGGTATGAAAGATCCTAGTAGTAGATTATTAAAATTCCGATTACAGTTAGAAGAATACAACTTTACGGTGGAGTACTTAAAAGGCTCTAAAAATTCCGCGGCAGACGCGCTGTCGCGTATTCAAGTTACGTCAGACGATCTAAAATGTATGAGTGAGCAAATTATGTTAGTGATGACACGAGCACAGAGACGAAAGTTAGACGTCATGCAAAATACAAACAGTACGAATTCTTCGGTTCTTAATGCACCCATTGATTCAAGGCCTGATCACCCGAGAGTCGTGGAAATCATTAAAAAACCGGAAAATTTTACTGAGTTGTGTCTAAAGTCATGTAAAGAATATAAAAAAGTAATGAAAAATAATTTTGTAAAAGAGACGTCGAAGTATTTTAATTATGTACCCGAAAAAGCATGTCTTTACATTAATCCAACATCTCAATCGTCAATCTCGCGAGCCGAATTAACGAGAGATTTGGAGTCAATATGTAATAAAATAAAAGTAAAGGAATTATGCATAGTTAGAAATAATATAAATAAAGATTTTATAGCGGGCTTAATACAAGAAATAAATAAATATAACAAGTGGTCCGGACCACGAATATGTGTGCTCAGTAATACTCAAAGAATAGATAATTTACAAGACAGACGGGTCATAATTAATGACTTTCACCTACTTCCCACAAGTGGCCACGCGGGGATTAGGAGAATGTTAAATAATATTAAGAAGTACTATTTCTGGCCTAGTATGGAAAAAGATATATGTGATTTCGTTTCAAAATGCTCTCAATGCCAAAAGCAAAAATATAGTGTTCCAACTAAACAACCAATGGAAATAACGACTACGGCCAATTATGCATTCGAAAAGGTTTTCTTGGACACCGTCGGTCCACTCCAGAAAGACATCAACGGTTATTGTTATGCACTAACGCTGCAGTGCGAGTTGACTAAATTTGTGGAAGCATATCCATTACCGTCTAAGGACACGGCTACTGTAGCGCGCTCCTTCGTAGAAAACTTTGTACTACGCTATGGCATTCCACTCGAAATCGCAACCGATCGAGGCACCGAGTTCATCTCCAGCACCATGAACGAGGTATGTAAATTATTACATGTAGATCACATACCCTCTACAGCTTATCACCATGAGTCAATTGGTGCTCTAGAGAATTCGCATAAAACAATGGGAGCATATTTAAGGATACAGTGCAAAAATAAAGCGGATTCTTGGAGCACTTGGTTGCCTTATTGGTGTTTTACATATAATACCACGGTTCACACGGAGACGAGGTACACGCCTCACGAGTTAGTGTTCGGTAAGTTATGCACGCTACCTAGTAATTTAAGGAGTAGTGTCGTCAATCCCTTATATAATCACGGTAATTATCCCTTAGAGTTAAGGTATAGGTTAGAATTAGCTCAGGCAGATGCCCGTAAAAAATTAATTTATAGCAAAATTAAAAGGAAAGCGAAATATGACGCTAGCGCTAGACCGGTCAATTATACAAGCAACAGTAGTTATTTATGGTTAAGGAATGAATCAGGAGATAAAATGCAAAGCATTTATTTAGGACCATATTTAGTATTAGAGGATTTAGGATGTAACGTTAAAATACTTAGAAACGGGAAAGAAGACGTAGTACATAAAAACCGTACTAAACGATGTATTATGCCATAACATATATGTTATATTTTTAGTACACTTTATACTTACTCTATAATATTGTGTTAAGATATTTTTATTATGTAAATGTTTCACTACAACTCACTTTTTTTTCTTGTGTTTTATAGGTACCTATGTAACTAAAAAATAAAATATTTCTTATGTTTATTTTTTTTAAATTACCGTGGGTGGTGTGATGTATGATAGATATAGTCTAGTTATACATAGCTCATAGATACTTAAATAGTAACAACCATTGTAATCTTAGTAGTAATAAATCATATTTACACTAGATTGGTCGTCTATTACTCTACGCCGATCCTCTCACCCTACATAAGTATAAATAAATAAAAATGTCTAAACTGGTCAATATGATCGTTGTAAAATATTTCAATGGAGTTTATTGTTAAGGAATAATTAATTTAACAAAATTTAGAATATTCAATATAATAATCAATGAAAACAGTAGATTAAGTAGTTATTTTAGTAAATTTATTTTTCCTACTCCTGTACTTTTATCTGTTTTTTACATGGTCGCGAACAAATATATAAGAACATAGATAAAATGACTGCAGAAAGGCTATACTTAATCTATTCGCCATAACAGCACTTGTGTCGTAATGTCGTTATTACGATACACCTAGCTGCCACATAATATTAAATGTAGGGTACACTCAACACTAAAGCCCAGTTTAGACCTGCTGAGTTGAGTAGAGTAGGGTACAGTCGGGTACAGTAGGGTAAAATAGGGTACAGTCGGGTACAGTCGGGTACAGTAGGGTTAAATAGGGTACAGTAGAGTACAGTCGGGTACAGTAGGGTAAAATAGGGTACAGTAGGGTACAGTCGGGTACAGTAGGGTACAGTCGTGTACAGTAGGGTAAAATAGGGTACAGTAGAGTACAGTCGGGTACAGTCGGGTACAGTAGAGTACAGTCGGGTACAGTAGGGTAAAATAGGGTACAGTAGGGTACAGTCGGGTACAGTAGGGTAAAATAGGGTACAGTTGGGTACAGTAGGGTAAAATAGGGTACAGTAGGGTACAGTCGGGTACAGTAGGGTAAAATAGGGTAAAGTAGAGTACAGTCGGGTACAGTAAGGTAAAATAGGGTACAGTGGAGTACAGTCGGGTACAGTAGGGTAAAATAGGGTACAGTAGGGTACAGTCGGGTACTGTAGGGTAAAATAGGGTACAGTAGGGTACAGTCGGGTACAGTAGGATAAAATAGGGTATAGTAGAGTACAGTCGGGTACAGTAGGGTAAAATAGGGTACAGTTGGGTACAGTCGTGTACAGTCGGGTACAGTAGGGCAAAATAGGGTACAGTCAGGTACAGTAGGGTACAGTCGGGTACAGTAGGGTAAAATAGGGTACAGTAGAGTACAGTAGGGTACAGTAGGGTAAAATAGGGTACAGTTGGGTACAGTAGGGTAAAATAGGGTACAGTCGGGTACTTTACCCTACTGTACCCGACTGTACCCAACTGTACCCTTTTTTACCCTACCCGACTGTACCCTACTGTACCCTATTTTACCCTACTATACCCGACTGTACCCTACTGGACCCTATTTTACCCTACTGTACCCGAATGTACCCTATTGTACCCTACAGTACCCTACTGTACCCTACTTTACCCTACTGTATCGGGTACAGTACCCTACTGGACCCTATTTTACCCTACTGGACCCTATTTTACCCTACTGTACCCCACTGTACCCTATTTTACCCTACTGTACCCGACTGTACCCTACTGTACCCTATTTTACCCTACTGTACCCGACTGTACCCTACTGTACCCTATTTTACCCTACTGTACCCGACTGTACCCTATTTTACCCTACTGTACCCTACTGTACCCTATTTTACCCTACTGTACCCGACTGTACCCTACTGTACCCGACTGTAACCTACTGTACCCTATTTTACCCTACTGTACCCGACTGTACCCTACTGTGTCCGACTGTACCCTACTGTAAGTACCCTATTTTACTCTACTGTACCCGACTGTACCCTACTGTACCCTATTTTACCCTGCTGTACCCGACTGGACCCTATTTTACCCTGCTGTACCCGACTGGACCCTATTTTACAATACTGTACCCGACTGTACCCTACTGTACCCTATTTTACCCTACTGTACCCGACTGTACCCTACTGTACCCTATTTTACCTTACTGTACCCGACTGTACCCTACTGTACCCGACTGTACCAGTAGAGAAGAGTCGTAGGAAAAATATTGTATGTAACGGTGTATAATTTGGTCTTAACGGCTCGTGCCGTCTTCCATTGCGATACTCGCATTCGCTCGTATCGCAACTCACGTCACTCGCCTTTTAAGACCTCTCTTATACAACCGTTGCATAAAATACTATTATAAACTATGTAAGTAACCAATTTGAATCAAGGAGTTAAGCTGTATAGGGATAGGCTGTGTGGACAATAACATTGTCGTTTACCGTGTTTTATTTTCTAACTTTTCTGGTTTAAGTCACTAAATAAGAAATTAATAATTTAATTTGATAATATTTAACTGGCATTATAAGATTTGTAAAAAAAATTATAAAAAAAAATCAATACTGAATTATTCCATGTATATGCCGTAATGCTTGGCTGAATGCGTATGTGTTCCATTGACAGCCAGTGCCTTTATTTTTTGAAATTCATTTCTACCCTTGGGAAGAAAATAATAGTTATCCTCCCGTATGTCAGATATGATTTGCCTCACTTTCCGAGTATGAGAGATGAAAAATAATTTTATTATGACCAGTTTGATCATATTGACCAGTTTAGACATTTTTATTTATTTATACTTATATTTTCATACTTTCCTTGTAGTCGAAATGAAAAGCAGAGTGTTTATCTCGGAAAAAACACCAATATCACCCTCGAAATATTGGCACCCTCGCTGTGCTCGGGTGCCAAGTAACCTCGTGTGATATCGATTATTTTCTTCTTTCGTTGAACAATCTACTATTTTGTTCGTACATTACCTGCCGAAGAGCACTTTTCATTTTGCGACGTAATATTCGTTATTTCATGATAGTCTTCTAACCATAATTTTTTTAACGCTAAAAACACTTAAATTTCCTTAAAAACATATAAATCGAACAGTCGAACACACACATTTAAACTAATTAAATCTTTATACTTATGCCACTTTAAGTATACAAGTTATTTGTTCAGACGGAGTCTTGCAAATGCGGCAAAGTCAAGCTACTATTTATATTTTATTCCGTCAATAATGTAAATGATAAAATGAGAGCCAAGTTAAGAGTATGCTTGGATGTCGATTTCGACTACAAAAGAATTGAGATCTAAATTAGTGCCAAATGATGTAAATAATTTTAGAAATTCACTAAAGTGTAAGAACTTACAACATTGTAATAGCGCATTGTGTTTGAAAGACGGTAAATCAGGAATTATCAACGAGGCTCTGTTAGAAGCATGAAGTCGAAGAGTAAAGGCTTTCTGAGGCGAGCTTCGTAATTCCCATAACCTCCTCTTTTACTATGCCATAACGCTCGCATTCATACATTGGTTTTCATCACATTTGAGAGGAAACAAATAGGAATAAAACAAAGAAAGGCGAAACCAGACTGTATGGACTCTGATTCCATGCCTTTCCTAATCCCAAAGTAGAAAAAAAAATACGGGTGCGCGGCGGCACAAGTTGCAAATATACAGGACGTATTTGAAATAAAAGAAATAAATAATTACAGAATCTTTAAATCGGTTACTAGAAATCATAACTTACTGTCCTTGCTACTGTCTATATTTGGTAGGTCTGAGAAAATAGGTCGTAGGCTATTTTTTATACCCCTAATTCTTCTCAGACGGAGTCGCGAGCAACAGCTAGTAAGTACTTTAATATTTTAATAACCGTTAAACCTTAAGCCTGTATTTCTTGTTTATCTATGACCTTCAAGCTTTCAAAAAAGATCGTACTTCTACCTAAAAGGCCGGCAACGCACTTGTGACTCTTCTGGTATCGCAGGGGGGTTACTACGAAATTCGAAGTTCGAAGTTCGGATCGTGCGGTCCCTCTCACTCTCGTAATAAATACCATTAGCGTGAGCGGAACGGCATGAAACGAAGTTCGAATTTCGTGCTTCGTAGTATAGGGCCTGGTGTCCATGGGCGACGGCAATCGTTTACCATCAGGCTGTAGTATGGCAATTGGCCACTTTCAGTGTTTAGCAGTAACACAATAGTTTACTGCAACATAAACGCATATTGCTTTATAGGTTATAGGTTTTGAAAATACACAGGCTCTTCGTATACCACCATCAACTAGAGTTTTACTCTCTTTCAACACGCAACTCTCGCCTAACTCATTTCCAACCTACACCAAATAAGTACAAGATTACATGGCGACCCTGCCTTAAGAACCGAAAAAGGAATTAAGTAGACCCTGCCAGTGCCGCTGCCTCGTGCGGCACTGCTTAAAGAACAAACGTTGGAAGAAAACCGCAGAAGATTAAGCAAAATTAAAAAGAACGAAGAGCGTTGTCCAGGGTTTACCCGGCTCGCACAGCAGGAGGTGTCCAGGGTTATCCCGGCCCATGTTCGAGGGAGTCCAGGGAAAGCCCGGCCCATCATCGTTGCCGATGCTGTCGCGTGTCGCGCCGTGTCGCCGACCCGCTGCGCCGCGACGCCTGGCGCTTGACCCCGATACCGGCTGTCACGCCAGCAGCTGCCAGCGGCCAAGATGATGCGTGCCACCAGTACCTCTACCATGAGTTTACACTAGTTTACAGTGACCGTACTCGCTAGCGACGGCGTAAATGATTTGTATGGAAAATTGTACTTCCGTAAGTGACCGCTAGAGGCGCTGTACAATTCTCCATACAAATAATTTACGCCGTCGCTAGCGAGTACGGTCACGTAAACTAGTGTAAACTCATGGTAGAGGTACAGCACGAGCGACGCTACCGCCGTTCACGGCGAGAGGTTTTTTTTAATTTCATATTTTAGGCAAATTCGGTCTTACAATACAATACAATACAATGACTCTTTATTGTACACCAGGAATAGTAAGCGATACAGAAAACAGGTACACAGAGAGAAAGTTACAAGGTAAGCAATAGGTCTTATTTGTTTAGTTATATTTTTTGAGGCAGATTTAGTAAAAGAACGTTGGTTTAATTTTTAATTTACTTTTTTTTATGGTATAGGGGGCAAACGAGCAGCCGGATCGCCTGATGGTAAACGATTACCGTCGCCCATGGACACCTGCGACACCAGAAGACTCACAAGTGCGTTGCCGGCCTTTTAGGTAGGATATATTATGTATATCATTTAGATATATATCATTTTTAAGATACATTAAAAAGAATAAATTATAGCAACTTGCCGTATTTGCACATTTAATTATTACATAGTATTAAACTAGTATCAAGACAGATCACCTTGAAACCTAGTGGAAGATAAAATTTATATGTAGGTTTAGTTTCTAATATACTACTTACATATTAAATATCAATTTTAGCATGTAAATTTTATAACATTTTATTTCATATCAGGTTTAAAATTTCGCCTTTTGTAGATGGTGTTGTCGCTAAATTTAATCATCATTCCAGTAATAACTCAAATTTTATCTTATATTAGTTAAATTTCTAACATTATTCTAGTTTCACGTTGTCTAATTAGGTCGAAACATTCAGTTTCGCAATATCGCCGTGCAAAGGTAAATGCACATTACAGTCATCAGCAAAATTTAAGTAGGCTGAGCGCGGGTGCGTCTATTATTCGACATTATAGTTTAAAATGAATGAAATTTGATTATTATTATTATTATTTTTTTATGTTAGAGAGGCCAGACAAACGAACTAGTGGGTCACCTGATGTTAAGTGATCACCACTGTCCATAGACACCCGCAGCGCTTTACGCGATGCCAGTGCGTTGTCGGCCCTAAAAGGGAGAGGAAAAGGAAAGGGAATAGAGGAGGGGGAGAGGTATTGGGCCCCCGGCGCTCTCACTGACCGTACGAAACGCAGCAGGAGTACTGCTGCTTCACGCCGGTGTTCTGTGAGAGGGTGGTACTGCCCCGGACGAGCCGGCCCGTTCGTGATGCAGCAGCTAGCTACAACATGGCTCTACCACTACTAACTTACTTACTCTTACATTAAATTATTTAATTTCTTTTAAACTCATTAAACTTTATATCAAGGGTCTTCAACCGGCGGCCCGCGGTTGCGTCCATGGCGGCCCGACATTGTATTGACAAAATTAAATTCACATGTCTACAAATTATACCTATTTACAGATTAAAAAGAACTTTTAGTTTAGAATGGAATGTTTTTATTATGTTGCGGCCCACCGAACCAATATCTGAGTATACTAGGCCCTTGACTTCAAAAAGGTTGAAGAACCTTGCTTTATATATTTATTTATACATATACTAGGAAACAATTAACACAAGAGAACATGTCTTAAAAAAATATTTTCTTTCTTTTTACCAAACATGTATAAACTAATTATATTAAGTGAACTTACATTAAGTAACTTAATTTAAAAAAAAAAAACCTTTTCTCTCTAAACAATTATTTTTAGCAAGTAACATGCGTTAATTTTTTTTTCCTGCTACCCTTTGGGGAAATGGACTTTCGGTGGAGGTGTAGTATGGCAATTAGCCACGTTTAGTGTTTAGCAGTAACACAATAGTTTACTGCAACACAAACGCATATTGCTTGAATCAGTGACAATCCACCAATCTTCAATCAATCAAGGCAATCTTCGTATACCACCATAAACTAGAGTTTTACTCTCTTTCAACACGCAAATCTCGCCTAACTCATTTCCAACCTACAGCCAATAAGTACAATATTACAAGGCGATCCGTGTGCTCGTTTGCCCCCAATACCATAAAAAAATCTAAAAGGTTTTAATAAATAAACAGCTTTTGAGTTGTATGTATGTAAAACTCTTTATTGTAAAAAAAAAATATTTAATTAATCGAGTCATTGCTGCGTCGTCAGTTCCCGTTTCTTTGCTTAAACTTGGCCTGACACACTACCGCGCGCGCGTGCTTCGAGATAGTTATTTAGTATGCGTCAAGGTAGAGTTCCCGTACTCATGTACTAGGGTATAACAAAATATATTCGGAAAAAATAAATAAATATAATGTTTCAGCCAGCTGTTGTTGATAGATCATCATTGTCATCATATCAGCCAAATGACGTCCACTGCTGAACACAGGCCTCTCCCAAGGCTCGCCAAACAGACCGGTCCTGCGGCATCCGCATCCAACGAGTTGCTGCAACCTTAATGTTCAACTCGACATTAATTTTGTCCAAAGTTAAATTCTCCACCAATATCTTTTTGTATTTTTTTTATGATTAGTCCTTAGTTCAAGTCGTCTGATTTTAAGATCTTTTTGTAGGTATTCTTTTTATTTTTTACTTTGTTCAAATCCTCGGATTTTAACATCTTTTTGCATTTTTATTTTGTATTCTTTCCCGTCTTGGTTTGCGTTCAATTCCATAACGGAAACATCTTTTAGTATTTTTCGTGTTTTATACTTTTACTGTTTTTTTTTATTTGGCGTAACCACGGCATCAATTAATTACGTAATTGTTAAATTTAGATTAAACTTAGAAATACCTTAGAAGTTTTTAGTTATTTAAACTGCCGACAGGTGGCGCTGTTCCGCCGGGTGATTTTCCTACATCGCGCTGTTGAGATTTTGTTTCAAACTACAACCTCTCGGCCGATTGGATCTGTTAATTAATCACAGCAAATACCATCATATGTATTCCTATATCAGGAAGAAGTTGTGCATTATAATAATAACATAATCGTAGCTAGTGTTTTCTTTTTTGGGACCTCATTTGTTCACTTAACCAGGGCCCAATTGCATAACAAATTACAAGCCAATAGTCTTAGAGTGAGTGGGGCTGAGATGAAAAACAGTGTAAGATGAAAAACCACTCGTAGCGCCCGGTACTAAGAGTGGTTTTTCATCTTACACTGCCTTTCATCTTATTTTCATCTTACCCCCCCCCCCCCCCCCCCGCCACTCACCTAGCTATTTTGTATTGAAATTCACTAATATTATTTGCTTGTATTTTGTTATGCAATTGGGTCCATGTCGCTGTTCCATCTTGTTTGAGGTGGCTTAGGCTCAAAAAACTCACTTTCCCGAAATGTACACTTTTTCTAAAGGTACATTTGTTTAGAAGGATCACTTTCTCGGAAGGCGCACTGTCTCAAAAAGTGCACTTCCCAATTGGTACACTTTCTCAGATAGAGCACATTCTCAGAAGGTGCACTTTCCCAAAAAGTGTACTTTCTCAAAAAGAGCACTTTCTTAGATGGTCCATACTATACACCGTGAAATTTTAGTGGTTGTTTTCCCGAAACGAGGTGATTTAGTTTCGATTGTACAATCGATTTATGATTACTATTTTGACTAGAGTCAAAAATCCAATTGTGAAAAACGAAAGTCGAAAATGACCGCAAACCAATAGTAACGCTTCGTTGGTACAAGTAGCGTACGATCGTACGATAGGTTAGGTACCAACGAAGCGTTACTATTGGTTTGCGGTCATTTTCGACTTTCGTTTTTCACAATTGGATTTTTGACTCTAGTCAAAATAGTAATTATAAATCGATTGTACAATCGATACTAAATCACCTCGTTTCGGGAAAACAACCACTAAAATTTCACGGTGTATACTTATATATAGACTAGGTATTCGATAAACGGTAAAAATGAACGAGCACGAAGGATTTATCTAGGTACATAGGTAAAAATGTTAACATCGCCATCATACCTTATTTATTTATTTATTTATTTATTTAACCACACTTACAACTATCTTTACAGGATCTTAGCCTAAAACAATAGTGTAACTGAAACTATAGGTACAATTTAAGTAAAAATAAATTATATCACTTAAAATTAACAATAATAATTAATCATTGCTAGCGTAGCATATAGAAAACATTGCAGACCTAGTGAATTCACTCAGAGAACACGAAAACAAATCTACATTCTCCGCTAGTATGTTAAGTGTGCGCAGCGCGCGCGTTAGCGGCGCCTTGGCGAGTAGGTTTGTGCTTTTACCTTATTTATTACTGTGGCGGAAGGCCACATGGCTCAAGAAGTGTGCCTAGGGACGTGCCATTAACTCAATAGGTTTATGGCACAATCTTAAGAGATTGAGTTGATAGCGGCGTGATGATTAAAGGGTACAACTATCTTCACGTCCGCTATAACATTAGTAACTAGGAATCTAGTATATAAGATAAAAATTGTAACAATAAAATCAGTCTTGGATTACAATTACATTGTTTCCTTGCTCACCCACAATGAGTCGGTAAAGTGGTGACCCCGACTGAGAATGAGAACACGCGATCCGAAATTCGTGGAGCAGACTGGGTCAGCGAGCTGCCTTCGGTACTGCTTGGTTTAAGAAGTTGCATGCGAGACGACACGGGGTTCAGTGCGGCTGAGGTCGTATATGGAGCGCCAATTAAGCTCCCAGGACAATTTTTCGAGCCGCAAGCAAAAGCAGAGACGTATGGGGAGTAAATGGCTAACCTCAAGGAATGTATAGCACGGGTTACGGCGACACCGAAGCGACAACGAGAAAGGAAGTCGATATTCGTCCACCCACATTTGGAGCGGTGTTCACACGTGTTTGTTAGATGTGACACCTTACGGCCTTCATTAACTCCGCCCTATGAAGGGCCATTTCCAGTAGTGGACAGAACAAGTAAAGTTTTTAAGATCCAACGAGGAGATAAAGAAATAGTTGTGTCAATAGATCGTGTTAAACCAGCGTTCCTACTCGATAACCCTGATAGTAGTGATGATAGTGATAAAACGGGCCAACACACGTATGTCACGAAGTCTGGGCGTATGGTTCGTTTCAAGAACTAGACAGTATATACGTCACTACAGAATGGTTTAGTACTCAGATCATCAGTGAATCACGGTCAGCAAGCATGGGTATTCAAAGTTCTAAGGACCAGATAACCTACAACAATAATCCAGCACTCGAGCAGCATGAGGCTGAACAAATTAAGGAGCTAATTTTAGAAGAGATCCGGTCATTGAAGAGTTACGTCTTGATGCAGCTAGCAGTAATGGTTATAGTGGTGTTACTATTTACAGCGCTGAAGCTGCTTGATAGAAGGGTTAAAGCGGTTGTGGATAGTCACAACAACCAGTCACCGGTTTAATATAGTCCGTAAGCTATTTTTTGATTGTTACAAGCTATTTTTTATTTTTTATTGTTGTTGTTTTTTTTGTATTATTGTTTTTTTAAAAGGGGGGACCTATGTGGCGGAAGGCCACATGGCTCAAGAAGTGTGCCTAGGGACGTGCCATTAACTCAATAGGTTTATGGCACAATCTTAAGAGATTGAGTTTATAGCGGCGTGATGATTAAAGGGTACAACTATCTTCACGTCCGCTATAACATTAGTAACTAGGCATCTAGTACATAAGATAAAAATTGTAACAATAAAATCAGTCTTGGGTTACAATTACATTGTTTCCTTGCTCACCCACAATGAGTCGGTAAAATTACCTTAGGATCTTCATCGAAGGAAAACTTTGTGGTGAAGATGACATTTTGGACTAGTGTACATTTTGGGAATGTGTGGGTTTTTGAGAAAATGTACATTATGGGAAAGTGTGCGTTTTGAAAAAATGTACTTTTTGGGAAAATGCACTTACGGGGAAAGTGCCCTTAATGGGCAAGTGTACATTTTGGGAGTGTACATTTTGCGGAAAGCGCACTTTTAGAGAAAGTGCACGTTATGGGAAAGCGAGTTTTTTGAGCCTAACCCTTTGAGGTCTACCTACACTGCGTCCCTGGAACTTTTGGTCCCACCGGCCATCAGTTCTACGAGCGATGTGCCCGCCCACTGCCACTTGCGCCTGGTAATGCTTCGAGCTATCTCAGTGACTTTAGTACTCGCGCTAGATTAGGTAAATTTAAATAAATACATTTTTAGGGTTCTGTAGACAAAATATCAAAAACGGAACCCTTATTATAGTTTCGCCATGTCTGTCTGTCCGTCCATCCTTCCGCGGCTTAGCTTAGAGACTAAGTATATTAGTGCTAGAATTAAGATAAAAATTACCTTGAAAATCTCGCAAAATTACATCGGGCTTGACTTTTGTGACAGAATAATAAAATAAAATAAAAAAAACATTTTGTTCAAATACCTACTTACGTACAATTTTTGCGTCACATATAATGACAGGTAAGGTGACATAGCTACACCATGTCACTTCCTCCTTCCCTCGCCCAGTTTTCGAGTGTGAATAAAATAAACACATATAAATATCAAAATTACTTTATTTGTACATTAAAAACGCGTTAATTTTTTTTTTGTAAATGTTGTTACAGCAAATACCTACCTTTATATATATATATACACGCGTTTCGCCTCTGTCTGAGGCACAGAAATAATAATAAAGAGGATAGAAATGCCTTAGTTCCTATTTTCTTCCGGAACTCGTGTCGCTGCTTCATCCCCTCTACTTACTGTGTTAATGCACACATGCAAAAGACCAGAACCGTACTACGCAATCACGCACACAATTACTAATATTTTTGCTTACAAACAATTATGAACCTTACACCTTAGAGATAGCGTTGAATAACACTCAACGTAAGTCATACCCACATTTACACAACGGCGCCATTTATTGGCCGCGTCGGCATTATGTCTGTACTAGTCGTAACCTGTTTTTTTGTCCGTACCACGAACTTTTGTGCAAGACGGAAGGGTTATCAAAAATTACTTTACATTGCTGCGTATAATTCAAAACGATCTGCGTTTTTATGGGCATGAGTAGCAATGGTATATGAAGTTTCGTGTTAATAACGTGTAAACCAATATTTCATAATGAAATATTTTCTCAAGTTGTATTTTGATATAAACCGCATTATTACATTAAATTAATACATACCAATGAAATGTAATCCCCTTATTAGTGTAATTGCACAGTGTGGACGAGTTTCCATAATTGCTAATGCTGCAAAACACCATTTTAAAGCACTTGTTGTCATACCCACGTTTCAAATAGCACTGAGCCACAAGTCGCGCGCTTGTGACCTACGAGTCACAAGTGCGGCGCCAAGGTCACGCGTCTAAGGCACTTCTATCCTCTTTATTATTATTTCTGTGGTGTGAGGCATCATCAGGAGATCTTATTATTTATTGATGAGCAAACATTCTTAATAATAAGTATGCATACAATAATTAAAATTAAACTATTTTAAGTAGTTCCAGTTTAATTGAGGCTCGAGTTTTGAAATCACATCACTCCAGAATATCTTTCAAATGTGGTAATCATCAATTAATCTTCTTTCGTGCACCTTTACTCTTGATTTAGTTTTACCCCTTTCTTTTTACCATTATGTTGGTTCCAAGAAGCACTTATACTTATACATTGCATAATTTACTAAATTTTGTTTAAGTTAAATCGCACTCGCAGACGACCATGATAACGCTCTGGTTTGGAGTCTCTGGTATGGATCCATATCACTTTTGTCATCATCATCATCATCACCATCATTTCAGCCATAGGACGACCACTGCTGGACATAGGCCTATCATTGACGCCCAATCATTACGGATGGAAGCGACTTGCATCCACCCTGAACCTGCGGCCTTCACCAAATCGTCCGTCCATCTCGTTGGTGATCACTTTTGTATAAACTGTTAATTAAATAAAGATTTTTGTGTCATCGACAATTTTACCGATTACCAAAAGCGATGGAGCTAGCAAGAAAACTAGCACACACACACACACACACACACACACACACACACACACATACACTGCTCATGGAACCGAAGGCCTTTGGGGCAGTAAGATTCTAGAGTGGTAGTCACGAACCAGAAGGAAACTTTTGGTAACAGAAAACATCTAAAGTTTACCTCTAAACTTACCTTATCCGTTATAAACATAGCAAATCATCTTGTATTAATATCTTTTACATTGCCATGTAAAATTAGTTAGGAGTTTAAATTAAACTATGGCGTAAACTCACTGAGGAACGATTCTCCGCTTAAATCTTCATCATCATCATCAGCCTATGTTCGTCCACTGCTGGACATAGGCCTCTCCCACGGCACGCTACTGAGCACGATCCTCGGCCACTCTCATCCAGCTCTTGCCAGCCACCTTGCGAAGATCATCGCTCCACGCTTACATCTTGCTTTACTTTTATTAATTCACAACATCTTTGTCCATAAGTCTCACTTCTGACTCAACATCACTATCATTTTTACCTTTAAAGCTGTTTTCAATATCTTGCAACGTTCGATCTTTAGTTTCAGGTAATAAGGCATAAATTATGGCCAGGCAAACAGTTAATAAGGCTGAATATACCAAGAATGCTCCTTGAACTCCTATTGAAGAGTACAAATGTGGAGCCGTCTTCATGGAAATAACAAAAGATGGAGTTAAAAATGAAGTAGATAGCGTTGATCCTAAACTTCTGTAAGCTAAAGGAAATATTTCCCCACATATCACCCACGTTAATGGCACTAAACCTAAACAGAACGATAATGTATACAAAACCATCAAAGTCATAGGAACCACATCTAAAAACCAAGAATTTGTTACTATTGAGGATTGTCTTAAATAAACGAATACTGAAATTAACGTTAAAGATAACACAGTCAAAATGCCACTGGTGAAAAGAATTGTTCTTCGCTTAAAGATTTTTAAAAGGAATATAGCGATGAAAGCGCACACAGTTCTTAGTAAATCAATTACTGTGAATTGCCAGACCACTTCAGAGGCATCTTTTTTATTCAACACCGCTTTAAGAATATTATTACCGTACGCTGGTACCATATGGGCGCCACCGAATTCGAATACTATCAACATACTTATAGCTATAATCGAAGGCTTGAAAAACTCCTTCTTCTTGAATATCTTCATGACTTCCTTGATCGAGTCCACGAATTTCTTCAAGAACCTCTTCTTTTCTTGTTTCTCCCTCTCTGACGCGATCTTCTCTTTCTTCTGCGCTTCTATCATGGCGTCTAACTCTGCTTGTTGTTCATCTCCATTACCTCTTAACCATTTGAAGGCTTTTTTCGCTTCATCGTATTTGCCTTTAGAAACCAACCAACTCGGCGATTCTGGTGACAAACTGATAATTCCCAAAGCTATGATTGGAAACATGGCGCATACCATAGCAGTTACTTTCCAAGTTAAATGTGATCCCCAGATGTGAGATAAGAATATGCCTAGACCTAGTGAAATGGCGAAAGTGCCTAAGAAGGCTCCCCTGTATTTAGGGTTGGTGTACTCGGCTACTAATATGGCTGCTAAAGGCGTTCTCAGTCCTAAGGCAAGACCGTGAAGAAGTCTGGCGACCAGGAACATAGAAACAGAGTTGGCTAGGACGAATACTATCCAGCCAAGAAGAGCAGGCAGGATGGATATTAAGTTGGCCTTTTGGCGACCGAATCGCGACATCAGAACCGGCGAGATGAAGTTTCCAACTATGCCCATTGCTCCAACTGCTGATCCTGTCAAGGAAAAATAAGGGTTGTTAATATTGAACAAAAAATCGACCAATTGAGAGTCAAACTAGCCCATCGAGTGTTCCATACGTAAATCTATAGATATGTCAAAATATACGTTAGAAACTGCCGTGTCTATAAAAATCAGTAAGAGTCGGTTTAAGTATGATCGTGTTCTCTCACTTCCGAGGAGGATCGTAGGCATTATAATTTATAATAGTCAGTATAAGTATAAACTGTCAATTGAAATTGCAAACAATGTAAACAAACCTTGTATTTAAAATGTCTTTAATTTCCATTTTCCCTCATCAAATACTGCTAAATCTATGTGTTATTTAATCAATACTTAGCACAACACTATCCTAAACCATTAAAACAATAAACAAGTGCTAGAATATGGATATTTCATGAAATGGTTTATTTACATTGTTCGCAATTTTAGGTACCTGAGTATCTTGTTGGTCGTACATTGACGTTGATATCGACTTACTTCTAAACTGAACTTGACCCCATAATTTAGGTAATGACTTTGATTGAACGGATCAAATTATCATTGTCTGCCGAGCGCAGAGTCATCTCCACGAACCAGGTTTGTTTAGTTAGACTCTAAACGAGAGAATCACAAGTAAGTATACTCTGATTCTTATACATATTCAATTTCTTTTTACACTTATTTTCACTTATATTACACAAAGGATCAACTATTTCTATGCGTAACGGCAAAACATAGAGTCCCTTTATTTCAACCTTTTTGTAACCTAAGTAGTTCAAATAAAACGTTCATTCATTCATTCCTGACATGCCTGATGGCAGAACAATATATACAGATCAATAATAATAATGTAATTCTATGATGTAACCATCCTATTTGTGCCGTATGATTCTTTCATTCTGCAAGTAAACATATTATGAAAGTACATAGCATAAGAAACAAAAGCCGTTTCTTCCGTGATCATAAAATTAGCAACTCCAAGTCAGCACACTTAAGATTTGTTTAAATGGGCCGAAAATAAGCTAGGCGTCCCTCACGCCGATGAAGAATTGACCAACAAATATTGGCTTTTGCCATGTCTACCATTTGTTAGCTGTGGCATGGCTGTGGCACAGTTCAATCATTTTTTCATTCATTCATTCAGTAAAACTTGTTTTTAGCAGAAGGTTGAATTACTATCAATGAGCTTGAATCACACCCCGATTCTTGATTTGTGTAGGGACCCCTTTTTAGGGTCCTGCCCCTGACAAAGTCACTTGACTATTTAGCTGCTAAATACGTGTATTTTTCCTTGGTATAAGACCTTCAACATCCAACACTAGAACATCATTTTCATAGACATTTCTCTACGAATAAATAATCACAATTTCAACATGGAACAAAGCTGTTTCGACTAAGCAATTAGATTCAAGTCTTAACTCGTACACAATCTGTAAGTAGAAAAGTTTAAAAACGCTTCGTGAAGATATATATAAAAGGCACGCTATCATCATTGTTGTAGGAAAAAAACATGAGATTCTTGTTAAGTATCATTAATTAGCACGCTAGGCAACTTAGTATGATGATAATGTAGGTATTACTATAAGCAAAATTACCAAGATAAATGTTTGACTTATGGCCTCTCAAGCAGAGGGTCGTGGGTTCGTGAACGAGCTCACACCTCTGAGTTTTTAGAAATTTACAATACAATACAATACAAATATTCTTTATTGATCACCAAAAAAATACAGAAAAAATATTCATCTTATCGCTCAAAAGCGAAATTTACGTGCGAAATTACATTTGAAATTTGACACTCACTGTGAAGAAATTCAATGGGCTGTGTGGGAACTACAGTGCAAGCCCTCGCATCCTGAAAGGACGCTGGTGCCCTGCAGTGGGACGTATATAGGCTAGGATGGTGATGATGAGTTTGGTGACCCCAGGGGTTTTAATGGCGCTCGTGCCTAAAATACCACGTTCCCAAAATACCAGATTTTTCAAAATACTACATTAGGTACCGTAAACTGGGGTTACTTTGAAATGCGGGGCTACTTTAGAAAACAGTTTTTTACGCCGTCTCCTTATTTGTTTAGACCATCTGTGGCAGTGAAATAACTACCTTGATAAATCACTTAACTTTTTAGGTCATTTGCTCAATCGAGCTATGAATATTTGCGTTTCTATAACCATTTTAAATCTTCAAAGTAGCCCCGAAATTTCCTAAAGTAACCCCAGTTTATCGGTACCTATTTATTTATTACATTCCCATAATTATACAACAAATGTTCAAAATAAAACATTCCAACAAAAAATCAGTTCCTTAAGTAATTTTCGATTTTTTGATGTGGTGCAACGTGAATCTGATCTGATTTAGTATTTTGAAAATCTCGTATTTTTAACCCCCAACACAAAAAGAGGGGCGTTATAAGTTTGAACTTTTAATTTATAGTTATGGGATCGTGGTATTTTAGGCACGAGCATTTACTGGCCTCCATGATTTCGCTGACTGACCTATCCACGACATGTCGTGCTCTGTGAGGTGCAACGGCGCACGCGCATCGCTAAGTTGCGCGAACAGCACGGCGGGGTACCCGTGCGCGCAACCGTGTCCCGCGATGTTGAGCGCCGCGCCGCTCACCACAAACGCCTGGAAGGGTACACGAATGGATATTATAATGACAGATTATTTTACTTATGACTGGTAAACTCGATGAATCGTTACGCTACGATTTGAGATAAAGTCAAAAAGTAATGAATTGATGATTATGTGATTAGAAAAAAAAAACCATTATGAAATTCGTGGAATAGTGTTCGGCGACATGAAAATCGATGTAACAAATTTCGATAAAAATGAATTGCCATCGCCTTTAAACGAGGGAATGCTGCCAGCCTATTTATTGGGAAACTTCCCAGGGGGGCTTTTTTAGATCGAATTTAGTTTTAGGTTTTTATTTTTTATTTAAGTTTAAGTTTCAGTAAAGATTTTATTATATTACATTACCTGTTTTATAAACTGCTTCATTTCAACGCGTGACTGTTTGCATGGACCTGCAATAAAAATAATTGAGTTATTAGTAAAAAAAAGGAAAAAATAGTTATATGTCATAGAACTTGGTGAATTTGCTTTCAGACTGTTCGTTATCCGACCCTCCCCTTTCCTCACTGATGTCCGCTTGCGCTGCACTGCAGGCTACGTTTAAATGCCATAACAAACCGGGAGCGTGGGGCGCCGACGGAGCGTGCCCAGCGCGCTCTATAACACTGAATCAAGTACACGGTGACACACACCGGCAGCGCGGCATGGCGTATTTGATTCAGTGTTATTGACCGCGCTATGGGCACGCTCCGAAAGCGCCCCGCGCTCCCGGTTTGTTGTGGCCATTAATACATTTTGGGGGCCGCTAGTCGCACACAGCAACACCCAAACTAATTACCGGGTAGCGAGTAGCAATAACTAGACTAAAATAAGTAGAATAGTTTTCGACCAAGAAATTCCTTTATAATCTAAGGCACATTCAAAACCGAATTCCCATAATACCAGATAGTGAAATCACCAGGCTCGTCAGGCAGGTCGTGGTCGTTGTGGGGAGGCCCCCGGGGTCGTGTTTTACGAGCCTGGTGATTTTACTATCAGATCAAATAAAAAGTAAAGATATAGCGCTGCGAACAACGAAACACTGGCTCGCACACACTTGCAAACAAACTACACCAAATTTTGCTTAGAACCCAAAACGTCAACACTAGTGTTGCCATTATAATGTTGTAGTTACCCTATTATTGGGTAAATGCCGCCTATGTAATACAACCTTTTCTTTTTTCATTTTAAATTGAGGGGTAGAGAATCAAAGTCCGCTAAATCCATTTTGGTTTGGTATGGATTTACATACAAAACCAAACTGGATTCAGCGGACTTTGATTCTATATCCCTGAATTCTATTCTTTATTAGCACTGCTAAAAACGTGAGAACGTGACACGCAACGTAATAGTACATTACTGCAGCGGCCGCGAAATAGGGGATTGCCGGCCGAGTAGTTATAGATACGAGGCCGGCAATCCCTGTTCGTGGCCAAGGCTTGTATAGAGTTTTTCTCAAACATGCATCATCATCATCACCACCATCATCACCGCCATCATCATCACCATCACCATCACCATCACCATCACCAATAACATCATCAACATCCATCAACATCCATCAACATCCATCAACATCCGTCAACATCCATGAACAAGAACATCCATCAACATCCATCCATCCATCCATCCATCAACATCCATCAACAACCATCAACATCCATCAACATCCATCAACATCCAACAACATCCATCAACATCCATCAATATACATCAACATCCATCAACCAACATCCATCAACATCCATCAACATCCATCAACAACCATCAACTAACATCCATCAACATCCATCAACATCCATCAACATCCATCAACATCCATCAACATCCATTAACCAACATCCATCAACCAACATCCATCAACATCCATCAACCAACATCCATCAACATCCATCAACATCCATCAACCAACATCCATCAACATCCATCAACCAACATCCATCAACATCCATCAACATCCATCAACATCCATCAACATCCATCCATCCATCCATCCATCAACATCCATCCATCCCTCCGTCCGTCCGTCCGTCCGTCCGTCCATCCGTCCGTCCATCCATCCATCCACGTCGACCACGTCGACCTATTAAACGTCATGGTGCTGTGTCACATAAAACAATAGACGATCACTTTGCTGGCCTTGGCCAGCAATGTTGTATGAAATTCCATTATTGACCTCTCGTCTAGCCGCACCTGCAACGTGACAGTTCGTGGCGTATTTTAAGGAACATAACGTCAATATTTCATAGCATGTTTGAGAAAAGTTATTTGTTTCTTGTAAAAGTTTATCAACGATTTTTATTGTAGTAACGGTATCAACGTGACACGACACGCAACATAGTATCGGGGTATTAAGAATTATTATGGCAACACCGGCCTACGCACACATGTTTATAAAACCGGCCTAACTCGGCTGTTACCGCGCTCTATCTTTACTTTTTATTTGATCTGAACTGGTATATATTATGGGAATTCCATATTGAAAACGAGCTTTTTTGGCAATCAAATACCTGTAGAGAAAAACATGGTAACAGGAAAGTCTGGTATTCTGGGCATTTGTATTTTAGAAATGGGGTAAGTCTGCAATCTAGTATTTTGCAATTCTGGTATTTAGGGAACGAGCGAAATCATTTAAAGACGTGAGTAATCCGTATTTTTTCACTATTAGGTTCCATTTCATTTGTACGGCATGAAATAAATAAATAAATATTAGGGGACAATCTTACACAAACCGACCTAGTCCCAAACTAAGCAAAGCTTGTATTACTGTGGGTACTAGACGACGATAATAGTAGATTGTACACCAAGGGGTTAAAGCACTGCATTATGTCACGGGCGCGATATTGAATCCTGAGCGTATCGAGGGACTCCAGATTTAACTCCCGAGCGTAGCGAGGGGGTTTTTAGTTGATTCCCGAGCGAAGCGAGGGAATTAAGATGGAGTCCTGAGAGCAGTGAAGGATTTAAGCGCGCCCAAGGCAAAATCAGTTTTATCCCCGAGGAGTATACTCTACTTTTCTTACCTTTTGCGAGACAATAAAAACCAAGGCCACTAGAAAAATACTCGAAATAGACCCAGAAGCACTGATTCTGACACTGACTTTGCGCCTTTCGCAGTTTTCCATTTGTCGAAATCTTTGTAAGCTTTTAAGTATTTTTTCACTTCTCATGCTCTAAAAGTAGGTCAATATAGCCTTACGAGGCGGGAGTAAAGTGAGTGCTTTAGTCCCCAGGGAGTAAAAGTAATTAATTTTTTAATTCATTTCGAGTGACTTAGATAAACTCAAACAGCCAGTACTTGCTTAGTGGCAAAACAAAATATATGTAAAAAAATAAGATTGTGTGAACCATTTTCATGACGAAAATGTTACGTTCTTAGTCTACGTGGTCTTAGTTCTATGCTTTTTCCGCAAAGAAGGTGGCGCCATTCTGTTTTATCCAGTTTGTGTATGGACCATTTCGCTGATGCGATTTTGTTATATCTGTGTAAATGTGTAAATACTTACCGCGAAAACTTTGAAATTGTTGTAGAGCGTAAATCGTAAACAATTAAAATAAATCGATTATTCTCACAATGTCGTCAAGTGATTGTGAAAATTATGATGTCGAGCAAAAGCAAAAGACATAATTGATAATCTTTTGCCGCGCGAAATCTAGAAAGATTTGTTTAAAAACCTATGAAAGTTTTATGGACTGGATTTTTTTCTCGCAATATCGAAGTGAAAAATAGAGTTTTCACCTGGAGACTAAAAGTCAATATAAACCCTCGGATAAATAGACTTCTCTTCCGCTGGCGCTACAACCCTCTGTGGGTCTTGGCCTCCTCCACAATTTTCCTCCAGTTGTCACGGTGCCTGGCAACCTTCTTCCAGCTGGTAAACTTTCCCATCCTCCTGAGATCTTCTTCCACACAATCACTCCAACGCTTTCTAGGCCTGCCTCTCGGTCTCTTTTGCTGCGGCGTCCACTTTGTTATTAATTTTACGGCTCTTGTGTCCGGCATTCTTTCAAGGTGACCCGCCCACCTCAGTCGCTGCGACTTACAAAACCTGACGATGTTCTCGTGCCCGATAAGTGCGTCCAGTTCATGGTTCATGCGTTGACGATAGATACCGTCACACTCTTTCACGGGACCATAGATTTTTCTCAACACTTTCCTTTCGAACACGGCAAGCTTCAGTTCGTCTCTCTGGGTTAAGGTCCAGGTTTCGCAGGCGTAAGCCACAACAGGCCTGATGATGGTGCGATAGATGGTGAGTTTCGATTTCACACTAAGCAGCTTAGAACTTAGGAGTTTGGCACATGCTTAATAGCTTTTGTACCCAGCAACTATCCGTGCCCTAATCTCCTCGTCACATCTATTCTGGGAGGTAATTGTTGATCCCAGAGACTTGAAGCTGCTCACGCCGCTTATGGTTTGATTGCCGATGTTAATGTTTTGTGGCTGTCCAGGCTGTCTAGCTGATGCAAGGTACTCAGTCTTGGACGCATTTACACGCAGTCCAAAAGTAGCGGCTTCGGTCTCTAGCGTTAGACAGTGGTCGGCCATCCTGTTTTTTGACCTGCTGGTAATGACAATATCATCAGCATACGCAGCGAGTTGAGTGGTGTTGTAGTCAATCAGGCCATTGATATTCAATTTACGTGTGGCAGCCTCAAGTGCCAGATTGAAGACTAAAAACGATAGTGCGTCTCCTTGTTTCACTCCCGAACGAATTTCAAAAGGCTCGGACAGGTCATTCTGTATTCCTACAACAGCTTTGGAGTGCTTTAACGTTGCTTCGACAAGCCTAACCAATTTGCTAGGCACGCCTAAATGTAGCATGCTGGAGAGTATTTGTGTACGGTTCACACTGTCAAATGCCTGCTTGAAATCCACAAACATATGATGCAAGTTGATGTTGTATTCATATGCCTTTTCCAGTGTTTGCCGCAGGAGGTGAATCTGGTCCACAGTAGAGCGATTAGGTCGAAATCCGCATTGGTACTCTCCCAGTATCTCCTCAGCATAACCACAGAGCCTCCTATAAATGACTCCTGAAAAAACTTTATAAGCCGCTGAGAGGACTGTAATACCTCTGTAATTGCTACAGATACTCTTGTTTCCTTTCTTGAATATAGGTACAATAATACCTGAATTCCACTCCTCGGGGATTCTTTCCTCCTCCCATATCAGAGTAACGAGTCCGTGCATTCTCTCCACGATATCGCTTCCTCCTCTTTTGAGCAGCTCTGAGGTGATATTATCAAGCCCTGGCGCCTTGTTGTTTTTCAGACTACGAATGGCTAGATGGACTTCCATTCGCGTGGGTGGTTCTAGCTTTTCCTCAACGTCGAAGAAGATGGATTCTTTATTTGTTCCTGCATTTGATATGTTTAGGAGTTCGTTAAAGTGTTCCCGCCATCTCCTAAGCACGTCTGCCTTTTCCGTGAGTAGACTCCCTGACTTGTCTTGGCATGCGTTGGTTTTGGGTTGGTATCCCTTACAAAGGCTGTTTATTTCCCTATAAAAGGGGCGTGAAAAATGACGTACCCTCAGGTCTTCCATTCTCTTAAATCGCTCTCTTTCTGCATCCCTTTTTTTGCGCCTCGCTAATTTCCTACATTTGTTTCTCTCAGTCCTATAAAGTTCTTCGTTTCTTAAACTGTCGCTTTGTAGATATCTAAGCCGCATTTCATTATTTTTATTAAGTGCTTGCATATATTCTTCATCGAACCATTCTATATTTCTTGTACGTTTTGCCTCCCCAATAGTATTTTTGGCTGAATCCGTCACCGCTGTTTTTATACTCTGCCACTCCTCATCAATGTTTTTGGACGGGACATATTTAGTAAGTTGTCTTTCTACTTCATTTTCGTACAAAGTTTCATTAGTAATATCCTTTAGTTTGTCTGTGTCCCATTTTATACGTTTCTCACCTTTAGCGTTCTGAATTTTACAAGTTTTTTCCTTCAAAGAAGCAACAACTAATAAGTGGTCAGAGTCACAGTTGGCACCTCTGTATACTCTAACATCTTGAACGTTAGACAGTCTACGCTTGCTAAATAGCACATGATCGATTTGATTGTATCGAGCCCTGCCGGGAACCTTCCAGGTGCCTTTGTGTATATTTTTGTGTGGAAATTTCGTACCACATATAAAAAGATTATTTGCTACTGCAAAATTACACAAGAGTTCTCCATTGTCGCTGGTATCTTCATGCAGAGAATGTTTACCAATCACGTCCTCATATACATTCTCTTTCCCCACTTTTGCGTTGAAGTCACCTAGAACACAAAGAGCATCATATTTCGGCACTTTACTGCATAGTGTGTGAAGTTCCTCGTAAAACTTTTCTTTGTCTTCGTCTAATGTGTCTTCCGTTGGTGAATATGCGCAGACATATGTAGTATTGTAGAGCTTTCCTTTGACCCGTATTTTGCATAGTCTGTCATTGAATGGTTCAAAGCCCAGTATACAACTTCGAAGCTTCTTGTTGATGATGAAACCATGTATACTCGTCCTTATCTATGGTGCCAGTTCCTTGCCATCTGATTTCTTGAAGTGCTATTAGATCGAGGTTATATTTTCTCAGTTCGCAGCCAACTTCATCCATTTTTCCAGCTTGTAGCATAGACTGAACATTCCATGTACCGATTAGAAGGCTAAATCGTTTTTCCATAAGTCTTTGCCGAGGTCGTTGGGTTTTAAGCAATCCGGATTTTTCTGTATTGGACTTCGGAACGTTTAGGTTAACTCCGCCTGTGTTGCATCTCGCGCACTGCCGGTCCCAAGCCCGGGTAAAGGAGGAGGGTTCTTCGTAGGGCCAACAACCCTACAAGGTAAAAACCTAAACGTTCCGAAGTCCAATACGGATAAATAGACACCCTCGCTAAAACTCGGGTGGCTAACCACCTCGGGCATATATTGGCTTCTTTTAGTCCCTCGATAAAAAATATACTATTCCTTCGACTTCTCTGGGAGTACATTATCAACAATTTCTAAGGCCGGCTTGCGCAGACCTGGTTTAGCTACTTAACTCCGAGCGAGTTAACTGTTAACCCAGGGTTAACAAGTGTCAAAATGTATGGAACTGTCATTCTTAACCCAGGATTACCGATTTAATTGTTTTACCCTGAACTGTGCAAGTGGTCCTAAGGCGTCTAATTTAATGGAATCAGGAATCAAATCACTTTCGTCACTCGATATTTTCTTAGCGTTTTATCTTCTTTTGCAGTTTTGATACTTAAAATTGCAGCGTATTGAAACACTCGCGGCTTTTGTTTAAGTATTTGACTTTGTTTTCGTTCGGCCGCGGAACTGCAAATAAATGAGGTGCGGCGCGGCGCCTGCCCGCGGGGCTGAGCACGTTGAGCACCACCAGCAGCAGCACGGGCTGCGCCGCCGCGACCAGCACGTGCACGAGCTGCACGCCGGCCAGCACGCCGGGCGATTTTGATATTAGACTTTAAGTGCATACCAATAAGAACTACGAGAAGTGAGAATCACATTACTGCCCGGCGGGTTATAATGAAATTCAGTACAACATTACTGCCCGGCGGCGGGTTATAATGAAATTCAGTACAACATTACGCCCCGGCGAAAGCCAAGGGCTATAATGATTTACTTTGAGAGAGGTTTGCATGATATATAATACTTAAGGCATTGTCGGGCAGGTGGTGTGAAAAGACCATTGTCACTTACGTGTCAATGTGATAGTGGAACTATCATAAAACATGGTAAAACCATACTTGGACGACTTTTTTATCGAATGACAGCAAAATACATTGTCGGCAGTGGAAAGGAGAATATTTCGTTAAGAGAAGAATATTTCATTATCAAAGACCAAAAAGTATAAAATAAATTAATAGTTTAAAAAACACTAGAAAAACACGCTTTTATAGTTAGGGTAAGTCCAGGATAGATGCCCCACTTTTTGAAATAGCTTTATAATTCAAAAACTAAACAAATTATAGCATTGCGTCCAATATGTATGATAACTATGGTCCATAATCTATTATTTTACTGTACTTGTTTTAATATAAATCGTATGGATTTTGTGTAAATCGTACTTTTTTTGACCCCTTATAAATGGGATAGTTGCCTACCGTGGGGGATAGACGACTCGTCGCAAAAATGCGTCAGAGGATAGATGCCCTTTGAAATTAAACAAGTTAAATAAAAGTTATCAGTCTTTTATATTCATTGAAAATTCGCCTAGAATCCTAATACTAGATGTTTTAGTGAAACAAATTATAAAAGCTAAATGTGATTTTGTTTCTATTTGCAAATACAGAAAAAACTTTACTAAATACCAATCAATATGTGTATAGTCGACCAAGAAACTCCTTTGCCACCCTAAAGTTCAATGTTAGTTGTATGACTTAAGACATCAAAGGCTATTTTCACTAACAAGTCAATGTGACAATCAGCCTAATTGTTTTTATTCTGATGTAGGAACTGTCACAAAAAATGGTAAACCACTTACTTGGTCGACTATACCTACATTACATAACTACCTAGCTAGGATCAATTGTTTTTCATTTTTGGCAAAACGTCGTCTTAGTGTTATAGACGGTATTCCATATGTTCAGGCTTCTTCATTGACTCCTTTTTCTCCCTTCTTCATTTCCTCGAAGGCTGCTAGCAAGCTTTCTTCAGACCAGGCGACGTTACGCGGGACTACGCCCTGTTTTCTCTCATATTTACAAGGCATTTCGATCCTCTGCAACATAAAAATTCTTTGAAACAAGTTGAGGATAGATGCCCTTAGGGGCATCTATAGCGATCGAAAACGGGGCAACTATACTTTTCGCAGAGGACAGATGCCCTTTTCGATAAAAAATCAAGTAATGATAAAATCACTATAAAATATACTAATCCATGCAGTCTAAACTTCAGTGCAACTAAATGAGTTGGCTAAAAGCGAAAATTATAAGCCAGTCTAAAGTTATTCAAAAACTAATACTTACGAATATAATTTTCACGCTCTGCGAGGTCTCGCCGCGGAAGGTTTTGGCACTCATGGACTAAACGCGTTCACTCTTGCTCATGATAGCAGCGGCCCAGAGAGAGGTTTGCAGGGAGGGGGCTTGCTATTATTTAGTGGAATTTTGGTCCCACAGCCTTGCTACTAGTAGAAATTGAAATCGAGGCATCTATTCCTGGAATTACCCTAAAATACACGTAAAAACAAAAAAAAATATGGATCGTTCAAGTTGTCTCTATTTCTGGGCTGAAGTGTAAACTATGTGCTTTTAATTATAATATTTGATTGTAAAAGCGTGGGGTGCTGAAACAGGAAAGACGTTCTTGTTAACAAATACTAATACAAACTTCCTGGCGGAAGCTGCATGAGGTCGCACAAGAGCATAACGTTTATGCCGCCAAAGAGTTACCAAAGGGAACCAAAGATATCTCGTCCACGAACAAGAACTCGACATTTTGCCACTGTTGACGCATCCAAGAACGTCTTTCCTGTTCCAGCGCCCCATGCTTTTACAATCAAATATTATAATTAAATGCACATAGTTTACACTTCAGCCCAGAAATAGAGACAACTTGAACGATCCATAATTTATTTTTTGTTTTTACGTGCATTTATAAAAGCGTGTTTTTCTAGTGTTTTTTAAACTATTAATTTATTTAGACTTAGTCTAGTAGTTTTTTAGTTTATTGTTTTTTTTTTAATAGCTTATACAGTGTCCCACTGCTGGGCAAAGGCCTCCCCTTTCTCCTTCCACTCGTCCCTGGCTTCGGCAAAGTGTTGCCAGTCCGGCTGGAATCGCTCCAAATCGTCCCGCCACCTTCTTTTAGGCCTACCTCTGCTACTGTGCCCGTCGCTTGGAACCCAATCAGTAGTGATTTTGGCCCAGCGATCCGGGTGCATCCGGCAGACATGACCTGCCCAGTCCCACTTGAGTTTGGCGGTCCTTGTCCCCACATCAACAATTCGGGTTTTGGAGCGCAGTTCAGTGTTTCTGATTCTATCAGCTCTTCGAACACCTAGGATACTGCGCTCCATAGCCCGCTGGCAAACCTTGAGTTTGGACTTCTGGGCCTCAGTCAAAGACCAGGTCTGAGCACCGTAGGTTAGGATGGGCAGAATGCACATAAATAAATAAATAAATAAATGAACATGAAGTCATTTATGAAGGCCCTTTCTTCCCGGTTGGTCGACACCTCTGGGGACCCAAGAGCTGGCGCATATTTATCCCAACGGATCGCACTTGCGGTCCAAAGGGGTAATTCGGCCAGCATCATGGGAACCCTGCCACAGTCAGATCTTTTGGACGGGGTATTCTTTTTATAATTTTCATTTTTATAGTGACATGTACATATTTAGTTAATTTTACTTAGGTAGGTTCTAAGTTAGATATTTAGTTTATAATTAAGTTTCATTCATTGTTATTTTTTCTTCATATTTGTATTCTTAGTTTCAATAAATGTTTTATTTATATTGATAAATAAATAAATATCATGGGACAATTCACACCAATTGACCTAGTCCCAAAGTAAGCTTAGCAAAGCTTGTGTTATGGGTACTAAGCAACGGATAAACATACTTATATGGATAAATAAATACTTAAATACATAGAAAACATCCATAACTCAGGAACAAATATTCGTGCTCATCACACAAATAAATGCCCTTACCGGGATCTAAGCTAAAGCGGTCGTTGTCATGTCATGTCAACGAGCTTGCGTTTTAAGGCTAGGGGAAGTTTACCCTTCATTAGTGCTTTCATGGACCAGTAGCTCCTCCAGGCATTTTCGATTCGTTTGTCAACTTCTTTGCCTTGTCGATTCTCGAAGGAAACTATCTGGCCCAAATAAGTATACTCGTTGACATATTCAATCACATGCCCATCTACCGTTACCCTACGTTTGATGCTATTCGTCATCAACTTAGTCTTTGACCGATTCATCGTAAGTCGTTGGCTAAGTTTATTGTTAAGTTTTAATTATTGTTATTGTTTCTTAATAATTATTTGTACCTATTCTATGAATAAATGTAATTCTTTCTTAGTACTTATCGTTGAAATGAGTTTTTGCATTGTTTGAGATAAGTAAGTACAAAATACTTATAAAAAAAATTCGTCCAAAATGTCGCTTAAAGGGTTTCTCCTTTCCACCGTCGATATCATCTGATGGACAGAGCCATTATTTTATAAATAATAACTAACTACTTCATCAACTTTACTTACAGTCAAGGTCAGAAATAAATATCGCATGCCGAGAACGAAAGTAAGCCAGACCATATTTTTTTATAATGAGTTAATTATATAAAGCGACCTTTAAAAACGTATTTTCATAACGTAAACAATTGAAAACAGTCCTTTTCCATAATTTATTGAATCGGGCATTTACTTTGCGGAGGTCCATATTAATGAACTGAAACAATTACTTTGCTCACTTTGCTTTTTTTGTTGTGAATATTACGGGTAATTGTTTCAGTTCTGTCCTTTTCCAGTTAGAAGGGTACAGAATCTTTAGCCACTTAAATTGTTACTGACGATCTGAAGGACGATGCCGACAGGAAAGGGAGCGAAGAGCATTGTGTGTGGGGGCAAATATTTTGGCCCGCAGGTTTGCCAGGTGTTCAAACGCAGTCAAGCTTACACTGTTTAAAGCGTACTGTTCATCTGTTTACACCAGCAGCCTGTGGGCCCGATATACCTACCCAAAATGCTGTTTTATACTTTCGTGATTTTCACTCATAATTAGTATACTAAACGGGACTTATCACACAATTAATATTTACCTCGACGTTTCGGAAACACTGCAGCAGCCGTGGTCTCGAGTTAGCTGAAGTGTAGGGTGTCAAGTTCGTTTAGCCGTCTTTCGAACTACCCGCACTTGATCTCGATTAGAAGCACCCAGTATCTCGAACTACCCGCACTTGATCAAGATTTTTTAATCCGTAGCCGAAACGAGGTAAATATTAATTGCGTGATAAGTCCCGTTTAGTATAGTACCTACCCAAAAGTCATACAATGCTATTAGCGTTCAGTACAACAATAACGCCTTTAGGATGCTGATTGGTCTGCCTAGATTTTGCAGCGCATCCACCATGTTCGCTGAGTCACGCACGGACGGGTTTGCAGCAATTTTGCGCAAAAAAGCAGCGCAGCGTCACTGCTGAGCAGAACAAGAGGCAGCCCAAACAGCATCCTAAAAATGATAGCTGATCATGATGTCTTATATTCAATCAAATAATTATACATGTGAAATCAAATTTAGTTTTTAGGGTTCCGACTCCGTACCCAAAGGGTAAAAACGGGACCCTATTGCTGAGACTTCGCTGTCCGTCCACATAACCGTCGGTTAATAACCTAACGTGTGTGGCCGGCATTATAATTCTATTGATGATCGACCAGGTTGGGTTCTATGCCCATCATTCTTTTGTATGGGTGTTCGTCATACAACGTCAATGAAGGCCACGATGTGATTTTAGGGAATTCCCGTGGGAATTTATTAAAACTGCCAGAACATGGTTTACGCGACCGAAGCGGTTAAAGCCTAGTTTTAAATATAACTTATAGCAAAAGAATAAAAAGTATTTGAAATACCTTTTCCGGGTTAAGTCGAGCCTATCAAGGCCGAACCACTTAAGCCTAGACAGTTGCATTTTTTTTCATTTTTAAGTATTAACATCCACAAAACCCACGGCTGTGGGCGAGAGCTACTCGGAACACAAAGCTTGTATGCCTCATTTAAACGTTGCTAGTTAGATACTTCTTAGGTATGTGCAGGTTTTTTTTTCCTTCACGGTAAAGAATTTATTGAATCAGGCGTTACTTTGCGGAGGTCCATATTAATGAACTAAAACAATTACTTTGCTCACCCGCGACCTTACAATAGTTACGTTTATGCAAGAAATGTGCGTTCATGCAGTTCCTCCACCTCCACACTGTACGAACACACACAAATCACATAAACCCAACCATCACCACCACCAAGCTACACTGACGCGTTTCGAACTCAACCAGAGCTCATCTTCAGAGTTACCACAACCGTATGCTATGCTACCAAATGTTAAACTAACAAACCAAAACAAATGTTTTAACTTGTCACTGTAACTTCTCAAGTACCCACTTTATTTTTCTTATTCTCAAACCACCCCACAAAAATTAACTTTTATTGACATATTTAAAACTACCTTGAATTTTTTGTTTATTTATTTATAAGGCATATTTAATTAATACTAACTGTTCAAATTCGACCCAAGCCGCAGTAAAGGAGAAGATACTAAATTTACCTGTTCATTAATAATAGACCCCATAGTGTTGTACCTAATTATTTCCATGCATTCCAGAGCATCCAGACGCAACCCCTTGCCGCAATAATGTAACACTTCATAAGAATCTGAATCTAACAATGAATGATTTGATTCCAACAAATGTTTTGCAAAATTCGATCTATCTGGATGCTCATTCCTATATGCCGAAACATGCTCTTTAAATCTAGTATTAAAACTTCGGCCTGTCTGTCCTACGTATATCCCATTGCAGTCATTACAAGTAAGCTTGTATACCCCCGATCTAGTTCCCTTATCTACCTGTTCTTTGTGGTTACATAGCCTAGAGTACAAAGAGCACATTTCTTGCATAAACGTAACTATTGTAAGGTCGCGGGTGAGCAAAGTAATTGTTTTAGTTCATTTACGGTAAAGCTCATGGTAAATTTGAAATACAATTTCGCACATGAATTCCGAAACCGGCCCGCCCGCAATGGGACGTATAAGTACATGTAGGCTGCGATGATGATTAGTTAGATACTTTACTTAACGAAGAAAACCTGCCAAATATACTGCCATATACACAACACGTCAAATGTAGCAACCGGTAAAATGTACGATACCTATGCGTAGGTAAACAAAATCTTCTATCTAGTATACAATAAAAATCTCGAGTCACGGTGTTTGTTATCGATCTCCTCCGAAACGGCTCCGAGCGATTTTTATGATTTTTTAACCGACTTCAAAAAAAAGAGGAGGTTCTCAATTTGTCTGTATGTTTTTTTTTCTCTATATTCGATAGGTCTGAGAATAGTTCGTAGGCTATTTTTATACCCCTATTCTTCCCGGACGGAGTCACGGGCAACAGCTAGTCTTCTAATATATAAAAATCTTGTGCCACGGTTTTTGCTATCGAACTCCTCCGAAACGGCTTGACCGATTTTTTATGTTTTCTTTTTCTCTATATTCGGTAGGTCTGATTCGAGAATAGGTCGTAGGCTATTTTTTATTCTTCGCGGACGGAGTCGCGGGCAATAGCTAGTTATAAAATAAAAATTTAACCGACTACAAAACACCATGAAACTAACTTTCTACTCTGTTTGAAGGCGGTGCCTCAGCACGAGCCAGCCGGAGTGGACCTATTAGTCTTGCCTTACCTACATGCTATCTATTGGACCACCTCTCCTACTGGCTCGTGCTGAGGCACCGCCTTCAAACAGTGTAAAAAGTTACTTTCATGGTGTTTTGTGTAGTCGATTAATTTTTTTTTTGGCTTTTTAGTTCCTGGGTGTTGTTTGAAGGCGGTTTTTAGAGTTCCGTAGTCAACTAGGAACCCTTATAGTTTCGCCATGTCTGTCTGTCTGTCTGTCCGTCCGCGGCTAAGCTCAGAGACTAGAAAGATGTAATTTAGCATGAATATATATATCAGTCACGCCGGCAAAGTGGTTAAATAACCACATTAATAAAGTATGCAAAGATTTTTTCGTACCTGCTACGTAACCCTATCTTGGGCGTGTCCGACACGCTCTTGGCAGGTTTTTTATATATTAAATTTTTATTTAATTTACACTTTTTAGTAATCGTTACCAGAGGCATCTACGGCTACGTAAGCTACACTGTTTTATCACGGAGTTCCGTTGCCTACCTTCCGGCTTCAATCACCAGATCAGGTTAATGGTAACATTTCATCAGGACCATTTAAATTGGCTTCGTCATAGTCGCTCCAGTGTCTTAATCGAAATATCTCAGCGCCCCACAGGAAACGCTAGAGTTCCGTATGACCACCTGAGGTCTTCTTCATAAGTTCTTCTTCACCAAATGCTATTTTTTCCTGAATACATATGCTCGACTTGTCGCCGAAAATACTAAAATCGATATATATTTTCCTTGAATTTTTGAGGAGTTCTCTCAATTCTTCATGGATTCCATCGTCAGAACTGGATTCTGGTAACAACGGGACCAACCTTGAAGCATATGCTTTCAAACAATGCAACAGTTTTCCAAATCGGTTCATAAACGACGGAATTCTGAGGTAACACACATTAGAAAAAAAAACATACAACTGAATCGAGTACCTTCTCCTTTTTTTGAAGTCGGTTAAAATACGCGAGGTCTTACGAGTTATGATAATTTTAAACGGTTATTTTTCAGACAGCGAAAATGATCTTCGCGATATTTTTTTCGGAATTCCCGTGAGATGTTAGTAAGTAATTTCAGTTCAAATGCATTCTAAGGTTGATGCAAGGAAAACCGCGAATAAAAAGTAGTATAACATAACACTCATTAAATTTATATCTGCCTGCAAATTCAGTTCCGCGAACCACGTTGTGTAGGGCTATTTGCCAATCAACTTTTTTGTTCAACAGAAATATTACTTCCTGATTGATTTGTAAGCATTGGTTCGTTGATCGAATTAATAGTTATCGTTTGAATGTTTCCCTATAAAATAATTTAGTATACCCTACCTGAGGCGCTACTACGAAATTCGAAAATCGAAGTTCGTATCGTATTATCCCTCTCACTCTCGCGTCAAATCATATTAGCGTGAGCGGGACGGCACAAAACGAAGTTCGAATTATGCACTTCGTGGTAGGGCCTCAGGGCCCATGTGACACAATTATATTTTAAGACCTGTACAAAAACCATGGTTGCAATAAATGATTGAATTGAATTGAATTGAACAATGATGAGATTTACGAAATTGCTGTGTGCAAAATTTTCATTTAAGTAAAGTAGTAGTGGGTAAAGCCAAGTAACGCTCACGGTTTTCAAATGTAATTTCAGAAGTGAATTCCGAAAAAACTCACAGGTGCAAGCTCGGGTTCGAACCCACGACCCTCTGCGTGAGAGGTCAGGTCGAACCATTAGGCTAACGCGAAATAGACACGACAGACAGTCATAATTGTACTAATTGAAGTAATTACTGGACAAAGAGTCGTCACCCATTAGGAAATAAGAAGCAAGGTGTTTGCGTAGAATCTATTGTACGCTAATTTTTATACCTCGTTGTTAATCCACTGAACGTAAATATAGTTAATATTTTTAGTTTTTAAACATAGACTTAGACATTATTTATGCAATAAATAATACAAGATTGTGTTTGAATTCCTAACAGCTAACAATACAATAATTAGATTCTACTTCCATCAAATATACTTAAAAGCAGTACAATAAAAGCAGTCTCTTAATATAATGTATACTTATATTTTTTTAATTTAACTTTGAAAATATTATACTGTACGATACCTTTTAGTTCTACAGGAAGTCTATTGAACAACTTAACAGCCTGGTTCCTAATACATTGCTTCTCTATTTTAGAACTAAACTTCTAAACCATTTTCGGCTCTAAGACTTCTTAGGCGGGCTTGCGCGGACCTGGGTCAACCCAGCTTTAACGATTTAATTGTTTAATCCCGAACCGTGCAAGTGGCCCTTGAAGTCTTAAAGTATAGTTAGTTAACTAAGGGACCCCATACATCCATGTAATGTTTTATTTAACATGTAAACTTCACTTTAATTTTATATTGTAGTATATGTTTTTTGTAATTTTATCTTGAAAAAATTACTTTCTGTCAAGGTTTTTGCGGCGCATTCTTCTGCGGCCTACTTACAGAATAAACGTTTTGATTTTAATTTATTTTTATAGGCATTGTTAAGGGGCCTACAACCTAGACCTAGACAATAGACAATCGGGATGCTACAAGAATATAATTAAATGACAAGAACAATTCGACCGCAGCAATTATGATTTAAAAACAAAAGAACTTAAAACTTTATTCTAAACTAGCTGTTGCCCGCGACTCCGTCTGCGTGGAATTAGTAATTTGGGCGGCTTATTTTTTTTATCCAATTTGCTTCTTCATCAATTGTGGCTCTCCTTAGTTCCTCGATATAAAAAAATTACCCGCCCCCGCAACCTCCACCCCACTCCCCTCCCAACCCACCCCCCCACCAAACCCCCCCGCACACCCGCGTTCACATTCACCACAAGTCAAGCGTGCCTATAGAAGTTTTACTTCAAAAACCCCCGATTTTGAAACATTCTTCCGCTCCGCTCCGCACCTATTGGTGTTAGCGTGATGATTATATAGCCTATAACCTTCCTCGATAAATGTGCTATCTAACTCTAACACTGAAAGAATTTTTCAAATCGGAGCAGTAGTTCCTGAGATTAGCGCGTTCAAACAAAAAAACCTGTTCGATAAATTCTTAAAATAGACGTACTTATCTTTCTTATTTGTGAACTGATTCAAATGAAACAAACACTAAATGTTAATCCAAGAAAATACCAACATATCAATGAAAACCGCATCCTTCTTGGTTAAGCCGTTTCTGAGATTAGCGCGCACAAACGCACAGACAAACAGACAATAATTCTAAAAATCATTGTTTTGGGTTCTATTGCGCTAATAAATTTTTCTCAAATATCTTCAATGTACAGACACCGACTTGTTACAGATTTATTAATAGAATATGTATATGTATAAAAGAATAGATAATAGAAGATAGATATAGATATAGATTTGATTTGATTTGATTTGATGCACCATGATGGTAGGGTATAGTTTTACATTAAGTAATATTACGTAGAAATTAAAAATAGTATCACATTAAAACGTAAAAACTACGGAAGTTCCTGTAAGTTAAATTGCACAAAAAAGACAATTGAATTATAATTTTATTATGACTTACGTGTTACTAAAACAAAAGTATTTAATTAACAAAAAAATATAATGTAATTTTATTAATTTTTGAAACCGTTGAAGCCGTGGTGGCCCAATGGTTTGACCTATGGTCTCTCAAGCAGAGGGTCGTGGGTTCGAGTCCGGGCTCGCACCTCTGAGTTTTTCGGAATTAATGTGCGAAATTACATTTGTAAAATGAGGAAACCTGCATACCACTCAAAAGAAATTCAATGGTGTGTGTGTGTGTGTGTGAAGTTCCCAATCCGCACTGGGCCCGCGTGGGAACTACGGTCCCAGCTCTCTCATTCTGAGAGAAGGCTTGTGCCCTGCAGTGGGAAGTATATAGGCTGGGATGAATGATGATGTGCTATTTTACGTTGCTATAGATGCGTAGATATCCACCAATCATATTCATTGCACTGGTGGAAACGGGTTCAACGAACTTATGGATTTTGTTTGTATGAAAAGATGCGTGCTCTGGATGTAAGGTTGCCAGATGGAAAGATTAAAATATCGGGACAAAATTTCATGACGCTAGGAGTTTAGGATTATCGTCGGGACAAATAACCAAACCAAACCGTTTGGTTTGGTCTTTTTTTATATCGAGGAAGTAAGGGGAGCCATAATTGACGAAAAAGCAAATTGGATAAAAAAATAAGCTGCCCAAATTACTAATTCCACGCGGACGGAGTCGCGGGCAAAAGCTAGTGTTTATATAAAATGTTGCCAATACGAGACCATATAAGTAGGTATTATATTCTTTGTACTGTCAAAAGGTTATCAGACCTCATTTAGAGCCAAACTCTACACGTCCTAACTTCACAAACTTTACACCTTAGCCAAAATATGTGGCTTGGCCGTTTGATTGCTACAAGAAATATTGTATGATAGAAAATAATGAACAACAATAAATTGATAAATAAATACCTAAATAAGAATAAAATTTACTCTTTACGTGTGACAGTAATAGCCAAACGGCCATGCCAGATATTTTGACTAAGGTGTAAAGTTTGTGAAGTTAGGGCGTGTAGAGTTAGGAAGCTTGGCTCTATATGAGATGTGGGGCTAAATTCAGGAATTCAATCGTTTGGGAGAGGATAAGAATGGGTTGAGCTTAGGATGAGCCTTATTTTCCTGTTAATTCGCTTTGTAAATAAATAATCAAATAAATAAACAAATAAATAAGGCTCATCCCAAACTCAGCTCAAACCTCTCGCAAACCAGTGATTTTTGGCGTTCCGAATAGCAGTTCAAACCAAACCCAACCCAAACGATTGAATTACCGCTACCAAACCCGTGAAGGCCCGTTCCTGAATAGCCCCTGATAACTTTTTGTCAGTGCAAGGAATATGGTCTCGTCTTGGCAACATTTCACATGAAAATGTTTTTGGTGGGATAATTCTTTTCTAGTTTTGGTTTAGTTATTATTTGTTACTTTTAATTTTAATTTAGTTTAAGCTATCGTTGTGTTATTTATTATTAGGATAGTAATTAAGTTCATATATTTTTATGAAAAAGCATAACATTATTTCATTAAGGTATACGATCGACTGCACCAATAGAACACGACCTGTTATTGCCATTTAATTTTCGCCATGAATACTACCCTTGACCCTGTCATATAACAACATTAACACTTACAAATTTGGACATCCAAACACTTCACTTCACAGTCTCTTAACTCTAGGCTACTCAATGGAGAACTAAACCTATCCAAACACAACAGAACTGTTTTAATGTTTTACATCCGAACTTGGCCTTCAATGCTGCTAGTAAACTAAACAACAGTGACCTCTCATCACCAACAACAGCACAGTTTGGACGGGTCTTATTACATAGGTTGCCGGTTAAAATATAACCAAACGGTAAAGACCTGTTATTAGGAAGTAGCCGTATGGCAAGGAGGATTTTTAAGATCTGGTTTTTAATCATAAATGAAGCACGTTTGGTCTTATAAGGGAAATGGAGCGGACAATAGTTTTTTTCAGCAGATCTTTTCCTGATTTTAGAACAGGAAAAGATAGTTTAATTTTGTTAGTGGTTGACCGCAATTGACCTCAAAGGCTGTTGACAATTAGCAGTTCAAGTAACTCAGCGATGGCACCTGAGTTTTTAAATTGCGTTGTCAGTATTCCCAGAATCAGGATAAAGCGTTTTCGCTTTTCCTCCATCAACCGCACAGCTAGGGAGTGGAATTCCCTGCCTGCGACTGTGTTCCCTGAACACTACAATTTGGCCGCTTTCAAGTCGAGGGTGAACGAGCATTTACTAGGCAAGCGTGCTCCATCGTAGGCCTCATCTTCGCATTCCATCAGGCGAGATTGTGGTCAAATGCAAGCCTATATTGTATAAATAAAAACACACTGAGGATTTCTTTTATACAATATAGGCTTGCGTTTGACCACAATCACGCCTGATAGGAAGCGAAGATGACGCCTACGATGGAGCACGCTTGCCTAGTAAATGCTCATTCACCCTAGACTTTTTTTTCCTCAGTGTTTTGTTTATACTTAAATCAGGTTTTAAAAGTAGGAATCCATCAGGAATGCTTCCTATTAGCAGGGGGTGTTAGCAAGCCTTGATTTCTCTATTGACAATGTTAAGAAGGACAATTGCACGGCCTGAATTCAAACCCTTTTTAACCCCCGACCCAAAAAGAAGGGTGTTATAAGTTTGACCGCTATGTATGTGTGTGTGTGTGTGTGTGTGTGTGTGTGTGTGTGTGTGTGTTTGTGTCTGTCTGTTTGTGTGTCTTTCTGTGGCATCATAGTTCTTAAATGGGTGAACCGATTATGATGCGTTTTTATTGAAAGCAGGTTTCTTGGTGATGGTTCTTCGACACGTTCATCAAAATTGGTTGAGCCGTTTCAAAGTTATCAGCTCTTTTGTTAGATGCGGAAGGGATCTTAGACGCATAATGGGCATTTACTTTACTTTCAAACACTTGTGTGACCAAATTGCGTTGGGTTCATAAAATTTTTAATTTATTATCTGCAGTAACGTTTATCATCACCATTATTTTAGCCGAAAGACGTACGTCCACTGCTAAACATAGGCCTCCCCCAAGGCTCCCCGCAACTTTAACCAGGTCGTCGCTCCATCTCGTTGGAGGCCTACCCACACTGCGTCTTTCGGTCCGTGGACGCCACTCGAGTACCTTTTGGCCCCATCGGCCATTAGTTCTACGAGCGATGTGCCCTGCCCACTGCCACTTGAGTCTGGCGATTCTTCGAGCTATGACGGTGACTTTAGTTCTTGCGCGGATTTCATCATTTACTATCAGCTGTAACGTTGAGGGTTCTAATTAAGTACACAGGTCGTATTTTAACGGCACCTGTTTTTTATATGATCCTGTAGCGTGGTTAAACATACAGGTACCTACTTAGTCGTTTTTACATACAAGTAAACAAGCATCTAAAATTAACCTATCTAGGGAGTAGAGTTTCTAGTTATAAGGACTATGTATAAAGATAGTGAAAATAAACGGATCACTCACGTCTTAAAACGACTAAACTCGTTTTGAGACGTGAGTGATCCGTTATTTTCACTATGAGCGAGTCTCACGGTAGTTTCATGTTTACTATGTATATAAAGATGTATAGGTAGTACTTTTTATCAATAAAACTATTAAGTAAAATA
Organism: Archips crataeganus; assembly: GCA_947859365.1. NCBI lineage: Eukaryota > Metazoa > Arthropoda > Insecta > Lepidoptera > Tortricidae > Archips > Archips crataeganus. The sequence continues at coordinate 1,107,353 of OX402070.1, read as the reverse complement.
TAATACAGACATGGACGACATGGTAATATTAGAATCCATACTCATTTTAATTATTTTAATATTATAAATGCGAAAATGTGTCTCTCTGTCTGTTACCACTTCACGCCTAAACCGCTGAACCGATTTGGATGAAATTTGGTATGGAGATACTTTGAGACCCTGGGAGGGACATAGGGTAGTTTTTATCCAGGAATATTGCATAATTGCGATAGCGATAACGAATTATTTGCAGACGAAGTCGCGGGCAACAGCTAGTATTATATATTTTTTAAAACTTACTTAATTCTAAACGCGACAGTTTGCATGGATGGATGTGTGGATGTGTGTTACTCTTTCACGCTAAAACGGTTTGACGGATACTGATGAAATTTGGCACACAGATATTTTATAATCTGGATTAACATATAGAATAATTTTTATCCCGGAAAATTGCATATTTCCCTCGGACTAGCGGCAGGTAGGCCTCCAACAAGATGGAGCGACGACCTGGTTAAGGTTGCGGGATCGCGTTGGATGCGGATGGCACGGGACCGATTTGTTTGGCGAGCCTTGGGGGAGGCCATGTTCAGTGGACGTCTTTCGGCTGAAATTAAAGGTGATGATGATGATGATGATGAGTGGTACACAATTTTTTTGCAGCGTTTCCCAGCTAGTATTAGGTAGTATGTATTATTTTTAAATATTTTATATTTTTGTATTAGAAGCGCAAGTTTATTCTGTCTGGCTTAAATAAGCTTAAACTATTTCAAAATTCGAAATAATTCAGTTATGTATGCAATCAGATTAAATCACATTTAAATTAAATAGAGTTTTTATTCCGTGTCCTTGTGTAGTTAGTAAGTTATGGTTTACTTTTGTGCATTTTCGACGAGTGATAGAAACACTAATAAATCAAACAAAATAGTACTTAGTAGATTTTTAAATTTTCATTCATATAATTTTCATCTCTACCTAACATGAAAAAAAACGAAAGCTTTAATTAGTAGAAAAACATTACTGTTCAATTCTTTCAGATACCTACTTAATAAATGTAAAATATTAAATCTTAGATTATTTATACATTGTGTCAGTAGCAAACACTGGCATACAAAACGACCAAAAACCCATTTGACAGCTTCATATTAAATATCACGTTACGTCATTCAGACTGAAGGGGGACAATTGACATATAAACCAACAGTTGGCTTAAATTTTTCGGGACGTTTTCATGCCGCCTAAGCTCTATCTAGTGTATAAATAATCTAAGGTATAAAGACAATCTCTTTCGAAATGTTTTTATTAAAATAACGACCCTACAACACACTTACTGTTAAAACTATGCAATAGTATTGCATAAAAAATCCATTTCTTCAAACTTTCACATTTTACCATTCAAATAAACGTGGAACTATATTCACAGTATTTGTTTACATTTCACAAAGCCATAGACAATATTTAACTTTTTAATAAAGTTTCCCGCCAAAGTAGTGAGGGGAAAGTACTCATCGAGTCGGTCGATTTCTCCCCGGCGGCGGGTCGACTGAGCCGGTGCATCGATGGTTGTTACATAACCATTAGTGTTGGGTTAACTTACGTGATGATTTTGTACTTGCACTGTCTGTCACGTGATCTTTCTTCGTTCACTTTCGTTTTTGCAAGGTTTTACTGTAGATTGAGGACGTAGAGGTGACATTAAAAATAGGTACAGCGTGTTTTTAAACGCACAGAGCTTGTACACCCGGTTTTGTATGGACACCAACGTTTCGCTGACTGACTGGGTAAATTTATGCTTTATCGACAAAGCAACGATTGTGTTGCTAATTATGTCGGTTGTATTAAAGTATCGAGTCAGTACAGACAGCAGTTTAAGGTAAAGGACAAATAGCAACCAGATTTTTAACAGAAAATTAGGCAAATAAACGTCATACCTAGAGCCAATACAAAATGAGTAAAAAGCATGACAGTTCATTTCTTGAACAAATATTAAATCATCGCAAGACTATGGTGTGTCTCTGTTGACAGTCTATGTTGCCTTAAGACGATGATTTCTATGAACGATCAATTGGGTATTATCTAATGTACCTACCTACTCATAAATTTTTAAATAGGCTATATAAGATTACAGCTTTAGCCTTAGGCTACGATGATTCAATAGCGTTACAGAAACTAATAAACTACTGGATTAATCGGTCGTTTTGTAATGTATCTGTTTATTTGAAGATACTGGTTATACATTACGATGATGATTATATACAGTGCTGATCGTTTACCTACTTTACTTTACGGGTTTTTTTCTGCGAACTAAGAAAGCTATTGTTAAAGGACCTACAACCTAGACAACAGACAATCGCGATGCTACAAGAATATAATTGAATTGTAATTATGACTTAGTCTTACTAAAGTATAATTAATTAACAAAAAATATAATGTTTTATTATTTTTACATAAACGCATCACTGAACTATAAGGAAGTTTGTTTGATTGTCAGCACACTTACTGCTTTTTATGTAATTTAGGAAAAGTAAGCATTTATTTATTCGAATGTCAAATAAAAATATGTATAGTTAATGTGTCTATTATTTTACATACCCGAGATCTTAAAATCTCTTATTAATTTTATAACAAAATGGGTTGTAACATTATTTGTCGGTGTTGGACTGGACACCAAATCCCGAGCTTACCGTCATCTTATTAACCAACACACAGTGACACCTAAATTCAATTCGATCTCTTTCAATTCTATCGATCCGATATCTTCACATTGGACGCCCATCTCTATCTGTTATGCACATTTAGTTTATCTGTCTCGTCACGTTCATTGTGCAACTCGGCACATCATAATTTTGCACAATGACATAGGTGACATAACTATGAAATACCGTTTCGGACCACACTAGCTTATTACAACTATGCCATGAAACTAATACACGAATTACTCTTATGTTTGGTATTGTTAACCAGCAACAGCCTTCGTATCTGTACAGTAGGCTGACCTGGTCGCGTAACGCCAGGTCTGCGGAAGTCCGTCCTGAGAGGTACCTTCAGCTTATTTTCCCTCCGCACCACTCAGCTGCATTTCGTGGTAGCTTTCGATACGCGGCCACGAAGTGTTGGAATGATCTGCCTCCACCGATCCGTGCTTTAAAGTCAAAGCATAATTTTAAAACAAAATGTAAAATTCACTTTCTCGCGCTGAATGGATAACCTAAACAGAACACTATACTTACCTTGCTCCAACTCCAACAAGACATTTGGCTGGCTTGGGTAACGCTCTCAGGGCAACACGTATATTGAGCGCATTTGACACAGACTTTTTAATTGTTTTTAATTATTCGTTGGGATGTATTTATATATTTTTTGTTACCTATTTGTTATTTGCTAAGTATTTTTTTTTTTTTCACACGAAATGGCGGTAGCTTAATTTTATTGTGAACGACTTTACAAAGGGCCGGGCTGCGTTCCCGCCTAACCTTAAGTCTTTAGAATGTTTTGTTGTTTTTAAGTTTGTTTTATCGAAGGTTGAGTGAATGCGTCACAATATCAAAATTTGTGAAATTGCTGATAATTCACTGCAGTAGCCAGAATAATCTTTGGCGTAATTTGTTGCGGTTTAATGGTTCTGATACGATTAAACTGATCAAGTGTTGCCATACATACTTCCGGTTTGTATACCTATCTAGGTTTTTGTTGCGAACTACATTTTCCGCTGGCGTTCGTGTCTTCACAATGTGTTGTTTTTTTTTGTGTTTAGTTTTTAAATGGGTCCCACTGAAAAACAGCGTTGCGGCTTGCCGCAACATTATGCTGAGTGGGGCCCAATTTATACTATTCGATGATTTTTATTTGTATCTTTTCCTGTCAAATGTATTTCCTGTGTATCGAATATGTGTAAATAAACATCTCTCTCTCTCTCTCTCTCTCAATTAAACTTCGTATTCCATAGACAATAGAGTCATTTTTGTCCAAATCGGCGCGAATTTTGAGCATTGTTCCATTTTGCCGGTGGTCAAATGTCAGACTAACTTCTCATCATACTGAATTTGCTGTACCGATAGACAGTAGCGCCATTACCGTGTTCTTCGATAAGTTGGTGCTACCTTATGTATTATTTATTGTCTGTGGTCTTAGAATTTAAAAAAAAAAATAATGTCAATGGACGACCGGCAGGGAACTGAGAGTACGTGTGTTTGATTTCTGTCTCCCATTTAAATAAATTTAATAATATAATCCTCCCCGCGCCCCAACACATGGTGTCAGAAGTCAGAAGTCGGCAATGGGGAACACGGACACAAACACAGAGGTACGAAATATTATTCTTGCAAATGGACTTAAGCCATTTTGCCTGTCTAAAGAGAACGGCGGCAAGGAGTGCGCAAACTCTCAGAAATGGAAGCTGTGGAAGCAGAAATTCATGATATATTTTGAAGCCAATGACCTAGGAAATATTCCTAATCAAAAGCAAATAGCGATATTTTTAAATTCAATCGGAGATGAAGGACTCGAAATTTTCAATTCATTTAACGTCGATATAAAGCAAGAAACACTACCCTCCATATTAGAAAAATACGATTCAAAATTTAACGAATACAAGAACATAACCGTTGAGAGATATAATTTTTTCACAAGATTTCAAAAACAGAATGAAAATTTAGATGACTATGTTACATGTTTAAATAATCTTTCGACTAGTTGCAACTTTGAAAGCTTAAAAGACTCATTAGTCAAGGATATGTTCATAATCGGAATAAGAAATAATCTAATCAAGGAAAACCTATTACAAAAACAATTGAAAGACATAAATGAAGCAATAGAAGTTGCTAAAACAATGGAATTATCGTGTCAAAGGTCTAAAAAATTGGGAAATGAAGATTCCGAGCTACAAGTTCAGGCAATATATCGAAATACCCGCACAAGCAGAAATTCAACCCCGTCAGGACGTCCATCAACATCTACATCAAGATCAAGATCAAAATCCAAGCCAGACTTTCAACAAAATTATCGAAACAATAGTAGCAGTCGAGAACAAAGACCTACAAATTCTTTTTCAGCACATTTCAGGTCTAACAGCAAATCAAGGGACAGCAATACAATCTGCAAAAGATGTGGCCAACGGCACCGTGTCAGATGTCCAGCACAAGGAAAAATTTGTTCAATTTGCAAAAAGCCAAACCATTTTGCATTATGTTGTTACTACAAAGACCAAAGTAAAAATAACAAAAATGTAAGTTATATTAATTTAGAAAATTTAAATGAATCGGACATTAATAATGAAAATAATTTTTCACAAGATTATGTAATAAATGTAGTAAATAATTGCCACAATAATAATTCGTCAAATTGGAAAATTAACTTAAATTTTCATAACCAAGTTTTTAGTTGTCAAATTGACACTGGAGCAGATATTAACGTAATTTCATTAGATACTTTACAGCAATTAGAAAAAAGCTGCAATATTAAAATTCCAATACATATTGACAATTGTAATATTAAAATAATAATTATTGTAATGTTTATTATGACTCCACTAATGGCACTAATATGTTTGTTATAATTTTTAATTAATTCATTTTTGCTAAGGTATTCTGGAAAATAAATAACCTCTTAACTTAGCTTTCTTAAGTGTCAATGTCAATGTCAGTCAGTGGTTGTCATTTGTCAAGTGGTTTGACTTAAGCCCAATGCCATCTGTCAATTTGTTTATTTATTTTTTCTTAAAAAGGGGCATGTATTATTTATTGTCTGTGGTCTTAGAATTTAAAAAAAAAAAAATAATGTCAATGGACGACCGGCAGGGAACTGAGAGTACGTGTGTTTGATTTCTGTCTCCCATTTAAATAAATTTAATAATATAATCCTCCCCGCGCCCCAACACACCTTATAGGGAGGGGACATGCATCCACTGTCTCGTCGTCAATGCGTCATTCAAAAAATCGGTCAAGAACAAGACGTTAATCGTAAAGAATTTATAAAATACCAGTTTCGGTTTCCGTGATTATGAAATCGGACTTTAATTACTTTATAGATGCTATGCATTTACATAATATTTCAAAGACAATTCGATAGGCTTCATAAAACGTGTTGCTAGGTTACAATGCAAATTAATTTAGGGTTCGGAGGCCAGTGATTTTTAAAGTCATGCATGATCTGTACAAGCAATTCTTGTACATTTATTTATTTGTAGCGGATATCTCGGAAACTCAGGGATTTCAGCGAAATTGGCTATATAGAGGTTTTCGGGAGCGAACAATCGAGTGTGGATGTCGCAGAATTATTGTTCTAAATTGTGTCTCTCCTTTTTGGTAATAAAGAACTTTTTACTTTTTTTTATGTACCTAAATGTACCTAAAAGTTTGGATGTTTTGATGATGCAAAAAGGGCTCAACGGATTTGGATATAATTTGGAACACAGATAATTTTTAACCTAAGTAGATAAACTCATAGTAAGTAATTTTTTACCCGGAAAATTGCATAATATAGTTATTATGGGATAGCGACAGACGAATTCTTCACAGACAAACATTCTTGACAATTTAATCAAAAAGCTGATTTTTATAAATTAACTTAGTACCTACCTAGGTAATAAGTACTTACAAAGTTTCCTTATTCGTTATGTTTGCAGAAGTTTTAGTCTTAAGCCTCAATATTGGTTTAGGCAAGCCATACTCGATTTTTTTTTTATTTGCCATAAATGTGTCAGAGCAATGGTGCAGCCAGCCACAGCACTGATTATCAACAGCATTCAAAATTAAAATGGTGTAATATCAATTCTAACGTTTACGCTAAGTTACGGCAACAACTATAGTCTTCTACAGAAAACTCCATCTCCCACGTTTCTGATTAGTCTTTTTTAAAACTTCCAAAGCCAAATAACGGAAATGATAAAAATAGGATTTTGTCTATGGTACTTATATCCGCATTTAATACGTACTGTCGGTACTACGACCGAGAGGGCGCGCGCGACCGAGCGAGGCGGCACGAACCGACCTTCTTGCTTCATTACTTTAGAAGAGAGTATAGTATCATCGCTTCCTTGTTTATTACCCGATTGCTTGATAAAAGGAAGTTGTATTGCCATGAACCACTCTGGTCAGGTGGCTAGTTTTGCAGGGAGTAATCGCCTATATCTACCATATTACAGGGTTATTTGTAATTCACTGACATCCTCTTAACCCTGAATTCCTATCACTCAAACAATAGTAGATTGTTCAACAAGGGAGGAAAATAACCAATATCACACGAGGTTACTTGGCACCCGAGCACAGCGAAGGTGCCAATATTCCGAGGGTAATATTGGTCTTTTTCCCGAGTTAAACACTCTGCTTTTCATTTCGACTACAAGGAAAGTAAGAAAATATAAGTATAAATAAATAAAAATGTCTAAACTGGTCAATATGATCATTATAAAATAGCGCACGAGGGCTCCACGGAGCACTAAGCAAGCGCCTGAGAGAGGCAACAGGTGACCCTCGCACAGGCAGCTTTCTCGCACAAAGACTTGCTATAGCAATTCAACGTGGGAATGCTGCCTGCGTGATGGGCACCCTACCTAAGGGTCCAAATTTAGATGGTAATTTTTAGTTTTTAATTTTTGTTTAGCTATTTTAAGTTAGTTTTAATTATGTTAATTTTATATTTAGTCTCTGTTTTTATACCTACTTTTATCGTTAATTGTTATAAAAAGTTTATAATTTCATTAAATTATTACTATTAGAGTGGTAAATTAGTCAGTCAAAATGGTATAAATAGTTGTTACATTACAATATAACAAATTAATAATAAAAAATTTACAAATTTATGTCAGCATCACTAATATAATCCTTATTACATGAAACATGTCGAGTTAAACTCGATCTGAGACGTGAGTAGTCCGTATTATTTCACTATGAGTAACTTACCTACGTCTCACGGTAATGTCATGTTTAAAATACTTACTTACATCATAACACATCACTTCCAGTCTGAATAATCAAATTACCTACATAACTAAATAAAAAAAATACCTTTTTTATTATTAACAAATCAAAATACTAGGGGCGTTCAATAAAAAGTGAGAATGAGTATGTTATAAACAACTTTTACTAAATGTCATTTTATTTTTCGACATAGTCACCTTTTAGCATAATACACTTAGTATATCTTTTTTCTAAACTTAAAATTCCATTTTTAAAAAAGGTCTCATCTTGAGTACTTAAAAAATCTTGTACTGCAGCGACTACCGCGTCGTCGTCTTCAAATTTCTGGCCTCTCAGGTATTGTTTCAATCTCGGAAATAGGCAGAAATCACTGGGAGCGAGATCTGGTGAATACGGAGGATGCTTAAGGATATCGAACCCAGCATCACGAATTGCAGCCATTGCAACGGCGGACTTGTGTGCCGGGGCATTGTCCTGGTGGAACAGCACAACTTTCGAGAGTTTACCTCGCCGTTTTTCGCGGATCTCATTGCGCAATGTTGCTATTTGTTTGGCGTATAATGTGCCCGTAATAGTGGCTTCATGCTCGAGATACTTAATCATTAATACCCCTTTACCATCCCAAAAAACAGAGCCCATGACCTTACCGGCAGATGGGCTCACCTTGAATTTCTTTGGAGTTGGAGATGATGGCCTTTTCCTTGTCATAGACTGCAGTTTCGTTTCTGGGTCGTAATGATGGAGCCATGTTTCGTCCATTGTTATAAATCGCGCCAAAAAAAGTTCCCGGTCTTGCTGCATCAGGTTCAAAGCTTCTTGACAAATCTCTAGTCTAGTTTGTTTTTGCGTGTCAGTAAGCATTCTTGGTACCCAACGCGCAGATACCTTTTTCATACCCAAGCGTTCATGTAAAATATTATGCACGCTCCCCGTTGAAATCTTTACATTTTCAGCAATAAAACGAACCGTGACACGACGATCCGCCAAAACTGAGTTTTCGACTTTTTTCACAATTTCTTCAGTTACTGCTGTAGTAGGGCGTCCGGAGCGGGGGTTGTCCATTGTCGATGTTCTTCCACGTCTAAATTCGGCGCACCAACGTGCGACTGTCGAATATGGAGGAGCATTAGACCCTAAAGTGTCCCGCAAATCCAAATTGACTTGGTCCGTAGAAAAATTTTTCAAACACAAGTATTTGATAACGGCGCGCAGTTCAATTTTCTCCATTTTCGCTAACGTACTCAATAGCATTGCAAAGAAATTACCGTATATTTTTTTAAACAAAAGACAGTTAGTTTTTTTTTCATAGCAATCAGCTAGATAGATTAGCTTTACCGTCCAGTATTTAATTTCGTAATATTAAAAGAGTTTGCATCTCATTCTCACTTTATATTGAACGCCCCTCGTAGCTAAATGAATCGAATGAGGAAATGTTTTATATTGTAATTACAAGGTCATGTCAATCATCAAATGCAGATATTTTTTGTCTTGTGGTCTAATCGAATAAGTACCGATTGTTAAAAAAAACCGGCCAAGAGCGTGTCGGACACGCGCCGGATAGGGTTCCGCAGCTGTTACGACGAGTACTACCTAACTGTAAGTATTCAACAAGTTAGTAATACTTCTCTAAGGATTTTGTATTTTGTACGGAACTTCCCAAAGTAGCTACATATATATAATCAAGCAAACTTAGCCGTCCTAGTTTTCCTTGTTAATTTAATATGTATATCCGATCACGATTTTTTTTAAATTTTCAAACCAACAGTTTAGGTTTTAGAGGGGGGGAGCTGGGACCTAGATTTTAACAAAAAATTACACTTCAAAGTTGAATCTCTCGCAAAGGAATCACTGTATTGAACAATCGTCTTCTCAACCCCGTAATTATTTTAAAAGACCTATCCAAAGATACAACGCACCATAAGGTTAGACGAGAAAAAAAACAACGGGTTGCACTCCGGGAGTGTTGGCAGAAGTGAAAACTTGAACATTAACGTTGTGCCGTCTTACGAACCCCCTCACCCCCCTCAGCAACCTTACCCCCGTCTTACGAATTTTCGATCAGGGTTACGTGTACTGACGCGAGTTTAACATTTCTTACCCATCCCAAAAAGTGCACAACGCCGCTAAAGACGTTTTCACTTCAAAAATTCACCCCCACTTTACGACTATGGAAGGTCTACACAACATATCTAGTCTCCAAGCTAAGCCGTGGACGGACGGACGGACAGACATACATGGCGAAACTGTAAGGGTTCCGTTTTGCCATTTTGGCCCCGGAACCCTGAAAAAAGCGCGTTCGCTGTGTTTGTCTATGGTAAGGATTATTTTGGTAATTATTAGGGTATGCGCGCACGAGCAACTTTTGTCTCCGCGACTATTTTATCAACTCTATGGGTTAGTATGGAAGTGCGCACGAGTAGCGCCGCGACTCCCGGGATACAAATACACATAACACAAATTAATCGCCTTGCGACTAAGATGCTCGTGCGCGCATACCCTTACACAACTAGCTTTTGCACGCAATGTCGTCCGCGCTGAGATAATAATTTATGGACAACTTCCGTTCTATATCCCGTGGGAAATCCCAAAAATCCCTTCTCACTGCCCCTATGATTTTAAAATATGATATGTGCCAAGTCGTCATCATCATCATCCCAGCCTATTTAGGACCCACTGCAGGGCACAGCCCTCCTTTAAAAATTAAAGCCGCCGTCTACGCATAGGTGTTAGAGAATGCATGGTATGAGTAGTTATATTACTAAGATATGGGAAAACAAAGGACACAAAACACTTGACTACCTAATCAAACTTCATTTGATATTGAATGTTCACACCAGTCAACAAGTAACAAGTATTACTAGTAGATTTTTAGTAGGCACTTGTCGCTTAGTAAACAGAATCAGTTTCAAAATCACTTGAACATAGGCCTCCCCCAGGGCACTTGCAGTTACACTAATACTAAACACTTGGTACAATATGCTTACACACATCTAGCGAGTGTAAGTGACAAGTACTGAGTAAGCATTAAGTAGCTACCTACTAAGCTCGTGTAAACCCAGCAATACCGGGTCGTGTTTATAATTAAGTCGGGATCATAATTATCATGATCATAATTACTAAAGGAACCTTACAAGCAATTTCCGATCCTGCTCTGAAGAAGCCGTAATATTTAGTGATTAAGTAGTTCTTTTACTTCTTTTACGAAAATTGCACAAATTACTCCTGGCTGAAATGAAAAACTACTCAATGACATCGAAAAATTGTTGCTATATTTTTATTGCAGGCATCAAATATGTAGTGATCAAATTTTAATGAATAACCATGAAATAATGTATATTGTTAATTTTTTAAAGTAAACTTTTAATTTAACAATAGTTATTGGGATATGTTCAGAGTTATAATCAAAATGTGGACTAGTGTTTTGTATCATGGTCACCCCAAAGCGACGTGGAAAATGCTAGTGGCAACAATTGTCTATTCGCCATCAAGATGGCGTCATCGAAGGAAACCTATTGTTTGTGTGGTCAACCATATAATATTGGACAATTTATGATAGAATGCGACTGCTGTCGTGAGTGGTTCCACGGCAGGTAATGTGGGAAAAATAAAAATTTTAGAGTTTAAACCTCTATGTGTGTTAAAAAAATAATGTTTCTTTTGACAGTGCACAGCCGTTCGGCCATCGCACTTGTGATGTTTTAGTGAATTTTTCGTGTTTGTTTTGGCTTATAATCGTTGTTCGGGATGTGAATACCAAGATTATACACTTAGCATAATATTAGGAGCTTCTGTGGTCCTTATGGTGTTTAATTATATTTGTTTACATGGACCGTCGTCATGGGACTACGAAGTCCAGTTTGACTGAAACCTTTGTGTTCATATTAAGCCTTATTACCGTGTTGTGTCTGGTGATATCTCTGTGCCAAAGCTATTGTGGTGTTCAGAGTCCATAAAAATCGGCTGGCAGGTCTCCCAGCTGCCTGAACAGTTGTATTTATTCACCTGTTGACACACCTGTAAGCTGAAATTACTACGATGAAAGTCTTCCTGTCGTGATTATTGGATAAATATGTTTGACTGTATAACTCCCGGTCTTTTACAGTTCTTTTAAAGATCATTTCCCTTTAAATTCAATTAGAAAATGAGGAATCATGCAAATGCCTTACAGTTACATTATTTTTTTTATTTCTTAGCAAAGATTTAATGTTTTCAAGGTTTCGAATTTGATTCTTCACTTTGATTGTTTATTGAGACATTGTGCAATCAGTTTTAAGGAGTCATTAAGACTTTTTTGTGGAAAAAAATGCTGAGCAACCACTAATGACCTTGCTTGAAGTGTTGATTCTTGTTTTTATGCACTATGATGAAACTTAGAGCTGAGGTTTACTTGTGCTTTAGGAAATTTGTCAAAGGCGGTTTTTCTAATTAGAGTTTTTTAAACTTATATAATAGGTTCTAAGAGGAGGCTTGGGACCCCGAGGCCAGACAAATATAAATTCAATTTATGTAATAGGTACATTATGTACATCTAATTCACTAATCTGTCTAGATAAATTAAATTAAAAGTAAAACAACAAGTAAATGAAACTGAGAATGTGTATTTTTAATTGCACAAAAATGTTTGCCAGTTTAATTCAGTATATAAGGTACTTACATAGGTATAAGTCAAATTTATGGTAAAACTTTTTTTTTTCAGTTGTGTTGATGTGAAAATTTACCAATCGGATGACATAGACAAGTATCACTGTCCAAAATGTGCCCAAACATATGGTCCTTCAGTGTGTAAGTATTAATTTAAACTCTATTTTTAACATGTTGTATGTAGAAAGCATAATAATAACTACATGTTAGACTAGAAACAATACAAGGGGAGGTAGCCACAGGGCATAAGGTTTTTAGTACTAACATAGGTTCGGCCAAACCCCTGCTTAAAATATGGCGATGGTACGGAATCGCTGTGATGCATCGTAAACATCACAACTTTACTACAGAGAGCATGCGGTAAAGTCTGACGTTTATGGCACAAGACGTTTAAGCAGCTGTATGGTCAAACCATAAAACCATTAGCATATTATTATAACCTGAGCAGATAAGACGTCTTAAAAGATGCAGAATTCTAAAACTGGATCAAGTAACCTAAAGATTCAGACATATAAAGGGGGGCTCCCACTGGGGAAACAACTCTACATGCCGCGGATCATGCAACTTGTCTGCTTACAGTCCCTCGACTGATTGCATGATACCATGTAGAGGAAAAATCAATATAACCTGAAGATTAATACAATATTTAGGGGCTGTTTCACCACTTTTCTTAAAGTTCGAATTGGCTTAGTCATAACCTTATTTGACAGATGGAATTCAAATTTCTGTTTCACCAGTCTCAATTAGTGCTAAGTGACGGACAAACTGTTTTTTAATTTGACCATCAGATCAGGAGGCATTTAGCATTTTTATCCATCACATAAAGTTAGTTTATTTTTTTGTGGCCATGGTTGGAGAGCCCTTCAGCCGGTTTCAGAAAAATAAATCAAAGTATTTTTTATTTTTAAAGAAAGAGGTCATGCTAAATTGCATAAAATAATTTAAATATCAAGATTTGAATAAAAAAATGTAGGTACACTTTTAGTATGTAAAAATAAATCCATAATTTCGTAATATTTTTTGATAACAAACTTTTTTTCAGTGGCTCAATCGTTTGTTCCACCTGAACTTGTATGTCGCCATTAAAAAAAAGTTTATCTGTCAAATGGTTTGGCGCCACTTTTCGATTCGTTTTACGTGATTTTATTTTTCTTTGTTATTGTTAACAAAGTATCGTAAATAAATACCGTTTTTGGATCAATTATAATGTTACATATTTGTTTATGCAAAAAAATAGATGTATTCAAAAATTATATAGTTAACCATTTCTTTTGCTTTAATAATGAGTGACTCTTTGAACGAAAGTGTGCGAACAGGAACGCGTGGTCGTGAAATGCGACGTTGCCATTCCGACTTTTTGTTAAACCCACAATTAGTTAAGTGGTACTTAGTTTGCACAGGACCGGAGTGGTGAAACTGAAAAAACACTAGCTGACAGATTTGTCCAGTACTTAGTTTATTCATTGGTTACGTAACCAGCAGTTTGACAATAAGGTGGTGAAACACCCCCTTAATCTACAATCACAGAATCATTAATTTACAGAAATTTATATTTTTTATCACCAATTCTAAATTGCTTTCTCCGCTTTCCCTGACCCTTAGCAAACACCGCTTGTTGCATAATGATTAACCTCATGCTCTCTGGTTTGCTTATTTCAATGTAAACAATGCAATAAACCGCTAACTGCCAGTAGTACAAATAGAGAAGTGAATAAATTAAAATATTTGAATAATTTGCTCTAAATACTTATGTGGTGATTTTTATCTATGTAAATGGCTCATGTTTGAATAGACATGACGGATGAATGATGTGGGTTACTTGTGTTAAGCACTATAAGCTGGTACTACTGCGTATCTGCACAACACCCATAGGGAAAATCCGCGTAGCTGACATTCGTTAATACCGCGTATCTAACAAATGTAGCCAAATTAAGATTTCCCGCCAACAAACGTAAAATCCTGATTAAAATATAGTTGCCGGGAAATCTTAATTTGGCTACATTTGTTAGATACGCGATATTAACCAGTACCGGTTACGCGGGTTTTCCCTATGGGTATTGTGCAGATATGCAGTATTTAATTTACCAGTGCTAGTTATGCGGTATTGCACTATCCCCAACGGTATAATTTTTTTATTCGTTATCTAGCACCCCTCTAGTACAGTCAACCAATCTGATTCCTAGGCCACTAAAGAACCTTGTTGCATTAACTACTAGACAATTACAACGTCAGTGCATGTCAAAGGATTACCAACTTTCCGAACACAATTTGCAGTAAACGTAAAGAGTTTATAAACGTTTTTGCTCAATGACATAAGAGGAAAAAGAAGTTTTGACACACGGCCAGTGACAATTTTGTTTTTTTTTTTTTCGAGGCTTTAGTGCACCTGTGTGACTATGCCAGCCTCATTGGGAGACTCAATGCCAGTGACAATTCAAGTTATTAATACATAAGCAAGCTCCTTTCCTATTCAATATCGTTGACACAAGTTTGCAAAGGTCGAGTTTGCCATCATGACATACATCACCAAATAATCACTGTCGAAGAAGATAAACAAATTGATTCCGCCATTACGGGATTAATAATAATAATAATAAACAAATTGATTCATTTTGATATGGTTCTATAGTGGCATAGGAATTAAATTGGTTGACTGTACAAGCTTTGCTTAGTTTGGGTCCCCTGTCTATTTAACAGAGTTAGAAAGGCGTTCTCTATGTTGCAACTTTTGTATGCAAATGAAAGGGACAAGAAATTGTCAGTGGACATCAACAATCGCACGTCGATGGCGGGCTCGGCTTACAATGCCGTTTGTTGGAACATTCGTAATATTTCTCGTGATTTTTTGATTTTTCTCGTGGCACCTCAAATAATTACAGGTCATGTTTATTCATCTATTAATCATAAATATGTAATTTAAAGTAGTAGATAATAATATTTAAATATGTGCCCTGCAGTGGGACGTATGTGCCGGTGCATCGTCCTTATCGCTGACCAATTACGTGCATTCTCTGTTTTTCTAGTACTAACTCTAACTCTGTTAAATAAGCAGACAGAGTATAGGTCAATTGTCCTATGATATTTTTATTTTTCAGTAAAAATCCCAACAAACAACCACCGCGCGGACCGGTACGAGCTGGGCGCGGAGTCGCGCGCGTCTCAGGTGGGCTCCCCGGCGTGGGTGCGGGCGCTGGCGGCGCGGCCGCTGCGCCCCGCGCCCCCCGCGCTCACCCGCCTCCGCCCGCAACAGTTCACGGAGGATTTCGTCAAGGACAATGGTCAGTCCTGACTCTTATATTCCAGTAAACATACCAACAAACAACCACGCGACAGGACCGTTTAGGTTAATTTCGTCCACATTCCCACTTCGTCCACATTCCCACTTCGTCCACATTCTCACTTAGTCAACATTCCCGTTTCGTCCGCATTCCCATTTCGTCCACATTCCCACTTCGTCCACATTCCCACTTCGTGCACATTCCCACTTAGTCAACATTCCCTTCTCGTCCACATTCCCACTTCGTCCACATTCCCACTTCGTGCACATTCCCATTTCGTCCACATTCCCATTTCGTCCACATTCCCACTTCGTCCACATTCCCGTTTCGTCCACATTCCCATTTCGTCCACATTCCCACTTCGTCCACATTCCCGTTTCGTCCGCATTCCCATTTCGTCCACATTCCCACTTCGTCCACATTCCCACTTCGTGCACATTCCCGTTTCGTCCACATTCCCATTTCGTCCACATTCCCACTTCGTCCACATGCCCGTTTCGTCCGCATTCCCATTTCGTCCACATTCCCACTTCGTCCACATTCCCACTTCGTGCACATTCCCATTTCGTCCACATTCCCACTTCGTCCACATTCCCACTTCGTGCACATTCCCATTTCGTCCACATTCCCACTTCGTCCACATTCCCACTTCGTGCACATTCCCATTTCGTCCACATTCTCACTTCGTCCACATTCCCGTTTCGTCCGCATTCCCATTTCGTCCACATTCCCACTTCGTCCACATTCCCACTTCGTGCACATTCTCATTTCGTCCACATTCCCACTTCGTCCACATTCCCGTTTCGTCCGCATTCCCACTTCGTCCACATTCCCGTTTCGTTCACATTATAAGTATTTTTTTAATGGGGTGTCTTAGGAATGTGAATGAAATGGGAATGCGGACGAGTTAAGAATGTGGACGAAATGGGAATATGAACGAAATGGGCATGTTGACGAAGTGGGAATATGGACGACATTAACCTAAACGGACAGGACGACTTCGTTCACTGTCCTAATTCGTCACCTTCTTAAAACTCCAAACGCACAGACAGCGGAGGCGTGGCGGTGCGGTGGCGGTGACGGTTGTAATATTCTAACTTGTATGAACGAGTTCGCGGTACGGAACCGCACAACGGTTCATACAAGTTAGAATATTACAACCGTCACTGCCACCACACCGCCACGTCTCCGCTGTCTGTGCGTTTGGAGCTTAAATCGTCGTCATTGTCATATGGTTCCGATACGCCAACATTCCTATATGGTCGGGTAGTTCTACTAGCGTTTCAACCGCTATCACTCTCCTGTCGCATATAGGTAAGAAATAAGCTACAGCTAGAGTGAAATTTCAACAAATTGAAATTATACCACAAGCACGCTGTATCGTTATATAAAAACCTTCCGCTAGGTATCGCTCATTTGCTTAATATATGCGACAGGAGAGTGATAGCGGTTGAAAGGCTAGTAGAACTACCCGGTCACTTTCCTATGTGCCACAGTACAAACTCGTCAACATTTCTATTTCGACCACAGTGCCAAACCTCTCACGCAGAGGGTCGTGGGTTCCATTCCGGGCTCGCACCCCTTAAGTTTTACGGTGAAAGACAATATCGTGAGGAAACCTGTACACACCTGCGAAGAAATTCTATGGTAAGTGTGAGGTTCCCAATCCGCACTGCACCCGCGTGGTGACTACGGTCCAAGCCCTCTCATTCTGAGAGTAGACCCTGCAGTGGGACCTGTATAGGCTACTGTTGTATATGTCGGGTAGATCCGACGGTTGTATCATATTGTGGTGGTGGGTAGTTTTATATTTGTGTGGCAGTCTTGCAATAGATTATGGTGATGAACGTACGACTTTTATTGCTATATTACTAGATTCCCCGTAACAGCCTAAAGATTTATCAGCTACTATGATAATGATTTAAAATTTTTCGAATATTATCTTTAAATACATGTATAAAGTATAAACTTATAAATCTGAAATTAAGGACCATGATAAAAATGTCTGCAGGTTGTTTTTGATTGGCATTTTAATCAAAACTATAATGTGTTTGACGAAAAAATAAATATATGTGATATCTTACTAGACTTACAAGCCTCACGTGATTAATGGACGGCCTCGTAGAACAAAGTCATGTCTCATGCGCTTGCCTCGCGAGGCGGCTTCAGTGGAGACCTGGCTACACTCAGTGGCACATATTTGGTACATTTTCTTTTGCTTTGTTGACAGGGTTCAATCGACCCATAATATTCCACACGTCGGAAGGTTTGGAAATGGTGACGCCGAATCCTGCCACATTCACTGTCAGATCTGTGTTAAGATTCTGCGGCGCACAACTAGAGGTATTTATCATCCATATTCCATATTCTATGCTATTCTATCCTATTACTTTTATAAACAGCGTTCGGGAAGCTCCGCAATATCTTGTCATCCACTACACCGCAGTGTCTCAAGTCAAAAGTCTTTAACCAGTGTGTGTTGCCAGTGATGACTTATGGCACTGAGACGTGGCCGCTAGCGTTGGGGCTCATAAGAAAGCTCATAGTTACTCAGAGGACGATGGGGAGGGCTATGCTTGGAGTTTCTCTGCGGGATCGCATTAGAAATGATGAAATCCGCGCAAGAACTAAAGTCACTGACATAGCTCGAAGAATCGCTAGACTTAAGTGGCAGTGGGCCGGGCACATCGCTCGTAGAACTGACGGCCGACGGGGCCGAAAGGTTCTCCAGTGGCGTCCACGGACCGGAAGACAGGTAGGCCTCCAACAAGATGACGACTTTTATAAACTAACTAGCTGTTGCCCGCGACTCCGTCCGCAAAGAATGGGGGGGGGGGGATAAAAAGTAGCCTACGATCTATTCTCCGACCTACCCAGTGTAGAGAAAAGTTTCATAAAAATCGGCCAAGCCGTTTCGGAGGAGTTCGGTAACAAACACCGTGACACGAGATTTTTATATATTAGATTTTATATTCCGATTTCGGCCGTTATAGAAATCCATGAAAAAAGGTTACGGTAACATACATCAACGTTTATGGCCATAGGAGATATGCGCTTGAGATCTTGTCATCCAAAATACTACAGACTAACAAAAAGGGCCATCCATAAATTACGTCACACATTTAGGGGGAGGGGGGGGGGGGGGTCAAGCGATCGGTGACACTAGATTCTAGTCTACTAGGTTCTAGTGACTAGAACAAAATAATGGCGAATTTTCATAGTAATAAGTGTGACAAGGAGGGGAGGGATCCAAATTGATCGAAATTGGTGTGACGTAGTTTATGGATGGCCCCAGAAATAAATATTAAACTTGTACCTTTTGAACGCCATACAGTTTTAGTTACGAACAAAATTCATTCTTATGTGGATGCGGGTAGGTTTATTTTTGTATTTTCGGCGTTCAGAAGGTTTAAATTGAACTGCTTTTCCTCAGGTGGAAGTGATAGACGTGAGGCGGCAGTCAACTCTGCGTATGCCGTTGGGTGACTTTGTGGAGTACTTCGAAACCCCCCCAGACCTCAGGGGGGAGAGGGTGCTCAATGTACTGAGTCTCGAGTTCAGCGATACTAAGTAAGTAATTCGCACCTGAGCATTTACATTTTAAAGTAAAGTTTCATCAATAGCACTATTGAATTTGAGTAAGAAAACCCCAAAATTTCTTCATTTAAGAACAAAGTAAATTGCGCATTTTAAAATGAAAATTTCCGCCTTTAAGTTTTTTGGAATTTATATGCGAAATTAAACTTGCAAATTCATCATCATCATCCCAGCCTATATACGTCCCACTGCAGGGCACAGGACTCTCAGAATGAGAGGGCTGGGGCCGTAGTTCCCACGCGGCCCCGGTGCGGATTGGGAACTTCACACACGCAATTGAGTTTCTTCGCAGGTGTACGCAGGTTTCCTCACGAGGTTTTCCTTCACACCGTAAAGCTCATGGTAAATTTGAAATATAATTTCGCACATAAATTTCGAAAAACTCAGAGGTGTGAGCCGGGACTTGAACCCACGACCCTCTGCTTGAGAGACCATGAGGTCAAACCGCTACGCCACCACTGCAGAAAACACTAATATCTAATGAGTATTATAAATCCCATCCGAGAACTATTGACTGTAGAGATAAACTACGATAACATGGCCCGCCCCTCCAAAATTCTAGAAGTCTTCAATGTATTTCTGAATGTGTTTATGCACCACCAAAACTTTCATAATACAAATAATCATACAAAAGCAGACTACATACACACTCTTTCGTAAGGACGTGGCATAACACATTGAAATAGTAATTTGGAGGGGCGGGCCAAGTTAGCGTAGTTTATCTCTATGTTCAAACCACAGAAATAATAATAAAGAGGATAGAACTGCCTTAGTTCCTATTTTCTTCCGGAACTCGTGTCGCTGCTTCATCCCCTCTACTTACTGTGTTAATGCACACATGCAAAAGACTGGAACCGTACTACGCAATCACGCACACAATTACTAATATTTTTGCTTACAAACAATTATGAACCTTACACCTTAGAGATAACGTTGAATAACACTCAACGTAAGTCATACCCACATTTACACAACGGCGCCATTTATTGGCCGCGTCGGCATTATGTCTGTACTAGTCGTAACCTGCTTTTTGTCCGTACCACGAACTTTTGTGCAAGACGGAAGGATTATCAAAAATTACTTTACATTGCTGCGTATAATTCAAAACGATCTGCGTTTTTATGGGCATGGGTAGCAATGGTATATGAAGTTTCGTGTTAATAACGTGTAAACCAATATTTCATAATGAAATATTTTCTCAAGTTGTATTTTGATATAAACCGCATTATTACATTAAATTAATACTTACCAATGAAATGTAATCCCCTTATTAGTGTAATTACACAGTGTGGACGAGTTTCCGCAATTGCTAATGCTGCAAACCACCATTTTAAAGCACTTGTTGTCATACCTACGTTTCAAATAGCACTGAGCCACAAGTCGCGCGCTTGTGACCTACGAGTCACAAGCGCGGCGCCAAGGTCACGCGTCTAAGGCACTTCTATCCTCTTTATTATTATTTCTGTGGTTCAAACATTGTTATTGTTCCCAGCATGGCGCCGCTAGTGGAGCCCCCGGGGCTGGTCCGGCGGCTGGACTGGGCGGAGTGCGCGTGGCCCGCGGCCGAGGAGCGGCCCCCGCGACCCGCCGTGCAGAAGTACTGCCTCATGAGCGCCGCCGGCTCCTACACTGACTTCCATGTGGACTTCGGCGGGACCACCGTGTGGTACCATGTCATGCACGGACGGAAGGTTAGTTTTTTCTCATCTCCGCGTCTGCTGAAGGTGCTCAAGATGAGAGCCGCTGTAGGGCATGGGGTGTAGTTTATACGGTTGATTCCATTTACGTCAGCTGTCATTTAGGTCAGATTTTCTTTTTCAATTCATCAAAATTTATGAAATTCCATATAGGTCAGAAAATAAAAACGGCTGACGTAAGTGGAATGTTTTAATGCCAAATCGCCTTTTTTCCCAATTCTAATGGACACAGAAACATAGGTAGGTTTAGGTTATGTTAAGTTTTCATCGGCCCGAAGGGCCAAAGCGGAGCTCCGTCGACACTGTTTCTGAGTAAATTCAAATTGGGAAAAACGACATTGTAATCCAACTAGGTCATAGATGACCTAAATGGAACAATTTTTTTTTCTGATCTAAGTGGCAGCTGACGTAAGTGGAATAAATCGTTTATACGCTATTAGTAGTATTGTTATCTCGTAAGTATGCCTGTTGTAACTGTCATGAATAAATGTTTTTTTCTTTCTTTCTTTCTTTCTTTAAATAAATAAATGAATATCACGGGACAATTCACACCAATTGACCTAGTCCCAAACTAAGTAAAGCTTGTACTATGGTTACTAGACAACAGATAAACATACGTATGTAGATAAATACATACTTAAATACATATTAAACATCCAAGACTCGAGAACAAACATTCGTATTTTTCACACAAATATCTGCCCCGACCGGGAATCGAACCCAGGACCTCAAGCTTCGTAGTCAGGTTCTCTAACCACTAGGCCATCCGGTCGTCTGATGTATTTCGGTTGTCGCTGTAACAACAAATACTAAAAACCAGAATAAAATAAATATTTAAGGGGGCTCCCATACGACAAACGTTCTGTTATTATCAGATGCTATCCATTTTTGGGGTTACTTTCGAAATCT
This sequence comes from Archips crataeganus, assembly GCA_947859365.1. NCBI lineage: Eukaryota > Metazoa > Arthropoda > Insecta > Lepidoptera > Tortricidae > Archips > Archips crataeganus. The sequence goes on along the minus strand of OX402070.1, from coordinate 1,085,339 downwards.
CTGGATTTTAGTCTTAGATTTTGTATTTTTCACGTTTGGGTCACAGAGGTTCTTTTTTTTCTTTACTCAAATAGATTATCGACGCTATAATGTTCCGCGGATATCTTTCCAGACTCTTAATTACTGTATGCAGGTCGTAAATTGTTTTAAATTATGCCAGAAGTACACACATTTGTATGCAATCATTTTAGCTCTAAGCCTTAACTGGCATCGTGTACGATTTCACAACTTTTTAGGAAAAATGTATTGATTTTAGATTCTGACACATAAAAAAGTATACTCAGTTGGCAATCGAATTGCGGTTTGAACTACCTAGACCTACTGGGAAACAGTGGAGACTTAGTTTTCGATGGCTACTTTTTATCGTGGACAAGCCTTAGTTTGGCCACAGGGGCACAGTGAGCTGAAAGACATCTTTAATATTCATATTTCCATATTTATTTGTTCTATTATTTGTTTCAGATTTTCTACTTAATTCCTCCGACGTCCACGAACCTGGCCCTTTACCAGCAGTGGAGCGCTTCTAACAATCAAAACGAACGATTCTTCGGCGATATGGTGAGCAATGAACTAAAATACGTGTGTTTATAACAGAACTAAAAGATAAGAATATACACCGTGAAATTTTAGTGGTTGTTTTCCCGAAACGACGTGATTTAGTATCGATTGTACAATCGATTTATAATTACTATTTTGACTATAAATCCATTGTAACGCTTTTGTTTTTTTGTGGTGTGTGAGAGAAACAACCAGAATGATTTTACAATGTTTATTCTGAATTTAAATAACTAATTATACAACATTATTGCCAAGCGTTAAATTTAGAAGATCTCAGGGGGTGGATTCTAGATATTCACTAACTTCAGAAGAAATTTAGATTTAGCGATTAAATGAGTCTAAATACAATTAATAAAAAGAATGAGAGAGAAAGAGTGAGAGAGGAAGAGTGAGAAAGAGAGAGAGAGAAAGAAAGAAAGAGCCGTGAACACTTAACACCGTCCTATTGGACAGCCACTTCCCTGTAGTGCGACGGCGGCGTGTAGTTGCGCACGTCCAGTGACGTCACGGGTAGATCCGGGACGTAAGCAGGTCAGCAGAAGTGGTGAGACGGGTCAGAGCACACGATAACGCAGCTAGTACCAAAAACCCTGAAATATCCATTTTTGGCCATTTAGTGGAAAGTCTGATTCCACGTTACTGACTGCAACATCCGGCGGAAGGTGAAGATGGAAGCACTACTTGCAGGATGACTACCAAAAGCATTAAATAGTGATCAATGATGTTGCAGCAGCATACAAAATCAGCTTAGTAGGTAAGAAGTACTTTGTCACAATAAAATTTGTAAATGAAGTGCTATAATCATTACAGAAATTGGTAAAAATGGGTACAGTAAATTAGAAGCAACTGGGGTTTGATATTATTGAACGTTTAAGTTCATAATTACAATTAAAAACCAAATTACAATTATTATTTTTTGACAAGTGGGTAGAAAAATACTCAGCTAATATTAACTCAGGTATTTAGTTTCCTCAAATATTTATCTGCGACGATTGCTATAATAACAAGGAAATGAAACAAGCCAAACACATGATAATTAAGTAAAATTAGGCATGAAAGTAACTATCTACTGATTCATATTAGTAATAAATTGCAACACTCACCCGGTCGGGGTAAACTCGATTCACTTTTATTTTATTACGCAGCGATGCACATAATAAGTATTTTACTGTTTTAATTAGATGTAGTTTCATGTAAAATAAACGAATTAAAATATAGTGACAAGAATTAAGTCCAGAGGTGTCTAGTTCGCTCGCCGCTTCGGTAAAGAAATGAGTGACCTCTTCCCTCTGCCGTGCGAGACCCTCTCCGTAACAGCGCTTGACCTCCGTGCGCCTGCTACTTTCTATTAGCCAAATTTTAAAGCAATGTTTGTTGATATTGTCGTAGTTATAGGATCCTTAGTTAAGTATTGTACATAGTTTTTGTTAGCTTAAGTTATTTTTAAATTATAAATAATTAGATCGTAGTATAAAATTGTTTACTTAGAGGACCGTGTAACGATTACGTTACATACCCTCCCTTTTTGGGTAGAATTTTGCCTAGGTAAAATTCGCTATCACTTTACTAACTCAGTAGCTACTAGTTATACATACAGGCTTCAACTACATACCTCACTCACTCATACCAACCATTTATTCATCGTCTTACATACTAACTCTAACAAATTAATTTATATGCTATAGTTCCTGACATACAGAGTTGTTTTTATTTGAAGAAAAAAACTCACCAATAGCTAAAGATGGATTTTAAAATTTTATTAGATCTCATATTTTTTTCTATTCTTTTTTTCATCTCCTTTTATTAAAGATAGCTTACATAACCATAGTCTAGTCAAAATAGTAATTATAAATCGATTGTACAATCGTAACTAAATCACCTCGTTTCGGGAAAACAACCACTAAAATTTCACGGTGTATATTTTATTAATATTTATTATTATTAAACACATACAAATATTATAGAAAAAATAACAATAATAAATTAATACTATAACTATAAATAAAATAAAATAAAACTAACTTAAACTAAAACTAAATAAAATTAACAAAAGGTTCCCCCCGCGGCATGGACCCCAAGACACTGGCAGCATTACCTCGCTGTATAGCAATGCTGATACGTTGTGCGAGGTAGCTGCCAGCTCTTTGGTCTCCTGTAGTGTCACAAAGCCGTTTACAAATATCTTTGTAAAGACTTTTTGCGCTGGAGCCCCACGGACCAAAGGTCTCAACCCCGAATGGAACAAAGTTGTATTCAGAGCCAAGACCTTTGTATTTATTTTTCTTAAGCTTTTCTGCCGCTTCTGCTGCTGCACCAGCTTGATTTGCTGTTCCGCGGATGTGGGACGGAGCCAGTGTGTCTACACAAGTAGCGTCCCACACTAGCACACGACCCAATTTCCACGGAATCAATGACATTCCGTCTGGTCTCTTGCCATCATCTCTGGCGATGCCCGATGGCTCCAGTAACGCAGGCACATTGACGGTGGCAAGAGAGCGACGGATAATGTCATTGAGAGCAGAGTGTCTAGAGAATTTATTAATTGAATTGCAAAATTCTAATATTATAAAAATACTAGCTGTTGCCCGCGACTCCGTCTGCGAAGAATAGGGGTATAAAAAATAGCCTACGACCTATTCTCAGACCTACCGAATACAGAGAAAAAAGTTTCATAAAAATCGGTCAAGCCGTTGCGGATGAGTTCGATAACAAACACCGTGACACGAGATTTTAATACAGGGTGTTTGGTAGCTACGTGCAAAGCTTTAAGTGGGAGATAGCCGAGGTATTTTTGAACATTTATAGCCATATATGTCTTAGCCGAAATTTGATATTTTTTTTTAAATTGAAGACTTAGAAATTTGAGGGAAATACCCAGAATTTGATAGTCACCAGTCAATATTGCCCCAATGAGCGTTAATTTGGAAACCAAATCTTTTATTTCGGATAGTTTAATGTGTATTGGACCAAATGAAATAATTTTTAAGTGTCTTTCTTGCCACAAAAACAAAATGGAGGCATTCGAAATTACTAAAAATGTCTTAGGTTGGAACAGTGTCATTTTTCTGTGCCATAAAAAAAAAAACCTTGAAATGTTCAAACATAAAACATGCCTGTTTATTCTTTCTTTTAAAGTATCACTCTTGCTAAATCTGAGATAAAAAGTAAAAACTAAACTCAGGGAGCACTCGCTAAGAATGCACTAGTCTTGAAATTTTACTAGTAAATAACATGTGAAAAAGACAAGATTAGGTACGTCATTTTTCTGTGCCATATTTAAAATATTGACTCGTGACTATCAAATTCTGGGTATTTTCCTAAAATTTGTAAGTCTTCAATTTAAAAAAAAATCAAATTTCGGCTAAGACATATATGGCTAAAAATGTTCAAAAATACCTCGGCTATCACCCCCTTAAAGCTTTGCATGTAGCTACCAAACACCCTGTATTATTAGATTGTGTTACGGTGCTTGTCGTCGCACTCTTCCGACTTGGCTTGACATTTTAATACATTCGATATAACTATCGATATTCAGATACGTGCCCAAGCTTCTTCTTCTTCTTCATCCCGTACAGTAAAATCTCAGGGGACACAAAGTTTCGACCAACAGCTGTTTTACATTTATCCCGTTTCAAGGTGGAGTGGTACGGCACGGCGGAACTGTGCGCGGGACAGACCCTGTGCATCCCGTCGGGATGGATCCACGCCGTGCTGACGCCGCAGGACTGTCTCGTGTTCGGAGGGAACCTGCTGCACTCGTACAGCATCGAGATGCAGTTGCAGTAAGCATTGTACACCGTGAAATTTTAGTGGTTGTTTTCCCGAAACGAGGTGGTTTAGTTTCGATTGTACAATCGATTTATAATTACTATTTTGACTAGAGTCAAAAATCCAATTGTGAAAAATGAAAGTCGAAAATGACCGCAAACCAATAGTAACGCTTCGTTGGTACCTAACCTATCGTACGATCGTACGCTACTTGTACCAACGAAGCGTTACTATTGGTTTGCGGTCATTTTCGACTTTCGTTTTTCACAATTGGATTTTTGACTCTAGTCAAAATAGTAATTATAAGTCGATTGTACAATCGATACTAAATCACCTCGTTTCGGGAAAACAACCACTAAAATTTCACGGTGTATATGCCTATTATTTATATGGGCCTATGCAGCCTGAAATAAAATTATTCTATTCTATTCTATTCTATTCTATTCTATTCTATTCTATTCTATTCTATTCTATTCTATTCTATTCTATTCTATTCTATTCTATTCTATTCTATATTTACCCTATTGCCGAAGGAGACTTGTTCTTCGAGCGGGTCTCTATGGTTGGTATCCTATTATCTCGCCTCATTCGTTTTTCGTTTAATTCTTATTTCACTCACTCATTCGTCGTTCTTCCCTTTCGTTTTTTGTCTCATTTACTTACGAACATTAAACGAGTACGAAATGAGACGGAAAACGAAAGGGAAGGACGACGAATGAGTCCAAGGAAAACCGTGACGAAAAACGAATAAGACGTATTGAGAGACAAGTTGCAGAATTTGACCAAAAAAGATAGTGACGGATAGCGAACAAGACGAAGACGAATACAGAAAATGACGAAATAAGAATTAAACGAAAAACGAATGAGGCGAGATAATAGGATACCCTATGGTTTCCCATACTTCAATTTGTCATAATGTATCATTTTCCATTATTATAATTAGTCTTTTTTTTTTGTTAGATTGTTATAGTGTCCCACTGCTGGGTAAAGGCCTCCCCTCTTGACCTCCACAACTCCCGGTCCGGCGCAATGTCAGGCCAGTCCTTTGCGTACACGTCCAAATCGTACCGCCATGGTGGTCCATATCAATGAACTGAAACAATTACTTTGCTCACCCGCGACCTTATGATAGTTACGTTTATGCAAGAAATTTGTGTTCATGCAGTTCCTCCACCTCCACACTGTACGAACACACGCAAATTTCACAACCCAATTATCACCACCACTAAACTACACTGACGCGTTTCGATTTCAATCAGAGCTCATCCTCGGAGGTTGTACCGTTTACTAAGCTAAATGTTAGACAATGTCTAGGATGAGCTCTGGTTGAGTTCGTAACGCGTCAATGTGGTTTGGTGGTGGTGATAGTTGGGTTGTGTGATTTGTGTGTGTTCCTACAGTGTGGAGGTGGAGGAACTGCATGAACACACACTTCTTGCATAAACATACATACATACATACATCTTTATTAACTTTTACATCGTATTTGACAAAAATAACTAAAAGGATAAACAAACACAGTAAAAATGAAAATAATACACAGCCTGAACTAGGATAAAATAAAATCCTGTGTTTCAGGTATAAACGTAACTGTCATAAGGTCGCGGGTGAGCAAAGTAATTGTTTCAGTTCATTAAACTGTTTTTACTAGAGTCAAGTCTTGGAATCATTGTTTTATGCTGTCACCTGTACTGTTTATCTTCGATCCTGACTGCACGGTGTATTCGTTCCAGGATCTACGAGATCGAGAGGCGTGTGGAGACGCCCGTAATGCTGCGGTACCCGCTGTTCGAGGCCATGCACTGGTATGCGGGTGCGCATCTACTGACTATGCTGCGACGGCACAACGAAGAGACGCAGGTGAGGGAGTAGTGACATCAAACCCTCTAACTAAAGGTCCGGCCATACCGCTGCTTTAGGCCCTACCACAGAATAAGTAATAGTACTAACGAACAGAAGGATTAGGTACTCTCGAACAAAAGTCAACTTTAGGTATAGAAACTTGCCTACTCTTACTGCTTGCACGCGAAATCGAAACTTATCGTGTGATATTCCGTTGGGCACCGCTGATCCGACTGACTGACTTTTGTTTTTTGTTTAACGACCACTTTAGCCTAGTTGGTAGTGACCCTGCCTACGAAGCAAGAGGTCCTGGGTTCGAATCCCGGTAAGGGCATTTATTTGTGTGATGAGCACGAATATTTGTTCCTGAGTTATGGATGTTTTCTATGTATTTAAGTATTTATTTATCTATATAAGTATGTTTATCGTCGTCTAGTACCCATAGTACAAGCTTTGCTTAGTTTGGGACTAGGTCGATTTGTATAAGATTGTCCCCTAATATTTATTTTATTTTTCCTCTAATATTTGTTTGTTTTGTTTGTTCGAGAGTGATCCTTCTGTACGTTAGTTGTACTATTACTTATTCTGTGCTATAACTATCAGTACTGTTCTCGTGTCCTCAGGATGAAGACTTCACTCTGAGCGAGGCGTGCGTCGCGAGTGCGCCGGCGCAGCTGCCGGCCTTACTGCTGCGCGGGATCAAGATCCTAGCCAACGCGCTCAAAGAGTGGCACGCGCTCAAAAGTGTGAGTCTAAATACTATCACAGAACTAAAACAATTACTTTGCTCACCCGCGACCTTACAATAGTTACGTTTATGCAAGAAATGTGCGTTGAGTTTAACATTTGGTAGCATAGCATACGGTTGTGGTAACTCTGAAGATGAGCTCTGGTTGAGTTCGAAACGCGTCAGTGTAGCTTGGTGGTGGTGATGGTTGGGTTTATGTGATTTGTGTGTGTTCGTACAGTGTGGAGGTGGAGGAACTGCATGAACGCACATTTCTTGCATAAACGTAACTATTGTAAGGTCGCGGGTGAGCAAAGTAATTGTTTTAGTTCATTAATATGGACCTCCGCAAAGTAACGCCTGATTCATTAAACTATCACAGAATCAATGGTAGATTGTACTACGAGAACATAAAACGAGCCATTTTACCCGAGACGTCCATATATACAGGTCGATTCACAAGATTTGGCACGAATGGAATGAACGAAAGCAATGCCACTTTGGCATTTTTGTATGAAAACGACTGATTTATGACATTTTCATATTTGTGTGAAGTGTATTCAAATAGGTGACACATAGATATTTTCATTCACTCATTCGATCCATTCGCGCCAACTCTTGTGAATCAACCTGTAGCTGCCCTACTACTTTTCACTTTGATTGCAAGGATATCAATTTTGCTGTTTAATTTCCTTGCAATCGAAGTTAAAATGTGAATGTTCGCTTCCTATTATCAAATTGTGTGAATTTTGTTTTTTAATAACTAACGTAGCTGTAAGTAACAATATTAACATTTCTATGGATGCAATTACCTGAAATAAATCGATACATAGCAAGATGTAAAATGAGCAAATCGTAAAATGTGCAGATCTCATAATGAGCAGATCGCAAAATGTACAGATCTCATATTGAGCAGATCGCAAAATGTGCAGATCTCATATTGAGCAGATCGTAAAATGTGCAAGTAGATCTTATAGTAGGTTTAGGTTATGTTAAGTTTGCATCGGCCCGAAGGGCCAAAAGCACACAGAAGGAGCTCCGCTCAGAGCAACACTGTTTCTGTGTCAATTTAAATTGGGAAAAAACGTGATTGTGAAAATAAGCTTCAGTAAAAAACCATTGCTATCTGCACTTATTGCGATCTGCACTTATTGCGATCTGCACTTATTGCTATCTGCACTTTTTGCGATTTGCACCACTGCACATTTTGCGACTTACACATCCTGCTATGTATCCTTAAAAATGGTTATTATTTTATTTTATCAACTTTCAAAAACGGCCTTCTACCTATACTTCCCACAATGTGTGTTGTATAATGTGCACTTTAATAATGGCTTTGTAGCGACTACTAGCGCCATCTAGTCATCACATAAGGAACTAACAACTACAATCCTACATCACACTATCGAAGTTTCTCAACTCGGCTGCATAAATACAACTTCCAACTTTCATCCATTGGACTTCGGTCCCCAGGCATAACATCTGCCTGGAGAGAGATCTCTCTATGGTTACCACCCCCAAAGCTTTATAGAAAACTGTCAAATTTGAGATATACGTCATTGGAGACTGGCAAAGTGACAAACACATTACAGGAAACAGACATTATAGAAAACGGGCATTATACTATAAGTACGGACAGAATAAACCTGAACCGAACATTCTTACCAAGAAGCATTGGCCCCAAGAAACTTAATCAATAAATCAATCAATAATTTTATTTGTCAAATCATAGGTTTGTACAAAGATCTTAACTGTATAATTTAGTATCAGTATGTTGCACCATGAGGCATACAAATACATAGGAAATATGAGGCATGCATGTTTTTTTATTAACCTATAAGTACATAGTAATACATAACATGAGACACAACATAATATTACCACCTTTCATTTAAATATTTCTGAATTGAGTAAAATGCCTATTCAACTAAAAAATCAAATAACTTGGCAGAAAGTATTTTATTTCAAAACAAAAATCATATTACACAATTATGTTTTCTCATATGAGTAGCGTAGTTTAGAAGCGAAGTGTAGTGTCTACTCTATTGCTAACGTTTACCCTGCAGACTGACTCAGCGAAGCGTGACAACGTCCCAAAGTGCCTCAACTCCGGCCAGTTGGTTAGAGAGCTCGGCAAGGAGCTCCGCACTCTCGAGAAGCGATCCTCCAGCGCCAACAACAAAGATAAAGTGAGTATAGTTATAGTTAGTGCAACTTCAATACGAGGTACCCTGAAAGGTTTGTAGCGACTACTAGCGCCATCTAGTCATCACATAAGGAACTAACAACTACAATCCTACATCACGCTATCAAAGTTTCTCAACTCGGCTGCATAAATACAACTTCCAACTTTCATCCATCGGACTTCGGTCCCCAGGCATAACATCTGCCTGGAGAGAGATCTCTCTATGGTTACCACCCCCAAATTGGTGACCCACGACATTGGACAAAATCGCAGCCTTCAGACACACAAGACGATGACGCAGTCTCACAGCAAACCATACTCACCGCACTGTGCACCATTAGCATGTATCTATTATCTGCCTGGTATCTACAGTTCGCAAAAAAATCCTCCTCCCACTACTTCCACTTGCCAATCAAGCAACCAACGCTCGCCAACAAGGCTCTGAGCAATCACGCAACAGGCATGCATCTACAAGTAGCAGAGGAACAACAATGCTCGCCGACGAGGCTCTGAGCGACTGGCCCTTGCAAGCGCCCACATGACGCACAGACTGCACTCCACTGCAATTCGTATCGACCTCCGGTCTAAAAGGGGGGCTGATGTAGCGACTACTAGCGCCATCTAGTCATCACATAAGGAACTAACAACTACAATCCTACATCACGCTATCGAAGTTTCTCAACTCGGCTGCATAAATACAACTTCCAACTTTCATCCATTGGACTTCGGTCCCCAGGCATAACATCTGTCTGGAGAGAGATCTCTCTATTGCAACTACCCCCAAAGGTTGTTTGTTTGTACCACGGAAAAAACAGCTTAGTATGGTAAGAACACGTTTTGGATGTCTATTCATATTTATAATAAGCTAAATGATGACATCAAGCAGTTGCCTTTGATAATGTTCAAACGTGAACTTAAAACATGGCTTGTGCAAAACGCTTTCTACTCTGTAGCCGAGTATTTTTCCTTTTTTGACAAATAATGAATGCATACTTGCTTAGATAGAATACTTAAAATTGACATTAGTTATGATTTACCTGCGGATTATTGTTTGAATTGGCTTAGTTATAGTTTGCCTTTGAATCATTGTTAAAATTTGCATGTCACTATAATTTACTGTAGTTTAATTGTAATGTTAGTAATATTTATTGTAAAATTTTGCATGCCAGATACTGGCGAAATATGTGAGCCATTATATATGATTGTTGAGCCATCTTCTGTACCATATTTCAAGCGAAATAAAGTTATTTATATTTGTATTTAGTCACAGGAGGGATGTTGACACGGGTTCGGAGCAAGTCTCATGGGATAAGAGATGGCCAATCGAACTGGGACCTGGGACCTTTTGCAGAAGGGTCGTTTTGCGTAAGGGACATTTAGGAAAGGGACATTTCGCGAAAGGGTTAAAGGGACATTATGAGAGTGGGACGTTATGCGCCTAAACCATTTTTTTTATTTTTCATAGTAACTCGACCAATTTATTGGATGAATTATATTACTATGAACAACCCAAATTTCAAAATGTATAAAATAAAATCTTGAACAGATAAGGTGTACTTTCGTTTGGCAAATTACGTTTCCCAAACCCCTTCGTATAGAAACGGCCTAAAAGCAAATTGTCCTATTAGCACAATGACCTGAAAGCAAAACGTCCTATTATCAGGTCGGCCTTTTAGCAAAACGTCCCGAAAGCGAAACGCCATGAAATCAGAATGACATAAAAGCAAAACACCCTATAAGCAGAACGTCCCATGGTGTACAGACAAGAAATTATTATTTAACATTAAATTATAAATAACATTTACATTTACATTTATATTTAATACTTGTTACATAGGAAAACCTCATTTTTTTTTGTGCATTTTGCTCCAAAGCTGATGACACCACCAATTAACGGAAGAACTTTATATTAGCTATCAGAACACGATTTTCACGTAGAATTTGTATGAAAATGGCTAGTTTCGACGTTACTTCTATGCCCTATTTATTAGATGGACTATTTATTTGTTTCAAAGCAGAACTATCATGAGACACCAGACATAAAAAAAAAATAATAATAAGTATTAAAATAAGATGCACGTGTCAATCACGTATTTTTAGTGATAAGATAACACACTTGAGTTCACATATGGCTTCCCGAAGAACCATTGCACGTTAAGTTCGAAACATGTCTGGCATACCTCGTGATTAACTCGTGTACCTTATTTTAGGGTGAACCAACATTTTAGTGCCCTCCGTTGCTATGGTTACACAAATTTTGTCCCTTGGACAACCTAATCATTTTTCTATGAATTAGTACGAAGTGTCACATGGACAACCGGGAACAGAGTAAACAACACAAAAAAGTTGATTCACCCAATTATACCTTAAGTCATAATTGATAAATAAACCGTTGTCAATAGGATTTCAAACTGAAAAACCACGTGTCACCAGCCAAAGCACAAATAAAGAAGCAGCCGGCGCCTAAAAAGTCTTTAAAACTAACGCTCCCCAAACCGATAATGCACATGGCGCAGCCGGACGAGTACATGGAGGAGAAGATATATGCCGACAAGTTCTACATCGACAATAAGGAGGTGGTTTATGACAACAGATACGTGGCACAGGGTAAGTGCTTGTAGCTAATGGCTCAGCCAGAAGAGCCATATCACTGGCGATTTGCGAATATATTAGAAGCGAAGCGAACGCGCGGCGTGTGCGCCGCGGGCGCGCAACCTGATAAATACTTATGTCCAGACATAGGAATTTAGGGGGCAAAATTTAATGACAGGTAAGGGAGTTCCTTTATCGATAAACTCAACTATCAACACTTTTGCCGTATGGTAGTGATCGCCCTCAGCTTTGTTTGAAGTTTGTATTATTTTGTAAATCTTTATTTCGGAGAAAAATATGATAAAGTTTACACAAAGCATATTTTAAAATTTTTAAATGATAACTGGGTAATGTAATGAGTACCATTGCACTATAAAATATTTACAGTAAAGTCGTAAGGCCCAATTTGCTAAATTTAATACATAATAAGTTAAGTATGAAGTATCTTTAAGATACTTCATACTTAACTTGTAAAAGTTGGCCTAGTAGCGCCATCTCTTGGTCCAGGTGAGCGGGTAGCTCCGAAGGAGTGTTGAAGTCTCTCGGTAGAGGGCATTAACATAGATGCGCTTTATCACTGCCTAATGTGATTATAACAGACTGAAGTGTACGATGTATGGGAAAGATTCGTCGCTAACTTCTAGACCAGTGATGGTGTAGGGGTAAGCACGCAGCACGGAACGCTGAGGACCTGGGTTCGATTCCCAGCATCGGTCTTTTTTCTGGGGTTTTTTCTGTGCATCTATATTTCAGTTTGTATTTAGTTTGAAATTAATACATAATGTCAAAGCTAATGTCAACTTGTCTTGATTGACAATAAGTTTCAAATTATGATAGTCGAAATTTGACGTGGGCTTTACGAGGATAAAGAAGAAGAGAATTGATTTATTATTTTGTTTTGTTTTATACTTTTGAAAAATTATATTTTTACAAAAAAAAACTTGGAGCGATCACTTGTATATGGGAAAAGCGTCGATAGTTGAGTTTATCGATAAAGGAACTCCCTACCTGTCATTAAATTTTGCCCCCTAAATTCCTGTGTCTGCTTATGTCTATAGTTATTTGTGTCACAAGGGAGCAAAATGATTTATTTACGGCGCGGGAGGTACATTGAATCCAGAGTGAAGCGAAGGATTCTAGGAATAGGATCATGAGCGTAGCGAGGATTGTAAGTTAAAATCCTGAGCGTAACGAGGGATTCAAGTGTTAACGCCCAAGACGAAAATATTTTTTCTCCTGAGTGACATATACAACTTATCACACCGACTATGAGGAAAATTGAAATAAAATGCTGTAAAAATAATTAAAGAACTTTTAAAAAACTATTGAAAAACTGCTACCATTAAATCACAATAACAGTCATCGATAGTTTTGATTTCAGTAAAACGTATAAATTTATTGTGACAATTTTTAACTACATATTACGAAAAATTCATCAATTGTATCTGTAATCCATCAATATAAGTATGTTTATCCGTTGCCTAGTACCCATAATACAAGCTTTGCCTACTTTGGGACTAGATCAATTGGTGTGGCTGTTCTAGTGTTTTTCAACTATAACAAAAACTGATTATTGTGCAATTTCAGGTGTTAAATACGGAAATGGTTTACACGAAACGAAGTATATCGTGGATAGCAAAGAGGTGTTGCCGGAAAAGTATACCTTCCAACAGTACGAGGAGCAGGCGTACCACGACAACGGATACATTGACAGACAAGAAAAGAAACCACTCAGGATCAAGTACAAGTTAGTACAATTTAGTTATATCCTAACTAATAAATATCATGTGTGTGTGTGTGTGTGTGTGTGTGTGTGTGTGTGTGTATCATATTCTATTCTATTCTATTCTATGTGATGTGATGACTTATGGCAGTTATGGCACTGAGACGGCCGCTAACGATGGGCCTCATAAGAAAGCTCAAAGTCACTCAGAGGGCGATGGTGAGGGCTATGCTCGGAGTATCTCTGCGGGATCGCATTAGAAATGATGAAATCCGCGCAAGAACTAAAGTCATACCGACATAGCTCGAAGAATCGCCAGACTCAAGTGGCAGTGGGCAGGGCACATCGCTCGTAGAGCTGACGGCCGATGGGGCAAAAAGATTCTCGAGTGGCGTCCGCGGACCGTAAGACGCAGTGTAGGTAGGCCTCCAACAAGGTGGAGTGACGACCATCACGGTAATCATAAATACGAATATCATCATCATTTCAGCTGAAAAACGTCCACTACTGAATATAGGCCTCCCACAAGGCTCGCCAAACAGATCGGTCCCGTGCCCTCCGCATCCAACGTGATCCCGCAACCTTAACCAGGTCGTCGCTCCATCTTGTTGGAGGCCTACCTACACTGCGTCTTCCGGTCCTTTTCCATCCGGTGCTTTTTGCCCCATCGGCCGTCAGTTCTACGAGCGATGTGCCCTGCCCACTGCCACTTGAGTGTGGCGATTCTTCGAGCTGACTTTAGTTTTTGCGCGGATAGCCCTCTCCATCGCCCTCTGGGTAACTCTGAGCTTCCTTATGAGGCCCATCGCTAGCGGCCACGTCTCAGTGCCCTAAATAAGTCATCACTGGTCTATAGTGTACACCCTTAATTTTGCCATGCCCCGCCTGTCCACAGAAGAGACGCAAACAAAAACCGGTTGTCTGTAAAGTCGGTTTACGGACGATAGCTTAACGTGACAACGTCATAACAAAACATTAAATACCGCTTCACCTTCCCCCCCGCACCCCGCATTGTACATCCTGGCGTTCGCCGCTCTCTTGCAACTGGCCTACGCTGCTCTGTACGTACATGTACGTACGTAACGTTACATTGAGTCATCCTTTTTCGTGTATGCAGCCGGCGTTCATCGATTTATTAGACGTTGTCACGTCAAAAATGGGTATGACCTCAATATGAAAAAAAAAAATGAAAAATGTTTCATTTGTTAGGTAATAGGATTTTGTTACATAATAGTGGCTGGAGCCTCCTTTTAAGCTTGAAAAAGCCTGTGTCAGGAGGCATCGCTCCTCCTCCTTCTCGACATTACATTTTGTAATTTATTGAATCAGGCGTTACTTTGCGGAGGTCCATATTAATGAACTAAAACAATTACTTTGCTCACCCGCGACCTTACAATAGTTACTATTGTAAGGTCGCGGGTGAGCAAAGTAATTGTTTTAGTTCATTACATTTTGTGTCTATTACTTAACTACCTACCAACTACGCTATTTATATATATATATATACACCGTGAAATTTTAGTGGTTGTTTTCCCGAAACGAGGTGATTTAGTTTCGATTGTACAATCGATTTATAATTACTATTTTGACTAGAGTCAAAAATCCAATTGTGAAAAACGAAAGTCGAAAATGACCGCAAACCAATAGTAACGCTTCGTTGGTACAAGTAGCGTACGATCGTACGATAGGTTAGGTACCAACGAAGCGTTACTATTGGAATGCGGTCATTTTCGACTTTCGTTTTTCACAATTGGATTTTTGACTCTAGTCAAAATAGTAATTATAAATCGATTGTACAATCGAAACTAAATCACCTCGTTTCGGGAAAACAACCACTAAAATTTCACGGTGTATATATATAGGCTTAATCTCCTGAGACCCAAGTAATTTTGTAAATCAGAATTTTAAACATCAAAACCAAACATTACACCATTGTTGGCCTTGCACCATATAGACTAATGAATTGGGATGCACCAAAAAAAATAACCTATAGTTTCTATATTTTTTTTGTAAAGAATAGGATATTTTAAGATCCAATTTTCATCGATTTTGAATTTGGTTGAGTATTTAATTTTTTATAATTTTTTTAAGAAATATGTTGGATGACGTCACAGTGAAAGAGCCACGTTCCATTGCCTAGATAAATTCAAGTCGTACATAACATAATCTGTGGCACTACTGATTTGTCTTGTCACTGTCAATAATACAAGCACGGCTTAGGGTCCTAAATGAACCATGACAAATAATAGTTTTATTTATTTTTCTTCTTTTAGCTTCGATTATTCCTGTTTGTTTAATGGTGTGATGGTAAATAGATATTTTTTATTGAAATCTGATATTTAAATTCTTTTATATTTACTTGTAACGTAGTAATTTAATAATTACATTTCTAAAAATACATTGGAAATACTCGTATACATTTCGGACTTTACGATAAATGACAACTGTTTAAAGCCAGGTGCGCATCATGTGATTAAACTTCTGTCTTTGTCACTCTTTGCATTTCAAACTGTCAATTTGCTTTAGAGTGTAGACCTGCTTTATATCTTGCCATTGTGACGATTCACTGCAGGGGTCAAATGAAGGTCATTACTGAAATTTTCTTTATATAATTCAGTTTATCATATTATTGGAATCTGATTTCTGAAAACGCTTCACAAAGCCTATTTCTCCAAACGGTTTTCGATTACGTTGTCAAAAATTGGGACATCCCAATTGATGATGAACCAATTATTTCGTTCCCAGCACTTCCCCCCCCTCGTGCCGCGACGAGCCGCCCCCGTACAGCCTGCCGGAGCACTCGATCCTCAAGTCGCACCTCGTCCGCGAGCCGCGCCCGCCCAAGCCCGCCCACCACTGGACCATCTCCAAGAAGGACATCGGCGACTACCACGAGGAGCAGATATTGTTCACCAACGAGAACCTGCCCACCAATCTGAGGGTCGAGCAGGAGATCAACTACGGGCCTGGTGAGTCAACTTAAATAAATAAATATTAGGTGACAATCTTACACAAATCGACCTAGTCCCAAACTAGCTTTGCTTAGTTTGGGACAAGAATAGAATAGAATAGAATAATATTATTTAGGGCTGCATAGGCCCATATAAAAAATACCTTAAAGACTAACATACATATTTATATTATACTTAATTAACAACTTAATTACTAACACGAGAAGTCTGTGACGTGGGCTGGGCACTTTCGCGGTGTCAGTTAACCGGCCGGTAAGCGACACCTTTCGGCCAAAACTCTTCTCTTGTGAAGGTCGACAGTTGATCAGTCGGAACCCTCACCACAAAATGAAAATGAAAAATGTTTATTGGTTTAAAGAAACAGTTTTAACAAAATAGGGTTGGGATCTCCTTTTAAGCAAAACAATGCTTGTGTCAGGAGACCCCGCTCATCCACTCAGAGTATTCATGAGTATAAACCAATGAATTAAATTAATGAATGAAAATGAATTAAAATTCACAATTCACGTCATGGCGGGACTCCAACCGCTCGACCCTCAGAGTGAGCTTGGTCTTAACACGCACATATTCCACGATGTCCGCGACCTTCGTGGAGTGATGCAGGCGGGACACGTACAGCTGTGTCGTCGGTGTCGCGGGACGCAGCAGATGGTTCGGTCCGTTCAGGGCGGTGCCGCACTGATTGCGACAGGCGGGCTCCTTCTTCCTTTCCACCTTAATGAAGCCATCCTTGTCGCAACGGCGACTATCCCTCTTCGAAATCAGCTTTGGCGGATCTATGTGAGCAGGTTCACAGCGACTCTGCTTCACCTTCGGCTTCTGGACGACAAGGTCGATTTGTGTAAGATTGTCCTCTAATATATATTTTTTTAATTTAAAACTCAACTGTGCATTGTTTTCCTAATGTCATGGTGCACCTTTTTTTTAGGCATGTACTCAGCAGAGGATATACAGCAAGACTACCAATATTCGGAGGCGGCCAAGCCGGGCTCCTACCAGCCGGAGTACGGGTACCCGCCCGCCGCGCCCTACCCCCGAATGGACGCGCCCCTTCCGCCCCAAATACCGGTATGTGGTCCGCGGTGGCGGGGCGGGAACATTTTTGCAAGTAAAGCCGGAGCAAAAAAATCCTAAAGGATTTGCCACACTGGATGTGTTCTGTGGTTGCGGTCAGGTCAAATTGGGGATGTCTATTTTTTTGCAATGTATAGAAAATCGAAAACCATTTCGAGATAAATGCTTTTTAAATCGTTTTCTGTAGTTATTTATTTTTAATATTATGTAATGAATTTATTATATAACAAATAAGCACTGACCTTCATTTGACATTGGTGTAAATTGCGTGACCGGTTCAAGTCGTACTTTATTCTGTGTGGTTAGAATTCTTCACAATTTACGCGTGGATTATACTACGGAGTTTGATTTGGACCCGCTGTCTGACATCTAGCACTTTGTCAGTGCCAGTAAAGTGACACAGTGACACAGTAAAGTGTATAGTGTACCACTACGCAAAAAAATAATTAAAGGGGTTGCCTTATCGTACGCATTTAGATAGATTTAGAAATTTGGCATTGTGGGAGCCCTCAATTATAATCTGACGTCATCAACTGAAATAGTTTCAATAATTTATTTTGAAAAAAGTAGAGAACTAAATGACAAAATATTGAAATTAGTTTCTTATAATTGACTTTTCTATACAAAAAAAAATATAAAAACCACTGGTAATTTTTTTTAGACATTCCCAATTGAACGCAGCCCGTATTATGTATGAACAACATTGTCGGTCTCTGTATTTGTTTGTATAGATATGCGATCTGACCGTGCCCGCAGAACGCATCCTGTGCGTCAAATCCTTAAAACCCAATTTTGTCGTCTTATTGAAAGTGCAGTAACGGAAGAAAAGCTTTTGGTAACTTCGAAAATTTAGTCGACCCGGGGAATCGGGCTGTTAGTACCCTTCGCTATTGGTAGTCCGAATAGTACACAACTGAGGGTTGGGTTCGTAAGGACTAGATTGCATAACGACTCTATAAGCAAAACGTCTTAGTTGCATAAGGTCTTGGTAAGCACAATGTCTTTTTTGCAGAATGCCCTAGTGAGTAGAATGTCTTAGTTGGTCGATCGACAACTATAGCATAACGCCCGAAGTTGCAAAATGACTAATAGAGTTTACGTCCAAGTTATTAATAAGTCTTGATTGTAAAACGACGCATAAGGAAAAGTGTCTGGATAGCATATGGTCTTGGTAGCAAAACGTCATGATTGCATACCGGCTAGGCTATGTAGGGACGACTAGTTATTGTCTAGGTCTCGGACGAAGTCGCCGCCAGAGACTAGTCGTTATGCCATTTACCTAGTCGTTTTGCTATTACAACATTTTGATATTAGGGCGTTATACAAACAAGACGTAATAGAACTACCGCTTTAGCCTAGTTGGTAGTGACCCTGCCTACGAAGCAAGAGGTCCTGGGTTCAAATCCCGGTAAGGGCATTTATTTGTGTGATGAGCACGAATATTTGTTCCTGAGTTATGGATGTTTTCTATGTATTTAAGTATTTATTTATCTATATAAGTATGTTTATCGTCGTCTAGTACCCATAGTACAAGCTTTGCTTAGTTTGGGACTAGGTCGATTTGTGTAAGATTGTCCCCTAATATTTATTTATTTATTTATTTAACTAAGTCTAATCTTAAACCCGGGCATTCTACTATTAAGACGTTTGTACAATTAGACATTTAGCTACCAAGACCTTACCTATGTAACTAAGACGTTTTGCTTATAGAGTCGTTATGCAATCTAGTCCTTACGAACCCAACCCACAACTGATATGGCAATATGACCATAAAATTAAAAAAATGAAGTTGACAAAATAAAAATACAAAAAGATACTTCATACCAAACTTGTTAAAGTTGGCTTAGTAGCGACATCTCTTAGTCCGGGTGAGCGGTTAATTCCGAAGGAGTGTTGACGTCTCTTGATGAGAGTATAACATAGATGACGCTGTATCACTGCTTAATGTGATTATTTAGCAGGCTGAGATGTGTGATGTATAGGAAAAATTTGTGTCTAACTAAACTCCTGACCAGTGGTGGTGTAGGTAGGGGAATAGCACGCGGCACGGAATGCTGAGGACCTGGGTTCGATTCCCAGCGCTGGTTTTTTTTCTGTGATCCATGTTTCAGTTTCTATTTAGTATGAAATAAATGTACACTGTGCAAAATGCACACAACGCATATTGTGAATATTTCATATTGTTTATTTATTTATTTATTAATAACCAATTTGTACATATTGCGAATGTCCTTTTTGCTTTTTGTACGTTCCGCGTATATCACAATATGCGTTGTGTGTGACCACGGATCGGCAAACGTAGCGTGGGACGTCCTCAGACTCGGTGAAGCGATGATCTTCGCAAGGCGGCTGGCAAGAGCTGGATGAGAGTGCTCAGTGGCGTGCCATGGGAGAGGCCTATGTCCAGCAGTGGACGAACATAGACTGATGATGATGACGATGACATTTTGCGTATTGTAGATTTTGCCGTTGGTTACATTTTGCGTGTAGTATTAAATACATTTTGCGTTTCGTGCATTTTGCTCCGAAGCGAGACAAGTAGATATTATACACCGTGAAATTTTAGTGGTTGTTTTCCCGAAACGAGGTGATTTAGTATCGATTGTACAATCGATTTATAATTACTATTTTGACTAGAGTCAAAAATCCAATTGTGAAAAACGAAAGTCTTAAATGACCGCAAACCAATAGTAACGCTTCGTTGGTACAAGTAGCGTACGATCGTACGATAGGTTAGGTACCAACGAAGCGTTACTATTGGTTTGCGGTCATTTTCGACTTTCATTTTTCACAATTGGATTTTTGACTCTATTCATAATAGTAATTATAAATCGATTGTACAATCGATACTAAATCACCTCGTTTCGGGAAAACAACCACTAAAATTTCACGGTGTATTAAAGTAACAAAATAACTTGCAGCAGGCAGCGAGCTACACGACGATGCCGGTGGCGGAGCTGAACGGGTATGCGCACACGCAGCTGCCTTCCTACGACGCGGCCATCGCGCAGCAGTACCCCGCTAATAACTACGTAAGTCTATTACAGGGTGTCCCGTAAGTAGTACGACAAACTGAAATGGGAGATAGGTGGGCAGGTCGTCTATCAAATATCAAAAAATGACCTCAGTAAAAGTCGCACCGTTTTCGATAAATTTCGATTTTTCTGATTTTTTGATAAATGTACACCCGCATTTTGAGTTGTGATATTCGGAATTAATTGGTTTTTGCATTTATTTTTATCGGAAAATAATCTTGAATAGTTGTGTTGTCAGAAGCAAAAAACAATTTTTAAAAAACTTGCAGCTTTCTATTTATTTTTATTTAAATTAAAATTTTGCCTCTTCTCCTAAACTTTGATCGAGATTTGATCTATCACAGTGAAAAAAAAATTACATGACAACTGTTTAGCTTAAAAACATGTTCATTTAATGGACATTCAGAAATGTTTAAAAATTTATCATAAAATAACAAAACCCACACAAACAAATTTTGAAAGAGGTCTATGATAAAAAAAGATTGGGAAACAAATGATCTAAGGTTTTGTTTTTTCCGTCCTCCGTCTGTCATAGCTGTGTCTTTTCAGGTAATAGAGGAAGCGAAACCCAAGCCGGCAGTGACGCCGGTCCGGCGGTCGGAGCGGCCGGTGCGGCGGCGCGTTTCGCACACGTACGATTACGAGGACGGCGACTTGTATATAGACGATGCGCCCGCGCCGAGGAAGCGGAAAAACCGGCCGAAGCAGTACCAGCAGCGTGAGTATTAGTTGGGGCGATCAACTTATTCTTGTCACTCGTTGCTATAGTGACGGTCTCCTGGGTCACTCTTTGAACCGTAAGTTTATCTGATTCAAATTTGCCAAACATGCATTTTTGTGGTAGTTTTAAACCGCTTCTACAATTATAGTGAAAATAAACGGACCACTCACGTCTTAAAACGAGTTCAACTCGACATGTTTAAAGTCGCTTCTACAATTGACAACATTTAATATTTCTAAGACTATAATTTGATTCGTTCTCTGTATTCTGTTTGGAAAGAGAAAGACTCTGATAGTTTTAGATTTTCACTAGGATTATTAATTAATTTGTTACAATTTTTTAAAGATGTGCTTATTCTAAAAGAGCGTAACGATAGAATAGATTCATTACTTTTGTCTAGTCTCTATTAAAAAAAAGTGATGACGTAAATTTGACGTTAAGGTTGTTATCAAATTTAAAATTATGACAGCTCTTTTTTCTAGTGAAAAGGGTAAAGGAAACTATATCTATTCTGTGGATGTATTTGTAAGTACATAAATGTTTTTAAATTTGTTGTATTTTTTTAAATATAGAGAAATAAATTATAATAAATATTTTTCCGTGTTCAGGAGGCGAAACTCATTCGATTCCTGCAGTAATTTTCAGGTGTTAAAAAAATGAAAGGTTGTCAATTGGTCATCTAATAAGCATGTTAGTTAATGTGGCACAACATATCTTCTAATTAAACTGTACTACTTTTGTCGCGTACAGACGGCTTTGATGCCGTCTGGCACAAAAACTCTGCCTCTCTCCTGAATAGAATGCGTGGGAGTAGCAACAGCATCCTGAAAATTGTAGCTGGTAAGTTTGATAGTCCCTTGACAAAAATACTTACCGAACGCACTAAATCCCTTTTTACTATACGTTACTAACCTAGATTAAGATTAACTAACACAAGTGGACCACATTGTTGTCTTTAAGTACTAAATAAATAAATAAATAAATTGTCCCCTCGCTGACGGGACAGAATAACAACAAGAAATAGTTGATCCACCCAGTTATTAGCTCTGGAGTATGTTCAGTCAGCTGCAGAGAAAACGTACGGTCGGCCAAGAAAGTGTTCTACCAGATTTGACAAAAGTTTCCGTGAGACCTTATCACTAAGGTGGACACTTTTTTTATGTTAGAGAGGCCAGACAAACGAACTAGTGGGTCACCTGATGTTAAATGATCACCACTGTCCATAGACACCCGCAGCGCTTTACGCGATGCCAGTGCGTTGTCAGCCCTAAGGAAAAAGGAGAGGGAATAGGGGAGGGGGAGAGGTATTGGGCTATTGGGCCCCCGGCGCTCTCGCTGACCGTACGAAATGCAGCAGGAGTACTGCTGCTTCACGCCGGTGTTCTGTGAGAGCGTGGTACTGCCCATTCTTGATGCAGCCGCTAGCTACAACATGGCTCTACCACTCTGAAAAATAGGGATGTTTCCTAGGTAAAAAAATAATAATTACAAATACAAATACAAATATTCTTTATTGATCACCAAAAACAGTACAGTGACATTACAAAAATAAAAATTCAGGTAGACAATAGGCGGTCTTATCGCTAAAAAGCGATCTCTTCCAGACAACCAATTACTCAGAAATTAATAAATATCAACAGACGAATGTAGGTGGCAGAAATAACAGACAAGAGAAACGCAGTATTACTTAATAGACAACAAACAATAAAAACAATACAAATATAATATAAATTATATAAATAAACAAATACATTCAATATAATACTTATACACTACATATACTTAATACAAAATATCAATGGCAAAAAAAAATGTCAAAAGGCCGCATGTGAGAAAAGGATTTAAAAAGGAAATTAAAGAAACAATATACTTAAACAAAAAAGAAAAAGAATAAAGAAGGGTCAAAGAGAGAGAGAGAGGTAATTCTTATTAGTCCGTATTTTACATTATCAAAAAATATTAGACACGTAATTTTTCTTTTGACAATTAAACAAAAAATGACGAAGATATGGCGCGTTGAAGTTCCGCGTGACGAGGCGTGACGTCACTTGTTCCTAAAACGCTCATACAAAGTGTAGGAACAAGTGACGTCACGCGAAACTTCAACGCGCCATATCTTCGTATTTTTTGTTTAATTGACAAAATAAAAAATACGTGTCCAATATTTTTTGATAATCTAAAAGACTGACTAGTTAGGAAAGTAGCCTATTGAGTAAAGTCATTAGTCACTGTCATCATAACTTATTTGCAAGGGAAAATCGACGTCGTTGTATCATGACGTGCAAACTTCAATCGTGGGGTGGTAGACCATATTTTTGGCCCGACTGTACCGCCCCACACCGGGGAGGTAACTTTTCTCTGCAGCTGACCGTACGTTACACGGCTAAGCATAGGCGACGTGGCGAATGAATGGGCTTGGGCTGTTAGTTCACACGCGGGCTTTAGAGCAGATTGGAAACTTCACGTCGCGTGAAACAAAACATAACATAATCATATCATTAATTAATAGAAAAAATAGAAAAATAGAAAATTATTTATTTGCCAATACAAATGCACATTACATAAGTGTTTACACAGCTACTTAGCTTATACCTAGGAACTAGAGATTAGCAGCGGTTCTCACACTAGGTCGAGCCTGTATCGTGAGAACCAAGTGATTTGGCATAAAAGATCAAATAGTAAGATTTCGCTTTTACAGAGCAGAGATGTTAGCATGCACAAAAACAAAAAAAAATCACGTTATAAGCTAAAATAAGAAATAAAAAAAAATAAAAAAAATATAAATGGATTTCTAACAATAACAATACCTGCAATAGAGACTGCTTGCATATGTGTGTGTGTGTGTGTGTGTGTGTGTGCGTGTGCGTGTGCGTGTGTGTTAGTTAATTAAACGTAAAAGATTGAAATTTCAGAAAACTTTATGAATGACCAACCACCATATAATGTTTTGTAATGTAACCTTAGCGCATTTGACATTTCCATGAATGATGATGGGTTACCTAACAAAATTTAGATTTTTTTTTACGAATATTTAAAATCCCGAATGATTCATTTATTTGAATGCATTTTTTTCTGAAACTGTAAATATTCCAGGATTTTTATAAAACAACCCTAACCTAACCTAAAGGGTTCTACACGATGGTCCTGAAATAAATCCTGAAATATTTACAGTTTCAGAAAAAAATGCTTTCGGACAAATTAAGTTTTTGGGATTCTAAACCTTCGGAAATAAAATTTTCTAAACATCGATAGGATCCCATGCTGATGATGATGATGATGCTGATGATGGATGTGGCCGTTGCCAGATTTTGTTTTATTCATTAAAAAAAAATTGAATTCTGCGCGGGGAAAGGTTAGTGTATGAAATGGTGTACTTCCGTTTGGCAAATTACGTTTCCCAAACTGATTCATTTGGCAAATGTTTAATTTCCCAAATGTTTATTTTTTCTGAAACTGTAAACTATTCAGGATATATTTCAGAACTATTCTGTAGGTTAGGTTTGTTTTATAACAATCCTGAAAAGTTTACAGTTTCAGAAAAAATAAACATTTGGGAAATGAAACATTTGCCAAATTAATCAGTTTGGGAAACGTAATTTGCGAAACATTAGGAGTTAAAGTAAATATAAGTTCTGATATAAAAAAAAGGTTTGTGAGCCCTTCGAACCTCTATCCTGGCAGGTACTGTTCACAGACGAGTGTGTTTTGTTCTAGCAGCCAACAGCAGTTCGTATCGTGGTCCGGCGCCGCGGCCGCCGCCCGCCAACGGCATAGAATCCCTCATCCAAGCCTCCGTATTGGCGGAAGGCGAACCCGACCCCGCAGACACGTGAGTACAACTCTATAACATGGCCGCAGAATAGATCTCCCCACATCCGACGACCGGATGGCCTAGTGGTTAGAGACTACGAAGCTCGAGGTCCCGAGTTCGATCCCCGGCCGGGGCAGATATGAAAAATACGAATGTTTGCTTTTTTTGTATGTAAGCGAGAAAACAAGTATGCAGGTCACCCGACGAGAAGCGATCACCGCCGCCTATGGACACCCGCGGTACTATGGGTGTCGCAGGTGCTCTTTGAGAGATAGATAGGCTAGTTTTTTAAAGATCTCCAAGCTGTATCGCTCCAGGAATGCTCTTGCAGGAAGATGGTTCCATAACTTCGTCGTCCGCGGGAAAAAGTTCTGCTTATAGTGGAAGGTGCTAGACTGCCAACCATCAGGCTCAGATCAAATAAAAAGTAAAGATAGAGCGCTGCGAACAACGAAGTGAGGCCGGTCAAACTACACCAATCCGTGTGCTTACACAGTGGCACGCGCACACTTGCAACCAAACTACACCAAATTTTGCTTAGAACCCAAAACGTCAACACTAGTGCTGCCATTATAATGTTGTAGTTACCCTATTATTGGGTAAATGCCGCCTATTCTTTTTTCATTTTAAATTCTATTCTTTATTAGCACGGCTTAAAACGTGAGAACGTGACACGCAACAAAAAGTTATTTGTTTCTTGTAAAAGTTTATCAACGTTTTTTATTGTAGTAACGGTATCAACGTGACACGCAACGTAGTATCGGGGTATTAAGAATTATTATGGCAACACCGGCCTACGCACACATGTTTATAAAACCGGCTTCACCATCTGTTCAACGCGCTCTATCTTTACTTTTTATTTGATCTGAGCCATCAAGATGGTAACACGACAAGCAATGCTCATGATATAAATTTTTAATGAACTGAAACAATTACTTTGCTCAGCCGCGACCTTACAATAGTTACGTTTATGTAAGAAATATGGTATATGTTCATGGTATGTTGAGTTTAACATTTGGTAGCATAGCGTACGGTTGTGGACCTACTCTGAAGATGAGCTCTGGTTGAGTTAGAAACGCGTCAGTGTAGTTTGGTGGTGGTGATGGTTGGGTTTGTGTGATTTGTGTGTGTTTATACGGTGTGGAGGTGGAGGAACTGCATGAACACGCATTTCTTACATAAACGTAACCATCGTTAGGTCGCGGGTGAGCAAAGTAATTGTTTCTGTTCATTAATATGGACCTTCGCAAAGTAACGTCTGATTCAATAAATTATAAATGTGAATGTTTATTTAACAGGGAGGACGCGGCAGTGGCGGTGGAAGGGATGTTAAGCATCAGTGAACGTTACACGGCGCCGCAGCGGACATTCGGGCTCGCTACTGGCGCGGCAGACACACCTACTACAGAGAGGTTAGTACTTGTGTTATTTCTGCCACCTACATTCGTCTGTTGATATTTATTAATTTCTGAGTAATTGGTTGTCTGGAAGAGATCGCTTTTTAGCGATAAGACCGCCTATTGTCTACCTGAATTTTTTTATTTTTATTTTTGTAATGTCACTGTACTGTTTTTGGTGATCAATAAAGAATATTTGTATTGTATTGTATTGTATGGCCTAACTCCAAACACTTTAATGCATCAAATGTTGTGATGAAAGATCTTAAAAAGTATGGCTCGAGATGACATTTTCTACAGTCCCATTTCGTCACCTTATTAAATCGTCCACAAAATACCATGTCGTCAGCCTACCATTTCTAAATCGTCACCTTCCAAACTAGTCCACTTTATGATATCGTGGAAGAAACTGTGGAAGTAATAGTATTCTTTATATTTTTATGTGTGTGTGTGTGTATATTGTTCAGTGTTAAGTAGGTATATGTGTCGTAGTAACTAATTGTTGATATGGTTACAAAAATCTTGTCTTTTGGACAACCTAACCATTTTTCTATGTACGTAACAGTATGAAGATGTTACCTACTTCGACAACAAAAAAACAACATGAAAATGTTGTTTCACGCTATCATAATTTGTACAGCAGTACGAGTAGCGCGCGCGGCAACAAGCGCCCGCGCAAGCCGGCGCCGCGCGACGACGAGCCGCCCGACGACGACGAGGAAGACGTCATCAAAGAGGTGCATCGGGATGAAGAGTACGGTGAGTCATGCTATAAATAAATAAATAAATATCACGGGACAATTCACACCAATTGACCTAGTCCCAAAGTAAGCTAGGTAAAGCTTGTGTTATGGGTACTAGGCAATGGATAAACATACTTATACAGATAGATACATACTTAAATACATATTAAACACCCAAGACCCGAGAACAAACATTCGTATTTTTCATACAAATATCTGCCCCGACACGGGAATCGAACCCTCGAAGCTTCATAGTCAGGATCTCTAACCACTAGGACATCTGGTCGTCTAAATGCTATATGCCGCATAACGTTATAGCTCCAAACGCACAGACAGCGGAGGCGTGGCGGTGCGTTGGCGGTTACGGTTGTAATATTTTAACTTCGAGTTCGCGGTACGGTACCGCACAACCGCTCATACAAGTTAGTATATTACAACCGTCACCGCCACCGCACCCCACGCCTCCGCTGTCTGTGCGTTTGAAGCTTAAATGCCAAAAAAAGCGGCCGAGAGCGTGTCAAAAAACCGGTTGTCTGTAAAGTCGGATTACGGACGATAGTTTAACGTGACAACGTCATAACAAAACATTAAAAAAAAAAAAAAAAATGAAACCAGGCGGTCACCCATCCAAGTAATGACCGCGCCCGACGTTGCTTAACCTCGGTGATCGGACGAGAACCGGTGTTTTGTGAAATATCTTGAAAACGGTGCATCCTACGGCAAAATCAATGAAATTTTCATCCCCCCTCCCGCACCCCACATTATACACTAGCTTCGCTGCTCTGTAGGTACATGTACGTACATGTACGGGACATGTAGGTACATGTAGGACGTTACATTCCGTCGTCCTTTTTCGTGTATGCAAAAAGTCAAAAAGTCAAAAGTCAAAAAGTCAAAAGTCAAAACGTTTATTCTGCAAATAGGCCGCAAAGGGCTCTTTTACATGTCACTTTTTTAAACTACCAGCGCTTTCGTAAGGACCATCATTGCCAAGAAGAATGCGCCGCAAGAAACTTGGCAGGAAGTTATCTTTCCAAATTAAAATATAATAAATTACAAACTAAAAAACCATACAAATATAGAATTAAATAAAAAATAATAATAATTATATAAAAAAACAATACAGGGATGTATTGGGTCCCATAGCTAAAAAAAAAAAATATATATATCAGAGATAGTCTTCCAATGTCACAATCATTAAAAATGAATGTGTTAAAACACATTTCAGGTCAAGTAACCATTAAACTTTTGGATTTCAAAGGCAAGCTTACGCCTGCCGCCCCCAAAGTTGGCTCACACGCACTCATGTCATGCTCTGAAAGCAGAGCGGTACCGAGGGCATGTATCGCTTCCGTTCCCATTAGCCTTATGGGACCGTCTTGGGAACTTCGGCGTCGCGGGCCTGTGACTAGTTAATAAAGTATTAATTAAAATATAAAAGTTTAAATCCATAAGCTTAACAATATACAGCCTTAAATATAGCAAAGGGATGTATAGTCCCTGAGTTAATAATAAATAAAAATACTTCATCTAAATAATTCAGAGATGTATATAGTCTCTAAATGTCAACGTAAACTAGTTACATAATCATTAGAGGTGTAAGAAGCCTCCAAGGTCAAAATTAATAATAATATTAATATAAAGAGCTGGAGATTTATAAGGTCTCCGAATATCAAACAAATAGGTACCTACTTATTATAATTAAGTGGACAACGGCAACAGAACCAGAAACTAGCCGCGGATTGCGCCGTGACACTACAAGTCACACTTCACATTACAAAGCACATCCACATAAACATAAACATACACACACAAACACACACACGCACACACAAACACGACTACATCATAAGTATCATAAGTATCACATGCAGCCGGCGTTCATCGATTTATTAAGCCGGGGTTATATTAGAGCCACGCCGCGTCTCGCAACGCGTGGGATTGCAATCGGTTACATACATTTTTTATGAACGTGGTTAATATTAGCACAGCCCCGCGTGTCGCCGGGCGAGCTGACGCCACACAGACCGCTCGATTTCGATCGGCGTGGGCTAGGTGGTGGGGGAAGTGACGCGCTGGCTCGCTCCGCGCTAGTGTAATAACCGATTGCAATCACACGCGTTGCGACACGCGGCGTGGCTCTAATATAACCCCGGCTTTAATCAGCACGCGCGGCGACAAGATACTGTAGTATAATCACAGCCCGTTGAGTCAGGCAGCGTTGCGACACGCGGCGTGGCTCTAATATAACCCCGGCTTTAGACGTTGTCACGACTCAAAAGCAAAATATAGACGCGAGCCGGATTGAACCAAAACCCGCCTAATCTCGTTACTGTTTGTCCGACAGTGTATCCCTCGCTGGAGATGAGCTCTGACGAGGACGAGGAATGGACGGCGGCGCGGCGCCGGCGCGCCAGCCGCAGCCGGCTCGATTCCCGCGGGAAGAGCGACAAGTGAGTACAGTGAAATTACACAAAGTTTACCACTGACAGATGGTTCGCCTTCATTTCATATTCAACTTTAACGACCTACAAATAAAGCCAATTTTAGAATACTGTTATAGTATAAATTTTTCCAGATGAATTTTTCGCTTCGAGTCATTACATTAATTTTGAATCTTAATACTATGACGATACCGTTTGTTTTGAAAGATAAGGGTTCGAAGCGAAAAATTCATCTGGGAAGATTTTAACTATACCCACGTTTGCAGATTTTGTAATAGCTACTTTATTTGTATGGTGTTTAAGTTGGGAATGAAATGAAGGCAAGCCATCTGTCAGTGGTAAACTAAAAGTAAACGTATTGTATGATTATGATTGCACAGTTCTCAGCATTGTTTATGGTAGACGACTCGAAAAAGAGTGACAGTAGGGATGTTGACATCACCAATCAACTGGCGTACTTTTTATGAGCTGTCAAAACACAATTCACCCATAGAGTTTGAATGGCAATAACAACTTATGACGTGACGTTCGCCAACTCAATCGCTAAGTATTTATTTGTTTAAAACATCATAAAATCTAATTTTGAAGTTAATCGAAAATTAATCTGATTCGAATTATTTTTTAATGGCGTCAACATCCTTATTTGTATTTGGTGGTAAAGTTTTCGTAGCGTCTTCCATTGGCGAGCTGTGATGTGTAGAGTAGACTTAAAATAATTTTAGTTTCTGTATTTTTTTTCCTCGCAATGTGATGAAAATCATTGTGTGTATCACGGGCAGTAAGGGGATTACAAACTCGAGTCATTAAAAGTCCTCCGCCTTCGGCGTCGGGCTTCTAATAGACTCTCGTTAGTAATCCCCTACTTACGGCTCGTATGTGCTAATGTGGTCGTTTTATTGGGGACTTTGAGAGTGATGTGATGTGTTATACAGGGACGAGTCATGGTCGCCGCGCGCGCGGCTCGGCCGGCTAGTGCCGCGGCTGCGCGGCCCCGCGCGCGCCGGCGTGCGCCGCGAGTGCGTGCGCGCTGCGCTGCACGCCGCCGCGCACCACGCGCACGAGCACGCGCAGGTCAGTGCGGGGGGTAGCAGGCAGCGCGCCCGGCTGGGCCCGCGGCTGCTGGGGCCGCGCTGCACGCCGCCGCGCACCACGCGCACGAGCACGCGCAGGTCAGTGCGGGGGGTAGCAGGCAGCGCGCCCGGCTGGGCCCGCGGCTGCTGGGGCCGCGCTGCACGCCGCCGCGCACCACGCGCACGAGCACGCGCAGGTCAGTGCGGGGGGTAGCAGGCAGCGCGCCCGGCTGGGCCCGCGGCTGCTGGGGCCGCGCTGCACGCCGCCGCGCACCACGCGCACGAGCACGCGCAGGTCAGTGCGGGGGGTAGCAGGCAGCGCGCCCGGCTGGGCCCGCGGCTGCTGGGGCCGCGCTGCACGCCGCCGCGCACCACGCGCACGAGCACGCGCAGGTCAGTGCGGGGGGTAGCAGGCAGCGCGCCCGGCTGGGCCCGCGGCTGCTGGGGCCGCGCTGCACGCCGCCGCGCACCACGCGCACGAGCACGCGCAGGTCAGTGCGGGGGGTAGCAGGCAGCGCGCCCGGCTGGGCCCGCGGCTGCTGGGGCCGCGCTGCACGCCGCCGCGCACCACGCGCACGAGCACGCGCAGGTCAGTGCGGGGGGTAGCAGGCAGCGCGCCCGGCTGGGCCCGCGGCTGCTGGGGCCTTGGCATAGCTCGCGTGAACCATAAATATTTCAGGGAAGCAAGCAATTAAGCAAGCAAGATATTACGCAAGCATGCAAGCAAGCCTGATAGCAAACGTGCAAACAGGTATGCAAGCAGCATGCAAGCAAGCATGCAAGTTTGCAAGAAAGCATGCAAGGAAGCATGCAAGCGAGAATCCAAACAGAATTCAAGCAAGTATCCAAGCAGGCGTGAAAACAAACATGTCAGCAAACATGGAAGCAAGGATGCATGGAAGCTTACCAAATTTGATCAAAATCAGTTAAGCGGTTACTGATTCTCCATACAAAGTTTCACTCCATAAAATAAATAAATAAATAAAGGGTGATTTCCGGGATAAAAACTATCCTATGTCCTTTCCCGAAACTCAAACTCTTTGTCAGGTATGTATTCGACAGCTGCTTTTGATTCTGTGGTGGTATGCTCCAATAAATGGCGCCTTATTAAAGGTTAAAAACCTTTCTCCTTCAAATAACTATTTGTTTCAGAACGCGAAAAGAGCCGTGCTCGCGACGAAGAGTAGGCGGCCGCCGCCGCCCGTGCACAACACGCCAAATAACAAGAGTGAGTACACGAATTACTGGCATTAATGTACAAAGTGTCTAAATACTCAACAATAAACTGGTATCGGGTGAAAAAAAAATTCTATACACCTTTATGTCAGTAACTATAAAGTTGGTGTTTGCATATATTTGATGCGCTATGGCTGTATACTTGTATAAATACTTTACTTATGCCTTCGACTGAACCAGGTTACCGTTGAGTTTAAGGAATCCTATATTAACATACTACCTAAAAATAAACCTACCTAACCTACCTTAAAGAAAGCCGTTGGTAGCCTAGTGGTTTGGCCTATGGCATCTCAAGCAGAGGGTCGTGAGTTTGAGCCCAGGCTCCTGTCTGTTTTTCGGAATTTAACTGTCTATTTTTTTACAGATTCAAGACTGAAAAAAGGTATGAAGACAGCCAAACAGCGGCTCGGCAAGATCCTCAAGATTCACAAAATGATATGTTAGTTTAGATCGTAGCGGACCCGATGCTCTGGTATCATGCACAAATATATAGGTATTCGTTACAAATCAAATCAAAAAAAACTTAATTCAAAAATTTATTTATTTAAGTGTAAGCTATTTTACATGTCTTTTTTTTAGTCTAGCGCTTTCGGAAAAACCATGATCGCCAATAAGAATGCGCCGCAAGATACTTGGCACTAAGTATTTTTTTCATGCATTATACAAAGAAAACTCACCGAACAATTATAGCTAAACCGTTTAAATGAGTCCTCGCCTGCGCGGTACAGTCAGCAACGAAAGTCGCCGAACAAAATAAGATTTTAAAAGTTACTAGACACATTCATTGTATAGTCGACCAAGAAACTCCTTTACCACCCTAAAGTTCAATGTCAGTTGTATGACATAAGACATCAAAGGCTATTTTCACTTACAAGTCAATGTGACAATCAGCCTTATTGTTTTTATTCTGATGTAGGAACTGTCACAAAAAATGGTAAAGCACTTACTTGGTCGACTATACATAAGTTACTGAACAGAAGTACAAACAAAAATACATTTATATCTTAAAATGCCAATAGTAGCTAAACAATATAATTTCAAAAGTTGCTGAACAGTATACTTTCAGAAGTAACTGGACAGTATAAATCAAAAAGTGACTAGACATTATAATTTAAAAAGTGGCTGAACAGTATACTTTCAAAAGTAGTTGGACATTATAATTACAAATGTCAAAGGAAATTATAATTCACAAAGTATTTGGTCAGATTTATTATTTTCACATCCAATTCAAACCAAAGAGGTTGCTACACATTTTACCTAAAATAAACAAGAAACACTGGCTGGTGTAAAAAAAGACAACGACGATGTCATATACATACCCACAATGAAAGAAAGAGATGAAATGACGTGACAGGTTGGCACTCTTCTCGATGATTGTCAAAATTCAACTGAAGTTAAGAAGTACGTAATCTAATAAACATGTTCAGCAACTTTTGAAAAATAGTGTACACCGTTTTCTGTTATTTGCAAGTGTCCAATCGATATTTGTATTACATCATGTTCAGTAACATATGAAACTTTACAGCGTGCAGGTGTTATGAAAATTTGGATGTGTTCATGGATATTCGTTGCTGACTGTACTAGGGCTGGTGGGTATGACGACAAAGGGGCCGAGAGAGGTGCTGGAGGCGTGTCCCTCGACCCCATTGCCGCCATACCCCCCCGCCCCTGTACCGCGCGAGCGAGGACTCATTTAAACGGTTTCGTTATACAAGACAGTATTTTACGGCACGATTTAATTGACGGAGAGATGTTTTTGGGATCCAGGTCAAATAACTATGTTACATCTGAAAGGGATGTATGTGTCCCAGAATGATTAATTATAGTTTAATACTTAACCCAAAATGAATTAGAGATATAGTCTCTATGGGTCAATAATATAGATTAAATTTATGAACAGCATAATATTGGTGTAAAATGCCGTTCACTAACGAACTGGAAAAATGTGTATTGGAACTGCGGGTCATGCCCTCTCTCATTGAGAGGAGACCTGTGCCATGCAGTGGGACGTATATAGGCTGGGATAATGATGTTACGCTATTTGAAACTATAGCTAAACCATTTAAATGAGTCATCCCCCCCCCCAGCCTTTGTACCGCGCGGGCGAGGACTCATTTAAACGGTTTAGCTATAGGGATCAGAATTATTTTCAGACATCCCTGTCCATGATGTAATGTTAATTTTATAATGTGCGTTAGAAATTAGTACCTGTCTTCTTGACGATGGATTTGAATTTTGTATTTGTTTGATCGGCTGTATTTTTTGGAATTTTATTATAAAAACGTATGCAATTTCCCAGATACGACTTTTTCGTTTTAGCCATCTTACAAGAAGGAACTGTAAACTTTCCAGTGTTTTTTGTATTTCTAATAGCAAATCGCGAGCAATACAACTGTCATAATATTTTAGTTATTGTAGGTATAAGAATATAAATATATTTGTGCAATATACCCAAGACGGTTAGATGTATATTTTATATATGTATTTAGCACGGACCAATATGTGTTGTGGGTGTGTGTTTCAGTTTGTCTGTATCTATGTGATAATCACGCGATTTTCAATCTTATTCTTACATTTTTAAGGATATTTAAGACTCTGTTAATACTTAATTATGATGACTAATTGTTACTTTTACACGAATAATTATGTGATTGTGTCGCATTACATCTGATTTGCTCGCAGGTGATGGCACCAATGATGGACATTTTAAGCACAGTAGTACCCAGTAATGGACAGCAAAGATTCAATGCCTTGTAGCCCACCATTCATGGACTTAACCACTTATGGCCATCAGTTATCTGAGCATAGTGTTGATAGTTTAAAAATGTAGTGTACGTTTCTAAAAATTTGGGTTTACAAAAAAGAAATGTCCATAATTAGTTCTTGTCCATTACTGGTGCTGTCACCCTAGTCGTGTTTTGGCAGTCGCTGTGTTTGTGGCCGTTGCATTTTGGATCTAATGTAGTATACATACTCGTATCGGTAGATTGAAATTTGTAATTTGCCATGGGCTTCTTGGCTGTCTGATAGTGACACCAATTGTCACCGAAAAAGGGTCTCCACTCAGCATGTGTTGCTACGCAGTGAGTGCAGCAACGCTGGTTTTCAGTAGAGCCCAGATTTGAGCTACACGACAGCTCCACCTGTTACAATAATAGCCACAAGGTTGGAAATGATGATTGTGAAAATTTACAAAGATTTGAAAGTAGCTAGTATTTGTTGGGTATCAAGTGCAAAAGTTGCCAGAATGTGTAGTTCAAAAAGAATCTTAATGTTAGACTCGCACACAAAGCGGTAGAAAACGTATAAAATATATCTGAGTCAGTGGCGGCGCAGGACCTAAATTATTTTATTTATTTATTCACCATCAAGACATCAAAAGATCCAATGGTTAGTAAACAAGCAAGCTCCTTACAGCTATGTTAGTGCACATAAAAATAAATCTTAAAAATAAACAACAATGGGTACGAGAGCACAGGAGAAATCATCTTCTGCTAATCAGCACCTGGGCAAAGTGGCTCATGTAAGGCGAGTCATATCTCGCCGCCACAGTTTCTAGGATGGCGTTGGGAATGTCCCACAACCTACTGAGCATTGAGACATAGTCTTTTTGGGCATAATGGCATAGAAGTCAACCGTTCTGGCCTCCGCAAACATGCCTGACGCGCTGCAAGACCACGGCAGCCCCATCAACATGCTAAAGCCAATTATGTGTGGGGTATTATGTGGGTAAGATTTTGAGCACCACACATCAAACGATGGATTTTAATTGAGCAAAAAAAATGAGAATCTTTTGAGGCGCGAGGCCCCTCAGACCGCGAGGCCGTGGGCCTAGCTACGTCACTGATCTGAATATCGTTCTTAATATTCTATCGTTTTACGTCAAATATGTGCTTAAAGTAATCCGTGGTAGCATTATGGTTTGACCTATGGGTCAAGCAGAGGGCCGTAGATTTGAGCCACTATGAGTTTTTACGGTTTTTTTTTTTATACAATATACGCTTGCGTTTGACCACAATCACATCAGATTGAAAGCGAAGATGAGGCCTACGATGAAGCACGCTTGCCTAGTAAGTAAATGCTCATTCACCCTAGACTTGAAAGCGGCCAAATTGTAAATTTATGTGCGAAATTACATTCGAAATTTACCATGAGCTTTACAGTGAAAGAAAACATCACGGGGACTGTATACACCTGCGAGTGCGTTAGGAGGGTTTATACCTGCTGAGCTGGCAACGTTGCATTTTTGTTAGTTTTTCTCGATTATTCCATAAAAAATTAATGAAAATTAAAAATGTTTTGTATACAAATTGTTCTAATATATAAGTTAATGTGTCTACTGCAATAATAATTCGTGATAAGACTTTTATTGTCTTGAAAAACCGTTAGGTAATAATTTGTTCATTTTTAAAGAAAATAAAAGTCTATTACGAATTATTATTGCAGTAGACGCATTAACTTACATATTAGAACAATTTGTATACAAAACATTTTTAATTTAAATAATCGAGAAAAACTAACAAAAATGCTACGTTGCCAGCTCAGCAGGTGTAAACCCTCTTAAATAGGTGTGTGAAGTACCCAATTTACACATGTGCCTAGCAGTTGGCCCTATACGTCAAGGAAAAAAATTAGGAAAGAAAGGGAGACGTAGAAACAGGCCTTTTACTTCTACGCTTATGTGAGAGTCTTGTCGAGATGCAAAAATGTGCAATAAGAATCGCAATTTCATGTTTCGGTATTTATATTTCAGCATAACTTTGCATGTTTTTTAGCTAATTAACCACGAAGGAATAAAAATACGTTTAAGTACTCATGTCGACATAAAAAAAAAGAATTTTGATACGAATTGTAGGAATGTAGTAAAATTATATTATTATTTTGTTCTATACTTACTGTAATTAATTAGATCTGATTTGTTTTTAATTCGCTTTTTTACTTATAAAAGTGTGTAAATTTATATTGGTTTAACTTGACAGACAAATGAGGTTTGTATTCCTTAGCCATTATAGAACCTCCTTACCATATCATTGGCGTCATTTCATAAGCATTTTATAGTTGCACTCGAAATCACAATTGTTTTTACTACTTCACTCACAAAGTATTGGCGGGTACATGACGTCAGCGCCGCCAAGCGGTCGCAAATTTCACGGCTGTCACATAGGGATGGCGATTCTTCTCGCAAAAGATCGATTTTTAAATCGATTCGAATCGCTATCTTAAAATTCGATTCACAAAAAAATCGAGGTCTCAAAGATCAATCACTCAAAAAACGCAAATATAAATCCATTTTATGGAAAACTAAAAAGGTACTTATACTAATCGATCTCTTTTTAATAAAATCTAGGAATTCTTCAGTTGAGGGAATTCAATAATTACAAATGTTTTTATAACCATACCAACATATCGAATATAAAAGAATATATCTTTTTTTTCTTTGTACATCTGTTTCTATTGTTAACTGTTAATTTTATGTTTTTATGTACAATAAAGAGTTTACATACATACATGCATATCTGCCTTGAGAAAGAACTCTCAATTGAGGTTTAATAAGAAAAAATCGAACGTCGATTTTCTAGGGTGAAATATCGATTCACTGAATCGATTCAATGCCAGATATTGATCTAAAAATCGATTTTTTTGGTCCGAAACATCTATTCTTCGATTAATCGATCTCAGATCGCCATCCCTACTGTCAAATAATGAACACAAGAAAAAATTAGAGTAGATACCACTTGTTCCGTAGAAATGATATATTTGGTACGATTTTGAACTCTGTTACTTCACGATTTCACAGTTCTTAAATGACAAACGGGACCTACCCAAACATTTATAAAATAAAAATTTAATAGTCTCCTAAAAACCATGAAAATAACTTTCTACTGGTCTGTTAGAAATCGGTGCCTCAGCACGAGTCAGCAGGAGTGATAGAAGCCCAATAGATAGTGTGTAAAATCACAGTCAATTGAAATTGCAAACAATGTAAACAAACCGCTTTAACGACCGCTTTAGCCTAGTTAGTAGTGATCCTGCCTACGAAGCAAGAGGTCCTGGGTTCGAATCCCGGCAAGGGCATTTATTTATGTGATGAGCACGAATATTTGTTCCTGAGTTATGGATGTTTTCTATGTATTTATGTATTTATATATCTATATAAGTATGTTTATCGTCGTCTAGTACCCATAGTACAAGCTTTGCTTAGTTTGGGCCTACGTCGATTTGTAAAAAAAAAAACCTTGTATCTTTAATTTCCATTTTCCCTCATCAAATACTGCTAAATCCGTGTGTTGTTTAATCAATACTTACCACAATATTATCCTAAACCATTAAAACAATAAACAAAGTGCTAGAATATGGATATTTCATTAAGGCTGGATTTCACCAAACTTTTATTCCGAGAATAACGCTTACTCTCAGATAGTAATGTGAAATTACTATGGCGGTTTGACATTACTATCTGAGAGTAAGGGTTATTCTCGGACTAAAAGTTTGGTGAAATCCAGCCTTAATGGTTTATTTAAATTGTTCGCAATTGCAATTGACAGCGACTTTAGGTATGGTGGTTGGTGCTGGATCGTGCTAAGGTATCAAAATGAAACATATCAGTAGAAATACCTACATTTTCGCGGTCTTTTACAGTCTGTTTGATTTATAAAATTGATTTTCCCGATCCAGTGTCTTCAATTGGGAGTCCTAAAATTCTCCAGAAAAAATAAATATTATTATTACGTTTTCCAGATAATTTATTTCTGAATACCTACCTATTTAATATGATTACAGTTATAGAAACGGGTTTCTAAAACACCCGCTGCAGGATTAAATTCCAACCAGTATTAAAACTACAAACGTTAAAGCATTTTTACAATTAAGTATATACGTTTATATTTTCAAAACACTAGTCATTCTCTACAAATGTTATTTCCAGTGCGCTAAATAGTTCACAGATTTAAATAAAGATTAAGACGTACGTTTATTTTTTCTTTTTAATTATTTAAAATTTGTGTCTCCAGTATTATTGTTGTTTACCACACAACTGCTATCGTGACCCATTTTTATATTTTATAGCAAAAATGCAGTACAAAACGTAAACAAAATTACGGAGTCTTATAATCATAGCTCCGGTCAGGTCGCAAAACAATCGCAACACGGTAATAGAACTAGATTAACAGAGTCGTATTATGTAAAAAAAAGCTGAGGTGGCCTATCGGTTTGACCTATAGCCTCTCAAGAAGAGGATCGTGGGTTCAAATCCCGGCTCGCAACCTCTGAGTACTTCCGAATTTATGTGCGAAATAAGTTTAAAGAACATTTTTGTCTAAAGAAATTACAGATAATTTCACTTCTAAGACAATTTCTACGGCTAAAAGTGCAATTATTAGGTTTTTACAGTGAGTCAATAGATATCACCACTCGCATGCCTTGTGCAACCACGTTCAGTTACATTTGAAATTTACTTACGGTGAAGGAAAACATCGTGCGGAAACCTGCATACGCCTGCGAAGAAATTCAATGGTCTGTGTGAAGTTCCCAATCCGCACTGGGCACCAATACAATGTGTATTAGAAATGCCACTTTGAAAAAACTATGACAGAAATGCAACTAAAAAAAGTCAAATGTTAATTGCGATAATATCCGCTTTAGATAATCATAACATAATCTTAGTTGTATACTGTTACGTACGGTACGACTCTATTGAGTCTTATTCTATTTCCGTAACTATTTTTACGATGACCTGTCCGAGCTATGCTTATGATCTTTTACAGCTCCAAACGCACAGACAGCGGAGGCGTGGCGATACGGAACCGGTGACGGTTGTAATATTCTAACTTGTATGAACGAGTTCGCGGTACGGTACCGCACAACGTTCATACAAGTTGGAATATTACAACCGTCACCGGCGCCGCGCCGCCCCGCTATCGCTTTCAGTGCGTTTGGTGCTTAAGACAGTCGTGTAAGTTACTATTTTTGGCCACATGAAGCGCTGCGATCGTTTTGTTTTTCCAACTCGAACTCTGGGGGACTACTACGAAATAGATATAGTTTATTTGTTCAACACAGGTAGAATTGTACATAAGCACAGATCTTGAATGTTACAGTTGCATCACCATGTTGGGCCGCAAGGCTTACAAACATTTATAGCTATTAATGGAACTATCACAATGGGATGTGCAGTTACCATTAATTGCAGTCTGACATAAGTAAATTCAGTAACAGTATGATATATTTTGTTCACTAAAAATTTAAATTTACTGACCGCTTTAGCCTAGTTGGTAGTGACCCTGCCTACGAAGCAAGAGGTCCTGGGTTCAAATCCCGGTAAGGGCATTTATTTGTGTGATGAGCACGAATATTTGTTCCTGAGTTATGGATGTTTTCTATGTATTTAAGTATTTATTTATCTATATAAGTATGTTTATCGTCGTCTAGTACCCATAGTACAAGCTTTGCTTAGTTTGGGACTAGGTCGATTTGTGTAAGATTGTCCCCTAATATTTATTTATTTTATTTTATTTAAATAATTTGGTTTTGAAATTTGTTAATTCTATGTTTCTTATGTAGTCCGGAATCTTATTATAAATTTTTGGAGCCATTCCAACTACGCTTTAAAACTGTGAAATTCGAAGTTATCATGCCATCCCTTTCACTCTCCTGTTTAATTCTATTAGCGTGAAAGGAACGGCACGATACGAAGTTCAGAAATCGAATTTCGTTACGGCCCCGGCCAATAGGGATGATGACACCACCGATCAAGTGACGTACTTTATATGAGTTGTCAAAACACAATTCTCCCATAGATTTTGTATGGGAATTGCTAGTTATGACGTCACGTTATCCAGTTTAGCTTGAAAGATCCCTTTGTACTCTTTTTGTTTTGATGTTTTTTTGTGTGTTTTATGTACAATAAAGCATTTACATAAGTACATAAATACTTCTATGTCAACTATTCAGATGTTTTTTTTTTATAATAATATTATTAACCAATTTGTCTGTCAAGGTTAAAAGGTAAGTTAAAATAATGTCATTATTTCATATTGTATTCTAAATACACCTCTTCTACAATTAGTACTGATATACGATCGAACTTGGGCATTACGCGACTGATCACTTTTTGTCAAGCAGCGGTCTTGATAAAAAGGGATCAGTTTTCTGGCAGGAAAACACATTGGAGTGATCTGATATCTTCGACACTCAGGG
The DNA here is from genome assembly GCA_947859365.1 of Archips crataeganus. Lineage (NCBI taxonomy): Eukaryota > Metazoa > Arthropoda > Insecta > Lepidoptera > Tortricidae > Archips > Archips crataeganus. The sequence continues at coordinate 1,044,246 of OX402070.1, read as the reverse complement.
TTTCATTTTTTTTTATTACAAGCACGGAAACCGCAACTTCTCCAATTTTTCACTTCATTAGAATTTTTCGCGGACTTCAGAGCTTCAAGAATTTGAAAAATAAAATTTGACGTGGGCGGCAGGAGGATTGTTGATAAATGGTTTCTCGCATCGCAAGTGTTTAAATCATGTTTAAATCATCTCTTTCGCACGTAGAACTGCATCCTTGTCTTACGTTTGATCGTATGTCAAAACAATTTGTTTGATCAATGTACCAGAATCGTTATTTCTTAGTAGCAAAATTTTCATTCGCATTTTTTCCCAGATGATTTTTTTCTCGCACTGGTTTTATCCCTGAAGCTTATTTTCACGGTAGCATTTTTAGGGTTGCGTAGTCAACTAGGAACCCTTATAGTTTCGCCATGTCTGTCCGTCTGTCTGTCTGTCCGCGGCTAAGCTCAGAGACTGTTAATACTAGAAAGCTGTAATTTGGCATGAATATATATATCAGTCACGCCGATAAAGTGATTGAATAAAAAAAAGTAAAAAAAAAATTTTTATGGTACCTCCCATAGACGTAAAGTGGGAGTGTTTTTTTTTTCTCGGCTAACCCTATAGTGTGGGGTATCGTTGGATAGGTCTTTTAAAACCATTGCGGGGTTGCTAACATGATTTTTCTATTCAGGAATCTGTTTGCGAAATATTCAACTTTAAAGTGAAAATTTTCATTAAAATCGGCCGTCCCCCCCCGCTCTAAAATCTAAACTGTTGGGTGGAAAAATTTGAAAAAATTCAGAATGGTAGTAAATATATCAAATTTACTAGGAAAATTATAGCGGCTAAGATTGCTTGGAAATTATTTGTAGTTTAATAGTAAATAGTAGTCTAAGGTATAAAACATACCTAAACTTGGATGATACTTGGTGTACGGAACACATACGAAATCCTTAGAAAAATATTACTTGATTTTTTCGTAATGGCTACGGAACCCTACCTTGGGCGTGTCAGACACGCTCTTGGCCGGTTTTTTACCAATTTGAATTGAGACAGAAACAGTGTCGCTCGTGCAGAGCTCCTTCTCCTGTGTGCTTTTGGCCTTTTGGGTCGATGCAAACGTAACATAACACAACCTAAACCTACCCATGTTTCTGTGTCGATTAGAATTAGGAAAAAACGTGATTGTGAAAATAAGCTTCTGTTGCAATTAGAGCAAACCCGACCAAATGGCAAGTCAACACGAACCACGGCCCCCAGTTGAGAGTGGCCGAGGATCGTGCTCAGTGGCATGCCATGGGAGAGGCCTATGTCCAGCAGTGGACGAACATAGGCTGATGATGATGATGATGAAAAAACCATTGTGGGAAAAAGCATTTGGGAAAAAATAAAAATGGAAATATTGCTACCTAGGAAATACTATTCTGGCAAATATATCTCACAAATGGTCAAAACTATACATTCAAAAGACACGAAATATATTTTCACACATAACTCGAAGCCCACCTTGGAATCATTAAATGTAAATAGGTTAGAATTACGATTAAATTAAAAAAAAAAGGATATAAAATAAAATTTATAAAAAATGTAGTTCGTAATAAAGTCAATACTTGGAGATTTCTGTTTACATTTTGAACCCTATATATTTGTATCATGATCAATTTACAATGATTCCTGTTCCTGTGAGAGTTTGTTAAACTTCGTCAAAAGAAACATCGACTTATTTACTGACTATAAGGCTGTCCACCGGAGCTGTGCGAGGATGCGTTGCGAGGGATGTGTCTGTCATGAACCAATAGAAACACTTTATTTAAAAGGTCCTAAGTGAATGAAGTGTTTCTATTGGTTCATGACAGATACATCCCTCGCAACCCATCCTCGCACATCTCTGGTGGAAACGCAGCCTTAGAGCTGTCATTGTAACTATGTGTCACGGGGACTTTCATTACCACTTTCCCTGATTCGCTGGCGGTCCCCACAAATTGCGTTTGACCACAATCAAGCCTGATTGAAAGCGAAGATGAGGCCTACAATCAGGCCATGTGATAATGCATCCGGATCGCTGGGCAAAAATCGTCACCGATTGGGTTCCAAGCGACGGACACCGGAGCAGAGGCAGACCAAAACGGAGATGGCGGGATGACTTGGACCGTTTTAACCCATTTTGGCAGGATTTTGCGAGGGACAGAGACGGGTGGAAAAAAAGGGGAGGCCTTTGCCGAGCAGTGGGACATCAATTAGGGCAAGGGTCTGTAACCGGCGGCCCGCGGGCCGCTTGCGGCCCGCGGTTGACTCCATGGCGGCCCGACATTGTATTGACAACATTAAATTCACATGTCTATAAATTATACCTATTTACAGATTAAATAAAAAAAATAAAAATAGTTTATTAAAAGAAAACCTTAATAACATACACAGAATATCCAGTGGCCCCACACTAGGCTATGCCTGTCACGTGGTGGCCTGATTCAGTATTACAATAAATTGTCAACATTAGGAAAAATTACAATATAAGTATTAGCCGGTTACATGAAGCCACAGTTAAGGTTTTTTAGAAACTAAGTCGCAAATTTATAGAGATGAGACTAAGCAAGAATGAATGAGTGAGTTAACTTTGAGTACGTGTGTGTGAGTGAACATTAAAAAACTTTAGTTTAGAATGGAATGTTTTTACTATGTTGCGGCCCACCGAACCAATATCAGAGTATACTAGGTCCTTGACTTCAAAAAGGTTGAAGACCCTTAAATTAGGATAATTAAAAAAAAAGTAATTCCTGCTAAGGATATTAAAAGAAAGCGTGTTAATAGGTATCAGTTAAACTTAGTTGAACATAGCCTTAATCCTTAATCGTGTGATTACTTGATTGGCCCAAAATATTGCCATAAAATACGTCTTGATAACAATTTAAACAATCATCGTAGTGAAATGACGCGTTATGGAAAGATAGCATATTGTAGCGATTATAGATTAATCTTATCACTTTGCTAATATATTCACTGCAAGTCTGTTTAAGATTTAAGTACCTATACTTAGGTAGTGAAAGTATACGGATTACTCACGTCTTGAAACGAGTTTAACTGGACATGTTTCGGGCTAATCTGTCTGTAGCCCTTCTCGGAGCCACACGTAACGGCGGCTGCCAAACGGGCTTTAGAGTTGGTTTAAAAAAAATATGGCTCTTTCCATTAGAAGACGATTTTGCCAGTGTCAAGTAAAAGACAGATTTAGAACATGTCTGCCGTTGTTTGGTAAAATAATTCTATACCTACAGCCCTACAGCCGAAGTGCTGGGTTATATATTAGGTACATCACTGCTACAAAATTCCACCTTCGCACTTCCCGCCGAAAGTTCCATCGTCACCATCTCGATGAATGGCAGTCTACCTACCTAGGTATACGTTTTCTTCGGCACTTTCTGCCACGTACGGTGAAACTGTGGAACCAGCTTCCGGCAGCAGTGTTTCCAGACAAGTATGACATCGGGGCTTTCAAGAAATTATACTTACTTTAAAGGCCGGCAACAGATTGATGAGACTCTCTTTGCGTTGCTGATATTTATGGGCAGTGGTGATCATTTTCCATCAGATCCGCTTGCTCGTTTGCCACCCTCTCATAATAAATAAGGGAAAGGAGAAACTACCTACAAGACAAACGAGTCCCAAAATCGTCAACCGTTTTCCCAAAACCATACGGTGCCAGTTATCTACAAATAAATCTCGTTTATACAAACAAAAAACTCGCGTACGGCATTATCAGATTTTTCAGCGAACATAATGTAAACAAGTACCGCCGTGCAAAAGGGTACGGCGTATAAAATCCAAGCGTTAACTGATAAACCGATGCTGTTGTAATTAACTGTATAAATTCAATGATGTCATTGTTATGGCTGCGGCGAGGATGCGGAATTAACTTGGTATGTAATATTTTATCGTTACATATTTTATTATGAACCAGAAGACGCAGTATAGGTAGACCTCAAGATGGAGCGTAGTCGACTAAGTTTTCTGAACCGTGTTTAGTCAAAATCAAGTAATTTATCGCAAACAGACGGAACAATCAAATATAAATATATGTACAGTCAGCTGCAGAGAATGTGGTAACCACACTACAGCTGTATTGGCTATGTGTGAAGCGGGTGGCGGTGGTGTATTGTCTAACGCGCTGACGCTTGCTTTTGCATTCACTATTTCTGTCTGTTAAACAGTATAAAGATGATGACAGAAAGAGATAGTGAAAGCGTGGCAAGCGCCCGCGCGTTAGACAATACGGCCTCTGGTTAAAGTTGCGGGCGTTGGATGCGGATGGTGCAGGTCGTCTGTTTTTTGAACCTTGTGGAAGGCCATGTTCAGCAGTAGACTCTTTCGGCTAAAATGATAATGAGAGAGAGATGTTTATTTACACATATTCGAAACAAACACAGAAAAAAAAATACATTTGACAGGAAATTTACAAATAAAAAAAATATATATCGAATAGTATAAATTGGGCCCCACTCAGCATAATGTTGTGGCAAGCCACAACGCTGTTTTTCAGTGGGACCCTTTTAAAAACTAAACACAAAAACATACACACTGTGACGACACGAACGCCAGCGAATAGTTCGCAACAAAAACCAAATTAGAAGCCGGAAGTAAATATGTATGGCAACACTTGATCGGCTTAATCGCATTTGAACTTTTAAACCGTAACAAATTAAGCCAAGATTTGTTATGGCTATTGCAGTGAATCATCAACAATTTCAATAATACTGATACTGTAATTCATCACAAACCTTCGAATAAAAATAAAAAAACTTAAAAACAATAAAACATTCTTTTGACCTAAAGCTGACTAATGATAATGATAATGGTGATGACATATTTTATTTAATTTATTTTTATGACAATTTAAAGATCCAGGGCTAAAACAGGCACAGACTGGATGCTACAAGATGGATGACGTCGTCGTGGTAGGCCCAGGAGGCGCTGGCGGAATGAACTAGATGTGTTAACTGACGACGCCTCTCAAAATCGGGACGAGTGGAGACAATAGGGGGAGACCACAGGATATACTGACATCTATCTGTTGGGGAAACCTTTGCCTTTGCAGTGGGTGTCGTAGAGGCCTAGTGTTCTAACTAACGAACTTGGAATCACTATGTATGGGGGTGTACTGAAAATCAGCGCTGTGCCAGTCAGGGCCTCCTGTGGATACCTGACTCACAGCATACGCTGAGTGCATCCCCTTTGCCACAACTAATGGCACAGTGTTAATTTTAGTTTAGCTTTTTAAATATTAATTAATTATGTAATAAGTTTTCTGTATTTTACTTTATGTTGTGGCAATAAATGAAATTCTATTCTATTCTATTATATTCTATGTTTTGACTAACTCTGTCACAAGGTATAAGATGAGGATATAAAGAGATTTATCTATTACTAGCTGTTGCCCGAGATTCCGTCTTCAAAGAGTCGTTTATCGCTATCCCGCTGGAACTATGCAATTTTCTGGGATAAAAACTACGCTATGTCCTTCCTATGGTCTCAAAGTATTTCCATACCAAATTTCATCTAAATAAGTTCAGCGCTTTAGGCGTGAAGAGGTAACAGACAGACACACTTTCGTATTTATTTATAATAGTAGTATGAATTTAATGTTTTAATGTTTTAATTTGAAATGTGAAATGTGAATTTATTAATCAAATAAAATTTACAGTATAACACCAATGCGCTGTAAAATTTAAAAAATGTCTTTACCTATAATAATTCCACTGTACGTGAGTTTGTCACTGAACTCCTAAACGGCTCTGCGGAAAAGACAATTTTTAATTAAATTCGACCCAAGTGTCATTATTTCAAATACAAATAGACATTGAAAATGAACACTTGGAGATACTGTTTATCCGGAAGGAAAGGGCTTAGGTACTTATCTACTTTTACAAAATAAACGAACAATATTTCGCTATAGAAAACTGACGACATTTCGTTCCAGAAAACTAACGATGTTTCACTCTAAAAATTAACGATATTAAACACTAGAAAACTAAGTATCTAACTCTAAGTAGTAAACTCTATTGTTTTCGTGAAAACTAAGGACATTTAATTATACCATAGGTCGTCATCGTTTCGTTTGTGGTTTCGTTTTGTGAAAGATACTTAGGTTCATTATTTCCGGTTGAGTGGTCTTTCCATTGCACGTTTCATTTTCAATGTCAATCTGTACATGTAATTATTTGCTTTAAGATAAAAGTCCCGGAGAACGCCATCCAAGGATTACCGTCCGAGTCGGTTTGCTAGCGAACCACCGTACAGCACCTAATCGTGACATGTAGGCAAATATTTTAATTATTCTATTTAAACAACTAATGTTAGCCTTGTATAATAAACATGTGATAACAACCGTATTTTGTCTGTAACTCTATTAGTGACGACGCCCTGCTGATCGTTAGTTGTTTTAAGTACCTATGACTCTGTACATTTAAGTTTATATTGACTCTGGGAATTGATATAGTAATCAAATAGAAAGCCGTCCACATGTGCAAGCGAAAAATTGAATCATAATGTGCCAGGGTGGAACCTTCCCACAATCAATTTCGGGATGACTTCTTTGGCAAATTTTTGCTTGCCTTGATAGTTCAAAAAATTAATGGTTGCTTGACCAGAGGCCATATTGTCTAACGCGGGCGCTTGCTATCGCTCTCTGACACCATCTTATACAGCTTGACAGAAATAAACAGTGAAAGCGAAAGCAAGCGTCCGCGCGTAGACAATACAAGAACAAGGACAAGAAGACGACGACGAAGATATTCGAGCACGTCCGCGAGGCGCGGGGTCGGTTACAGGGATCCCAGCTGTTCATTAGCCCGCTCGGGTCTCAAAGGGATAATAACTTCAGCTCCTTTAGGCTCCAAGTGTCTGCCAAGCACCAGCAAATGTTCCTGCGCTCCGACGGCTGGACCGATTTGAATGTTTTTTTTGTATGCGTTTGGGTGGCGCCCTGGATGGTTTAGATTCACAAATCAGCCCGGCAGATGGCGCTGCAGTCGGTATCTATGTTCCTGCAGGACAACGTCTGTCGGGTCCGCTAGTTTTATTATAAAAAACACAAGAAATAAAAACTAAAACGCCGGGATACCACACTAGAAGTCTTTGGTCCCCAGGCAACAACAATATCTGCCTGGAGAGAGATCTGTCTAAGTATTGTGGCCTATTCCAACACAAATATATACAAGAATTGCTCGTTTAGCAAATACAAATACCTACAATTTTGTTTTTATATAAGAGGGGGTGGCGGGACGATGTGGAGCGATTCCAGCCGGACTGGCAACACTGCCGAAGCAAGGGACGAGTGGAAGGAGAAAGGGAAGGCCTTTGCCCAGCAGTGGGACACTGTAAAGGCTACTAACTATTGTAAGGTCGCGGGTGAGCAAAGTAATTGTTTTAGTTCATTAATATGGACCTCCGCAAAGTAACGCCTGATTCAATAAATTACTGTAAAGGCTATTAAAAAAAATAAGAGGGGCAAACGAGCTGACGGGGGTCACTTGATGGAGAGCGGTCACCGTCGCCCATTGACACCCGCAACACGAGGGGAATCACAGGTGCGTTGCCCACCCTTTTAGGAATTGGTAGGCTCGTTTTTTAAACATCCCTAAGTTGTAACGCTTCGGGAATGATGCCGCAGTAAGCTGATTCCAGATCTTCGTCGTGCGAGGAAAGAAGTTTCGCTTAAAACGCACAGTAGGTACCTACTAGACTGCCAATCATCAAGATGGTGAGGATGGAAAGACAGACGGTTCCTCGAAGTGCGGTAGTGGAATTTAGCCGCAGGCAGCAATTCGAACAGTTCGTTAGAACACTCCCCATGATAAATACGGTATAAAATGCAGAGAGACGCCACATCCCTCCGCAAAGCCAAATGATCGAGTAGGCTAGAGAGTACCTGATTACCGACAAATCGAGATTTGTCAAACATAGGTTAACCACTCGTAGATGGTACAATGATCATAGACTGTATCACTATGCTGCACCCAAGGACATACAAATATGAATATTCAGTCATGCACTAAATTAATATAAGTATAAAAAGCTGTTTAAGGGTGCTATTTCACCAGAGATGTGCTAGGTATGTAGCTATTTGGATGCTACGCTACTATGTGACTGTGTCCACTAATGCTGAACTATCTAGCCGTTAGAGGAACGTCCAGAGCACGAATCATTCCGTATAAAAAAGATAGGGTGAGTGGGGGTAAGATGAAAATAAGATGAAAGGCAGTGTAAGATGAAAAACTACTCTTAGTACCGGGCGCTACGAGTGGTTTTTCATCTTACACTGTTTTTCATCTTACCCCCACTCACCCTAGTACGAATATGATTGAATAGTACTTAAACGTATACATACCAACGTAGCATAGCACATCATAGCACATCTGGTGGAAAGCTATCCTAAGTATTGATTTCATAGTTATTATAATTAGATAGTGTCAACGTAATTGCAAAATAACAGCATTGTTTTCAACAATGCGGATTTACGAAAGGAACGCAAACCCATTGCCTTATCGGATTTCTCACGAGATCCGGGGTGCCGTGTGCTTCAGTGTCAAATATAAATACAATTGATTTCGCATTCCAATTGGGTTGATGAAATTGCCAATTAGCTGACGTAGGTACTTTATCAGCTGTCGAAGCAATTCTCCCATAGATTTGGTATGGCAATTACTACTTATCGTCATAACTAGAGGTAGTAGTTATCAAACAAAACGTATAAGTGACGGCTCACTTCTTCCCAACTCAATCGACTAATTTATTTATTTGTACAAAAAACGAAAATGTTAATTTGCTTAAAGTCACTCAAAGAGCGATGGCGCGAGCTTTGCTCGAAGTTTCCCTGCGTGATCGAATCAGAAATTAACAGATCCGCGCGAGAATTAAAGTTTAAGTTTGTGCCAGATTTAACACTTCCCTCGTATGCTTAAGACACAGATCCCTGCCCAATTTAAGGCATACTTTTTGTATTTTTTTTTAAATCTTTATCATTGTACCTACTGTTTTAAACTTTCGTGATTTTCACTCATAATCAAATAATTTTATCATTGGATGTATGAAGAACCAGTTGACACTAGAATGCGCGATTTTTTTCACTTCCCGCATACGAGGAGTTAATTGATTAATTGGCGAGGAGTTATTTATTTTGGGCCAGGGTACATTGCTCGTAGAACCAATCAGAAATCAATCATTAGTCGGATGGGATAGTACCTAAGGTTAGAGTAGCGACCGCGAATTGGAAGATATGGCGTACGATGGATCCCAACAAGATGGACCGACGATCTGGTAAAGGTTGTAGGAACCGCTTGTATGCGGGAAGCGCAAGGCCGATCGTTGTGAAACTCTTTGGGGAAGGCCTTTGTCCACCAGTGGGCGTCTTTTGGGTGATATGATGTGTTCATCTCAGCCTATATACGTCCCACTGTAGAGAGGTTGACTGTGAGGGGTTGGGCCGGGCCGTAGTTCCCACCAGGACCCAGTGCGGATTGGAAACTTCACACACACCTTTGCATATATTCGCAGGTGTATGCAGGTTTACTCACGATGTTTTCCTTCACCGTAAAGCTTATGGTATATTACAAATGTAATTTTGCACATAAATTCCGAAAAACTCAGAGGTGCGAGCCCGGACTCGAACTCACGACCCACTGCTTGAGAGACCTTAGGTCTAACCACCAGGCCACCAAATACTTCTCGATCGCGTATACGTAAAAATTTCAATTCTATGGAAACAAAGACGCGCGTGCGCGGAGACGCTGTCCATGTTTCCCTAGTAATTGTTTTTTTTACGTAAACGCGATCGAGAAGTATTGAAGTGAAGGAAAACTTATACTAAATATATACCGGTCATTTTCTTAAGTTTTTCACCTACACTTCATACTGATCAGTAGGTTGCATATACGGTTTCACAATAAATACCTACTGATTTAAAAAAATCTACAGATTTTATTTATTTCAAATTTTTTTTTTAAGAATTTGTCATTATTTTGGCACTAAAATGCAAATTGTTATCAACAGAACTCCACCACCTACGACTCCAGTTTATTAGCAACGTTTATTGTTTTACTAATAATATCTTTATTACAAACGCTTACCTAGCTTAAGATTATCAAACAACGCGTTTTCTTAAATATTGATCAAGATTTACTTTGCATTTAAAATTGTTACGCGAATAATTGTACTTGTCATCTGGCGCATTTACTATGATATAAAGTACCTAAACTATTAGGTACATATTTTTTTTTATTAGCCTGGCATAGTGTCCCGCTGCTGGGCAAAGGCCTCTCCTCTTGACTTTCACAACTCCCGTGCTGGCGCAATATCAGGCCAGTCCTTTTCATACACGTCCAAGTCGTCCCGCCATCTCCTTCTTGGTCTGCCTCGTCGTCGCTGGCCGTTCTCCGGCACCCACCCCCACCAAGTAACTGTGTGAGCCCATCTTTGTGGGTGCATGCGACAGACGTGTCCAGCCCAGTCCCATTTTAGCTTAGCAGTCTTTTTCCCAACGTCGACTATGCGTGTTTTTGAGCGCAGCGTGGTGTTCCGGATTCTATCTATCCTCTTCACTCTATATGCTGCTGCGCTCTATCGCTCGTTGGCAAACCTTAAGTTTGGACTTTTGATTTTCGGTCAGGTAAGTACATTGCTTTTTGTAAATGTTGATTCTGGAGATGAAGGGACGACCTAGATATTTATCACGTGGGACGGCAGGAGCTCGCTTTTGATAGGTGCGGTTTCAAAAAAAAGTGTATGCTTTCGTTTTTCTTGAAATTTTGGAAAAAATATGGTTTTTTCTTCTCAGAATCAAGAGCACAATCGATTCAGATCATTTAAAAAAATGTCCCCATTTTTTCATACAAAATTTTATGAGTCCGTTTTGTCACGCCCATACTGAATGTATGAAAAAAACGTCGCAAAACTGACATTTTTTTGGGGACATTTTTTAAACTATCGGAATCGATTGTTGTTTTGATTCTGAGTAGGAAAATCCATATTTTAAAAATGAAGTTGAAGAAAATAAAAAAAAAATAAAAAAATAGAAAAAGATACTTCATACTTAACTTGTAAAATCCATATTGTTCCAAAATTAAAAAAAAGAAAGGGTACAGTTTTTTTGAAAACGCCCAGGTGAGAGAAGAGTAAGGTAGGAGAGGCCTTTGCTCAGCAGTGGGACAAAAAGTATGCTAACTAAAAAATAAATACAGGGTGTAAAGAACGAACTACTTACCTTAAATATTGGAAATAGCACATTATACGGTCAGCATCAAAAGTACACTTTGTACTTTGTCGTAATAACACAATTGTCAATCAAGTATGACGTTTTGCACCTAACTGTAGACCGACAAGGTACAAAAGTGACCAGCTACTTTTGATGCTATTGTATGTAAAGGAGACTTCTTTATTTTTAAAAAGAAAACATACTGCATTAAAGTAGGTATTTTTGAAAAATCGGTTGCCTTAGTCGGGACTCTACCTTTTCGATCATGTATCATAAAATACGGCATGTTATTTCTTGTCGCATTTGCCTGGGTTCGAGTCCCACTAAGACAAGCTATTTTTCAAAAATCCATAAATACAGTATTTTTTGTTCTTAAAAAAAAAGGAATGTCGCCTTAGTATAGAATGTGATATTTCCAATATTTAATGTAGTTACCCTCCAATTGTCGTTCGTTTTTTTACCCTGCATGTAGGTATACCTACGTACGTACTTTTATCTATGGACAGACAAATCATGTCACTGATATACCTTTAATCTTTGTCAAATTACCTCTGACGAAGTTTATGCTCTGCCATATAATGGGATAAAATTAGGTATGCTTATCTTAATCTGAGACGACAACAACCCTAAATCAGAATAGTCGTAAAAGATGCTTCAACTTTGTGAAACTATTTTTAATACCAGGAAAAAGGACAATTAATTACCTTCTTTGTTTCGTTAATCTCTCCTTAGGTAGTCAAGTAATTAAGGGATAGTAGACACGAGACAGTATAATCATCCCAGATTTCTCAATAAGGAAATTCGTGAAGGTAACAAGGTGCTAGTTCTTTTGTATTTTAATTTTTTCAAATTAATAACACGAATACTTTACTTTGTATCCATGGTAATTCTCTGAAACTAGCCTTTTGAATTGGTTTATAAGTGAAAATGCCTTCTCGATCGAAGAGGTCTGTGCCCAACAGTGGGACGTGTATTACAGTCAGAAGATGATCACAGTCAAATGAAAAAGCATGTTAATAAAAATAATTTTTATTTACTTAAATATCACATTCACAGTTCAATGAGATGTCTAATTATTCGTTTTTTAAGAATACAAGCAGTCCCAAAAGTCAACGATACCTGGTACTGGGGAAAGAGGTCCACTTATACCAGCTCAGGTAAAGAAAAACAAAAAAATATCCATGTCACTTCGTAAAAAAATAAGAAAATAGCGAAAATATCTATTAAGTACTTAAAGTAATATATTATATGACTCTATTATCGCTTAAGTGTTAGATATTTTCGAAAAAGTTCTATTATCGCTTTTTTCTTATTTTTTCCAGAATTGTTATAAATCGGCCTTTCGCGCGGTACCTGGTTATCGTTGAATTTGGGACACCCTGTATAAATAAAAACGCCATTTTCTTTATACGCCACATTTATACGTACAATATGGCAACAATTTTGTAAGAGAATTGTCATTCATTCGTTTCGTACTACATATTTTTGTCGTACTCTACCTACGAGCATATAACCCCTAGAGACGTAGTGAAAGGCGACACTAATCTGTCGACTAGTCAGTGATTTATCAATGATGTATTTCCCGACTCCTTGGTTTACCGTCAGTTTCAACCATAAAGTATGACCGATGAGACAGCTGACATTTACGACGTAAAACAGCTTCAATATACGGCATCATGTCTTGTTGTGCAGTTAAATGGTGCGGAAATAACAGTAAAAAATGTAATGAAACAAAAAACAATGTTACTTTTCATCGGCAAGTCCATTTGTTTATTTTATCAAAATATTTACGAAAATTTGATTAGTTGCAACGCGGGTCAAGTTGGATTGGACTGGTCCGTCCCCCATCTTTTTCTTTCTCACTGCAATCGTGTATATCTATCTCTTATTATCGTAATTAGTCTCGTGTCGCCAATGACTAGTGTGGTGCGATGCATTTATTTTGTATTGTCGATAATTATCCACTAAATGATTATTGTATCTATTGATATCGGATTTTTTTTCGTGGTTTATTACTATTAGACTTCGTGATATTAATTATAATTCTTATTTTCGTGTACGGTCGAACAAATTGAATCATGACACAGGATAGAACCTTTTAATAATCAATTTCACTATGATTTCCATGACAAAAGTATGAGATGTCAACATAACATTAGTAGCACAAAGGTCCACCCTGGGTCATGATTCAATTTGTTCGACTGTACCTGTATTGGATAGGTATAACGTAATTTTATTTGAACTATACCTATTATGATAATATTTTAGTACTTACTTAAGTTCAATAAACCATTAATAGTTATTTGTTATACAAGGGGGGAAAGTTGTATTTTAACTGCGAGTGTTCATTTTGAAACACGAGCTATCGAAAGGATTCTATGATTGACCACGAGCGAAGCGAGTGGTTCAAAAATAGAATTCTTTCGATAGCGAGTGCTTCAACACACGAGACGTAAAATAACTTTTCACCCGTGTATAACACAAAACTTTTCACCTCACTACAGCGAGGAAAATAAGAAAACCGGCCAAGAGCGTGTCGGACACGCACAAGGTAGGGTTCCGTAGCCATTACAAAAAAATCAAGTAATATTTTTCTAAGGATTTCGTATGTGTACGGAATCATCCAAGTTTAGGTATGTTTTATACCTTAGGCTACTATTTACTCTTAAACTACAAATAATTTCAGCAATCTGAGCCGCTATAATTTTCCTAGTAAATTTGATATATTTACTACCATTCTGAATTTTTTCAAATTTTTCCACCTAACAGTTTAGATTTTAGAGGGGGGGGGGACGCTCGATTTTAATGAAAATTTTCACTTTAAAGTTGAATATTTCGCAAACAGATCACTGAATAGAAAAATCATATTAGCAACCCCGCAATGGTTTTAAAAGACCTATCCAACGATACCCCACACTATAGGATTAGTTGAGAAAAAAAAAATCACCCCCCCTTTACGTCTATGGGAGGTACCCTAAAAAAATATATTTTTTTGTTTTTTATTTTACCACTTTGTTGGCGTGACTGATATGTATGTTCATGCCAAATTACAGCTTTCTAGTACTAACGATCTCTGAGCTTAGCCGCGGACAGACAGACAGACAGACAGACAGACAGACAGACGGACAGACATGGCGAAACTATAAGGGTTCCTAGTTGACTACGGAACCCTAAAAAGGGTTTGTACTATCAATTATTATTTATTTACCTCTTTGTCAATACAATAATTTTGAAGTACTTATAGAAATATTGGTAAAATCAAAAATAATGCAAAATAGCCTAAGCAAATCCAGTCTTTATGGAACTATTCCAATACCGACATATCGTCACTACTTTGAAAAAACTCGTATCTCCAATCAATGAATAAACCAAACTGAACTTTATTGCACATCGAGTAAAGTTCAATTAGCCAGATTATCGATTTTGAGATACTGCTCGTATTACTGTTAAATTGTATACCGTTTTGACTTAAGTTTTTTTTTATTATTTCGGATGCGTTTTGTTCGCACATCGACTTACTTGGACTGTCAGAACATTTTATCCGTTTTTACAACAAGAATGAAGGTTAATGTTGAATGCTGATATTTATGAATTAAAATAAAGTTGTAAGACTGTATTTAGTGTTTTTTAATCGATGCAATTCATTAATTGTGATGTTAAAAATTCAGCACTTTAACGTTTTACGTTTTGTTAGCTGTCAAATATCACTTAAGCTGCCTTCAAATGTCAAAACTCTTTCTTCACTTGTGGATAAAAAGCGATTTTCTCAATAGATGTCAAACAAACAAAAAGGGCTTTCCGAGCTAGTGAGGTGAAAAAGTACTTTTCAACTTGTTTAGTTTAAGCTTAAAATAAATTCAAAGTTGGCATTTAAATTTTACCAGAGTGTACTGCTTGTAAATCCTTTTTGCACAACCTTTTATCGATATCGATAGAAAGCATAGTCATTACGATGCACGCCCTAGCGATCGGGTTCGGAATACTTCGGAAGACTTCGAACCGATCGCAACTCCCCCCGCACCTCAGCTAGTTCACAGAATCGTTTCCTTTTAAATTCGCAGGCATTACGTCTCCAGGGGTTATATGCTCGTAGTACTCTACCTTGTTTCTAATCAATGAGGGTTATCTGCCTGATGGAATTACCTACGTTAGATGGCATTATTATCGTTAGGTCGTTCGATGTTGCAGTCTTGCTTGCGATTGCTTCATTAAATAAATTAAACCCAACGTGACTAAAAAATATCAAAGTTATCAAACGTACCTCACGATAGCGTCAACCAGCCTTTCACAAAAACTCCCATTATTTAATAATCATTATCATTTTCACTAAGCGCAGTGTCTAAACTTATCAATCTAACTCAGCTCTTCAGCATCTTCAGATTCTCTTCATCATCATGCCGAGGCTTCTCGTCAATAAACCTTCCATGGTTGAAGTAATCCTCTATCTCTTGTAGAGTCCTATCTTTCGTCTCAGGAAGCGTGAAGTACAAAGCCACTAAGCTTGCTCCCATTGCAGATCCGAAAATAGTAAATGTTCCGTACACTTTAACACTTTCAAGCAACGCAGGAGTTATCTTCATAGCTACCATCAAGCATACTGCTAGTGCTAAGCCCGACATTGCTGATCCAGCACCTCTATGTGCTACTGGGAACACTTCACCAAGTAAAGCTAAAGGAATTGGAGTACATCCCAAGTTAGCTAGTATGAAGTACAGCATAAACATCGAAATGGGTAACCATGCACGGTCCTTCGAAATGACGTTTATGGAAGTTAGGAATAGGTAGGTACAGGTGCCACTTAGTATGAATAACGCGGCGCCACCGCTCACAAAAAGCAGCGTTCGCCGTTTCAGCATACGGACTAGCACCGAGGAGAATGTCGAACTGACTGTCGTGATTATATCTATCACTAAAGTGTAGTAAAATGATTGAGACTTGTCTCCGGTGATCTCCTCGATGATTTGAAGCGCATACGCTGGGAAAATATGTCTTCCACATGTCTCTAACAGTATTCCAGCGAGGATTATAATCAGTAGCGGTTTTAAAAAGTTCTTCATAGTGAACTTCCTCAAGAAGTCTAGCACAGTTTTCTTGACGCTTGATTTCTCTGTTGATTCGGTGGCATGCCTCTCTTTTTGGGCTCTGATCATGTTGTCGAATTCAGTTCGAGCGTCGGCCGTATCACCTCTCAACCACAGCCAAGCCTTTTCACTTTGACTGAACTTATGTCTAGCAGCCAACCAGGCTGGGCTTTCTGGCCAGGTGCATACGACGAGAAAAGCGACAATATGGGGCACGACGCCAAAGATAGCGACCGTTTTCCAGTGGAAATAGTGTCCGACTATGTGGACGACAGTGTTGCCTAGGCACACTGCTGCTGTCTTGAGGTTTAAGAACATGCCTCGTAGTTGAGGGCTGGTGTATTCTCCGATGACTACTGCGCCGAGGGTGACGGTGGAGCCAGCGGTGATGCCACCGAGGAACCTGCCGGCCATGAGCATAGGGACGTCTGTGGCGAAGTAGATGAGTAGCCAGCCCAGGGTGCCCGGAACTATGAGGAGCGCGTGGGAGAGCCGCCGCCCGTATACTTCCATCAGAACCGACGAGGCCAGGAAGCCAGGTATACTGGAAAGTCCCACCAGAGAAGCTGAAAAGCAAAATAAAAGTTAACTTTTCCACCGACTTCAAAAAAAGGAGAAGGTTCTTAATTTGACTAAGTATAATGTTTTTTTTTATGTTTGTTATTATCGCGTCGGAATACAAGGATTTTGTTTATTCAAGGTTTCTTCTGTCTATTTGTTTTCGCCACTTACTTTAACGTAGGTATTTAAGTAGTATACTTATTAGTTTCTTTATCTAAATGGTGCAAAGAAAAAGCAGAGGGTTATTTAATTCCCGCGTATATATACCATACCTACTAAGTATGTTGGCCGGAAATATGTCATTATTCGAGCGTTTGTTCCAAATCACTTTCGTGGATACTTTTATGTAATGGCAGAAGATTCTCATACAGTTTGCAGTTATCTTGTAAGTGTACAGTCAAGGAATTTAATTCCCTACCCATTTCGTAAAAAGATCGTTAAGCATTCGCAATGCATTAAGGTCGAAATGGCAAATGTAACACGTCAAAGCAACATCGCAACTAGCTCTTATGGTGACCACCAAAGTCACCGAACAACGGCCAACCGGTAGTGTCTTTCTCAACCTCGACTTTGGCAGAATCATCGATAGTATCGATGGAGCTATATTTTTAAAAATTGAATTGAATCTTATGGTGCCAGTTCGCTGTAATATATTTTTTTTTTGAATGAGTCGCCAGAGGGGCCAAAGACGCGAAGTCTTTGCTGTTTTTTACTTTAAGGATTGGAAGGATGACTTGTGCTCGCTGTAATATTCAAACTTAGGTGGCACTAAATAAATAACCGAAAACGCCATCAAAACCAGCCAATTTGTAAAAAAAAAACATGTGGGGCGGTTGAAACGATAGAATAATGATCCAGACAATAGGCTTATTTAAATATACGACTAATTAATTATCTATAATTATTTCCTATATTTATCACCTATTGTCTGTCTGAAATTTTATTTTTTTTAATGTTTCTGTACTTTTTTCGGTGTTCAATAATAGTTATTTATGTGACTGGAACTGGTAGTGTGGCCTTATGACATGAACCGAAGGTGAGTTTCATAATAAGATCACACGAGTGTTTCAATGTCTAATTATGTGCAGTCCCATACATAACTATTACCTACATGCATATCTAAGTCTCCGTTATTACTAATCTTTTCACCAGATCATAAAATACGGTAAGTACTTTATTTTATGTTCTTTGAGAACAACAAATGACTGACATTTATATATTATCAATCTAGACTTGAGACGATTCTGATTCTCAAATCGATTGTAATATTTGAGATTAAAAAAAAAATGGCAGCTCACATTGAATGAAATTACAAATCGACTTATTTGAAATCACAACCAAATATGATTCTTTTGTTTAAGAAGATGTTTGTGAAGTAAGTAATTAAAGTACCGATTTCGATACTTTATCGTGAACATTAAAATGCAAATATTATTTATTTTATTAGCAGTACGGCTGCTCACCGAATCTAAGATTATTTAAAAGCGAAAAAGTTTTTCGGGTGAGCCGGTGGGATTCGAACCCACGTCTCCTGGGTATGCGCCCCAACGGGTGTTCTACCAATTGAACCACGTCGCATCCAACCGACTCCCCCGAAATTCTTAATCGCTTACATACGCCAACAGTGGTGTGTGGTAACATCCATCGCAACTATTAGAAGCTACGACTCCTACGTTCCAAATTACATTGGAAATGCGTAAGAAATGATGTACCACATCTATTTATTCAAATATTATTTATTTTAGTAGCAGTACGGCTGCTCACCGAATCTAAGATTATTTAAAAGCGAAAAAGGTTTTCATTTAAAATGAAATGGTTTTGATTAAAAGGCAGCCACAGATACAAGTTTCTTAACCCTTAATAAGGACCCATTTATTTGAGCATACTACCACAGAATCAAAAGCAGCTATCAAATGCATACTTACCTGATAAAGTATTATTTTTAAAGCTAGTCGTATTTTCAATAATTACAATGGGTATTGTGATGTGACGCATTATAAAAGCAATAACGTTGAATTTCCAAAGCAATGCATGTGGTTGGTAAATCGCCTCTACCTTTTTAAGGATTAACATAGGCTATTTGCTTATCGCTTCTAAACATATTAAGCAGGGAAGTTCTGATATGGATGTAGATTCAGAATATTTGTATTGCATTGTAATTTATGATGCCAAATAGGTTATTCAATGACTCACCGAGCCACGAAGCTGTCTCCAGGTCTGCATGAATGGGCGCGTCAAGAGGCTTCAGCGCCGGCAGCAGCACCGAGGGGAAACTCAGCACCATGCCTTGTCCCAACATGTTGAGGAGAACGCCTGACACTGCCCATGACTGCAACGAGGATTGCTAATTTCATCATCATCATCTCAGTTTATATACGTCCCACTGCAGGGCACAGGCCTCCTCTCAGAATGAAAGGGCTTGGGCCGTAGTTTCCGCCCGGGTCCAGTGCGGATTGCGAACTTCACACACACCAATGAATTTCTTCGCAGGTGTGTGTCGAATTACAAATGTAATTTCGCACGTAAATTTCTAAAAACTCAGAGGTGCGAGCCCGTTCTCGAACCCACGACCCTCTGCTTGAAAGGCCATAGGTCCACTACTAGGCTACCATGGTTTGCTAATTTGTAACTTAGAATGTCGTCACTAGCTAGTCTTGCTGTCAAGTTTGAGGTGTAGTGTCCCAGCGTACACGCTGCAAATCAAAAGCACCCTTTTTTATACAACATGGGCTTGCGTGTGACCACAATCACGCCTGGCCCTGATAGAAAGCGAATGAGGCCTACGATGGAGCACGCTTGCCTAGTAAATGCTCATTCACCCTAGACTTGAATTTAGGGGATAAGCAGGAAGAAGACAGTTGTTTGCTGTGTTGCGCGCGCCCCCAAGCTGCAAACCGTACAACAATTACGGGGCACTGTAACCGGTACGCGTGCGCTGCACTACTCCGACCCTTCCTCGAGAATAAGGGTGGTTTTCCACCAGAGATGTCTTATGCAGCTATGCTGCGAGGATGTGAATGATATGCTACGGAGTTATGTGACCGTTTCCACTACTTAATTTGTTGTTTGTCCTGTCTGATGGATTACTTAATTCTAATGACACGCTTTCTGTTCTCATAGTATCATTGTTTTGAATTACGCTTTAGTAAAAATTTTAAATGAAAGCGACCGACGGATTCGTATTGACGGTTAGCCGCAATCTGCCCAAAGTCGACGAATGGATGTTGTTACAATTCATGCGAAAAAATGACTTTAATGTGGCGGAAACTTGAGGAGCGAAGGTGGTCACGTCCTCTAACACATTCCACACGCTACGCTCGTAACCAGTAGCAGTACAAATTACAAATGCACGCTACAGGAAAAAAGTAAGGCATGATCGTGTGTGGTTGATCCCAGTTGCGAGAGAACAAAAGTAATCAAGCATTATTGGCTTTCATAACATCAATCATTAGTGTTTGAAGAATTTGTTAACTGGTGCAGATTTTTGGAGAAAATTTATATTAAAAAAATGTGTGATTCTACTACTTTATTAAAGTGTCACTTTTATATTACAATACTAACCCACAAATTCAACTAACCCACTAAAAAGTAAACAAATAATAAAATTAATGTTGTTAGACAGATAAGTAGGTAGTTTAGAACAGTAAGTGTTGTTTGTGCGACCATTGAATAACACCTTAATATACTCGTAAGTATGTACTATCTAGCCATATGATGTTGTTGATGCGCTGGAAGCGTGTTACAATCAGCGACAGCTAAGTAAATCGTTCGCGATTTTCGCTCGCTGTTTATAATTAATATGTATACTTAATTTTCTTTTTTCTAAAATAAATGAAAATAAGTTTTTTCATTATTTACATTTAGTTATGAACCCTTATGTTATAATATGAGTATATTATGTTCCCACGAACCTAGCTAGGGGAAATTATCCTGTACCTGTTTTGTATTGCACAATGACGAATCACTTTATAAATAATATTATTTCATAAAATTCAAGTTCACAACAGTGTTTTAGTTGAGTGTTTTTCCCAGTTACCTGTTTAAAGTTAGGTTAGACTAGTCAGTGATATATGTCAACTTTAAAATACCGGTAGTCTGAAGGATTAACAAATAAAGATTATAGTGTTTTATTTATACTATGTATTTAGGAGCAAAAAGTAACACTGCATATAAAATATATTTCTATTTTATTTGGTTACAGTTCAAAGTTCCTTGTTCTTCAATTTTCAATTCCAATTCCAATCAATTCCATTAATGCCGTGTTTTTGCAACTTGGGACGAAAGAAATCGTCAAGGGATCTTAATGATACTTTCTTCCGGTCGTTATTATAAAGAAAGATTTAAAAACTCAAAGCAACAAATGCAGAAAATAACAAATTCGTGAATTTGCAACGGATGGTTGACAAATGCGAGAATGCGACGCGAATTGACATAAAGACGTGCAGTTCTGTTTTTTTTTTTAAATTTTATATCATGGTAAGGCTGCGACATTAGTATTCCTATCTTTGTATACAGGGTTATATTGGTATGTCGACCTATTCCCGTTCGGGGATTATGAGGGATTTGCAATCATTTTTGTCCCATAATGCCCTATGCAAAAATTAAGTTTTCGGCATAAAAGTCAAATAAGTACGCATCCTCAAAAATTCATTTAAGAAATTGAATATTTAATTCAACATTTTTTATTTGCTTATGCACAAGATAAAAATAGTTGTTCTTAAGCAATATTAATATTTTATTTTAGTGCCGATTTAAATTTTTTTTTTGTTTTAAAATCTATCTAATATCAGTTACTACGACAAATAAACTTTACTTTACACTGAACAATATACACACACATAAGAATAAATAATAATAAAGACTTTTCTGAATGTTAAGTTAACAGAAGCTTATTTAGCGTTAATGAATAAATAATATTAAAATTATAAATATTTGTACACGTTTAGAACGCGAGATAAAAAAAAATGTTTTTTTATCAGATTGTTCAACATTAATGGCACAAAACCTGAAAATTTTATTAATACATTTGGCGTGCAGATTGTACGTAAAACATGAACGTATTTTTAGCTTTCTAACAAGCTACTAATACTATCATTTTTGTAAATGGTTACTAGAAAAAATGATAACAAAGGACGCAGGAAGGAAATCACGTCCGACCATTTCTTAAAATTAACTCGTTAAGGGGGTGTTTCGCCACCCATTGACTAATTTTAACTGACGGATAAATGTGTGCCGTCTCCGTCTATTCGAACAAAATTTTTTTGCTCTTCATAACGGCATTATGGGACAAAAATGATAGCAAATGACCTCCCCCATAACCACTTGACGGGAATAGGTCGACTTACCAATAACCCTGTAAGTATGTCTTTTTAATGATAATTTCTTTAATTAATTATTAACGACCAGTTTAAGTAAAATTTAGGAAAACCGAGAAACACACCCGTGTTTGTCTGATTTTTAACCAGCTATTATAAAAGCGAAAAAACAAAAATGATTATTTTTTAAATGTTGTAAATTGAATAAAATTATTAAAAACAAATTGGAGAAATTATTGATTGATAAATGTTATTACTCGGTTAAGGACTTTCTTAATGATGATAGTTTATAAATTAATAATATAATTAAATCTTTGTAAAATTCTTCGTTACTGTAAAATATTGTTTAGTTTTTAAGTTTATATTATGTGCCCTTACAGGGCGTCATGTTCTGACTTATATGATACATTTTATAACACCCTGATGATATGTACATGACTATACAATGAATAAATAAATAAATAAATAAATAAAGATATTTTGACTTGAACTTCGAATTCGATTTTCACACCAATATCTTTTAGAATACTTTTGTATTTGTCTTCTAGTTTTAATAGCTATGTCCGAATACCACTGTAGGTACGATAATTCGTACAGGGGCTTTACACGCTGCATTTCAAACTTTAAAAAAACCAACACACCTGTTTTACGAACGGCGACAACATTTTAACTAAACTTTCATGCTCCAACGTTAAAGATCCGAAGCGGAATGGTTTCAGGCACTATCGATGCGCGGGATTAAATTGCAGATATCATTTATTGTCTTAGAAAACACTGAGATAAACAAACGAGCGCTAATCGGGGTACGCGCAGGGACACCTGGCTGCCGGATTCTGACGGCTCCGTTCGTGCGTGTTTTAAACCAAATTTGGAATTTGGAATCGCATTAGTAAAATTATAATTGTAATTAATTGGTAGACGTTTTCGAGTAGGTATTAGTATTAGGAGACAATAATACAGTTGTAGATGAAGGATAGTAGGGCTAAACCAGCGGTGGGCAAACTTATTTCATGGGCGCCAGAAAGTTTACGAAATTTCAGAGGAGGGCCAGAATGGCACCGAATATGCATTTTGATTTGACTAACTAATCACATAAAAGTATAAAACATTTTTTATTTGAAATTGTTGGGTGCGTATCATAATGTGTTCAACCTCAACCGCCGCCTTAGGTGTGAATAATACGACGGTTGCTCTTCGAATGACAATTTATTTAATTTTGACACACTATATGTACTGTCACTGAAAAATCTTAACAGCGCGATTCAGCTGGTCCGATTGTCAGTACAGCACCATCTAACGCACGATAGAATAAGTAACAAAACATAATATTACTGCTAGACATAATGTATAAAATCAAAATCTATAAGTTTAAAATATATATATGTTCAAAATATATAAAATCGAAAAATATAATTGTTAAAATAAATAACAATCAGAATAGGGATGTTGACACCACCAATCAATTGACGTTCTTTTTATGAACTGTCAAAACACAATCTCCCATAGACTTTGAATGACAATAGCGACATATGACGTCATTGTTCGCATACTCAATCAACTAACTATTTATTTGTTTTAAAGCAACAAAAAATCTAATTTTGCATTTAATCGAAAATTAATCTGGCTTACAGGGCTGAAATAAAGCGTTTTATTACTGGAGTCGTGTCTTCAAATTCTTTTTTAATAAAATAAATAAATAAAATTCGTTTATTTGAAAAACATAATGTCTGACAATAATTACCAGGGGTCCCCGCACTAGGCTTCGCCTGTATCGCGGAGAACCAGATAACATTTTATAGCAGAATCTAGTTAACACCATAATAAATAACAGACTTATGTATTTAACTTAAGAGAGAAAAAAAAAACAAAGTTTACTCTACTTAAAACTAAATAAGTGGTTGAACAACATAGGTAAATGTGCTTATACAGTTATTTAAGACATCTTATCCAATATTGCTTCTGATTCATCGTAGCTCATAGAATGGAGCAGTTCAAAAATATGCTTCTTAGCTTCATTTAAAGTGCAGCCCTTTAGGTTACAGTAATTTAAAATTGTATTATAAGTAAATGCCCTGATGTGATCACCGAAACGTTTACCAAAAGGGGTAAAAACTCTTGGAACTGGTAACCTGAAAATACGTTTTTGAAGTAATTCACTATAACATGTCATGGAGCGAGAAGATTTGTGAGTGAGAAGAGAAATTTTGAACAAAAAAAGTTGACGGACGCTTAATACATCTGCTTCGGCATAGAGAGCAATTGTTGGAAATCGAAAGGGACGTTTAAACATTACTTTTAACAGAGAACGTTGTGCTCTTTCGATTTCCAGCATAGTGGTCCTTGCCGCACTACCCCACACAGTGATACAGTAGGTGATTACTGACTGGCACAGCGCAGTGTAGACCAGTATTAATATTTTTTTATTTGGTGAGTGGCGAAGTTTTTTGAAGATCGGAATAGATTTCCTGATTCTAGTGGAAAGTTTGTGTATATGGTGTTTGAAAGTTAGATTTTCGTCTACAAATAGACCAAGGTACCTAATGACGACGGTGCGCTGAATTGAATCACAATTGCAGGAGGTAAAGGGAAAATTATTACAAGAGTGAATTTTTATAGCAGGATCAAAGGACGGTTTCGAAGCGGCGGTTTTATGAAAGCAGATGAATTTAGTTTTATTGTAATTAAGAGTCAGGAGGTTGGCACGAAGCCAGTTTGAAACTGTTTTCATGCCTGTTTCTGCCGCAGCGACTGTATTTTCCCAGTTTAGGTCATTAAAAAGAATAACAGTGTCGTCCGCATAACAGATTAACTCAGACTTACTAATTTGGAGATTAAGAATGTCGTTCATGTAAATTATGAAAAGGGTGGGGCCAATAATGCTTCCTTGCGGCACGCCGAAATTTATAGGTTCCGTAGAACTGCAATATGGGCCCAACTTGACAAGTTACTTCCTTTCAGAAAGATAGCTTTTAAACCAGGATAATGGAACACCGCGGATGCCTAGGTTGTGTAACTTCTTAAGCAAAATAGGAAACGATACAGTGTCGAACGCTTTTGCCAAGTCCAGAAAGACGCCAATGCACTTATTATTTCTATCTAAGTAAAATGAGATAAGGTTAATAAGAAGTGTGGTAGCGTTAATGGTGTCAACATCCCTATTCATAAAGTGCGTTTTTCATAATGGTCGAAATACATACAATTAAAATGACTAAGTTCACAATGTATATGTTCAGAATATATACAATTAGAATATATAATATTTGAAAGAAATAACAATTAAAATCCCTAAAGAACGTTTTTCACAATGGTCGAAATCCATACGGTCAAAATACATAACAATCAAGATGTCTACAATACGATTGCTTTAAACAATAAGAATTTAGTGAAATGAATTGTTAAGGAAACAAGGGTACCTAAACCTTACCATTACACTACTATTAACCATTAGAGTATCTAAATACTTTACCGATTTCATTCATCATCTTTTTAACTTAGTATTGCTTAGTATTGCGTTTTAGAACGTTCTTACGAAGAAAATTCCACAGGATAAGAAATGAACAGGGGCTAAATTCAGGAACGGCCCAACACGGTTTGCGAGCGGTAATTCAATCGTTTGGGAGAGGATAGGAATGGGCTGAGCTTGGAATGAGCTTTATTTTCCTGTTAATTCGCTTTGTAAATAAATAAATGAATAAATAAATAAATAAGGCTCATCCCAATCTCAGCCCAAACCTCTCGCAAACCAGTGATTTTTGGCGTTCCTGAATAGCAGTTCATCCTTATCCTCTTGCAAACGATTGAATTATAATATGGTTTACTATTTTAACGACCGCCTTAGCCTAGTTGGTAGTGACCCTGCCTACGAAGCAAGAGGTCCTGGGTTCGAATCCCGGTAAGGGCATTTATTTGTGTGATGAGCACGAATATTTGTTCCTGAGTTATGGATGTTTTCTATGTATTTAAGTATTTATTTATCTATATAAGTATGTTTATCGTCTAGTACCCATAGTACAAGCTTTGCTTAGTTTGGGACTAGGTCGATTTGTGTAAGATTGTCCCCTAATATTTATTTATTATTTATTTATTTATTAAGTTTAGTTATTTGTTGCTTTTTTTTAAAAATAGCTACCCACCCGGCCTAGTTTTGCACGAGTATGTTAATTAAACGCAACAACATTTTATTTCATACAAACCATCTCTGAATAGGTACTTACACAGTAAAAAATAATTAGGCAGAATTAAATAAGACCAGCCGTTTTGAAGTTAAGTATAGATACGCGTACAATACAATTTTTGCAATCGATTTTTTTTTATATATGCCTAGGTTATACCTACTTAGTTTTAATCTAAGCTGTGGTGGCCAAGTGGTTCGACTTGTCTACCTCATGGTAGCTCATGCTTTATGGTGAAAGATAGCATCGTGAGGAAATTTGCACACACTTGAGAAGCAATTCAATGGTATGTGTGAAATTTCCAATCCACTATGGCCCATGCCCTCCCATTCTGAGAGGGGACATGTGCAGGGTCAGTGCAGGCAGTGGGACGTATATAGGCTGAGATGATGATGATAATCGTTTTAATTTGTTTCTTTTCGTTCTGATGTAATTTCATTTATTTAAGCAAGTGTAATATTACAGCAGTAGGTACCGTTATTTTACTACTTATATTTCAAATGCCGCACACATGTATCCACCATTTCGGAAGGCCGCACAGACTTAAAAAGATTTGCATTTAATTTTACTCCATTTTTTTTGGATTTTATATTTTTTTGCAGACACAAAGTTTTTTATTTTTACATACTTAAGTAGTTTGTTATTATTATTGATAGTATGGAACCGTCAAGTTTGAATCAGATTTAACTACTATATCTAATTATTTTTCCAGCATGAGACCATAAGCAAAAGTACATACAAAGACTAAAAACACCTTTAAAATAAGATGGCAGAATAAGACCCCATCTCTATCTTCCCGGATCGTAAATCAGAAGAGATATCAAATGTTAAAACAAACATAATTTATAACTGACTTTTAAAAGAAAGAGGTTTTGTTTTCATATGCATGTATTTTTATTAATAATTACTACAATTGTGGTACGATTTTGAAAATTATTTTTTTACTTAAAAAATATTTTTTCACTTCTCATGCTCGTAAAGTTCGTATTATGCTGGGTTCAAGCTGCATAAAAATTACTTTTTATGCTCTAACCCATAATCTTCGTCTAAGACCAAGTCAGCAATCGGGAACAAAAAGAAAATTTATAAAATAAATTTTTCTTGTTTTTTTTTATAATTTGTTGAATCAGGCGTTACTTTGCGGAGGTCCATATTAATGAACTGAAACAATTACTTTGCTCACCCGCGACCTTATAATATGACAGTTACGTTTATGCAAGAAGTGTGTGTTCATGCAGTTCCTCCACCTCCACACCGTATAAACACACACAAATCACACAAACCCAACTATCACCACCACCAAACTACACTGACGCGTTTCGAACTCAACCAGAGCTCATCCTCAGAGCACCACAACGTATGCTAAACCACCAAATGTTAAACAATAACAACACATAACATTTGGTGGTTTAGCATACGGTTGTGGTGTCAAGAGTGAACCGTATACTCGAGCAAGTAAGGTGGCTATATCTGACGAAAGTTAGGTCAAAAGTAGTTAAGTAGATATGTCAAACAGGTAGTCCAAGGGGACGAGTTTTCAAATCGTGGTGCTAGTTCTTTTGTATTTTAATTTTTTCAAATTAAAAACACGAATACTTTACTTTGTATACATGGTAATCTCTGAAACTAACCTTTTGAATTGTTTGTAAGTGAAAATACCTTCTCGATCGAAGAAGTCTGTGCCCAACAGTGGGATGTGTATTACAGTCAGAAGGATGATCACAGTCAAATGAAAAAGCAGGTTAACAAAAATAAATTTCACTTATCACATTC
Organism: Archips crataeganus; assembly: GCA_947859365.1. NCBI lineage: Eukaryota > Metazoa > Arthropoda > Insecta > Lepidoptera > Tortricidae > Archips > Archips crataeganus. The sequence continues at coordinate 1,016,129 of OX402070.1, read as the reverse complement.
ACAGTTCAATGAGAAGTCCTGTGGAGAAGTCTAATTACTCGTTTTCGTAGGAATACCAAGCTGTCCCAGAAGTCAATGATACCTGGTTCTGGGGAAAGAGTTCAACTTATACCAGCGCAGGAAAAGAAAAAGAAGAAAAATCCATGTCACTTATAGCTTAAGAGCCAGTGAAAGGCTACCTGTATGTATTTGACCAGAGCTGGGTTTCTGTACATTGAGGCCCCTATACCTACCACACATGAGATGGGGACTTACTAAGCACAAAGTGGTGGACGCGGCGGGCGCTCAGGTAGGACAGATATCGATTTTTAAGACCTTAATGAATAAAATATATCAATAATAATAAATAAATAATAAATAAATATCACGGGACAATTCACACCAGTTGACCTAGTCCCAAAGTAAGCTAGGCAAGCTTGTGTTATGGGTACCAGGCAACGGATAAACATACTTATATAGATAGATACATACTTAAATACATATTAAACACCCAAGACCCGAGAACAAACATTCGTATTTTTCATAGAAATATCTGCCCCGACATGGTAATAGAACCCGGGACCTCAAGCTTCATAGTCAGGTTCTCTAATCACTAGGCCATCTGGTCGTCTAAAATATCAATGGCAGATCTGGTCAATTACTTTCAAAATTTTATTTTTTTCAGCACTTTCAAAACTGTCTGCCACAATGTTAAACGCGTGATAATGGTCTGCCATTGTTATTTTCCGATAATAATAATAATAATATATTTTCAAATTTCCAAACGGCAGACGGGGTCAAATGAATTTAAAATTCACCAAAAATCGATACCTGTCTTTTTTACCTGAGCGCCCGCCGCGTCCACCACTCTGGGCTTAGTGACTACCCATCTCATGTATGGTAGGTATAGGGGCCTCAATGTACAAAACCCAGCTCTGGTCAAATACATACAGGTAGCCTTTCACTGGCTCTTAAAAAGCTATTACTAAAAAAATAATAAAATAGCGACCTTTTTTCGAAAATATCTACATATTACTTAAAGTAATACGTTATATGACTTTATTATCGCTTATTTTCGAAAAAGTCCTATAATATAAAGAACATAATAAGTATTATATTCTATCTAAAAAATATCAAAGTTGTCATAAGTACCTCAAGATAGCGTCAACTAGCCTCTCACAAAAACTCCCATTATTTAGTCATCATTATCATTTTCACTAAGCGCAGTGTCTAAACTTATCAATCTAACCGAGTTCTTCAGCATCTTCAGATTCTCTTCATCATCATGCCGAGGCTCCTCGTCAATAAACCTTCCATGGTTGAAGTAATCCTCTATCTCTTGTAGAGTCCTATCTTTCGTCTCAGGAAGCGTGTAGTACAAAGCCACTAAGCTTGCTCCCATTGCTGATCCGAAAATAGTAAATGTTCCGTACACTTTAACACTTTCAAGCAACGCAGGAGTTATCTTCATAACTACCATCAAGCACACTGCTAGTGCTAAACCAGACATTGCTGATCCGGCACCTCTATGTGCTACTGGGAACACCTCACCAAGTAACGCTAAAGGAATTGGAGTACATCCCAAGTTAGCTAGTATGAAGTACAGCATAAACATCGAAATGGGTAACCATGCACGGTCCTTCGAAATGACGTTTATGGAAGTTAGGAATAGGTAGGTACAGGTGCCACTTAGTATGAATAACGCGGCGCCACCGCTCACAAAAAGCAGCGTTCGCCGTTTCAGCATACGGACTAGCACCGAGGAAAATGTCGAACTGACTGTCGTGATTATATCTATTACTAAGGTGTAGTAAAATGATTGAGACTTGTCTCCGGTGATCTCCTCCATGATTTGAAGCGCATACGCTGGGAAAATATGTCTTCCACATGTCTCTAACAGTATTCCAGCGAGGATTATAATCAGTAGCGGTTTTAAAAAGTCCTTCATAGTGAACTTCCTCAAGAAGTCTAGCACAGTTTTCTTGACGCTTGATTTCTCTGTTGATTCGGTGGCATGCCTCTCTTTTTGGGCTCTGATCATGCTGTCGAATTCAGTTCGAGCGTCGGCCGTATCACCTCTCAAACACAGCCAAGCCTTTTCACTTTGACTGAACTTATGTCTAGCAGCCAACCAGGCTGGGCTTTCTGGCCAGGTGCATACGACGAGAAAAGCGACAATATGGGGCACGACGCCAAAGATAGCGACCGTTTTCCAGTGGAAATAGTATCCGACTATGTGGAGGACAGTGTTGCCTAGGCACACTGCTGCTGTCTTGAGGTTTAAGAACATGCCTCGTAGTTGAGGGCTGGTGTATTCTCCGATGACTACTGCGCCGAGGATGACGGTGGAGCCAGTGGTGAAGCCACCGAGGAACCTGCCCGCCATGAGCATAGGGACGTCTGTGGCGAAGTAGATGAGTAGCCAGCCCAGGGTACCCGGGATTATGAGCAGCGCGTGGGAGAGCCGCCGCCCGTATACTTCCATCAGAACCGACGAGGCCAGAAAGCCAGGTAAAGTGGAAACACCCACCAGAGAAGCTGAAAAGCAAAATAAAAGTTAACTTTTCAACCGACTTCAAAAAAAAGAGGAGGTTCTCAATTCGACTAAGTATAATGTTTTTTTATGTTTGGAATACTAGGATTTTTGTTTCTGTATTGTTTCTGTATCTGTATTGGCGGGTAGCCATTATTTTATTCAATTTAAGTGTTTAGAGACAAAATAATTTTTAATAATTTTATTTTTGGATTTTTGTCCTCGCAATGTGATGAAAATCATTGTGTGTATCACGGGCAGTAAGGGGATTACAAACTCGAGTCATTAAAAGCCCTCCGCCTTCAGCGTCGGGCTTCTAATAGATCCTCGTTAGTAATCCCCTACTTACGGCCCTTGATGCACAATGTACTACTATTCCCTAAAATGACTTCCTATTTATTTATTGGTGTTCAATAATAGTTATTTATGTGACTGGTTAGTGTGGACTGGATAGATTATTTCCCCAAATTCGTAATTTCCTTGTAGCAACTTCCGGTTGAGCCTTTTGATCGGTGTCATAAAATTACGGGTGTTTTTTTTTACCATTTGATCGGTTTGATTCCCAGTTCAGACAGGCGTTTATTCAAAAATCTTTGAATGCAGTCAAAATTGTTTTTAAAATCAAAATGAAGTCTCTTTTCAGTAAAATTGTCTATCTACAATATTTAAGGTACTTCCCCTCCATGTGGCATAGCCGTGGGACGCCCTGTATATATATAAAAATCGAAGTCCTGATTTATTCATTCATTCATTCATCACTGACTCATCAACGCCCAGCCCTAACCCTTGAACCTAGAAAGCTGAAATTTTGCACAGAGGTTCCTTTTATAATGTACTAGCCTTCCGTCCGCAGCTTCGCCCGCGACAAATTAATTTTCCCGTAGGAAAAGGTATTTTCCCGCGGTAAAAATTAGCCTATGTCACCCAGTGATAATGTAGCTTTCTAGCGGCAAAAGAATTTTTGCAATCGGTTCAGTAGTTTTTAAGTTTATTCGTTACATACAAAAATACAAATCTTTCCTCTTTATAATATTAGTGTAGATGTACGCGAGATAAGAAAGGATTTTTCGAAAATCCCACGGGATAGGGAATAAACGGGATTTATATATTTGGATCAGAGTGACCCTATCTCCGTAACTATGATTACTAGACTCTTCAAATTTGGCATTCAAGTAGGTCACTATTCTTTCACCAATATAAAGCTACACTATAGCTATAGCTATAATGAAGAGTCTGACATAGGCTTCTTTTTCCTCCGGAAAATGCGAAATTCCCGCGGGATAGAATATGTAAATTCGACTTCGGGGTCAATTTTTGAATTTCTTTCAGAAATAGAAAGCTATACTATCCCTGATTGACAATTGACATAGGCTGCTTTTTCCTCCGGAAAATGCAAAACTCCCGCGGGATAGAAATTTGTAAATTCTACTTCGGGACAATCTTTAAAATTCTTTCACCAAAAGAAGGGTACACTATTCCTGATTGACATAGGCTGCTTTTTCCTCCGGAAAATGCAAAATTCCCGCGGGATAGAAATTAGTAAATTCGACTTCGGGACAATCTTTAAAATTCTTTCACCAATAGAAGGGTACACTATTCCTGATTGACATAGGCTGCTTTTTCCTCCGGAAAATGCAAAATTCCCGCGGGATAGAAATTAGTAAATTCGACTTCGTGACATTTTTTTTGAATTTTTTCACCAAGAAAGCTACACTACACTTTTTTTTTGAATGAGTCGCCAGAGGGGCCAAAGACGCGAAGTCTTTGCTGTTTTTTACTTTAAGGATTGGAAGGGTGACTTGTGCTCGGGAAAAATCCCTTCGGACGAACTGGGAATGGAGGGCCCAGACAGTGTCCGACTTGCACGGACTAAAAAACCCGGTCACAAGTCCCCTTCTCTATTGGTTATCAAAACAAAAAACGTGTGCTTTAAATTTTGAGGAGGGGAGGGGTAGGGAGGGGACTTAATCTACCCACAGTGTCCTGCCTCAGCCATTTGCTGGAAGGCCGGAAGAGGAGCATGCATTCTCCCGCTGGGCACTGGGGGTGCTTAGGTCGGTCTTTTATGTTTTTACCCGTTGGTTACTTCCTTGACCGACCCTCGCCCGTTTCTGTACAATTACTTAGTGCTATTGGTTGGGTTGGTGGGATTTCCTGTCATATGCATTTATCTATAACTACGGGCTTCCTTTCTTTTGCCCTGCGATGGAAGGGTGGGTCGGAGATCTTTTGGACCCATTGTGTGGCTTTGGATGCCATCTTTTGGGTGGGGCTACCCTTTATGCCTGGTGGTTTTTTGGCATGCTGTGTGCTTTTTTGCGCTTGTCTCCTAGCGCTACCCTCTTTTCGTTTCCGCTTCCATCGATAGTTTTCCTGCTATAATAATACGGAGGGACGAGGAGTGTCCCCCGGACGGCTGGACGCCCCAGTGTCTTAAAGGGATCATACGGAGCTCGGCAGATCCTTACCCCAGCCAATGCTGAAGGGCCAGAGAAGAAACTTTTAGTTATGCTCTGCGTGTCCAGTACAACAACGCCTTCAGGGGATTGTTGAGGCTGCCCTGGCGCTGCAGCGCGTCGGGGATGTTCGCAGCGTGGAGCACGAGCGGCTTCCAGGCAGTGCTGCGCAAGCGTGTGGCGTCTCTGTGGGAGCGTGTAAGGCGCAGCACCAACACTCTCCTGAAGGTGGTGGCAGGAAGGACAGACAGTCCTATTGTCGCTCACTGGATGTCTATGCATATCAAATCCAACAAACATTTTATTTTTTACTAATTTTAATTTTTAAATTTTATTGTTACTAACCTATTTAATACCTATGGATGGATTGATTTAATCTAATCTGAAATAAATAATTTCAATTTCAATTTCAATTTAGTCTCGATTCTCTGTTTGGGCTTCCGCCGTTGCTCCCACGAGGTCCCCGCTGGGACTACCGGGTTGTTCCTGAGTTATGGAGGTTTTCTATGTATTTAAGTATTTATTTATCTATATAAGTATGTATATCGTCGTCTAGTACCCATAGTACAAGCTTTGCTTAGTTTGGGACTAGGACGATTTGTGTAAGATTGTCCCCTACTATATATATATATATTTTTTTTTTACGCCAAATAGCTTATTCAAGGACTCACCGAGCCACGAAGCCGTCTCCAGGTCTGCATGAATGGGCGCGTCAAGAGGCTTCAGCGCCGGCAGCAGCACCGAGGGGAAACTCAGCACCATGCCAACTCCCAACATGTTGAGGAGAACGCCTGACACTGCCCATGACTGCAACGGTGATTGCTAATTTCATCATCATCATCCCAACCTATATGTATACGTCTCACTGCAGGACACAGGCCTCCTTGCAGAATGAAAGGGCTTGGGCCGTAGTTCCCACGCGGGCCCAGTGCAGATTGGGAACTTCACACACACCGTTGAATTTCTTCTCAGGTGTGTGCAGGTTTCCTCGCGATGTTATCCTTCACTGTAAAGCTCATATTAGCCCGGATTCGAACCCACGACCCTCTTGCTTGCGAGGCAATAGGTCAAACCACTAAGCCACCAAGGCTTTGCTAATTTGTACATAACTTGGAAAGTCCCCATGGCCTCGAGATCGCTACCGTCCCACTAGCTCGTCTTGCTGTCAAGTTTGAGTATGAGGTGTAGTTTCCCAGCGTCTACGCTAAAAATCAAAAGCACCTTTTTTATACAATACTAGCTTTTGCCCGCGACTTCGTCCGCGCAGAATTCCAATGTGGTAAAACTTTTTTACTGGGCATAAAAATAAACGGCGAGTACATGTCACACTTACGATTCGCAGATGACATAGTCTTAATGGCGGAGTCGTTGGAGGAGCTGAAACAAATGTTGGACGACCTAGCATCAGCCTCACGTCGGATAGGCCTCGGTATGAATGTGGATAAGACCAAAATTATGGTTAACGACCGCATTGATCCGCGGCCCGTCATCGTCAATGGAAACCTTCTTGAAGTTGTTTCGGAGTACACATACCTCGGGCAAATTTTGCAGCTAGGTAGAAACAATTTTGAGAAGGAAGCCAAGCGGAGGATTCAGCTGGGCTGGGCAGCATTCGGAAAATTGCGTCAAGTTTTTTCGTCATCCATACCGCAATGTCTGAAAACGAAAGTTTTCAACCAGTGCGTCCTACCCGTCATGACATACGGAGCTGAAACGTGGACACTCACAGTACGGCTAATCCACCAGTTCAAAGTCGCTCAGCGAGCTATGGAACGAGCTATGCTCGGAGTTTCTCTGAAAGATAAAATCCGCAACGAGGATATCCGACACAGAACTAAGGTCATCGACATAGCTCAGAGAATTAGCAAGTTGAAGTGGCAGTGGGCTGGTCATATCTGTCGAAGAACCGACAACCGTTGGAGTAAACGAGTTCTTGAGTGGCGACCGCGTCTTGGCAAACGTAGTGTAGGACGCCCTCCAGCCAGGTGGAGTGACGATCTGCGAAAGGCTGCTGGTAGAAGCTGGATGCGTCTAGCCGAGGACAGGGCGCAATGGCGCTCATTGGGGGAGGCCTATGTCCAGAAGTGGACTGTTATAGGCTGATGATGATGAAAACTTTTGTATCTTTTTCATTGAATAAAACAAAATTCCAGCAACGGCAAATCCAAACATCCATCATAATCATAATTTCATCACCATCGGTATTAGTTAGTGAATATAATAAATCCTGTTTATTCCGTATCCCGTGGGAATTTCAACAAATCCGTCCTTATTCTATGCAAAATTTCAGCCTTCTATGGCTAAGGCTTTGGGCTGAGCGTTGATGATTCAGTCAGTCAATCATTCAGTACTTTTCTTTTTAAATGTATAGATTTTTGGCTACCTTCTTTTTCCTAGGAAAAATGGAAAATTTCTGGGGAATTTAAATTACAATCTTTCACTAATAAAGGACACTGTTTCTGACTGACATAGGCTATATGCCGAGAAAGTGTAAAGTTCCCACGTGATAGGAATAACTGTTTGATAAATATACGAAGGGAGCGAGTGAAACCACGGCTTGCTATTAGCGCACTGACGTATATTCATGAATCTTCTAGTGGTGGGCGCAGCCACACACACATATGTAACATCTCCTCCCTATATTTCAAACTAAATACAAACTGAAATATAGATGCACAGAAAAAACCCCAGAAAAAAGACCAATGCTGGGAATCGAACCCAGGTCCTCAGCGTTCCGTGCTGCGTGCTTACCCCTACACCATCACTGGTCTAGAAGTTAGCGACGAATCTTTCCCATACATCGTACACTTCAGTCTGTTATAATCACATTAGGCAGTGATAAAGCGCATCTATGTTAATGCCCTCTACCGAGAGACTTCAACACTCCTTCGGAGCTACCCGCTCACCTGGACCAAGAGATGGCGCTACTAGGCCAACTTTTACAAGTTAAGTATGAAGTATCTTTTTCTATTTATTTTTTTATTTTCTTCAACTTCATTTTTTATTACTTTTACGGTCATCCCGTGAAACCATATATTTCAAACTAAATACAAACTGAAATATAGATGCACAGAAAAAACCCCAGAAAAAAGACCAATGCTGGGAATCGAACCCAGGTCCTCAGCGTTCCGTGCTGCGTGCTTACCCCTACACCATCACTGGTCTAGAGAAGTTAGCGACGAATCTTTCCCATACATCGTATACATCGTATCTCCTCCCTCTTAATTACAACCCTCTTATAACGAGGTTAGATGTAATTAAATTAACAACTTAAAAATATTTCTTAAAATTAAGATTGGTACGCTTCCGCAACAATATTTTAGGTCGCCTTTGGGGATCGCTAGCATCATCCTGCAATCTTTGCGTGGGTTGGGTATCTATGGCCACGTGGAATTCGTCGCTGACATTTGAAGTAGGTGTACACGGTGTCGAGACTCCCCGAGCTGCCGGAGCCACGTTTGCATGGTCCGAGGGTGCTTCATCTTCTCCCCTTCCCTCAATAATAACCGGAGCGGACGTGGTTGGCGGCGATGGAGTTCGCGGCGGCGGGGTCAGCGGCGCGGGCGGGGACGCTGGCTGGCGCGGCGACGGCGGCGGGGATGACGGTGCTACTTGTACGCAGGTGCTTCTATTAGCATCCAATAAATGGTCCCAACGCCTTGGGTTGCGAGCGATACCTTTATATTTAATCAAATGGTCCTTATGTTTTTTGACTAATAACAACGTACATGAATTTTTTACTAAATATAACACTTTACCAATTCTCTTTTCAATTGTTCCTTTACACCAAATTAACTTGTTATTATTACAAAACTTTTTATAAGTATAGTACACATTCACCCGGTGTGAATGTTCCTTTGTTTCGTCTATTAAGTTTAATATTCTGCGAATACTGTTTATTTTTGTCAATATTAGATAAGGCGAGTGCCGATTCCGAGGGCGGAGACGCAACAGGGTGAAGTAAGTCTAAACGAGACCTCAACTTTCGGCCGTATACGAGTTCTGCCGGTGATGTACCTGTGGCATAATGGATGGAGTTTCGGTAGTTAAACAAGTACTGTAATAGATTATTGTTACTTTCACGTGCATTGCGGCCCGTCATCATGCTAGATCTTATTCCTTTCTTAACGACTTTCACAAAAGCTTCGGCCTGCCCGTTACTGGCTGCATGGTAAGACGGCGAAGTGACATGTTTGATACCATTTAGTTCACAAAACCTATTGTATTCCTGCGAACAAAAAGCTGTGCCGTTATCGCTAACAACCGTGTGTGGCAAGCCAAATCGTGATATAAAGTTACACATTTATCTATAACAGCTGAAGAAGTAACCGAACTACCCATATCGTAAACCTCAACCCACTTGGTGTGCGCATCGACAACGACCAAATACGTGCGACTACTTATCGGGCCGAGGAAGTCGATGTGGACCCTATGGAACGGTCGCGGCGGGAAGGGCCAGTGGGCCACGGGCGCGCGTGCCGGCGACGGCCGCAGCTGAATGCATACCTCACACGCTCCTATCATCTCCTCGATACACTCGTCTATGCCCGGGAACCAAAACCTTGAACGCGCTTCTGCCTTGGTTTTTACGATACCTAAATGTGAAGCGTGTAAATCTAATAACACTCTTTTATGTAAGGTTCTGGGAATAACTGCCTTATGTCCTCTCATTAAGCACCCATTTTCTACTGATAATTGTGTTCGGCATAAATGATATATATGGCTTTATCAGTTTATCTATTATTTTGCGCGGCCAACCGGTTAATGTATAATTCATGACCTGTCCTAGAATACTATCTTTACTGGTTTCTTCCTGCAGTTCCTTTATAGAAACGGGCAAACTACCCTCCGTGATGACATACAATGCGCGATCCTCATCGGTCCCAGAGCCGGCGCCCGCGCCCCCCGGCCGCCGCGCGTCCGGCGGCGGCAGGGGAGCGCGCGACAGGTAATCTGCACTATTATCCGAGCTACGTACATACTCTATGCTATAATTATAACCGCTTAAAAACATCGCTTACCTTTGCAATCTATTCGCAGATACTTCAGGTATCCCGCGTTCGGGGCGGAAAATGGACACTAAAGGTGTGTGATCAGTACGTAGTGTGAACGGACTCGACCTCCCGTATAGGTACTGGTGAAATCTACGTATCCCGAACACTATTGCGGTTGCTTCCTTTTGTATCTGCGAATAACGTTTTTCAGCTGCGTTAAGGCTACGCGAAGCGAATGACACTGGTCGCTCGATGCCGTCGGCGTCGACCTGCGATAAGATCGCGCCCAGCCCTGTAGGCGACGCGTCCACGGTGAGGATAATTTTTGCACTCGGGTTGAAATGAGCCAGTACCTGATCTGACGCTAAACACAATTTAATTTTTTTGAATGCGTTTTCATGCACTTCGGACCACTGCCACTTGGTATTCTTTTTTAACAAGTCATATAATGGACTTAAAACTGACGACGCAGAAGCAACAAAACTTCAATTTACAAGGCCGAGGAACGACTGGAGCTCGTTGACGTTTTTAGGTATAGGCGCGTCTAACATAGCTTTTACCTTATCCGATGATTTTTTCAACCCATCCTTATTGATAACGTAACCTAAACCTAAGTAGCTAACCTCGTCTTGAAAAAAAAACACACTTTTCCTTTTGTAAAGTCAACCCGGCGTCCTGTAACCTCGCCAGGACGGCATGTAACCGCCGCACGTGCTCGGCATCGTCGCGGCCCGTGACGAGCACGTCGTCGATCAGGCACAGCACGCCGTCCATGCCGCGCGCTGGGACACGGCCGGCGCGCTGGCCAACCCGAACACTAGACGCGTATACTTGTACAAGCCACGATGAGTATTTATGCAAGTTACCGCTTGTGAATCATCACTCAATACGAACTGATTATAAGCCATTGATAATCCAGCTTGGTAAATTTTTTACCCCCGTATAGTTTTGCAAATAACTCTGTAGCTGTGGGTAGCGGGTATTGATCAACGACTAGCTGTTGTTTCCTCATCGATTTTGTCTCGTAACGCGAATGCGATTGGCCTAGCTTTAATAAAAATAGGTTTGGAATCTTTTTTTAACGTTAACGTTACTTTTGATTTATTGTAGCACCCTAATTTGTCTGAAAACAACTGTGGATACTCCGTTTGTAATTTTGCAATAATGTTTTCATCGCTACAATAATTCACTGAAGTTAGTTGTAACTTAAATAAGGAAATAAAATCTCTGCCTAGCAACGGCGGGCCGCCGTCGCAAACGACGTGCACATCAAGTGGGTGAGTCACTCCCGAGAAAGCGATGGGTAGCGAAATTATTCCCAAACATTTAATCCTATCCCCTGTGTAACTTTGCAGCTCTTTTTTCGCAGGAACTAATGTTATGTCACTACAATTCTTATTGTAAGTATTTTGTGAAATTACAGTTACCGCGGATCCGCTATCAATTTCAAATTTGAACTCTGATCCGCGAATAGAAACCGATTCTACCATAGGTTCACCCCGTAAAGATCGGATATTATACAACTACCGTCGTCGTCATCGCCCTCGTTCTCGGCATTCTTACCCACATATTTCACTTGTGTGCACATTCTCCGCAAGTGACCTTTAACCTTGCACTTTTTACAACTATATTTAGCAAACCGACACTCTGAAGATTTATGGTTATTATAGCCGCACACCGTACACTGCACTTTGACCTTGTCCTTAGTAATTTTAAACAGCTGATCGGGATTAGAATGGCCGGCGCTAACCCCGGAGGCGGCGGCCCCTGCGCGGGCGCACCGAATCGTCTCTGCTAGCTCCACCGCTTTGGCTAGGGTCAGCTCCTTAAGGCTCTCCGCGTATAGCTTCTCCTTCTCGAGACAGGGTAGCATGCCCATCATGAAGCGGTCGCGGATCGCCTCGCCGACGTCAGCAAAGCCGCATCGAGCGGTCAGACCGCACAGCCTCGCGGCCCACTCCGTATGAGACTCGCCCGGCTGTTGCGTTGCAGCGTAGAAGCTGTGACGTTCCCCGAATCTGATGCTCACAGGTGTAAAGTGTTTGTCCAGAAGAGTCAGTATGTCTTCGTACGGCACGACGTCCACCTCCTTTGGCAGTGCCAAGTTTGCTGCTAGTTTGTATGTACTCTCGCTGAGTGCGCTCAAAAGTATGGCTCGCCTCTTAGAACCCGTCGCATCTTTTGCTGCGTCTACATCGTTCGCTATAAAATATTGGTTGAGCCTACTCCTGAAGGTCTTCCAATCTTGTCCACTATGGTCAAAATTCGTGAGAATTCCAAAATTAAGCCCAGACATATTACTTTTCTTATAACGCGGGTAGATCGCGCACGCTCGTATCCACTGATAAATATACGAAGGGACCGAGTGAAACCACGGCTTGCTATTAGCGCACTGACGTATATTCATGAATCTTCTAGTGGTGGGCGCAGCCACACACACATATGTAACACTGTTTTAACCTATTTAAAAAATCTTAACTATAATATTGATATAGCTTTCTATTAGTGAAAGAATTCTTAAAATTTAACGACCGCTTTAGCCTAGTTGGTAGTGACCTTGCCTACGAAGCAAGAGGTCCTGGGTTCGAATCCCGGTCAGGGCATTTATTTAGCCTTTATTAATCAGCCTCGTAGTAGAATTTACTTATTTCTCTCATGCGGGAATTTTACATTTACCCGGAATAGAAAAAGAAATAGCTTTCTATCGGTGGAAGCTTTTTAAGTCAAACACGAATTTGAATTCAATCGTTTCTATCCCTTGGGAATTTTGCATTTTTCCGGATGAAAAGTAGCCTATTGCAATCAGGGATAGCGCAGCTTTCTATAGGTGAAAGAACTTTAAAAATTGGCCCTGAAGTCGAATTCACTTATTTCTATCCCGCGGGATTTTTCATTTTCTGCAGAAAAAGCAGCCTATGTCAGTCAGGGATAGTTTAGCTTTCTATTGGTTACAGAATTTTAAAAATTGTCCCGAAGTCGAATTTACAAATTTCTATTCCGCGGGAATTATGCATTTTCCAGAGGAAAAAGCAGCCTATGTCAATCAGGAATAGGGGTGTATAATGATAGATATAACAACATTTGATATAACTGTAACATTTGGTATAATGCTACATTTGACATAATTCGATTTACTCGAGAAGTAAACATTCTACGATTCTTTTATAAAATAAACTAACCTAACCTAACCTAATGCATATCAAATATAATTAATATCAATCCTCCGAAGTTTACTTTTTGAGTAAATCGCATTATATCAAATGTAGCATTATACCAAATGTTACAGTTATAACAAATGTTGTTATATCTATCGAGGCGCACCCCAGGAATAGTATAGCTTTCTATTGGTGAAAGAAATATTGAAATTGACCCCGAAGTCGAATTTACTTATTTCTATCCTGCGGGAATTTCGCATTTTCTGGAGGAAAAAGTAGCCTATGTCAATCCCTTGATTATAGCTATAGCTATAGTGTAGCTTTCTATTGGTGAAAGAAGTTTAAAGATTGTCCCGAAGTCGGATTTACTAATTTATATCCCTCAGGAATTTTGCATTTTCTGAAGAAAAAGCAATCAATGTCAATCAGGGATAGTGCAGCTTATATCGATGAAAGAAATTTAAACATTGACCCCAGAGTCGAATTTACTTATTTATATCCCTTGGGAATTTTGCATTTTTCCAGATTTAATTAATTTTCGATTAATTTTCGATAAACTGCAATATTACATTTTTAGTTGCTACAAATAAATAGTTAGTTGATTGAGTTGGCGAACAAGTGACATCATAAGTTGCTATTGCCATTCAAACCCTATGGGAGAGTTGTGTTTTGACAGCTCATAAAAAGTATGTCAGTTGATTGGTGGTGTCAACATCCATATTGAAAAGTAAAAAAATCGAATCTTTTTCCCGTTTAAAGGTTATTCATATTTCACTGGCATAGTTGCTAGTATGGTGGGCAGGAGGAGGATATATATTTTCACTTCCAAATATATTCACAAATTTTCCCTTTTAAGTATAATAAGAATTAATAGGATTAAATCACTCGAAAGAAGCAAAGCTCCTATAATACTGCTGAACTTCCTTTAAGTAAGTTTATTTTGATAGTCTGCAATTACGCTTCGTATTTTGAAGGCTTAAAACCCACTTCGAGACGTCGATGCTATTATAAAACACCTGTACATAAACAAACATTCGTTTCAATTCTTAATATATTGATAATCCAATTGAGATACATTTCAGTTACTAAATACGTTCCTTAATAAAAAGATTATTGAATAAAACCAAGATATACCCCAACAGTTATTTATAGTTTCACAAAGTAAATAACCTTTGGTATTGGTCAGCAAAATTTTAATTCGTTTATTATTATTTTGATAATACCTGATAAAAATGACGTAGCTGATATTAGTAAAATATATACAGTGGACGAAGGAATGTATTTGCAGTCAATTGTCGGAAAATGGCGAAAAATACGGGATGGATTACGCCCTACAAGAAACAGGTTCGTAAATTTTTAACTAAATATGCAGCAGATATTCATTGTCCGAATCCTCAAGCGCAGCAAGGACCTATTTCTCCTTACTAAAGGAAAGAGTTTACGTGGATTACTAATGTGTGGGCAAATAACTTTCCCAGAAATATCAGAATAACAAACTATTTTACTCAAATTATCATTTGGCAAAAACATTTGTCAAAACAACTTATGTGTCTTACACAGTATAAGAAACAAAAATTGTTTCTTCTGTGGGCATAAAATTAGCGAATCCGAGTCAGCAAACTAAATTTTTAGGGTTCCGCACCTCGAAAGGAAAAAGCGGAACCCTTACCTATAGGATCACTTTGTTGTCCGTCCGTCTGTCAAGACCCTTTTTCTCAGGAACGCGTGGAGGTATCAAGCTGAAATTTATATCAAATACTCAGGTCTAGGGTCATTCTTGAGAATCGGATTCTTCATGTGATTCCCTTGGCGTTTTTCACTTTTACTACTTTCAACCTATTTACTATAATATATGAAATTGTATTTAATTATAAGCAGATTTATCGAATAGGCATTAATTTTGGTCAGTTTGGTATTGAAATATATATAGGTACCTACTACTTTAAGTTTTCATTACCGAGGGAATAAGAAAAATGCCAAGGGAATAAGAAAAACGCCAAGGGAATCATACAAAAGGGCAGGGGAATAAAAAAGTAGAACATTGAAGATAATGTGATATATTTGAGACCTGCTATCAATTGAATAAATTTCTAAATTAATAAATCAGCGAATTAAAAGAAAATTATTTTTCTTTACAAGAAAACGCAAGAAAACTATGATTCCCTTGTTCAAATCCCAAGGGAATAAGAACCAGGGGAATAAGAATAGGTATGTTTCTTGTCGATTCTGCCGAAACTGTTATTGTTATAATAATTACTACTAAATCAACATATGCAGGCATTAATGTAGTTTTCTTTTTACTTAACACTATTTACCAATTGCATGCATACATTTTTATATTGAAGTCCAAGAGAATCAGAATCGCAGTGAACCAAAGCCAAGGGAATCATATATTTACCTCCATAGCTAATAATTCCAGCGACGAGTCACGACCTCTCTCGGCCGTGCTGGATGCGTTGCTGACGTTTGTCGAGCCCCGCGAACACAACGCGTCATAATAATAATGCATCGGTGACTCGTGGCAATTACATAGGTGGCACTAGTGATGAGACACGGTTTTCATGCGGTTTTCATTTCAAGTGATAAGTCTTTAAAATTGAAAGGTTACATTTATTACCTACCGAGACTGCATCCAAAAGGTATCAAAAGGCTCCGGGATCAGGAGTTGATGTTGATGGATGTGGAAATATCCGGACTTCCGGAGGTGTCGGGAGAGAGCACGTTGCACCTGGCAAGTGTAGTATCGCATAAGCTGGGTGTGGCTCTGGAGGCGCGTGACGTGGTGTATGCTGAGAGGGTCGGCAGGCCGCGAGATGCAGTGGAGGGCGACGCGGCGCTGCGCCCGCGCACTCTGGTGGGTGGTGCGGCTGGCGCGGCCGGTTTCTGCCTGCCCGGACCGTCCCGCAAATTCTATGTAAATGAGCGGCTGACTGATACGAATCGCCTGCTATTTTGTAATGCTCGTCAGGCGGGGGCACGTCTCAAATGGAAATATATTTGGACTCGCGACGGTCGTATTTATGCCAGACGCCTTCCGAATTCCGCCGCACATAGAATACGAACCGAAGCGGATCTCGTGAAAACTTTCGGCCAACCTCGGCGGGTGCTGTTCGTGTCCCGGCCCTAGTCTTGGAGGCGGACGCTTCGACTTCTGATGTTGGTTCCAGGGATTGACTGCTGCCGAGTATTTTGTTTTAATGATAACTCGCACGCAAAGAGATTGTTTCTCAGTATGTTTCCTAATTGTTTTTTGGTTTAGTATTAGAATGTATGTATATGTTTTGTATAGAAGTAATTATGCATTGTTAATGATGAGACTATTAGCAAGATCGACCGTATTTAAATCCTTAGTGTTGATGTTTATGTTTTTGTTTATGTTATTATCGCATTCTAGGTGTTTCATGTCTTATATAATTTGTAGTTTTGTGGCATCGAAAGGGAATTTGAGCAACTCGTGCATGTTTCGCTGTTGTTTATTTTGATGCATTTCTATGCATCGGAGGCGTTCGACTGCACTTGTATTTAAACATTTTTCACTGTTAGAGACTCTTTATTTCATACAGAAACACACTCAATTTCTGAATATTTATTTTATTGTTTATCTCCCATATATGTATCTCTTTATTATTTTATACATAAATAGTAACTGTGATTTAATATTGTGCGCGCAGGCATGGGCTCAATTTGAAGATCGGTCTCTTGAATGCATGCTCACTGGGTACAAGTCATGATGAATTCACTGTCGCGATGGAACACCATAATGTGGATATCATGGGTATAAACGAGATGTGGCTGAGGGAGGGGGAGGAGGCGCGAGCGCCCGTGGAGCCTAATTACCGGCTGCGGCACAGCCCGCGCCACGCCTCGGTGCGCGCGCGCGGGGTGGCGGCGTCGGTTTTATTTGAGGAATGGTCTTAACGTTCAAAGATGTGGCCATCCCGTCACATAGCAGGTGGAACAAATGTGGGTTAGGGTGTCCGTAAATGGGGTGAAATTGCTCGTGGGGACAGCTTATCGACCACCGTGGTTCGACGTCGACATTTTTATAGACGCGATGACAGAATTTCTGTCTTCATTTTCAGGTTTTGATCGCATAGTATTAATGGGTGATTTTAATATAAATTTACTTGAAAATGATAGGCACTCTAGTAAGTTTAGTCATTTTTTAACATATTTCGGTCTTGAACAATATGTCAATGAACCCACACATTTCACTAATCATAGTAGTACTTTATTGGATGTTATTTGTAGCAATACGACAATTCTGAATACAAAAGTAAATTATATCCCAAAACTGAGTCATCATGCATTTGTGACCAGTGGATTAAACATAAAAAAAGTTAAAACAAAATCAAAGAATATACTTTTAAGACCTTTAAAAAGTATTGATGTAAGTTCATTTAATGAGTCTGTTGAATCTTTTCCATGGGAAAAAATTAAAATTTTGGCAAATACGAATGACATAGTTACCAGTTTAAATAGTAAGTACTATTTTGTTTTTATTTGATTTGTATGCACCGTATAAACAGATTACTGTAAGCGAGGGTAACTACCCGTGGTTGACTTTTACCGTTAGAGAAATGATGCGTCTGCGTGATGAAGCTCATACGAGATTTAAAAAGTCTGGTTTAGACAAACATAAACAGTATTACAAGGAACTCAAGAAATGTGTAATTTCGGCTTTGAATCGTGAAAAATGTGCATATTTTGATCAATATATAAACCGTAATATCAATAGTCCTCGACTATGGAATAATTTGAAAACGACTGTTAAAATTAATGTCAATCCCCAGACTTCAGAAATTCCAACACATTTGCATGATCCTAATCTCATCAACTCGCATTTTCTTGACGTGCCTGGTAACAATGAGACAACTTCTTCATACCTCAATTATTTCGAAAACAATTGTTTTTATTCCTCGATATTCCGTTTGGAACCAGTTGATGATGGTCTAATACTCAGAGTAATTAAATCCCTGAAGTCCAACGCACTGGGTATTGATGGTATATCCTTGGATATGTTGCTTCTCACCCTACAATACAATACAAATATCACCAAAAACAGTACAAAAATAAAATTCAGGTAGACAATAGGCGGTTTTATCGCTAAAAAGCGACCTCTTCCAGACAACCAATTACTAAGAAATTAATAAATATCAACAGCCTAATGTAGGTGGCAGTAATAACAGACAAGAGAAACGCAGTATTACTTAATAGACAACAAACAATAAAAACAATACAAATATAATACTTATACACTTTATATAGGCACTTAATACAAAAAATCAATGGAAAAAAATGTCAAAAGGCCGCATGTGAAAGGAAATTAAAGAAACAATAAAAACAAAAAACAAAAATAATAAAGAAGGGTCAAAGACCGAGGATTACGTTAGTGACAAATAGTGAGTCTTTAGAAGGTTTTTAAAAATGGGAAGGGATTTTTCACCTCACTAGCTCGGAAAGCCCTTTTTGTTTGTTTGACATCTATTGAGAAAATCGCTTTTTATCCACAAGTGAAGAAAGAGTTTTGACATTTGAAGGCAGCTTAAGTGATATTTGACAGCTAACAAAACGTAAAACGTTAAAGTGCTGAATTTTTAACATCACAATTAATGAATTGCATCGAGTAAAAAACACTAAATACAGTCTTACAACTTTATTTTAATTCATAAATATCAGCATTCAACATTAACCTTCATTCTTGTTGTAAAAACGGATAAAATGTTCTGACAGGCCAAGTAAGTCGATGTGCGAACAAAACGCATCCGAAATAATAAAAAAAAACTTAAGTCAAAACGGTATACAATTTAACAGTAATACAGTTTGCTCGTATCTCAAAATCGATAATCTGGCTAATTGAACTTTACTCGATGTGCAATAAAGTTCAGTTTGGTTTATTCATTGATTGGAGATACGAGTTTTTTCAAAGTAGTGACGATATGTCGGTATTGGAATAGTTCCATAAAGACTGGATTTGCTTAGGCTATTTTGCATTATTTTTGATTTTACCAATATTTCTATAAGTACTTCAAAATTATTGTATTGACAAAGAGGTAAATAAATAATAATTGATAGTACAAACCCTTTTACTTATTTTCCTCGCTGTAGTGAGGTGAAAAGTTTTGTGTTATACACGGGTGAAAAGTTATTTTACGTCTCGTGTGTTGAAGCACTCGCTATCGAAAGAATTCTATTTTTGAACCACTCGCTTCGCTCGTGGTCAATCATAGAATCCTTTCGATAGCTCGTGTTTCAAAATGAACACTCGCAGTTAAAATACAACTTTCCCCCCTTGTATAACAAATAACTATTGCTACCTAGGACATAATAATTGATAGTACAAACCCTTTTACTTATTTTCCTCGCTGTAGTGAGGTGAAAAGTTTTGTGTTATACACGGGTGAAAAGTTATTTTACGTCTCGTGTGTTGAAGCACTCGCTATCGAAAGAATTCTATTTTTGAACCACTCGCTTCGCTCGTGGTCAATCATAGAATCCTTTCGATAGCTCGTGTTTCAAAATGAACACTCGCAGTTAAAATACAACTTTCCCCCCTTGTATAACAAATAACTATTGCTACCTAGGACACTAAGTGTTATAACCTCTTTAGTGAACAAGTCTATTACATCTTCTGTTTTTCCTGACGCGTGGACGTCAGCACTGGTAACGCCGCTGCCAAAGAAGTCCAATCTATGAATTACGGCCAATCAGTATTCTTCCATGTTTATCAAAAGTTCTTGAGCGCGTTTTATACATGCAGCTAGCTGCCTTTCTTGAAAAAAATAATATCTTGCCAACAATGCAATCTGGTTTTCGCAAATCGCGACCTCCTTTTTTTCATATTAAATACAAACTGAAACATGGATGCACAGAAAAAAACCAGAAAAACCAGTGGTGGTGTAGGAGTTTGGCACGCAGCACGGAATGCTGAGGACCTGGGTTCGATTCCCAGCGCTGGTCTCCTTTTCTGGGTTTTTCTGTGTATCCATGTTTCAGTTTGTATTTAGTATGAAATATATGGATTTCAAAGCATGACCGTAAAAGTAAAAATTTGTAGTTGGAAAATAAAAATACAAAAAGACTCCAAAAGACCAACCTCCTTCTTTGAAATCTGTTAGAAATCACACCACAGGGCTCAAAGTACAAAAAATACTTTAATATAATCCATCATCACACGATTATCAAGAGATTAACTTATGTAAATATTTGAACATACTTAGATACGAATATTTTTTGCTTTGTCATTACAAAGCCATTGCTTTCAATGGCCTTCAAAATATTATTAAAAATATTGTTTGGTTCAATAATAATTTTGTATAGTTACAAGTTTAACACAAATTTAAGAACATTTGAAAAAAAGAAAGAAAGAAAGAAAGAAAAACATTTATTACTATTTATTTAACTTTTATATACGTAAACATCAACATTTAAAATGTTAAAAGAGCATTGATACTTAATCAATCAATCAATGTATTTTTTCGGTTGATAGCCTAAATGGCATTAAGCACCTACCTAAATTAACTTCTGAAAAATAAAATTCGTACATAAATCTCAGAATCAGGCTATGGAGAGGGCTATGCTCGGAGTTTCTCTACGGGATCGAATCAGAACGTCCAGGTCATACGTCCAGCAGTGAACGTTCTTAGCAATCAATAATTTTCAAAGATCAAAAAAAATAACACACAAATTTACACACCTGTATGAAAAAGAAAAAAAAATAACATAAAATAGCATTTACGGAATATCTCGGATATTGAGTTAATTTTACTTTTTTTAAGTAAATATTATTTGTGATGTTTCCCTTGAAAATAATGTCTTTCGAACAAATTGGATGATGATGGTCTTTCCGTAAAAGCTATAATACATAAATAATAATAAACATCATGGGACAATTCACACCAATTGACCTAGTCCCAAAGTAAGCTTAGCAAAGCTTGTGTTATGGGTACTAAGCAACGGATAAACATACTTATATAGATAGATACATACTTAAATACATATTAAACACCCAAGACCCGAGAACAAACATTCGTATTTTTCATACAAATATCTGCCCCGACACGGGAATCGAATTCGTAGTCAGGTTCTCTAAAACCACTAAGCCATCTGGTCGTCTAAAAGCTGGTATAAAAAATTACATGTTAAAGTGTCTTATGAGAGCACAGAATAAATGTTTTGATTTTGATTTCCAGTAGGATACATTATATTGATTAACACTATTTATTAGAAGAAAAAATAAAAACACATAAAATTAAATAATTTATTGAATCAGGCGTTACTTTGCGGAGGTCCATATTAATGAACTAAAACAATTACTTTGCTCACCCGCGACCTTACAATAGTTACGTTTATGCAAGAAATGTGCGTTCATGCAGTTCCTCCACCTCCACACTGTACGAACACACACAAATCACATAAACCCAACCATCACCACCACCAAGCTAGACTGACGCGTTTCGAACTCAACCAGAGCTCATCTTCAGAGTTACCACAACCGTATGCTATGCTACCAAATGTTAAACTAACAAACCAAAACAAATGTTTTAACTTGTCACTGTAACTTCTCAAGTACCCACTTTATTTTTCTTATTCTCAAACTACCCCACAAAAATTAACTTTTATTGACATATTTAAAACTACCTTGATTTTTTTTGTTTATTTATTTATAAGGCATATTTAATTAATACTAACTGTTCAAATTCGACCCAAGCCGCAGTAAAGGAGAAGATACTAAATTTACCTGTTCATTAATAATAAGAAAAATAAAGTGGGTACTTGAGAAGTTACAGTGACAAGTTAAAACATTTGTTTTGGTTTGTTAGTTTAACATTTGGTAGCATAGCATACGGTTGTGGTAACTCTGAAGATGAGCTCTGGTTCAGTTCGAAACGCGTCAGTGTAGCTTGGTGGTGGTGATGGTTGGGTTTATGTGATTTGTGTGTGTTCGTACAGTGTGGAGGTGGAGGAACTGCATGAACGCACATTTCTTGCATAAACGTAACTATTGTAAGGTCGCGGGTGAGCAAAGTAATTGTTTTAGTACATAAAATTAACTAAAACGGGCTTCCTCTTCCAAAGGTAGGGCAGCGCGGGGCATTGTACCTAAGACGCTAGCCGCGTTGCCCCGCTGCACTGCGAGGCTCAGCTTTTGGGCGAAGAAAAAGCCTGCTCTTAGGTCGCCAGAGACGCCAATTAGTTTGTCCGACACTTCTTTAATAAACTTTTTTGTGTCGGACGACCAAGGCCCAAAGGTTTCGACCGCAAGTGCCGCAAAAAAGTAGTTGTCTCTAAGAAAAGCATATTATACAGGATACATTGGACAGCAAAAATTAAATAAGTACACCAATGTGTTAAATGCTTCACGAGGAAACGTGTTAATTTATTTACTCGTTTCAGTATTTATTCAATTGCCAATTGTCTTACAAATTGTACAAATTTTTTTGTTTTTGTGGTTGTTTTTTTAAACGGCGAGTGTTTTACTATGGTATTCATAGTCCAATGACTAACGAACCCTAAAAGCCTTTGCGTACAATTTGGAGGCTACGAAAGATAACATCGCGGATTTTAGCACTGACGCTGCAAAATATATAAATTTAATTTTTTTGACCGTGGACTTTGAAACTGATTTTTGATGATTCGGCGTCTGAAACATTGATAAGGATAAATGATTAATTTGGTAATAGCATAGTTAATTTTATCGATAAGAAAAAATAAAGAAACGTTCAAAGTGCGAGTCAGACTCGCGCACTGAGGGTTCCGTGCAAATTTAAAAGTCAGTAAAATGACAAGACACACGATGACATGATGAAATCCGCGCAAAGACGAAAGTCACGGACATAGCTTGAAGAATCGCTAGACTTAAGTGGCAGTTGGCAAGGCACATCGCTCGTAGAACTGACCGAACTGGGCCGAAAGGTTCTAAAGTGCCGTCTGCGGACCGGAAGACGCATTGTAGGTAAATAGGCCTCCAACAAGATAGAGCGACGACCTGGTTAACGTGGCGGGAACGCATTGGATGCGGATGGCGCAGGGCCGATCTGTTTGGCGAGCCTTGGGGGAGGCCTATGTTCAGCATTGGATGACTTTAGGCTGAAATGATGATGATGACGATTACTGGGCTCACGTGGGGACTGCGGCTCAAGCTCTCTCAGAGGAGGCCTGTGCCCTGTAGCGGGATGGAAACGACAAGATTTCTTAAAAAACGATTTTAAAGATTCCCGTTGTAAATTGTGAATGTGATTAGATCACTAATTGCCCTTCCTTGTAAAAGGATGATTCTAAAAATATAATATAATTTATTTACACATATTCTATATAAATTAGAAATATACATTAGGAAGTAATAACAGATAAAAATGGAAACTAATAAATTAGTAAAATAAAAATTGATTCAATGAAGTTGGTGCAATTACATTGAGACCACGACAGGCCTACTACGAAATTCTAAAATCGTGCCACTTTTCTCTCTTATTTAATTCCATTAGCGTTAATAGAATAGAATAGAATAGAATAGAATAATTTTATTTCAGGCTGCATAGGCCCATATGAATGAATGGTACGATACGAAGTTCGAAAATTGTCAGTAAATACTCATGACTTGTGAAAATCCTTTAATCCTTCTTTCAATGACATTCTTTTCCAGTGTTTCGTAACAGCAGGAGTATGCCTGAACATGTCATCCCAAGGGGTCGTCGTGGGGTTCGCGGCCATCTTGCTTCCGCAATTGAAGCGTCCTGGCTCCGAGATTCCAATCGATGACTCCAGTGGCTCCTGGATTGGTAAGTCCACTAACATCATTTACGTATTTCATTAGGAATACAAGTGAATACTTTCACTTTCATTGGAATCCTTGGCTCAGCAAGTCTGAACCACAAGTCTTGAAAAGTCTAATTCGCAAAATAAATATTACTATTATTATTAGTCTTTACAAAGATATTTGTAAACGGCTTTGTGACACTACAGGAGACCAAAGAGCTGGCAGCTACCTCGCACAACGTATCAGCATTGCTATACAGCGAGGTAATGCTGCCAGTGTCTTTGGGTCCATGCCGCGGGGGGAACCTTTTGTTAATTTTATTTAGTTTTAGTTTAAGTTAATATTACTTATTTTGTTTTTATACAATATGGGCTTGCGTTTGACCACAATCACGCCTGATGGAAATCGAAAAATTTGGTCTTCGATGGAGCACCCTTGCCTAGTTAATGCTTGTTCAACCTCGACTTGAAAACGGACAGCTTGCACCGTTCAGGGAACACAGACGCAACAGTATTTATAATACATATAATATGACTAAATATGTCCTAGCATTTCGAGGTATACCTAAATCTAAATACTTTTGAAGTTTCTCTGACTAGATGAAATCTCCACGTGTTGCTGTCTTTCTTTAATGTAACTAATTACCTTTTTTTCTTTCAGCCTCAATCGTCGGTTTCGCTTTAGTTGCTGGCAACTTCATCGTCCCTCCCATCATGGCAAACTGCGGCAGAAAAACGGCTAATATCATCTCGCTCATACCCATGCTCATCGGATGGTTTGGTATCGTCTTTGCCAGTAGTGTGGAAGTCATGCTCGTTGCCAGATCCCTCCAAGGACTAGCCATGGGCATGAGCTCTTCTCTTGGACCCGTACTGATAGGACAATACGCCAGCCCCAAATACCGGGGTCCTTTCTTAATGCTAATGTCTGTAGCCATTGGCCTCGGTGTCCTTGGAGTCCATGCCATGGGATCCTTCATGACATGGCAGCACACCGCCTTAGTCTGTGCTATCATAGTATTCATAAATTTACTTATAGTGATATACTCACCAGAAACACCTACCTGGCTAGCTGATCAGGGAAGATACGGCGAAAGCAGTAAAGTGTTCAGATGGCTCAGAGGCGACGGCGAAGAAGAAGAATTACAGAGGATTATAGAGACCAGTATTATGGTCAAAGAATCTAAAGCTGAAAAAGCTCATCTGAAACGTTAATGAAGAAAATTAGGAGGAATACAGCTTATTTCACATCGACGATCACGAAAAAGGAGTTTTACAAGCCAATTTTTATCATGATACATATTTATACTTTTGGACAGTGGTCTGGTGCCAATATCCTGGCTACTTACACTAGCTTAGTGTTTGAAAATGTTATTGGTCCTGGTTCGAAAGTTGCTCTGTTGCTGATAACTTTAGGCTTACAAAGAGTGATTTCTAACACATCTGCTTTGATAGTCATCAAGAAAATGAAGAGAAAAACAATGCTGCTTACAACAGGATGTATAAACATATTCGCGTTTTTATCCCAGGCCGCGTATTCTTATGCTAAAGATCACGATATGCTTCCCTTCGATCACCCAATGCTAGGTGTAATATTGATACACATCCGTACCATATGTTTTCAATAGCAACGGGGACAATACCCTTGCCCTTAGTTATAGCTGGAGAGCTGTTCCCTCTTGAATTCAGGAGATTGGCTGGTGGTATCAGTGTTTTGTTCTTCTCAGCTAACTTGTTCATGTCAATTAAAACCTTTCCGTACCTGTCTTCAAAGCTTGGGCTTTATGGAGCATATTGTCTCTACGCGACCGTGGTCTGCTACTGCCTGGTGATAGTCCTGATGTTTTTGCCTGAAACGAAAGATCGGACTATACAGGATATTGAGGATGAGTTCAGGGGAACACCTCTGTCGCTTGAAGAGGTAAAAGCCACGCAGTCCTTGACGTCGCTGAAATTGAATAACCTTGATCGACGTTGTAGCAGTCCTATATTATAAATAGATAGAAATTGAAGAATTAATATCTAATAATAATCAGTAGGTAGTAAATTATATTTAGTTAGTGTTTAATGTGATTGATACGATGTGCATTTATGCGATTTATGAAATTTTCGATGCATTTTAAACTTAATGAAGTTATCCAAATTAGTATAGCACAGGCCTTCGCTTAGAATGAGAGAGCTTGAGCCGAAGTTCCCATATACGGGCCCGGTTCTGGTTGGAAACTTCACAAAGACCATTGAGTTTCATTGCACGTGTGTACAGGTTTCCTTACGATATTTTTCTTCCGGAAAGCTCATCATCATCGTTGGACATACATAAATTGCTATGCGAAAAACTCAGAGGTGCAAGCTTGGGCTCCAACCCACAACCCTTTGCTTGAGAGGCCATATAGCTGCATAGATGAAACCACTAAGCTGCCGCGGTTTCTTTTTAACCTTATTTTGTTAATAACTTCTCTCTAAAATGCTTGTTTTTTATTATTATTTATTACATTTTATATTGCACCACCTGCTGTAATGCATTCCTTGCTTTCTTTCTTTCTTTTTTTAAAGGTTGCCTGGAAGAGATCGCTTCGAAGCGATAAGGCCGCCCATTGCTTACCTTATTTCTTTTTTGTCATGTACTTGTTTTTCTGTATTGTATTTTTTGTGGTGTACAATAGAGAGTCATTGTATTGTATTGTATTGTAAAATATAATGATTTTTTAAATTTATAAATTGTTTAAAATTAGTACTATCTCTCCACCTGATTTTTGTTACATGCAGATTGCGAATTGATTGCCTACAGGACAGGTTTTTTTAGTGTTTTCTGTAATAATTAAACTTGTTAATTGTTACGCCAATTAAACTTAGAAGATTCAATCCCCCTATATTTCTTAAATTCACATCGACTAGATACAGGCAAAACAGCTTTCTCAGGCGTGCTAGTGGTAATCTAAACAACCTGGTGAGGGAGATGGATATTGACATATTCAACTGTAGCATCCCGTCGGTGAGGCAGGGATTGGCGATGAGGTGCTTTGATTGAGCGTGCCGTTAGATTGCTGCGTTATATGTATTAGTTTGCTGTAGGCCCTACTCCTTTTTAATCAGATACCTGCAAAATGTTCAGTAAATGTGTATCTTGAATTGTGAGAATTCCATTTGAGATTTTGTGGTGTTTTGTTTTGCGTGATGTGTCGATTGTCTTAGTGCGCGACACCTCGTTTAAGTTTAAGCTTAAACATATATTCAGTTACTATCTGTGAGATCCTGTAATTGGCTCTGTGTTACTACTGATAATACCTATATTATGTTATAGGCTGTTGATTCTCCTTAATAAATAAATAAATAAATAAATAAATAAATAAATAAATAATTACCGTGTAAAGAATTTAAAGTGAATTAGAAGAGCCACTATTAAAATTAAACTGATGTAAATTAGTATTTAATAGTAATAAGGAGCAATTTTAGTAAAGTTTGTGATTTATACATTATGAGGCCTAAGGCCCATACTACACGGGCGGTTTCCCGCCGCGGGAATCCGCTCGACGGAGCTGCGCAGTGTAGTTTGCACCATACAACTTCCATATAAAATTGTGTCTAGTGGCGGTTCAGAAGCGGTTTCCCGCGGCGGGAGAACCGCCCGTGTAGTAAGGGCCTAAGTCCACAGATGGACATAGGCCTCGCTCATTGATACTTACCCAAACATTACGGTTGGAAGCCGCTTGCATCCACCGTAAAACTGCGGCCTTTACCAAATAAAAATAATAATACTATTATATACTCGTAGGTTAATTGATCTTGTATTTATGTATATTTCAAAAATAAATGTAATAGTAAACATTACGATAAATTAGGGTTATAACGTTAATATCGCCGATATCCTAATATATAACGGCACCTTTTTTAGTCTCCTGGCTTTATTAATCCTGTAAAAAATGTCTGAGCAACATTAATGTTACCTTCAGACATTGTTGTTAATGGTTCACCTTGATAAAAATCGTTTTTCCTAAGCCGCTGAACTGCGTTTGCGCAGAGACTTTTCGTAGGCATTAAATACGCATGCGCTTTTACGTACGCTCACACAGTGACCCACCTACCCCGCCCCTTGTTTTCCTTACTTGGCCGCCTAGGGTGGAGCACAAGAGCTAAATGGCGAGTTGGAACTTTGAAATTTAAAGTCCACGAACACGGAGCCTAAGGCGCAAGCCACACAGAAGAGATGTGCCCGCCCCGTGTCTTCAGTCTGGTTTGGATCGCGATGCTTCTATACATTTAGTAAGAAAACTCATTCATGGGGCGTCGCGGCTCTCTCTCTCTTCTGTGTGGCTTGCGCCTAAGCCGTTCACACCGACGTTGCTACCACGTCGCCCCGAACGAGCAACAGTTTGAGAGGCTCATATATTTAGTAAACGGCGAGTCCCCGCCAGCTAAATTGAATTTATGAGATATTGAAATGGTGTGTTCGTCATCTCACTCCATAATTCAGTAATCCTTTCCAATATCCCAAGCTCATAGGTCATTCCAAGTAGCACCCTACCTGGCAATAGCTTGGGCCTTGGTTACTGTGGAGATATGTCCGCTAGTACATCTTTATGGTGTACCTATTAAGGGATAGACCTCCATAGTTCCGCCCATCTCTTGCATATTATTATGGTACCAAAGGGCTCTTCATTTTGGCTTCGGCCCCACGAACGCATTTCAAATGATCGGGTCCCTACGGGCCCGCAATCAGAAACCCTTATTTTATGTTTTATGTTTAAGAGACTAATTAAAACAATTGAGTTAATAATACTTAATTGTTGATTGCATTATGTTATACAGTATAAACTGAACTAGAAACCTAAATTTTGCACTACGTTTCGTATTTCGCCCAGTTCAATGTAACATACCAAATTCAAAGCCTGATTTGCATTACTCACGTAAATACGTCAACAATTCATCCGTAGCTATAACGTAGGTCACATGTTAATTATTCAAATCACGTGGTACTTTGTCATAGTCAGACCATTGCTTGTGGTGAATTGAAACACGTAGCTATAGATTGGCAATGTTAATAGGACACCGTCCCATACCGACTCGTACACTTTGCGGCTTCGCTACATTCAACATAGCAAATCGAAGCATGTCAGCATTGCTTTACGATCGATAGTGTATTGAAGTTTATTTTACTAACAAGAAGTACTTAATACAATTTATACTGTATTATGCAGAGACAGAGTGTTATTTACATCACGAGGTGTGTGAAGTGTTATATCTAGATGCATTGGCAGCGTTCCAGTGGTCGCCGCTCGTTCACAAGACCTCATGTATCGCAATAGAACAGAACAATATAATAGAGTAGAAATACAAACAGCCTGATTTCCTTATCTTGTAAATTCAACGATAAGTTCAGATAAAATGTAGTAGCTGATATTAGGTTTAGGAAGTGAATTAAGTAAGAAATATCAGTGAATGGATTGTATCATGGAGAAAAAGGCGGGTTGGATCACACCGTTCAAGAAACAGGTTTGTTTTTTAAGTTAGAAACTGTTGGCTTCTGTTTTTATGTTTTGCCTGTTAGAGTGGCTCTTGGTGACACCATTGTCAAGTATGTGTAAGCGTGGAAATTTAATGTTACGCGAATTATTGTAATGAAAAGTTAGTAAAAAAAATTTTCTCCTTTTTATTTTTCATATTTTTTGGTTATGTACGGCTTCTTAGGTGTTATATTTGAATAATTAACAAAATTAAATTTCCAGTTTAGATGATTAATTTAGTTTTAATTGTGAATATTCAATATAAAATTAGAAGTGGGTGAAAATTAGGTCACTGAGTGGTCTTTCTTTTTAATTTATTTTTACACATGACTAAAGTTCTTGCGCCGCATTCTTGAAGTAAACTGTAACTGTAAAAAATAGACATGTAAAAGAGCCCTTTGCGGAGTAACAGTATAAAGGTTGAGTTTTGAAAAATAAAGGTTAATAAAAAAGAAAAAGAAGAGGAAGAAGTACTGGCTACTCCAAAGCATATCTATTACTAAGTAGATTCCGTGACGTTGTTTCGTTTGCACCATGACACTATAGACCTAGTCCCAAAGTAACAAAAGCCTGTGTTATGGGCACTTGACCACAAATAAACATACTTAAGTACCTAAATATAATATTAAACATCCAAAACTCGATTACAAATATTTTTCAAGCTTCGTAGTCAGGTTTCCATGCACTGGGCTATCCTGTCGTCAAATTTAATTCAAACATAGTTAGATGGTGTATTTAATTAATTAATTAATTTATTCATTTATTTCAAACATGTAGTTCATATCAGGTTAGTAACAATTTTACTGAAATACTATGTTAGTAGGTAATGGTGTTTATTTAGTATTAAATATGGCTCTTCCGGAGCGCATATGACACGCATTCCAGTGTCTCACAATGGGGCAATCTGTGCGCTCCAATATGGTGTTCAAGAGACTGCTGGTGCTTGCGCAGGATGGACTGAAAACTGTCCACGCGTAATAAAAGCTTTTTAAAAACATTGAACACGCTATTAGGTGAAAAACTTAAGTAGGTAAAGGACCTGTTGTATGTAGTGGTGCACAAAATTGATGTGGAACTTATTGTCATTTCTCTAATACGGAACGTCAGTTATTTATACGGATACAACTACTTACATAAAGGCATTTTCAGGAAAAAGTTTACCCTGTACTTTTTTTTAAAAACCTAACAAATTTTGGGATACTTCTACTCAGAATCACAAGCACTATCGATTTAAGCAATAAAAAAGTGTCCCTCTTTTAATTGTCAGTTTTGTAACGCAGTTAACCATACATGTTGTACTGACCGTCACTAAACTGACTAATAAATCTTGTATGGAAAAATTAAGGATAATTAAGGAAAACGGGTACATTTTTTTTCTGCAAACTCCCATAAATCGAGGAGCCAGTGGGCATCGCGGATGAATCTTTGTCCCCGTGGCGTCTGCGTTAATGGCCGAAGAGGGAACATCGTGTGCTTTTTATTCGGTATGCCTATGCCTACCTTCTGTTGGAGAGCCCGAAAGACGGCTGCCTCGAGCAGGGGACATGCATAAGGAGTATTTTCCACACGTAAAAAAAGGTCCTCTACTCAAGTTTTTCACCTAGGATAAAACCGGGATAGTTGCCCCACTTTTTGAAATCACTCCATATCTCTTACTAAAAAAAGTAAAATGTTTTATTTATAAAACAGGCCGGTACTTCGTGTTTTCATCGACCAATTTATAAAAGGTAAAAAACATTTTCTTGAATATTTTCAGAGTATTAGCGATTTTAGCAAACATCTTTATTTTGTGACATCTATCCCACGTATGGGATAGTTCCCTGATTCATATCAATGCCGTATAGGATGGATGCTCCCCCGAAATGGGATAACTATCCCCTAAAAACTTTGATCGCATTTCGCCTTTCCATGCAATTATACAGAGACATGCGACTCGGCCAACTTACTGGTAGCTGGTCGAGGCAACTATCCTGGTTTTACCCTAAACTTCTCTTTCCTTTGGTATTCGAATGTTATTATTCGCACTCTTTTGTATAACTTAACTATTAAATATAACTCCAGATAAACCGTCCGTTGCTAGTCATTGGATAATGTCATTCGTTTCTGCCATCTGACCCCGGTTATTGCAATAATCAGCAATCTGACATGCAATGCATGCAACGTTAATCTAGTTCGTCTTTTGCCTACTCGGTCAATTGTAAAAACACACTAACGCTCTTTCTACTGCATGGTCTTTTTTTATGGTAGTATTCTAAATCTATATATATAAAAGAAGAAACTGACTGACTGACTGACAGACTGACATATCAACGCAACCACTGGGCCTAGAGATTCAAAATTTGGCATGTAGGTTCCTTATAAGGTCTAGGGGTGCACTAAGAAAGGATTTTTCAAAATTCACACCCTAAGGGGTGAAACGGGGGTCCAAAGTTTGTATGGGGAAACAAGATTAGTTCGACTATTTTATTCGAAACTTCACAGAATTACTCCATATGATAAATGAGTAAACACGTGTTTCAGGTTTTTTGAGAATTCAACCCCTAAAAGGGGGGAAAGGGGTAACAAAGTCTGAAAATCAACATGGGTGTTGTTTCTATGGTTTATCGGGTCGCTGGTTATGAAAACAACAACGGTTTTAAAATCCGACGTGGCAGACGTAAAATACCAACTCCCTGGATGGGGTGCGATGGGGTTGAAATGTCTAAATAAACTAAATGACTGTTGATATATCAACGCACAGCCCAAACCACTGGACCTAGAGACTTGAAATTTTGCACATAGATACCTTATACAATGTAGCATGTGTGCATCCACTAAGGAAGGATTTTTGGGAATTCCCTCGGGAACGGGAAAAAACGGGATTTATATATTCGATTCCGAGTGACCCTATCTCAGTAACTATAATAACTAGACTCTTCAAATTTGATACACAAGTAGGTATTACATTAGTTAAAACATTAATTTCAGGATTTTTCACAATTCCCACGGGATAAGGAAAAAACGGGATTTATATATTCAGTTCAACGGGATCCTATGAACTATAATTACTAGGCTCTTCAAATTTGGCATAGAAGTAGGTAATTATAATAGTAAAAAACAGTTTTAAGGATTTTCGGAAATTCCCACGGGATAGGGAAAAAACGGGATTTTTCGTTTTACTGGTCGTAGAAAGCTGAAATTCGGCATGTAGGTTGCTTGGGGAGTGTAGAGCTGGATTTAAAGAGGACTTTCCAAAATTCCCACGAGAGCGGGAAAAAACAGGATTTTTCGTTTTACTGGTCGTAGAAAGCTGAAATTCGGCATATAGGTTGCTTGGGGAGTGTAGAGGAGCATTGAGAGAGGACTTTCCAAAATTCCCACGGGAACGGGAAAAACGGGATTTTTCGTTTTACTGGTCATAGAAAGCTGAAATTCGGCATGTAGGTTGCTTGGAGAGTGTAGAGGAGCATTGAGAGAGGACTTTCCCGAATTCCCAAGGGAACGGGAAAAAACGGAATTTTTCGTTTTACTGGTCATAGAAAGCTGAAATTTGGCAAGTGGGTTCCTTGGGGAGTGTAGGGGAGCATTAAGAAAACATTTCCCGAAATTCTTACGGGAACGGGAAAAAACGGGATTTTGCGTTTTACTGGTTGTAGAAAGCTAAAATTTCAAAGTTCATAAGTTTATACTGTAAGTAGGCCGCAAAGGGCTCTTTAACCGACTTCTAAAAAAGGAGGAGGTTATGCATTCCACTTTTTTTTTTATGTAGGTATGTTCACCGATTTCTCGGTCAATTGTGGACCTGCTTGCTTGCTTGCCTGTATGCTTGCTTGCTTGATATCTTGGTTCTTTGTAATACTCATAGTACACGCGAGCGAAGCCGCGGGCAAAAGCTAGTAGATAAATAAATATCATGGGATAATTGACATCAACTGACCTTTTTTTTTTTTTTGTTGTGGAAAATGTACCTTATGCATTTCCCCGTTCAGGGAAACGAGTATGTGGGGCTCTCCTCTCAATAGGCATACCCACTAACGACCACACGGATTCCCTTATTTGCCATTGTGAACGCCGCGGGAGAATAAGAGACACCGCAACGCCCACTGACCACCCCGGGATGGGGCCCCTCACTGACACCGTTTAGCGCGGGCTCGGTTCTCCCTGCCCTCCCCCGCTGGTGCCGGATTTTTTATAGAGGTTTACTCCTCATAGCCCCCGCAGCGGCCCACGTTCCCGGCAGGCCGGGTTTACGTGCCCTCACGTTAGCTCCCGCGCCCTCATGTCCTGCTCTGAAAGCAGAGCGGTACCGAGGGCACGGTCGCTTCCGCCCACTAGGCTCCCCTCACCTTTCCCTGTCCGCCGCGGCAGAGCTTAGTTCGGGTTCACCTCCGTCAAACGGCGACCGCCGCCCTGAAAAGGGCTGCGCCACCCCGGCGTCATTGGGCTTTCGCCCTCCGCCCGATAGGGCTCACCCTCACCTTTCCCTGTCTAATGAGGACAGGTACTCAGCTTGGGCTCGCCCCCCTCAAAAGGCATCGGCCCGAAGGCCAGACACCGCCCTCTTAGGGCCCGAAGGCCCGTTGGCTGGCAAGGTTCACCCAGCGGCCCTCTGCCTTTGGGCTCCCCTCGCCAAACCAACACCCCCCCACCCCAGTCACGTCGAAGAAGTAAGTCGTCACGTCCGGCGACCACAGCCCTTAAAAGGGCTGCGCCGCCCCGGCATCACTGGGCTTACCCCCTCCGCCCGATGGGCTCACTCTCGCTTTCCCTGACCCTAAAGGACAGGTACTTCGCTTAGGTTCGCCTCCGTCAAAAGGCGTCCGCCCAAGGGCGAGACGACGCCCTCACTGCGGACCCACGAATGGGCCCGCTGGCTCGGATTTAACCTCACCACCCCAACCCCCCCAATGTATCAGCAAACCCCCACAGGCCATGGGCCCATCCACTACTCTTCTCCCCCTTAACCACCAGGGTTAACAGGGGAGAACCGTAACGGTCGTGCAGCCCAGGCGGTATGATCATTACCGACCAGGCACATGTGGAGATTGCTGACACACAAATACATTAGCTTACCGTTGTTGCCCAGGGTGCACCGTCCCAAGCGTTACCCCACCCCACCTCATGAGGCCTACGCCTCGGATAAAAGGGAGTGGTAACGCCCGGGCACTCGAGGAGGTTTCCGACATCGCACCCCGACATCAACTGACCTAGGGTGACAGCAGTAGTACCCAGTAATGGACAGCAACGATTCAATTCATGGACTTTACCAGTTATGACCATCAGTTATCTGAGCATATAATGTTGATAGTTTGAAAATGTAGAGGCCGTTTCTTAAAATTTGGGTTTACGGAAAATTTTCCATAATTAACTCTTGCCCATTACTGGTGCTGTTACCCTAGTCCTATAGCTCTAAGAATCGTCAGAAAGTGGCAGTGGGAAGGCTACTCCCTCGTAGAACTTGTAGCGACACCTAGCGCCATCTAGTGATCAAAAATTAGAAACTAACTACTACACGGACTTCAGTCCCCGGACATTCTGTAACTTCTGTCTGAAGAGCGATATACTTTGTGGCCTATCCCGACAAACTAATGGCCGATGGGCCCAAAAGGTCCAAAATAGAAAAAAAAAGAAGAAAGAACATACATTTGTTTACAACAACACAAGACAAACCCATCAACAATATTTTTACAAAACAAAAGAAAACACGTAAGCTATAGATAGAATGTGTCATTGCGGTTGCAAATTGGACACTGGCTCTGCATGATGCTGAGGCGTTTATAGGACCCCAGCGCTGATTTTCAGACAATATCGTTGGTTGGTTAGTTAGTTGGTTGGTGGTTGGTTGGTTGGTGGTTGGTGAATGGCGTCCACGGACCGGAAGACGCAGTGTAGGTAGGCCTCCAACAAAATTGAGCAACGACCTGATTAACCTTGAGGGTGGCTTATGTTCAGCAGTGGACATCTTTCGGCTGAAAAGATCATGATGATGACCTAGGCCAAAACTAAGCAAATCTTGTCTTTGTAGAGACCTATGCCTAGCAGTGAGATGTACAACACAAGATAAGATGCACAGTGACATTACGATAGAGTTTCCTAGAGTTGTCATTTCAATTGGCTAAGTAAAGTTTTTTGAAGAGATGCTAATTATATTTTTTTTCGACAGTGGTCGACTTCAACACCAAGAAAATGCAGCTGTTTTATTTTTATCTCCTTTTATTTATTGGAAATATTTTTTTAAGTGTTCGAGATGACATTTGTGAGATTTTATGGCTGACAAGCGGTTCGTACTCAGTACTAAGAAAAAATAGAAAAAAAAAACGAATTCAACTGTCGCTTCTGTCAATGTCAAATGAAATCTAACCGTTTGCGTTTCGTTTGTTTTGCGTTGTCCAAGAAGCAGTTCCAAAATAGTGATCGAAAGTATTCAATCGTGATCCAATTATTGTGCATAGGTCGTGGAGAAATGCGGTAAAATTGAAAGTCCGGATTTTATGCGGAGGTCGATAAAAATAGTCAAAAAATCACACTGAGCACACCAAAACGCAAAGCAAACGAAACGCAAACGATTTGACATTGACAGCAGTGACACTTCACTTCGGTTTTTTTTCTGTTTCTACTAAGTTCTGAGCACGAACGGCTTGTCAACCATAAAATCTCACAAATGTCATCTCAAACACTCAAAAAAATATTTCCAGTAAACAATAGGAGATAAAAATAAAACAGCTGCAGTTTCTCGATCTCCAGAACGCCGACTGTCGAAAAAATATATAATTAGCACCTCTTCAAAAAACTTTACTTAGCCAATTGTCAATATTGCATGTTTGTAACAAGCTAATGACACCCAATTCAGTGATTTCGTAAATTTCCCGTATTTACTCTAAACGCACGCTTAATATGGCAACGACATAATGAAGCGGCCTTGGTGTATCCATCCGTAACTTTTTAAGTGCCTGCTAGAGATATATAAATAACGATAAATATTGTGTAACGACAGTGTATCACATAGGTACGATGAATTTGAGATTCCTGAACTTTGTAATTTGGATTATTCACACTAGTTCCTTGACCAGAAATGAAGGAACACTGCGTTTATTTTTTCGCCTTCCTTTGTTCCTTTAGTAGAACTGAAGGTGCTATGCGACAAGGAACAAAAGCGAAAAAATATACGCAGTTCTTCCTTCATCTCTTGTGAAGGAACTAGTGCGAGAGAAAAAACGCAATAGTTCCTTCCTCGAAGGAACAGCCAAAGGAACTACCGCGAATAGTCCGGAAAATTTGGAGCATCCATTGTTCAAATAATATTGTAAAATACGATTAGAAAACTAAAACTGAATATCAGCTAAACTAACACAAACAACTTAGCAACAACAACAACAACCTAGGGCTGTTCAAGGCTAGAGTGAATACACATTTGGCCTCATCTGCACTCTTCATCAGGTGAGATAGAGGTCAATCACGGATCAGTTTTATGTAAAAAATCTAAAACTACAAAGTAAAAATGTTATCAAGATTTTCTGCCACAGGCATTGACCCCCAAGACACTGGCCGCATTACCTTTCTGAACTGCTATTCCTTATCTTTGAGAGAGAAGAGCCCACCTTGGGGTCGCCTGACGCCAGAACTAGAGGCGATGACAAGTCTTTAATAAAAAGTTTAGCGCCTTCTAACCATAAGTCTAAGTGTCTCAAAAGCAAACGCCGCAAACTCATGATAGTTTGTTAAAGCGGAATATTTGCGGCGCTTGTTTATTTGATCTTGCTCGGCAGCCGCTCCAGCCCTGAATGTGGTGCTTGGGATGCCATAAAACTCATAGTAAATCACAAAAGAAATTCCGCACGTAAATTCCGAAAAACTCAGAGGTGCGAGCCCGGACTCGAACCCACGACCCTCTGCTTTAGAGGCTATTAGTCAAACCACTAGGCTACCATGGCTTTGTGTAAAGTTGCGGGAGCACTGATTAAATGAGGTTGTTTACATAGAATGTTAACATAGATTGGTAAAACATTAAGTCGTGACTGAAGTTGTTTTAATCCGCGCAGAGTTGTATACTTGGCAAGTGAGTTATATTATAGTATAGTAATTTATGATTAAGTAATTTTGTTAAAATTATTCGTTTTTATGATTTACAAATTATCCATTTACGCATGTAGTTTATGTAGTTTATCGCTTATATTTATAAGTGTACATTTTATCTATCTGTGTGGCGTTCCGGGTATTACCGACGGTACTGGCTGAAAATCAGCGCTTGTTATAAACGCCTCAGCATTATGCTGAGCCAGTGTCCAATTTGCAACCGCAATGACACACTCTATTTTTAAATGAAATGAAATGAAATGAAATGAAATGAAATGAAATGAAATGAAATGAAATGAAATGAAATTAAATGAAATGAAATGAAATGAAATGAAATGAAATGAAATGAAATGAAATGAAATGAAATGAAATGAAATGAAATGAAATGAAATGAAATGAAATGAAATGAAATTAAATGAAATTAAATGAAATGAAATGAAATGAAATGAAATGAAATG
Organism: Archips crataeganus; assembly: GCA_947859365.1. Classification (NCBI taxonomy): domain Eukaryota; kingdom Metazoa; phylum Arthropoda; class Insecta; order Lepidoptera; family Tortricidae; genus Archips; species Archips crataeganus. The sequence continues at coordinate 978,246 of OX402070.1, read as the reverse complement.
AAATGAAATGAAATGAAATGAATATTTTATTTGTTTGTTTAGCCTGTGTATTGTCCTTTTTGTAAAAATATTTATGTGTCTTGTGTTGTTGTAAATAAATGTATTTTCTTTCTTTCTTTCTTTCTTTCTTTCTTTAAGTAATCGGGTAATTCACAATGATGTTTATAGAGGTTACGTTAAACCAAAGGCAATATTGTAACGATTTTGTTGTAATGTAACACGCATCTTGATCACGTTCACGTGTATTATACATTAAATACTACGGGAATAGTAAAGTTCGTGGACGAAATTGTTTTTTTTTTTTTATTATCGGCTGAAATGATGATGATGATATTAATAGAAATTATGTCAGCAGGTTTTACCGACTGGCAGCATTGCAAGATTGCAAATTGCTTGTCATTCTCATTACGCACCGATAGTCTAATATAATTAGTATCTGATAATTACACGATGAAACATGTGCAATTGACGTATAATTACACAAATTCCATTTTTTCAGGTTTTTGTTTTATAAATCTTAGAATTCCTATTGAAACTCCTTTGTAAAAGAGTAGAAAACGAATGACAGGGAAACTAAATTTTTAATATGAACTAATTACACATTGAAAAACCAGAAAAGTATAGCTGGAGCTGAATCGAACTTAGTTCCTTAATAAATATTCCGTTTTCGCTACCAATATAATACAATTCAAATATTTTATGACGGGAAAGCTTTCAAAATAAAAACAAAAATCCAATAGTTACATTTCCGTGTTTGGTAATAATGACAAAATCTATTTTTTGGTATTTTTTTCCATTATTTTGAGCGAGTTAGTTAGTATGTATGTTAGTAACTACTTAACTAGGAGTTAAAACAAAATTCGAAACTATTGGCCTTGAACTGAACCGATTCAACTACGAGGTCAAAAATAATTAAACAATTTGAAATAAATAATAAATAAATAAATAAATAAATGTCACGGGACAATTCACACCAATTGACTCAGTCCCAAGGTAAGCTAAGCAAAGCTTGTGTTATGGGTACTAAGCAACGGATAAACATACTTATATAGATAGATAGATACATATTTAAATACATATTAAACACCCAAGACCCGAGAGCAAATATTCGTATTTTTCATACAAATATCTGCCCCGACACGGGAATCGAACCCGCGACCTCAAGCTTCGTAGTCAGGTTCTCTAACCACTAGGCCATCTGGTCGTCAAATACTTAGTCCTGGTGTCAAAATTCTATTCAAAAACTCACTTCATCTCCTGGGTGCCTTTGATGAATCTATACCAACCAGGCTTTACCGACAAAAAGCCGTTTTAATGTATTTACAAATTGCTTTCTTCACATACCTACTATGGTTATGTTCTTTCTTCGGTTTTGTCTTTTTGTCTCTAAATTCACATGCCATTAGGTGCAGTCCCTTTTGGAAATATCGAAATTGTTGCGAGATAGTACCTAGATCAAATAATTCTTCTACAAATATAAAAAGTAAAGATCCAAACGGATATCAAGACGTTCCTGCAAAATTCAGTTTCGCTTCATTTAATTTTGATGATTCATTTTATATTTTTGAGCCCATGCCGTTTACGATTTTGTTGACGATTTATGGTGGAGTTAGCGTTGAAATATTTTCAAATTTCTTTAAATAGACGACTGATGGAGCTGCCGAACTAGTTAAGTCCGCAATGTATTGCTACTCGGATTACTCGTACGCTAGTTTTCATTGGTAGATACTAATCTTGAACCGACCCCGTCGGTTTGTGCTGTCTTTCACGCTAATCATTTTTATCAACATCTGGTTATCGGCATCAGGGGTGATTTGCAGCCCGATAAGTACTTAAACTATTAAGTATCGGAGATAAAACACTTAAATCGAGTATTTTACAACATACGTAATACGGTTACCTTGAGCGTACCTAATCTTGATTATTTAGTACATTGTTGATCAGTGCAATTCCTGTTTATGTAACTAGGTACTCTAGCTAACTCTAATAAGTCTGCATCTCGAGTGAGCTTTCCTAGGATCAAAAGCCTGTGATAATCTGGCTACATTAGAAATGATGAAATACGCGCAAGAACTAAAGTCACCAGACTCATAAGACATATTTAAAATAAAAAAAATTGCGTTTAAATACTTTATTTTTGTCAAATTTCTGTCTATATCTTCGTGTGGTGTGGAAGGGACGGTTTGCTTTAAATTATTCTGCGCCCGAATATCTACTGTCTGACGCGCGGGTGCTTGCGATCTCATTGTGATTCCGAGTGCAAGAAAGCTAGTCATGGTAATAGCAATGATGAAATCCGCGCAAGAACTAAAGTCACCGACATAGCTCGAAGAATCGCCAGACTCAAGTGGCAGTGGGCAGGGCACATTGCTCGTAGAATTGATGGCCGATGGAGCCAAAAGGTTTCGAGTAGCGTCCACGAACCGAAAGACGCCGGTTAGGTATGCCTCTAACAGGATGAAGCGACAACGTGGTTAAGGTTGCGGGAACGCGTTGGATGCGGATGATTTGACCAACTTTGGGGGAGGCCTATGTTCAGCAGTAGAAGTCTTTCGACTGAAATGATAATGATGAATTTGGTTTAGTGCGGCATTCTATTTAAAAAAAATTGAAATCGGTCAGTAGTTTCAGAGATTACCCCCTCACACACTTACAAGAAATTATATCTTATTTTAACCTATCCTATCTTATTCTATACTATTCTATCCTACTAATTTTTATAAAAGAGAAATTATCAATCACGCAATAACGGCTCAGCACATTTGAATTAAACTTTGGCGTACCAACTGATAGACAAAATGCTGGCTTGAGACAAAGAATAGTATTACTTATTGTTAGTACACGACCGTCTGCTTGAGAGGCCATAGGTCAAATCGGTAGACTACCACGGCTTATTGCTAATTGACAACCTTTTTACAGTCCAGCTCTGTTCAGGGAAACAGAAGGTATGTGGGGCTCTCCCACAAGAGGCATACCCACTAAGAACCACGTTCCCCGTTGCCATTGGACGCCACGGAAGATTTTTTGTACAAAATAGACTTGCGTTTGACCCTGTTTGACCACAGTTCACTCCTGATGGAAAGCAAAGATGAGGTCTACGTCTACGATGGAGTACGCTTACCTAGTAAATGCTCATTCACCCTAGACTTGAAAACGGCCATAGAGATGTAACACCCAATTGGCCGCCCCCGGGTGGGGCTCCTCTGATCAATACCGTGCAATGCAGGCTTGGTTCCCTCCCCTCCCCTGCTGGTGTGGGATTGTTTTTCTAATTGCCAATTAACCAACCTTAAACAAAATTCCTTTTTCCAGTGTTTTGTGACGGCAGGAGTATGCCTCAACATGTCATCCCACGGGATTGTGATGGGGTTCGCCGCCATCTTGCTTCCTCAGCTGAAGAAACCCGGGTCCGCGATACCTATCGATGAAAACTCAGGCTCCTGGATCGGTGAGTGTTTTACGGTGTATTTCATACGTTTCCCATTAGGTATTCGAACAGTGAGACGTTGCCGCTAACGATAGGCGTCATAAGAAAGCTCAAAGCCACTCAAAGGGCCATGGATAGGGCTATAAGTTACTAGGAGTTTCACAGCGGGATCACATAAGAGATGATGAAATCCGCGCGAGAAATAAAGTCACCGACATAGCGTTTGCTTAAATTAAGGAACAAAAACGGCTACCGTTTGTCCTTGTGACATTTAATACATTTTGCCATTTTATATAGTACTTACTAAAACCACAGTTTCAAGGATCCTAAGTCGCCGTAACCATAATACAGTGATAAGTGAAAAAATCTTCATTTATGTGGGATTGTAAATTGAAGTGATACTTACCTACCTGTTTTAAGACTATTTGGCCCATGAAGAAGAAATAGAAAATAAAAACTTTGGCCATTCCGCTTGGTCCTTCAATTAAATATTTAATAATAACATATTTTTCGATGAAATTACATACTTAATTATCACTAAAACTGAAAATCGTGACTACTGGATATTGTTACAGACATTTTTTAAATTCTGCCTCCTTTTACGATCTCGGCCCTTTGTCGATTGACACAAATGGCGCTATCAAAGATAACTAACCTTGCACGACATTACGTAATCCGCTGCGTGCTTTACTGCGGCCAGATCCTTTATCTCATTCATCGTTTCTTATCATTTTCATGTCATGACGTTTTAATGTCAAAGTGACGTTTTGTTTTTATTAATTTCAGCCTCAATCCTGGGATTCGCTTTGGTCGTTGGCAACTTCATCGTGCCGTCTGTCATGGCCAACTACGGCAGAAGAACAGCTAATATCGTCTCTATTGCACCGATGCTCGTTGGCTGGTTCTGTGTCCTCGCCGCCGGCAGCGTCGAGGTCCTTCTCGTCGCAAGGGTCCTTCAGGGCATGTCCATGGGTATGAGCTCCTCCCTTGGGCCAGTACTCATCGGAGAATACGCTAGCCCGAAAAATAGAGGAGCTTTCTTGACTCTTATATCCTTATGCATAGCCTCAGGTGTCTTAACGGTACATACCATGGGCTCCTTCATGACCTGGCAACACACCGCCTTAGTCTGTGCTATCATAGTGTTCGTCGATTTACTAATAGTGATATACTCACCGGAAACCCCAAGCTGGTTAGCGGACCAGGGAAGGTACGACGAAAGCAAAAAGGTCTTCAGATGGCTACGAGGTGACAGCGAAGAAGAAGAGTTACAGAGGATCATAGAGACCAGTATGATAGTGAGAGAGTCGAAAGCCGAAATAAGCTCGACGGAAACTTTCATTAACAAAGTTAGGAGAAACACATCGTACTTCAGGATGACGGTCACAAAGAAAGAATTCTACAAACCTATTTTTATCATGATGCATATTTATACGCTAGGACAATGGTCTGGTGCTAATATCTTGGCTGCGTACACCATAAAAGTATTTGACAATGTGGTGGGACCTGGAGCAAACGTGGCCGTCCTTTTGATTTCTTTGGGCGTCCAGAGGATCATCTCGAATACCGTAGCCGTCTTCGTAATAAAGAAAGTAAAGCGACGTACAATGTTGCTGGGCACTGTGTCTATCAACATCTTTGCGTATCTCGCCACGGCTGCCTATACTTATGGGAAAGCGCACAATATGCTTCCATTCGACCATCCCATGTTAGGAATCTTGTTGGTTCACATCCACATGTTCTCAATAGCAACGGGTACAGTACCTCTGCCCTTCATCATAGCTGGAGAACTTTTCCCACTTCAATACAGAAGCTTAGCTGGAGGGATCAGTGTATTATTCTTGTCAGGAAATCTCTTCATAACTATGAAGACCATGCCTGGAATGTTCCAGACGTTAGGGATTTATGGAGCGTACTGCATATATGCTGGTGTTGTTGGGTATTGCTTGGTAGTAGCCTGGATGTTCCTGCCTGAGACGAAGGACAGAACTCTTCAGGATATCGAGGATGAGTTCCGGGGTAGACCGCTGTCTCCCGAGGAGGTGAAATCGGCGCAGTCATTGACGTCGCTGAAACTCTACAACACTGACCGGCGGTGTAGCAATCCTGTGATTTAGTATAGTTGGTTTAGAAAATTTTATAAATTATTTTATTATTTAATTAATTTAGGTGTACGTAAAGTAAAGTTGTATGAGTAAGACAAATGACTGAAAGCTGTATTTTGCATGATCATATTTATTAGCTGAAATATTTTGTTTTATCGAATAATCCTAATTGTTTAAATCAACTTCGAAGAAGAAGAGTTGCCTAATAGTAATATGATTATATCAGCTGATGATGGCTGTGACTTTTCAATGTACAAAATTATAATATTTTTTTAAACTTATCCCATTATATCTGTATCGAAAGTATAATCGACTAAGAAATTATTTTATCATCATAAAGTTCAATGTCAGTTGTACGGCTAAAACATTAGGATAGGACTATTTTAACTTACTAGTCAATAATGACAGTCAACCTTGTTTTTTTCCGAAGTATGAAATGTCATAAAAATGATACCTAAAGCACTTACTTGGTCGAAAATACCTAAAATCTTTGACACAAAGTAAAAAAGTAAAAAGTTAAAAAGATTCATCTTAAACAAAAATAATGATTGGCATTTCAGTATTAACATGCATACTCAGACAATTTATTTATTAGAACATTTGACTTAAAACTGAAGCTACTTAGTTTAAACTGAAATTAATTTACTTAAATAAAATTATTCTCGTTTATTTATGTAAGGGGAGACACTTATATTAACCACTTTTTCATTAAAAAGATCCCTTAGCTATTTCCTATGTATAAAAGAGATGGGGGAAAGAATACGACTTTGTTCCATTCGGTGTCGAGACGCTTGGTCCGTGGGGTCCTAGCGCCATGAGACTCTATATAATAAGGATATAGCAAAGAGGTCAGTCGACGTCTCAGGAGACCGAAGAGCTGGCAGCTACCCAGGACAAAGAAATTAATTAGCTTAGCTGCTCAAAAGGGGAACGCTGCCAATATCTTCGGAACCTTGCATAAGGAGATTTCTTTGTTTTTTTTTCTTGAAATGAATTGAAATTAACATTTATTTATTGCGCATGAATTAAGGTTTTAGATTGCAGTTACATACCTATGCATAAATACAAGTTTCACTTAACCCTACCTTTACAGATGTACACACACTCTGTGTCTTTTCCACACTCTGTGTCTTTTTGAGTCACGTTTAAAATTTCAAATAATTTATTGAATAAGGCGTTACTTTTCAGAGGTCCATATTTAAACTGAAACAATTACTTTGCTCACCCGCCTTAGCGAAATAGTTACTTAACTTAAATAGATTAAGTAAAGTAAATTGATATGGAGTGAATCGTAAGATATGAAAAAACGTGCACAGGATCGAATTTAGGGGCCTCATTAACACACACAGAGAACCTACGTCCCTTCGCATGGATAGGGAATCCAAACGATCGGAAACCAACTGGTCACCGGCAAGTGGAGCTTTTGAATTTGAATACGTTGATACTCTACGTTGTTGTCTCGTCGTTGATGTCACTGTAGGTACTGTTTTTGGTGATCAATAAAGAATATTTGTATTGTATTGTATTGTATTGCTGAAATATATAAGAGACATATAAATGCGTCTCTCGACCATAAGGTCACCACTCAAGAATCTTTCTCCACGACGATTATTTGTTCTTCGAGCGATGTGGCGTGGTCATTGCCACTTCAACATACCTACATGTTCTTCAACTTCAAACAAATAAAAGTGTCATAGAATTAAGCGATGCTCAAACAATTTGTCAAATGTTTGGATCTCTAAAGAAACATTAGGTAGATCTACCTTTGATCATTATACGTAATGATAAAAAGATGCCATAAAAACGTTGATAAAACACGAAATTACAACCCTTTATCATGTCATAATCTGTTAGAATGTGCAGTTAGTGCCATGCGCCGGAGTTGATTGGCGGGGGATACGCAATGACACAAATATGGATTACACCTTTTATGAAACAGGTAAGGAATTTTCTTAATATTTACTAGCAAATTATAAGACGAATAATTTTGCTAATTTTTGTTTTGTAGGCTCTTTTTAAAATAACTTTTATTTTTAAAATACTGACTGAACCGGCGGTTGATATATCTCATCTAAAGTGCAAATAAGACCGAATGTAGCTCAATCAGTGGTCGGACTGTTCGGCAATTTATGACACGGAACAGTTCAAAAATTCCAAATTTAAATTTAAAGCGACTTTAATATGGTTTACTAATGTTTTGATTAATATCTCTTCATTTCTCCTGTCTGTTGTTTCCGCCACCTACATAAAACTGTTCATATTTGTACATGTATCCAGTATTGGTTGTCTGGAAGAGATCGCTTTTGAGCGATAAGACCGCCTATTGTCTGCCTGTTTTTCTTTTTATTGTTATGAATATTTTTTTTTTCTGTATTTTTTTGGTGATCAATAAAGAATATTTGTATTGTATTGTATTGTTTTGCAAATTCAGGATTGTTATGGTCTAAGAGCCGTTGAAGATCGACCTTCACCGATCTGTTAACTCCATGAGACATATTTTTTATCAAATATAATTTATAAACAAATATGCCTATGATAACTTGCCTATCGAAAAGTGTTCTCATAGCTATTTATTTTATTTTATTGTTGAGTGACTTTAGCCATCTTCCAGCTTCATCATCAGACCCTGGTTACCATCTGGAATCAAAGTACTCGTCAAGACGAATCAAACGAGTCCAAACTCGATGGGGTTGTGTCGTTTTATTGTGGAGTGCCTTTGGCCATACTGAATTAATGAAATTACGAATTACCCCATCGAGTTTGGACTCGTTTGATTCGTCTTGACGAGTACTTTGATCCCAGATGGTAACCAGGGTCTGATGATGGAGCTGGAATATGGCTAAAGGCACACCACAATAAAACAAAAAAAAATCTATGAACACTTTTCGATAGGCAATATTTGTTTATAAATTATATTTGATAAAAAATATGTCTCATCGAGTTAACAGATCGGTGAAGGTCGAGTTTCCACGTCTCCTCTACTATTATAAAACAACCCTAACCCAACCTAACCTAAGCTACAGAATAGTCCTGAAATATATCCTGAATAGTTTACAGTTTCAGAAAAAATAAACATTTGGGAAATTAAACATTTGCCAAATGAATCAGTTTGGGAAAAATAATTTGCCAAACGGAAGTACACCGTCTTCCGGTCCACGGACGCCACTCGAGAACCTTTCGGCCCCAAGGGCCGTCAGTTCTACGAGCGATGTGCCCTTCCATCTGCCACTTAAGTCCGGCGATTCTTCGAGCTACCTATGTCCGTGACTTTAGTTCTTGCGCGGATTTCATCATTTCTAATGCGATCCCGCAGAGAAACTCCAAGCATAGCCCTCTCCATCGCCCTCTGAGTGACTTTGAGCTTTCTTATGAGGCCCATCGTGAGCAGCCACGTCGGAAATATTACCGCAACAATTTTGAGACCAAGCTCTAAGATTATAAATGTTTCTCATAAATAGGTAACGTCTAATGCGACCGAACTTTTCGTCAACACAAAACTTGATGTACTATCCTGAATCTAACTTCTTTTCCACTGGACAGTGTTTCGTGACGTCCGGAGTGTGCCTCAACATGGCGGCCCACGGACTGGTGATGGGTTTCACAGCTGTTCTGCTGCCACAGCTGCAGCAGCCAGGGTCACCAATATTCGTTGATGATGCCAGCGGATCCTGGATAGGTCAGTCCATTCATCACTCATTCAGGCCTATGGGTGTTAGCATTTAAAGGTGACATCAGACGATTCCGGTTCACTTCAATGAATATTCACTCGAGTGCATGCTTCATTTTTTGGGTTCCGTACCCAAAGGGTAAAACGGGACCTTATTACTAAGACTTCGCTGTCCGTCCGTCTCTCCGTCTGTTCGTCTGTCCGTCTGTCACCAGGCTGTATCTCATGAACCGTGATAGCTATACAGTTGAAATTTTCACAGATAATGTACCTATTTCGGTTGCCGCTATAACAGCAAATACTAAAAAATAATATAAATATTTAGGGGGGCTCCCATACAACAAACGTAATTTTTTTGCTCGATTTTGCTCGATATTGATAACGGCAACAGGTAGACGCTTGAAATATTCACAGAATATTTAGTTATAAATATTCATTTTAAAAATATATATTTAAACTAAAATAAAACAAATATTTAAGGGGGCTCCCATAGAACAAACGTGATTTGCGGTAGAATCCAGCCAGTCACCGAATCCCTCATTATCTTCCTGAAATAAAGAGTACTTTATTTTCCATTTCAGCGTCCATTCTTGGCTTCGCTCTCGTCACTGGCAACTTCATCGTCCCCGCACTCATGGCCAAAAGTGGAAGAAGAACTGCTAATTTGATCACGACATTGCCAATGCTGGTCGGCTGGTTCGGCATCCTCACTGCCACCTCGGTCCCAGCTCTTCTGGTTTCCAGGTTCCTGCAAGGCATCTCTATGGGTATGATCGCGACCCTGGGACCAGTGTTGATTGGAGAATACACCAGTCCCATGAATAGAGGAGCATTTCTTATGACACTCTCACTTGCTATTGCTATAGGAGTCCTAACTGTACACACGATAGGATCTTACTTCGGCTGGCAGGTAGCAGCGCTAGTGTGTGCTTTTATTGGATTCACAAATGTTTTGATTGTGATATATTCACCAGAATCTCCTAGTTGGTTGGCAGATCAGGGAAGATACGAAGAAAGTAAGGAGGTTTTTAGGTGGTTAAGAGGTGATGACGAAGAAGAAGAGTTACAGATGATGATAGAAACCAGCATAATTATCAGGGAATCTAAAGAAGATGCAGACATTAAGGAATCATTTCTAAGGAAAATTAGAAAGAATTTAGTCTACCTGAACGAAACCGTGAGAAAAAAAGAGTTTTACAAACCTATATTTATCATGATGCACGTTTACACTCTTGGACAGTGGGGTGGAGCGAACATAATGTCCGCATATACTACTAAGATCTTAGGAAATGTAATTGGACCTAGCACCATGTTTGGTCTGATCATCGTCAGCTTGGGAACTCAAAGAATCATTTCAAACTCTAGCGCAGTCTACGTCATAAAAAAGATTAAGAGGAAGACTATATTGTTGACTACAATTCTTATCAATATCTGTGCTTTTCTCGCGATAGCCGGATATACGTACGCAAAATCTCATAACTATCTTCCAATCGACCATCCTTTCATAGGAGTAATCTTGGTCCACATCCACATGTTTTCCATAGCAACTGGAACAGTTCCACTGCCCCTCATCATAGCTGGAGAACTGTTCCCTCTAGAATACAGAAGCTTAGCTGGTGGCATCAGTGTCCTCTTCGTCTCTGTGAACCTCTTTCTCACTGTAAAGACCCTGCCTTACTTATTTGCCACTATTGGCCTCCATGGATCGTATTGTATCTACGCTGGTATAGTTGCCTATTGCCTCGTGGTGTCTTGGATCCTATTACCTGAAACCAAAGACAGGACGCTTCAGGATATTGAGGATGAGTTCAGGGGCAGACCATTGTCTCCTGAAGAGTTGAAGTCGACGCAGTCGCTGACGTCTTGGAGATTATACAACACTGATCGGCGATGCAGTCATCCACATGTTTAGTCATCATACTGTTTAATAATTAAGATTTTTATTTAAATGTGTAATTATCTTTAGTTTATTGTTGGTTAAGATTGTTTGGATAAGAATTACATAATTTTAACATAAAAATGTGAGAAAAAAGTTGTAGTTTACTTTCTTAATGGACTAAAAGGCTATCATCATATATTCTTTGAAAAGCACCACAAAGTCGCGAAAATAATGTCATCATCATCATTTCAGCCGAAAGACGTCCACTGCTGAACAAAACAAGGGGCACCCGTACGCATCTAGTGTGCCATCCCTCCCACAGATTCACTCACCACGATCGAGCGTGCGCGTGACGTGACGTGAAACGCACGCGCACCCGGTCGCCCTGTAAGTCTATTACATTAGGTACTTACTTTTAAGGTAAAATGAATAAGGGTTCAAAAAGTTGGACACCTTAACGCCGATACCAGAAACACCATAAAATGAGATTTTTATATAATTAAGTAGACAAGAAGAAGATTACATTAAAAGGTTAAAAAATTATCATTGATCATCATCATCCCAGCCTATATACGGCCCACTGCAGAGCACAGGCCTCCTCTCAGAATGAGAGAGATCATTTATACAAATAATACAAATGACGAAAAGTTAAAGAAACCAGAGAGTCCGATACACATTCAAACTTAAAGTTAATCTTCTCAACTGTTAGCCACTCAGCTGCTCATTTTGTATTTATTGTAATTTATTGATAAATTATTTCAAAGAATTGTTCAAGGAATAAATTGAATTGATAAAATATGTACCTACCTTTATATGGCAACAATAGTCGCAGAAAGCACACGTGCGGTTAGAAAAGTTAGTCGCGTCATGAAGAAGTTTAAAAACTCTTTATTGGACGGTCTAAAACCTCGCTGCTATCACACTATAGTGAAAGTGGCCTTATTTATTATTAATAGGTACCTATACAAAAATAAAAACATATCTTTCACCTTTGAACATTGAACTTCGATCAAAGTTTTCTAAAACCATTGATAATCCAAGAGATTTACAATCCATTATCAAACGATTGTTTGATTTTAATTTTAAACAGTTTCAGTATATTTTGTGCTACGCGTCTGAGTTGACAGAAATACGAGTATTGGCTACAATAATGGTCAACAGCAGTACTTCACCGTTCGTAAAACAAGTGAGTGCAATTTAATTATATTTGTTTTAAGACAAAAAACATAAAGTAAAAGTTGAACCGATTACTAAAAACCATGAAATTATGGCACTGCTGCCGTGCTCAAGCTAAAAGGCGGCTAAGTGACAAAACCACCTTTTGAGTAAACGGCGAAAAACGTCACAAAAATTTCAAATCGATGCTGGTCAATTTCTTTAAATCTTTAGCTATGTTGTCATATACCAAACGGTAGATCGTTTTTTAAATTATGATTTGATTTTAGTCACTCTTGTTATATTATAGTTTTTGTGTCACTAAAAGTCATTTTTCCCTTATAGTTATGAAAATAAAATAAAATCCTTTTTACATTGCAGTACAAAAAGGCGGTTATCGGATCTTAACTGCTTTATAGACATGTATTTTGAAATAGATAGTTAACTACAATTACGTCACTATAAAGCAGTTATCTGTTTTAGCGGCATTTTAATCTAAGTTAGTGAGTGTTATTGTTAACCCAGTCCATAACTATAAAGCGGCAAAGGGCACATTGCCGCCTTATAAACTAATTCACTGTTTCTTGTTTACTTTTCGATATACTGGAACATAGCTTAAAAGCGGTTAACTTACAAACCTTTTGGCGTCACTGCTTTTTAGTCTTGCACGAGTCCCAATATTTTTTTAAGAATCCTGCAAAATTGGCCGTAACTACAAATTCAAATAAACATTTTACTGTGAATTATTCCTTTATTTCGATGTAAAATCGACATTCAAATAGCTCGTAATTGCTACCATAGTTAATTCTTCATTGTAATATTAAAATAGAACAAAAATGGCACTCTGCGCAAAAATCAAAAGGATAGTTACAGTCGAGTTCACCAATATCTGTACAGCAAATCTTTCATAAATATCTATACATAGACCTTATTACGGTAACATAAGGTCTATGTATAGATATTTATGAAAGGTTGGCGATACAGATATTGGTGAACTCGACTGTACAATCTCAAAAAAAAGCAACTTAGTCACAGTAATTTGGAATTATGTCCATTTGAATAATAATATGGTATTGAAATAAAAAGGTCATAGGGGTGTAAGGGAGAACCCAGAATCTCAATCTCCAAATTATGTCAACCTCACCTGCCCGTGGTGCACCCTGCTAGCAACTGACGAGGCTCTGGCGACCGACAGATGGCGGAATAATCACCCAAAAGCAAGTAGGTAAAATTAAATAGGCCAGCAACGGGCAGCAGCGTTGCTGGTGCAAGTGGCCTAGTTCTGCGATCACCAACCCGCCTGCCCAGCGTGGTGATTATAGGCAAAACCTTTTATGGCTGCACAACCATTACCCCGGCCCCCAGTTCTCGGCAGCTCTACTATTCCTGGTTACGGTAGCGGCCATGGTAACGGTAGGGCGGGGGGTGCTAAGAATCACCGAGCTACGGATGGCTACCAAAACAAACGACTTTACCTGACTACCTATAACGGACGTACTCTGAGGAATGACGATAGGATCGCAGAACTCGAAGTGGAATTAGGTCAAATCAACTGACATATGTCACTTAGCCGCCTTTTAGCTTGAGCACGGCAGACTGGTCCTACCGCCGACGATGAGCGAGAAGAGATTAGAGCTAGAAACTAGAAACATGGTTTTCGAATGGCTTCCACGGAACGAAATAAAGCAGTGTACCTAGGTAGGCATATTTTCCTTTGAATCAGAATAATTCAAAGTGGTGATCCAAACCCGAACAAATTTGTGTATGAAAGTGCTGAAGGCAAAGAGATAATTAAGATTTTTTTTATTGTTAGGGGTAGGTATTTTATTATTTTAGGTATACTTGGGAGCAACACAAGTGTAGTAATATGCACGTATCAGCTCATTGAGCTGCTAGTGTATTATTTTAAATAATAACTAGCTGTTGCCCGCGACTCCGTCCGCAAAGAATAAGGGTATATATAGAAAATAGCCTACGATCTATTCTCAGACCTGTCGAGTATAGAGAAAAAAGTTTCATAAAAGTCGGTCAAGCCGTCTCGGAGGAGTTCGATAACAAACACCCAGACACGAGATTTTTATATATTAGACTAGCTGTTGCTCGCGACTCCGCGAAGTATCTTTTCCTGTCAACTGTATTTCCTGTGTATCGAATATGTGTAAATAAACATCTCTTTCTCTCTCTCTCTCTCTCAATGCTTCTAAATATCGCACAAAAATACCTTTTGTATGTAGAGCCGGCCAAGTGAGTGCTTTACCGTTTTTAATGACAGTTCCTACATCACAATAAAAACAATAAGGCTGATTGTCATATTGACTTGTAAGTGCATTTAGCCTTAGATGATTTAAGCCATACAACTGGAATTGATCCTAGGGTGGTTAAAAATTTCTTGGTCTACTACGAGTGATGATCATTGTCAAGGTTAGTGCACTTAGTCTGAATAAGGCTTACAAATTTGGAAAATAACTGGTTTACTAATTTCCAATGATTGGAATAGGTAGTGCAATTTTGCGAGACTTTGGTGCGTAAGCTTAGTATGGACATAGCTTATTTCATCTTATTTCAAGCCCGGGATTTCATTTTCAAAGTTTTTATGCTTTTAGATCGTTAGTATTTGACAAGTTTTATTTTCGTGTCTAATTTTAGGTATAATTGTTTGATTTTACACATTTCATATTACTATGTTTTATTAATTGGTAACCACTTTGCCACTCTGACAAGAGTGTCCGACTAAGAAGAGAGAACCACTTTGCAACTGTTAAACGAAATATGTACTAATGTACAATTTACAATGACAAAACTTTTATTTTTCGCGTTTTCCCATATAACTTCAATTAATATCATGTCAAAAAAATACTGTGTAAAAAATACGAGTCTCGGAATCCCGGGTCTTATCCATATTAAGTATAATGCTTAAGGTCATTCACCCGAAATTGTACTACCTATTCTGATCACTGTAATTTCTATTGTTTTCAGTGTTTCGTGACGACCGGAGTGTGTCTCAACATGGCTTCTCAAGGGCTGGTGATGGGTTTCACCGCGGTGCTACTGCCACAGCTCCAGCGGCCAGGGTCTCCGATAGCCATAGACGATACCAGCGGCTCCTGGATAGGTTAGTTTTTTATTTACAACTCTATCTCCCGAGATGGTACTTAAGGGCAGCCGAAAATGTAGCTGACTTTCAGTAATAGTCTGTTCAATCTTGTCGTGAATAGCCCTAAATTGTAGCTACTTTATACCAAAAAAACAGATGGTGAAAAAGAATTTCATTCTTTTAAAGCGCTATTTTTATCTCTTGGGCTAGCGGCCTATACTTATTTGTTACTCATTTTCTAATTCAGTTAGAGGAGAATGACGCACTGCGACAAAATAGTCACTGAGTTTTCAAGGCAGTCATTAAAACTGCTGATATTTATTCTAAACATGTTCTTTTATATTTCAGCATCAATAGTTGGCTTCGCTCTAATCACTGGCAACTTCATTGTCCCCGCAATAATGGCCAAGAGTGGGAGAAGAACTGCAAACCTGATCACGACAATACCCATGCTGGTCGGCTGGTTTGGCATCCTGACTGCCACCACCGTCCCAGCACTTCTCGTCGCCAGGTTTCTCCAAGGAATCTCCATGGGCATGGCCTCAACGCTGGCTCCAGTCTTGATTGGAGAATACACCAGTCCTAGAAATAGAGGAGCCTTCCTCACGACGCTTTCCCTTGCAATAGCTATAGGAGTCCTAACTGTGCACACTATTGGATCTTACTTCGGCTGGCAGGTGGCAGCACTTGTGTGTGCATTTATTGGATTCACGAATATTTTGATTGTGATATATTCACCAGAATCTCCTAGTTAGTTGGCAGATCAGGGAAGATACGAAGAAAGTAAGGAGGTTTTTAGATGGTTAAGAGGTGACGGTGAGGAAAAAGAATTACAAATGATGATAGAAACCAGCATAATTATCAGGGAATCTAAAGAAGATGCAGATATTAAGGAATCTTTTTTAAAGAAAATTAGAAAGAATTTAGTCTACTTGAAGGAAACCGTGAGAAAGAAAGAGTTTTACAAACCTATATTTATCATGATGCACGTTTACACTCTTGGACAGTGGGGTGGAGCGAACATAATGTCCGCATATACTACTAAGATCTTAGGAAACGTCATTGGACCTAGCACCACGTTAGGTCTGATCATCGTCAGCTTGGGAACTCAGAGAATCATTTCAAACTCTAGCGCAGTCTACGTCATCAAAAAGATCAAGAGAAAAACCATATTGTTGACCACAACACTGATCAATATTTGCGCTTTTCTCGCCATAGCAGGATATACGTACGCAAAAGCTCATAACCACCTTCAATTTGACCATCCTTCTATAGGAGTAATCTTGGTCCACATCCACATGTTTTCCATAGCAACTGGAACAGTTCCTCTGCCTCTCATCATAGATGGAGAACTGTTCCCTTTAGAATACAGAACAAGTTAGCTATGAAGTATCTTTTTTTTTTTTTTTTTTTGTACTTATTTTTTCAACTTCATTTTTTTATTACTTTTACGGTCATCCCGTGAAATCATATATTTCGTACTAAATACAAACTGAAATATAGATGCACAGAAAAAACCCCAGAAAAAAGACCAATGCTGGGAATCGAACCCAGGTCCTCAGCATTCCGTGCCGCGTGCCATACCCCTACACCACCACTGGTCTAGAGATTAGACACGAATCTTTCCTATACATCATACATTTCAATCTGCTAAATCATCACCTTATGCAGTGACAAGCGCACATCTTGTCACTGCATAAGGTGATGATTTAGCAGATTGAAATGTATGATGTATAGGAAAGATTCGTGTCTAATCTCTAGACCAGTGGTGGTGTAGGGGTATGGCACGCGGCACGGAATGCTGAGGACCTGGGTTCGATTCCCAGCATTGGTCTTTTTTCTGGGGTTTTTTCTGTGCATCTATATTTCAGTTTGTATTTAGTACGAAATATATGATTTCACGGGATGACCGTAAAAGTAATAAAAAAATGAAGTTGAAAAAATAAGTACAAAAAAAAAAAAAAAAAAAAAGATACTTTATAGCTAACTTGTTTAAAGTTGCACAGTAGCGCCATCTCTTGTCCAGGTGAGCGGTTAGTTCCGAAGGAGTGTTAAAATCTCTCGATGAGGGTGTAACATAGATGTGCGCTTGTCACTGCATAAGGTGATGATTTAGCAGATTGAAATGTATGATGTATAGGAAAGATTCGTGTCTAATCTCTAGACCAGTGGTGGTCCAGTGGTGGTGTAGGGGTATGGCACGCGGCACGGAATGCTGAGGACCTGGGTTCGATTCCCAGCATTGGTCTTTTTTCTGGGGTTTTTTCTGTGCATCTATATTTCAGTTTGTATTTAGTACGAAATATAGAATACAGAAGCTTAGCTTCCAGCATCAGCGTCCTTTTCGTCTCAATCAACTTCTTCCTTACCGTCAAAACTTTGCCATATTTATTTGCCACTATTGGCCTGCATGGATCGTATTGTATCTACGCTGGTATAGTTGCCTATTGCCTCGTGGTATCTTGGATCCTGTTACCTGAGACCAAAAACAGGACGCTTCAGGATATTGAGGATGAGTTCAGGGGAAGGCCTTTGTCTCCTGAAGAGTTGAAATCGACGCAGTCACTGACTTCATGGAGCCACTATAATGCCGACAGGCGATGCAGTCATCCAGTCATTTAGTATCTTCGATTATTTTTTTTATAAGTGTCTTATTTGCTTAATGTATGTCATAAAAATATTTCAGTTTTCAATAAAAAGACATATGTTTACCCTAAGTTGGAGAAATGCATGACGGATTAAATTTTTTATTGACTAAAAAAGGTCTTCTAAAATCGGTGCCTCTACCTCACGAGCCGCAAGGAGTACAGTCATATCTACTTTACCTACCTATTACTATTTTGGTCTTGAAACTGCCTTCAAACAGATCAGTAGGAGGCTCATCTTAATACAATTTGCCCCATCTCTATTCAGTTTCTCCATTAAGTTCATAGATGTCGCTATTGTGTTAAGCAGAAGTCAAGATGCCACGAAATTAATGGTACAGAGACCTCTCTACATACAGTACAACTATCTACATGTTTACCTATTATTTTATAGGAACGCAATATTGACAATCCTATTGACTTAATCGTCCTTGGTAATGAATCATCATCATCCCAGCCTCTATGCGTCCCACGTCCCACTGCAGGGTACAGGCCTCCTCTCAGAATGAAAGGGGTTAGGCCGTAGTTCCCTCGCGGGCCCAGTGCGGATTGTGAACTTCACACACACCATTGAGTTCCTTCGCAGGTGTATGCAGTTTCTTCACGATGTTTTCCTTCACCGTAAAGCTCATGGTAAATTTCAAATATAATTTCGTACATAAATCCCAAATAACCCAGATGTGCGAGGCGAGATTTGAACCCACGACCCTCTGCTTGAGAGACCATAGGTCAAACCACTAGGCTACCACGGCTATGGTAATGATTAATCTGTTCAATTGAGTCGCAGAACTGTTTCAGACAATAACTAAGGGTACCAGTAAGTATTAGTTGATTTAAATGATGAAAACCTTTGTTAAGTACACACAAGTTTGCTATACGAGGGGCGTTCAATATAAAGTGAGAATGAGATGCAAACTCTTTTAATATTACGAAATTAAATACTGGCCGGTAACGCTAATCTATCTAGCTGATTGCTATGAAAAAAAAACTAACTGTCTTTTGTTTAAAAAAATATACGGTAATTTCTTTGCAATGCTATTGAGTACGTTAGCGAAAATGGAGAAAATTGAACTGCGCGCCGTTATCAAATACTTGTATTTGAAATTTTTTTCTACGGACCAAGTCAATTTGGATTTGCGGGACACTTAAGGGTCTAATGCTCCTCCGTATTCGACAGTCGCACGTTGGTGCGCCGAATTTAGACGTGGAAGAACATCGACAATGGACGACCCCCGCTCCGGACGCCCTACTACAGCAGTAACTGAAGAAATTGTGAAAAAAGTCGAAAACTCAGTTTTGGCGGATCGTCGTGTCACAGTTCGTTTTATTGCTGAAAATGTAAAGATTTCAACGGGGAGCGTGCATAATATTTTACATGAACGCTTGGGTCTGCGCGTTGGGTACCAAGAATGCTTACTGACACGCAAAAACAAACTAGACTAGAGATTTGTCAAGAAGCTTTGAACCTGATGCAGCAAGACCGGGAACATTTTTTGGCGCGATTTATAACAATGGACGAAACATGGCTCCATCATTACGACCCTGAAACGAAACTGCAGTCTATGACATGGAAAAGGCCATCACCTCCAACTCCGAAGAAATTCAAGGTGAGCCCATCTGCCGGTAAGGTCATGTGCTCTGTTTTTTGGGATGATAAAGGGGTATTAATGATTGAGTATCTCGAGCATGGAGCCACTATTACGGGCACTTTATACGCCAAACAAATAGCAACATTGCGCAATGAGATCCGCGAAAAACGGCGAGGTAAACTCTCGAAAGTTTTGCTGTTCCACCAGGACAATGCCCCGGCACACAAGTCCGCCGTTGCAATGGCTGCAATTCGTGATGCTGGGTTCGATATCCTTAAGCATCCTCCGTATTCACCAAGATCTCGCTCCCAGTGATTTCTACCTATTTCCGAGATTGAAACAATACCTGAGTGGCCAGAAATTTGAAGACGACGACGCGGTAGTCGCTGCAGTACAAGATTTTTTAAGTACTCAAGATGAGACCTTTTTTAAAAATGGAATTTAAAGTTTAGAAAAAAGATATACTAAGTGTATTATGCTACAAGGTGACTATGTCGAAAAATAAAATGACATTTAGTAAAAGTTGTTTATAACATACTCATTCTCACTTTTTATTGAACGCCCCTAGTACATTTCGGGCAGGAGTTAAGTTTATTCAAAAAGATAATCTACTCATGCTTATCCCAGGTAATAACGCTGTAATCCTCATTGGCTTACACTAGAGCCACAGACTTAGAATGTAATAGCAGACTTGACATAACTACGTGTGTGTGCGTACATATTTCCTATTCCCTCACGCTACAATGATCAGGAATATTGTCATCCCGTTTTCTCATGTCTCGCAACACTGTCCAAGAAACCTTAAAAAAATGACACATTCTATGTTTTGAACGTCAGTCATATAGAATAAGCTGCCGAAGCTGCAAGCGAATTTTTTGGTAAACTGAGATTTTTTAATGTTTTTCTCATCAAAATTAGAACTGATTTAGATTTAAAGATGATGAAATGTAGTGCCTACCTTTGTGAAAGTGTTACATATGGAAATATACCAGGATTAATCTTTCACCGATAAGTGTTTGTGTGGTGTGGTATTTGGACTCGTTATGTCAAGTCTGCTATTATACTCTAAGTCTGTGACTAGAGCAAGGTGACTCTGTCATAAAAAAATAATAAAACAGCAATACAAGCTGAAGTTATCATTGACAGTGCTCAGTTATCATTGACTGTGACAGCACATCGTATTGTACAGATATCTCAATTACTTAATTTAAAACTGTTATTATGTTAGTGACAATAAAGTGAGATAGGTGATAACATAGTTGGTTCGCGGAACATTTCAGACTGATGTCCGTTCGTGATAAAAATGTCTGCTGGATCGAAATGGATCACGCCATTCGTGAAGCAGGTTAGTAAAATTATTCGGTATTCGGTTTGGCTTTCATTTTGTTAGAATTCGTTTGAAGCGTGATATTTTCAGCTATCTAAATAACTTCAGTTACTTATGTTCCAAGGCATTTCACGTAAACCATCTTGATAAAGCGTTATAATTGTAATTGAATTCAGAATGGCATTCTCTCAGAATATACTTTTTATAGGAGTTTAAATTGAACCTATTGTAGTAGATTCGCCGTGACAGTCTGTGGTTTGTTTTTGCTCTATGACCTCTCTAAGCAGAGGATCATGGGTTCGAACTCGGGCTGGCACGTCTGAGTTTTTTCAGGATTTATTTGCGAAATTGGGTACATTTAAAATTTACAATGAGCTACACGGGATTGGAAAACATCGTGACGATACCAGTGCATAGCAGTTTTGTGCGAAGTAATTCAATGATGTGTGTAGAGTTCCCTCCGGCCTGGGCCCGCGAGGGAGCTTTGACCCAAAGAGTCTCTAATTGGTGGTAAATTCATAAGTGCATCTTATAGCCCAAATTAAAGATCAATATTTGTTAGGATGGAATCTTTCAACTCAAAGAAGTAGATATCTTCAAGCGATTGAGCTAAAAGTTTGCATGCATTTATAAATACGATGGCAATGCAATATTATTATGACATTGAGCTGATATCATGATGAAGCTGGAGGGTGGTCATAGGAACTCTGTAATAAAACAACACGACCGCATTGAGTTGGGGCTCATTTGATACGCTTTGAGGAGTAAGTACTTTGGTAACCAGGAGCAAAAAGTACAGTCAGCAAAAACATGCTTGTATTATAAATATATTTTTAACAAAACCTTATTTAGATTTGACTTCAGGTGTAATCGACAAAGTAAATGCTTTACCACTTTAATGACATTTCTTAATAAAGTAATATTTCTCTCCTATTTTAATTCACGTTCCAGTGCTTCGTGACGTCAGGCGTGTCAATGAACCTGATGTCACACGGGTTGGTGGTTGGCTTTACAGCGGCCCTGCTGCCTCAGCTCAGGGCTTCCAAGTTTATCCCTGTTGATAAAGGCTCCGAGTCCTGGATTGGTAAGGGCTATGGGTTATGTTTCATTGTGAAACCATGGCAGGGCAACCAGCCACGAGACCACAGAGAAATAATAAGAAGAGGAAGTAATGTGCACTTCCGAAATAGGGATGTTGAGGCCTTTAAAAAATAATTCGAAGACACGACGCCAGTAAAAACACGCCTTATTTAGCCCTGAAAACCAGATTAAGTTTCGATTAACTGCAAAATTAGACTTTTGTTTTTTTTTTGATAAATAAATATTTGGTTAATTGAGTTGGTGAACAAGTGACTTCATAAGTTTCTATTGCCATTCAAACTGGGAGAATTGTGTTTTGACAGCTCATAAAAAAAACGTCAGTTGATTGGTGGTGTCAACATCCCTATCGGGGTAGGGTAGGTCACACGTGCATATGTTTGAAAATAAAGTAAATAGCAGCTAACAAAAAAGTTGATATACTGTTTTAAGCTTTTGTGATTTTCACTCATAATTAGGTACTATACGGATACGGATAACGGGACTTATAACGAAAAAAAAATCTTGATCAAGTGCGGGTAGTTCGAGATACGGGTGCTGATTCTAATCGGAATCAACTACGGGTAGTTTGAAAGACTCGAGCGGCTAAACGAAATTGACACCCTATAATTCAGTTAGCTCGTGACCACGGCTGCTGCAATGTGGTCGAAACGTCGAAGTAAATACTATTTTGCGTGATAAGTCCCATTTAGTGTAGTAATTAAAAAAGTTGATAACTTTGAAACGACTAGACCGATTTTTGATGAAGCATATCTAAGAACCAATGCCAAGAAACCTGCTTTCAAATAAAAAACCGCATCCAAATCGGTTGTCTCGTTAAAGAGCTATGATGCCACAAACAGACAGACAGACACACATACAGATAGCGGTCAAACTTATAAAAAAGTAACTATTACTGTAACTAAAAGAATGTAAATGACCATATTATTAAGATATTATGTCCTTGCTAATTGTTACATAAATAAATAAATAAATAAATAAATATCACGGGACAATTCACACCAATTGACCTAGTCCCAAAGTAAGCTAGGCAAAGCTTGTGTTATGGGTACTAGGCAACGACATATTTTTCAAAAGTGTTTTTTTTTTTAAAAGACGCGTCTAGATCGCTTAACTTCTGTCTAATGCTAAAAAAGGAAGCATAGATATGCCTGTCACTAAAATAGTGTATAAGATAAAAAAAAGAAATCATTTTCCAACCACTTTTTCTCGAAAGCTGGTTTGATCGAGTTATTGCACTCTTCATAAGGAGGCCAGACGTACCTAGATATGATGTTCAATAAAGAGTAATTCTATTTTAATTACATTTATTATCTCACCATCATCATCATTTCAGCAGCAAGACGTCCACTGCTGAACATAAGCCTCCCTCATTGATACCCAATCATTACGGTTGGAAGCGACTTGCACCAAATCGTCCGTCCATCTCGTTGGTGGACGTCCCAGTGCGCTTGCCAGTCCGTGGTCTCCATTCGAGAACTTTTCTAATTTATTGTCTGTCTAGGTACTCTTCTCATTGACACACTAACTATGTCCTCAATCATTTGATGCTAATCAATATTACCATGAGTATGATTATAATAAGTTATGATGTAATCAAACCGTTATAATCAATGGGAGCAATGACCTTCCTCAATCATTATCTCAACTAGCACTGTACACAATGATAACAAAGAATCATTATAATTAATATGCTTACTTAAATAAAAAGCGATGTACTGCGCCATAGGGCCACTGTAATTTCATTTTTAAAACGGAAATACATATAAATATGATTATTGTTAACACTCCTTGTCTAGTAGGTTTTACTAACACAGTACAAATATTTTTTGACGCATTAAATGTATTTTCAAATTTAACGTTAAACACTTATTACATTATTATTAAATATAAAAATCTGGGCATGATATTGACATACAAGCAAAAGTGTAGAAAATTAAAATTGATATCGCAGCAAATCCAGAGGACACCTAAAGGGTACAATTCGATCAATCACCACAAATAGAAGAGGGCTTGGATTGTCAAAACCTAGCATTTGGTTCATACACATTATTTTGTTCGTGTCTCTCCTGTGGACATGGAAAAAGTTAAGGGTCTAAAGCCAATATTTTTTAGTCAAGTCTCCCTCCATTGGCGTGTGGGACGCCTGGCTAACTTTCGGCCCATTTAAGTAAATCTTAAGTTTGCTCACTCGGAGTCACTAATTGTATGTCCACAGGAGAGACGATCCAGTCCATCAGCCCAGCCTATACACGTCCCAATGCAGGGAACAGGCCTTCTCTCAGAATGAGAAGGCTTGATGCCGTAATTCCCACGCGGGCCCAGTGCGGATTGGGAACTTTTATGGGTGTATGACTCATTCGCATTAAAATCTTACTGTTATTCTTAATGTTACCAAGGATGATATAGACTGGATTGGCAGTCGCCATACTACGGATCGGCCGCGGTTTTTGTAGTTTCGATTATTAAATCTAGATGGCACTGAAATATAGCCAGAGGCTTTTAAGGCAAAACAATAAGACTACAGATATTTCATATCACTGCAAATGTATTATTATGCATTGAAAAATAATACATTTGTAGTAATATGAAACAACTGTAGTCTTATTGTTTTGCCTTCAAAGCCTCTGGCTATATTTCAGCGCCATCAAGATTTAATAATCGAAACTACAAAAACCGCGGCCGATCCGTAGTATGGCGACTGCCAATCCAGTCTATATCATCCTTGATGTTACTTAAATATTTAAATTATTTTCCAGCATCTGTAATCAGCATTGCGTTGGTGATCGGCGCACTAACGCTCCCCTTCATCATGAACAGCCTCGGCCGCAGGACTGCCAACTTCATCAGCGTCAGCATCATGCTGACCGGCTGGTTCGCCATCATCTTAGCCAAGAGCGTGACCGCCCTGATCCTCGCCAGGTTCCTCCAGGGCTTCTCCATGGGTCTATCCACTTCCTTATGCTCAGTGCTAATAGGAGAATACACCAGCCCAAAAAACCGAGGAGCATTTTTGACTACTATATCGTTGGCAATAGCCTGCGGAACTCTAATTACTCATGCTTTGGGTAACTACTACCACTGGCAGACCATAGCACTAGTCTGTGCTGTCATAACATTCGTCAATCTAATGATCGTTATGCATTCACCAGAATCACCAAGCTATTTGGTATCCAAGGGAAGATACGATGAATGCAGGAAAACTTTTCACTGGTTGAGAGGCTACGAGGAAGACGAAGAATTGGAGAAGATGATCAAGACAGACGTGGAGAATAAAGAGGAGAAATTCGCACACAAAAACACTGAAAACAAATTTCAGTATTACAAGAAAGTTTTTAAGAAGAAAGAGTTTTACAAACCTTTGATTTTGGTTGTACATTTATACATGATAGGACAGTGGTCAGGAGCTAATATCCTAGCGGCGTATACTCAGGATATCTTTCATACAATCATTGGCAAAGATGTTGACATTTCGCTGATGATCATATCCATGGATATCCAAAGAATAATTTCCAATTCTTGCGCGATCTTCGTCATCAGAAGAGTCCGAAGGAGACCGATGCTCATTTCAACCATAAGCATCAACTTTCTTGCCTTTGTAACAATTGGAACATACGCGTATTTCAAGACTCATAATCTTCTGTCTTACGATCACCCTTTCATTGGTATCATACTAATCCATATCCACATGTTCTCTATAGCCACAGGATCAGTACCACTTCCAAACATAATCGCTGGTGAAGTCTTCCCTTGGGAGTATAAAGGTATAGCGGGAACAATCTCCGTACTCTTCCTCTCGTCGAATCTCTTTATTACTCTTAAGTGTAACCCGTTCTTCTTCAGTAGCATAGGTTTACATGGGACTTACTGGCTGTATGCTTGTGTGGTCAGTTTATGTTTGGCTGTATCCTGGATAATGTTGCCAGAGACCAAGGATCGAACTCTCCAGGATATTGAGGAGGAGTTCCGCGGCAAGAGGTCTAATTTTGTATCAGCTGATGAGTCTGTGAATTCGATTCTATTTGAGGATGCCATGAATTTGAACAATATGAGGTGAGAGTACTGTGATATTTAGTTACTGATGAACAGTTTATTTGTATTAGTTTTAAAATAAATATATATCTCAAGCTCCAAATATTAACTTATAGAAGTCATTTCGTACTAAATACAAACTGAAATATAGATGCACAGAAAAAACCCCAGAAAAAAGACCAATGCTGGGAATCGAACCCAGGTCCTCAGCATTCCGTGCCGCGTGCCATACCCCTACACCACCACTGGTCTAGAGATTAGACACGAATCTTTCCTATACATCATACATTTCAATCTGCTAAATCATCACCTTATGCAGTGACAAGCGCACATCTATGTTACACCCTCATCGAGAGATTTTAACACTCCTTCGTAACTAACCGCTCACCTGGACAAGAGATGGCGCTACTGTGCAACTTTAAACAAGTTAGCTATGAAGTATCTTTTTTTGTACTTATTTTTTCAACTTCATTTTTTTATTACTTTTACGGTCATCCCGTGAAATCATATATTTCGTACTAAATACAAACTGAAATATAGATGCACAGAAAAAACCCCAGAAAAAAGACCAATGCTGGGAATCGAACCCAGGTCCTCAGCATTCCGTGCCGCGTGCCATACCCCTACACCACCACTGGTCTAGAGATTAGACACGAATCTTTCCTATACATCATACATTTCAATCTGCTAAATCATCACCTTATGCAGTGACAAGCGCACATCTATGTTACACCCTCATCGAGAGATTTTAACACTCCTTCGGAACTAACCGCTCACCTGGACAAGAGATGGCGCTACTGTGCAACTTTAAACAAGTTAGCTATGAAGTATCTTTTTTTGTACTTATTTTTTCAACTTCATTTTTTTATTACTTTTACGGTCATCCCGTGAAATCATACATTTCGTACTAAATACAAACTGAAATATAGATGCACAGAAAAAACCCCAGAAAAAAGACCAATGCTGGGAATCGAACCCAGGTCCTCAGCATTCCGTGCCGCGTGCCATACCCCTACACCACCACTGGTCTAGAGATTAGACACGAATCTTTCCTATACATCATACATTTCAATCTGCTAAATCATCACCTTATGCAGTGACAAGCGCACATCTATGTTACACCCTCATCGAGAGATTTAAACACTCGTGAAAGGAAAGGAAAGATTCGTGTCTAATCTCTAGACCAGTGGTGGTGTAGGGGTATGGCACGCGGCACGGAATGCTGAGGACCTGGGTTCGATTCCCAGCATTGGTCTTTTTTCTGGGGTTTTTTCTGTGCATCTATATTTCAGTTTGTATTTAGTACGAAATGTATGATTTCACGGGATGACCGTAAAAGTAATAAAAAAATGAAGTTGAAAAAATAAGTACAAAAAAAGATACTTCATAGCTAACTTGTTTAAAGTTGCACAGTAGCGCCATCTCTTGTCCAGGTGAGCGGTTAGTTCCGAAGGAGTGTTAAAATCTCTCGATGAGGGTGTAACATAGATGTGCGCTTGTCACTGCATAAGGTGATGATTTAGCAGATTGAAATGTATGATGTATAGGAAAGATTCGTGTCTAATCTCTAGACCAGTGGTGGTGTAGGGGTATGGCACGCGGCACGGAATGCTGAGGACCTGGGTTCGATTCCCAGCATTGGTCTTTTTTCTGGGGTTTTTTCTGTGCATCTATATTTCAGTTTGTATTTAGTACGAAATGTATGATTTCACGGGATGACCGTAAAAGTAATAAAAAAATGAAGTTGAAAAAATAAGTACAAAAAAAGATACTTCATAGCTAACTTGCTTATAGAAGTCATTATTTATCTACTTATTACTTTTCCTTTATTTTTAAATAGTTTTAATTTAGTTTAAGTTCTAATGTGAAATAATTTATTTTTGTTTGTATTTATATGCTTGTGTAATCATTAAACTATTTTGAGTGGTAGGTACGAGTATTCTTAAAGATGTGATTTCAAATTTTCAAAATATTAATGTGTTCATAAATCAGGTTTCGTTCTCTTTTCTTACCTTTAGCGTTTGACATTTTGTGTTTCTAGTATTACCAATGTATAGACATACACAATGACTGCTATAGCTAATGAATATGATCTATTGAAAGTACAGTACGTGGCTGGAATGGCAAGTGCCTGTAAAACGAATCGGGTAACTGTGTCAAGGTGACAGTCTGGACTGCCATGTGTTATTAAACAGTTGTGTTATTGTCATATTAATTTCGCGATGTCTGTGAATGTCTAATGAATTAGGTCAAAGGAATTAAAAGATTTGTTAACTAAATGCAAGTGTGTTTGATCTGACATCATCTCTGATGACTTGAAGAGATAATGAGTGCTAGAGTTGATTTAGTACAAAGACAGTTTTATAGCGACGACTGAACTGAATAGCCAAGTGGTTAGAGAGGCTCACTAATGTTTCGGCGAAAAGTTATTTAGCAAAATGATTCATTTGGCAAATGTTTCATTTGGCAACTGTTTTTTTTTCTGAAACTTTTAACTTTCAGGATTGTTATAAAACAAACCTAACCTACAGGATAGTCCTGAAATATATCCTGAATAGTTTACAGTTTCAGAAAAAATAAACAGTTGCCAAATGAATCATTTTGCGAAATAGTTTTCGCCGAAACGGCAGTACCTGGTTTAGAGAACCTAACTATTATGCTCTGGGTCCCAGGTTCGATCTCCGGTCGGTCTGATCTGATATCACAACTGTATGAAAAATGCGAAGGAGTCTTCTCGAGTATTGGATGTTTAATTTAATTATGTATAGGAAATGCTGCCAGCATCTTCGGCACAATGCCGCAGGGGCCATTTTTAGATCTAGTTTAGTTTTTAATTTAATTTAGTTTTTCAAAACCGTTACAGTTCCTGGTCTGATTTAGTTTTTAATAGTTAGATATTTAGTTTATAGTATATCTAGATTATAAGCCTCATATTTTTATTAAAGTTGTAATAATGCGGTTATTAAACACATACAAATATTAAGAAAAAATAACAATAATAAATTAATACTATAACTATAAATAAAATAAAATAAAACTAACTTAAACTAAAACTAAATAAAATTAACAAAAGGTTCCCCCCGCGGCATGGACCCAAAGACACTGGCAGCATTACCTCGCTGTATAGCAATGCTGATACGTTGTGCGAGGTAGCTGCCAGCTCTTTGGTCTCCTGTAGTGTCACAAAGACACTGGCAGCATTACCTCGCTGTATAGCAATGCTGATACGTTGTGCGAGGTAGCTGCCAGCTCTTTGGTCTCCTGTAGTGTCACAAAGACACTGGCAGCATTACCTCGCTGTATAGCAATGCTGATACGTTGTGCGAGGTAGCTGCCAGCTCTTTGGTCTCCTGTAGTGTCACAAAGACACTGGCAGCATTACCTCGCTGTATAGCAATGCTGATACGTTGTGCGAGGTAGCTGCCAGCTCTTTGGTCTCCTGTAGTGTCACAAAGACACTGGCAGCATTACCTCGCTGTATAGCAATGCTGATACGTTGTGCGAGGTAGCTGCCAGCTCTTTGGTCTCCTGTAGTGTCACAAAGACACTGGCAGCATTACCTCGCTGTATAGCAATGCTGATACGTTGTGCGAGGTAGCTGCCAGCTCTTTGGTCTCCTGTAGTGTCACAAAGACACTGGCAGCATTACCTCGCTGTATAGCAATGCTGATACGTTGTGCGAGGTAGCTGCCAGCTCTTTGGTCTCCTGTAGTGTCACAAAGCCGTTTACAAATATCTTTGTAAAGACTTTTTGCGCTGGAGCCCCACGGACCAAAGGTCTCAACCCCGAATGGAACAAAGTTGTATTCAGAGCCAAGACCTTTGTATTTATTTTTCTTAAGCTTTTCTGCCGCTTCTGCTGCTGCACCAGCTTGATTTGCTGTTCCGCGGATGTGGGACGGAGCCAGTGTGTCTACACAAGTAGCGTCCCACACTAGCACACGACCCAATTTCCACGGAATCAATGACATTCCGTCTGGTCTCTTGCCATCATCTCTGGCGATGCCCGATGGCTCCAGTAACGCAGGCACATTGACGGTGGCAAGAGAGCGACGGATAATGTCATTGAGAGCAGAGTGTCTAGAGAAGCGGCCCGCGCTCTTCTGGCACGAAAGGCCGTGGTGTCCCAGCGCGTCGACCTCAAAGCCGCAGGGGCATTTATGCGGTGCGCAAACTGCTACTCCAAGTCGCAGGCAGATGGAAATTCTGAGAGTGTCGGGCTCTAGAAAAGTACCAGTGTTGGCTGATGGAAAGGCGTGCAACCAGCAGCCGGCTTCCTTCGTACCTGAAGCCAATAGTCTGGCACGATGAGAGCCCGTGCTGCGGCTCAGAAGGAATTCATAAGTCAAATTTGACTGAATGTCGTCCCAGGACCTTTGAAATTTTAAATTTTCTGGGAAATCCTTTCCCGGACAGGCAATAGACCAATCATTTTTAGCCTCCGTTAAACCCGCAGTCTCATAGTTTAAAGGGCAAGCCCTCAGGATTTTACCTATGAGATCTGCCGAGCTATGGGCGGAGGACAAAAACGCTGGTG
Source organism: Archips crataeganus (assembly GCA_947859365.1). Lineage (NCBI taxonomy): Eukaryota > Metazoa > Arthropoda > Insecta > Lepidoptera > Tortricidae > Archips > Archips crataeganus. Next base: position 947,691 of record OX402070.1, on the reverse strand, counting down.
CGGAAATAGAAGAAATTTTGCGAATCCCTATCCCACCAAAGCGAATGGGAAGGGATGCTTGAGTCCAGGATTCTTCGCTTAGCTGAATGTTCAGAATTGATTCCAGGTTCGCTTTGATTAAGTCATCCATTTGTGACAGTGAAATTTTGAATTTAGTGAATGGACAGCAGCGAAGTACATAAGTAAATTTTGGAACGAAAAGACAGAATTTTAAAATTGTCAATGCGAAATGAGGACTAATTTCAAGCAAACGACTTTCATACCTTTTGAATTTAGAAATAGAATCTAAAATGTAATTCGGAAAGGATTCTTCGAAAATAGGAGACCCAAGGAGGCTGAGAGAAAATCTGTCTACTATCTTAATGTCTGGCGTCAGTGCATCAAATTTTGTTTTTAAATCTAGTAAATTTAAGTCAGGATTTTGCACATAAAGTTCACACTTGCTAAAATTTAACTCAAGGCCAATTGCTTGGAATTTGGATCTGATTGTTGAAAGGTCAGACAGTAAGGTATCCAGATCACCTCCTAAGGTTCCGTCGTCTAGATACCAGACATTGAATTTGGATTTTAAATTTTGAATAACAGGGTTAATAGCCAAACTGAAGATTGCCGGCCCGAGAGGATCGCCTTGCTGACAGCCCACTTCTGAAGATAAAACATTGTCACGGTATACAAGACTAGTGGGATCTGCATAACAATGGAGAAGGTAATTGTATAACTCAGGGACATTGTTTTTGACTTCTGTCAGCAAGGTGTCTCTATTTATAGAGTTGAAAGCATTTTTGACATCAATTTTGACCAGTGCATCACATGGTTCGTTGGAGAGATATGTACGCAAGGCGTGGACGGCTGCCTCGCATCCTCCTTTTATGCCGAAACCGAGTTGTATAGGTTCGAAAAGTGACTGTAATTTAAAGGTAATATATCTAACTGCAATTTTGGAGGCGAGACGTCTAAGTGTGGACCCAACGGCAATCGGTCTCACCCCTCCGTCCTTTTTGGTAAGGGCAATGAGGTTTGCGCCATATAAAATTGGAACAATGTTTGGGTTGATATTACCCGAGTACATATGGTTGATTAGTTTTACAATTGAATCAACTAGACGCTCGCCTGCATCGCCCACTAAATGACTGGTTAAGTCCTTCAAATGTTGGGGTGAGAGTCCGTCCAGGCCTGCAGCAGAACCAGTTTTGAATGATAAAATTGCATCGTATACGTCTCTTTTTTTTATTTGTAGGCAGGCCTGGTTTGCCATGGGAGGGTCGAAAAAGTAGGGAATGGAAGGACCTGGAGGATGTTTCGTCTGTAGAGCCGAGAGGGTGTCAGGGGTATCCGGTGATAGCACGTCGCTTGAGAAAAGGAGACGAGCGGCGCCTTTCAGATCGCCGTCGCTGATTTTCGATTCCACGGTTTTACTGCGGTTAAAAGACGAAGCGGTGTGTTTTGGTACTATGGATGGAAGAGTACAGTTATTACAACAGTTGTTTTTTATTTTTTGGGTGAGTGAAATGTTGGAACCATCTTCCTGTGCGTGAAGCGACATGTAAGAAAAAAGCAAAAGATCATGCCAGTCTTTGATAGTATTGCTATCCACACATCTATTAATTAAATGGGCCAGATGTGAAGCAGCGATAGTCCGGGCCCCCCGGGGTATTCTTTTAACTATAGGGACTTTTTTTTTAAGTTCACTTAGTTGAAGATAGAACGGAGTAGCAGATTGATCGGTAAGCGGAGTAATTGGGATGTTATTAAGAGGTATGGCATCTTGGCTAAGACTATGGCCGTGGACTTTAGTTGTATGAATATTTCGACCTCTTATGGTTTTGAAAGTTTTGCGGCATACCTGACAGTGGAAATTGGTCGACGTGCTATTACACGGCTGAGTAGCAGTTTGCATTTACAAAAGAAATACACAAAATAAAATAACTTAAGTCTAAAACAGTAAAATTAAATAGGTATGAAAATCTAAAACTAAAACAAGGCACCAAAAAGTACGGGCAAACAAAATACACAGGCACCAGGGACACAAGCACAACCTAGTTTTTTCTATTCCGTGAGCACAACACACTGGGCAGTTAAGTTTCCTTATATGAGTACCTAATATAAATTATAAAATGGAAGAATAAAGTTCGGAAATAAACATTTTGTTGAAATATTTTGATAGTTTGACATTTGTCAAAACGGTGTCGGGCGCTGCGCCGCTGCGGGCAGGCCCGCGCGGCGGGCTCCGGGTTCCCAAAACGTCCGCAGAGGGTTGTCTATGCGATATCTTTGCATAAAACATAAAATCAGAAAATAAAAAGGGGTGAAAATAAATAAATTCAGGAAAGACTGAAAATTGCGAATTGTTTCACGGTTGCTAGGTGATATTTATTAAAGTTAAGACTGTCATTAAAACTGAATATTTGCATGCCCTTTTAACAGTCAGAATACACTGTACAAAAATTGAAATAATTATGATATGAACATCCGCTTGACTGTATTTCTAGCAAATTTTGATTTTGACATTCATATTACGAAAAAATAGTTTTAATAAGTTTTATTCACTGTTATTTATTCTTAATTGTTTTCTTTTTAGTTACATTAAATATATTAGAAAACTTCATTATGTATTAGAAACATGTTTATGCATTGCCTAGTAACCAAAGTAGCTTTGCTTAGAGACTAGGTCAAATACTGTTAGTGTCAATTATCCCATTATTTATTTACTACTAGCTTTTCCCCGCGATTTCGTTCGCGCATTAAAATTTGTGGTAAAGCTTCTTCTCTGTCATTGAATATAGTAAAAATATGGTCATCATCATCGGTATCAGTTAGTGATTAAATAGATCCCGTTTTTTCCTTATCACGAGTGCAATTTCCAAAAATCCGCATTTATTTCCTGTATAAATACTTGTTTACGTCTTAAAGGCATAAATAATATTTCATACTAAATATGTCGTAAAGGCAACCTTTATGCTAAATTTCTGTCTTCTAGGGCCAAGGCGTTGCTGAGACAGTCAATCAATAAGTCAGCGAGTGAGTCAGTTAGTCGATCAGTCAAGCAGAGGGTCGTGGGTTCTAACCCCAGCTCGCACCTCTGAGTTTTTCGGAATTCGTGTGCGAAATTACATTTGTAATTTACCATGAGCTTTACGGTGAAGGAAAAACATCGTGAGGAAACCTGCATACACCTGCGAAGAAATTAAATGGTGTGTGTGAAGTTCCCAATGAGAAGAGGCCTGTGCCCTACAGTGGGCCGTATGTAGGCTGGGATGATGTCAAGTTAAACTCGCTTTAAGACGTGAGTGAGTGAGTGAGTGAGTGAGTCGTGAGTTATATTTTCACTACGTATACTTAGATTTATTTTATGTTGTATTTTTGTAGCAATTCACAGTTTTTACCGACTTTCGAAAGGTATTTTCAAGTGTTTGTTTTAAAAGTACACTCCCCAGGTTAGACAATGGGGTCAATCAACTTTTTTTTGTAAATTTCTATTTACTCCTTTACAAGTAACTCTGTAATCTCAGGTTAGTGAAACCATGATTTTGCAGTAATAAGATAATTACTGTTTATCATAGTGCGTATGTGAAAACCAAAAAAAAAATAAGTATTTCTATGAAAACATCCGGTCACCCAGGGGAAATACCACTATTTTCATACAAATTTCGGGGACAACATTGTCCCCTGGGTCACCCACGAAATAGAAGCTAAACAAAATAAAATAAATATGGCAATTATACCATTATTGACTACAAAAATCTAGGGTTTTGAAAAGTATACTTTAAATAAGGAATAATAATCAGTTTTTTAATTATTTTGGTTTTCATAGAAAGTAGCAGAAAATCGTTTACAAAAAAAGTTGATTGACCCAATTAACATAATCTGGCCTACGAAATTCGAATTTCGAACTTCTTATCTTAACTTTATAAGTGTACATTTTATCTATCTGTGTGGCGTTCCGGGTATTACCGACGGTACTGGCTGAAAATCAGCGCTGGGGTGTTATAAACGCCTCAGCATTATGCTGAGCCAGTGTCCAATTTGCAACCGCAATGACACACTCTATTTTTAGCCTTTGTATTGTCCTTTTTGTTAAAATATTTATGTGTCTTGTGTTGTTGTAAATAAATGTATTTTCTTTCTTTCTTTCTTTCTTTCTTTCTTTCTTATCGTGTCGTATTCAATTAGTATTAAACAAAGTGAAAGAGACGCACGATAAGGAAACTTTGAATTTCGTAGTGGCCCCAGAAACGTGCATTCGACGCAATTTCCCCTCTCCTGATCCCTCCCCTCCCCTCCCTTTTAGTCATAGATGACGTGCGCGCTACGTCTGCCTACGTGCGGTCCTTGACCTCGAATCTATCAAAACATTGCGTATGCGCCTGCGACCCTCGTTCGCGGAAACGATTTTGCATAATAGAGCAATATTAAGGAAATTGAATTTTTTCGGGAAGTGATTATTTTCTTATGTGTTATTAAGCTTTATTTGCTTAGTTGCGTAGGGTTAGAATTTAGTTTGGTTTACTTAAGGTAAACGTACCACCTCGACACTTCACCGCCCAGTAGATGTCACCCATCTGTCACCTCTCTTACTATGACATAACATTGAAGGTGCCATGTATTGGGTCAGTGTCATGCACAGGGACGTTTAACTTATCTAAAAAAGGAAAAACGAACTGTACGCTTAGTATAAGTTTTACTTCACCAAAATACTTCTCGATCGCGATTACGTAAAAATTTCAATTCTATGGAAACATGTAAGCGCGCGCGCGGAGACGCTCTCCATGTTTCCCTAGTAATTGATTTTTTTACGTAAACGCGATCGAGAAGTATTTTAGTGAAGTAAAACTTATACTAAGCGTACTGCCTACTAGTCGGATGTACAAGTGACTACAGGGCTGGCTCTTTCTTCGGTCAACGTGTTGGCATTGCCATACAACATGCCTTATAATGAAAATAAAATAAAATAAATAAATATAATGTAGATACCTGTTGGGGTAGACGAGTTCTTGAGTGGAGACCACATCGGCAAACTTGGCGTAGGACGTCCTCAGACTCGATGGAGCGATGATCTTCGCAAGGCGGCTGGCAAGAGCTGGATGAGAGTGGCCGAGGATCGTGCTCAGTGGCGTGCCATGGGAGAGACCTATGTCCAGCAGTGGACGAACATAGACTGATGATGATGATGATGAATGTAGATATATAATTGTACATTGAATTGTTAATAACCTCCTTAACTAAAATAAACTTTAACACCTAAATTAAAATTAGAAGTAAGATTTGTAATTAACGTAAAATGAAATTAGATATGTACAGTTAAACAATAATAATTATGCTCTGCCCGATAGCAACGATCTGGCTGATATTTGTAAATGCTGGTGTTTAGGTTTATAAAGAAATTTAATGGTGTATGTGAAGTTCCCGATCAGCAATGGTCCCTCGTAGGGAATACGGCTCAGAGCCTCTCATTTTGAAAAGTCCCTCCAGTAGGAATTATATTGGCTGAGATTATGATGATGATGACTTAGTTCTGTCTAGACACTTAACTAAAAAATTCCACTACGCACACAAGATAAAACCATTTTTTGCTATCATAAAACCTACGACAAATCCCAACTCAGCCCAGACGTCTAGATTTAGATTAAAAGACAAACAAAACAATAAAGCCGTTGGAAATAGGTCAAAGTCATTGCGCTCGCGGCGCCAGTACTGTCACTCGAGATTACTCGAGAAAGGTAAACACTAACCCTACTAATTTTATACATAACTAGCTGACCCTGCAAACGTTGTTTTGCATTATATATCACCTAGTGGTATAAAAAAATAGCCTACGACCTATTCTCAGACCTACCGAATACAGAGAAAAAAGAGAGGAGTTCGGTAACAAACACCGTGACACGGAATTTTTATATATTAGATTATGTATGAGAAAGTTAGTCAAGATGTTTGGATGTTTTTTCTTTATTTTTATATTTTTATACGATACTAACTGCTGCCCGCCACTCCGTCTGCACAGAATTCGTTTATCGCTATCCCGTGGGAACTATGCAATTTACTGGGATAAAAACTATAATATGTCTTTTCCCGGGTCTCAAACTATCTCTATACCAAATTTCATCTAAATCGGTTCAGCGGTTTAAACGTGAAGAGGCCACAGACAGACAGACACACTTTCGCATTTATAATATTATTGTGATTATGATTATGATATTATGAATTATGATTATGAATTATGAACATAGATGGGGCAAACGAGCAGGCGAGTCACCTGATGACACCCACAACACAAATTGAGTTACGAATCCGTTGCCGGTCCTATAAGAAATAAGTAGGCTCGATTTTACAAAACTCCCCAAGTTGTACCGGTCCAGAAATACTGCCGCAGCAAGCTGATTCCAAAGTTTCACCGAGCGTGGCAAAAAGTTCCATGAGAAATGGACCGTAGCGGACTGCCAGATATTGAGATGAGGGTGTAGAGTAAGTGGCTTGCGAGTAGTGCGATGACAATAATTAGCAGCAGACCATAAACGAACAACTCCTCGGATCGCTTTCCCATGATAAATGCGGTATAAGATACAAAATAATGCGACATCTCTCCGCAAGGAGAGCGGAGCAAGCCAGCCAGAAAGTTCCTGGTCGTTGACAATTCAAGCGGCTCTTCGTTGAATGATGGCTTGACGGATTTGGAAGCTGTCATCCCGGTTGATCGACGCCTCAGGGGACCGAAGAGATGGCATGTACTTATCCTTATCGCCCTTGACTAAGGGGAAATGCCAAGCTGTAGGGTGCAGACAATCGAAGATGATGCTGGATGGTATCAACCACAGAAGAACTAGGTATCTCCTAAATCTAGGTAAGAGTAGCTTAAGAACTATAACTGGTATAATTACTGGCCATAATGTGTTAAATAGACACTTAAGCGTAATAGGTATAAAAAGTGATCCCTCCTGTCCACATTGTGGGAAGGAGGAAACGAGTGAGCACATCCTAGCCGAGTGCGTCATGTACGCGGCAGCGCGGCGTGATGTATTCGGGAGTGACGAGCTGAGGGAGGAGGAGCTAAAGGATGTCTGTCTCAAAGATGTCCTTTTGTTCAGCAGGAGAACGAGAAGATTCGAGGAGAGTTGCTGTGTGGGAGCACTGCTGGGACAGTAACCTGTCGGCTCCAACCACGGGGAACTGGGCTGAATGATTGTACAAAACGATCGACAGCCCGCCTGACTCAGCGAGGCGTCCCCATACATCATCATCATCATCATCATCAAGGGGAAATGCCACCAGCATCATGGGGACCCTGCTGCAATCAGCTTTCTATACGGGGTTTCCTTTTTATATTTACACTAGGTTGCCCGTGACTCAATCTGCGAAGAATAGGAGTATTTATAAATAGTCTACGACCTATTCTCAGATCTACCGAATACAGAGAAGTTCGATAACAAACACCGTGACACGAGATTTTTATATATTAGAATTAGAAGATTTAAGTACAGTACCTGGGCGACCGAGCTCTGCTCGGGCTGAAACTCGGTACCAGGCGTTTTCCCAGAGATAAGACCAAGCTAGATCAATTTTTCATCCCCGAAAACCCCCACATACCAAATTTCATCGAAATCGTTGGAGCCGTTTCCGAGACCCTGATTATATATACAAGAATTGCTCGTTTAAAGGTATTAGATTTTGGTTTGTGTTTGTAAAGTTGTTTGTTTTCTTTTGTTATAGCCTAAATTGTTTTTAATTAATTTCTAAATACGGCAGGGCACATCGCTCGTGGAACTGGTGGCCGATGGGACCAAAAGTTTCTCAAATGGCGTCCACGGACCGTAAGACGCAGTGTAGTAGGCCTTCAACAAAGTGGAGCGACGACCTGGTTAAGGTTGCGGGAACACGTTGGATGCGGATGGCGCAGGACCGGCGCGGGAGGACGATGAACTCCTAAATATATCTACGTTTACAGCAAAAATGAACTATTTCATTTAATTAGTTAGTTAGTTCTCTTAATTCTAATATCCTTAAATAAATAAATAAATATCGTCACGATCTGAGGAAATGTTATTAACCAGTTCTTTTAAGTATGTGTGTACTAGAATTATATCGACCTCCTAAAGGAAGTGTGAAGTTATTCTTAGGTAAGTAGTGATGCCATTGTAGCGTCATGCTACCAACTTGAAGCTAAAAACAGTTATTTACTTAGTCGCTCACACAGAACTATGAAGAATAGATATGTTGGTTGTAGTGGTTTTGACGACCAGATGACCTAGTGGTTAGAGAACCTGACTATGAAGCTTGAGGTCCCGTGTTCGATTCCCGTGTCGGGGCAGATATTTGTATGAAAGATACGAATGTTTGTTCTCGGGTCTTGGGTGTTTAATATGTATTTAAGTATTAAATAAATATCACGCTTATCCCTTGTTAAATAAATATCACGGGACAATTCACACCAATTGACCTATTCCCAAACTAAACAAAGCTTGTACTATGGGTACTATACACAAGACAACGGATAAGCTTACTTATATAGATAAAAACGTACTAAAATACATATTAAACACCTAAAACTCGAGCACAAACATTCGTATTTTTCACACAAATATCTGCCCCAACCGGGATTCGAACCCGGGACCTCAAGCTTCGTAGTGAAGTTCTCTAACAACTAGGCTATCCGGTCGTCAAATATTATGGTTGATTGTAGCTGCGCGGCTTTCCTATGTTTTTATTAAGCTCTTCTATATTTGTTTTTTTTTTGTATGGGCCTAAGTTACACATCACGTAATGTGGCCTTTTAGCCATGTGCGTGAATTTCAGCTCGCGTAATAATACAATTCCTGTTATTGTAGTTCTGCGTTCACGCTATACTTATGACACCAAATACATACCGACCCATTACAGGCTATTACTAAGTAAGTGTTCGTATGCTCTCCAACTTATTATTAAACAAGTTTATGCCCGCGACTTATCGCGTAAACTATTAAATTAGGACTGACATCATCATCATCATCATCATCATCCCCACCTATAAGTATAGCTACGTGAAGTACAAGTGAGAGCACTTCGGCCGTCCCACGCTGGCCAAATGCGGATTGGGAATCTCACGCACACCACTGAATTGCACCGCAGATGTGTGCACAGGTCCTCGCGATGTTTTCCTTCAGCGTGAAGCTCATGGTATTCAAATGTAATTTTGCACGCAAATTTCGAAAATCTCGGAGGTGCGAGCCGGGATTTCAACTCACGATCCTGTGCTTGAGAGATCATAGGTCATACAACTAAGCTACCACACCTTTTTTACATTAAGTATTTATCTTCATTTTATTCACCTATATTGGGCCAAAGTACGTCGAGCTTACGGTACCTAAGTAAAATCTCACTTTTTGCCGCGGAGGTTATAAACAACTTGAGTCATAAGATTCTACTTTCGTAACAACAGTTTGGCCCTGAGACATAATTTAATCGCCAGAACAGCAGTCGTAATGCTAATGCTTCAAGTTCAAGGGAACAAGAAATGCGGTCAGCTCAGTTTGATCACGTTTCACTTAGCTGTATGATGACATAATTGTTAAAAGATGCGTTTAGGTTCATTTCGTCCACATTCACACTTCGTCCACATTCCCATTTCGTCCACATTCCCATTTCGTCCACATTCCCACTTAGTCAACATTCCCATTTCGTCCACATTCCCATTTCGTCCACATTCCCATTTCGTCCACATTCCCACTTAGTCAACATTCCCATTTCGTCCACATTCCCATTTCGTCCACATTCCCACTTAGTCAACATTCCCATTTCGTCCACATTCCCATTTCGTCCACATTCCCACTTAGTCAACATTACCATTTCGTCCACATTCCCATTTCGTCCACATTCCCATTTCATCCTCTTCCCACTTCGTCCACATTCCCACTTAGTCAACATTCCCATTTCGTCCACATTCCCATTTCGTCCACATTCCCACTTAGTCAACATTCCCATTTCGTCCACATTCCCATTTCGTCCACATTCCCATTTCGTCCACATTCCCATTTCGTCCACATTCCCACTTAGTCAACATTCCCATTTCGTCCACATTCCCATTTCGTCCACATTCCCACTTAGTCAACATTCCCATTTCGTCCACATTCCCACTTCGTCCACATTCCCATTTCGTCCTCTTCCCACTTCGTCCACATTCCCACTTAGTCAACATTCCTAGCCGATTTTAATGCGGTTTTCGCTATCACTTAGCTTAATTCTCAGGGATGATTTTATTTTGTGATTTAGGTATTCATGTTAAGAAAAATACTTGCTAAGCACCACGGTGCGGGTCAATACTATTCAGTCATATACACTACCAATTTCGTTACTATCTTGTTACGAAATGGGAATGACGACGAAATGGGAATGTGGACGAGATGGGAATGTGGACGAAATGGGAATGTTGACGAAGTGGGAATGTGGACGATATGAACCTAAACGAAAAGATATAAAACTTTATTAATGAATAAAAAAGAAGGAAAAGGATACAATAAAATTAGATTCGCAGCGTGGGTTCCTCAAAAAAAAACATTTTGCTATCCATAACAAGCTTCGTCCTAGCAACAGATATAAAATCCGCTACAAGCTTCGTCTTATAAACTTAGGTTAAAAACAAAAATGGTACCTATTGATGGAATTGTCAAGTAAATATTAAATTATGCAGATTATTCCCGTGGTATGGTATTTTTATTCGATTTCAAAAAAGGAAGTTATCCATTCGGTTGTTTTGTATGTTACTACGCCACTGTCCCAAACTCGACGATAGTCTCGTACCGGTCGAAAGGACAAGTTACGAGTATATCAGTTCCGGGAAAATAAGAAAAAAATGTGTCAACACAATAATCTAATATATAAAAATCTCGTGTCACGGTGTTTGTTATCGAACTCCTCCGAGACGGCTTGACCGATTTTTATTATAATTTTTTTTGCTCCATACTCGGTAGGACTGAGAATAGGTCATAGGCTATAATTGCTATAACTTATGGCAAAACAACGTTTACGGGGTCAGCTAGTAGTCATAACATCTTTTAGTATTAGTTCATCATAACCTCATGGGGTGCCGTTAAAAAATATTGATCAAGTGCGACCATTCGCACTTGATCAATGAGGATCTCCATAGATTCTAATTGGAATCAAGTGCGGGTAGTTCGAAAGACTGATGCGACTAAACGAACATGACACCCTACACTTCAGTCAACTCGTGACCACGGCCGCTGCAATGTGGCCGAAACGTCGAGGTAAATATTGCTTGCGTGATATTTAAGTCCAGTTTAGTATAATAACTATCATCATCTCAGTCTATACCTATTACTTATAGGTATGTACCCACTGCAAGGCAGTCCTCCTCTCAGAAGAGAGGGCTTGAGCCGTAGTTCCCACGCGGGCTCAGTGCGGATTTGGCATTTCACACACACTATTCACTTTCTTCAGTGTGCAGCATTTCAACCACCGTAAAATTCATGTAAAATTTCAAATAAATGTAATTTCGAATGTTGGCAATCTTCTAACTAGCGCCATCTGCGAGTGTTGTGGTGCTTCCGGGATGACATCTGTCAAACGAAACGTCACAAAGAACGGCCGCGCCACCGGCTGCCAACCTCTCGAACTAAATAATCCCACCAATCAGCGTCGAGCCCGTACGCCTTTTTGGTGTGTTTAAAACTGACAGTTAAAAGCGGGGCGTGCCCATTCTAATGATTTTTTTCTTGTGACGTAAGGTAGTTCTCCCATTTTAAGTGAATCTAGATTGTTCCTTATATATTATTGAAGTTATCCTTATAGATTAAGAAAAATGGTTTGTGCTAAATAGGTAAAAGGTATGTTAACACGAACATACCTAAACTTCGCATGTAGATTTCGTTGATTAAAGCGTATAATATTTTAAGGAATTGAAAACTTGCCCAAATAACACCAAGTATTCTTATAAAAAACCCAACGATCAACCAGTTAATTTAGTTAACTTTCATTAAAATCCTTGACAGATTATTTAATAACAATCTCGACGCAAATAAAGGCAGGTTCGAGGTACTTTTTTCGGCAACGCGTCGAGTGCGCGACTGCTGCGTGTGCGCATAGCCTTGTAGGATTACAGCATGGCGTACGGAACCCTAAAAAGCGTCTTTCCTTAGTTTTTCACGTGTATATTTGTTCGTTACTGCTTCCAGAACTCCCTTAACAGCCCAGCCACGACTTCGCCACAGAAAAGAAAAAAGGAGCAGTAGAACGTCTCCATACAAACGGCCGGAACTCGAGTTATACCTACGCGCCACGAAGTCTCAGCATACCTCAGCAACCATCAGTCAGGGATCAGTCAGGGGTGCTGCGAGCTGCGCGGTTACGTTCGGTCGGCGCGGGACTCACGCGCATTTATTACATACCTATTAACTGGGTATCGAGTAACTGGGTAACTGGCTATCGAGGCGCACCCCCATTAACTATGTCACGACGATATGAAGAGTATTGTTCGGAGTACGGATGTTTTAAATTCATCTATATCGAAACCGGAATTGTCATTTTTTAGATTACCAACTCAGTCGGAATTTATACTCTTAAATTCAACAATAAAGCTTTTCGCACATCCCAGAAGAAGCGCAAATACTTCTCCGTGGCTAATTTGTAGGTAGCAAATTTTCGTAGTGATGAAACTAAATAAAACCGTTTAAAAACATATTACGTTTTGTGATTTATTAAAATAACGTAAAACGCATATTTGTTAAACATCAATTTACTTCATTCCTTCCATAATTTCCAAAAGCTCCTAATCCTTTCCCTACTTTAAATTTCATGTGACATTATCAAAACATAACTGAAGAGTGGCAGCCCTATCGCGTGTTTGTGTACCGAGCCGGCGTAGGTAATTAGGTATAATCAAGGACGCTGCAGACGTTCTACTGCCCCTTTTTTCTTTTCTGTGACTTCGCGCAACCGGCGGCAGTGGCGAGCGTTTTCTCCGTTCACTGCGTGGCTGAAACCCTCACCGCACAGTGATTATCTGGCGGCACACGCAATGCCGTAGTAGCCGTGGTGGCCTAGTGGTTTGACCTATGGCCTCTCAAGCAGAGGGACGTGGGTTCAAATCCCGGCTCGCACCTCTGAGTTTTTCGGAATTTATGTGCGAAATTACATTTGTAATTTACCATGACCTTTACGGTGAAGTAAAACATCGTGAGGAAACCTGCAACCTGCAAAGAAATTCAAAGGTGTTTGTGAAGTTCCCAATCCGCACTGGGCCCGCGTGGGGACTACGGCCCAAGCCCTCTTATTCGGAGAGGAGGCCTGTGCCCTGCAGTGGGACGTGTATATAGGCTGGGGTGATGACACGCAATGCCACGCAGAACAGATGGCCGTTGGGGCCCAAAAGTTCTCGAATGGAGTCCAAGGACTGGCAAGCGCAGCGTGGGACGTCCTCCAACGAGATGGACGGACGATTTGCTGAAGGTCGCAAGTTCAGGGTGGATGTATGTCGCTTCCAACCGTAATGATTGGGCATGAATGAGGGAGGCACATCGGGACACCTCAAAAAATTCGTACTATAACTGTGGCGTTAGTTCTTAAACGACCGCTGCACAAAACCTATCGGTTTTGTGACAGCTGACTGTTGCTAAGCAACGATGGCCGCGCGCCGCAGAACAGAAAAAAAGTTTATTGCCAAAAAGATCCCACACTGTTCCATTAAAATAGAAACAGTAGTGATAGTTCAGCAGAATCCAGTGTTAGCAGGTAGTATTCTGCTAAAACTGGATTTTGTATAAGTACGACCGTTTACAGCGTGATGATATACCTACCTACAAATTTGTAGCTCGATTCTTTATTCTTCAAAATGTCACGTACCGACATTTTTTAAACATAGTCATCAATATCAAAACAATGACCAGTGTCATCCCGCAACCTTCACAAATCAAGGAAGTGACACTAATTATAAAATCACATGTCATCATTTTTAGTATAGGTCGATGTACAAAAACTGGCACGAATGGATTGAATGAGCGAATGGTAATGTGGTCTATGTGTGCATCACAACATTTACAACAGTTTGTGAACGACCGCCTTAGCCTAGTTGGTAGTGACCCTGCCTACGAAGCAAGAGGTCCTGGTTCAAATCCCGGTAAGAGCATTTATTTGTGTGATGAGCACGAATATTTTGTTCCTGAGTTATGGATGTTTTCTATGTATTTAAGTATTAATTTGTCTATATAAGTATGTTTATCGTCGTCCAGTACCCATAGTACAAGCTTTGCTTAGTTTGGGACTAGGTCGATTTGTGTAAGATTGTCCCCTAATATTTATTTATTTATTTATTTATTTTATTTTGGAATTCGACTTAAGGTAAACGTATCAATGCTCGACAACTCAACGCCCAGTAGATGACACGCATCTGCCACCTCTCTTACTATGACATAAGATTGAAGATGCCATGTATCGGGTCAGTGTCGAGCACAGGGACGTTTACCTTACATACAAATTTACAGGTATGTAGCTTGTACCAATGCAACTGAGCCTAACTAAGACAGCCTCCCAAAGTGTCTGAATAAATTTGTATGGAAATTTCCTTTTTAGGGTTCCGAACCCAAAGGTTAAAAACGGGACCCTATTACTGAGACTTCGCTGTCCGTCTGTCTGTCCGTCGGTCACCAGGCTGTATCTCAGGAACAGTGATAGCTAGACAGTTGAAATTTTCACAGATGATGTATTTCGGTTGCCGCCATTACAACAAAAAAATACTAAAAAACAGAATACAATAATTTATTTTATATATATATTAGTTTTATTATATTTTTATATTATTTATATTTTTTTTTACAACAAACGTGATTTTTTTGCTCGTTTTTGCTCGATATTGATAACGGCAACAGGTAGACGCTTGAAATATTCACAGAATATTTAGTTATAGGAGGGGCGTTCAATATAAAGTGAGAATGAGATGCAAACTCTTTTAATATTACGAAATTAAATACTGGCCGGTAAAGCTAATCTATCTAGCTGATTGCTATGAAAAAAAAAACTAACTGTCTTTTGTTTAAAAAAATATACGGTAATTTCTTTGCAATGCTATTGAGTACGTTAGCGAAAATGGAGAAAATTGAACTGCGCGCCGATATCAAATGCTTGTATTTGAAAAATTTTTCTACGGACCAAGTCAATTTGGATTTGCGGGACACTTTAGGGTCTAATGCTCCTCCGTATTCGACAGTCGCACGTTGGTGCGCCGAATTTAGACGTGGAAGAACATCGACAATGGACGACCCCCGCTCCGGACGCCCTACTACAGCAGTAACTGAAGAAATTGTGAAAAAAGTCGAAAACTCAGTTTTGGCGGATCGTCGTGTCACAGTTCGTTTTATTGCTGAAAATGTAAAGATTTCAACGGGGAGCGTGCATAATATTTTACACGAACGCTTGGGTATGAAAAAGGTATCTGCGCGTTGGGTACCAAGAATGCTTACTGACACGCAAAAACAAACTAGACTGGAGATTTGTCAAGAAGCTTTGAACCTGATGCAGCAAGACCGGGAACTTTTTTTGGCGCGATTTATAACAATGGACGAAACATGGCTCCATCATTACGACCCTGAAACGAAACTGCAGTCTATGACATGGAAAAGGCCATCATCTCCAACTCCGAAGAAATTCAAGGTGAGCCCATCTGCCGGTAAGGTCATGGGCTCTGTTTTTTGGGATGGTAAAGGGGTAAAGGGGTATTAATGATTGAGTATCTCGAGCATGGAGCCATTATTACGGGCACTTTATACGCCAAACAAATAGCAACATTGCGCAATGAGATCCGCGAAAAACGGCGAGGTAAACTCTCGAAAGTTGTGCTGTTCCACCAGGACAATGCCCCGGCACACAAGTCCGCCGTATTCACCAGATCTCGCTCCCAGTGATTTCTACCTATTTCCGAGATTGAAACAATACCTGAGAGGCCAGAAATTTGAAGACGACGACGCGGTAGTCGCTGCAGTACAAGATTTTTTAAGTACTCAAGATGAGACCTTTTTTAAAAATGGAATTTTAAGTTTAGAAAAAAGATATACTACGTGTATTATGCTAAAAGGTGACTATGTCGAAAAATAAAATGAAATTTAGTAAAAGTTGTTTATAACATACTCATTCTCACTTTTTATTGAACGCCCCTAGTATTATTCACTTTAAAAATAAATAAAAAATTAAAATATAACAATTATTTAAGGGGGGCTCCCGTACAAAAAACGTGATTTTTTGGTTGTTTTTTTAGATAATGGTACGGAACCCTTCGTGCGCGAGTCCGACTCGCACTTAGCTTGTTTTTTTTTCTAGATGGTGAGGCTCTACATTAGTTAATATTCAGAGATAATGTCGAATGTATGTAAGATAGTATTGGAATGGGGTAGGATTGGGGTAGGATTGGGTAAAATAGGATAGCATGGGGTAGGCTAGGGTTGCCGAGGCCCCCCCCCCCGAGGGTTGCCCGCCTTGTCGTGGCGGGGGGGCTTAGTAACCGTGGATTGGTCATCCACGGTGAAGCTAAGAGGCAACCAGGGCCGGACTGTTGGGGTCGCCGGCTGGCCCGAGGAGGGCGCTCCCAGCGGGCTGGACAAGTCCGCTGCGGACGCGCGTGGAGGTGGGACCGCAGAAGAAGAGGAGTGCCGGTATTACGGTGCGCCGTTCTCCCTATCTTCTGCGGCCGTGGAGGGATCGCAGGGGGAGAGGCGTGTTGGTATTACGGTGCGCCACTCTCCCTACCCCCCGCGAGCTGGCGGGGCCGTTCCGTCGAAACGGCACTGGTGGGGCCGCACAGGAGGAGGCATGTCGGTATTGCGGTGCGCCGCTTGCCCTATCCTCTGCGGCCGAGGTGTGGTGTGGTGTGGTGGGGGGTAGCTCCGGGGGCCTCCTGGAGGAAAAGTATCCCGGGGCCTGAGTGCCCCGGGTGACCCAAGGATTCCTTGGGTCTTTTCCTGGCCCCAGTGAGGCGAGCTTTCCCCGCTTCCATCAGATGGACATCGGGTGGTGGATCGGGGGGTCCGTCACCCGCCAAAGATGTCCCGAGGTTGTGAGGCGCTCCAGGTGTTTCCGGAGCGCCTTAAACAGAGGTGGGCCCGCAAGGGCAACCGCCGGTGGGGGCCGCGGATGGCGTAACCGTTCCCGTAGGCCCTTTAGTAGTAGCGGTTTTAGTCAGTAGGAGTCTGACATAACCCATCGTCCTCCCCCGAGGACGGTGGGTATCCATGAGGATTTCCACACGTAAAAAAAAAACCGGCCAAGAGCGTGTCGGACACGCCCAAGGTAGGGTTCCGTAGCCATTACGAAAAAATCAAGTAATATTTTTCTAAGGATTTCGTATGTGTTCGGAATCATCCAAGTTTAGGTATGTTTTATACCTTAGGCTACTATTTACTCTTAAACTACAAATAATTTCCAAGCAATCTTAGCCGCTATAATTTTCCTAGTAAATTTGATATATTTACTACCCTTCTGAATTTTTAAATTTTTTCCACCCAACAGTTTAGATTTTAGAGGGGGGGGGGGGACGGCCGATTTTAATGAAAATTTTCACTTTAAAGTTGAATATTTCGCAAACAGATCACTGCATAGAAAAGTCATGTTAGCAACCCCGCAATGATTTTAAAAGACCTATCCAACGATACCCCACACTATAGGGTTAGCCGAGAAATAAAAATCACCCCCACTTTACGTCTATGGGAGGTACCCTAAAAAAATTTTTTTTACTTTTTTTATTCAATCACTTTGTCGGCGTGACTGATATATATATTGATGCCAAATTACAGCTTTCTAGTACTAACAGTCTCTGAGCTTAGCCGCGGACAGACAGACAGACAAACAGACAGACGGAAAGACATGGCGAAACTATAAGGGTTCCTAGTTGACTACGGAACCCTAAAAAAGGGTTGCCGAGACTGCATTGCACGGTGTCGACAGAGGAGCCCCATCCCGGGGCGGCCAGTGGGCGTTGCGGATGACTCTTCGAAGTTCCCGCGGCGTTCACAATGGCAACGAGGGAATCCGTGCGGTCTTTAGTGGGTAGGCCCCTTGCCACTGTTTCCCCGAATAGAGACGAATGCACAAGGCGCATTATCTGCACCATAAAAAAACCGGTTGTCTGTAAAGTCGGTTTACGGACGATAGTTTAACGTGACAACGTCATAACAAAACATTCAAAAAACAAAAATGAAATCAGGCGGTCACCCATCCAAGTATTGACCGCGCCCGACGTGTCTTAACCTCGGTGATCGGACGAGAACCGGTGTTTTGTCAAATATCTTGAAAACGGTGCATCCTACGGCAAAATCAATGAAATTTTCACCCCTCTTTAAATCCCTCCCCCCCCCATTAAATACATGCTGGCGTTCGCTGCTCTCTTGTACATACTGGCCTTCGCCGCTCTGTAAGTACATAATAATATGTAACGTTACATTCAGTGATGCATGATAGTGATAATATCGTATAAGCTATTACGATTACGATATATCATTATTACGATACGAATACGAATACAGATACGATACGAATACATTACGATACTTTAAATATAAACTAAAAATCTCTTTGAAATCAACATCTATTATAGTTTTTAATATACTTTTTATGTTTAACATCAGGTAACTTACCATTTATTCATTCTATCTAATAATACTAGTAGCGTAGCGAACACATAAATGTCTTGTTTCAGTCTGTTTCTGATATTGCCTACATAAGTGTACATAAGGTACACTCAGGTATACTTAAAAACACAAAATTAGATGGCTAGTGCTAGTGATGCCTGTGCAAAATTTAACACCGAGTTGCGTTTCGTTTCATGCAAAATATTGTATGTTTTCTTTCAAATATCGTATCGTAAAAATCGTATAATGTGCTTACGATGCCGATTATCGTAATAAAACACGATAATCGGCGGTATACGATAATCGGTATCGGCATTGTTGCATCACTAGTTACATTGCGTCATCCTTTTTCGTGTATGCACCCGGCGTTCATCGATTTATTAGACGTTGTCACGTCAAAAAGGTTAGGCCTGGATTAGGTTGGATAGTGGCGCGGCCCCGCTACGTGACTTCGTAACGACAAGTACAATATTTCCCGCGCCGTCTAGATGAGATTTTAGTTGATCACGTAGCTTACGTAGACGATATCAATAGCTGCAACCTTGATAACAGTTCATGAATGAAATCATTTGTAAACAAACAAATACGACGTAAAACATATTTTTCTGCTGAATTGTGTCGTAGGCTGTAGGTACTTATAATACCTAGGCAGAGGCTGCTTTTAAAGCTTGTAAAAAACATGCCCACGATGCTTCGATATCGGTTTCGGCCATTTATATAGGCTTTGCGTAGTCTACGCGTTTTTAACGCGTGATCTGCGCATCGTCTGCGCGTAGACAATAAGTACCTTTTGTATGTATGTATGTAAGCTCTTTACTGTACAAAAATATAAGACAAAAAACAAAACACTGTTATAATAATAATAAATCGTGGGACAATCGACACCAATTGACCCAGTCCCAAACCAAGCCAAAAGCTTGCACTATGGGTACTAGACAACGGATAAACATACCTATAAATATTATAAAGATAAATATATTAAACATCCAAGACTCGAGCACAAACATTCACATATTTCACACAAATATCTGCCCGACCGGGAATCGAACCCGGGACCTCAAGCTTCGTAGTCAGGTTTTCTAACAACTAGGCTAGCCGGTCGTCTGATAACCGTTGAGATATATGTGCTGTGCCCCAGCGCCTTGATATAATCACAATCGTTAATTATAATTTATTAGACAAATATTGATTCCATTTAGCACCTGTTACATACCTAGGAACCGGTTCTTGATCCGCGGTTTTCCCGGAGTTGTTGCTACGTCGTGTTGACGCAAGAAAGGTTAGATTTTAAACTATACATTTTATTACTTACTTACTCCGTTGGCGCAGCGACCCAAAGTGAATCTTGGCCTCCGATACGAGACAGCGCCATAGCCGTGGAGTCCGACCTTGATGGACTGCAAGCCACAAATTGGCGGAATACTGTGCAAGATACATTTTATTAACTTGTACATATTATAGGCTAGTGGGAAAAGCCGTGGTAGCCTATGTGTCCTATAGCTCAAGCAGGGGGTCGTGGGTTCGAGCCTGGTCTCCTACTTCTAAGTTTGTCGAAAGTGCGAAATTACATTTGAAATAAAGTAATATCCAAGTTTTATTGAAATAATAACAAAATAAGATACTGATTATATACAAATTAATACTATGATTGATAACTATAAATTAAAAATTTTAAAAATCCCCAACGCAATTATGTCACTGTCAATGCCCGTTAAAATGCGTCTAAGATCTCTTCCGCAGCTAACATAAAAACTTTTTAACAAAAAATTAAACCGCCGAAAAAACTGAAAAGCAAAAAATAATACCTTTTTTGTTTGACCTTAATCTAGGTACCAGTTTGAAGTCGGTGCCTCAGCACGAGCCAGGAGGAGTGAAAGAAGCCAATCCTGGCTAAGTGCTGAGGCACCGACTTCAAACTGGTACCTAGATTAAGGTCAAACAAAAAAGGTATTATTTTTTGCTTTTCAGTTTTTTCGGCGGTTTAATTTTTTGTTAAAAAGTTTTTATTTTGTACTTTTTTTCCATCCTTGGGGTAATTTTTTTCCAAATTTATAATACCAACTTCAAGGTATACCCTATCTATCCAATAAAAAAGAATTATGAAAATCAGACTACTCTGTAAAAAGTAAGTCAATCATCCCCTGTTTTCCTACCCTTAGGGTAGGAATATTATTTCCAAATTTAAATGGGACCACCCCTGGGGTATACGCTTTCCAATAAAAAAAGAATCATCAAAATCCGACTACTCTGTAATAAGTTATGCGTGGTCATATAGTACAATCAGTAACTGAACAATCAATCATCCCCTGTTTTTCTACCCTTAGGGTAGGAATATTGTTTCCACATTTAAATGGGACCACCCTCGGGGTATACGCTTTCCAATAAAAAAAGAATCATCAAAATCGGACTACTCTGTAAAAAGTTATGCGTGATCATACATAAAAAAAAAATATATATATATATATACACGTCGAATTGAGAACCTCCTCCTTTTGTTTTCGTCGGTTGAAAAGAGCTGATAACTTTGAAACGGTTGCACCGATTTTGATGAAACATATCTAAGAACCATTGCCAAGAAACCTGCAACCAAATCGGTGCACCCGCTTAAGAGCTATGATGCCACAGACAGACACACAGACAGACAGATAGACAGACAGACATACAGACACACACACATAGCGGTCAAACTTATAACACCCCTCTTTTTGCGTCGGGGGTAAAAAATATACAACTAACAAAACTACAACTATAGGTAAAATTAACAAAAGGTTCCTCCCGCAGCATGGATCCAAAGATACTGGCAGCATTACCTCGCTGTACAGCAATGCTGATGCGTTGTGCGAGGAAGCTGCCAGCTCTGCAGCCTCCTGTGGCATCACAAAGCCGTTTAGATAGGTCTTTGTAAAGACTTTTTGCGTTGGGGCCCCACGGACCTAAGGTCTCGACCCCCGAATGGAACAAAGCTGTACTCAGAGCCAAGAACTTTGTATTTACGAGGGGCGTTCAATATAAAGTGAGAATGAGATGCAAACTCTTTTAATATTGCGAACGTAAATACTGGCCGGTAAAGCTAATCTATCTAGCTGATTGCTATGAAAAAAAAAACTAACTGACTTTTGTTTAAAAAAATATACGGTAATTTCTTTGCAATGCTATTGAGTACGTTAGCGAAAATGGAGAAAATTGAACTGCGCGCCGTTATCAAATACTTGTGTTTGAAAAATTTTTCTACGGACCAAGTCAATTTGGATTTGCGGGACACTTTAGGGTCTAATGCTCCTCCGTATTCGACAGTCGCACGTTGGTGCGCCGAATTTAGACATGGAAGAACATCGACAATGGACGACCCCCGCTCCGGACGCCCTACTACAGCAGTAACTGAAGAAATTGTGAAAAAAGTCGAAAACTCAGTTTTGGCGGATCGTCGTGTCACGGTTCGTTTTATTGCTGAAAATGTAAAGATTTCAACGGGGAGCGTGCATAATATTTTTCATGAACGCTTGGGTATGAAAAAGGTATCTGCACGTTGGGTACCAAGAATGCTTACTGACACGCAAAAACAAACTAGACTAGAGATTTGTCAAGAAGCTTTGAACCTGATGCAGCAAGACCGGGAACTTTTTTTGGCGCGATTTATAACAATGGACGAAACATGGCTCCATCATTACGACCCAGAAACGAAACTGCAGTCTATGACATGGAAAAGGCCATCATCTCCAACTCCGAAGAAATTCAAGGTGAGCCCATCTGCCGGTAAGGTCATGGGCTCTGTTTTTTGGGATGGTAAAGGGGTATTAATGATTGAGTATCTCGAGCATGGAGCCACTATTACGGGCACATTATACGCCAAACAAATAGCAACATTGCGCAATGAGATCCACGAAAAACGGCGAGGTAAACTCTCGAAAGTTGTGCTGTTCCACCAGGACAATGCCCCGGCACACAAGTCCGCCGTTGCAATGGCTGCAATTCGTGATGCTGGGTTCGATATCCTTAAGCATCCTCTATATTCACCAGATCTCGCTCCCAGTGATTTCTACCTATTTCCGAGATTTAAACAATACCTGAGAGGCCAGAAATTTGAAGACGACGACGCGGTAGACGCTGCAGTACAAGATTTTTTAAGTACTCAAGATTTTTTTATTTTAATTTTAAGTTTAGAAAAAAGATATACCTAGTGTATTATGCTAAAAGGTGACTATGTCGAAAAATAAAATGACATTTAGTAAAAGTTGTTTATAACATACTCATTCTCACTTTTTATTGAACGCCCCTAGTATTTACCTTAAGTTGCACCAGCTTGATTAGCTGTTCCACGGACGTAGGACGGAGCTAGTGTGTCTACGCAAGTAGCGTCCCACACTAGCACACGACCCAATTTCCACGGAATCAATGACATTCTGTCTGGTCTCTTGCCATCATCTCTGGCGATGCCCGTTGGCTCCAGTAACGCACGCACATTGACGGTGGCAAGAGAGCGAAAAGTATTTGAAATATACCATGAGTTTTACGGTGAAGGCAAACAAAGGTACACACCTGCGAAGACATTCAGCGATGTGCGTGAAGTTGGCAATCCACACTGCACCCGTGCGGGAACTATGGCCCAAGCCCTCTGCATTCTGAGAGGAGCCCTGTGCCCTGCTGTGGGACGAATACAGGTTGGGGTGAAGATGATGAATACAACAATCTCAACTGGAGATAACTTGCTGTTAAGCCAATGACAGTTTAAACATAATTGTGCAACGTACGCGCGTAGTACGCAACCGTGCTATTGCCAAGCTGCAAATTACGATTGCATCTTTACGTTCCGTTACTTACTAATGCTGTCTGTCTGTCCGTTATCTCGGCGGTGAGTGTCGTAATAGTACATTACTGCAGCGGCCGCGAAATAGGGGATTGCCGGCCGAGTAGTAATAGATGGCCGAGTGTTAACGAGGCCATCTAGAGATACGAGGCCGGCAATCCCTGTTCGTGGCCAAGGCTTGTATAGTGCTTTTCTCAAATAAATCCAAGGAAATGATACGAATGTTTAACTTATATATTCATATTTAATTCAAATTGTTTTTTTTTTTGATTCCCGCCAAATATATATTTTCCAGCAATTTATTTGTAAGCTGTTCCAGTTAATGTTTTTGACGCAAAATCTTGAGATGATTTATATTTATTCAAAAATTACGACCTTATTAATAATAAATTGTTAACAATAAACGCCAATCCTTATTTATTTTATTGAATACCTGATTAAATCTAGCCAAGTAAGATATTAAAAAGTAAATTCACAAACTAAATTTTTCTTAATTGGCAGTATGTCATTGATAGTCAATAAAAGAAAATAGGACCCACTAAAACAAAAGACAATCTCTTTGCTGGCCTTGGCCAGCAATGTTTGTATGAAATTCCATTATTGTCGTCTAATTTGAAATTGGAACGAATCTTCCTCAACTGCTATACAATGACATACTTCGTGTTCTATTGTCACGACTATAAGGACCACATTTCCTTGGATGTTTGAGAAAACACTATTTTTATTTTAGTTTGTAGATTATTAGGTTTATAAAAGGGCGCAATTTCCATAGCAAAAATCAAATGTCAAATGTATTTGACCATTCTGTTCTATCGACTATCGATGGTTAAATGTCACTTAGCATGATATAAATAAATATTATTAAATAAATATTAGGGGACAATCTTACATAAATCGACCTAGTCCCAAACTAAGCAAAGCTTGTACTGAGTACTAGACGACGATAAACATACTTTATATAGATAAATAAATACTTAAATACATAGAAAACATCCATAACTCAGGAACAAATATTCGTGCTCATCACACAAATAAATGCCCTTACCGGGATTCGAACCCAGAACCTCTTGCTTCGTAGGCAGGGTCACTACCAACTAGGCTAAAGCGGTCGTTAAAATATGTTTTACGAGTAGGTAATGGTTTGTAGTGGTAGAGCCATGCTATTAGCTAGCCGCTGCATCACGAATGGGCGGGCTAGTTCGGGGCAGTACCACCCTCTCACGAACACCGGCGTGAAGCAGCATACTCCTGCTGCATTTCATAGTGTCAGTGAGAGCGCCAGGGCTCCAATACCTCTCCCCCTCCCCTTCCCCTATGAATTCATTTTATTATGCATGCATAGTCTTATCTGTAATGATAGATCCCACCAAAAACATAAATGTGAAAAACGTTAGCCAAGTTCAATACCAAACATAATGCTGGGCTGTGGACTTCGCCGACAAAAGGATTGAGATCTAAATGGGTGCCAAGTTCTGAAAATAATCCTGAAATCTATTTACAAGAAGAAATAACATCATAAGCAAACATTAAACTCTATTTGTTTTGTTATTTGTGTCTGATATTTAAAAATATAAAATTCTTAAATTGAACTGTCGAATAATTTACACGACATAAATAATTTATGTTAAAATTGTAGTTAAAGATTCGACTTGGCTAGTTTTTACTAGCAAATCAAATTTGGTTTGTTTGCGTTAAACAGATTTTGAGTTATGAAGGTGTCAAAAGTGGCTCCATGTGGTTTGTGTATATTACACACGGCGGCGCTGCTTAGCCAGTTCCTTTTGCTTGGATTTGGCTTGACACGCTGCCGCGTGTCTAGATTTAAGTTTTGTGAAATTATAAATAAATAAATAAGTTTTAAAATAGTTTTTAAATTTTAATCTGTTGGCTAAATATGCAAGTCACTTTACAAAAAAAAAAGAAAAAACAGCGGATCAAATTTTATCTCTATTTGAATTTTGAACAGACGACCATTGCTCGTATTGAGCGTATTGTAAAAAAGTAATATTGTAAATTTGTATAAAACGTCGTTTTTTCCTCGCATTAATAATGTTGTTCTACCTGTCTCGGTTGGACAAGAACACGACGACGGAGAAGGTCTTCGAGCAGGTCCGCGAGGCACGGAGCCGGTTACAGGGATCCCAGCTGGTTCATCAGCCCGCTCGAGTCTCAAAGCTAAGGCCCTTTCTCTGGCCCGTCACTTGCGACCGGCGGCGTCTGGATGTGCGTCGCACGCTGTGCTACACGCCCAGAGAAACCACCCTCAAACATTCCCGACCAAAACATTCGAACGTCGTCGGTCGCGGACACGCATTGGTCACCGGTCCCCAGCGACGGTTGTCAGAGAAACCAGGGCCTACAACTTCAGCTCCTTTAGACTCCAAGTGCTTGCCAAGCACCAGCAAATGTTCCTGCGCTCCGACTTCTGGCCGGAGGATGTGGTGTTCCGTCGTTTTAGGGAAGCGACGAAGACGAGTTTCAAAAGCCCCTAAATAGTTCTTGATTTGTTTGTGAAACATAATCTTTACTATTGTTAGTCTGAGTTTTGTGACGCATTGGTTTTTACTTTAATGTCATAATGTTTTTTTACACGCTTTATATTAGCTTCACCTGTATGTTTGTATGTATGTTTGTATGTTTGTATGTTTGTAACCGACTCCTTAGGGCGCGATTTTGACCCACTTCCCGGTTTCCTATTGAGCTGAAATTTTGCACATATGTGTAAATTGGATGACAATGCAATATTATTGTAACATGGAGCTGATCTGATGATGGAGCTGGATGGTGGCCATAGGAACTATGTAATAAAACAACACAATCCCGTCGAGTTTGGGCTCGTTTGATTCGTCTTGACGAGCACTTTGATCTCAGATGGTAACCAGGGTCTGATAATGGAGCTGGAAGATGCCCAAAGGCACTCCACAATAAAACTACACAACCCCGTCGAGTTTGGGCTCGTTTGATTCGTCTTGACGAGCACTTTGATCCTAGATGGTAACCAGGGTCTGATGATGGAGCTGGAAGATGGCCAAAGGCACTCCACAATAAAACGAAACAACCCCATCGAGTTTGGGCTCGTTTGATTCGTTTTGACGAGTACTTTGGTCCTAGATGGTAACAAGGGTCTGATGATGGAGCTGGAAGGGGGGTAGGTGGCGGGGTGGGGGGGGGGGGGGGAATGGGGTATGGGGTAAGGGGGTCGGGGGTTTAGAGGGTTGGGGGTTAGGGTGTGGCGGTTGGGGTTAGGAGATGGGGGGGGGGTTTACGGGGAATAGGGTGGGGGTGTTGGTGGGTTCGGCGGTAAGTGATTTTGGGGGGTTGTGGGAAATGGGGAGGGGGTAAGAGGCCTAGATGGTAACAAGGGTTTGATGATGAAACTGGAAGGGGGGGGCGGTAGGTGGCGGGGTGGGGGGGTCCGGGGGTTTGGGGGTATCGGTGTTAGGGGGGTTGGGTTTAGGTGGTTCGGGGTTTGTAAAATGAGGAGGGGGGTAAGGGGGTTTAGGGGATTGGGGGTAAGGGTGTGGGGTTTGGGGGGGGGTTGGGGAAATGGGGGGGGTGTTGGGGGTTGGGTTTAGGGGGTTTGGGGGTTGTAGGTGAGAGGGGTAAAGTTAGAAAGAAAAAAAATGCAACTAAAAAATAGAAAATAAATAATAGTTTAAAAAAACTAAAAAACACGCTTTAAAAAATAAAAAATAAATTTTAATAAATTTCAATTCACTATTCTTATAGTGCAGTAAAAAATCTTAATAAGCAATTATTATATTGTTATATCCAGATCAAAATTTGTAAACAATTTTAAATATTGATAAAATAAATAATAATAGTTTAAAATATTTTATTGTAAAAAAAGCGTGGGGTGCTTTTTAAGATGTTATCAAAATGATAATCCTTGACAATTGACACCATGCACCCCACGCTTTTTTTACAATAAAATATTTTAAACTATTATTATTTATTTTATCAATATTTAAAATTGTTTACAAATTTTGATCTGGATATAACAATATAATAATTGCTTATTAAGATTTTTTACTGCACTATAAGAATAGTGAATTGAAATTTATTAAAATTTATTTTTTATTTTTTAAAGCGTGTTTTTTAGTTTTTTTTTATGTAATATAGGCTTGCGTTTGACCACAATCACGCCTGATGGAAAGGAAGATGAGGCCTGCGATGGAGCACGCTTGCCTAGAAAATGCTCATTCACCCTAAACTTGAATTTAGGGGGATAAGAGGAAGAAGGCAGTTGAGCGTATGAGTATTAAGAAGGAGGTTGTGTCTGATGCGCGTGCGCAGCGCGGAGTCTGTCACGTCGCGGAGCTCTACCGGCGGCGCGATGGCGAAAGTCCGGCGCTTGCGCAAGCCTACCAGCCCGTAGTGATGGGACACCATCGATAGAAGCAAGATTTGAAAAAAGAAAAAAAAACTTTTACTCGGGACATTTTTTTTATAAAAAAAATGATAAACAGAAACCGAGACAAATTGTCACGAAATGGTCCCAACTCAGGATGTTGTCAACCTTGTCCTCCGTTAGGACCATGTTAAAAAAAATATATACTAAAGGATCATTATTTTTGTTTTATTTTTTGTAATTATAATTTTATTGTATTTGTCTCTTGTAGCGCGCCCGAGGAAATTTTTAGATGGCGCTTGGTAAATGGTCGTGTTTTGGCTTGTAATATCATTCTCTTTGACTATTGTATTGTAAACCAGTGTGTTTAGTAAATTTGAAATTTACTAAGGCCCATGCTACACGGGCGGTTTCCCGCCGCGGGAAACCGCTCGACGGAGCTGCGCAGTGTAGTTTGCACCATACAACTTCCATATAAAATTGTGTCTAGTGGCGGTTCATAAGCGGTTTCCCGTGGCGGGAGAACCGCCCGTGTAGTATGGGCCTAAGTGTTTAAGGCGAAGGACAAACGTCTGGCGGAAACCTGCACAAACTTGCGAAGTAATTAAAGGTGTGTGTGAAGTTCTCCAGCCGCGCTGAGCGTGCATAGGAACTAGAGCTCAAACTTGTGCCCAGCAGTGGGTTTTATATAGGCTTAAAAAATGATGATGAAATGTACGTCAACGTTTATTAGTTGTATTTATCTCTTTATTTTTGTACGATTCATGCATGGTAAGCGATTAGCGCTAAAAGTTGTTTTGTATGTGATGGGTTAACCACTATTTACGATAGTATAGGTGAACTTAACCTTTAAAGACGCAAGCCGATGACGCACTTTGTCAGAAACGACATATTTTTTTTTTTTTTTTTTTTTTATGATATAGGGGGCAAACGAGCAGACGGATCGCCTGATGGTAAACGATTACCGTCGCCCATGGACACCTGCGACACCAAAAGAGTCACAAGTGCGTTGCCGGCCTTTTAGGTAGGAGTACGCTCTTTTTTTGAAAGCTTGAAGGTCATATCGGTCCGGGAATACCGCAGCAGGAACCTCATTCCAGAGCTTTGCTGTGCGAGGCAGGAAATTTCTGGAAAAACGCACAGTAGAAGACAACCAACCATCCAGATGGTGAGGATGGAAGTGTTGTCGCGTAGGGCGGTGGCGGAAGGATGCGGCAGGGATCAACCCGAATAACTCCTCGGAGCACTCTCCGTTGTACATGCGATAGAAGATGCACAGTGAAGCTACATCTCTACGCAGCGCCAAGGAATCAAGCCCATCAGAAGTTTGTTGGCAGCCGACTATTCGAGTCGCTCTCCGTTGTATGCGATCCAGAGGGAGAAGCTGGTACCGGGGAGCCCCCGCCCACAGATGAGAGCAGTATTCCATATGTGGGCGAACCTGCGCCTTATAAAGCTGAAGGCGGTGGGCTGGAGTGAAATACCGTCTCGATCTGTTGAGCACGCCGAGCTTCTTCGAGGCTAATTTAGCCTTACTCTCCAAGTGGTCGCGGAACTGGACTTCACTCGAGATGTCAATACCAAGGATTCCGATACTGGCTGTGGTAGCAAGGGGAGTGCCTTCGAAAAGAGGTGACGCGACAAACGCAGACTTTTTTGCGGTAAACGCGCAAACCTGTGTCTTAGTGGGGTTAAAACGGACTAAATTAAGTCGACCCCATTCTGAAACTTCTTTTAGGGAAGTCTCAATTTCAGACAGAAGTTTATTTCGGCACTCTATAACGTTTTCCCGAGAAATACCGGCGCGGCCGGTGTAAGAGGCATCAACCGTACTATCATCCGCATAACAGTGAATGCCGCCGGATGGCAGCATATCATTGACATGCAGAAGGAAGAGCGTAGGCGATAGCACACAGCCTTGAGGGACACCAGCATTCACAGACATGGAATCAGAGCATGCACCGTCAACTACAACCTTTATGCTTCTGTCCGTTAGGAAGCTGCTGATCCATCCGCATAATTTCTCAGGAAGCCCAAAGGACGGAAGTTTTGAGAGGAGCGCTTTGTGCCAAACCCGATCGAAGGCCTTCGCCACATCTAAACTAACAGCCAATGCTTCACCCTTTGTCTCAATCGCCTGTGCCCAACGATGTGTCAGGTAAACCAGTAGATCGCCGGCCGAGCGGCCGCTACGGAAACCATATTGACGGTCACTGAGCAATTGTCGGTCCTCAAGGTATCGAATCCATAATTAATTCCTAATGCGTTCGATGCCGGCACGAGGCTCGAAACTTATCCGGCTGTCGCAACCGCAAGTCCAATACTTTCATAAACATACCGGTATGAACTATAGAACTAAGGTGGAAAAAACGAACTCCACATAGAAGACAACTACTTACTAATTATATTGGAAATGGCACATTTTACATAAAGGAGACTTACCTTTATTTTTTAAATATATATATATAAGTACTGCATTTTTGATTTTTTGAAAAATCGCTTGTATTTTATGCGGAACGAAAAGGTCATTTATCTATAAATTTTAGTACCTGGGCGACCGAGCTCTGCTCCGGCAGAAACTCGGTACCAAGCGTTTTCCCAGAGATAAGACCAAGCTAGATCAATTTTTCATCCCCGAAAACCCCCACATACCAAATTTCATCGAAATCGTTGGAGCCGTTTCCGAGATCCTGATTATATATTTGCGGGGAGGGGGTTCGCGGGTTTCAAGGGTGGATGAAAATTTCATTGATTTTGCCGTAGGATGCACAGTTTTCAAGATATTTGATTAAAACACCGGAGGGGTTGGGGCACAGAAATAATTTATTATTATTTCTGTGGGTTGGGTGTGAGAGGGGGGAGGGGGTGCGGGGGGGATGCGTGGGAGGGAGCGTGGAGGTATCAAAGGGGGATGAAAATTTCATTGATTTTGCCGTAGGATGCACCGTTTTCAAGATATTTGACAAAAAAACCGGAGGGGGTGGGGGGGTGAGCCACGTTAAACTATCGTCCGTAAACCGACTTTACAGACAACCGGTTTTTCTTGTTCTTTGCTCCCAATAGGGAACGTGCACATAGACGGTGCTGCCAACTGGTGTCATAAGGGTGCCATCAATTTGAATGCTTTACCTTGATAAGTTTGTTTTACTGTCCGCATAGTGTCTCTTTTGTCGCATTAGTGCTGCCGCCTATAGTTACTGCACGTTCCCTATAATACTTTTTCTCACAAAAAAGTAACTTTTTCTCACAAAAGAAGAAACTTCGTTTTCTCATGAAAAATAAACTTAAAAAAAAAAACTAAAATCCTTAAAAAAACGTGGAATCGAACCGAGGTCGGCTGGATCCGCGACCACCCGATTTCTACTGTGCTATTATGATCTGCTCGAAGCCGGCGAAATTTAGCTTTGTATTCTAATGCAAACAAAAATAGCCGGAAAACACGAGTAAAAGCGGTTTTCTGAAAATGAAACATAGCTAGATCAGTTTTTCATCCCCGAAAACCCCCACTTACCAAATTTCATCGAAATCGTTGGAGCCGTTTCCGAGATCCTGATTATATTATACGAGCAATTCTTGTATATATATATATACAAGAATTGCTCGTTTAAAGGTATTAGATAGATAGATAGATAGATAGATAGATTTTTTCGCCCAGAGGCTGAGCATAGCCGTACAGCGAGGGAATGCCGCAAGCATGCTTGGCACGCTACCCCGGGTAGGCGAAATTCGGGGTTTCGACCTTTTTTAATATACATATTTTCATAGTTTTTTATTTATTTGTATGCTAATATTTAAATATGTTTGTAACCTCTTGCTTCGTAGGCAGGGTCACTACCAACTAGGCTAGAGCGGTCGTTCGGTCGTTCTTTAATAAACAAATATGAAATAAAAACAGTAAAAACTTAGGACTAACTTAAATCTAACTAAAACTAACTAAAGCTAAAGGTAAAAAATCTGTTCCAAGTCGCCGCCAATGGGGAGAGTGCCCAGAAGGCTGGCAGCATTGCCACTCTGTTTTCACCTCGCTGGTAGGATATTTTACCGTTCGTGGTTAAATTCTCCGAGATCCCACGGCACCTACCAAACTTCGACAAGAGGGCAACGTCGGAGTGGTTTAATGGGTATGTTTTCTTTCTGTACGGCAAGAGGGCGGGAGAGAGCGTCTCCAGAACTAAATTAAGCTCCTCAGATCCGGTGGTAATCGTAACGAGTTGCCTCTCCGTAAAAGCACATTTTACCGAATGAGTCGATGTTTTTGTCGATGTCAAGCACATCACTAGCCAGTAGTTCCGCTGTCGATAGTCGCGAGCAGCCTGGGCCGCCGACCGGACCACCTCGTGACATTTTTTTCTATTTTTTTTTCGTTCGCGAGTGAGTTCGTTAGCTTCGAAACCTGTAAGTACGTTTGGGTTATTTTTAAACAACCAGTTATTCATTCAAATATTTGTACATAGGCTAAATTAGTAGATTCTGTATACTTACTCGCTGGTGCCAACGACGTCGTCTGCGAAGGATTCGTCCATCGCTATCCCGCAGAAATTTGCAATTAACCGGGATAAAAAGAATCCTATAGGTATGTTAGTCTAAGTTATAAACTATCTGAATGCCAAATTTTATCACAATCTACTGATTCAATTTTGCGTAAAATTAATTCAAACTTCTGCATTTATAATTAGGATTATTGAGTTAAAGCTGTTTAGTTTTCAAATTCTAAATACATTGAAACCGATATACTTAATATTCTAATTTAAATCTAATCCAGACGCATTACTTACGCCTCTAAATCCAGTTAATTTTAGGGTCCTATACCTAGGCGATGCCAACGGAACCCAAATTATAAATTTAGTTATTGTAAATTTAGTTTTTAAGCTTCACTTTTGTTTTGCATGCGGTGTTTACTTATAATAAGTGATTGTGACACTCAGCTCAACATGTTTACACAAGCAGCAACTTCTGATGTGCCTAGTGTTAACAATTGTTGGTAAACCTTAAATAAATAAATAAATAATAAATAAATAAACCCTGACTAAGGCTCCATTGTTAAAGTT
This sequence comes from Archips crataeganus, assembly GCA_947859365.1. NCBI lineage: Eukaryota > Metazoa > Arthropoda > Insecta > Lepidoptera > Tortricidae > Archips > Archips crataeganus. The sequence goes on along the minus strand of OX402070.1, from coordinate 914,898 downwards.
CAGCTTTCGCACTGTATCTTTTGGACCGTAACCAACAAATAGCATAATTTTCCAGCGTTTTTCCGCGATGTTAATATGGACTCTTAACCTTTTATTGCATAGCGTGTCTAAAATAAAAAGCAGTCTTAAAAGTACATAAAATTTCTAAATGTTTATCTTGTTTAATTTTCTAATTTTTGATTTAGGGCGAATTATTTCTTTATCGCTATGCTATCTAACTCTCATAATCTTCTTCTAATATATAAAAATCTCGTGTCACGGTGTTTGTTATCGAACTCCTCCGAAATTTTTTATGATACTCTGAACGACTTTTATAAAACTTTTTTCTCTATATATTTGATAGGTCTGAGAATAGGTCGTAGGCTATTTTTTATACCCCTATTCTTCGCAGACGGAGTCGCGGGCAACAGCTATTTTACAATAAGAATAAGTTCGCAAGTTAAGGCATAAGTTCGCCTCTGTAAATCTGTTTCTCTTGTTAACCGTTAATTTCATGTTTTTATGTATATTAATTAAGCGTTTTACATACATACAATGCATATCAGTGGGACAATAATTGCAATTAAGATTTCATAAAAGCATTTCTGCACGCATCAATGATACACATTTCTATTAACTAACTAGCGACCCAGCGAGCCAGGGCTTCTCACGGGGTCACTTTGAAAAATAGGGGTGAAAAAATAAAGAAAGTCTATTATTTAAGGCGGTAACTTTATATTTTTACCTCTTTTTCCCCAAACTACACCCACACGAAGTCGGGGCGCATCGCTAGTTTTATGAATATAATTTCGACCCGTACATTTAATTTAAACGATATTATATGCAGCCTTAGATAATAAGTATAGGTATGCAGCACGTATTCACGCCAACTGTCAAACGACTGGCAGTTATGTCAAACGCCATAAGGTTGGACGGTAATTTTTCTTATATTTTCTAATTTTCCGCACAACTGTCTATTTTTTCTTTCATAAGAACCTTTTCCTAACAATAACGAACACAACAAAAAAAAATTTGCGGAATCGGTCCAGCCGTTCACGGGTGATGCCGTGACCAAGGGAAATAGGGATTAATTTTTATATATTACTAGCTGATGCCCGCGGCTTAGCCTCCGTTCTATTTTTTTCTAAAGTTCATAAAAACCTTCTCTTGACAGTAAAAAACGCAACAAAAAATAATTATCCAATTTGGTGCAGTCAATCGGAAATTATGCGCGTACAAACATTTCGGTGTGTCATTTTTATTTATATAGATAGGTAGATGTTGATTAAAAGAATCAGATACCACAATATAACTGGTTATTTTACACCGAAATGATGGTAGGTATTCAATAAAATCCCATGCACATGCTGTCGCATGTGACTCGCGTCGTAGCTTCATTTAAATATGTATAAAAAAATTAGTTTTGTTCTAATAAGTTTTATTTTTATAGTTCCACGATCATAGTGTATTAGCTAAATGGGAAACGGAAGATGTAGGAGTTAGTAAGTAGTTCCAAAAGCTGGACACCTAAACAACGGTAGTTAAATTGTTGTAATATAACTGTTTGGGCAATTTTCGTGAAACGTGATCCAACTTTTTGGTCTCTTCTGAAATACTTAACACTCGGAATTTAGAAAAAAGAAATGTAAAAAATAAGTGGTATTTGTATGTTATTCTGTCTTTTCATACAGAACTCAAAAGTTTTTATTTTAACATACTTAAGTCAATTAATTCAATTACTGACAAAAGTTTTTAGCATTTCAATTAAATTTACGCTTATTTACATTTACTTACAGACGCGGCAGACGGCGTTTAAAAGCATCCAATGTATTAAAAACTCTATTACTTCAAAAATTTAAAGGGATCAAAACATTTTAAAATTGAACTAGGTATTTCCCGTGTCTTTTAATGCCTTGCCTGATTCTTTTGTTATGTTACTTCGTATTCCCATTTACCGCCGTTAAGTGAAGTCAGTGACTATCCTTACACCAATAAATATGTAAGCCGTCGTCATTTCCTTAAAGTTTTTTGAATAATTCTGTTAATTAACTAATACATTTTATACCGGTTCGGGGTTAACGGTGATTCCGATCCGTGGGAATCGATCTCTTGCCTTATCAGTATTCTGAGCATACGTTGGTTTTTATCTTTTTGTTGGTCTTTAGAGGACTGGATAGCCTATTGGTTAAAGTGCCTGGCAACTTGAGGTTCAAGCTTCAATCCCAGTGTATAAAAAACACGAAAGTATGTTGTCGAGTCTTGGATGTTTAATATATTTACCTATATATCTAGTACTCATAAGATAAGCTTTTGTTTGGGACTGGGTTAATTGGTGTTATTCTTCCCATAGTATTTATTTATCTACGTAAACAAGTGTTTGTTTGGTCCCGCAAGGCACAGTTTTGAGGCATGTGCTGTTTATTACTTAAAGAACTGTGAGTTCCAAATTACATTGTTATACTGTAAAATCTGCACTCTCAGGTAATATCATCATAAATAATTTTAATTAATAAACTAACCTTAACTTTCTCAAGAGTTCAAGTTGCGTCTTCGAATTTAAAAAGATTTATATTGAAATTTTATCTCTCCGAATAAAAAATGCTTTTTTCAAATCGGTTCATAAATGAAGTAGGTAGTTGTGAGTAAATACAAATAGAAAAAATACAACTTATTTAGAAAACTCCTCTTTTCTTGAAATCTGTTAAAATAACGCTAAAAAAACAATGTTTTAAAAAACGACAAAAAATCTTACTGCAACGTCAATGATTACGATGAATTGCGTTGGTAAAATCTAGGCCAACCACCACCAGTGGACCAGTAACTATTACTCCTAAACATACAAACAAACCAATGTAAAAAAGTTCCCTTTATTATAATGTGTACATATCCTGATGGTACCTGATGAAGGCATGTCCGTGCCACCAAATCGAGTGGCCGAGCCATTCTTTTCTCGAACTCACGTCTCTTTTGACCCTTGTGTCTTTGTTGTGTATAAAGCAATAACTTTGTTTTTTAGAGCTATCTTATTAATCTTTATCTCCAAGCACTCACGCACAAGCAACTAAACAATTATTGGGTCTGCCGACAGCAACCGGTACGTTTTTTCTCAGTTTGTCGCGGAACCGGTTTTTTAGAAAATGTGATCGAAAGTTTCAAATACTTTTGCATAATATTTACGAGTATTTACTTCAGTGTTATTCTTTGTGATAGTCGTAAATATTTTGTTTGCCTGCTTCTTGGAAAAGAAAGATTTTTCCTTGTAATAATTTCCATTGGCTTTGAGGATAATTATAAACTAATTTTAAAGGTATTTATCGTGCGCTGGATGTATTTCATCGTCATCATCATATCAGCCAAAAGACCTCCACTGCTGGACAAAGTCTTCCTCCAAAGAGTTACATAGCAAAGTTGTTTCTGGTATCCTGCTTTTCTCTCTCTGTCTCATTCAATTGCCCTAAGAATCGTTACGTATAGTATTTCTTACCCTATTGTCCATTTTTTTTTTATAAGAGGTGGCAAGCGAGCAGACGGGTCACCTGATGGAAAGCGATCACCGTCACCCATGGACACCCGTAACACGGGGGGCATCACAGGTGCGTTGCCGACCCTTTTAGGAATTGGTAGGCTCGTTTTTTAAAGATCCCTAAGTTGTAACGCTCCGGGAATGCTGCCTAATTAGGTATATTATATGTATAATTATACAGGATAATTTTTTATTAAATGCACTAATTTTAATATGTGATTCAGTGTCGTTAAAATAACAAGTTTCAGTTCGTTATAATATTAATCACTTATTTTTTGTTTTTCATAGTAACTCAACCAATTATTGGATGAATTACTATGAAAAACCCAAATTCCAAAATTTAAAAAAAAATCTTGAACTGATAATCGTGATCTATCAACGATACTGAATCACGTATCAAAATTTGTGCACTGATTAAAAAATTACCCTGTATATACTACCGCCCTTGGACACCTACAGCACCTTTGGTTCTGCTGATGCATTGTCGGCCTTGCATAATCCGGTGCACTTACCTTTTAAAAGCACCCATGTCGTAATGTGTTGGAAATACCCCAGCCGCCAGATTATTCCAAATTTTGCTCGTACGCGGCAAAAAAGATACTAAAAACGTTCTAAAAATTAAAGTATAAGATACAGTTTTTAATGAATATGCCTTACCACATTTCAAACTAAATACAAACTGAAATATAGATGCACAGAAAAAACCCCAGAAAAAAGACCAATGCTGGGAATCGAACCCAGGTCCTCAGCGTTCCGTGCTGCGTGCTTACCCCTACACCATCACTGGTCTAGAAGTTAGCGACGAATCTTTCCCATACATCGTACACTTCAGTCTGCTATAATCATATTTAGGCAGTGATAAAGCGAATCTATGTTATGCCCTCTACCGAGAGACTTCAACACTCCTTCGGAGCTACCCGCTCACCTGGACCAAGAGATGGCGCTACTAGGCCAACTTTTACAAGTTAAGTATGAAGTATCTTTTTCTATTTATTTTTTTATTTTCTTCAACTTCATTTTTTATTACTTTTACGACCACCACATTTGCATTCGGCACGGACGAAGCCGCGGACAAAAGCTATTACGGATATAAATAAGATTTGATTGAAATCACAGTTACAAGTATTTATTTCGTCATGTTTCCGCCAAGTGGATAACGATTGCACTGCAATTACGCCCGTTCGGGCAAGTGTATGATTGTGTCTGCAAAAGTTTGCAAAATCGAAACCCAGTTCACTAACTTGGTTATTAAGATCGTGTCCTTTTTTAACTTAGTTTTTGTGAAGAAAATATTTTACCACAAGCTGGTTGTACTTGGATAACCAAACTACATACACGTACCAAGTTTCAAGGTCATTTGATCACTATAAGTGGGTCAAATTCGATTTGCGATATTTGACCCGAAGAAACAAAGTATAGAAGAAATATCAGTAATAAAAGCTTATAAAAATGGGAAAATTCACAATTCTTTCTCGGAAAACCTTTTTACTAACTATTACTTAAACTAATGAAGAAACAATGAAAAACAATTCTACTCTAACAATGTCGCCCAAACCACATTCAGAAATATTCTGCTACTTTCAAAATAAACGCACAACGCGCCAAATTCCCAAAATTGCAACCCTGCCAGAAAAAACTGCCGACAGATGCTTCTATTATAATAATAACATCAGAATAACGTAGAAAGGCTGTAAAATAGCAATTAGCGATCTCAGATGTAAGTTGATTCCCTAGTAAACTCAATTGCTAACATTTTATCGGATAGTTGTTATTCGTCATTGACTGCGTGCCAAATATCAGCTGTTCGCGACAGTGTTCGTCGTTCCGGGAAGAAGCAAGCAAGGGCTTAGGGAAACCACAGAAAATAGAGTTCTATCCAGTTCAGCTATATTTATCACAAGTAAACACTAAAATAATAAGGCCGATACCATGTAAGTAATCTTTTTTGATCGCCATTTTTGCTGTAGTTCTTAAGTTGATCGAACTCTGACGGTGATTTTGTATTTATCTTGGAATGAAACAGCGTTTTTAACATGCTGCTTTATTGCGATGATGAAAATACACATTTTAGGTAGCTACTTACTAACTTACTAAAGTGTTTAGAATTGGTAACACAATCTTTACTATATTTTACCAAAATCGGCTAGTTGAATAATTTTGACTACTTAGCAATCGGAACTAAGCTAATATCACTTCTCATTAACATAATATCACTACGTTAATCATTTTTGTCTTCTGTTGCGGTCATTTTAAATAGGTTTCTACGTACACAATTGCAATTAACTATTAGTCACTTATTTAGAAATGCGGAAACAACACCCAAAGTATGGCGATAAAAAAGAAACTACGTTCTTATTAAAAAAGAAACACCAACAGCTCGTTTAAAAATAGGTATGTACTTACCCATTTTTTTCCCAAGCCTCGAGATTAGCACAACAATTAATAACAATCAACGACAGTTTCCGCCAATCAAAAAGAAGTAACCAATTGAAGCGAAGAATTTGTTGACGTTTAAACAGATCTGCGCAAGGGCACGATCCTGTGATCTTCTTAACCCCAATTTACTCACAGATACCGGCTTTGACCAACTATAATTGCAATGTTGTGTGACATTGCCAATTGACTGCTGTTTTCGTTCAATCAGTACCGAATTAAACAACTTGTGTATCTACCGCTTGTACCGTCTTTTCAATAAAGGCACATGCCGATATCTCACGTCACGGGGGATATATTCATCATGTTAGCCTATATCCTATAAGTATTATAGGTCCCATTGCACACTCAGACTATTCAGAATGAAATGACTTGGGCCCCAGTTCCCACGCGGGCTCAATACAGATCAGGAACTTTACAGCCACCGTTGAATTTCTTCACAAGTAGTCACTACATTCTTATTCTTATAAAATTTATTCTTATTCTAAGTGTGCAGGTTACCTCATGTTTTTCTTCATCGTAAATCTCATGAACATGTACTTAGACATTACAGCTTAATAATATTTTAACACAATCTGGTTGTTACACCTCTGCTGGTCACAGATTTAATTTACATTGACCTTTACAGACTGTTCGTCTCTAAGCTGCCTATTTCTATTATGCGATCAAGAAATGTCTGAATTGTTTCATTGGTTTCAACCCCTGTGGCTCCGCCATTTTGAAAAATAAAAAAGTTGAATCGAAAAAAATCCGTATCATTATTGAACCTGCAACACGACAAAATGTCACGAGAATCGGTTGTAGTGTTTTTTAGTTGTAAGAGTTCCCGTTACATAGCGCTGTTGTACAGTCGAATGCATAAATATGTATACAGTCATCGCGTCAAAATATGTAAACATCAACCATATGGTTAGTGACATAGAGTTGTATAGATATTTTTGACATCTTGTTAACGTATATATATTTTTGCACGAGACCGTACCGGTAGTAACGTGCTAACGTTTGTCTTCAATGTATAGGTTAAATTAGTTCATACATAGTATTGTTAGTGATTTGTCAGACAGGGAAGGAGATGAGTAAGCATTTGTTAAATGATTTGCACAGTGTTTGATTCAACCATATTCTTTGAGACTCCAGTCTACCTAACCTACTGACTTGTAAAATGCAGTTTGTGGGGGAAAAAAGTCGGGCTTCCAGACAGAATACGCTGAGTCAATTATTTCGGGTGTCTTAAAACTCAGATACAACCTGATACCAGGCGAGACGCCAAGTTTTAACAGTTCTTGAAAAATAAGAAAAAAATCCATGTCTCTTAGTTAACCGATAACAGGGCCAGATAACTTATTACTTTTATACATGTATTTTAAATAAATACAGTAAAAAAAAAATCAAATTCCCTTGCTGCGTTATTTGTTCATACTTTTGTCTGCTACGCATCAGTAATGTTAATTGTTACGTTATATCGCACGCTTTCCACGGCCAATCTTGGCAGCTGTCCAGATTGTACAACCGAGAACGTACCGGCAAACTTGACCTTTCTAAATGCCCGGCCTTTTTCTATCGAAGCGACTTTAAAAGAAGGAAGTTCTGTGTTTTTTTTTTCAATCGACGTTCTTCATCCTGTAACCCCCAATGTGTTAAACCCCCATTGGATACATATTTTGGACCATGTTAAATCGTAGTTAACCGTATAAAGCGACTGACTAGAAAAAGTTCCGTTGGATACAAAAATCGTTCTATTATGTAAAAATCTCGTGTTACGGTGTTTGCGGTCGCACTCCTGCGAAACGGCTGGACCGATTTTCATATTTTTTGTGTGTACCTATTTGTTAGGTATGAGAATAAGACGTTAAATGGGGGGTGGCATTTTTTATTAATTGAATTTTTTATTCTAATGAACAACTTTTGCTAGGTCAGTTAGTTACCCATACAATTGTAAAGCTATTTTTCATGTCACAATGGCAATATTTCATACATATTTTAAATAAAGTCGTTAAGGTGTACTTTTTGAAGTCGACCCATGTAAGGCAATTTCAATAAACAAAGTGTTTTTCTTCGCTATTTAAAATTTTGGATATTTTTACAAAGCCAACAACCCGTAAGTCACAACGGAACTGTTGATACACACGCCAGACAGACAGCAAACAAGAGTAATATTACCTACTTAATTTAAATTGACATGTAAATATTTACCAAACTGTAAAACATTATTACCTACCTAAGTACTTCGAAAAATAGCCAAAACAAAAAAAAGATCAAAAGTCACTTTTGTACTTTGTCGTAATAACACAATTGTCAATCAAGTATGACGTTTTGCACCTAACTCTGTAGGTAGAGCGACAAGGTACAAAAGTGACCAGCTACTTTTGATGCTGACTGTACATATAAATGCCGTTTTGTCCCTATTCCTATTGTTATAAAGACATAAAGAGTTCTTGTGTGTTCTCTTTCACGGGCATGCGTATATTTATATATTTAGGACACTTTAATAGAGACTGTCAAGCCAATGTATGCCCTTAAGGGCTTAAGTGAGTCCCCAAGATGGCAACCGACTGCAATCGCCTTGTGTCACTTGGTAACTGATTCCACAAACTGACAGTGTGTACGGAGAAGGATTTGGATTTTACTGGAAAAGCCAGAGATGATTATTACTACCGCAACCGATTCTTGGACCCAGCAGCCAAGTAACTAAATCTTTCTGAAAGATGGGAAGACTGTGGCTTAGAAAAGGACGAGAAAAAGTATGTGATCTCCAATGAAAAGTCATTGTATTGTATTTGTCATAGCGAGAGGCGTTGACGCCAAAAACATATGTATGTACCTAACTAAATATTTCTTATCATTTTACAGCCAATATCACAATTGCCGCGCTGCACCTAAATGTGTAATTTCTCTGACAATCCGATCGCTTTGCTATCTCCGCCTCTCTGTCTCTGTGTTAAAATGCTTTTTATCAGGAAGGCAAGGAGTTATCACGTTGATATTAACATGAAACACTTAGGGCTATAATAGTTTATTTATTACATACTAGGTACCCGCCCCCGCTTTTCACAGGTGTACTACTAATTAAAAAACCTAATTTTCTTTAATGTTCTCTCAATAGTTACTATAACCCAACAAAAATATAATTAAATAAATAGATACTTACAGCCGTTCTAAAGTTACACGCGTACATACATTTTGTGCAATTAATTGTTATCTATATAATATAAAATAGATCAAAAACTTAGGTCTCTTACGACCCTAAAAAGTGGAGTTTCTGAATTCACGCGAGCAACCAACCATCCTCTATAATGTGTATGTTCACATAAGAACTACTAAATAGCAGTTGATATAAAATACTAGCTGACCCGGCAAACGTTGTTTTGCCATGTGAATTATTACGACCTACGACCTATTCTCAGACCTACCGAATATAGACAAAAAGGTTTCATAAAAATCGGCCAAGCCGTCTCGGAGGAGTTCGATAAGATAACAAACACCGTGACACGAAATTTTTATATATTAAGTACCTAGATTGAATTTGACGAAAAGTATGGCCTCACAGTTAGAAGGTTTTATCCGCGACTTCGTTTGCCCAGAATTTTTTTATGATTTTGACATTCGTGTCTCTCGCAGTGCGAGTCTGACTCGCACTTGGCCACTTTTTTCCTATCGAGTCACTCGCCGTGTTTAATATAATATACTGTAGCTGTGTTCTACGTGTCTGTCTGTCAAGGAAATAAACGAAGCTTGCACAGTTTGATAGAATATAAATTCGTTTTTTAACCCGGAATAGTTTTGAGATAAGTTTTTTTACGGACACTTTTTGTAACAATATATTTATTGAATTACATCATGTCTATTCGCTATAGTTGCATAACGCGAAGTGATTGGTTTAATTGGTTTGGCGTAAATTAGTAGACGTTCAAGGCGGTTTGGGAGTTTTTAAAAACTAGTCAAAGCATTAAAAATGAGATAAACTACTCGGTTAACGAGACTGGTTGAAGACGTTGGTTGCTGCCATAAGTCACAGATATCTTTTATGTTTTCAATCCTTAGGGCGCCCGTCATTTTGAAAAAGAATCCAAAAACTGTATCAACAAAAAACCATCCAATCTTTTGAGAAATGTGACCTGTAGCGAACAGACGGACAACAGCTCGGCTCCACTGGATGGACATCCCAATAAAATACACAGGGTTATTTGTAATTCAGTGACATCCTCTTAACCCTGAATTCCTATCACTCAAACAAATGTTTTTTGTTTTACGACTTTTTAAAATGAAGCACTTTTTTTCCCATACAAATACACAGAGTATCGTAAAAATAAGAGGTAACTAATCTCAAATTTTCACAACGTTATTACACCAAGAATATTAAGTTATGACAAAAGCCGTAAAACAAAAAACATTAGTTTAAGTGGTAGGAGTTTAGGGTTAAAAGGATGCTAGTGAATTACGAATAGGTAACCCTGTATAGAATCGTGCGTTATTCAGGATTTTTTAATGTCATCTGTCATCTTATACTTAGATACAGTAGGTTAGGTTAGTTTAACAACATTAGTCTGTTCAAATTTCTGCCACATCGCCCGCTGCGATCACCCACTTTGCACATAGCCAATAAATAAATGTTTTTCTTGCTTTATTTTCTTTGGGAAAGGCTTCGGTCTAGCAGAGCAGTCTTTTGGCTGATATAATGATGATTATAACGAATCATATTTCCCTTGAAGTTAATGAACATTGTATTACACGTTTGGGTGGCACGAGGAACTGAGTAGGTAATGTGTTTACCTGGACTTTGATACTTTACATTGGACCTATCTCGGGTCACTCAATACGTTAAGGTTGCCGATCAAATCTTCTCGGCTAAAGACGAAATGATACTAACCCACGCTACACGAATTTGTTAAATAGTAAAGAAGTATTTATTTACTAGCTTTTGCCCGCGACTCCGTTCGCGTGGAATTAGTACTTTGGGCAGCTTATTATTTTTATCCAATTTGCTTTTTCTTCAATTATGGCTCTCCTTAGTTCCTCGATATAAACCCCCCCCCCCCACCGAACCCCACCCGCACACCCACGTTCACATTCACCACCGAACTCCGAAGTCAAGCGTGCCTATTGATGTTTTATTTCAAAAACCCCCGATTTTGTAACATTCTTCCGCTCTGCTCCGCTCCTATTGGTGTTAGCGTGATAATATATAGCCTATAGCCTTCCTCGATAAATGGGCTATCTAACACTGAAAGAATCTTTCAAATCGGAGCAGTAGTTCCTGAAGTCGAGCGATTGTCAGTCAATTCTTCTAAAAACTGTTTGATAAATTCTTAAAATAAACGTATCTTTCTTATTTGTGAACCGATTCAAATGAAACAAACACTAAATGTTAATCCAAGAAAATACCAACATATCAGTGAAAACCGCATCCTTCTAGGTTAAGCCGTTTCTGAGATTAGCGCGCACAAACGCACAGACAAACAGACAAACAGACAATAATTCTAAAAATCATTGTTTTGGGTTCTATTGCGCTAATAAATAGCCCTAGTGACAGTTTTTCTCAAATATCTTCAATGTACAGACACCGACTTGTTACAGATTTATTATATGTATAGATTTAAACTTATGTAAACTTATGTAAACAATACTTACAATAATTGCATAGAAAATCAGCCACGTGCGAGCCTAACTCGCGTACCGAGGGTATCATACAGCAAAAATATACCTAAAACCCAACGATAATCTGGTACCCGGTCAAGTTATACCAGTTCCGGGAAAAATAAGAAAGAAAAACCGGCCAAGTGAAGTCAGACTCGCGCACGAAGGGTTCCTACCATTATGTATAAAAACAGCAAAAAAAATCACGTTTGTTGTATGGGAGCCCCCTTAATATTTATTTTATTCTGTTTTTTAGCATTTGTTGTTATAGCGGCAACCAAAATACATCATGTGTGAAAATTTCAACTGTCTAGCTATCACGGTTCATGAGATAGGTACAGCCTGGTGACAGACGGACAGACGGACAGACGGATGTACGGACGGACGGACGGACGGACAGCGGAGCCTCAGTAATAGGATCCCGTTTTTACCCTTTTTTTACCTATTGTTGAGTTTTGGTAGAAACCATCTCGAACTTACAGTATTTCGTGGAGCTTGCTATTGTGTATGTCAGTATTGAAACATTTAGGTAATTACATAAACAATAAATGCTTGCGTTTGACCACAATTACGCCTGATGGAAAGCGAAGATGAGGCCTACGACGGAGCACGCTTACCTAGCAAATGCACCATTCACCCTAGACTTGACAACGGCCAGATTGTAGTGTTCAGGGAACACAGATGCAGAATATTCTGCATTAATTTTGTGATTTATAGATAAGGCAACCCTATCGCAGACAGTCTTGACAACAAGGAAGATAAATACTTATACCACTGATATAGGTAGCTAAAAAACGAGTTCATGTAAAGACACAACAATGTTCACTTACACATAATAGTTATAAACTTTCAATACAATTGGTACCTAACTCTTAAAAATTACCGAATATTGAATAACTTGAGTTTTTTACATGTACAGAGAAACTGCTCTTTCTCCTATTTTAAAACATTATAATCAAATTAAAAATCAGTCTGTTTTATCATCATCGATATCATCATCATCATCATCCAAGCCTATATACGTCCCACTGCAGGCCACAGGCCTCCTCTCAGAATGAGAGGGGTTGGGCCTTAATTCCCACGCGGGCCCAGTGTGGATTCGAAACTTCACACACACCATTAAATTTCTTCGCAGGTGTAAGTAGGCAAGCTGAAATTTTGCATGCATGTGTAAATTAGGTGAGAATACAATATTAAATATTATGACATGGAGCAGATCTGATGATGGAGCTGGGCCGTAGGAACTCTGTGATAAAACGACGCGAACTCAACGAGTTTGGGCTCTCGTCAGGGGGGTTTCACTCCGCAGTTTAGGTCTGTTCGGCCGGCGCTCCTCCCGGGGAGGAGTATGGCAGTAGGTTGTCGCTCGGACTTCAGTTCGCACGCTAGCCGCGTCGCGCGTAATTAAATTAAGCATCTTTTTTTCTGTGATTTTTGCAACAAGCAATGACTTCTAACTTACTAAAGGTAATTCACTGAATTAATACACACTGCTATCTTTCTTGATTTATATACCTACCAAATATCGGCGAGTGCGAACCCTGTGCCCTTGGTTTCGGATCAGCGGTGCCCAACGGAATATGAACGCTCGTATCACACGATAAGTTTCAATTTCGCGTGCAAGCAGTAAAGAGTAGGCAAGTTTTTAGGGTTCCGTAGTCAACTAGGAACCCTTATAGTTTCGCCATGTCTGTCCGTCTGTCTGTCTGTCTGTCTGTCCGCGGCTAAGCTCAGAGACTGTTAGTACTAGAAAGCTGTAATTTGGCATGAATATATATATCAGTCACGCCGACAAAGTGATTGAATAAAAAAAGATGTAAATATTAACATTACATATTAATATTAATGTTTATTTTCCATCATACTGTCGTCAAAATTGATTGCAGCTTCAGGTGACCAGAGGGCTGGCTTTTTCTTAGCACAAAGAATAAGCATTGCCATACAGCGTGGCAATGCTGCCAGCCTTCTGGGCACCTTACCACTTGGCAGTGATTTTGGACAACTTTTTTATTTATAAGTTTAGTTTGTATGTAGTTTTAGTTTTATTTTATGTAGTATTGTGTAATAAAATTAAAAAAAAAAAAAAGTAAAAAAAATTTTTTTAGGGTACCTCCCATAGACGTAAAGTGGGGGTGATTTTGTTTTTCTCGGCTAACCCTATAGTGTGGGGTATCGTTGGATAGTTCTTTTAAAACCATTGCGGGGTTGCTAACATGATTTTTCTATTCAGTGATCTGTTTGCGAAATATTCAACTTTGAAGTGAAAATTTTCATTAAAATCGGCCGTCCCCCCCCCCCCCCTCTAAAATCTAAACTATTGGGTGGAAAAATTTGAAAAAATTCAGAATGGTAGTAAATATATCAAATTTACTAGGAAAATTATAGCGGCTAAGATTTCTTGGAAATTATTTGTAGTTTAAGAGTAAATAGTAGCCTAAGGTATAAAACATACCTAAACTTGGATGATTCCGTACACATACGAAATCCTTAGAAAAATATTACTTGATTTTTTCGTAATGGCTACGGAACCCTACCTTGGGCGTGTCCGACACGCTCTTGGCCGGTTTTATACCTAAAGTTGACTTTGGTTCGAGAGTGAGCCTTCTGTACGTTAGTACTGTTACTTATTGTGTGCTCTCGTCTTGACGAGTACTTTCGTTCTAGATGGTAACAAGGGGCAAAAATTACAGCCGGCAAAAAGGCTTGTATTAAAAATATTTTTTTTAACAAAAACTTTTTTTCCATAAACCTACTCCTGTCAATTACGAACACAACAAAAAAAAAACAATTTGGTGTAATGGTTCTCAAGTTTGATGATAAGCAACACATTAGGCGATTGATTTTTATTTAAAATCATAGGTTCAAATAACTTTGATACTACAAAAAATGCCAAAACAAAAAAAAAGTGCCTATAAGTAATTAACGTACATTTCCGTGCCTACTTCGAATCAAGTATTACTCCAGCTCTCAATCACGCAAACACGCAAAAAGGAAAAAAACTAAGATATGCAGGTTTTAACAGAAAACGACTACGACGGCGGCCAGGTAAACGGGCGTAAGTGACAATACGCAGAAACCTAGCGTATTCAAAACGAGTTAGAGTTTCTAAAAAACGGCACTTGCAGCCTTTTCGTTTTAAGAGCTAGTAAGTAGTGGCGCTATAAGAAAAAAAAAGTATTACAATGTAAAGTTCAACCAGTCTTGGGACTGAGAAATTATGTGAACTGCAGGTATATTTTAAAGACTTGTAATGCAAGAACGCACCGGTCAAGTTCAATTTAGACTAGCACCCTGAGGGTTCAGTTTCATCATCATCATTTCAGCCGAAAGACGTCCACTGCTAAACATGCCTCCCCCAAAGCTCGCCAAACAGATCGGTCGTGCGCCATCCGCATCCAACGAGTTCCCGTAACCTTAACCATAACCAGGTCGCCGCTCCATTTTATTGGAGGCCTACACTGCGTCTTCCAGTCCGTGACGCCACTCGAGAACCTTTCGTCCCATCGGTTGTTAATGCTTATTTTCCTAGATTCTAGGAATAAGACTCATCCCAAGCTCAGCCCAAACCTCTCGCAAACCAGTGATTTTTGGCGTTCCTGAATAACAGTTCATCCCTATCCTCTCGCAAACGATCGAATTACCGCTCGCAAACCGTGTTGGGCCGTTCCTGAATTCAGCCCCTGTTCACAGTTTTTTGATATCTGTAATAGTTACTGAATAATCGCCTGGACACACTTAATGATTACACCCTGTATACAGGGTGGAAAAAACGAATGCCACGTGGAGGGCAACTACATTAAATATTGGAAATAGCACAATATATGTACAGTACTTTCCTTTATTTTAAAAAACATACTCATACTCATAATCATTTATTAATTGCAACCATGGTATTTACAAGATGTTCTTAATTCTATCCAGTACAAACATGGGCCCTACTAGGGCGTAGCAACATTGATATATGTATAACTAGTTATCTATTGTTATTAAACACATTTATATTGAAATGAAATGAAATGAAATGAAATGAAATGAAATGAAATGAAATGAAATGAAATGAAATGAAATGAAATGAAATGAAATGAAATGAAATGAAATGAAATGAAATGAAATGAAATGAAATGAAATGAAATGAAATGAAATGAAATGAAATTAAATTAAATTAAATTATATGAAATTAAATGAAATGATTTATTCATGCATGTGGAGATTGGGTTACAGATGTAGTCACACTTGCCACTTTAGAAGTCTCACCAAACCCTACCTTTACAGGTGTAGTACATACATACATTTGTGTAAACTAGATGAGAAACTACTTATTTAAAAATCAATTATTTAAAAATACTATTAATAATACAGGCATGTCAGATTTTATAAAAAGAATAATACATATTTGCAATACAAAATTAGAATTAAAAATTGTCATTCAGAAATTCATTCAAATTATAATAACATCTATCAGTAAGCCACGTTTTCACAGATTGCTTAAATATTTTTAAATTCTAATTATTTAAGTATTATATTTAAGTATTATTATAAAATAGGTACTTACATTTATGGATTTTTGAAAAATCGCTTGTTTTAGTCGGGACTTAAACCCGTTTAAAATGCGACAAAAATTAGCTATCGTATTTTGTAATGCAGATCGAAAGGGTAACTGATAAGGTTGATTTATCTCTAGGTAAATAAATACACAATCAAAATAACAGAAGGTCGTGTAAACTAACAATTACATGTTAATTTCGTTTTCACCCGTCACGCGAAATGGACAGCATATTTGATTTTCAAAAATCCATAAATGCAGTATTTGTTTTTAATAATAATAAATAATCATTTAATTCAGTTTGCGTCCATAATGTGTTAGTAACAATGACCCTAATTGACTATGTTAGTCTGTTATTATTTTCAAAAATAAAAGTAAGTCTCCATTGCGTTAAAATTTGCTATTTCAAATATTTAAGGTAGCTGCGGTATGTCGGTATGTCCCGACTAAGACAAGCAATTTTTCAATCTATAAATGAAGTATTTATTGTTTTTAAAGATAAAATAAGTTTGCTATACATCTCTGGCATTCGTTTTTTCCACCCTGTATAGCTGAATCAAAACTTACGCAAACTTTGAACAATCAACACAATAAGTACCTTCACCTCAGAAAAGCCGTTCAGTCGCTTCACGAGGTATGTGGTAACAGACGAATCTCTTTCAATGGCTCTTGACTCATCGCGACATTTGGCTTTGTTTGCCTCCAATTCGTTTACAACACTAAGGTGCGTTTCATCGCCATAATTGGCCAATTCTCTCGGTATTAACCTTCTCTTCCTTTCAAGCAGAGCGGGTCGTGAGTTCGAGTCCGGGCTCGCATCTCTGAGTTTTTCAGAACTTCATCATCATCATCATTTCAGCCAAAAGACGTCCACTGCTGAACATAGGCCTCCCCTTAACCTTAAAACACCTTAACCAGGTCGTCGCTCTATCTTGTTGGAGGCTTACCTACATTGTGTCTTCCGGTCCGTGGACGCCACTCGAGAACCTTTTTGCCCCATCGGCCGTCAGTTCTACGAGCGATGTGCCCTGCCCACTGCCACTTAAGTCTGGCGATTCTTCGAGCTATGTCGGTGACTTTAGTTCTTGCGCGGATTTCATCATTTCTAATGCGGTCCCGCAGAGATACTCCGAGCATAGCGCTCTCCATTGCCCTCTGAGTGGAGTGACTTTCAGAACTTAGTGCGAATTTATATTTAAATTTATCATGAGCTTTACGGTGAAGGGACACACCTGTATATGTGAAGTTCCCAATCTGCACTGGGCCCACGTGAATTACGGCCCAAGAACTCTCATTCTGAGAGGAGGCCTGTGACCTGCAGTAGGACGAGTGTAGGCGAGGATGATGATCAGAGATCGTACTTATTTTAAAATATAAACACCATTTTTATTCCCTATCCTGTGCGAATTTCGTAAAATCCCTTCTTAGCGGATGCCTAATACTTCGTTTTAGGGTTCCGTACCCAAAGGGTAAAAACGGAAACCCTATTACTGAGGCTCCGCTGTCCGTCCGTCCGTCCGTCCGTCTGTCACCAGGCTGTATCTCGGGAACCGTGATAGCTAGAGAGTTGAAATTTTCACAGATGATGTATTTCGGTTGCCGCTATAACAAAAAATACTAAAAAACGGAATAAAATAAATATTTAAGGGGGCTCTCCAATACAACAAACGTGATTTTTTTGCTCGGTTTTGCTCGATATTGATAACGGCAACAGATAGAAGCTTGAAATATTCACAGAATATTTAATTATGTATTGACTTTAAAAATAAAACATTAAATTAAAATAAAAAAATATTTAAGGGGGCTTCCATAAAACAAACGTGATTTTTATAAATACTTGTACGGAACCCTTCGTGCGGGAGTCCGACTCGCACTTGGCCGGTTTTTAGCATTAGAAATAAGGTAAACAATCTTGACGAGTGTTTTTATTCAAAAACGCTTTTAAAAAAATAGTAACTACTACTATGAAACCAAAAGAGTATAAATGACCATATTTCCAAATTGTTACATATTAGCTGTGACTTATTTTTCAAAAGTGTATTTCAATAAAAAGACATGTCAATATCGCTTACCTTCTTTCTAATGCTAAAAAACCGAAGTATACATCATAATAACTATCTGTGTGGCAAATTTCAGCTCAATCCGTTCAGTGGTTTGAGTTGTGCGTTGATAGACCAGTCATTAACAGTTGCCTTTTATATAGGGTTATTTTTAATTCACTGACATCCTCTTAACCCTGAATCCCTATCACTCAAACAAATGTTTTTTGTTTTACGACTTTTTAAAATGAGGCACTTTTTTTCCCATACAAATACACAGAGTATCGTAAAAACAAGAGATAATCTCAAATTTTCAAAACGTTATTACACCAAAAATATTAAGTTATGACAAAAGCCGTAAAACAAAAAACATTTGTTTAAGTGGTAGGAGTTTAGGGTTAAAAGGATGCTAGTGAATTACAAATAACCCTGTATACAGAAGATTAAACCTGAATTTGCTAAAAGTAACCCCGGAACGCAAATGTTTCGTATGCTCTGCCTAACCCCTTAAGGATACAGGCGAGGTGTGCGTGTTTCAATCGCACCAGCACTGTACTACTAATTAAAAGCACACAGTACACACATACAATACAATAACATAACACATCAAATTAAGTCGGGCCCTAAGGCTGCGCGTACGCATCTGTCAACATCTAGTGGCTGACTGCAGTCTCTCATTGGACGCCGCTGTGGTCGCACGCTGTCTCAAAGAAATTTTAAAGTGTTTTTGTGTGTGTTGTGCTAAAGAGGTCAGTTTTGAATTATCTCAATATGTATATATATAGTTATAGATAAGATTGTTTCATCGGCGTCTTCTAGTGTCATTGAAATTTATAGATTTCATGTTTTAAAATAAAACTAAAGCTGCACTACATATTTTAGCAAAAATTCGATTTTAATACACTTGTACCTGGTAAGTATATCTAACTTATTCTTAATTTATTTTTCGACTCTATTTACTACTAAAGAGTTGTGAACGGCTAATCGATCTTATTTTAAATGTTTTGTCATTTTGTTTGACCATGCAACTTGAAACTTTTATCTGGACCATAAAGTGATGCGAATCATTAACAATAGGTAATTAAAGTACCTACCTATTAGTAAAGGCCTAGCTAAAATACATATTATATTTGTAATAAAATGCAAAATTTACTTTGTACCTATAATAATCAAGTTCTAACAAGTTCAAGTTCAAGTTTTACCGCTTTAGCCTAGTTGGTAGTGACCCTGCCTACGAAGCAAGAGGTCCTGGGTTCAAATCCCGGTAAGGGCATTTATTTGTGTGATGAGCACGAATATTTGTTCCTGAGTTATGGACGTTTTCTATGTATTTAAGTATTTATTTATCTATATAAGTATGTTTATCGTCGTCTAGTACCCATAGTACAAGCTTTGCTTAGTTTGGGACTAGGTCGATTTGTGTAAGATTGTCCCCTAATATTTATTTATTTTTATTTATTTATTTAATGTTTCTCATTCATCATTATAACCGCCTATGTACGTTACACTGCAGGACACAGGCCTCCTCTCAAAATGAGAAGGTTTGGCCGCTTGTAGACGTCCGTTGTTTTCACCGGACGACGGACCGTATTTTGTGATGTTGTATGGCTTTCGTCGCCGGACCTGTGTCCGGTGCGTGTACACACATTCATTGTAAGCCATACAACACCGCAAGTCCGGCAAAAAAAAACGGTCCGTTGTCCGGTGTAAACGACGGACGTCTACAAGCGGCCTTTGGGCCGCAGTTCTCACGCAGTCCCAGTGCGGTTTGGGGACTTCACACACACCATTGAATTTCTTCTCAAACGTGTGCAGGTCATCACAATGTTTTCCTACATCGTAAAGCTCATATCACTATAGTTTTATTATTTTTGGATAAGTATTTAAGATTAATAACCACGGTAAAAAAAAAAAAAAAAAAACCACGGTATTATTGCTTCATTACGCCGGATGACAAGCAAAACTCACTAAAATTTCTGTCGCTGCAGGTCTTCAAAAAGTCGTATCTAGTTAGTAATTTCATACTGAGATACGAGCTTTGTTTTAAGTAGGTATTTGGTACTTAGTGACTTTTGCTTGTCACCCGACGATTAACATGATGCCACGTGGGAACTGTGGCCCAAGCCCTTTCAATCTGAGACGAGGCCTGTGCCCTGCAGTGGGACGTATATAGGCTAACATGATGATTAAAATATCGATTTTGTTAGAAAATCGAAAGCTTTTTCATAAACCGTATACTTCTTAAGATTTATTAAAACGGCATCGTATAGAACCTATTAAGTTAGATTTGGTAAAAAAGTTTACAGTTTTAGAAATGAAACCGTTTCGACGTTATACCCCATTCGATAAATAAATAAAAAAGTAAATAAATAAATATCACGGGACAATTCACACCAATTGGCCTAGTCCCAAACTAAGCAATGCTTGTACTATGGGTACTAAGACGACGGATAAACATGCTTATATATATATAAATACATAATTAAATACATATTAAACACTCAAGACTCGAGCACAAACATTCGTATTATTCACGCAAATTTCTGCCCCGACCGGGAATCGATCCCAGGACCTCAAGCTTCGTAGTCCGGTTCTATAACCACTGGGCCATCCGGTCGTCGATGTTTCAATACATTAAATATAGTTTTCGATACTCAGATACGCACCCGGATATACTTAGGTAAATGTTCATTAATAATGTAGGCAAAAGACTGAGGTGCAAGACGATTGATTATTGTTTTCTGTTTGTACCTATATCGCGTTTTAATAGCTATTCTCAGCTAACTTGTTCTGATATTATCTAAATCGCTTAGTCAAGCTATAATTTATAAATAATATGCTGGCTAATTCTGGATTTCATTTTTTCAGTTCATACAAATTCAAATTCAAAAATATTTATTTGTCAAACATAGGTAAAAAAAGGTATGGACATCACTATGTTGCACCATAAACCATAAGGCATTCAAATAGCCATAGCTTGACATGCGGCATGCTTCTTACGAACTAACCTTTAAGTAATATTTTTCTATAATGTATTAGGTAGGTATATAATTGAAATTATGTCATAAACCAAAACTAAGAAACTAGATTACTTACACCTATCCCTAATATTATGATATTATAATAAGCCTTCGCAACCAAAAAATAAAATATGTTTTTTTTTTATGTTTCAAATGGTCTATTTCCAAAATTTCTGCGGTGTCAGAAGGTTTGGTGTTAATTTTACCTCGCTGTCGCAAACTATTAAACTTTGGAAATTGTTCCATATTGCTTTTCACATAGCACTCAACCTCAAAATATATATAGACACCTAATAAAGTAAGGTTTGCATGACGCTGTTTGTTGATACCTATGGACCTCCGCAAGTAACGCCTGATTCAATAAATCAATTAATTTTCGGTTACAAAAAGTATTTTTTAATTGTTATATTTCTCGTGTTTTTATAACACAGTTGACGGCGTCGCGTCAAATGTGACGCACGAAAATAACCGCGTTCGGATACTCACTTTTATATCACACGCTAATATTTAAACGGTATTATCGTTGATAATTATCAGTACATAATTATCGCAATAATTATCCTCATAATTATCCCGTGCAACCCTGGACACGAACAGTTCAAAGTCAAACTCAAATAATCTTTATTAAATTTATGCTATAACAAACACTTATAAATATTATAAATAATAATTCATTGTCATCATCATTTTAGTCGTTGGACATCTACAGCTGGACACAGGCCTTACTCATTGATATCCAATAATTACGGTAGAAAGCGGCTTGCTTCCACCTTGAACCTGCAGCCTTTACCAGCCGCCATTTTGTTGGTGGACCCACGCTGCGCTTGCCACTCCGAAATAATAATGAAATAAATAAAATTAAAATTTCTTACTTAATTCAGAACATTAAGCCATATTAGTACCTACAAGTTAAATTGGATTCAAAATAATCCAAATTAATAAGAGTCTGCCACCGGTTCGGAAAAACCCGTTGAGTATGATCCGGCAAGAAACTCAACAAGGATTGTCTTTGTCCTTTCAAAACAGATTTACAACTTGCATCTGAAGAATTTTTTTAATATTATTTTCTTATTTTATAGGTATAGATTATGAGAAAGAGGCAAAAACGAGCAAGCAACAAAATTTTTTAACACGAAATATATGCTATTTGAAACTAGGGATTGCCAATGCGCGTCGGGATTATCTCCAAAGATTCATGTCTGTGATACATTATAACCATTAATTTAACAACAATTGATTGATAGTTACTTGGTATCTTCTTGACAATGGATTTAAATTTTGTATCTATTTGATCGTAAGGTTAAAAACTTTCCAAAAACTATCTTTTAGTTACAGACAGTCTGTAAGATGGAACTTAAAGCTTCCTTGTGTTAGAAGAGGCGGACTCAAGAGATTAGATTAGCTTTGTTACTTACACTAAAAAGCGAGAAACAAAGCCGTTGTAAAATAAAAATTAATCAACCCCAAAAGCCACGAAAATGACTTGAGTACTACTGTGAGTACTACTGATCTGTTTGAAGTCGGTGTTTCAGCACGAGTCAGCAGGGGTGGGCCAAGTCATCTACCTTACCTGCATGCTAACTATTGGGCTTACCTATAGTATCACTCCTGCTGGCTCGTGCTGAGGCACCGATTTCGAAGAGATCAGTAGAAAATTCTTTCCGTGCTTTTTGAAGTCCACTCATTTTATTTCACATTAGTTTTGTTTCTCGCATTTTAGCGTAAGTAACATTCAGTCAGTGCAATTTTTAGGGTTCCGTAGTCAACTAGGAACCCTTATAGTTTCGCCATGTCTGTCCGTCTGTCTGTCTGTCTGTCTGTCCGCGGCTAAGCTCGGAGACTGTTAGTACTAGAAAGCTGTAATTTGGCATCAATATATATATCAGTCACGCCGACAAAGTGATAGAATAAAAAAAAGTAAAAAAAATTTTTTTAGGGTACCTTCCATAGACGTAAAGTGGGGGTGATTTTTTTTTCTCGGCTAACCCTATAGTGTGGGGTATCGTTGGATAGGTCTTTTAAAATCATTGCGGGGTTGCTAACATGATTTTTCTATTCAGTGATCTGTTTGCGAAATATTCAACTTTAAAGTGAAAAATTTCATTAAAATCGGCCGTCCCCCCCCCCTCTAAACTGTTGGGCGGAAAAATTTGAAAAAATTCAGAAGGGTAGTAAATATATCAAATTTACTAGGAAAATTATAGCGGCTAAGATTGCTTGGAAATTATTTGTAGTTTAAGAGTAAATAGTAGCCTAAGGTATAAAACATACCTAAACTTGGATGATTCCGTACACATACGAAATCCTTAGAAAAATATTACTTGATTTTTTCGTAATGGCTACGGAACTTTTTTTATTTTATATTTTTTACGGTTCATTAGCTCAACTATCAATTTAGACAGTGTTATTTATAACGGTTTAATCGTTGACGGAGGTTATAACACGTGTTCAAATATATACTGGCGGAATGGTTGGAATTGTTATTGTGTTATATAATCATGTGTACTAGCCTCTGCACGCGGGTTACCTCACGGAACCGTTAAGTTTGGCAGTTGGATCGAAATTCCCGGATTTTACTGAATTCCCATGTAAATAACCAAAATTGGCTTTATATATATAAAAGAATTGAGCCTAGAATACACGTTGTTTTTTCATTTATGGGTTAAGCGATAATAAAGTCAAAAACCAAAAGTTTATTTCTGTAAGTAGTCCGTTAATGGCTCTTTTACATGTCTTTTTTTGAGACTTCAGCGCTTTCAGAAATACCATGATTGATTGCCAAGAAGAATGCGCTTAAGAAACTTAGCACAGGCACATAACATATCACTTTTATTATTAGATATTTTAGAAAAAAGGTCTAAGTATTATTGTTTCAAGAAGTGCCGTGAATCATTTTCTATTTTTTTTCCAGAACTTTCATAGCTTGGCCTCTCGCCCATCTTATCTCATCTTTAACCTTCTGGGACCCAGAAAAAATATTGTGTATTTGAATTAGGAACCCTTTTGTTATTTAATTAAAATTCAAAGTCAATTTTGTTGCTGTCGGTTTTGAGGCCCTGGGTCCTTGGGGTCTCGGCACACACAACTTCATTAAAGAAGTGCAAAAGCGTCTGGTCGACACCACTGGAGCTGGCGGGCTGGTAGCTATCTCTCTCAACGAATCTCCATCGCCATTCAACGACGGAATGCTGCCAGCCTTTTGGGTACGGTGGCACGGGGTCCTTTTTAGACTTAATCTACAGCAGTTTTCAAGTTAGATGTTCAGTATAAAGTTAAGTTTTATTCATTGTTATTTTGAAAAAGGTATGTACAAAAAAAATTACGTGGGGTCTTAGGAGGTTAAAGTTTATGCATTTTTCTAATAACTTAGTGGCATTTAAAGAATCATTAGAAACCCACGAAGCTTGTGCTTTAACTTTAAACTTTCATTGGTAAAGTTACTCATTACATTAAACACCTCAAGTTACGATCTCCGAGTCTCAAATGATTGACAGCTGCTTCGAAATGCTTATGCAAAATATGCATACTCATCTGCCACATCAAACTATATTTCAAAAGACATAAGGTCGTGTATTGGTCACTGAAAGTAAATAAGTATAGAACCTTGAGTGGTTTAGCGGTTGTAATAATCTCGAAAGCAGAGAGAAAGTCATAACGCAGGCAATCCTGCGCATGTCATGTAATCAATCATGTCAGTGCATTCGTGCGTTCTTGAAGTCTAGCCTTCTAAAAAGATTTACATCTTAAAGTTGGGCATGGTGAAACGGTGAAAGACAACCAAAAATATCAGATGCTTTCAATACAATACACAGAGACAAATATACAAGATAACTATTGCTTATCCTTATCGCTTTAATAAGGGTGTGTAATTATAGATATAACATCATTTGATATAACTGTAACATTTGGTATAATGCTACATTTGACATAATTCGATTTACTCGAGAAGTAAACATTCTACGATTCTTTTATAAAATAAACTAATCTAACCTAACCTAATGCATATCAAATAGAATTCCTCCGAAGTTTACTTTTTGAGTAAATCGCATTATATCAAATGTAGCATTAGGTATACCAAATGTTACAGTTATATCAAATGTTGTTATATCTATCGAGGCGCACCCCTTTAATTCCAATTCAAATTAAGGGTTTCTGTGCCGAAATAATTGTTCTTGTCAGAAGTCTGTTTGTAGTTTTAACAAGTGTTCTACACTTTTCATCTACACCTTGATCTTTATTCACAATCATGTTCTGTGTCGATCATTGATTTATTGATACCATAATCTCAACATTTATCCAGATAATATAAGATCTACAGTACTTATATCGAAGGATCTGCATGTATACGCCAGCATGTAAGATTTTAAAGAATGTATATGTAAATTCATATTGTATTACTTAATTTATTTAAATATATTTCGTTATAAATGCATAATACAGCTGCAATAACATATTGGCTTTTTAGATGTGTACTACATCTTAGCCCACTTTTACGAGTTGTTTCAAAAAATTAAAGTATAAGCAAGGACAATAATTAAACCAAGAGAACTGCCAAGCCAATGTCTACAATATATGTAGGCTTGCATTTGACCACAATCACGCCTGATGGAAAGCGAAGATGAGGTACTTATATTTTTATTGTTGTAAATAACATCAAAAATTAATTTCTTAATTGCTACTAAATGTGTATGCCTTTAAAACTGCGCTAACTGCAATGACTTCTGTAGATACATGGCTTAGGCGGGCTTGCGCGGACCTGGGTTAGCTACTTAACTCCGAGCTAACTGCTAACCCCGGGCTAACAAGTGTCAAAATGTATGGAAATGTCATTCTTAACCCGGGGTTAACGATTTAATTTTTTAACCCTAAATTGTGCAAGTGGCCCTTAGGGGTCTGTTTATGGACAAAATTTTCCTAAATGGCTAGATCAGTAACACGCAATCCATTGTCTATGTTCGAAGGTGTGACTAGTTTGTACCTGTAGACTAAGTATTAGCTATTAATTGTTATGTCACCTTGACAATTATTTACTCATTGTTGTACCTTTGTTTCGAACGTGCGTTGACACGTGATATGTACAGTAAAGTGTAAAAATATGTACTTATTCAAAGTTTCAAAAATAAGTACCACAGACTCTTATTCCGACGCAATAAGGCCGTAGTAACATATTTTTGAGTGGTTCGAATAGATACTTATTTTTGCACTTGACTGTACGCGTCCTGTCGTAGGTACGTATGTTGAATGCACTGACGGCAGTGACGTCGTAGTCAGTCAGGTATTGGGAGAAGGAGAAAGATTGATTTACAGCTATTTGGTAGAAAGGAAAACATACATTTGGCAGTAAAGGATCTATAAACAAAAACATCGGATAGTATAAGATATCGAGTAGTATGAGTAGGTAGTAGTATATTGCTGTTTGTATCATCATCTTCCCAGCTTATACATCCCACTGCAAGGCATAAGACTCCTCCCAGAATGAGAGGTCTTGGACTGTAGTTCCCGCGCGCACACACCGTTGGATTTCTTTGAAGACGTAATGTAGGTTTCCTCGTGATGTTTGCCTAAATTCGTAATGTAATTTCACACATAAATTTCAATAAACCCAACAGGGTACATAATGTGATCTCCTAGTTTAAGTCATATATACCTGTAAAACCATTATGTGCAATAAAGTATTGAGTATTAAACTCAGAGGTGCGAGTTTGGGCACAGAATAACTAATAGTACTAGCGTAAAGAAGGATCACTCTCGAATAAAAGTCAACTTTAGGTAAGTATAAAAATTTGCCTACTCTTACGACCGTTAACTGCTTGCACGCGAAATTGAAACTTATCGTGTGATAAGAGCGTTTATATTCCGTTGGGCACCGCTGATCCAAACCAAGAGCACAGGGTTCCCACTTGCCGCTTTCTTGGCTAGAGTGCGAACCGATAGCTGAGCAACAACCTACTGCCATACGCCTGCCCGGGGGGCGCGCCCCGCCGAACATACCTAAACTGCTGGGTGAAATCCCCCTGGGGTCGAAGCCACGACCATCACTTGAGAGGCCATAGGTCATACCACTAGGCCAACACGGCTTTTTGCGGGCATAATAATGAATTATTAATTTATTTATTATGCATCACAGCTGCAGTGCCCTGCAATGGGAGACGTATAGGCTGTCTTTGATTCCTGATTCTCCGTAGAACGTTATCACTGTTTCATAATTCAGTAGTGTCATAATTGTTTCCCTTGAAAGGCAATGTAATGTCACTATTACATTTAACGTGAAAACTGAAAACGTTCCACAGTGAGTCATTATTCAGTTGGTTCGCTATTACACGTACTCGACGATAAACTACATAAAATATAACTGAATACTCGTGATTCCATACGGACACAATCTCAGGCAGTTTGTGAATGTTATTCGACATGTGACTTGTATAAAGTGTCGCGGGAGATAGTGGTATCTGCGACCTCAATGTGCGTCAATCTGTTTTGATTTTGGTCTCACATTTAACGCAATAATGCCCAAAAATTAATAATTGAAATTCGCAGACTTAATTGATGTAAACTTTTTTGCTGGGCAAGTAAACTAGTAAACTAGTAGTGTAGATTTGCCGTGGTGGCCTAGTGGTTTGACCTATGGCCTCTCAAGCAGAGGGTCGTGTGTTCTAATCTCAACTCGCACCTCTGAGTTTTTCGGAATTTATGTGCGAAAATACATTTGTAATTTACCATGAGCTTTACGGTGAAGGAAAACATCGTGAGGAACCTGCTAGCTGCGAAGAAATTCAATGGTGTGTGTGAATAGTGAAAATAAACGGATCACTCACGTCTTAAAACGAGTTTAACTCGACATGTTTCGGGCTAATCCGTAGCCCTTCCTCTCGGAGTCGCACGTCACGGCGGCTGCCAAACGCGTTTAAGACGTGAGTGATCCGTTTATTTTCACTATGAGTGAGTCTCACGGTAGTTTCATGTTTAAGGTGTGTGTGAAGTTCCCAATCCGCACTGGGCCCGCGTGGGAACTGAGCCCTGCAGTGGGGCGATGATGATGAATAGTGCTAACTGACTGACTGATCAACTCCCAGCCCAAACGCCTTGATCTAGGAAGCTAATTTGGCACACAGAACACGCAGGCATCCCCTAAGAAGGATTTATATGTTTGATTCAGAGTGACTCTATCTCCGTACTACCTAAGTATGATTACTAAACTCTTCAAATTTAGCATGCAAGTAGCTTAGATAAGTCTAAAAACTCATTTGACAGCTTCATCTTACGATCGCGTTACGTCATTCAGACTGAAGGGTGGTAAATGACATATAACCCAACAGTTGGCTTATATTTTTCGGGACGTTTTCATGCCGCCTAACTGTGCCGCCTAAGCTCTATCTAGTGTATAAATAATCTAAGGCGAGTATGTAGTTATAACAGCTAAAAAGTTTCTGGTACAAAAGTTGTCAGTTGTCAGGGCAACCGGTGTGTATTTTTTTTTTATTTTTTTTTTATTGATAATGGGAAACAAACAGCGAAAAATAACATTTGTGATTATTTTAATTTAGATAATACAAAAGCCAAAGTAGTTTCCACTAGTGAATTATAACATTATGGTTGCTCAAAAAGACTTAGTTTTTACAATTGACTAATTACATTACTAAAATAATAAGGGAAATATTTATGTGTATATAAAGTAAAAGCAAAAGCAATAAAGTACCATGCACAAATTCGGCCAACAAAAGGCGAGTTCAAACGACTCAACTTATTGTATTGTGCACCTTATGACGCTGGGCGGTTTATTTCAATGTCTGTATTTCTGTATCTTTGCATAGAATAAGGACGAATTTGTTGAAATTCCCACGGGATAGGGAATAAATGGGATTTATACGTTTTAATGTTTCAATGTTTATTTGGGCACAAACGGTACATTATTCTTAAACCTAAACATAGTTACAATTCACATAAACCAACGAAGCTGCCACCAGTTATTAATACAGTTATACGTAAAAACAAACAAACGGGAAAATATGAGCCGAAAAACAGAATGCTGACTAAAAACAAATACATTTATATACATAATTATACAATTTTGGGTAAAGGAAATGAGATGTTATCCATCCATAAGTGACTTAATGTTACACTTAAACCCACTGAGAGATAAATGAAATATATCAACCTGACTAAATTTAGTATTGTGGGCTTTACAGGCTCTATTAACAAAGGAGTTAGATTTATATTTTTTACGTGTGAGGGACATGAAACAGTTTACTGACATTGCGTGTGTTCAAACGAGGGGTTTTCAATCCTAATCTACTTAACATATAAGGGGAGTCAATGCGGTTTCTTAAAATTCTAAGTATATAAAAATATCTGATCCTTCAATGCACGTCGGCACTCGAGCGAAACCATTTTGCTTGTATCAAATTTGGATTGTTTATAATTTAGATGTTTTAAGAGCTTATTTTGAATTTTCTCAATCGAATTTATGTAGATATGATAACATGGATTCCATATAGACGATGCATATTCCAGAATCGGACGAACCAGGGAGCAGAAAAGAGTTAACAAGGTACTGGCCTCCCTAAACTCTCTACCCACCCTCAAGACAAATCCTAGTAGGCGGAACGCTCTCTTTGTTATATTCTCAATAGCTTTTGCCCGCGACTCCGTCCGCGTGGAATTAGTAATTAGGGCAGCTTATTTTTTATCCAATTTGCTTTTTCATCAATTATGGCTCTCCTTAGATCCTTCCGGAAGAAGTGAAACTTCATAATAAACCAACCCGCTCCCATTCCGACCCCAAACAGCCCCCAACCCGCCCCAACCCGCTCCCAACCCGCCCCCAACACGCCCCCAACTCGCTCTCACCCCGCCTCCAACCCGCCCCCAACCCACTCCCAACCCGCCCCCAACCCGCTTTGAACCGCCACCAACTCGCTCCCAACCCGCCCCATCCCGCTCCCAACCCGCCCCCAACCCGCTCCCAACTCGCTCCCCCACCCGCTCCCAACCCGCCCCCAACCCGCTCTCAAACCGCCCCCAACCCGCTCCCAACTCGCCCCCCCACCCGCTCCCAACCCGCCCTATCTAACTGGGCTATCTGACACTGAAAGAATTTTTCAAATCGTATCAGTAGTTCCCGAGATATATAAGTTTCACTTCAAAAACCCCCAATTCGGAAACATTCTTCCGCTCCGCTCCGCTCCTATTGGTGTTAGCATGATGATATATAGCCTATAGCCTTCCTCGATAAATGGGCTATCTAACACTGAAAGAATTTTTTAAATCGGTGCAGTAGTTCCTGAGATTAGCGCGTTCATAATAACAACTCTTATAAAAACAGTTCGATAAATTCTTAAAATAAACGTATCTTTCTTATTTGTGAACCGATTCAAATGAAACAAACACTAAATGTTAATCCAAGAAAATACCAACATATCAGTGAAAACCGCATCCTTCTAGGTTAAGCCGTTTCTGAGATTAGCGCGCACAAACGCACAGACAAACAGACAAACAGACAATAATTCTAAAAATCATTGTTTTGGGTTCTATTGCGCTAATAAATAGCCCTAGTGTCAGTTTTTCTCAAATATCTTCAATGTACAGACGCCGACTTGTTACAGATTTATTATATGTATAGATATGGTCGTTAAATAATAGTTTACTATCCAGGTAAACACCCAAGTCCTTAATATTATTAACTCTTTTCACTAATTCATTGTTTAACTGATAGTCGAAACTAATAATTTGTTTTTTTCTACTGAAAGTAATAACATTACACTTTTTAACATTTAGATGCAATCCATTATATATTCACTAACTGATACTGAATGATGGTGAAATGATGACTGATGGATGTTGCCGTTGGCGGAGTTTTATTTTATGTAATGAAAGAGATAAAGAAGCTTTACCACAAATTGGGATTCTGCGCGGACCTAGTCGCGGGAAAAAGTTAGTAATTTATATATTGTAAAGCATGCATCACGGACTGAGGAACTGAGTGTCTTTCTGGGAAATAATTTAGAAAAGAATGACGCCATAAACTTTGTGACGCCTCCATCAGGGCTATAAGACTCTGTTACTGCCGAATTAACTTGCAAATCACAATAAATTATGTTAATAGACAGACAGCATAGCAATAATACTATTTTCGGAGATTCTTTGTTTGTAAACAGACTGATAAAAACATCGTGAGGAAACCTGCCAACAACTGCGAAGAAATTCAGTGGTGTGTGTGAAGTTCCCAATCTGCACTGGGCCTGCGTGGGAACTACGGCGGTTTTATGATGATAATGAAACAGATTGATATTTTGTGCGCCGTGGTAGCCCAGTGGTTTGACCGGCCTCTCAAGCAGGGGGTTATGGGTTCGAGCCCGGACCTCTGAGTTTTTCGGAATTTGCGTGCGAAATTACATTTGAAATTCACCTTGAGCTTTACGGTGAAATGAAGCATCGTGAGGACCTGCACTGCACACATCTGCGAAGTAAACAAATAATAAAATTAATGTTGTTAGATAAATAAGTAGGTACTTATTTTTTTTTTTTTTTTCAACTTCATTTTTTTTTATTACTTTTACGGTCATCCCGTGAAATCATACATTTCGTACTAAATACAAACTGAAATATAGATGCACAGAAAAAACCCCAGAAAAAAGACCTATGCTGGGAATCGAACCCAGGTCCTCAGCATTCCGTGCCGCGTGCCATACCCCTACACCACCACTGGTCTAGAGATTAGACACGAATCTTTCCTATACATCATACATTTCAATCTGCTAAATCATCACCTTATGCAGTGACAAACGCACATCTATGTTACACCCTCATCGAGAGATTTTAACACTCCTTCGGAACTAACCGCTCACCTGGACAAGAGATGGCGCTACTGTGCAACTTTAAACAAGTTAGCTATGAAGTATCTTTTTTTGTACTTATTTTTTTTTTCAACTTCATTTTTTTTTTATTACTTTTACGGTCATCCCGTGAAATCATACATTTCGTACTAAATACAAACTGAAATATAGATGCACAGAAAAAACCCCAGAAAAAAGACCAATGCTGGGAATCGAACCCAGGTCCTCAGCATTCCGTGCCGCGTGCCATACCCCTACACCACCACTGGTCTAGAGATTAGACACGAATCTTTCCTATACATCATACATTTCAATCTGCTAAATCATCACCTTATGCAGTGACAAACGCACATCTATGTTACACCCTCATCGAGAGATTTTAACACTCCTTCGGAACTAACCGCTCACCTGGACAAGAGATGGCGCTACTGTGCAACTTTAAACAAGTTAGCTATAGAGTATCTTTTTTTGTACTTATTTTTTTTCCAACTTCCAAATAAGTAGGTAGTTTAGAACAGTAAGTGTTGTTTGTGAGACCATAGAATAACACCTTAATTTAAGCATAGTGCGCTGGAAGCGTGCTTCAATCAGCGACAGATAAATCGTTCGTGATTTTCGCTCGCTGTTTATAATTAATATGTATAATTAATTTTCTTTTTTTTTCTAGAATAAATTTAAAAAAAAGTGGCGTGTGTGAAGTTCCCGATACGGTTAAACTGAGAATCCCGTTTTTTAGTCGATTAAAAAGATGTTTAAGTAAAAGATCAATCTCAACTCCGCGATAAAAATCCAATCCAGGGTGCAACTTAATTAATGAATGAACTGCAACTATTACTTTGCTCACCGCGACCTTAAAGACCCTCCTTCCTTCCTTTCCTTTTCCTTTTCCTTTCCTTCCTTACTTTTTTTTTCTTTTTTTCTTTTTTTTCTTCTTTCTTGAACGCCTGATTCAAATAAATTCAAATT
This sequence comes from Archips crataeganus, assembly GCA_947859365.1. NCBI lineage: Eukaryota > Metazoa > Arthropoda > Insecta > Lepidoptera > Tortricidae > Archips > Archips crataeganus. The sequence goes on along the minus strand of OX402070.1, from coordinate 881,929 downwards.
AAATAGTACATTACTGCAGCGGCCGCGAAATAGGGGATTGCCGGCCGAGTAGTAATAGATGGCCGAGTGTTAACGAGGCCATCTAGAGATACGAGGCCGGCAATCCCTGTTCGTGGCCAAGGCTTGTATAGTGCTTTTCTCAAATAAATCCAAGGAAATGACACGAATGTTCAACTTATATATTCATATTTAATTCAAAATGTTTTTTTTTTTATTCCCGCCAAAATATTTTTTTTCCAGCAATTTATTTGTAAGCTGTTCCAGTTAATGTTTTTGACGCAAAATCTTGAGATGGTTTATATTTATTAAAAAATTACGACCTTATTAATTGGTTATTTTAATAAATTGTTAACAATAAACGCCAATCCTTATTTATTTTATTAAATCTAGCCAAGTAAGGTATTAAAAAGTAAATTCACAAACTAAATTTTTCTTAATTGGCAGCATGTCATTGATAGTCAATAAAAGAAAATACGACCCACTAAAACAAAAGACAATCTCATTGCTGGCCTTGGCCAGCAATGTTTGTATGAAATTCCATTATTGTCGTCTAATTTGAAATTAGAACGAGTCTTCCTCAACTGCTATACAATGGCATACTTCGTGTTCTATTGTCACGACTATAAGGACCACATTTGCTTGGATGTTTGAGAAAAATAATATTTATTGCCACTAAAAAGAAAAGAAAAACAACATGCCTTTAAAAGTAAAAATTACAAAAAACAAAAAAAAAATACAATTGATATGATTCAATAAATTAGTTACTTAGTTAAATTAGTTATGTCACTGTACTGCTTTTGGTCATCAATAAATAATATTTTTATTGTATTGTATTAGTTAATCAAATTTAAATTAATATTTTTTTGTACGATGATCGTGAAAATCTAAATTTATTTATTTATTTATTTATTATGGTTTGCCAACAGGTAAAATACTATAAAACTTGCACTACAACATGTTAATAAAAAATGGAAGAGTATTCACCCAATTACAGGCAAACACAGCATGCATTAAACATAAACATACGCATGTCACCAAATACAAATTACTACAAAACAACACTTACGACATGAGCTATTAACCATAAAAATATGAAGAGACAATATAATATATAAAAAACCTAAGTGAGAACAAAAGTGGTCCTACAACAGAACTATAACTACCTACTACAACCAGAAGCAGCGGCAAATAATATTGAACTAAATCGTGACCCAAGTAACCTGCTACAGTATTGAAAGCGTAAGACAATTAAATTACAATAACAACTAGTGGGTCTTGAACCTATGCTAATTATTTATTTTAAATCTATACAAAAGCGTCTTATATTTATTAATATAAACGTTTAAAATATCGACTCTTGTATCCTTAAAAAACTCGTTATGATTTCTACAAATCCTTGGAACAATACTATGAGAGCCAACTTTGGTCCTGTATGTTTTTGTAGCAAATGGTCGAAAATTTGCCACACGAGCGTGCTGTCTCGGAACGGTCATATTATTTTTTTGTAACAAACGGGGACAGTCTAAGGCCCCATTTACTATTTAAAGCAGCTATCGTGCCAGATAATTATAATTCCTAAAGAGATTTAATTGCATTTTATTACCAAGAAACAAATAAATGTAGACAAAAACCGACGCAGGCGCCGCGTGCTATGCCAATGGCCTAGATAAACAATAGGGTACCTATCGTTAATTTAGTGCCTAAGATAAGATACCGGCTCGAGTGATTCGCAAATAGTTGCGAAACATCGCGAGAAACATTGTTTCAACTAATTAAACATTATACTTAATGGAACGTAAATGCTAAACGTAGTGAGCGAACCTGCACACACCTGAGAAGAAACTCAGTGTGTTTGAAGTTCCCAAGCTGCACTAGGCCCGCGTGGGAACTACAACTCAAGCCCTCTTATTCTGAGAGGAGGCCTGTACTCCGCAGTGGGACGTATATAGACTAGGATGAAGATGAAATTTTATTTGCTCCGCCCGTTTCTCAATAGGCTCCGGCAACTTAAAATTTTGATAAGTGTACTATCATATATGATACTAGCTTTTGCCCGCGACTCCGTTCGCGTGGAATTAGTAATTTGGGCAGCTTATTTTTTTTATCCAATTTGCTCTTTCTTCAATTATGGCTAGTTCCTCGATATAAAAAAGTACCCCCCCCCCCAACCCCACCCGCACACCCGCGTTCACATTCATTCACCACCAAAAGCGTGCCTATCGAAGTGTTACTTCAAAAACCCCCGATTTTGAAACATTCTACCGCTCCGCTCCGCTCCTATTGGTGTTAGCGTGATGATATATAGCCTATAGCCTTCCTCGATAAATGGGCTATCCAACACTGAAAGAATTTTTCAAATCGGTGCAGTAGTTCCTGATGTCCGGCGAGCGATTGTCAGTCAATTCTTCTAAAAACTGTTCGATAAATTCTTAAAATAAACGTATCTTTCTTATTTGTGAACCGATTCAAATGAAACAAACACTAAATGTTAATCCAAGAAAATACCAACATATCAGTGAAAACCGCATCCTTCTAGGTTAAGCCGTTTCTGAAATTAGCGCGCACAAACGCACAGACAAACAGACAAACAGACAAACAGATAAACAGACAAACAGACAAACAGACAATAATACTAAAAATCATTGTTTTGGGTTCTATTGCGCTAATAAATAGCCCTAGTGACAGTTTTTCTCAAATATCTTCAATGTACAGACACCGACTTGTTACAGATTTATTATATGTATAGATAAATAAGTTCCAAATAAATAGCAATTTTAACAAAATAATTATGATAGAAACCTTCGCAGTTAAACACGCACATTGCTTTTCGTGTGAAATGTATACATTAGATAACAATTACAACTCATCGTGGTGTTGCAAAACAAACAATTATTGTCTTCCTTATTTTCATTATGATCTAATGTAATTTTAGTTTTAATTACATAGTTCGAGAATGCTATAGCAAACAATATTTTAATAATACTTACCAATACACCGTGAAATTTTAGTGGTTGTTTTCCCGAAACGAGGTGATTTAGTATCGATTGTACAATCGATTTATAATTACTATTTTGACTAGAGTCAAAAATCCAATTGTGAAAAACGAAAGTTGAAAATGACCGCAAACCAATAGTAACGCTTCGTTAGTAGTTAACCTATCGTACGATCGTACGCTACTTGTACCAACGAAGCGTTACTATTGGTTTGCGGTCATTTTCGACTTTCGTTTTTCACAATTGGATTTTTGACTCTAGTCAAAATAGTAATTATAAATCGATTGTACAATCGATACTAAATCACCTCGTTTCGGGAAAATAACCACTAAAATTTCACGGTGTATACTTATCTTTGTATTAAGTGTTGATGATAACCTTGAGAAAGGAATACATTCTTTATAATAACGGGCTCTAAGGTACAGACAATTAGGATCAAAAGAGATACAGTAATACTTGCCCCAAGAAAAACAAAACATACAAACAATTATGTACATTTATACAAAACATACAAACAATTATGTACATTTATACAAAACCAAACTATTGTAAACTAAAAGTAAAGAAAAATAAAAAATAACTAAAGAAGATTATGAAAAGGAATCCACTTAATAGGCAAGTTTCCTGAGATACTGGCAGCATTCCTTCTTTGAATAGCAAAGCTAATTCTTTGTCCGAGGTAGCTGCAAAATCTTCGGTCTTTTGCGACGTCAACTAACCTATTTACTGTTTGCTTAATAAACATAAAAATACACACCAAATTACTATTTTAATTGTTGTTTTTTCATGTTGAAATATTTTACTCAGTTGACATGTTTATCATTGTTATTCTGTTTGACATATCACATAATATTTACATTATTTTCTGGATCTGCGTGTATGAAATTTAATTACTATAGTATTATGGAATATTGTTGTTATTTGTATTTAGATTTTCTAGTATTTTGGTATGACATGTGTGTAATAATTATTAATTCTGAAATGTTAAATTTTGTTTCTTTTGCCTAATGACTTTTCATATAAGTACTTACATTAATATTTTGCATGCCTGATATAGGTGAAATGTGTGAAACTATTTTTCTGTACACTGTGACCTACTGTACCACATTTTAAGCATAATAAAGATTGAGATTGAGAATAAATATATCACAGTACCGCAAAAAATAAACCAGAGCCTAAAAAAGGCTTTTGAACTTTCTCTAAAATTGCATTTTCCCAAAAGGTTCACTTTTCCAAAACGCACACATTCCGAAAATGTATAAGTTTGTGATACAGCCGTTAATATAATATGTATAAATACGGCTCTTTGGAAAATGTGCACCCATTGAGAAGTGCTTGTTTTGAGATAGTGCACCTTCTAAAGAAGTTAGACATAGACATAGACATAGACATAGACATAGACATAGACATAGACATAGACATAACTTTATTCGACATCAAAAAAAGAAAAATACACTGACAGGAGAAAAATAATAATAAAAAAGAAAACAATAATAATAATTAAAACAAAAAAAAAACATAATTGAGATGTCGAAAAGGAATTTGACTCAGCATTAAGCTGCAGTAGGTGCCTTGCCTGCTGCAGCGCTGATTTCCAGTCAAACCCTTCATATCATTGCATCAAACTTATTGGACCGGAATCAGCACAAATAAGTTGGTGAAAAAAGTTAGCACTAGTTAGCACTTTAGATAACGTGCTCGTTTCAAAAAACGAACCTAGCCCTAAAAGGCTGTCAACTCACCAATGCTGTAGTTCCAAACGACAACGCTAATATTTATCTGCAGCATGACCAACACCTCGAAGACCATTCAGAGAAGCCGAATAAAAAATAAATTCTATCCACATTCATAGTAATAAAGTCAAATTAATCATTAAACTTGATTTTCGTTTAATTTTAGATAAAGCAATGGAGCCCAAAACACAAGAAGAAACCCAAGAAAGCACAGAAACCGCCAAAGACGACCCTGAGGAGAAGAAACCTGAAGACAAAGACAAACAAGAAGATAAACCAACTGATACCCCGCCAGAGAAAGAAGAAAACAATGAAGGAGATAAAGCCAATTATTATAAAAACCTCAAACATTACTCCGATACTGGACTAGCTTTGGATACGAATAAGAATATTAAAGAGGAAACACTACTGACAGAATCAACGACCGTCGTGAGGTTTTCTCCAGCATGGAAACAGGTAAATTTCATTATGTCATTTTAATCATCATCAGCTGATAAACGTCCACTGTCCAAAAAAGATCTCCCTACTAGAACGCAACAATGAGAGATAAATTGTCACCTGCTTCATGTATCAAAGTATTTTTGAGAGCACTAATATGCTTTAGGAGTTTTAAATGTCTATGCGTAAAAATATAAATTTAGGATAAACGAGCAGGTACCTAGTATGCCATTCAGAATTTGATACTCGAAAATAAATATCGATACTATTTTTACCAGCCAGAAAAAGAAGGAACTGGCTTTTAAGCCATCTGGCTTAAGCACGTAATATTCTATATTACTTTTATTGTTAGTAGGTGCTATGTGGATATTAGAATAGAAAATATACATATAATGTATGCTGCACCAACACTCATTTAACACGCTAATAAATGCGTAAAACATCGAAGTGATAAGAGATTTAGCCATTACTCTAGAATTTACTGATTACTGTCCTAGATCTACAACAGATGAGGGTATAATGATTAATAATCTTTATGTGGGCAATAATTATGATAAAAAGATGAAATTGACATTTAAAGCTAAAGAGGACAATGACAACTATAACTCAGAAGTTATTATTATATTATAATTATAACTGAATAAACTGAGATCGCTCTTAAAAAAAAATTTTAATTGCTTTATCTAGGTATTCTAGGTACTGTCAAGCCAACTATATAATAAAAGTTTGTGTAAGTATTTATTTTTAAGTCCTGATCGATACAGAAGATTTTTAATCCATATCGAATTACCTATTTTTTTATATCGAGGAACTAAGGAGAGCCATAATTGATGAAAAAGCAAATTGGATAAAAAAATAAGCTGCCCGAATTACTAATTCCACGCGGACGGAGTCGCGGGCAAAAGCTAGTAAAAAAATAACGCGAAGTACGGTGTACGACAGGGGGCCGAGAGAGGCGCGCTCGCCGCCCGCACCTCTCCCGCCCCCTTTGTCGTCATACCCCCCCGCCCCTGCGTGTACCGCGTGCGCGAGGACTCATTTAAACGGTTTAGTTATAATTTCGTAATTCTTATCACCATTATCGCAAATATAAACATCATTTATTAAACACTAACACGTGCCAGAACTGGCTAAAAGCTGATGTGATAAAATAAATGAGCATTATTTATCTGTAAAGCAAATTCGATGACCTAACAACCTGGCAATGGTGTCTACATTTGTAAAGCTAAATTAAAGTTCGAAGTTTGCATAATCTTTCATTTGTGCCTGCGATTTCTTTGGCATCTACGTCATTGACGTAGCGGAACAATCAGATAATTAAAGTAATACAAGGTTGCAAATAATCCCACAGAAACCCCTTTATAATAAAACCGGTTATCTGTAAAGTCGGTTTACGGACGATAGTTTAACGTGACAACGTCATAACAAAACGTTCAAAAAAACAAAAATGAAACCAGGCGGTCACCCATCCAAGTTCTGACCGCGCCCGACGTTGCTTAACCTAGGTGATCGGACGAAAACCGGTGTTTTGTCAAATATCTTGAAAACGGTGCATCCTACGGCAATATTAATGAAATTTTTATCCCCCCTTTCATACCCCCCACCCTCCCCCGCACTCCCTCAACCCCCCTCCCCCACGCGCCCCACACCCCGCAACCCCCACATTGAAAATTACCCGAGCGCTAGTACTAAGATTGTACATCCTGGCGTTCGCTGCTCTCTTGTACATACTGGCCTTCACTGCTCTGTAAGTACATGTACGTTACATTGCGTCATCGTATTTCATGCGTGCATCACGTCTTTAATAAAAATTTATTCATTTCAGACAACATAGATCCATTTTTGTTAGTACAAGCTTACAAGCTAAGACTACTATAATACTACACTTAGGGGGCTGTTTCACACCCATTGATTAATTTTAACTGAACGATAAATGTGATGCCGTCTCCGTCTATTCGAACAAAACAAACAGAGACGGCATCACATTTATTCGTCAAATAAATTTGATCAATGGATGGTGAAACAGGGGGTTAGACTACATAACTTTTATACTTAGACTATATTTAATGCTAAACTTTATTGAATCAGTTTTGCCGTTTATTACTAAGTAAATAATGTAATTATCCAATAAATCATTAACTCAAAGTATTACAATATACAACTATCTTACTACTTTATATTATCTAAACGCAAAAGTTTTTATGGATGGATGTATATTGACTCTTTGATGCTTAAATACCTTAAATAGTTGAACGGATTCTGATAAGATTTGGCACACAGTTTATAACTTGGATTAGCATATAGGATACTTTTACCCGGAAAATTGCATAGTTTTCGCGGGATAGCGATAAATAAGTAGTCCTAAATTAAAAGCAGGTTTATTAAGAACCACAAAAAAAACTATACCATGTTAATGAAAAGGTAAGGTTCGGAAAATACTGGCAGCGTTACCCCCTTTGAACGTTTAAGCTGATTCATTGTTCGAGGTAGCTGCCAGCTCTTAAATTTCCTGTGACGTCGAGTGAGAAGCCTTGCTTAGGTCGAATCACTAGGCCTCAAGGTTATTCAGAAGGATTAGAAAGATGTAATGAAAAGCAAATCAAGAAGACCCGCTCAGATAAAATAGGTTAACTTATATAATTTAACATCTATTGCTTACGTTTCTAAACGATGGCTCAACGTCAGTATGGCATTGACGGCCATCCCTTCCGTCGGCATCATGTTTTGCACATTCCAAATTAGCAGACCACAACCTGCACACGTTAAAGTGGAAGACGATAAACCAACGACGTCAGTGGCCGCTAACCACACCGCTCCCGCCGCCCCACCTCGTGAAGTTAACCCCTGTATTAATGAGGTCTTAAACATTGACTTTATTAGTAAAGATACGTCAAATCATCAAAACACGTCCGCGGCTGAAAATAAAAGGCCTCCCCAGGCACCCAAGGTGTCCCAGCAACTTTAACCAGGTCCTCTTTCCATCTTATTGGAGGCCTACTGCGTCTTCCAATGCGTGGACGCCATTCAAGAATCTTTCGTCCCCGTCAGCCATCAATCAGTTCTACGAGCAATGTGCCCTGCCCAATCCCTCTCTTGAATCTCGCAATTCTTCGAGTTATGTCGGTGACTTTAGTTCTTGCAGAATATGGAGTGACGACCTGGTTAAGGTTGCGGGGACGCGTCTGTTTGGTGAACCTTGCGTAGGCCTATTTTCAGCAGTTGACGGCGTCCGGCTGGAGTAATGATGATTGATGATCATAAGTCTTAAAAAGTTTGTGTGATGATTTAAATACGTGCGCTCCTACTGTTACTGGATGATACGTAACGTTCCCTCTGTCCTTGTTGCAGACGATAGCCGCATCTGCGCCCATCCTCCTGACCTTCATCTCTGGCCTAACGTCAGGCTATTCCGCCATCTTGCTGCCGCAGCTGAAGCAAGCTGACAGCATCATACCATACGATGAGAGCATAGGGTCATGGATTGGTCAGTATTCTAGCTTATACAGGGTCATTTTTTAATAAGTGCACAAATTTTAACATGTGATTCAGTGACGTTAAAATCATTCAATTCAATTTCAGTATTTTTCGTTATAATATCTATCACTTATTTTTTTTGTTTTTCATAGTAACTCGACCAATTATTGGATGAACAACCCAAATTTCAAAATGTAAAAAAAAAATGTTGAACAGATAATCGTGATCTATCAACGATACTGAATCACGTATCAAAATTTGTGCACTGATTAAAAAATTATCCTGTATATTAACAACAATAATATAATAATAATTAATTTATACTGAAATTTGAACATAAAACTACCGTGAGACTCACTCATAGTGAAAAATACGGATGCATACATGTGCGCGTTTGGCATCCGCCGCGACGTGTGGCTCCGGGAGGAAGGGCTACGGATTAGCCCGAAACATGTGGACCTAAACTCGATCAGAGACGTGAGCTATCCGTATTTTTTCGCTATAATTTATAGTGAAATAATACGGATTACTTCACGTCTCGAAACGAGTTTAACTCGACATGTTCCGGGTTAATCCGTAGCCCTTCCTCTCGGATGAATAGGCTACGCTGCTACCAAAGTGCACTACGCGCCACCGCTCTGCTCGCGCGCAAATCGACGAAATAATATTTGGCAGCAGACGTAGCGTGTTCCTCCGAGAGGAAGCTACTGATTGGCCCGAATCATCTCGAGTTAATAATAATAATAATAATAATAATTTATTTATTCATTAGATAACAATAGATCCCTATTTTTGTTAGTAGACAACTTACAAGCTAAGTTAGTTTCAATAATAAACAATTCAATAAAATAAAATAGGGCAAAACTATCATTAAGATCACAATTTAAAAAAATAATAATCAAAAATAAAAATTAAATTAAATGTCCAAATGGAAAAATTAAATGTGAAAAATTAAATGTGTTAAATGTGAGTAATCCGCATTATTTCACTATGAGTCTCACGGTAGCTACATGTTTAAAATACCTAATCAATTCAATCAGGAATAACATAAGTCCAAATTAGATATAGACAATTATAAACTCAACAAATAAACAAAACAATCAAGGCGTCCATTGTAACTGCCTAGTTTGTTTCCGCGAAAGCAGAACATGCTGATGCCCTTGAAAAGTGCAATGAACCGACATTTCATAATCACAATGAGTACTGCAAGCTCGCATGTATTTCATCCGAGAATCTTACTTCAAGACTCCAACAGACATTGACATTGAAATGCCAAGGTTAACGTTCGCCTTTTATATACTTACTGTCCGGTGTCTGGGAACTACTGTCATTACTCATTTAAGATACCTACCTACTGTTTAATTTTACTTACCCTTATTTTTTACGTCTTCAGCGGCGATGGCGGCGCTGCCCATGGCTCCAGGCTGCCTCATCGCCGGGTGGTTAATGGAGAAGTTCGGAAGGCGGACATCACAGTACATCATCTGCGGGCCACTGCTCCTCGGCTGGATCCTCCTCGCAGCCGCCCAGAACCTGCCCACCATGCTCGCCGGCCGTTTCCTCACGGGCATGTGCGTCGGCCTCTGCGGCCCTCTCTGCCCCGTTTACATCGGGGAAACCACCGAACCCAAATTTAGAGGCTTCTTCCTGGCAGGAGTATCCCTAGCAATAGCTGTCGGGCTCATCGTAGCTCATCTCATAGGAACCTTTTTGACTTGGCAATGGACAGCTAATATCTGCTGTCTGTTCCCTATTTTAGCTGCTATTTTATTGACATTGATCCCAGAGAGTCCCACGTGGCTGATCGCTAAAGGAAGAGTTGAAGACGGAGTAAAAGCCTACGGCTGGTTGAGAGGCTACAGCGAAGAAGCTAATGCAGAGCTGAAAGGAATCATTGACAAACAAAAGGCAGCTGATTTGGAGCCGCCGATGAAGTGGCAGGAGAAACTACAAGCTTTGACGAACAAAGAAGTGTTGAAACCGTTATTTATTATGATATTCTTTTTCATAATCTGCCAGTTTTCTGGAGTGAATGCAGTGGCGTTTTATTCTATAAAAATAGTGGAAAAGGCTGTCGGTAAAGGCATGGACCACTACTTGGCCATGTTCGCGATAGATTTAGTTAGAGTAATCATGTCTATAATTGCGTGCGTCGCTTGTCGAAAGTTCGGACGCCGTCCTCTCTGCTTCATAAGCGGGATATTTACAGCTTTATCAATGATTGGACTATCCATGTTCTTATACTGGAGTGGAGGCGAACAGACCAACATGTCCTGGTTGCCTTTATCCTGCCTTATGCTGTACATCTGCGCTATATCCATCGGCTTAGTGCCGTTACCATGGATCATGTGTGGGGAGGTGTTCCCTACGAAAATTAAAGGATTCGGGTCTGGTATTAGTTCAGCTACAACTTTCACTGCGTTCTTCATCGTGGTCAAAACTGCACCAGCTATGATGGATGATTTGGGTAATGAAGTGACATTCCTTTTCTATGGTTTTGTAGCTTTAATTGGGACTGGAGTTCTATTCTTTATATTACCAGAGACGAAAGGAAAGAGTTTGCAGGAGATAGAAGAAGAATTCAAACATGGCAAGAAGAATGCGGACAAAGTGTAATTAGATAATTTTAGTATACTTAATAATAGGCTAAGACTATTTTTATAATACATTTACGCTAAAAGCGGAAACACTGTTTATCTGTGATATTTAAGTAGTCAATATTAAAATAATATTTTTATATTTGTGTTTGATTTCTTTAGATAATCTTTATAATGATGGCTGCTTTATATGACTTTAAGGTCTAATAGTCAGACCATTTGTAGACGTACCTATTATTATGAATCAACCCATTTATCCATTGACGTGTGAGGAATTCATTTGAACTCGATCAAGTTTTTAACAAACCTGTTCATTTCATATGAAGACATAGTATTTATTTATGAGTGTTTTTCTGTATAACTAGTTGTTCAATTCATTAGGTTTCAGTACCTAACACTACAGTTGATTTATATTATCGTTCCGTTGAGACTTTTAAAATGGATCAATCAAATATGTGTGCATGCGTGCGCGTGTGTGTGTGTGTGTGTGTGTGTGTGTGTGTGTATTAGCATGTTTGTATAGTCCTTGCAAATCGCAAAGTATTTACTCGTGATTGAACGTTTGTATAAAATTGAATGTGTGTAAGCTTTGTGTTGTACGATAAAGTTCTTTTTTTATGCTAACCATACCCGATTTCTCAAGCACACTTTGACACGAATACAGATACGTTTTTACCACAAGTAAAGTCTGCTCGCTTTCGTGACTTACAAGTTACAAGGACTGAGGCCGTATTGTCACATATCCGTCATCTCTTTCGGACTTCACCCTATACCGTGTGATAGAAAGAGTGGTGAATACAATTGTGATCCAGAGTATGTTAGATAATAAGACATCTGTACCTCGTTCGTTACTAATTCACGCTAAAACTAAAAGGATTTCAATGAATTTTGGTAAGCAGACATTTGGATCTCCAGAATGACAAGGCAACTCTCTAAATCTCGGAGTTTATACAAATGAAACCAGAGGTAAACTCTAGTTGACAATAAAACGCAGCTAACTTTTGTTACAAAATTTATTAACAAAATAATATAATAGCTATTAAGGATCACGTAAATGGCACATTAGTGGGTATTAACAACTAAATATTAATCGTACTTAAATGCAGCATGATAGGTCGGGAAGCCAGTTGAAGTTACTATAACAAGGGAGTATAAAATGTTAGAAATTCTGCATCAGACACATTGTCTTATAAAGTATTTACATTATTAGTGCGATTACGTTTTAGTCATCTTCTTTCTTCGAACCAGTCTGGGTCTTCATAAACTGCAATAACATACTTCCGTTTAATACACAAAACAAACAACCTGATGCAAATGATGATCTTGATGGATGATGTCCTGATGATACAGCCTCAGTTGTTATTTAATGGCTTGGTGAGCACAAAACATCGAAACATGATTTCTAGATGATGGCTGATGTTCCGCTGAATATAACGGCGTTATGGCCAAAGCTTGGAACACTGTTTGCGACTCCTCAAGTTCAAGCATTCCGTTTAATTCACAAAACAAACACAAACTGGATGCAAATGATAATCTTGATAGATGATGTCCTGATGATACGGCCTCAACTGATGTTGCGAATTAACGAATCATGCCATTTCCTGGTGATTAGTCATGAATGAAAGATGTAGTCGAAGAATTCACTTGGTGATGATACTCTGGTGGTCCACACAGACCAGAATAGGAACACGCTTCTATCCCAGTAGAAAGTCTCCTAAGATGATGATGAAACATGTCCTGGTTGAAGACCTTGATGCCAACAAAAGTGTAGTGTAGATTATATCTTTCATTCTCGATGACACCGTATCCAGGTGTTATTTAATGGCATTGTGAGCACAAATCATCGAAGCATGATTTCTTGATGATGGCAGATGTTGCGATGAATATAACGAGGGTAGGGGCAGAGCTTGCAATACTGCTTGTGAAGTTCAAGCTCTTGAAAAATCCACTTTCTTCTGTGCAAAGAAAGAGACCTTCTGTCAATGAGAGGCATGCGAAACTGGTGATCTTGCCCCGCCTTGTAATGATGATGCAGTGAGGGTTTTACTTGGACCTGGGCTTTACGAGGCGCGAGGCTGGCGGCGCGTACTTGGTGAAGCCAGCCTGGTCGAACACAGGGAGAAGGTCGCGGACCCGTGCGGACACTGTACCTCCTGTCACCCTGTAAGTGATAGAGACAAAAGGTTGAAACACACACCACACACAAGCACAGTAGATTAAAAGCAAAATTGTCACTTGAACGGATATAGTTTAAATTAGTAGTCAATTACTAAAATAAATTTTCTCCAGTATTCCTATTTCCATTAGCGTTTTCCCTAATTTAAATAAATAAATAAATAAATATTAGGGGACAATCTTACACAAATCGACCTAGTCCCAAACTAAGCAAAGCTTGTACTATGGGTACCAGACGACGACAAACATACTTATATAGACAAATAAATACTTAAACACATAGAAAACATCCATAACTCAGGAACAAACATTCGTGCTCATCACACAAATAAATGCCCTTACCGGGATTTGAACCCAGGACCTCTTGCTTCGTAGGCAGGGTCACCACCAACTAGGCTAAGGCGGTCGTTAAAATTTATAAACATAATTATAGCAGATAAATGCATTTCACTAGTGTTGATGCATTGGTGTCAAGCGACAACAACAAAATTTGGTATAGAGATAGTTTGAGTGCCGGGAAAGGACATAAGACAGTTTTTATCCCGGAACATTATATAGTTCCCGTGGGATAACGGGCAAAAACTACTTTCCTCTTAAATTAATTTTATGAACTTAAAAATATAAAATTCTAATAAATGTGGTATTGAAACTGCAACGACTCCTGGCGCCATCTGATCATCAAATAAGTAAGTAACTGCTACATCCTGCACCGCGCTATCGAAGTTTCTCAACTCGGTTGCATAAATACAACTTCCAACTATCCTTCGGACTTCGGTCCCTAGGCATAACATCTGCCTGGAGAGAGATCTCTCTATTGAGACCTATTCCCATCGCACAGAACTTTATTTAGACTTGCTACTCGTATTATTTTGTTTTAATTACAAAATAAGCTATTCTGTTCTAAAAAGGGATTTACGTTTATGACCACACAACCTGTATTAGTAACCAAAACATTATTATGAATAGGAAGAGGTCGCCTTAGTTAGGAAACGATCCCTCTTTGAATGGCTAAGCTATGTAATTCTTTGTCCAAGGAAGCTGCTATCTCTAATAAATTAGTAAATTTTAATTTATTCTATATTTTTATAACATCATCATCATCATCATCACCCTATCCACTGCTGGACATAGGCCTCTCCCATGGCACGCCACTGAGAACGATCCTCAGCCACTCTCATCCAGCTCTTGCCAGCCGCCTTGCGAAGATCATCGCTCCACCGAGTCTGAGGACGTCCTACGCTACGTTTGCCGATCCGTGGTCTCCACTCAAGAACTCTTCTACCCCAACGGTTATCGTTCTTCGGGTTATTGGCCAGCCCATTGCCACTTCGGCGTGCTAATGCGGTGGTCTATGTCGACAACTTTGGTTCTCTAACGGATCACTTCGTTACGATTCGATTTTCTAACAGTATTTATTTGATTACCTGCTGGGTTTGATGAGTTTAGCGGCTTGCGCAGGAGTCGCGAGTTCGGTGGGGAAATAGGTGGCGCCGTAGAAGTCCAAACCGTTCTGGAGGAGAATGTTCGCTTCCTCGATGTTGGCGAGGGTCACGCGAAGCACGCTTGTCGCCTCCTGGAACAGAAATGATACATACATATAATAACGCCTCCATTCCAGCAAAGGGATAGGCAGAGACTATTTGTTTCCAGAATACTCATTACAAACAAACAAAGATAATTAGATCAGTTACTGTACATCCGATGTAGGTATTCACCTGCACCATTGCTGGGCACAGGGACACTTCTCAGAATGAGATACCTTTGGCTATAGTTCCCACGCGGGCCTACTGCGGTTTGGGAGCTTCACACATACTATTGAATTTCTTTGCAAGCGTGCGTTTCCTCACAAGATTTTTTTCATCACCGTAAAGCTCATGGTAAGTAAATATCAAATATTATTTCGCACATAAATATCTAAAACCTCAGAGGTGCTAGCCCGGGCTCGAATCCACGACCCTCTGCTTGAGAGACCATCATCATCATCATCTTTTCAGCCGAAAGACATCCACTCCTGAACATAGGCATCCTTGTCTAACTCCTCGCTGCAATAGAATAGGCTTCGACAACTGGTCCTGAAGTCGGACGGACATTGTGGCGTTATTATACAGACACTTCAACACTTCGATGTACCGGTAGTCTACTTGATACCGTTGGAGAGACTGGATTACAGCCCAAGTCTCAATAGAATCGAAGGCTTTCTCGTACTAGTCCACAAATGCCAGGCAAATAGGCGGTTATACTCCTCGGTTTTCTGTATAACCTGCCGCAATGCATGTATGTGGTCTAGGGTGCCAAAGCCTTTTCAAAATCCGGCTTGTTCGGGAGGCTGGAAGTCGTCTAATCTGCACGCGAAACGATTTGTGTGAAATGGGTCTATGAGATGACAGACCGCATAGGTCAAACCAATAGGCTACCACGGCTTTCGAAATTACTGGATGTTAAATATGGCAAAACTCATTCACTTGCAAAGTTCAGAGGCCTTATTGTCTAACGCGCTGACGCTTCCTTTCGCATTCACTATTTCTTTCTGTTAAACGGTATAAGATGGTGACAGAAAGAGATGGCGAAAGTGAAGCGCGTTAGACAATACAGCCTCAAGTCTATTCTTCAAATTACCTTGGGTACCATACTGCTGACCAGCTCACCGTCGATGGTGGTGAGCGCCCGGGACGTCTTCTCATGAGGTTTGGGCGTTGAAGTGCCTGGAAAAATATTACAGCAAAGTTTGGTCTAGAGGAAGCTTTAACATATTGCTTGTTTATTTTTTTTCATATGTACCCTATTACTAGGCTATCCGGTCGTCAAAAACAGACCTGTGTGTCGAAGTTTAGTAAATAAATCAGTAAGTAGCTTTATTTTGTTATCATTTAAATATAAAACGTCCAAGGTTCCTTTGATGATGATGAGTAAAAGCGTTAGGTTTCTATCTGCAAATGGAAAGCCGAAGCACACACCGGTGTTACCTTCCCTGGGGGACCCTGAGAAGTGGAGACGCAGCACTTCCACCACCGAAGTGAACTTATAGAGGGCATGGCGAACGTCCTCCTCGGGGACTTCGTCTGGGATGTCATACACGTAGATGGTGAAAGTCTTCTGAGGGCGGCAGGGGATCGCGATCTGGTAAGAATGTGGATGATTAGGCACTTTTTTCTTTAAATACTTGAAATACTTGAACTAAGTAATAATTAATAAATCTAAAGCCCAGTTTAAACTTGCAAGAAAAACCGTGCAAATTTCATTGCATTGCGCGGCCGTAAAGCGAGCTAGATTGGAGTGGTCAATCAAGCGCCGCAATGTAGGCACAACATACACGATTTTTCTTCCAGGTGTAAATTAGGCTTAAATCTCTTAAAAGACGTAAAATACTGCAAAATCAGGCCTTAAAGCGGAATTCTAATTATATTATAATTTAAACACAGTTAAATAAATATGCGCATAGAAGGGCGAAGAGATACAATATTTAGAATTTGAATTAATGCGTAGTCGTTCTTCAATATGTAAATGCTAGGCTATTGCACAATCACAGTTATTAGTGACTCACGGTTATTATATTTTACGGGAAGTAACCCGTGCCATCGTGCCATCGTGCCATCGTGGTAACCCAGTGGTATGGCCTCTCAAGCAGGAGTTCGAGTCCGGGCTCGCACCTCTTGAGTTTTTTTGGAATCAATATGCAAACATTTGAAATTTACTATGAGCTTTGCGGTTAAGGAAAAGTCTTGGAGAAAGCTGCACGAAGCTGCGAAGAAATTCAATGGTGTGTGAAACTCATCCGAGACGAAGCCTATGGCTCAATAGGGGTTACCTATCAAAATTTAGAATTATTTTTTCCGAATATTTAAAATCCCGAATGCTTCATTTATCCGAATGCATTTTTTTCTGAAACTGTAAATATTTCAGGATTTGTATAAAACAACCCTAACCTAACCTAAAGGGTTCTACACGATGGTCTTGAAATAAATCCTGAAATATTTACAGTTTCAGACAAAAATGCTTTCGGACAAATGAAGTTTTCGGGATTCTAAACCTTCGGAAATAAAATTTTCTAAACATCGATAGGATCCCCTCAATAGGATGAGTAAGATACATGTACAAAGACCAACTCAACCCTTTTAGGGATTTCTGCCAAACAGCCAAGTGATAATAAGTAAGTGTTATTGGTATATTTTTTTAAGTTTTAAATATTTAATTTTCTTTTATATATTTTGACCGTAGCTGAAAACCAGTGCTGTGGTTCCGTACGTCAGCTACATAGTAAATTGCTGAGCTGCCAGCCCTTTCGGCTTCAATTCGTTATTTATTGTTTAACTGCAACTCCTGTGTTTATTTTCATTGGCGAGTAAAAATGTTTCGTTGTTAACCAGTTGATTTGAATTCAAAATTTTCAAACTTTACTTTAGTCCCGTAACGTGTTTATTTTATCTAAAACTAGTTTGTGCTATAGCTCTAATACAGAATTATAAGCTTTCGCTATTTTTAAACATACATTTAGATATTGAAACGAGACATTCCAACCCACCATCTTGACTACAATCGCTCAAAAATGCCCAAAACGCTAGGAAAACAAAGGGCAATTAATCTAGCGTTTGTACCGAATCGCTTTTGTGGACACATGTTTGTAGAAAAGGCAGAGGATTCTGATACAGTTTCAAGTTATCTGGCAGTAAGGACCTCTAAAAAATATCTGAAAATGCCATCAAAATAAACAGCCAATTCCTAAAAAGCGTGACCACGAAAGTGAAGCGATTGGAACGCCCGAGAGTGGGACCGTGAAGCGTTTCAATCGCCGTGTGTTACGAAAATGTACTAATGGTACGTCCGTCAATTAAAAATCCTTGTGACCACCACGCGTGGTATGGTGTGTATAGCTGAACCGTTTAAATGAGTACGGTACCTCTACCATGAGTTTACACTAGTTTACGTGACCGTACTCGCTAGCGACGGCATAAATTATTTGTATGGAGAATTGTACAGCGCCTCTAGCGGTCACTTACGGAAGTACAATTCTCCATACAAATCATTTACGCCGTCGCTAGCGAGTACAGTCACTGTAAACTAGTGTTAACTCATGGTAGAGGTGCAGGGCGGTACAGTGGCTAGGGGTATGACGACAAAGAGGACCGGGAGAGGTGCGGGCGGCAGGCACTCGAGGCGCGCTCGCCGCCCGCACCTCTCTCCGCCCCCTTTGTCGTCATCCCACGCGCCTCTGTACCCCGCACGCAAGGACCCATTTAAACGGTTTAGCTATAGTCGCAGAATTGTATTTGTTTTTTGTTCCTGGATTTTATTCTTAGATTTTCGTAACTCACGGGTTATGGCTTTTGAAACATTTCGCGGCCTCACCCTCGAATAATGATTAATGTAATGACACTAAAACGTGTTGAGTCAAAAAGCCACGTTTCAGTATCCAAATATTTCTAAATCCCAATTATAACACCAGCCAATTACCTTCCTATAGAACCTCGAGCCAGTCACTTTGTGGAATCCCTTCTTAAACACCATCTGGTAATCGTCCACGTGAGAGAACTTAAACAGAATCCCTGTGGCAGTCTTGGTGAGGGAGAAGCATCCTTTGAACTCCATCTTTTCACAGATGGCTGAGGCTTTCTCCATGCTGAGACCGTGAGAAGGCGTCAGAAGGAAGGCCCCCTTGGTGAGGAAGTTCTCTGAGTCCGATATGTCGGACTCGCTCTCTCCGCCCTTCATCAAAGTGTGAATCTGCTCCTTCCACATGTACGAGTCTGACATCTGTGGAGCAATGCGGATTGGTTATGTTGATGATATGGTTGTGTATGGGTGGAGCCAGAAGAGCGTAATTTTGTCGTGAGCGGCTGAATTTCGGTTGCGCCATACATTGTGTCACGTGGTGACCTGCATATTGTATGGCGCGACCGAAATTCTGCCGCTTACGACTCACAAAATTACTCTCGTCTGGCTTCACCCTATATCCGACTAAGTACAAACTGAAACATGGATGCACAGAAAAACCCAGAAAAAAGACCAGCGCTGGGAATCGAACCCAGGTCTTGAGCATTCCGTGCTGCGTGCTAAACCCCTACACCACAACTGGTCGGGACATAGACACTAATTTTTCCTATGCATCACACATCTCAGCTTGCTTTTAATCACTTATTGCAGCGATACTAGCGACATCTATGTTAATACTCTCAACGGGAAACGTTAACACTCCTTCGGTACTATCCGCGGCTATCGGGGATAACCGTAAAAGTGAAAATAGGAACTAAAAAATAAAAATACAAAAAGACTCCAAAAAACCAATCTTGACATGGTTGTGATATTGAGCGATGGAAATGGTTTGTGGATTTGGATTCCTCTTAAAACTAAAGATCGGGGTAAATATACGATACCGTTTTAATAAATCCTCACAAGATTACGGTTTCAGAAAAATACATCGATATCAACGGTTAACAACCAATACCGTCTAGGTACCTATCTAACATTTTTTGGCATTTTTGACTTTTAATGCACCTACATTTAAAGACCAATTTCGCACAGCCAGCCAAAATCGCCTTTTTTGCTGTATTTTTGTTGGTTAGGTGTTATTGGTTCTTAACCGTCGATATCATAATTTATAACGTCTTAAACTATCTAAGTTTATATATATAACCCATGCGATAACATTAACTTTCGATGTTCAGAAACGTACTTATACCAGTAAATATTTATCACGCTAAATTAAACAAAAGCTTGTACTAAATCACATGTTAATCGATCTCTCAAACTTCAGATCAATAAATCAATGAAGCGAGTGATCTCAAAAACTTATAAGAATACAATGCGAGGCGCGACGACACGCGTCGTTGGTTGCGTGCGCGCATGCTTCCGTTCGTTTTGATGCTGTCGTTATGGTGCTTAGAAACAATGTTTGTGAATGAGAGGAAATACATACACGCACATCACACCTGAACCCCAAAGGGTATACGCACAGCACACGGCACGCTAAATTTAAGTACATTTCAAGGGTACTTTTAGCAGTTTTAGCTTTAAGTTAGAAAAAAAGGGGTACAATTAGGGTGACCAGATGTCCCTTATTTCAGGCACGATTTTTTCATAGTCTCGTCCCGCAGGCCTATATTATATAAAAAAAAATTTTTTTCGAGTTTCACTAAAATCAATATACCTGGTACCTAGTTTCTGTTAATGTACCGAGCAACGTGTCGAATTTAAAGGATTTGCCACACTGGATGCGTTCCGCGGTCGCGGTCAGGTCAGATCGGGTCAGATCGCATATATATCTATACAAAATATATAGAGACCGACAATGTGTTCATAAATAATGCGGGCTGCGTTCAATTTGACCTGTCCGCGACCGCAGGACGCATCCAGTGTGGCATGGCACGGTGTATAACATGTAGGTAGGTAGGTACAAAGAAAAAGTCGTGGTAACCTAGTGATTTGACTTATAAGCCTCTCAAGCCGTCGTGGGTTCAAATCCGGGCTCGCACCTCTGAGTTTTTCGGAATTTACGTGCGAAATTACATTTAAAATTTCTCATGAGCTTTACGGTGAAGGAAAACATCGTGAGGAAACCCGCACACACGCAACTCGGACAACTCGGCAATTCGGCGGCGCTCTGGGCACGCGTAGGAGCTATATCCTAAGCCCTCTCGTTCTGAGAGGAGGACTGTGCCCTGCTGTGGGACATATAAGGCTGGAAATATAAGTCCCCTCCTAACCCTCCCCTCCTCAAAATTTAAAGCACACGTTTTTGTTTTGATAACCAATAGAGAAGGGGACTTGTGACCGGGTTTTTTAGTCCGTGCAAGTCGGACACTGTCTGGGCCCTCCATTCCCAGTTCGTCCGAAGGGATTTTTCCCGAGCACAAGTCACCCTTCCAATCCTTAAAGTAAAAAATAGCAAAGACTTCGCGTCTTTGGCCCCTCTGGCGACTCACTCAAAAAAGAAAAAAAAAAGGCTGGAATTATAATGACGATATACGTAAAACTAAAAATTTAGACCTAAAGTAACAAAGTATACTTTACTTTATTTATCTAGTTGGAGTTATCAAAACAGTCCCATAATTTTCAATTAACAAAAATAACGAGCAAACGACTCAATCCCACAACTGAAGAATCGGGTATAATTGCCATCGAAGTGGGTGGACAGTGTAATTGCCATCGGAATTGCTATCAATTGCCATGTCTCATACCATACATGGGGACTATAAATTAGCCAATAATGGTTAGTGCTTCCCATAGTAGCAAGGACATATGAAATTGGAGCGGCCGCTTTTGGTAAAAACTTTATTGGGGTCTTTTTTTGGATTTAATTAACTAGGAAGGTTAGAGTTGGTTTAACGTGTGGGAGGGCACGAATACAAATAGACTTTTTTAATAATAATTTTATTTTTAGGGTTCCGTAGTCAACTAGGAACCCTTATAGTTTCGCCATGTCTGTCCGTCTGTCTGTCTGTCCGCGGCTAAGCTCAGAGATCGTTAGTACTAGAAAGCTGTAATTTGGCATGAATATACATATCAGTCACGCCAACAAAGTGGTAAAATAAAAAATAAAAAAATATTTTTTTTTAGGGTACCTCCCATAGACGTAAAGGGGGGTGATTTTTTTTTTCACGACTAATCCTATAGTGTGGGGTATCGTTTGATAGGTCTTTTAAAACCATTGCGGGGTTGCTAACATGATTTTTCTATTCAGCGATCTGTTTGCGAAATATTCAACTTTAAAGTGAAAATTTTCATTAAAATCGAGCGTCCCCCCCCCGCCCTCTAAAATCTAAACTGTTAGGTGGAAAAATTTGAAAAAATTCAGAATGGTAGTAAATATATCAAATTTACTAGGAAAATTATAGCGGCTAAGATTGCTCGGAAATTATTTGTAGTTTAAGAGTAAATAGTAGCCTAAGGTATAAAACATACCTAAACTTGGATGATTCTGTACACATACGAAATCCTTAGAAAAATATTACTTGATTTTTTCGTAATGGCTACGGAACCCTACCTTGGGCGTGTCCGACACGCTCTTGGCCGGTATTTTGGATTTAATTAACTAGGAAGGTTAGAGTTGGTTTAAGGTGTGGGAGGGCACGAATACAAATAGACTTTTTTTTTTTAATAATTGTATTTTTTAATTGATTTAACAATACGGCTTTTTATTCTGGGATAGTGGAAGTATACATAGAAAGAAGTAGTTTTTTTTTAATTTAGTGACCATTTTTGCAACTTGCAAAAAAAATCGTTCTTAGGATTTTTTATTGTGGAAATTATGCTCGGACCTGTTTTTATAATAAAATTCCCAAACTATAAACGACCAAACAGATTGAGTTACGCGCATATTCGGAAATGGTAAAAAAGCCGCATCAGTCTCGGAAAAAAATTACAGATAAGTCTTTTTTCCTAATGACAGCAGTATGACGCGTTCCAACTCTTTAAAAAAAAAGATGAATCAAACCACAGTTTTGAGATAAACAATCAGAGTCAGCTGAGCATTACATTACTCAACAGTTAGTAAAATCGTAAATAAATACCCTCCTAGCGTCCACTTCGGTAAAATTATGTGTCGCCAAATTTATGTATCAGTTACGACATTATTCCGGTCAACCGCTAATCTGAGATCATCTCGCTCCTTCTACTGTCTCTTCCAACTTTACCACGTGTATTTGACAATTAAAGAAAAAATGCGACATTCCTATTTTAAACTTTTAGAATATACAGCGTCCATTTCATTCAGTTCGATTATTTTGGGTTTCGAGAATTTGCGCATATTTTGAATATACGTTATATAGTCGCCATTATAAACACTGAAGCTGTCTAAGTGCTCAAAAATATCGGAACACAGACGTATTTTTATGTCGTAAGTGCATGTTGAGTCAATATACACAAATATATCTAAACACTTCCTACAATCCCAACAAAGAACATTCTGCAAACAAAACAGGAAAATACTCGGACAAAAAATGTTCTTTAAGGAGAATATTTATAAATAGTTTTTAGTACAATAAATTTATAACTATTCTGGGCTACTGGTAAAAAGACCAAGCCTTGGTGGCCTAGTGGTTTGACCTATGATCTCTCAAGCAGTGGGTCGTGGGTTCGAGTCAGGGCTCGCGTATCTCTGAGTTTTTCGGAATTTATGTAATTTGTAATTTACCATGAGCTTTACGGTGAAGGAAAACACGGCAAGTTAAGCTTGTAAAATTTGTGAAAAATGCTCTTTGTGAAGCCCTCTGTGTGACGTATATAGGCTGGAATGATGATGATGAAAATTTGTGAAACACTCTCTTTTTAAACGTTGTTACGTACATAGATATAATCAACCAAGAGTTCCGCCATTTTTTGTGACATTGACTCCCACAGATCAGAGGCACAGATCTCCTCTCTGGAAGAAATGGCTTGGGTCGTAGTACACCTGACATTCAACCTCAGGGTGGTAAAGGAATTTCTTGTACGACTACTTTGTACGCCAACCGGTAAATCATACCTAGCTGTACTATTTTTAAACTAGGTACGTGTCATCTTAACATATATTCACCTGCGATAACAAAATAAATATATTTGTATTTGTATTTGACTACACTTAACTACAGCTTATGAGTGTGAATGTCCAAATGCTAACTTATCCTTACTAATATAATAATGTTGCTGTGCCCTTACAGGGTTCATATTGAAGCTTTATTCTACTTGTGTAAAACCTTAATGTACAATGTGAAAAGCTACAAAATAAATAAATAAATATTATAAATGCGAAACTAACGGTGTCTGCCTGTTTGTACACGCTGAACCGATTTATTGCTTTACCACAAATTTGAATTCAGCACGGATGAAGTCGCGAGCAAAATTTAGTTTTACTATAAAAATTACCGCCCACGGTAATTAGGTTACCCGCGCATTAGGTTGGTCTTGATTCGATGATATTTGAGATGGTTTTAGGTAAGAATTAAAACCGGGTGGACACTAAATAATAGCGCCACAGAATTACCATTTCTGTTGAGAAAATACGTTTCGAAAAGCACAATTAAAAATTAAACTAACTAATTACTTAGAACTATTTATAGAAAAAACTATCCTAAATTAAACAAATTAAACACATAACGACATACAGGATGTAATCAAAATGGTGGTCCAAAAGTAGTGTTCCTTACTCAGTCAATGCTGGACAACATAATGCATTATTAACTCAATTGCTAAAATGAGTCCGATAAAATTTGGGATGTTCATACTTTGTTGCCATGTATGGACACCTCAAATTTTAAGACTAATTAAAACAAATGAGTTAGTGCATTATGTTGTCCAGCATTATAGTAATTATTATTATAGTAAGAAACACTACTTTTGAATCTCCATTTTGATTACACCAGTAGATAGATAGATAGGGTTTAACAACTTTAAAATATCATGAAAAGGAATCCCCACAGGGTTGCGAAGAAACGGGCAGTATTCCCCCTTTGAATAGCTAAGCTAATTCTTTGTCAGAGCTGCCAGGTCTTCGGATTAAAAAATAAAATCAAATTAAAAACTTACCATCTTATAAAACATCGCAGCCATGTTCCTAATAGCCACTTCTTGCCGATAAACTTTCCCCATCTCAAAAACTACCGAAAATAGAGAGTACCAGAGTCACGTACCTGCCCCCTTCTGGCTTCCTTCTTCTTTTGCGTGGAGTTAGTGCTTTTCTCTTCTTGCCGCTCGTCTTGCCTGTGGTCTGTGTCGGATACGCCTTCCGCTAAGGACATGGTCTTGCGACTGCGTGCTACGTTGTGAGGCGACGGGTTTTGGTTGAGGAATGGTGGCAACTCACCCGTGGCGCACCGCTCCTTGACTTACTAAGCCGAAAAAGACATGGAGACGGCCCGTATAAAGATTTTGGTTATACTTTTTGGTTTTAGCGCTATTTTCGTATTATTTAAAAAAAAACTGAGTACCTATTGTAAATCTGTACAAGGTGGTTTAGTGAATCAGGCGTTACTTTGCGGAGGTCCATATTAATAAACTGACACAATTACTTTGCTCACCCGCTACCTTAATTAAGGTTGTGGGTGAGCAAAATAATTGCTTCAGTTCATACAAGGTGTTATTTAAATAACTGAAAATGTCAGATGCCCGATGTACAGGTGAAATTTAAATCGTGATACAACATAAGTCTTTCCAACTTGGTTAATGCTGGACAATATTAACTCAATTGTTTTCATTAGTCTCATTTAATTTTTTTGTTAAATTTCAACTAAGTATGAACATCCTAAATTTTATCAGACTAGTTTTACTAATTGAGTTAATGCATTGTATTCCCCAGCGTTAACTGTGTTCAAAACACTGATTTGTATCACGACTTAATTTTCACCCTGTATTTACAAATATCTGAATTTTTTTCATACGGTCGTGGTGCTAACTCTGAAGATGAGCTCTGGTTGTGTTCGAAACGCGTCAGTGTAGTTTGGTAGTGGTGATGGTTGGGTTTGTGTGATTTGTGTGTGTTCGTACAGTGTGGAGGTGGAGGAACTGCATGAACACGCATTTCTTCCATAAACGTAACTATCGTAAGGTCGCGGGTGTGCAAAGTAATTGTTTCAGTTCATCAATACCTTATGTCTCACACGCCCAATAGTCACAAACACCGCACAAAATGCAAACATGTTTTAAACTCTATACGAGTTCCTTTTCAAAACTACCAACGACGAGCACACGTGTACGTTACCAAACAGAACGGGCATAAAACGTTAAGCTTTAAATTTAAAAAATACTTAACAGTTATTATGTTTATAGCTAAGTTTTAATTTTTTTTTTCATTTTTAAATTCATTTATTTATAAAAAAAAGAACATTATCAGACATGAAAACAATCCGTCACAGGCTTCGTCAACCTAATAATAAAACTAGTCATCCAAATACATGACTAATTAAGTTTTAATTATTATTATTATCGTTTCTTAATATATTTGTGTTTGTTTTCAATCCCCCAGTATAGAACGCGTTATGCACAAAACACTTTCTTGAGGCGTGCGTGTAAGCTAATGACAATGAAAAACTTATAAATATTGACCTGTTCATTTGCAATATTTCCGCTATAAAAAAAGTTTTCTGGTAGCCACTATCATATTTCTACTTTCATGTTTAGTTTTCTTGTTTTTGGAATATTTACAACTATTTATGTTCAAAATTATTCTTTTACATTGTAATTTTGTTAGTACACATACCGTATGTACTTTAAGGAAACTCCAGGTCTATTTATAAGCAATAGATATTAAGAAATTTTTTGTAAACGACTGTTTGTTTCTTGAATAAATAAATAAAAATTAAATGTAAATCAAGTTGTGAAAAAAAAACTTAACAGGTATAGGGGAACATGTATCAAACTGGGCCAAACCATAAAAAAGGGGTATTTACTAGAGGGGGTCTGAACAGGACCACACTTTCCGCTGACGTTCGCATCGTCACAACACTGTATTTCTTTGTTTAGTTTTTTTTTTTCGAATGAGGCCCCATTGTAAAAAGAAAAAAATTATCCTATGCAATGTTTTTTATTTGTACCTATCTTTTCCTGAAAAATACATTTTTTTGTACCAAATATGTATGAATAAATCTCTCTGTCTCTCTCTCATTTAGGTAATCCATGAGGTTAGACGACATAACCTCTCATAAGTAACTACGCCTTCTTAGAAAAAGAAAAGAAGACAAGTAACCGGAATCTTTACGAACCATTGCGAGAGAAGTAGGTAAGTGTTATTAAAACACTGTCGTCCTCTCTTTGTAAAACATGGGATACTAACTGTGATAGCCCTGTATATATATCTGGTATGTATTTTTATTTACAAAAATAAGTTTAGATTCGTACGTAAGAGTAATAATATTAATAATAGGCCACGTAGACTGGAATGTAATTTTGACATCAAACTACCTAATTCTAAAAACTATTTACAATTTAAAAGGAGTATTGAATTTAATGGAATAAAAATCTATAATAATTTGAATGATGACATAAAGAAATGTAATAATGTATGCGAATTTTCCAAGAAATTAAAATCTTTTTTACTTGTACGACCATTTTACAGTCTGAAAGAATATTTTGAAAAATTGTATGAATAGACATTTTTATTATTAGTTATTGTATTGTAAGAAATAAGAAAGTATTTATTTAGAGTAAAAGCGTTTGCATAATCAGTATCCAGTGGGCCCCAAACTAGGCTGACAGAATAAGACTTTTGCGTGCCATATTGTGGCGGAGCATGCATTCATGTAACTGTATCTAACTACATGACTATATTAGCACCTGTGTATGTTCCAGCAAAATAAATTCATTTCATTTCATTTCATTTCATTTCAAAACGTTGGTCATTGTGAAATTAAATATTAAGAAACCAATTACACCAGATAGTAAGGTACTCCTCAGACTCAGTTTTTTGGGAGCCTAGCATGTAGATACTGATACAGAACTATAAGGAATAATGCCGGTCATTTTGAGAAACTCTTTTAATCTGCCAATGCCCTGCTATGAAATTCTCCCTTTGTGATCTATTGCAACATTTAAATTCACTTCCTAAATAGTCTATAACACGATATTACAAATAAATGTCAAAATTACTTTCTATTTAAATCCATCCGGTTCGTTTTCGTGCTGCATAATACGTACACCAAATACAAGTTTTACAATCCAAGAGCAAGCTCATGATATCCTTCTAAACACTGTCTATGAAACCTTAAAAAGTAAAATCAGCGTCTGACTTACCAAACTCTCCGAGGTATTCTCCACATTCCATTACGTCACTATCTACACAGAAGTACACTAACCTCTCCACTCCCCCGCCTCATCTCCTCGGTACTCTCCCTTCGAGGAATTATCACTGTCACCGACATCGTCACACATTGACACTGACACTGCGCCGTATGTTCTATCACGACTGTCCCACACCTACTGCCTTGGACTTAACCAGAATAGAACCGGGATGATATTCGGCTGTTGGCAATGAAAAAGAAAGGTAATGATGACAGATTAAAGAGGTTGTAAACCAATGTTATGATTCTCGAGTAGGAAATAATAAAAAAAATAGTTATAACGTCGACTCCAAAGTTTTTTAGGTTTTTATTGCAGGAACTGTTTCTGAGACGGACTTTTAATCAAACGTAGGCTTAAAAATCGTTAGGCGAAGGGCTTGTGCACACTGTTTTTGGTTTGTTAAGGTCGCCGCTATTGTCATGTGCAAGCGATTATAGGTGAAAAGCCTAAGTAAGTGACAGTTCTTCTATGTAGTAGTAACGTATCCATATACAACGTGCCCACCAGGTTTCCGCGGGAGTCTAACCACGCATTCCTGAGGCCATATGGAGTAATAAATATTTCAAACTAAATACAAACTGAAATATAGATGCACAGAAAAAACCCCAGAAAAAAGACCAATGCTGGGAATCGAACCCAGGTCCTCAGCGTTCCGTGCTGCGTGCTTACCCCTACACCATCACTGGTCTAGAAGTTAGCGACGAATCTTTCCCATACATCGTACACTTCAGTCTGTTATAATCACATTAGGCAGTGATAAAGCGCATCTATGTTAATGCCCTCTACCGAGAGACTTCAACACTCCTTCGGAGCTACCCGCTCACCTGGACCAAGAGATGGCGCTACTAGGCCAACTTTTACAAGTTAAGTATGAAGTATCTTTTTCTATTTATTTTTTTTATTTTCTTCAACTTCATTTTTTTATTACTTTTACGGTCATCCCGTGAAACCATATATTTCAAACTAAATACAAACTGAAATATAGATGCACAGAAAAAACCCCAGAAAAAAAAAGTAATAAAAAAAATGAAGTTGAAGAAAATAAAAAAAATAAATAGAAAAAGATACTTCATACTTAACTTGGAGTAATAAATGTTATGTGAATGGTCTAATTATGCTTTTTAACTTTTTTATTTTTTCATACATAATAAATACGCAGTCCCAGCACCTCCACCACTTTCATAGTAAAATTTAAACATAAAAATGGAAATATCTCAAAAACTAAGCATATTTCGACCTAGGTTCAGATAACATTTATTACTCCATATGGCCTCAGGAATGCGTGGTTAGACTCTCCCGGAAACCTGGTGGGCACGTTGTACACAAGTTGACGTTCCAAATTAGAAAAATGACTTAAGCTTCATATCGATTCTGTAAACTACTTTATACCTGTAACGTTTTCGAATATAGGTTCTTTGAATAAAGCAAAAATCCTAAAATTCGTCGTCATCACTGATATTTATCAGTTAGTTAATATATAAATCTCGCTTTTTTTTTATCCCGTGGAAACTTCCAAAATTCTGAAGTTGATTTTTTACTGTTACATTTATACTGAATTTGAAGAGTCTAGTAATTATACATAGTTACGGAGATAGGGTCCCGTTGTATTGAATACATAAATCCCGATGTACCCCTTGGGAATTTCCAAAATTCTTGAAATTAAATAAATATATTTTTTTTTTTTAAATAAATCGTGGGACAATTGACACCAATCGACCTAGTCCCAAACTAAGCAAAGCTTGTACTATGGGTACTAGACGACGATAAACATACTTGTATAGATAAATAAATACTTAAATACATAGAAAACATCCATAACTCAGGTCAAATATTCGTGCTCATCACACAAATAAATGCCCTTACCGGGATTCGAACCCAGGACCTCTTTCTTACAAACGTTAGTCATACAGTGATTTATTTCTGAAACGGTATTTTTTTCAGGACTTTTTTAAATGCCATCTTATAGAATGCAGTAGTTTAGGTTAGGTTTGTTTTATAACAATTCCGAAAAATAAATTGTTTCAGAAATAGTTGATTATGACTAATGATACATTATGACTTAAAATTTTATGGGAGTCATTATAGACCCATTTTTTATATACTTTAAAGAAATGATTTATAATAAAAAATAAACAAACGACACGTGATATTATGATTAACTGCCAGGAATGTCTGCGAGGAGGTAACGCAGGCAGAATAAAGTGCCATAAAAATTGTGCGCTGGCGCCGTGCCGAACTACGACGATAATTAAGCGAATGACAGATTTAGTCAGTTGAAGATAATAATGCACATAATTCCGTATTTATAAATGTTAACTATGACTATGACTATGACATTTCGTCTCGGCCGTGAGAAATGGATGTGTTTGATATAGCTTTTTTTCTACGACAAATTGTGGGCAGGCATTAATAATAAGAGAAAGAAGTCTTTTCATTAGAATTCCATTTCAGAACTGACGTGACTGTTCATAAACACTATTTAGATTCAGGTTCAGGATTTACTTTCAGAGTTCCATATTAAAATAAATAAAATACTTATTTTGCTCCTCCGTGAAGGAGTTAGGTTCTTCTTCTTCAGCCTTTTTCAACCTTCTCGGTGTAGGTCTCCTTCAATGATGGCTTTTTGGAGCCAATTTGAACCAGCAACCTTTTTTACATCGTCTTTCCACCGCATTTGTGGTCTACCCTGAGGTCGCTTTTCCCCCCATGGCTTCCACTCTAGGAGCCGCTTGCACCATGACTCCTCACTCCGGGCCACTTGGCCAGCTCACTTCCACTTTAAGCCCGCCACTCGTTTTGTCACGTCTGCGACTTAGCATTGCGAGTTAGGTTAACTCATGCAAAATTGCTGTATTTGCATGACTTCACCTCACTAGGTTAGGTACTTCGTTGAGGAGCAAAATAAGTACTTACTTATTCCATTTATTTTTTCACAGTTTATTCTTCTTGTTAATAATAATAATAATAATAAATCATTTATTTCAAGTAAGGTACACTCATAGGTTGTTAGTAAAGCTTACTTCTAATAATGTTAGTTGAAATACTTAACTAATACCTAAATCCTA
Organism: Archips crataeganus; assembly: GCA_947859365.1. NCBI lineage: Eukaryota > Metazoa > Arthropoda > Insecta > Lepidoptera > Tortricidae > Archips > Archips crataeganus. Next base: position 850,712 of record OX402070.1, on the reverse strand, counting down.
AGATACACTAGCCGAGTACGGCGCATGTAGCCGACTGCAGCGGAGCAAGTAGGGGCAGTCCAGCCTGTCCCCTATCATCATCATGATGGCGTTGGGGCTGTCGCGCACCCGGCGCACCAGGGATGCGGCTCTCTTGCGCATGGTGGCGTAAAAACAGTCCACCCTGGCTCCGGCGAACATCCCTGATGCACTCAAGTTCTTAGTCTCACTGGATCCATTCCTGTTCTGTTTTTTTTTCCCGTTTTTATTTCAGCGTTTGTGTATACAGCCTTACTGCTTAACTTGGGCCCCGTTTGGAGCCAATGGGCCGCGGCGGCGACGCGCCCGGAGGTGAAGGCCTGGTTACGTAATATGGAGAACAACGTGGCTTTCGGTTGCCAGGTTACCATCCGGTGCAAGCTTGGTCGAGCCTGCACAGTCATCATCACATCTCATATATCCCAGTATACAGGAGTCATGATAAGGAGTGAAAGGGGTGTTAAGGATGGCCACACTGAGCAACTTTCACTAAGGGACCAGCCAAAAATCGCAAAAAATCAAAAATCGCAAAAAATCTGCTGTTCCATACATTTTGGATAATTAACGATCAATTACCGATTAATTAACTCTTAATTAGATGTTTTTTTCGCGCTTTTGTGTCTAGTTCCATAGTAAAAGTTACTCTGCTCATGACTCCTGAATCACCCTATATGGTCGTCAGACTCCACGGGACTCGACTTCTTTATTGTGAAACTGACCTTTCAATGCCACCAATAAGTCGATATATCCCAGCCTATAGATACGTCCTACTGCAGGGCACAGGCCTCCTCTCAGAATGAGAGGGCATGGGCTGTAGTTCCCACGCGGGCCCAGTGCAGATTGGGAACTTCACACACACCAAAGAATTTCTTCGCAGGTGTATACAGGTTTCCTCACGATGTTTTCCTTCACCGTAAAGCTCATGGTAAATTACAAATGTAATTTCGCACCTAAATTCCGAAAAACTCATAGGTGTGAACCCGGACTCGAACCCACGACCCTCTGCTTGAGAGACCTTAGGTCAAGCCACTGGGCCACCACGGCTTACATGGCCGGCGCATCGTCTGTATTTTTTTTTTTATATATAAATAAATAAATATTAGGGGGCAATCTTACACAAATCGACCTAGTCCCAAACTAAGCAAAGCTTGTACTATGGGTACTAGACGACGATATACATACTTATATAGTATGTAGATAAATAAATACTTAAATACATAGAAAACATCCATAACTCAGGAACAAATACTTATTCGTGCTCATCACACAAATAAATGCCCTTACCGGGATTCGAACCCAGGACCTCTTGCTACGTAGGCAGGGTCACTACCAACTAGGCTAAAGCGGTCGTTCGTATTTCCAGGTAAATACAACCTAGGGCTCTTCAAGGCTAGAGTGAATAGGCTGTTACTGAACCAGTGAGGTACACCTTTGGCCTCATCTACACTTTTCATCAGGTGAGATAGTGGTCAATCATGACCATGAGTCAGTTTTATTAAAAAAAAATTTTTCCTTTTATAATATTTATTAGAACGAATAGAGTAGGATAAAATAATACCTATGTATCGAGGTGATTTGTAAACAGTTTTTATTATGTTGCCTGTACATAAAACTTTGCTTGAATTTTCAATTATAGTGAGTGGGGGTAAGATGAAAAACTACTCGTAGCACCCAAGCGTTTTTCATCTTACACTGCTTTTCATCTTACCCCCCCCCCCCCCCCCACTCACCCTAGATGTGATTAATTTAATCATTGTGATTATCATACATTCAATTACATAGGCGTGTTACATAGGCCTTTTGTAAAATAATCGTATTTCTAGTTATTTGTACTGAAATAATTTGAATAAATTATCTTATCTTATCTAATTTAATGATGATTTAAGATTAAATAAGCCGTATTTGATAATCAGTAACGACACAGAACGACTTCAATAAGTACTTAGATCCCACCATTTTTAGGGTTCCGTAGTCAACTAGGAACCCTTATAGTTTCGCCATGTCTGTCCGTCTGTCTGTCTGTCCGCGGCTAAGCTCAGAGATCGTTAGTACTAGAAAGCTGTAATTTGACATGAATATACATATCAGTCACGCCAACAAAGTGGTCAAATAAAAAATAAAAAAATATTTTTTTTTAGGGTACCTCCCATATACGTAAAGGGAGGGTGATTTTTTTTTTCTCGACTAATCCTATAGTGTGGGGTATCGTTTGATAGGTCTTTTAAAACCATTGCGGGGTTGCTAACATGATTTTTCTATTCAGTGATCTGTTTGCGAAATATTCAACTTTAAAGTGAAAATTTTCATTAAAATCGAGCGTCCCCCCCCCCTCTAAAATCTAAACTGTAAAGTGGAAAAATTTGAAAAAATTCAGAACGGTAGTAAATATATCAAATTTACTAGGAAAATTATAGCGGCTAAGATTGCTTGGAAATTATTTGTAGTTTAAAAGTAAATAGTAGCCTAAGGTATAAAACATACCGAAACTTGGATGATTCCGTACACATACGAAATCCTTAGAAAAATATTACTTGATTTTTTCGTAATGGCGGCTACGGAACCCTACCTTGGGCGTGTCCGACACGCTCTTGGCCGGTTTTTTATTGGCTCTGTAGTCCTACAAAGAACATTTGGAAGCCCGGATGACGGGAGCAAAAATGCACTTTTCACTAGTGCTTAATTAAATATCGACTATTCTATTGCTATTCTATCGACATCCATTGTTGACGTTGGCGTTTCAACTTTATAAATCTAAATAATTTGACATCAGGAAAAGAAGTGGGACTGCGTAGTACAGATGTAATTCATACATAACCACTATGAATTATTTAAATTTGCCCCGATTACTACAGTAGATTTAGAACGGTCCTTTGGTTGGCTGAAATGGATTTTATCACCTAGGCGAAGGAGTTTAAAATCGGAAAATGTAGAAAAAATACTAATTGCTAATTATGAAAATTATATAAAATATTAAAAAAAAAAATACAAACAGCTCATTTTAATTTTGTTTACCTATATTTTTTCTGAATTTCGTAACGGTGGTCCAGTACATCGTGTTTTTTATCGACATTTTATCGACATAAAATGTGTGTCCTCGCACTATTGAGACGTCAACACATAAAAAGAAATTCTCCCGTCATCCGGGCTTTGCATTATACAGGGTGCAATCGTTAGTGTTCACATGCGATTATTCCGTAACTATTAAAGATATCAAAAACTTTAAACTGATGTCGAAAGTACGTTACCTAATGATTAAAATTACATCAAAAACTTACTAAAAATAAAACGACAAATATCCAAAATTTTTATATCAGTAAAACACTCCCATACATTTAATAGGTACCTACGATATTAGAAGAAAGGTTCATCATTACATCGTGTGTAATCGGTTCGTATTGTATTGTGTCCTATCATCTTGCTTCTTTTCGAAATACTACATAAACATAATAAGTTTAGTGTACCTACAGATAGCTAGCAGTCTTAGTTATTCTACCACCTTTTTCTTTGTTTAGGTAACCCTTACATCTTAACTTTATCTGCATCATTTAAAGCCTCCCTAGCTTCCAAATCATCAGGAACCATAGGTTTCCCTCTAAAATGTTCTTCTATCTCCTGCAACGTTCGATCCTTCGTCTCCGGCAGCAGAAACCAGCACACCACCAACGATAGAGCCATAAATATCCCATTCAATACATAAACACTACTCAAACCCGTGCTCCGATACATACCCGGGAACGTCTTGAGAAGTGCGAACAGAAACAGGCTGCATATCAGATTACTTATACAGCTACAAATCCCTCTAAATTGGAGGGGGAATATCTCACTGACGACCACGTATACAAGGCTAACTACCCCCAAACCGATTGTAGACGTATGCCAGATTAGAAGTATAGCAGGGAGCCACAAATTCTCCATCCATGTCGGTGTTCTTGCAGAAATGTACGCAACTTGGGCAAAATAAGCTAAAGTGCACATTATTCCTGTAGTGAACAATATCGTCCGTCGCGGAAACCGGGCCACAACATACATTGCGGTCGCATTTGTGATTGAACGCACACCGTTGCACATAGCCATCCACGCTGGCATCGTACCATCAGGATTCACCATCACACGTAATATATCATCCATGTAAGCGGAATACTGGCAACTTCCACTAGAAATAAGAATGATATACATCAATGAACCTAACACCAGTGGTAAGTAGAGTTCCCTTTTAGAAAACGCTCGTATTGTCTCAGAAATACTGCCACTGCCGGTTTCAGTTCGATCATAATGCTCTCTTGCTTGTATCATCTTCTTCAGTTCTTCTTCTTCTTCGTGACCTCTCATCGATCTGAAGGCTTTTCTGCATTCGTCGTAGCGGCCTTCCATGGCAAGCCAACTTGGTGATTCTGGCATGAACACGGTTATGGCGAAGCTCGTCATGGGGAAGAACGCGAGGAGGAGGGCTGTGTCATCCCAGGGGAGGAAGGAGCCTACCAGGTGGACGAATAAGGTGCCGAGGGCCTGCGTGACGCAGGTTGCGGAGAGGAATGACCCACGGTACGCTGGGCTCGTGTACTCAGCGACGATGACCCCGATGATTGGTAGAAACAAACCATTCGATGTACCTTGGAGGAACCTTCCGATCATTAAGACCTGGAATTAACGACATTTACATATTAAATTATGTTTTTACTGTAAGACGCATACCTTTACACCTATTTGCTGTTTGGAAGTCCACCGGACGCCAGACGTAACATCCATGTAAGGGAGATAGATTTCTTTTTACTTTTTATTCCGATGTTTCGACAGGATCTGGATCAGAATAGTCAACTAATTTGATTCCTAGCTACCATAGAACATTGTCATTACGAAATTTACGTAATTCAAAACACATTGTCACTATACAGACAAGTAAACTATTTACTATGGTAAGGTTTAATGATGGCCCAGAAATCAAAGTGGGTTACTGGACAGTTAGTTGGACACATGGAAACTCCTGAAACCTCAACAGCTAAGTCAAGTGACGTGAAATTTTACAATGGCAGTACAATCCAAAAAGAAGTAGTCCACTATAGTGTTCATGAAATGAAACTCCGTAATTTTTGTCTACATTTGGTAAAAAATAAAAATACAAAAAGATACTTCATACCAAACTTGTTAAAGTATGGCCTAGTAGCGACATCTCTTAGTCGGGGTGAGCGGTTAGTTCCGTCCGAAGGAGTGTTGACGTTTCTCGATGAGAACTGAACATACCCCTAATCTTCGCAGACGGAATAGCGGGCAACAGCTAGTAAATTCTATAACTTTTTGATATAGTACAGTGACTAGTCACCTCATAGTTGGGAGCGAGCGAGACAGCGATCCAGCCCGCGATGTGCAGGAGCGAGACGATTTGATGTGCCATTTTACGTCCGAGCCGCATGGTCGGTACCGTCAACAAATTGCCCGCTAGTAGCGCCACTGCTGTTATCGACGCTGAAAATTCATTGAATCATATCAAAAAAAAATTCTAAGTAACCGTTAAGTAATAATATTATTGGCTCAAAAAAAGTCAAAAAGTATTTTTCTTTACTTTTAAGAGTTTTTTTTGTGCCCGCCCAGAGTCATTTAAAAAATTAACGTTATTACTATTTCATTCTTTTTAAATTACCACAGCTAACAAAAAGAGCTGATGACCTTGAAACACCAAAACAGATCTTCATATTAGATTTCAAACCAAAAAAACGCCCTTCATAATCCCAAAAATTGTGGGATTGTAAATTTAAGAAAAACCAATATAAAATAGAAGTAATAAATATATTTAAAAATAATCACAATCAACACGTCTTATTCGTCTTGCGTCTAGATCCTCTGTTTTTTACAATTTCTTAATTCAAAAATCTACCCGTCATTCATGCTTGCTCTTTCTTACTCATAATCGGTCTATTTGTTAAGGAGCTACTAGGGGCGTTCAATAAAAAGTGAGAATGAGTATGTTATAAACAACTTTTACTAAATGTCATTTTATTTTTCGACATAGTCACCTTTTAGCATAATACACTTAGTATATCTTTTTTCTAAACTTAAAATTCCATTTTTAATAAATAATAGTTTAAAAAAACTAAAAAACACGCTTTAAAAAATAAAAAATAAATTTTAATAAATTTCAATTCATTATTCTTATAATGCAGTAAAAAATCTTAATAAGCAATTATTATATTGTTATATCCAGATCAAAATTTGTAAACAATTCTAAATATTGATAAAATAAATAATAATAGTTTAAAATATTTTATTGTAAAAAAAGCGTGGGGTGCATGGTGTCAATTGTCAAGGATTATCATTTTGATAACATCTTAAAAAGCACCCCACGCTTTTTTTACAATAAAAGATTTTAAACTATTATTATTTATTTTATCAATATTAAGAATTGTTTACAAATTTTGATCTGGATATAACAATATAATAATTGCTTATTAAGATTTTTTACTGCATTATAAGAATAGTGAATTGAAATTTATTAAAATTTATTTTTTATTTTTTAAAGCGTGTTTTTTAGTTTTTTTTAATTATTATTTATTTTCTATTTTTTAATTGCATTTTTTTTCTTTCTAACTTTACTCCCCTCACTTACAACCCCCAAACCCCCTAAACCCAACCCCCCAACATCCCCCACCCCATTTCCCCAAACCCTCCCCAAACCCCACACCCTTACCCCCAATCCCCTAAACCCCCCTTACCCCCCTCCTCATTTTACAAACCCCCGAACCACCTAAACCCAACCCCTCTAACACCGAACCCCCCAAACCCCCGGAAACCCCCTCCCCCCTCCCCCCCCCACCCCGCCACCTGCTCCCCCAACCCCTACCACACCCCCCACCCCGCCACCTACCGCCCCCCCTTACAGTTCCATCATCAAACCCTTGTTACCATCTAGGCTTCTTACACCCTCCCCATTTCCCACAACCCCCCAAAATCACTTACCCTCGAACCCCCCAACACTCCCACCCTATTTCCCGTAACCCCCCCCCCCCCCCCATCCCCTAAGCCCTACCGCCACACCCTAACCCCCAACCCTCTAAACCCCGACCTCCTTACCCCATATCCCATTCCCCCCCCCACCCCACCACCTACCCCCCTTCCAGCTCCATCATCAGACCCTTGTTATCATCTAGGACCAAAGTACTCGTCAAAACGAATCAAACGAGCCCAAACTCGATGGGGTTGTTTCGTTTTATTGTGGAGTGCCTTTGGCCATCTTCCAGCTCCATCATCAGACCCTGGTTACCATATGGGATCAAAGTGCTCGTCAAGACGAATCAAACGAGCCCAAACTCGATGGGGTTGTGTCGTTTTATTGTGGAGTGCCTTTGGCCATCTTCCAGCTCCATCATCAGACCCTGGTTACCATATGGGATCAAAGTGCTCGTCAAGGCGAATCAAACGAGCCCAAACTCGATGGGGTTGTGTCGTTTTATTGTGGAGTGCCTTTGGCCATTTTCCAGCTCCATCATCAGACCCTGGTTACCATATGGGATCAAAGTGCTCGTCAAGACGAATCAAACGAGCCCAAACTCGATGGGGCTGTGTCGTTTTATTGTGGAGTGCCTTTGGCCATCTTCCAGCTCCATCATCAGACCCTGGTTACCATATGGGATCAAAGTGCTCGTCAAGACGAATCAAACGAGCCCAAACTCGATGGGGTTGTGTCGTTTTATTGTGGAGTGCCTTTGGCCATCTTCCAGCTCCATCATCAGACCCTGGTTACCATCTGGGATTAAAGTGCTTGTCAAGACGAATCAAACGAGCCCAAACTCGACGGGATTGTGTTGTTTTATTACATAGTTCCTATGGCCACCATCCAGCTCCATCATCAGATCAGCTCCATGTTACAATAATATTGCATTGTCATCCAATTTACACATATGTGCAAAATTTCAGCTCAATCGGAAACCGGGAAGTGGGTCAAAATCGCGCCCTAAGGAGTCGGTTACAAACATACATACAGGTGAAGCTAATATAAAGCGTGTAAAAAAGGTCTCATCTTGAGTACTTAAAAAATCTTGTACTGCAGCGACTACCGCGTCGTCGTCTTCAAATTTCTGGCCTCTCAGGTATTGTTTCAATCTCGGAAATAGGTAGAAATCACTGGGAGCGAGATCTGGTGAATACGGAGGATGCTTAAGGATATCGAACCCAGCATCACGAATTGCAGCCATTGCAACGGCGGACTTGTGTGCCGGGGCATTGTCCTGGTGGAACAGCACAACTTTCGAGAGTTTACCTCGCCGTTTTTCGCGGATCTCATTGCGCAATGTTGCTATTTGTTTGGCGTATAAAGTGCCCGTAATAGTGACTCCATGCTCGAGATACTCAATCATTAATACCCCTTTACCATCCCAAAAAACAGAGCCCATGACCTTACCGGCAGATGGGCTCACCTTGAATTTCTTCGGAGTTGAAGATGATGGCCTTTTCCATGTCATAGACTGCAGTTTCGTTTCAGGGTCGTAATGAAGGAGCCATGTTTCGTCCATTGTTATAAATCGCGCCAAAAAAAGTTCCCGGTCTTGCTGCATCAGGTTCAAAGCTTCTTGAAAAATCTCTAGTCTAGTTTGTTTTTGCGTGTCAGTAAGCATTCTTGGTACCCAACGCGCAGATACCTTTTTCATACCCAAGCGTTCATGTAAAATATTTAGTGTCCGACCGAAGTTTCGGTTTCGGTTTCGGTTTCGGCCAATTTCGGCCAAAAAAGTGATTTCGGCCGAGGTTTCGATTTCGGCCAGAATCCGGCCGAAACCTTCGGCCGGGCCGAAATTACTTCGCGGCCTCTCGCGGCTCTCGCATCGGGAGCGCTCGGCTTAATTCGGACGCGCGACGCGCTCGGCCGGGTAGGTATAGGTAATGCATCGGGGGCCGGCCCAGCTGGGACCAGCGACAGTAGTATGTATGAGTGTTGTTTATTTATTAAATTATTATTTACTTTTTAGAATCTGTTTGGCGACCGCTTTAGCCTAGTTGGTAGTGACCCTGCCTACGAAGCAAGAAGTCCAGGGTTCGAATCCCGGTAAGGGCATTTATTTGTGTGATGAGCACGAATATTTGTTCCTGAGTTATGGATGTTTTCTATGTATTTAAGTATTTATTTATCTATATAAGTATGTTTATCGTCGTCTAGTACCCATAGTACAAGCTTTGCTTAGTTTGGGACTAGGTCGATTTGTGTAAGATTGTCCCCTAATATTTATTTATTTTATTTGTTACTGCATTTTATGCTGTGATTAATGAACAATACGTTTGATATTAGGATTGTGAATTTAGTTTAGACGTGATAAGAATAGGTTGTTTGTTTTGAATAATATAATACCTATGCCAAGACATTTTTCATTAAAAATAAACGTTTTTTATTTTGTTTAACAAAAAAAGTAACTGTTCTCATATAAGAAATCCTTGCAATAACCTTTTCCTTACGATCTGTACAGTAATTTTGAATATTTTGTTTGATATGATACGTCTTCAAAAGTTTCGGTTTCGGTTTCGGTTTCGGCCGAAATCAGAAAAAAACCGAATATTCGGTTTCGGTTTCGGTTTCGGCTAAAAATCGTGTTTCGGTCGGACACTAAAAATATTATGCACGCTCCCCGTTGAAATCTTTACATTTTCAGCAATAAAACGAACTGTGACACGACGATCCGCCAAAGCTGAGTTTTCAACTTTTTTCACAATTTCTTCAGTTACTGCTGTAGTAGGGCGTCCGGAGCGGGGGTCGTCCATTGTCGATGTTCTTCCACGTCTAAATTCGGCGCACCAACGTGCGACTGTCGAATACGGAGGAGCATTAGACCCTAAAGTGTCCCGCAAATCGAAATTGACTTGGTCCGTAGAAAAATTTTTCAAATACAAGTATTTGATAACGGCGCGCAGTTCATTTTTCTCCATTTTCGCTAACGTACTCAATAGCATTGCAAAGAAATTACCGTATATTTTTTAAACAAAAGACAGTTAGTTTTTTTTTCATAGCAATCAGCTAGATAGATTAGCTTTACCGGCCAGTATTTAATTTCGTAATATTAAAAGAGTTTGCATCTCATTCTCACTTTATATTGAACGCCCCTCGTACTAACTAGCACCAATCGATCGACGTCGAACACTAGCGTGGATCGGCTGTCGCTCAATACCACAACAATCAATCTATTGGTGTGATAACAACCTTCTCCTATTAAAATAAATACTTTTCTACTCGCGTACTACAATGTGTTACTATCGATATCGCTATCGGTAGTCCAATGAGGTGCTTGTGTGATCGCAACTTTGACATTTCATTATGAAACGTTTCACAATGTTCTTTACAATGCATATGCTCGGAAAGTGCCTCTTGACGCGAGTCAACATATCTATAGAAAGTTAGTCATCCCAGCACACTATCGCAAGTGTGAAAAAAAATTGTATAGATTTTACTTTCCACACGCGTGCAGAAAAGTAACTTTTTAAATTGCCAATTCTCAAAAAGTTGTGTCCAAACTAGTGTTTAAAAATAAGACTAGAGAGTTGTGTCTTCATAATTCAGCTTTGCACAAATAAGAAAATGTTTGATGCAACCAAATGAATATTTACTGATAAAATAATAAAATAGATTGTTTTAATATTAAAACACTCAAATTTTAATTTCGTCAAAAGTTTTGAAATAAAAAATTTAGTACTAAAATAATTCCTTGAGTCCATTTCGGACCGTACGACATCTGCGCTTTCAGTGCGCGCGCATGGCGTAACACGAACCAATCACGGTTACCCGTTCGCGCCTGTCAACCAATGAGTTATCAGTGCGCGCGCATGGCGTAACACGAACCAATCATGGTTCGTTCCGTTCGCGCCTGTCATGAAAACCCGCCACAGTAATGTTCATGAATTCAGTCCGGAGAATTAATTTAAGTTTAGTAAATTAAAATGGAGAGTTCAAGTGATGAATTTACATAGGACTTAACGCCGCCTGACGTCCTAGACCAAGCACAAAATTAAATGTGATAGCCTCCTGCTGACTAAACCGATGCTGAAGTATGTAAACATCTACGAGACTTTCCCTCAATGAAAGGTAAATAAGAACTTAACATCTTTTTCCGAAAATGTTTATGAGCGCGCGCAGACAGAGAGCGGTCTGGAGTTCCGAGTTCAGAGTTCTGCGTTCTTTCGAATGTACTGAGTCTCTTACGATAACGCACACAGCAGGCGACTGGAACTCTCGAGCGATGAAAACATAGAACTCTGAACGCGGAACTCGGTACTCCAGACCGCTCTCTGTCTGCGCGCGCTCTTAGCCCCAATTTTTTTCCTCGCTTAATGCATTGTAAAATGTTGTATGATATACATGTCGAAAGTAGGAAATTCCCAACTCATGTCGGCTAAACCAAACTCGCTTCGCTCGTTTGTTTAGATCTCCGCCATTCGTTGGGAATAGCCTACTTTCCGCACTTGTATCATAAATAACTATTTTCGCACTGCAAATGGCGGAAATTAAAATAAAAATAAAAAAATTAAAAAAGTTCACCGGTTTATTGTCAAATGGCCGACAGCCATTCTATTTTATTTAAGTACTTAATTATTGTTAAATCGACTTTATACATTAATTAAAATATGTTTACATAAACAATTATTAAATAATGAATACTTAAATAACGGACCTTACGGACAATAAATGAATTTTAAAGTTATTATTAAATATGAATATTTTACATCATTCAATTTGGCTGTATGACCTAAAGTTCCCGGGACCGTTCTAAGGTTGTGATTACCTAGTGAAAAAAAAAGTTTCAAAATAGCGGGAATTTGTTTTGCTTTTGCACGGAGTTCTTGAAAGTTAATAATAAATAAAAATAAAATAAAAATCGTTTATTCAATCACTTATGGATACATAGTAACAAAGGTTGGTGCCTCTTTTTAGTATACGTGATACCTGTGCTAAGAGACACCGCTCTTCCAATGTGGGTAACAGTTTTGAAAGAAATAAAAAGAGTTAATCACTATTTAAATGACTTTTTCTCAAAAATGGTATGAACTGTTGCCATTACGTCATCAAAAACGTCGTAGAAAGTAACGCATCCTGGAGACTAGCTGCTAGCGACCAGGAAGTAATCTCGAGCTGCCAGGAAGTAAGTATGAAATTCCATTACATATCAAGTGTTCAAATTTGGAACCCGTGCCGTGCTTCTACGTCTGTGAAAAACTTAAACTATAAAAAAAAAAAGTTTACACTTAAGAGGATGTATGGAAATTTGATAGTTCTCTGATTAAATAACTGGAACATTTTTCACTAATTTATGTTGTTGTAATTATAATTTTCGTGTTTCAAATGTTTCAAAATTAAGAAAATTCTTATTAAAATGATGATGTTTGTAATTTAAAGTTGGCAGATATCTTAGTGTTGCCGGTCAATTGTTGGTGAATCGATTAATCGTCGATTATAATTGCGGCGCACAAATAATCTAAATATCGATTATCCAATCGATGTATCGATTAAATCGATTATATCGATATAATCGATACCAAGATTCATACAATTAATCGATTATGATCGATTATAGTGGGTCAAGTACACGATATAATCGATTATATCGATTGTTAATATTTTACAATTTAATCGATTAAATCGATTATGTAGATAAAATCGATTTAATCGATTACATCGTGTACTTGACCGATTATAATCGATATAATTTAATGAATCTTAGTATCATCGATACATCGATTGGATAATCAACATCTAGATTATTTAGGGGAAAAATAATCGATTAATTAATAATCGATTATCCGGCAACACTAAGATATCTAAACATCGCCGCCCGGTACCTTTAAAAAAAACAATCATACCATAGACAGACATAGGTTAGCGAGTGAGTAGCTAATGGCAGGTCGTAGATTTTCTTTATTTTTTCAATGTGTAATTTTTTTTTATTTTTATCAACTTGTTTCATTTTTCACCTTCACCTAGCGGTTCGGCCATCAAACTTCTACTCGTCCAGGATGGCTTACTTACTGGTCTCTTCAGTAATGTGTGACTTTGGTGAATTAAGTGATGCAGAAATGTTGACGCCGCCAGAAATAAAACAGGCGGCAATGAAAGTGAGCGATAATTTGCTACTTTTAAAATCGAAAAATTAATTTATTGTCCGTTATGTAAGTATTCATTATTTAATAAATGTTTATTTTGAGCTCATAGAAAAAGTAATGTATGCAACTATTCATAATCGGCCATTGAGATAGGTACTCATGCGTATAAACTCGCACTCGTATCTCAATGGCCCTTATTATGATACAGTTGCATAATAGTACATTACTGCAGCGGCCGCGAAATAGGGGATTGCCGGCCGAGTAGTTATAGATGGCAGAGTGTTAACGAGGCCATCTAGAGATACGAGGCCGGCAATCCCTGTTCGTGGCCAAGGCTTGTATAGAGTTTTTCTCAAACATGCAACATCATCATCATCATCATCATCATCAACACTATTTTCACCGTCGTCGTCGTCGTCATCATCACCATCATCATCACCATCACCATCATCATCATCATCAACATCATCATCATCATCAACATCATCACCATCACCATCATCATCACTATCATCATCATCATCATCATCATCATCATCATCATCACCATCATCATCATCATCATCATCATCATCATCGACATCATCATCTCATCATCACCATCATCATCATCATCAACATCATCATCTCATCATCACCATCATCATCACACCATCATCATCATCACCACCATCACCATCATCATCACCGCCATCATCAACACCATCACCACCATCAACATCACCATCATCATCACCATCATCATCACCATCATCATCATCATCATCTTACTTTACCTTAAATAAGCGTAGTGGCAGATTGTCCTAATGAACCAAAACGCAAATATTGCTTATAGTTTTTTTTTAATGGCTAAATGCTATGATGCCATAGATCTATAAACGTTATGGTATGAAACAATAGACGGTCACTTTGCTGGCCAAGGCCAGCAATGTTGTATGAAATTCCATTATTGACCTCTCGTCTAGCCGCACACCACGCCGCGCCTGCATTGTGACACTTCGTGGCGTATTATAAGGAACATAACGTCAATATTTCATAGCATGTTTGAGAAAAATACTATTATTACACTATGGGTTACCCACCAACCCACGACTCGGCGTCCGCGTCGAGCCGCATGCGGGACGCCGCATGCCGCAGCTGCGGCAACAACACCGCGGGGTAGCCCATCCCGCTGCCGTGCGCCAAGTTGTTGAGCGACACTGCGGCGGTCACCAAGCACTGTCGTAGATGACGAATATGTATGTAATAGGGATTTGAAAGAATTTGAAGACACGACTCCAGTAAAAAAACGGTTTATTTCAGCCCTGAAAGCCAGATTAATTTTCGATTAAATGCAAAATTGGATTTTTTGTTGCTTTAAAACAAATAAATAGTTAGTTAATTGAGTATGCGAACAATGACGTCATATGTCGCTAATGTCATTCAAGCTCTATGGGAGATTGTGTTTTGACAGCTCATAAAAAGAACGTCAATTGATTGGTGGTGTCAACATCCCTATTTTACTGATAATCCTCTATGTCAGGTTGACCTTCGCGGTTCAACGGGGCATTGCGGTTACTGTATTGGGCACCTTTGCACCTGGTACGATCCGGGGCGGTTTATTTGCCTGAATGCATTTTTTAATTGCACTTACTTATTTTTTTCCTGTGTATCGTTAAGTAGGAGTATACGGCTGTACTTTATGAGCTTACAGGTAAACCTTATAGAGACCCAGGTTTCCCATAATTTAATGTGTCATAACCATGTCATAAGCCGTGGTGGCCTGGTGGTTTGACCTATGGTCTCTCAAGCAGAGGGTCGTGGGTTCGAGGCCGGGCTCGCACCTCTGAGTTTTTCGGAAATTATGTGCGAAATTACATTTGTAAATTACCATGAGCTTTACGGCGAAGGTAAACATCGTTAGGAAACCTGTATACCTGAGAAGAAATTCAATGGTGTATGTGAAGTTCCCAATCCGCGCTGGGACCGCGTGGGAACTACGGTCCAAGGCCTCTCATTTTGAGAGGAAGCCTGTGCCCTGCAGTGGGATGTGTGTAAGCTGGAATGATGATGATCCTAGTCTATGTTATATCTATCTATCCATACAAATGAAAATGGAGGCACAGGAGGAGCGATATACTGCGATACACTTACATAATCATTAATTCGGTTATTATTTGATAGCGTTTTCGATTAATCACTAGATGTCCTACACTTCTATCAGATAACTAGAAATTGCGTCAGCATCTTCTGCGATTTCTACAAATATCTCTCCACAAAAGAGATTCGGCACAAACGCTCGAATAGTCCAATTTAAAAACTGTTATTTCACTTACTTGCTTTAAAAACGGCGACACTACTTTACTCGCACTCATATTGTCAATACTCGCGATATACAGACTGTGTTTGTTTCGAACGCCGTATATTTAATTGTCACATGTAGGTATATATATACGTTGCGTTTTGCGTAAATATTGTTATTGTAATTTCGCTCTTTTCATCATTATCATTTCAGCTGAAAGACGTCCACTGCTGAACAGTGGCCTCCCCCAAGGCTCGCCAAACAGATCGGTCCCGGGCCATCCGCATCCAACGCGTTCCCGCAACCTTAACCAAGTCTACCTACCCACACTGCGTCTTCCGGTCCGTGGACGCCCCTCGAGAACCTTTTTGCCCCATCTGCCATCAGTTCTACGAGCTCCTGCCCACTGCCACTTGAGTCAGCGAGTCTTTGAGCTATGTCGGTGACTAGTTCTTGCGCGGATTTCATCATTTCTAATGCGATCCCGCAGAGGAACTTCGAGCATAGCCCTCTCCATCGCCCTCTGAGTGACTTTGAGCTTTCTTATGAGGCCCAATGGGAATGATTAGTGCCGGCCCCGAATTTTAAACATGAAACTACCGTGAGACTCACTCATAGTGAAAATAAATGGATCACTCACGTCTTAAAACGAGTTTAACCCGACATTTTTCGGGCTAATCCGTAGCCCTTCCTCTCTTCCAAATGATCGTTTGGCAGCCGCCGTGACGTGCGACTCCGAGAGGAAGGGCTACGGATTAGCCCGAAACATGTCGAGTTAAACTCGTTTTAAGACGTGAGTGGTCTGTTTATTTTCACTACGGCCCCGAATTATTGAGTAAGTATTGTAATATCGCTGTTTTAGTAAATTCTTATTTCCAACTATCCCTATTCCGCGGCTTCGCCGGCGTAATCTATTAGATCTAGTAGTCGAATTGAAATCCTGGGATTTCCCAAAAATTCCCGTGAGAATTTCCAAAGATAACACCGCACTCTTCTTTCATCATCATCAGCTGAAAGACGTCCGCTGCGGATCATTGACCTCACCCAAGGTTCGTCAAACAGACGACAGAAAGGAATAGTTAATGCGTACAGATCGTAGGTACATAGAGTATCATAGAGCGACACCAGCAACTCATACTACGCTAACTTGATTTTCGCCAAATTTGGTTTTTTAATCCAATACAATAATTGTACAATTATCTACGTCTACAAAAAAATTCATTTCAAAATTCTTAAAAATAAAAAAGTTTTGAAACTCATAAAACGCTAAGTAAACATACTTTTTAATATCACACGATCTATAGACCGCTAACTATATTTTAGTTGGGTACTTACTATGGAGATCGTGTGAGGGCATGTTTGTAAATACTACGTGAAGTACCTGTTGTCGATATTAAAAGTCTATCTACAATAATCTACGTATAGGTATATAAATTAATGCCCATTTCCTTTGGTCACGTTATCACGCGTGAATGGCTGGACCAATTTCGGTCATTCTTTTTTCGTTGCGTTTGCTATTGTCAGAATATTCTTATGCAAGAAATTTTAGAAAAAATAAAGAAGCCGAAGGCTACAGCTAGTTGGAAATAAATACAGCCAAATATAATTACATTAAATATTTTGTTAGTAATAATATTATTCCTCAAAAGTATCATAGTTTTCATACTAATCTGCTGTCTCAAGAACAAAATCTTGACGAATCTACTACTGATGGGGAAGATGATAACTGATTTTATGTAAATAATAACAGTATTTTGAACTAATTTTCGCACATTTCTATATCTTTTGACGTAAATAAAACGCTAATTTCGTAACGCTGATTCGTATAAAAGAAGCTAAGTGTGACTTGGATTACTTTATAAATATTATAAGTGTAAAGATGTTCCCAGTTATACGACGCTAACTTTTAAAAGTTTATAAAAATGCATAAAGTTACCATGTTATTTCATTTCAAGTAATAAAATTATGTTATCCTAATATGTCCATGATTTGTTTTTCTTGTTAAATCACTTCCAATGTCATATTTGTACTGTATATTTAAAAGGAGACACGACCTAACACACTACGCTAAGTTAGAAATGGCGTTATATTCATTGTCTATTATGTTTCTATTTTTGTTATAAAGTACGCTAAGTAGAACTAAATTCAAAAACGAATGAAATAATCAAAAATGTATTTTTGTATTTCTTATAATTGCACAACAAATAAAACATTCCAGAAAAATTATAATTATTATGTTCAGTAGTTTCAAATTTATCGCAAGTTTACCTTGTATTGGCCGTAGCGTAAAGTTACCATTTTTAAGTTAGCGTAATGTTAATTGCTGGTGTCGAGAGGTGCACTAAGGCTGCATTTATAAATGAAGTGTTTCTATTGGTTCATGACAAACACATCCCTCGCAACGCATCCTCGCTCAGCTCCGGTGGATACGCAGCCTAAGGAAGAATCTTTGGATATTCCCATGGAATGGGGAAATATCTGTACTTTGTTTGTAGAAGGTTTTCTCTGAAGCTACTGAACCGATTATTAAAAATCTTTCACCAGTATAAATAGCTTTTTAATTTCTCCACTATCTCTCTACTTTTCTCCGGGAAAATGGAAAATTGTCTCAGGATAGCAAAAAGCTACACTATCCCTAATTGAAATTGGCTCCTTTTCTTCCGGAGAAATGCATAATTCCCAAGGGATAGAAATAAATGAATTCAACTTGGGGGCTTATTTTAAGAATTCTTTCACTAAATTAAAAGCTACACAGTCTGTGATTGACATTTCAGAATTTTTAAAATAGGTTAAAAAGTTATTTCTATCATTTTGAAACCCTGCGAAGGATATAAGATAAATTTATCTCGGTACCTAAATTGCATAATTTTCTTAGTAGGAAGCCTAGTAAACACAAGGGTGAAGATGCTTCCCCATAATGGACGTCTCAATCAGTTTTAAATTTTAATTTTACTAACCGTCAAAAAAACGTCTTTACAAACCTTGGAATAACTTTAAAAGACCTATCCAACGATACCCCACACTATAAAATTAGACGAGAAAATAAATCACCCCTTCTTTATGTCTATAGGAAGGAAGTACCTGAAATAAAAAATATTTTTGTAAATTTTATTTTTTTCATTTTGTCCGGATAATTGCTAAGTACACATGTCCTTGCAAAATCACAGCTTTCCAGCCCCAATAGTCTTTAAGCTAAGCCGCGTACGGACGGACGGACGGACAAACAGACGTGACGAAACTATAAGGGTTCCGTTTTTTGACATTTTGGCTCCGGAACCCTAAAAAGGATCCTCAGTGCGTGACTCAAACTCGCACTAGGCAAGTATTTTGCATAATTTTTTTCAAACATTCAAACAATCTTTATCCCACGAACAAATTCGGCATTGATAACATTGATAAGATAAGGTAATGCAATTGTCAAATACATTATCAAGAATCCTCGTATATTTGGATAAGATTAGGTCTACGATAGAATGATATAACACGCAGTATTAATTACGCCTTCTTAAAATGAACATTTTGTTGAAAAAAAGTTTCGAAAAGTTATACAATAATTTAAAAAATAGTGAAAATAATGAGTGAAAGTAGAAGCGTATTCACCCCCTTCGTAAGACAAGTAAGTTTTGATTATTAAAGGCCACAAGGAAATACATAAATCTCAATTCGTTGCATTTGGTTTAAGGTTGAGAGTTTCATACATTTTGACACTACTAAACTATGCTTAACTTACTTAAGAGGATTGTTTTGTCACGTCTTATCAAACAATAAACTATGGGCAAATTCGTCTGAAATAAATAAAGGAACAGAATAGAATTATCATAGAAACGACTAAGTTGCTTTCCCCCTAAATTTTAGCCAATGTCAGCCATTTTTTTTATATTTTGTCAGTCAACTATAAAGTTCGAACGTTGTAGCATAGCCGTACAGCGAGGGAATGCTACGAGTACAAGCATGCTTGGCACGCTGCCCCGGGTAGGCGAAAATCAGGGTTTCGTCA
Source organism: Archips crataeganus (assembly GCA_947859365.1). NCBI lineage: Eukaryota > Metazoa > Arthropoda > Insecta > Lepidoptera > Tortricidae > Archips > Archips crataeganus. The sequence goes on along the minus strand of OX402070.1, from coordinate 831,351 downwards.
TTTTTTAATATACCTTCATATTGTCATAGTTTTTTATTTATCCGCTCCGCTACGCTCCCGCATTTTAGCCTTTCAACCTAATCTATCCGAGTCGCTTCCGCTCCGTACCGTCTTGCTCGCTGAAAATTAAGCAATGTTGTCATACTCTAATGTTAGGTTAGGTAGGTAATAAAAACATGCTTTCGGCTTTTCGTAAAATTTAGATTATGAAAGATGGCAACTGATTAGGTTGGCAAATAGAAAAAATGGATATATATTCGGGAATTCGGGATTATGAATTTGTTGGCAAATAACACTGTGATTAAATGAATCTGTGGCATTGTGAAGTTATGGAAAACAAAACAATATACATGGATTTTAAAAAGTCGGTGAACCGTTTTCCGATATATGAAATTCGAGTAAAGGAGTTTCTAAACATTGATAGGTTACCCATGGTATACATAACATAGCACTGGTGAAAACAGGACCAACTAAGCTAAATAATTATTTTATATGGAAAGATGCGTTTTTGGATGCGTTGGTGCTCTGAATCTTCCTCGAGAGGCTACATAGCTTAGCATCAGTGGCAACGTTCACATAGTTTCGTAGCGCAGCTTTCACATTATCATAGCTGCATAGTACGTCTTTGGTGGAAAGCACTCTATTGCTTTATTTCGTTTCGACAGTGTTTTGTGTCAAGTGCGGTATGCTGCACCATTATTGGACAAGGCTGTTCCTTGGGGTTCCCGGGGGTGCTGCTGCCCCAATTACACGCCCCTGGCTCCACCATCACCATCACCAAGGACGTAGAGTCATGGATAAGTGAGTACATGCAGGTCCCTCTTTCCCACTGGGCACTATGGGCATGTACCCAGGGCCCCATGGAGGATGGGCCCCCTAGTGGCTATAAAAAATTCATCGTCATCATCATCATCCCAGTCTATCAGAATGAGAGGGCTTGGGCCGTAGTTCCCACGCAGGCCCAGTGCGGATTGGGAACTTTACACACACCATTGAATTCGCATGTGTGCAGGTTTCCTCACGATGTTTTTCTTCACCGTAAAGCTCATGGTAAATTTCAAATGTAGGTACTTCCAGCGCCCTATAAACTAAACGAACGTTATACAAAGTGAGCGTATTATTATGACTACTGTTTATAATCATACGTTCTTATATTTTTTATTACTTACCTTCAGACAATATAGCCTCGAAGTTGACTGACCTTTTTTTAATATTCCTCAGCGTCCGTGATGGCTATCGCGATGTTCTTCGGCAACTTCATGACCCCACCAATAATGGCAAATGCTGGTCGCAAGTGGGCTCACTGCGTCGTGACGCTGCCAGTGCTGGCGGGATGGTTCTGTATGATTCTGGCCACTAGCTATGAAGTAAGTATAGTAAAATAAAAGAAACAAGTATGATTTATGTTTTAAACTTTCGTGACTTTCACTCATACATAAGTAACTACAGTAAGATTATTTCCACTTTGGCACTCGGCAATTCCCGACGTACAGCGGGAGAGATCGAAGTGCAATGGTTAGGCTGAGGTTTTGTTATAAACAGACAAAATTAGGGGGCAAAATTAAATGAGAGATAGGGAGTTTCTTCATCGATAAACTCAATTATCGACGCCTTTCCCATATGGTGGTGATCACTCCAAGTTTTTTTTTTGTAAAAATATAATTATAAATTCGAAACAAAATAATAAATAATTTCTCTACTTCTTTATCCTCATAAAGCCCACGTCAAATGTTGGCTATCATAATTTGAAACTTATTGTCAATCAAGAAAAGTTGACATATGTATTAAATCTAGCATGTTGGGCCTTACGAGGTTATTGTAAATATTTTATTGTGCAATGGTACTCATTACCCAGCTATCATTTAAAATTTATCATTTTCACATGAAGTGCCTGAGATCTATACTTCGCATCAAGTGGCAGGACCGAGTCCCAAACACAGAAATCCTCAGGCGAACCAATCTCAATGGCATTGAGTCATTGTTAATCAAAGGACAACTTAGGTGGTGCGGACACATTGTGCGTATGGATGATGGTAGACTCCCTAAAGCCGTATTCTACTCCCAATTAAAGGAGGGAAAGCGGACTCCTGGAGGCCAGTTCTTGCGTTACAAGGATGTTCTCAAGCGCCACCTCACCGCATGTAATATCCCGTGTGAGAGTTGGGAAGATCTTGCGAAACAGAGACCAGAATGGCGCAGCTCTGTAAATAAGGCTATAACAGGTTTTGAAACGCATCGCTTAGAGCACCTGGATGCCAAACGCCTTATTAAAAAGACCCGTCCGAGACCTACCTACACTTACACATACAATGATAGTGGTCAGCTACATTGCGCACTTTGTAATAGAACCTTCAAAACAAAGTTTGGCTTTGCCAGCCATATTCGGGCACATAAGTAACAAATGAGCTAAAAGGTTTGCCTTTGTCGGACACGACATGGAGGACATCATCATTTAAAATATGCTTTATCATATTTGTCTCCGAAATAAGACTTATATAAATAAATATCACGGGACAATTCACACCAATTGACCTAGTCCCAAAGTAAGCTACGCAAAGCTTGTGTTATGGGTACTAGGCAACGGATAAACATACTTATATAGATAGATACATACTTAAGTACATATTAAACACCCAAGACCCGAGAACAAACACTCGTATTTTTCATACAAATATCTGCCCCGACACGGGAATCGAACCCGGGACCTCAAGCTTCATAGTCAGGTTCTCTAACCACTAGGCCATGTCGTCTAAAACAAAACAACAAGACTCTTACAAAATAAAACTAATAAAACTAAGCTAATATACAAACAAAGCTGGGGGTGATCACTACCATATGGGAAAAGCGTCGATAGTTGAGTTTATCGATAAAGGAACTCCCTACGTGTCATTAAATTTTGCCCCTAAATTCCTATGTCTGCTTATCACTGCTGAAGATAACATTGCCCCACGGTTACAATAGCCCTTTAAAAAAAATATATATATATCACGGGACAATTCACACCAATTGACCTAGTCCCAAACTAAGCAAAGCTTGTACTATGGGTACTAGACAACGGATAAACATACTTACAAATATAGATAGATACATTACATACTTAAATACATATTAAACACCCAAGACTCAAGCACAAACATACGTATTATTCACACAAATGTCTGCCCCGACCGGGAATCGAACCCGGGACCTCAAGCTTCATAGTCAGGTTCTCTAACAACTAGGCTATCCGGTCGTCTCCCCTTTTTCCCTTTTTTACAAAGTAAGTAATGGTTTATTATTGTGGGGATAGACCGCAACAGAGAGATCTCTCTCCAGATACTTAGACGTTATGATGGGACCGAAGTCTTAAGACTAAGAGTGGAAGTTGTATTTGTGACTCCGAGCTGAGAAACTTTGATAGAGCGATGTAGAATATAGATAGGTGTTTCTCTAATTGATGGCTAGAGGCCGTTACAATAGTATAGAACTACAGCAGTGTTATTTTTTCAGACGCTGCTGATTGGAAGAATGCTCCACGGCATTTCATTCGGCATGTTCATGCCGCTCCGTTCGGTACTCATCGGGGAATACACCAGCCCAAAGAATCGCGGAGGCTTCCTCACCACCATCGCACTGGCGCAAGCCTTCGGCATCCTATTCGTCCACTTCGTCGGTTCCGTCACCAGCTTCCAGATAACAGCTCTCATCTCCATGTTCTTCTCATTTATAAGTCTCCTCATGACCATATACTCCCCCGAATCGCCAAGCTGGCTAGCCACCCGTGGACGGTACGACGAGTGCAGAAAAGTCTTCATCTGGTTAAGAGGACATGACGAAATCCCAGAGCTAGAGAAAATGATAAAAGCTACCCAAGTGAAAGAAGAGAAACCAACAGAAAAGCAAAACTGGTTAAAAGAAAAGATAGACATCGCGAAGAAGAAGGAGTTCTACAAGCCAGTCTTGCTCATGTTCGCGGTATATATCATGCTGCAATTTGCTGGTGGTACTCTAATGGCTTCTTATTCTACTAAAGTGATAGAACTACTAATGGGTCCGGATGTAGACGCCCATTTTTGGATGGTCGCGTTAGACATCCAAAGAATCTTCTTCAACGTAATAGCTGTGTTCATTATAAATAAAATTAAGATAAGGATAATGATGTTTGCGACAGGATCCCTTTGCGTTGCCTCTCACGTAGCCATGGCTGGTTATGTTTACGCTAGGACTAAAGGTTTTCTTCCTTTCGACTCTTTGTGGATACCGGGGATTCTCATAAACCTACAGATAGTGTCTGTTGCCATGGGAATGGTGCCGTTACCCAGCGTCATAGCTGGTGAAGTCTTTCCCTTGCAATATAGAAGTCTTGGAGGAAGTATCAGCTTAGTAGCATTTGCTGGGACCATATTTTTGGTGCTGAAGACCTTCCTTGGGCTGGTATCCGTTATGGGTCTACACGGGACTTATATGCTGTACGCAGGGATCTTAACAACTTGTCTGGTGGTGACGTATTTTCTGCTACCGGAGACGCGCGGCAAAACACTGCAACAGATCGAAGAGCATTTCAGGGGGAAGCCAATACTTGACCCTGAGACTGAAGGAAAGGAGTTAACCCCCCTTAATGGTTGTGAGAAAAAATCTCCCGCTTGAATAATGAGTACTTATAATAAAGATCGTCGGTTATAACGTCGTGGTAACCTAGTGGTTTGCCCTATTTCCTCTCTAACAGAGGATTCGAGCCCAAGCACCTCTGAGTTTTTCGGAATTCATGTGCCAAATTACATTTGAACCATGAACTTTACGGTGAAGGCAATCATCACAAACCTGCACGCACTAGCGAAGACATTCATGGTGTATATGAAGCTCTCAATCCGCATTAAGCCCGCGTGGAAGCTACAGTCCAAGCTCTCATTCTCATTGCAGTGTAACGTGTATAGGTCAAGCACATGATGATGATAATTAAAAATACTATTGTCATTGTCGGCCTATGTGTCCTGCTACTAGACATAATTAGAGAAATTAGGCTGTAGTTACCACACAAGCTCAGTTCGAGGTTTTCTATCGTTTGCCTGAATTTCCTATGCCATAATGTATCGTTTTCCATAATTTTCTTTTGACATAAATAATTTATTCCTGGTAGCAAGCTTAACACGGCTCCATTTTTCTCCGACAGCCGCCTTCCTTATGCTTGCGTGCATTGGTCCTTCTACTGTAGCTTTGATTGTTTGTTAAGCTTGGCTTGCTACCAGCACCTAAAAAATGATGACCATGACCACATTGTCAACAGTGAAACGAAGAAGAAGAAAATTAATTTCTGAAACATTAATTTCTGAAACATTAATTTCTTCAGAATTGTTTTTAAACTAACCTAGTTAACTACTGCATTCTATAAAATGATTTTCAAAAAAATCCTGAAAACAGCACGGTTTTATGGCAACGCTATAGAATAGAATAGAATAGAATAATTTTTATTTCGGGCTGCATAGGCCCATATAAAAAAAAATACCTTAAAGACTAACATACATATTTATATTATAACTTAATTACTAACACGAAAAGCTATGGCTAGTGAAATTATGACAAAAAAAAATTATGGGAAACAAAGTGATCTCTCAATGCGGAGATAGACTATAATGAAATCTAAATACTCGATGACGTAGTGTTTACTATGTTACCTATATTTAATTTACTACGACTTTTTTTATTTTTTAAGATGATATTAAATTTTGAGACATATTTACGTTTGTTTCGATTTATGTAAGTACATTCTCGATTAAAAAATTGCAATGAAGATTAACTTAAAGCCGGAACCCCACTGCTGCGCTCGGTCAAGCTACACACGTGGGTACAAAAACGCTTTGTATGAAAATGTAGGTAGATACTTCCACAGTAGTGCACAAGCACGCTGCACACGAAATGACGTCACTGATACACGCGTGGTCTGTTCCGAAGTGCCTGCCACGCACACGCTAGCGCGCGTGGCAGGCAAAGCCCCGCCGCGACCCACGCTGTCCACGCTACGAACCCCCCCCCCGCACCACCCGCGCGCGCGTGCGTGCATGTGCGTGGCCCGCAGTGAAGAATGTAGACACACGCAGCTGACCAACGTAGCCACGTGGCCCACACGTTTTACTTACGTGTGCGTGCATTGGTTGCTGTGAAAATGTTGACACACGGATCCAGACCAATGGACCCACGTGGGCGACGTGTATTGTATAGCGTGTCCGTGCGTAGCGTGCGCAGCAGTGGGACTCCGGCTTTAGGCTTGATTTCCTCCTACGCTGACATCGGTCGCTGACGTCGGTCGCGCGTACGAATATACACAATACTCTATGGGCCACCGCACAGCAACGCTGACGTCCGCGGCAGATTTATTGCTACGCGCCGCTGATGGCGCGCGTCGGTCTCGCTCGTCGGCGCCGCGCGCGTCAGTGCGCTGACGGCGCTGACGCGCTATACACCACTATCGCGCGCTCAGTGCGAAGCGGACCGCTGACGTCGGTCGCGCGTACGAATATACACAATACTCTATGGGGCACCGCACAGCGACGCGCATTTGTCATACGCGACCGACGGTACGCTCGACCGACGTCAGCGACCGACGTCAGCGTAGGAGGAAATCAAGCCTTACTGTTATACATTGAGTAACAGGTCTTATATTTTACACCTATTTATTCAGTTGCCAGCACGTTCATGTATGATACATTTGCATAATTTTAATTTATCTATAGTACATATTCTTAATCATTCTCATTTTCAATAAGTTACCCACTTAGAACATAAGCTATGCTGTATCAATATCAAGATGGACGTATTCCGTTTCTATTAATAACTTAATTCCCTAGTAATTATATTCTTCTATTTTTTCACTTCACCCCAAAACCTGTTCATAAATTTACTTTCTAGCCGTATAATTTAAAGGTTTTGTAAAAGGTGTGCGCTTGAGCTACACAAGATGCCGGAAGGAAAATGGAAGATATCGCCATTTTATAAACAAGTGAGTACCTAAGTAATTTGAAGTGAAGTGAACTCTTGATTTTGAAGAAAGCTCAAGGTCTCTCAGAAGGCAAAATGGGCGATCAGATTGGAAATGATGATATCCGCGCAAGAATTTAAGTCACCGACACAGCTTGAAGAATCGCCGGTCTCAGTGGCAGTGGGCAGGGCACATCGCTCGTAGAAGCGATGGCCGATGGGGCCAAAAGGTTCTCGAGTGGCGTCCACGGACCGGAAGACGCGGCATGGGTAGGCCTCCAACAATATGGACCGATGACCTGGTTAAGATTGCGGACTAATCTGTTTGGCGAGCCTCGGGGGAGGTCTATGCTCAGCAGTAGACATCTTTCGGCTGAAATGATGATGATGATGTCCACAGAAAATACAACTTTTGTTTCTTAAGCCGTGTATAACCCATCTCACTGGTTCAAAAACAGCGTATTCAATCTAACCTTGAAAAAGAAAGGTGTGAAAGACAAGGTCGAATAGATGACTGTCTGGCTGGTGGTATCTAATTAATACCCTAAATGTTTTTGGCAGTGCTTGTTGGTAGTGGCGGTGTCCATGAACACTGTGGCAATCAGTGGCGCGATGGGATACCCCGCAGTGCTGTTGCCGCAGCTCCGAGACATGGGACTCAGCACAGAGCAGGAGTCGTGGCTTGGTAAGGATGAGTACTTAGGTACCTACTTTTGAGCTGATTCTGTAATGTATAATGATCAAATTGTAATCTGTTTTTAGAAAAAAATACTTCGTGCCAAGTTTTCTTGGCAATTACGAAAGCACTGGTAGACTAAAAAAAAAGACACGTAAAGCCTGACAAGTAATATAATATGATCATGCTATGTTGCAGATTTCATTGGAACTAATTTCTGGGTAACGAGCCGAGGTGGCCTAGTGTTTTGACCTATTGCCTCTCAAGCAAAGGGTCGTGAGGAAAACATCGTGAGGAACACACATGCGAAGAAATTCAATGGTGTGTTCTTAGGCTAGGCTACGTAAATCTTCGATGTCTGACGATTTTGGCCTCTGTACTCCATTTAATTTAGAATTATAAACCACAACAATATTGCGCCTAGTGAACTGTAATCTCTTTACAATTTTACTAAACTAGGATTTTTAATTTCGTGGAATTATGACAAATGCCAGATATTGACGTCTCAGAGGCAACAAACCTTTTTTCATTTTAAATCTATTTATTATTTTAGAAACATAATAAAACAGGCCCATTAGGCTGCGTATCCACCGGAGCTGTGCGAGGATGCGTTGCGAGGGATGTGTCTGTCATGAACCAATAGAAACACTTCATTCACTTAGGCCCTTTTAAATGAAGTGTTTCTATTGGTTCATGACAGACACATCCCTCGCAACGCATCCTCGCACAGCTCCGGTGGATACGCAGCCTAATGGGCCTGTTTTATTATGTTTCTAAAATAATAAATAGATTTAAAACATACTAAAACAGGCCCATTAGGCTGCGTATCCACCGGAGCTGTGCGAGGATGCGTTGCGAGGGATGTGTCTGTCATGAACCAATAGAAACACTTCATTCACTTAGGCCCTTTTAAATGAAGTGTTTCTATTGGTTCATGACAGACACATCCCTCTCAACGCATCCTCACACATCTCTGGTGGAAACGCAGCCTTACTAATTATAAATTATAGTGAAGGAGAGCTTTTACTATAAGAAGTTATCAGTTTTCATTTATTAGTCTATATTTATTTCATAGGTTTTTAAGAGATTCGTGTATTCATGGTACGTGTGAGACAGTTCATAATGATATTAGTCCTCTTTAAAAAACATAACACATAGCAAAAAACAAAAACTTTTTCAAGGAAATAATAATATCAATCAACGAAAACGACAAAAATAATACGGAAACAGGAGAGCGAGCACATTCGAACATTCAAGACAAGCCGAATGACTTTAATATTGTTTTGACAGAAGAATGATATTTGATTGATTTTATTATTATTTCAGTATGTACCTACCTTGTCTATGAAACTTTAAATTACAAACCTCTTGAGACGACGATTGAAACTTAATACATAACTATTAATTATAATTTAAGTCCGAAAGTTTGCGATATATGTCAATCATCGCAATGATACCAGAGACAATTTATTTTTTACTCATAAAAGGGTTAATATTTTGTTACATCTGAACAGTTACATCAAAAAATATTCTAACTACGTATTAATTAATGATTTATTACATTATGTCCAATTTAAATGTGTATACTAAGGAATTTGTGCTCTGTATTTCCTAGTTTTTGTTTTATTTCGTTAAAATTTTCGGGAAATATTTTTTGCCTAGTAACACTAAGAAATGTCAGAATTCCACGAAATTAAAAATCGTAGTTTAGAGTAACAATTGACGATACGCAAATAAAGTGACATTACTGTACTATTTGCTAGGTAAGAAATAGTTGACGAGCCGCAATATAATGATGTTGTGGTTTTCAATTCTAAATTAAATGAAGTATAGTGCTGGGTTTACAGGCTTAGTAGGTAGCTAGTGTTTAGTACTTGAATTTTTTATGGAGATGTGAAGCTCGTGGCAAATTTCAAATGTATCGCACATCGATTTTGAAAAACTCAGAAGTCTTGAACTCACGACCCTCTGCTTGAGAAGCCATTACCTAGGCCACCACGGTCTATAATAGGTACATTTTTCCCGTTTAGGTTAATTTCGTCCACATTCCCACTTCGTCCACATTCCCACTTCGTCAGCAATCCCATTTCGTCCGCAATCAATTCCCGATTCGTCCACTTCCCATTTCGTCCACATTCCCATTTCGTCCACATTCCCACTTCGTAAACATTCCCATTTCGTCAATATTCCCGTTTCGTCCACATTCCCATCTCGTCCGCATTTCCATTTCGTAACAAAATAGTAACGAAATTGGTAGTGTATCTGAATTAGTATTGACCCGCACCGTGTTTAGCAAGTATTTTTTTAACATGAATACTTTAATGAACTAAAACAATTACTTTGCTCACCCGCGACCTTACAATAGTTACGTTTATGCAAGAAATGTGCGTTCATGCAGTTCCTCCACCTCCACACTGTACGAACACACACAAATCACATAAATCCAATTACCCAACCCCAACCCAACCCAACCCAATAAATTATTATTAATTATTATGAAGTGTTACATTATTGCGGCAAGGGGTTGCGTCTGGATGCTCTGGAATGCATGGAAATAATTAGGTACAACACTATGGGGTCTATTATTAATGAACAGGTAAATTTAGTATCTTCTCCTTTACTGCGGCTTGGGTCGAATTTGAACAGTTAGTATTAATTAAATATGCCTTATAAATAAATAAACAAAAAATTCAAGGTAGTTTTATAATATGTCAATAAAAGTTAATTTTTGTGGGGTAGTTTGAGAATAAGAAAAATAAAGTGGGTACTTGAGAAGTTACAGTGACAAGTTAAAACATTTGTTTTGGTTTGTTAGTTTAACAGTTGGTAGCATAGCATACGGTTGTGGTAACTCTGAAGATGAGCTCTGGTTGAGTTCGAAACGCGTCAGTGTAGCTTGGTGGTGGTGATGGTTGGGTTTATGTGATTTGTGTGTGTTCGTACAGTGTGGAGGTGGAGGAACTGCATGAACGCACATTTCTTGCATAAACGTAACTATTGTAAGGTCGCGGGTGAGCAAAGTAATTGTTTTAGTTCATTAATATGGACCTCCGCAAAGTAACGCCTGATTCAATAAATTATGAATACTTTAATCACAAAAATAATTAAAATCTTCCCTGAGAATTAAGCTAAGTGATGAATGTGGACGAAATGGGAAAAGGACGAAATGGGAATGTGGACGAAATGGGAATGTGGACGAAGTGGGATTGTGGACGAAATAGGAATGTGGACGAAGTGGGAATGTGGACGAAATGAACCTAAACGATTTTGCCTATCTTTCAGCGTCAATGCTAGGAGCTACAATGATACTAGGCAATCTGCTGACGATGCCGACCATGCGGCGTGGGCGCAAGATGGCACATCAGGTCGTCTCGGTCCTACACATAGTGAGCTGGGTCGTCATCTCACTCGCACCCAGCTATGAGGTGATAAGTTACAAATTCAGATTAATTACAAGTTCAGATGTATTTCTACAGGGCAGGGTGGCCAAATAACAGGTACACTTTTGTCTTGTAATTTTATTCTATGAAATATAAAAACTATTAAGTATTTCTGGTTAAAATATAATTTTCACTCATAAGCGCGAACCTCTTCATTTTAATTACAACTTTTTAGGCGTGCGATTAACTAGAGTTTCCTTAGTTCGAGACCTAGCTATCACCTTAGATTCAAAGCTCAATTTTATCTCACATATAGATCTTATTACTGCAAAAGCTTATAAGCAGTTGGGTTTGATACTTCGGCTCTCTAAACCCTTTAAGGACCCAAACACTCTAAAGATTTTATATTCGTCCTATGTCCGTAGTGTTTTAGAATTCGGTTGCATCGTTTGGACTCCCCAGTATACAGTTCACAAAACGCGAATTGAAAGAATTCAAAATAAATTATTAAAGTCACTCAATTTCCGCCATGGTCTGAATCTGTCTGAAAGTAGCAGCAGAGGTCATGGTCTCGCCCCATTAGTCGAACGCCGTGTACATATAGACCAAATGTTTTTATACAAGCTTCTAAATAATTATATTGATTCTCCTAATCTTCTTCAAAAGGTTATTTTTAAATTGCCTCGCCGTATTCCCACTCGCTATCCCCAAACTTTCCATATAAGTTTTTGTGGTTCAAATTTTGCCAAACATACTTTCTTCCGACGAGCATGTCGTGATTATAATGTTAAATTCTCTAATCTTGATATTTTTTCACTATCATTTGGTAAATACTCTAGCATTCTGCGAAGTTCAATCTTTTCTTAATAGATATATTGTATGTTTCTTCTAAGTAACCAGCAACTATACATTATTTGCACGTAAACTTTAATGTAACTTCCGTAGCGACAATATTTTATATTGTTTTTGTACACCAGTTTAAATTCCCTACCGTATCATGCATGTATTATTTACTTATCGATGTTTTCAAGTCCCTGTATGATGACAGATAAGATGTTTAAGATGGTGCCTAACACCTACCCTGTTTCGATTTGTTAATTAACTATGTATTTCGTTTATTTTCTATGGAACTTAAGGTCTGTTTGTTGTTACTTAAGTGGATTTATGTTGAATTGTGACTGTTTGTTTCCTAAATAAATCAAAAAAAAAAATATATATTTAGGGCCGGCAATTAAATATGCAAAATAATGTCAGACAAATGTCCACCTGTTAGAGGTGAAAATGTGAACCCTTTTCATCGCGTTTTTCATCACATTTTCACACATTTCCTGCGTTATCTCAGTGACTGTCTCGAATATGGCCTGTTAACATAGACACGTCCATTTAGATAGCCCCACATAAAAAAGTCATGAGCTGTTAAATCAGGCGACCTTGGGGCCAATCAATGTCACTGTCAATGCTGGACATAGGCCTCTCCCATGGCACGCCACTGAGCACGATCCTCGCCCACTGTCATCCAGCTCTTGCCAGCCGCCTTGCGAAGATCATCGCTCTACCGAATCTGAGGACGTGCTACGCTACGTTTGCTGATCCGTGGTCTCCACTCAAGAACTCGTCTACCCCAACGGTTATCGGTTCTTCGGGTTATATGACCGGCCCATTGCCACTTCAGCGTGCTGATGCGGTGGGCTATGTCGATAACTTTGGTTCTCTGTCGGATCACTTCGTTACGAATTCGATCTTTTAGAGAAACTCCGAGCATAGCCCTTTCCATAGCACGTTGAGCAACTTTAAATTTGTGGACCATCCCTACAGTGACTGTCCATGTTTCGGCACCGTATGTCATGACGGGTAGGACGCACTGATTGAAGACTTTCATCTTTAGACTCTGTGGAATTGGCGATGTGAAGACTTGACGCAGTTACCCATACGCTGCCCATCCCAGCTGTATTCTTCTGTTGGCCTCTTTCTCGAAGTTATTTCTACCTTTTGCCCGAGGTAAACATACTCCTGGGTTGGGTAGAACGTTTTAATAATTAAAACACGTTGTTCAGTCGTAAAACGCTCCATAACAAATTTGCCGTATCACATTACACAAAGTAATTTTCATTTTTCATCATGCAACAACTGTCATATTTGCCGCCAAAACAATATGGCGGCAAAAAAGTTGTATACCTACCTCCAAGTTGGCCACCTTTTAGATAGATACAACCTAGGGCTCGTGTTGCAGTTGGTATAGGTAACGCCACCAGAGTTGAGGTCACGCACACAACCACATCTCATGTAATGACAGCGGGATTTTGACGTTTATTCGTACCGATAGCAAGTTCAACAGACTCAACAGTGAATTACAAGATTGACTAAAAATTTCTTCAACCTATTTCGTAAAGAATTATTTAAGAAAATAGGTACATTTAGTTCAAACAAAACAGAAAATAAAATATTTTGATCTATTTTATTTAATTCAGATACTTAAGCATATTCTTCGCTTTTTATAAAATACCGATTTTTTTTTGTTGCGGATATTTCTTATCAGTTTCAAATTGTTTTATTTCAAAAATAGGTTATTATATGTGATAAAACAAAATTATAATATGCATAGTATTGCGTAGGTATTTCACCTTAAGATCATAATAATTCACATTTTCATTCACTCATTCATTTCATTCATTCACTTCTTTTTTTGCAATCAGTAGTTTATGTAGCTGTGTGTGTAATTATTCGCCTCAACTCTGGTGGCATACCTATAGCATACTCAGCGCGTATAGCCAAGAGATGAGTCAGCGAATAGGGCCATACGAGCAAGTTCACGTAGACTTTAAAATTCATCATCATCATCATCACCACCAGTCCTACGCCAGTCGCATCTAACGCGTTCCCGCAACCTTAACCAGATCGTCACTCCATCTTGTTGGAGGCCTAACTACACTGCGTCCAGCCCGTAGATGCCATTCGAAAATCTTGTAGCCCCATCGGTCATCAGTAAATTTAAATAGTGTCCAATTAATTTTTATCACGAAATTACGATTTTATTCAAAACATTTTGATTAATATTTCTATTTTAAGAAAATTAATATACATGACTCCGTTTTTAACCGACTTCAAAAAAAGGAGGAGGTTCTCAATTCGGTTGTATGTTCTTTTTTTTTTCATATTCTACTTTAGAAGCTCAGTTTCTCTTACCATTTATTGTATCTTTCCAGATCCTGCTAACCGGAAGATTTATCCAGGGCATAGCGTTCGGCTTGTTTATGTCTATCAGCAACATCATCGTCGGGGAGTACACCAGCCCCAGATACCGCGGTGCCTTCCTCGCCAGCGTCAGCTTGGGCCAAGCAGTTGGGGTCATCTTAGTACACATCATCGGTTCCTTCATCTCCTGGTACCATACTGCTTTATTCTTCAGTTTTGTCCCACTGACAAGCTTCATCATAACCATCTTCTTGCCTGATTCCCCGAGTTGGTTGGCTCTGGAAGAACGCTATGAAGACTGCAGGAAAGCCTTCGAATGGCTTCGAGGCTATGACGAAGAGGAGGAACTCAAGAAAATGATCGAAGCGAGACAGACCGTCAACAGAATTAAGAAAGAAAACCTTTTGGGGACTTTACTGACGCTGGGCAAAAGAGAAGTCTATATATCTGTGGTTTTAAGCGTTTTAATGTATACTATATCAATGGTTTCTGGGGCAGTGACTTTGGAAAGCTTCACGAATGAGATAATGCCAGTACTGGTCAGTAAGGATTGCAATATGGCTGCTTGGATGGTCTTCTGCGATGTCGTAAGATTAATCACCAGTAGTATTGGACTGCTTGTAGCAGGGAAGATGCGGAGACGGACGATACTGTTCAGCTCTGGTGCCTTGTGCGTATTTGCACATCTAGCTCAGGTCGGTTACATCTACGCTAAGAACATTGGGCTTACACAAGAAGCGCTATGGTTCCCAATACTCTTACTTACGCTCCATATAACTACTATAGCTTTAGGTGTCATGATGATCCCGATGATTATTATCGGTGAGATATATCCCCTCCAGTACAGGAGCCTTTGTAGTTCTATTACTAATGTTTATTTAGTGGTGTGTATGTTCACGGTACTGAAGACTTTTCAAGGTATGAAAGCCAGTATAGGTCTGGAGGGTACTTATATAGTTTACGCGGGAGTTGTGGGTCTAGCGTTGGTTGTTTCATGGTTTCTTCTGCCAGAGACGAAAGGAAGGACACTGCAGGAGATCGAAGAGCATTTTAGAGGAAAACCGATAGCGGAGCCTGATGATAGCAAGGAATTGAAGCCGTTGCACAGCTCAGAGCAGAAAGAGATTTCGTAAATATTTCACTCCTGATTAATCCTACTAATATGTATTTATAAATGACAGTTTGCGAAGATGGTCGGGAGTTCGTTAGCCAAACACACAATAACGGCTGAATGGTTTCCTCACGTGCCCGTTGTGTGCGCGTACGTTCTTGAATAAAGTTGGCTATGCGAGCCATATGAGGGCGCACGAGCGGAGATGAAGCAGTCGCCGTAGCCGAAATCGGCCAGGACGATTATTAGGCTAAACGGTTAAAACTTAGTATACAGATTGACATCATCACATAACTCGAACTATGCTTGGTTTACTTAGTCACGTCGCTGTCGCCTTACCAGTGCGGCCCCGGCCTTAGATAGTGTACTTGATTGAATTCACTGTTCGTGAAACAATAATGAAAAAACAATTATTAAGTACTCAAAATTGCGAAAAAAGTGCAAATATGTTTTTTAAAATATGTTTAAAATCTTTACTTAATAAATATTGTACATAATATGTGTTTTTGTTGAACTGGCTCTTTATTTACTTAGGTATGTCATAAGGCGTCAATACCTGAGTAATATAAAACTGGCTTTATACTACGAAGTGCACAATTCGATCTTCGTATAGTGCCATTCCACTCACGCCGCTAATTAGTATTTAAAGGCCCTGCCGTGTTTTTGGCGCATTTATTGCATTCATTTAAACTCGTGCTGTATCATTAGATCATTACTAGCAATGCTATAGTCCTGAAATTCATACCTATGTAAGATATTTGAGGATTCATTCTAGTGACAAGTATTTATCGAAACACGATTACTTGTAGTTCGCACGATAGAAAAAAATCCAGTCGTCTCTAAAAAATTAAATAAACTCGTACGACGCTAATACTGCACGGAAGGTCATGACTTTTTGAAAGTTAGTAAAACAAGATGTTTTCTAGGGCGTCGTTTTGCTACATTATTAAAATATGTATTTGTTTTAGTAATAAGATGAAAATACCCAAAAACACGCGCAGTCCAACCAACCTATCTTGAGCTATCGTGCCTCCCCCACGCGGCCCCACGCCTGAAATCGCCCACCCAAAATCGATTAGCGCGAAAAACTCGGCAGGCCCTTATTACGAGAGCGAACGACACGGTACGAAGCGTACTTCGAATTTCGGAGTAGCCCCTCTGTCATGGCCAGATAAACTAATAAACTAGTAAAGGGTCTTGAACAGAAATTATTCTCAATTGTTAAAAATTTGTGTGATAAAATTTGGGATGTTCATACTTTGTTGAAATTAAATCACAAACTTAAAAACAAAAACAAATGAGTTATTCAACATCAACTGAGTAATAATTATTAATAAGTAACAATAATTTCTGTTCACGACTTTGGATTCAACCTGTATAATGGGTTAAGTTATGTTATGATGTCACATATTATGAGTGTGACCCATCTTTGAAGATAAAATATGTCTGCATCCACAGAAATAATAATAAAGAGGATAGAAGTGCCTTAGACGCGTGACCTTGGCGCCGCGCTTGTGACTCGTAGGTCACAAGCGCGCGACTTGTGGCTCAGTGCTATTTGAAACGTGGGTATGACAACAAGTGCTTTAAAATGGTGTTTTGCAGCATTAGCAATTGCGGAAACTCGTCCACACTGTGTAATTACACTAATAAGGGGATTACATTTCATTGGTATGTATTAATTTAATGTAATGATGCGGTTTATATCAAAATACAACTTGAGAAAATAAATCATTATGAAATATTGGTTTACACGTTATTAACACGAAACTTCATGTACCATTGCTACTCATGCCCATAAAAACGCAGATCGTTTTGAATTATACGCAGCAATGTAAAGTAATTTTTGATAACCCTTCCGTCTTGCACAAAAGTTCGTGGTACGGACAAAAAAACAGGTTACGACTAGTACAGACATAATGCCGACGCGGCCAATAAATGGCGCCGTTGTGTAAATGTGGGTATGACTTACGTTGAGTGTTATTCAACGCTATCTCTAAGGTGTAAGGTTCATAATTGTTTGTAAGCAAAAATATTAGTAATTGTGTGCGTGATTGCGTAGTACGGTTCCGGTCTTTTGCATGTGTGCATTAACACAGTAAGTAGAGGGGATGAAGCAGCGACACGAGTTCCGGAAGAAAATAGGAACTAAGGCATTTCTATCCTCTTTATTATTATTTCTGTGTCTGCATCGGATGTTGTTACTTTATGGGCTTAGTTCCCTTTGCCTATCTTTTTCTGCCGCTGTTCTGGCAACACTGATTTCGACTGTCAATGTCATTTTCACGCAAGTACCAGTGATGTCTCGTCTTGTAGGACGCCGTGCGAAGCGAATCCAAATAAAAACAAACGGACACCGTTTGTATTAAACTGTATCTAACTCAAAACAAATGTAAAAGATAACTATGAGTACTGCGAGCAGGTATGTTACTGCAATTTAATAAGGCTAGCAAACACTTGTTGCTGCGAATTTTTCTGAAACAATTCGTGCTCGAAAGTTAGTGTCGGTACAGTAAAGCGGATGCTATTCCAGATTTCCACACCAGCCGACTTTTAAGCCAAGGGGTCGCCGCGTCACGTATCACCAGGTCGATGCCCTCTTCGATTATTTAATAGCTAATCAAGAAGTAGCGATGTCATTTTCGAACTCCAGGGTGGGGCGGTATAAGAGTCAGAAAGCTTGGGAGACGGTCGGCGGCATACTCAATCGCATCCCTGGTGGCGCTCGCAAGGATGCCAAGGCCTGGAGTGCAGTATGTATTAAGAGTTGACTTATGTTTTTATGTTATGTTATGATGATAGATAAGGTGCAGAGTTTGCAGAGCTTCTTCAATTCAATTTCAACAAACACTAATTTATTTTACACAACTACACCATGCACCGGTGACAATACTCAGCATGGGTACTGGCAGATATCAGCGCCACAGCTGAGTCAGTGCTGTTTCTTCGTTTCATCACATTCCTCCCTTTATAATAATAATACACCGTGAAATTTTAGTGGTTGTTTTCCCGAAACGAGGTGATTTAGTTTCGATTGTACAATCGATTTATAATTACTATTTTGACTAGAGTCAAAAATCCAATTGTAAAAAACAAAAGTCGAAAAATTACCGCAAACCAATAGTAACGCTTCGTTGGTACAAGTAGCGTACGATCGTACGATAGGTTAGGTACCAACAAAGCGTTACTATTGGTTTGCAGTCATTTTCGACTTTCGTTTTTCACAATTGGA
Organism: Archips crataeganus; assembly: GCA_947859365.1. Classification (NCBI taxonomy): domain Eukaryota; kingdom Metazoa; phylum Arthropoda; class Insecta; order Lepidoptera; family Tortricidae; genus Archips; species Archips crataeganus. The sequence continues at coordinate 812,809 of OX402070.1, read as the reverse complement.
TTTTTGACTCTAGTCAAAATAGTAATTATAAATCGATTGTACAATCGATACTAAATCACCTCGTTTCGGGAAAACAACCACTAAAATTTCACGGTGTAGAATGTCCCGCAGTTCGGTGTGCCTTTTGGCATAGGCCTCCTCCAACTTTCTCCATTGAAATCTGTTTTCTGCAACTCTAGACCAGTAAGGCCCCAAGGTTATATGGATGTCATCTTCCCATCTTGTTTTTGGACGGCCTTGTTTTCTAATTCCATCTTAAGGGTGACTTGTTTACTCCATTTGTTGGTTTTGCATCGTAGCATATGTGGGGATCCTATCGATGTTTAGAACCCCATTTTAGATGGTCTATTCGATTTATTATGTCCATAACCTTGGTTTTCCTTCATATCTCTGAATTAAAAAAAAATCCTATAGTTTAACTAACCTACTAGTCTAGTCGAAATGTTCAAAATGGTGTTAATTCTTGATAAAGGTCCTAAAAATATGTGTGATAGCTCATTGGATTCGGAATGACGTCTAGAAAAATGTATTCGAAGGATTTTACTGCAGGATAAAAATTGCAAAAGTTATTAACAAATTAAGATGAAAAAAAAAGGTATTTCGTTTTTTGGCAATATCTCAAAAACTATTAATATTTAAGAAATTTAAAAAAAAGATTCTTAAAGAGGAGAAAATTTCCAAAAAAAAAGTCCTACCTCCCGGAACTCTACCTCCATTATTTATAATTTTAATTTAGCGCTGAAAATAGCGCCCCGCGCGGCCGATTCAGCATGGCCGCGCTGCCGCTCAACAGAGTCTATGACATAAAATATTTTTTTTATAGAATTAAATATCAATCGAAAAATTTTAAAAAATTATCGTGTCATCAGAACACTTCAAGGAAGAAAGTACCGTTGGAAAAAATTTTTTTTGTTGATTTTTCAAAAAGTTATACTATTGTTAATTAAGTAATTTTTCGTGGGCTTTAATTTTTACAAAAGACAGTATAAAAGTTTAAATAATTGGCCTATAAATTTTTCGCTTCTTGGAGCTCTTCTTATATATATACTTAACAAGACCACGTTATAAAAAAATCTTATATTTTATTATATTTATTATTCTGTATATTTTGTTTATTATAATTTTTTTAAGTTAACAAAAGATGAAAATCATCAAAAATGTTGTTAAAAAATTTTTTTCAATCTAATGTTGAGTTATGGCTATTTTTGAATTGCATAGAGGCATTGTCTAACATCGAAAAATATTTATTTGCAGCATTTGTTAGTAAATTGTTTATAAACAAATAGACTAGTTTAATATTTAAAAAAAAAAATTTTTTACCATATTGTTGTCATGGGAAAATAATGACTTAAAATAAAAAATTTTTCTTAAAAAAATTTTTTAATTGTTTAAAACCGTTTTTTACATATTTGCATTGTTTAAATAATTAGTTAAGAAATTATTTCCTCTTTAAAAATCATAATTACCATTTCTCAATAGACTGACCGAAAAAATTTTTTTTTTATAAATAATTTAATTGTTTATTAACTTTACAATTGTTTATAAACAAACTCAGATGACCATAGTATTTTTTTTCTAAAACTAAAATAAAATACAAAAACAACCATGTATAACAAAGTGGTAAAATATTTTTTTTTGTATTTTTTTACAATAATTTCTAACTCCACGATACCAAAGTTAGATCGGTCACACAATTTGTCAAGTAACAAATTACCATAACTCATAAACTATTAGAGATACGATAGTCAACATTCAGGTCATTTTTATAGAGGATTAACTACTTGTTAAAATGAGCTCAAAACGATGAAACCAAAACAGATTAAAAACTGTATGTCCTAATGCTGAGGGGAGTAAATGGGTCAATCAACTTTTTTTTTTTCTGATTTTTGTCGAGGCTTTTAACACTCCAGGTGATCATGTCACCCTCATGGGTGCTCACACAATTCCCTATTCAAGGGACCTATCAATAAAATGGTAAATGCCGATTGCTTTGTCTGACAACGTCTCAGATAGCCAACAATTCACCTGGCCATTGTGCATGGAACCCAAATCCCCAAGAACTCTTCTCCTCAAGTCCGAATTCCGGACACACTCCAACAACACATGGGTCAAGTCATCACACTTCTGACAATCATCACATAGTGGTGATGATTTAATTTTCATCATATATAGAAACTTATTTGTAGGGATGTGTCCGGAACAAACTCTAAAAGCAGACACCATTACTCTTCTAGCAAGGCCGGCTGAGTCAAACCAAGGCGTCCACCGGGGGCTATCATGGATAGTTCTGTACCAGATTCCTACACCCCTAGATATACCCTGCTCACCAAAATGGTATTCCCATTTCTGTAGGCTCCTTCTTTTAATTCTGGGAACCAATTCACTAGAAAGGGGTTCAGAATCTGTTACAGAACCATCCACTACAGCCGCCTTGGCAAGCTTGTCCACTACTTCATTCCCAGCCAACCCTACATGAGAAGGAATCCACTGTAATTTGACGACCCTGCCTCTAGAATTCATCTCGTGCATCACCTGAAGAGCTTCATAGGCAACAGGCATCCCTCTTTGTCCAGACACACACCGACTAAGGTGCTGGAGTGCGCTCCTTGAGTCTGACAATATTACGACTACTAAACTATCAGCTAGATTATTTGCGTAAGTTAAAGCTTCTTTAATAGCAACGAGTTCAGTTCGCATAACACACGCGTCATTATGCAGCTTCCACATGAGAGAAACTCCAGTCTGAGGATCAAACAAGGCCGCTCCAGCACCCTGTACAGACTTAGAACCATCCGTAAATATTTGGTATGAATGGTGATATTGCTCACTAAGCATATTTAATGTATAATTTTTTAATGCTTCGTTCAGTAGATGCCTCTTGGGGACATCAATGTGATCAATATTGTCAATTATACATGCCCTGGCGTCAACAGATGATACCCAAGTATCCAAAGAATACATTTCTAATTTGTCACTGCGATACACAGCTAAATCTTTCCATTCATAAATTTCCGCCAGCAGCGGGAAATTTTTAGCAGTAAATTGATTACGTCCGGCCAAAATGCTGTGTATCGCAGCGACAATAGGGCAATTAGATTTTGAACCGATTCTTAATAAAAATCTACAACCTAACCAATAGCGGCGCACGGCCAGAGATTTTCTGCTACTTTCTATGAAAACCAAAATAATTAAAAAACTGATTATTTTTCCTTATTTAAAGTATACTTTTCTAGACCCTAGATTTTTGTACTCAATAATGGTATAATTGCCATATTTATTTGATTTTGTTTAGCTTCATTTCGTGGGTGACCCAGGGGACAATGATGTCCCCGAAATTTGTATGAAAATAGTGGTATGTCCCCTGGGTGACCGGATTTTTTCATATAAATACTTATTTTTTTTGGTTTTCACATATGCACTATGATAAACAGTTTATCTAGTTACTACAAAATCATGGTTTCACTAACCAGTGATTACAGAGTTACTTGTAGGAGTAAATAGAAATTTACAAAATAAAGTTGATTGACCCAAATAAGTAATACCTTTTGTAACATTGTTTCAAGCAATAAAGACTTATGACTTATGAATGCAGCAAAATTAGCTTACCGTATACTTGAAGGGCCCCTTAGAGACATTTTTTGCTCTGAAGAATAAAGTTTGTATCTAATTTCCAGTTCTGGAGCAACTACAAAAACAAATTGAAGACCAGAGTTCAAATAGTGAAAGCGGCGCTGAAGAGTGGTCAAACAACAAACACAAAGCTGACAGAGTTGGACATGAAAGTTCTGCCAATTCTTGGACCGCTGTTTGCATGTGGCAGTATAGTCGGACCTGGTGACAATTCGATGAATTCCGAGGTGAATTATTGTCCAGTTATTATTTTAAGTCTTTTTCTGATAATTATACTAAACGGGACTTATCATGCAAAATAATATTTACCTCGACGTTTGCTACGACGAGTGCTAATGTAATGGATTTTCAATTTTCATACAGAATTGGCTAAGTAAAGTTTTTTGAAGAGGTGCTAATTATATTTTTTTTGTGCAGTCGGCGTTCTGAGATTGAGAAACTGCAGCTGTTTTATTTTTATCTCCTATTGTTTACTGGAAATATTTTTTTGAATGTTTGAGATGACATTTGTGAGATTTTATGGTTGACAAGCCGTTCGTGCTCAGAACTTAGTAGAAACAGAAAAAAAAACGAAGTAAACTGTCACTGCTGTCAATGTCAAATCGTTTGCGTTTCGTTTGCTTTGCGTTTTGGTGTGCTCAGTGTGATTTTTTTACTATTTTCATCGACCTCCGCATAAAATCCGGACTTTCAATTTTATCGCATTTCTCCACAACTTATGCACAATAAGTGGATCACGATTGAATACTTTCGATCACTATTTTGGAACTGCTTCTTGGACAACGCAAAACAAACGAAACGCAAACGGTTAGATTTCATTTGACATTGACAAAAGCGACAGTTGAATTCGTTTTTTTTCTATTTCTTCTTAGTACTGAGCACGAAACGCTTGTCAGCCATAAAATCTCACAAGTGTCATCTCGAACACTTAAAAAAATATTTCCAATAAATAAAAGGAGATAAAAATAAAAAAGCTGCAGTTTCTTTGTGTTGAAGTCGACCACTGTCGAAAAAATATATAATTGGCATCTCTTCAAAAAACTTTACTTAGCCAATTGCAGGCCTTGGTCGGGAAAGCGATCGTCTATTGTTTCATGTGACACAGCATCATGACATGACATGACGTTTATAGGTCTATGGCATCATGGCATTCAGCCCTAAAAAAACATAAGCAATAGTTGCTTTCCTTGCAATTTTAATTTCTTGAAGTTTTTTATTTCATTGCATGTTTGAGAAAAGCACTATACAAGCCTCGGCCGGAACAGGGGTTGCCGGACTCGTATCATGCCGGCCTCCTGTACCACTCGGCCGTCAAACCTACTCGGCCGGCAACCCCTTACTTCCCGGCCTCTGTAGTAATGTAATACAGGGTTATTTGTAATTCACTAGCATCCTTTTAACAATAAACTCCTACCACTTAAACAAATGTTTTTTGTTTTACGGCTTTTGTCATAACTTAATATTTTTGGTGTAATAACGTTTTGAAAATTTGAGATTACCTCTTATTTTTGCGATACTCTGTGTATTTGTATGGGAAAAAAAGTGCTTCATTTTAAAATGTCGTAAAACAAAAAACATTTGTTTGAGTGATAGGAATTCAGGGTTAAGAGGATGTCAGTGAATTACAAATAACCCTGTATATTCAATCAATAATTTGAACATAATTTCCAGGATATCCAGGAGCCCATAGTGAAGTCGTCCCCGCCGGGCTCCCCCGCCTCCCCCTCCAGCCCCGACACCCTGCCCAGCCCCGCGAGCCCCGCGCCCCCCGCGGCCCCCGCGGCCCCGCCCGCCGCACCCGTTTACATACACGTCCCAGCGCCGAGGACAAAAAACACGACTCGTAAGTCCATCGTAAGCCGAAATACGTCCACTGTTGAACATAGGCCTCCCCCAAGGCTGCGCCATCAGCATCCAATGCGTTCCCGCCACCTTAACCAGGTCGTCGTTCGACTGCGTCTTCCGGTCCGCGGACGCCACTGGAGAACCTTTCGGCCCCGTCGGCCGTCAGTTCTACGAGCGACGTGCCCGGCCCACTGCCACTTAAGTCTAGCGATTCTTCGAGCTATGTCAGTGACTTGAGTTCCTCCGCGGGTTTCATCATTTCTTATGCGATCCCGCAGAGAAACTCCGAGCATCGCCCTCTGAGTGACTTTTAGCTTTCCTATGAGGCCCATCGTCAGCGAGTCGTAAGTATTCTTGTCTTATTTTAGGAGGTTGTCGCAACCGGTTGCGGGGTGCTGAGCGGCGATTCGCGTGCGGCGACGACGCGCCACCGTCCGTAATTTTTTACAAGCTTTTTATTAACATGCAATGTATAATAATAATCTAATATACAGGGTTATTTGTAATTCACTGACATCCTCTTAACCCTGAATTCCTATCACTCAAAGAAATGTTTTTGTTCTACGATTTTTTTAAATGAAGCACTTTTTTTCCCATACAAATACACAGAGTATCGTAAAAATAAGAGGTAATCTCAAATTTTCAAAACTTTATTACACCAAAAATATTAAGTTATGACAAAAGCCGTGAAACAAAAAACATTTGTTTAAGTGGTAGGAGTTTAGGGTTAAAAGGATGCTTGTGAATTACAAATAACCCTGTATAAAAATCTCGTGTCACGGTGATAGTTATCGAACTCCTCCGAGACGGCCTGACCGATTTTTATGAAACTTTTTTCTCTGTATTCGGTACTAATCGTCATAAAAACTATTGTCCGAATTTATCATTTGTCAGAAATTATCATTTTGCATAACTCTTTTTGCTCTGAATTCATTAATTGTACAGAATTGTTATAAAACAAACCTAACCTAACCTAACCTATACAGTCCTACTGGATAATCATTTCAAAATTCCTGAATAATCAATGGTTTCTGAGAAAAAACAGTTATGCGAAATTATAATTTCTGACAAATGATGAATTATGCTAAAAGTTTGTATGACTATTGAACGGCCCACTATACTCCATTTAATTTAGAATTATAAACCACAACACCATTATATTGCGGCTCGTGAACTGTAATCTCTTTACAATTTGTAAAGAAAGAAACAAAGAAAAAATTTATTCGTGATATATATAAAAAAATAACAGGAATAAAACATATACAAAAAAAGCACATATCACGAAAAGGTCCCAAATCAGGAAAGTGGATATCTTTCGAAAGGCGCTGATCTTCCTTTGGGACCATCACGTCATCCATCCATTGAAAAAACAGCAAACAGTAAACATAAAGTGAAACCGAACGCATAAATTTTAAGTTACAAATAAAATAAGAAATAACAAACAAGAAACCATAGAAACATAATCAATTCACAATCAAGAGTAACAATTGACGACACGCAAATAAAGTGACATTAAAACAATTTTATTTTGCGGCTGTACTATTTGCTAGGTAAGAAGTAGTTGACGAGCCGTAATATAATGATGTTGTGGTTTTCAATTCTAAATTAAATGAAATATAGGCCATTGGGTCGTCAAAATGATGAATTTGATGATGAATGACAATGATGATATTGTCTAGGAGCAAGAAAAAGAGCGCACAGAACCAACGGCGCTACGAGCGACGGTTCCGACAGCGAGAAGAGCTTCGACATGGCGCAGATGTTCTCGCAGACGGAGGACCGCACCGCGTCCGCTCTGCTGCGCGTCGCCGGCGCCATCGAGACGCTGGCGGACGCGGCGCGCGCGCAGGCCGCCGCCGCGCGCGCCGCCGCACACGGCATGGAGATGATCGCGAGAGCGGTCACCGTCGCGCTCAACAAAAGGTAACACTCACTCCCAGTGCAACAGTGCATCATCTCGAAATAATACACCATTTAATAGTACATTGTGCATCTAGGGCCGTAAGTAGGGGATTACTAACGAGAGTCTACTAGAAGCCGGACGCCGAAGGCGGAGGGCTTCTAATGACTCGAGTTTGTAATCCCCTTACTGCCCGTGTTACACACAATGATTTTCATCACATTGCGAGAAAAAAAATCCAAAAGTAAAATTAATTTGTCTCTGAACACTTAAATTGAATAAAATAATGGCTACCCGCCAATACAGATTGTCACTTTTTTCGAGTCGCCTACCATAGATAATGTAAACTTTGTTTAGTTTAGAATTTGAAAGGTCATACGGCCAGATTCTGCCAACATGTTTAAAAAAATATTTTTACTGAAATTATTGCAAAACTATTTGATATATAGATGGTAGATAAGTTTTGTGTTGTAAAATTTGGGTTATAGCTAAGTTTTAAAGATAATAAATAAAACGTTGGCTGACTTGAAACCTCCTTAGTCTGAAATGACTTGTTTGCAAATTTTAAAACTAAAGTTAGAACTCCCTTGGGTAGAAAAACTGTACGTAAATCTATAACTCCCTTAAGAACAATTTAGGCCATTGTCATTTAGTATACAAGCATGGAATAACACCATTGACGAGCAAGTGTGATGAAAATGGTGTATTATTTCGAGTTGATGCACTGTTATACTGGGAGTGCGCACTATTAGGGCCTACGCTAGCTGACGCGGATTACCCGGAACGGACGCCAGTCTAATAAGAAATTGTATGAACAGCGCTTAACTGGCGCGGGCGCGTGCGACGGATTTTAGGAAGGTTTTTTACGGAGCGGGACCCGCGAGCGTGCGCACGCGGCGGGCGTCCGCGTCAGCTAGCGTAGGCCCTTAAGCCTTCGACACAGTGTTGCAGAACTATCGATAGTTTGACTATCGATCGTTGACCTCGCAAACTATTCAGGATATCGATATTACTATCGATAGTTTCGCACATGGCAATACTATTGATACTATCGATAGTATTGCAATAATGACCGAAAACAAACGATAGTAACGATAGTTTTGTACAATCGATAGTACAAAACTATCGATACTATCGATTGTATTGGACATAAAACTATCGATAGTATTGCCATTATCAATAGTATTGCTTATAAATCACTATCGATACTATTGGTTTTGTCTTAACTATCGATAGTCTATCGATATTCGACTATCGATAGGCAACACTAACGCGCGTTCACACCGAAGGCGTTGTTTGACGGCGTCTATTTAAAGTAGTACATTACAGATTGTACCGTCCCGTCGGCGTCCCGACGACGTCGCGCCCCGCCTGCTGTGTGTCGAAGGCTTTATTCTTTTTAGGGTTCCGTACCCTAAGAGCGTTTTCACATTATCCGATCCGATATCGGTATCGGACGCCGATACGATATCGCAGGGAGTTAAATGTATCAATTCAATTCAATTCAATTCAATTCATTTATTTAAATAGTTTTAGTACATAGTAATAATTATTAGTAGGCACTTTACTTAATCTATGTTAGGTATTATATCTAGGTATGAAATATGTATCTCCGATATCCGATATCGTGTCGGACAATATGAAAGACAGATACATATTTCATACATTTAACTCCCTCCGATATCGTATCGGCGTCCGATACCGATATCGGATCGGATAATGTGAAAACGCTGAACGCTCTAAGGCTAAAAACGGGACCCTATTACTGAGACTTCGAACTTTGAATCCAAAGAATTAATAAATAAACAAAGGATTATTTATTTTTATTAGAAGAACTTTTGCTAGAAAAAGTTTAAGGTTTTTTTCATTCTGTTCCAGATTCGGAACAGCAGATGAAACGGATGCCAATGAGCAATAGTCCAGATAAAAAAAAAGGTCACACCGCCGACTGAAAAAATTGTGGCCGCTCAGGCAGGGGGTCTTGGGTTCGAACTCGGGCTGAACAACACCTGCGGAGCAGTTTAACCCTTAAGAAGGCCCCATATACTGAAGCATACTACTACAGAATCGAAAGCAGCTATCGAATGCTTACCTGATAACGTATATTTTTAAAGCTAGTCGTATTTTCAATAATTACAATGGATATTGTGACGTAGTGTCAAAGTCATAAGGTTGAATTTCCAAAGCAATGAAAGTGGTCCGTAAATCGCCTCTACCTTTAAGTGTTGAAGCCTGATGAGGCAGGTTCCCAACCCACACTAGAACCGCTGGGAACTGAAAGCCCAAGCCCTCTCATTGTGGGAAGCAATACCCGGCAGTGGGACTTGTACAGGAGACGAGACATCACCGACTCAGAGCTATTTCAATTGCGTTTGAATGAAAGAATCATCACCACCATTTCAGCCGAAAGACGTCCACTGCTGAACGTAGGTGTCCCCCGAAGTTCGCCAAGCAGATAGTTCCTACGCCACGCGCGTCCAACGCGTTCCCGCAACCTTAACCAGCTCGTCGCTCCATCTTGTTAGAGGGCTTTTTTTTATAACGAAGTGGAAACACGTGTACCCCGGGCCTGGGGAGACCCAGATGGTTATGTGGGGCTCTCTCTCTCCCGTCCTCTTCCCCTCACGGGAAGGGGAGGGGGGAGTATGTATACCCACTAAAACCACTCCGACGTTGCCCTCTTGCCGAGGTTGGTAGGCGCCGTGGGATCCCAAAGATTCTACCACGACATCTTGTTAGAGGGCTACCCACACTGTATCTTCCGGTCCGCTTTCACTCCATTGCATCAAATTTCGCCATGAAGCTTTACAGCGAAGGAAAACATCGTGACCAAACCTGCGTACACCTGCGAAGAAATTTAATGGTGTGTGTTAAGATTTAAAAGCGAAAAAGTTTCCGGGTGCGCCGGTGGGACTTGAACCCACGTCTCCCGGGTATGCGCCCCAACGGGTGTTCTACCAACTGAATACAAAATAAAATAGAAATTAAATAGAAATAGAAGTGGTACACATCATTTCTTACGCATTTCCAACTAATTTGGAACGTAGGAGTCATAGCTTCTAATAGTTGTGATGGAGGTTACCACACGCCACTGTTGGCGTATGTAAGCGATTAAGAATTTCGGGGGGGTCGGTTGGATGCGACGTGGTTCAGTTGGTAGAACACCCGTTGGGGCGCATACCCAGGAGACGTGGGTTCAAGTCCCACCGGCGCACCCGGAAACTTTTTCGCTTTTAAATCTTAGGTTCGGTGAGCAGACGTAACTGCTAATAAAATAAATAATATTTGGGTGTGTGTTAAGTTCTCAATCCGCACTGGGCCCGCGTGGGAACTACAGCCCAGAGCCCTATTCTGCGAGGCCTGTGCCCTATAGTGGGGCGTATATAGGTTGGGATGATGATGATGATGTCAATGCCATAAGTCATTATTGTCCTTCGTTCCGGGTCGGCAAATATGGGTCATGTTTTTATCGCACCCTTCAACCTGTCACTATGTGTTTAGTCAAAATATACGGAGCCACACGTCACGGCGGCTGCCACACGTACACTTAGGGTGAAGCCGGACGAGCGTAATTTTGTGAGTCGTGAGCGGCAGAATTTCGGTCGCGCCATACAATATGCAGGTCATCACGTGACACAATGTATCGCGCAACCGAAATTCTGCCGCTCACGACTCACAAAATTACGCTCGTCTGGCTTCACCCGTACACGTGTGGCGGGTTACCTATCAAAATTTAGAAATATTTTTTCCCGAATATTTAAAATTCCGAATGCTTCATTTATCCGAATGCATTTTTTTCTGAAACTGTAAATATTTCAGGATTTTTATAAAACGACCCTAACCTAACCTAAAGGGTTCTACACGATGGTCCTGTAATAAATCCTGAAATATTTACAGTTAATGCTTTCGGACAAATGAAGTTTTCGGGATTCTAAGCCTTCGGAAATAAAATTTTCTAAACATCGATAGGTTCCCACGTGTGGCAGCCGCCGTGACGTGTGGCTCCGGGAAGAAGGGCTAGAGTCCGAAACGTGTCAAGTTAAACTCGTTTTAACATGTGAGTGATATATTTTCACTATGAGTCTCACGGTAGTTTCATATTTAATGTGTTTAGTTATGCTGAGCACACATGACTTCAAAATCGCCGATCTGAAAAATAAATAGGTACCTATGCAATTTAAGTATAAGTGAATCGGTCGATCAAAGAAAATTAAATCATTAGTATTAATTGTAGCTGGATAGATATGTAAAATTGCTTTGTATAATGTAAATAAGCGTAGTTTAAGAAAATTTAATGATTTGCATTTACCATTTGGTCTTTCATTTGTTAATCTAGTTGCTTCCCGTGGCCATAACCACATGGAAATAAACTAACTCCCTATCCTATCCTTAACGGAACTACTATTTTTAATATATGTACATATGTCCGTTACAAAATTTTAAAGCTAGCTCCAGCTATTTAGGGTATATTCGGAACCTTAATTGAAGCATTTATAGGTCTGAAGGTCTTGGGGCAACGAAGGAGTGACCCCTAAGCCGAAAAAAGTAAAAAGTTTCTGACCAGTCGATATTTTTTTTAAACTTTTATTGAGCGGGCTCTTCCTAAATCCGACCCTAGACCTAATTAAATAAATGGCTAAAATAAAATAATAGGTCAGTATTATAATTGGAATATGCTGATGTTTCCTGACATATCTATCTAATATCTTAAACGAGAAATGCTTGTATAATTATTCCGCGGATATCGGAAACGATATCGATGCGATTTGTTGGTTTTCAGAGGCGAACGATCAACCTAGCTTGGTCTTATCTCTGGGAAGCGAGTGAAATTATATTGAATAACATTGAATCATATACGCTATGCCGCGCTACACTTGTGTGTCACCGTATTTAAAATTCAGTTTTTTTGACCGCGCTGGGCACGCACTGTCGGCGCCGGTTTGTCACATTTTTGAGATATGGCAACAATTTTTACTATAGTTCCTATTCTAAAATACGAACTTCGTATCATACCTTCTCTATCACTCTCGTCTTGAATACGGTTAGCGCGAGCGATTGGCAGGATACAAAGTTCAAAGTTCCGTGTTACGCATAGGTTTGAAGGCTCGACTTGTATTGGCTAAGCTAATGTCAAATTCTCAAATTGTCAATGTCAGTCTCAAATTGCACAAGACACAAGACGTATTACGATTGCCGATTTAAGATAGAGTTCTTTATTTGTTTAGCGTTAGTTTATTTGCGCGGCAATATATAAATAAACGGAATAATTAATGATTCATTACAAAGTTACTTCGAACAAACGAATCGCTTGCCTCACAAGTCTAATTTTATTTTACTTTTAGTCTGGTTTTGTTTCTTTTTCACAAATTGCGCTAACTTTTAAAATTATTACCTAGCCCACAAGAATCTTTGGAGAAGTGATAAAAGTTTATTATACCATAAAATAAAACTGCGAGTGCGAATAAAAGCGAAAATTAAAATGCCTGAACGTAAACAAAGATTTTCACCGTTTATAAAACAAGTAAGTAAATTATTATTATTTAAGTAATAGGAGTTTAAAATCTGCGTCAGCAATTATTGATGGAAATGATGATGAAATCATTATGCTCTGAATGCTTATGATGCTTTTAAAATAACAAGTTTGTGCCTGTTTATATTTACATACTTACCTACTAGTTTGATATATCAGTAATATATTTAACACAAATATATTTAATGTGTATTATGTTACTCAAAATAATCTCCATCATCCGTAAAATATGTATAGGTACTAACACCTGTCGAAAAATCTGAAACAAATACATAAATGAATATGTTTTTTTTACATAAATAAATAAATGAAAAAAAAAATAAAAAATGTGTTTACAGGATTGCATGTAAATACTAGAACTTTTATATTTCAGTGCGCGCGACTTTGACTATAGGTACACCACTGTTCACAGGGTTTGATTCAGTATTTTGTATTTAATCAATGCAAATAAAAGTTGTAAATAAATGTTTTGTGTTTTGAGTGATAAAAATAAAAATAAGGTTCTACAGATTCATGCCTAATCATAGGAAAGGCAATTTATTTTTGAGGTATTATATAGCAATGGGCACTAATGCTAATTAAGGGATTATGTTCATAATCATTTCATTATTGTTTTAATCATAAACCTTATCAAGCAAATAATGTTATTTGATAGTAAACAGAGCTTAGCATATCTTGATGATGGAGCAATAAATGTATTTGACATGATTAATTAACAATGTCAAAATATTTTATTGTTTGTGTATGGTATGACCCATTTATTTGGAATTTTCTATTTTACAAATTAATGTTTTGAATTTCTGTGTCTGTAGAGTTGAATCATGGATGTTATATTATGTATTTATACTATACTAGCTGTTGCTAGCGACTCCGTTTGTGAAGAATTAGTTTGTCACTATCCCGCAGGAACTATGCAATTTTCTGGGATAAAAAATATTGTGTATAATAAACTGTGCCAAATTTCATCAGAACCCATCAAACCGTTTTAGCGTGAAAGAGTAACGAACGTCTGTCTACACATCCATACATACAAACTATTGCGTTTGTAATAGTAAGATATGCGCAGCGCATTTGACAGTGCATTACAATGCAAATGATCTGTTAAATGCTATTACAACTACGGTTTGGAACCGGTACCCAAAATACCTGTAACATACTAGTATTTAATTATAAGCTTTCTTCGTTTCGGTTCCAGAGCACTGTTAACAGAAAAATAGAAAGAAAGAAAGAAATATTTTATTTGTGACAAAAAAATGGTTAACATAGATAAAAAAAAACAATAAAAGTAAAAATAAAACATAAAAAAAATAACATGTGTGTGTAACAAAATGGTCCCAAATCAGCAAAAGATTGCCAATCTTGCTAACGGCGCTGATCTTCCTTTGGGACCATACCGGTATTAGCACCGAAAAATACCAGTTCTCTATAATGATTCTTACATGTTTATACGACTTTGCGTTAGTGTGGTGCGATGCGAGTGAGTGGATAACTAATAGATAACTTATTTAGTTTCTTCCACACCACGCGCAGTTTAGAGTACCGGTGTTTACTTCTCAAAATCGATAAATTTCATAAATCATACCAGTTTTCAAGGTATCGGTTTTACCATCTATGCTTGGTACCGCGGTACAGGTAGGTACCAAGACTATACCGGTTCCTAGTGTAAGGCCACGATACCGGTTCCAAAAAATACCGGTATTTTAAGTCATGATAAGTAACTTGACATGTAAAGTTTCATGGTACTTTAATGCTGGCAGTGCTTCGTGACATGTGCCGTGTGTTGCAACATCATCGGGCAGGGCTGCGCCACCGGCTTCCCCGCAGTGCTCCTGCCGCAGCTGAAGACAGGCTCCATCCGCACCAGCAAGGAAACAGAGTCCTGGATCGGTCGGTAGCAATGTTGCAGGTAACTGTATGTATAGTTAAGTTACCATACGGAATTGTAGATCCACTTGCCGGATCGTAATTTGGTTGTGAAATGTTAAGTGTCAGAGTGAACGCAATAGGGCTGGTTGTCGCATTGACTTGCGAGTGAAAAGCTTTTGATGTTTTGAGCCATGCAACTGTCATTGAACCTTAGGGTGGTGAAGGGATTTCTCGGTCGACTATACCACTATAAGTACGCTATTTTTTCAACGCATTCACTGCCACCGACGCATATATGCGTTTTCTGGACTTCGCCCAGTGCCGCTGTCATAATTATTCATACATTTTGAACGCACATGTGCGTCGGTGGCACCTGTGGAAGTCAGGTGGCAGTGAATGCGTTAATCGTTCGCAAACCGCTAGTGTGATACGGCTCTTACTGCTTCGCTGGGCTGGGTAACGTAGCCCGTTTCCTTGACATTTCAGCGTCAGCGATGGCGCTGTCCATCCTCGCGGGGAACGGGGCTGCGGGGGTGCTGATGGGCCGCCTGGGACGCAAGCCGGCTGCTTACGCCGTCATCGGCAGCGGGCTCGCCGGCTGGCTGGTGTTAGCCGCCGCGCCCAATGTCGCGGTAACTATCCATCTACAGCCTCTACAGGGTGAAATCTAAATCAACCTCATCCTAGCCTATATACGTCCCACTGCAGAGCACAGGCTTCTCAGAATGAGAGGGCTTGGGCCGTAGTTCCCACGCGGGCCCAGTGCGTTTGGGAACTTCACACACACCATTGAATTTCTTCGCAGGTATATGCAGGTTTCCATTCGCACATAAATTCCGAAAAACTCAGAAGTGCGAGACAGGATTTGAACCCACGGCCTTTTGCTTGAGAGGCCATAGGTCAAATCGCTAGGCCACCACGGCTTCTTTGAATCTCTTTTTTCTCGAAACCTTTCTTGAAATCTAAATGGTCATACAAAATTAGTGTTTCTTATTATATAGTTACGCTGGGCAACGTAATGCATTTTTATTTAGTCTGATAAAATTTAGGATGTTCATACTTAGTTGAAATGAAATCACGAACTCAATTTATGGACAGCTCAAATTAAATGAGACAGCGACCTCCAGCGCCATCTAGTCGTCAGTTAGAGAAACCGCCTATGTTCTACATCGCGCTACCGAAGATTCTCAACTCTGCTGCATAAATACAACTTCCAACTCTCTACCTTCGGACTTCGGTCCCCAGGCATAACGTCCGCCTGGAGAGAGATCTCTCTATTGCAGCCTATCCCCAAAAGACTAATTAAAACAAATGAGTTTGTGTTGTGCATTATAATTATTGCCAGCATCAGTTACAAACACTCATTTTGTATCACCATTAAGATTTCAACCTGTCCAACATAAAATACATAATACAATACAATTGAGTCCTTAAACACCTCATAGTGTCATAGTAAGCAATACAAAAACCGTTCAAGTTCGAGTCAGACTCGTACATGAAGGGTTCCGTGCCTACGTACAATTTTTTAAAAATAGTTCAGTAAAAAAATATAAAGATCGAGTTTAAAACGCTGTAAAAAAGATACGTTTCATGTACAGTTGAAAATACTGAATCACGTAAGGGTGAACCCTTATCAAATTCTATGTCTATTCTTATACTGTCCAGGCTATTCGGTTGTGGAATTCCTTACCGATTGACTTACGACGGGCAAAATCTCTTGCAATCTTTAAATCTATGGGTAAGGAGCACTATCTGTCATCTTGTAATAGTTAACTTTATTATACCTAGTTTATTTATTTATTTATATGTGGCTGTTTATCCCACTGCCTATATTTATTTTTGACGTCTATTATATGTACGATGTATGTATGAGTAGATGTACTATTTTTTGTTGTGTTTAATTTTCTGATCCACTGTTGATGCACCACCTGCTGTAAACTAGTCCTTCCTTCTTTCTGTTAAAGGGTTGCCTGGAAGAGATCGCTTTTAAGCGATAAGGCCGCCTATTGCTTACCTTGTAACTTTCTCTCTGTGTACCTGTTTTCTGTATCGCTTACTATTTCTGGTGTACAATAAAGAGTCATTGTATTGTATTGTATTGTATCATTGCAAATTCATGTTGACATTCCATACATCTGCCAAAGAAATCATCGTGAAATTGGTTGTGAAAAGGTTCCACCCTACTAGTACGCGATTCAGTTTCCCTGACTGAACGACGACATTGGCGACCACCTTTAATTTTTAACTTTATTTTATTTTTAGTATTATTTATTACCAAGCCCTCTCATTCTGAGAGGAGGCCTATGCCCTGCAGTGGGACATGTATAGGCTGGTATGATGATGATGATGATTATTTATTATAGCGGCCACGGTAAATGTAACTTAGCCACTTCATTTCCAGTGCATACAGAAAATTATACAAACGGACAGTTAATCATTGCAAATCTCGAGTGGCTAGTTGTCAAGTGATACTTAACCTTGGTTGATAACACTGCGTTTCCGCGTTATGTACCTTAGATTAATACCTGCGTGCGATATGCACATAATGTTTTAGAATCATCGGTTTTTATACATAGTTCTTGTATGAAATGGTGTAATTTCCTCAACAATTACTGTAGTTGGTCATTTTTAGTTTTTTGTATATTTGATCTTAATCTACGTCTAAGATGGTTTGTCACATAGTTGATATTGAAGCGACCTCTAACGCCATCTAGTTATTATTAGTTATCTATTACGAGAAAAATTTACATCGCACTATCGAAGTTGCTCCACTCAAAATTCCAACTTTCTTCTTTCGGACTAAGTTCGGAGGAGATATCGATTGAGGCCAAACCTCACGACATAAGTAGTTCAAGCGAATCATTCGAACCGGCCAAGCGTGAGTCGGACTCGCATAGAAAGCGTTCCGTACCCAGTACCGAATACCTAATTAATATTACATAATACAGTCCCTGCCTTTCTGTCTTCCTTTAATAGCACGCTCACCCTCATCAGCGGTATTCTTAAACTTACCTCGGCCTCTGATGTTCAGGTGTCATGTTTAAAGGATGCAGAAACAGCTTGGAGGAGTTGTAATCCAGGTGAGTGTTTGCCGTCAGAGAAATCCAGCCAAGCCGCTTGGGATACGATTAATATTAAAATGAATCACAAGCGGCTACTGGAGGATTGCTCTGACCCGGGTGAACGAGCCAGAATATTGGCGGTATCCGAAAGGGAATCAGGTCACTGGCTGCACGCGCTCCCCTCCCGTACCCTGGGAACTGTTTTGGATCCCTCTTCACTGCGAATTGCAATCTGTCTTCGCTTGGGCATTAAAATCTGTGAAACACACCTTTGTTGCCGCTGCGGTCAGACAGTGGACACTTTGGGTCGGCATGGCCTTTTTTGTCACCAGAGCTTTTTTAGGCACGCCACTCTTAATGATATCATCCGCCGGGCTCTCTCCACTGCCTCTGTGCACGCGACATTGGAACCTTCGGGTCTCTCTGCCACCGACGGTAAGAGGCCCGATGGTTGCACTTTAGTGCCTTGGTGTCTGGGCCGCCCCTTAGCGTGGGACGTCACCTGTGTAGACACATTGGCTCCGTCCCACGTTAACGGTTCTGCACGGAAGCCTGGGTCCGCCGCAGAGCAGGCCCAAACTATTAAGTGCCGCAAATACGCATTTCTTTCGAACAACTACATATTTGCGGCACTTGCAATTGAAACTTTGGGCCCATGGTCGTCCGACACAAAAAAGTTTGTAAAAGAAGTGTCGGACAAGCTCTTCGGCGTCTCAGGCGACCATAGGGCTGGTACCTTCTTTGCCCAGCGCCTAAGTTTGGCGGTGCAGAGGGGGGGCAACGCGGCCTCCGTTCTGGGGACGATGCCCCAAGTGGGCGATCTCCAGGGTATTTTTTATTTGTAATTTTTAGTTTTGTAAAATTTTGTTTTATTCTGTCAAGCTTTGATTTATAAATAAACTATAAGACAGTAAAAAAGATAATCTTTATCCTTACTATCTTTACTACTATTATAAATGCCAAATAGCAAGGACTGTCTCCACACAAGCTGCCCTCACTGCATATCATGGATATGTAGACTCAACTCTTCGCTACGGCTTGGTTTTGTGGGGAAACAGTACAGACAGAGACCAGGTATTTCTTGCTCAAAAACGTTGTGTCAGAGCAATATTCGGGGCCAACCATATGGATTCGTGTCGACCATTTTTTAAAACCAATGGTATTCTTACTGTCCCTTGTTTGTATATTTTGGAGACCTCAGTATTCGTGCACAAATATAAATATCAGTTTTTGGAAGTTCAACAGTTGCGATCTCGTAAAGTTCGGGAGCAATACAGATACAAGCTTTACAAGCCGCCGGTACGACTAAAATTACTATCCAAAAATGCATATTGCATGTGTATAAAAATTTATAATAAGTGGCCAGCGTCGTTTAAGGGCCAGAATTTAAAAATATTTAAGCAATCTGTGAAAAAATGGCTTACTGATAAATGTTATTATAATTTGAATGAATTTCTGAATGACAATTTTTAATTCTAATTTTGTATTGCAAATATTTATTATTCTTTTTATAAAATCTGACATGCCTGTATTATTAGTAGTATTTTTAAATAATTGATTTTTAAATAAATAGTTTCTCATCTAGTATATAAAAATGTATGTACACCTGTAAAGGTAGGGTTTGGTGAGACTTATAAAGTTGCAAGTTTGACTGTATCTGTAACCCAATCTCCACATGCATGAATAAATCATTTCATTTCATTTCATTTCAAAGTAACTCCGTCCGTTTGTTACCTTTCACGCTTGAATCGCTGAACCGATTTAGACGAAATTTAGTATGGAGATAGCTCGAGTCCCTGGGTAGAACATGGGATAAATTTTATCCCGAAAAATTGCAGTTATAAACGAATTCTTCGAAGACGTAAAGAAAAATATAAGGCGTGTAAAAAACGGATTTTACCTTTATTGTTTTTGCATTCACTGTTGGGAAATGTATTCTTTTTCGTTTGTGACTTTTGCAGTGTCGTTAATATCCTTTGTGGATTGGAACACTTAAAATAAAACTTCTTTACATTCAATCATCTATTTCTCCAACCCAAAATCACTGACCACTTTGTCCACAGACACTGATCGTCGGTCGCGTCATCCAGGGCATATCTTACGGGATCATCATGCCTCTCCGGCCAGTCCTGATCGGGGAGTACACCAGTCCTCGCTACCGCGGCAGCTTCCTCACAACCATATCCCTCTCTCAGGCCACTGGCATAGGCCTCGTCCATCTCATAGGCTCACTGGTACGATGGGAATACACCGCCATCATATGCTGCTCGTTCCCCCTACTCAGTCTAATCATGACAATATACTCACCGGAGTCCCCAAGTTGGTTAGCAGTTAAAAACAGATTTGATGAATGCAGAGACGCTTTCCATTGGCTACGGGGAGAGGAAGAAAATGAGGAATTGGAGAAGATGATCCAAGCTAGAATAATAGCAAAAAGTGAAGTAGCACAAAATGTGTCAAAGTTTGAAGAATTAAAGCTCATTGCGAGGAAGAAGGAGGTGTATAAACCTGTTGTTTTAGCTATGCATGTGTATCTGCTAGCGCAATTTTGTGGTAGTATCACTTTACCTAGTTATTCTCCGGAGATTATAGGTGCTATGGTGAACGCAGAAAACGCTAATTTCTGGATGATACAACTAGACGTGTTGAGACTAATCTTAAATGGTGTAGCGGTTTTCGTGATCGCAAAAGTTCGTCGACGGACCATGATGTTTTCAGCTTGCGCTCTTTGCGTGGGAAGCCATATTGCCATCTCTGGATACGTATACGGCAAGCTGAACGGTATCTTATCCTACGATGCCACTTGGATACCAGTTTTACTCCTCAATCTTCAAATGGCGTCGATAGGTTTCGCCATGGTGCCGATGGCAAACGTCATAACAGGAGAAGTATTCCCTTTACAATATAGAAGCATTTTAGGAACTGTTAGTGTTATTACTGTAGCTGCTACCATGTTTACGATACTCAAAACTTTTCCAGGGTTGCTAATAAGTACAGGCTTGCACGGGACATATGCTATATACAGTGTTATTTTGGCATATGGAGTGGTTGTCACTTGGTTTCTTTTACCAGAGACTAAAGGGAAAACGTTGCAAGAGATCGAGGAACATTTTAGAGGGAAACCGTTGGCTCTGGATGAAGAATTGCGGGAAGTTGAACCACTCGGGCAGAAGACTGATGAAGAAGCTAAGCTGTGATATTTTAGACAAATTAAATTAGGTGCAATAAGGAACATATTAGTGTTCTTTCAAAAAGAGTAAGAAAATTGATTTTCGTGATGAAGCGGCTACGAGATTGCGTTCCGCCAAACGTGCTTCGCACCATATACCAAGCGCTGTGTCAGTCTGTTATACAATACTGTGTATCAGTCTGGGGTAGTGCGTGTAAGACCTATATGATTGCAGTCGAAAGGGCGCAACGTGCTGTCATCAAGGTTATGCTCAGAAAACCATATCGTTTCCCAACGGATGCTCTGTATAGAGAGGCTGGGTTACTTAGAGTGAGACAGCTTTTCATTCTTGGAGCGGTCGTCCGTACGCATAGTTCCTTTACTAAATCCTCATATCACAGGCAGATTCTGGCAAGACGTATGTATAGGTCACCCGTCCCACGTGTCAGATCGGCTCTCGCCAGACGGTCACCGTATTTCGTCCACCCTTTTGCATATAATGCTGTGTGCAGAAGGGTGGACTTAAAGAACCGTAGTATATCCGAGGTAAAAGCAGTTACTAAGAGGTGGTTGGTTGCATTGTCCTACTCCCAAACGGAGGACTTGCTTGGGATTTGTTCGTAGATTTCTTCGCTCATGTAACAGGCGCACACATATACACACACACTAACTGACACACACATATACACACACACACACATATACACACACACACACACACATACGCACGCACACACATACGCACGCACGCACACACACGCACAATTTGCATGCTCACTATACAATGTGAGGGTGGAAGTGACGAAGCAATTTTAATCTTATATACTGTTTTTAAAATTTCGTGTTTTTTTCTTTTTTATTGTACTGACGTGATAAGTCTCGTTTAGTATAATTAGTTTGAATCTTGTTTAATTTTAAATGTTTAGTTTTGTATTAAGTATGTATTAAGAATTTCGTTTATTGCGCATTGGTACAGTAAACATTGTTATTGTCAAGTCAATATATCAACTCCGGGTCCCAAGATACAGGCACAGCCTAGTTTGGGATCCACAGTATAATGAATGATTGTAATCTCCTGGTGCTATAATAAACATTAAACATTATCATTAAACATTATCAATTACCTATGACAACTTACTATGAAGTGAAGTATGTATATAAATATAGTAGCTTGCATCGAAAAGGAATTTTCCTTTCTAAATGGGATGTTCTTCAACTTTTTGTACTTAACATTTACTCGACGAACCTGTCGCTACAGGCGACCGAGTCTATTTTTATTACACGCAATACTTTATATTAGCTTCACCTGTATGTTTGTATGTATGTTTGTATGTTTGTTTGTAACCGACTCCTTAGGGCGCGATTTTGACCCACTTCCCGGTTTCCGATTGAGCTGAAATTTTGCACATATGTGTAAATTGGATGACAATGCAATATTATTGTAACATGGAGCTGATCTGATGATGGAGCTGGATGGTGGCCATAGGAACTATGTAATAAAACAACACAACCCCATCGAGTTTGGGCTCGTTTGATTCGTCTTGACGTGCACTTTGATCCCATATGGTAACCAGGGTCTGATGATGGAGCTGGAAGATGGCCAAAGGCACTCCACAATAAAACGAAACAACCCCATCGAGTTTGGGCTCGTTTGATTCGTTTTGACGAGTACTTTGGTCCTAGATGGTAACAAGGGTCTGATGATGGAGCTGGAAGGGGGGTAGGTGGCGGGGTGGGGGGGAATGGGGTATGGGTTAAGGGGGTCGGGGGTTTAGAGGGTTAGGGTGTGGCGGTTGGGGTTAGGGGATAGGGGGGGGGGGTTTTACGGGAAATAGGGTGGGGGTGTTGGGGGGTTCGGGGGTAAGTGATTTTGGGGGGTTGTGGGAAATGGGGAGGGGGTAAGAGGCCTAGATGGTAACAAGGGTTTGATGATGGAACTGGAAGGGGGGGGGGGCGGTAGGTGGCGGGGTGGGGTGTGGGAGGGGTTGGGAGGAAGGGGAGGGGGGGTTTGGGGGGTTCGGTGTTATGGGGGTTGGGTTTAGGTGGTTCGGGGGTTTGTAAAATGAGGAGGGGGTAAGGGGGGTTTAGGAGATTGGGGGTAAGGGTTTGGGGTTTGGGGAAATGGGGTGGGGGATGTTGGGGGGTTGGGTTTAGGGGGTTTGGGGGTTGTAGGTGAGGGGGGTAAAGTTAGAAAGAAAAAAATGCAACTAAAAAATAGAAAATAAATAATAGTTTAAAAAAACTAAAAAACACGCTTTAAAAAATAAAAAAATAAATTTTAATAAATTTCAATTCACTATTCTTATAGTGCAGTAAAAAATCTTAATAAGCAATTATTATATTGTTATATCCAGATCAAAATTTGTAAGCAATTCTAAATATTGATAAAATAAATAATAATAGTTTAAAATATTTTATTGTAAAAAAAGCGTGGGGTGCTTTTTAAGATGTTATCAAAATGATAATCCTTGACAATTGACACCATGCACCCCACGCTTTTTTTACAATAAAATATTTTAAACTATTATTATTTATTTTATCAATATTTAGAATTGCTTACAAATTTTGATCTGGATATAACAATATAATAATTGCTTATTAAGATTTTTTACTGCACTATAAGAATAGTGAATTGAAATTTATTAAAATTTATTTTTTATTTTTTAAAGCGTGTTTTTTAGTTTTTTTTAACTATTATTTTTTTACTAAAACTCATAAACACGCGTTTTCCCTGATATAATACCAAGCTAGATCGCTTGTTCGATTCGATTGTTATGATTGTTATTTAACTTAATGTTCGACCAAAGAGTACTTACAAATAATGTGTCGCAAACTAGCTTAACCTTATTTATCAATTGTTAATTATGAATAAGGAAGAGAAATAAAAAGCATAAATTTTCTATAATTTTCTATATTATTTGGTACATGATATTTGTCTGTCCGTCCAACCATACATGGCTATAGCCCTTTGAGTGACTAAGTTAATTTTAAATACAATAAAGGCGCATCCGGCCAGTATTGTTGCACGACAGACGACATCCACTTAGCTATCTGTACAATACAACATGTTACATACATCCCCGCGATCGCAACTGCGTAAAAAAGCACTACCATACAGATCCATACATTTAGACAATAAAAATAATTCCTGAAGCACGCATCCCGACATCTTATCACTTTTCATACATTTGAAGTTGTACATACAAGGTAAAATTTAAACGTGATACAGAATTAGTGTTTCTGATTCAGAAGAATGGAGGCCTGTTGTTAAGCTTGCTGCCGGAACCTAAAAATTATGATCACGACCACTCTGTCAAGAGTGAAACGACAAAGAATTATAACAATTGAGTTAGTACCCTCCAGCATTAACTGAGATAAAAACACTAATTTTGTATCATCACCTTTTAAAATTTCATATTTGCTTGTGTGTATAAAATATCATTATGTGATTTAACATAATTATAATAGAGCAGAATAAAATAATCTTTATAGAAAAAGAATTATTTGACGTAATAATATCACGCCAAACCATGACAATAGCAGGGTAGAATAAAGAATTTTATTCGGCTTTTCCTATGGACAATAACAAAGGTTGAATATAACCAATATTTTTGAAATTTTTAAGCACATGTGCGGCGCTTTGCCTACTTAGCGCATTAAAAGGAGACAGCCATTTTTATTACTATTTTGATTCAATGCAGCTTCAGGTCTGTCCCTTTGGAAGGCCATTTAAGGAAGACTCGCCTTCGCCATATACTTCCCTGTATCAACCTAAGTACGGGATGCGTCGTGCCAAAGAAGCAGCGCCAAGTAGTCAACAAACGTAAAAAGGCATTCAACTTACATTACCTACTTTAACAGCCATTTTGAAACGACACCGCGAACGATGCGCCGACAAAATTTTAATAAAAAATATGTAATGGATCGAAAACACTGAAACATTTAAAAGGCTAAACTATTAAAATATATACAATTTAGAATGGGGTGAAACACTATGAAATTGATATATCCATCCCGTCATAAGAGGATTACAAAAAGTTGGACATTTAACACCGACACATATCTGAATATATTGAAAGTTAAAATATCGAATGGAACTTTTTAAAATTAAGACTATTCACACCACTTGACCTAACCCCAAAGTCAGCAAAGCTTGTGTTATGGGTACAAGGCAACGGATAAACATAAGTACTTAAATAGATATTAAGCATCCAAGTCTCGAGCACAAACATTCGTATTTTTCACACTAATATCTGCCCCGACCGGCGGGCTTATTGTAGTTATTGTCTATCGTTTCTGACGCTTGCCTTAGCAAACACTATTTCTTTCTGTCAAACGGTATAAGATGATGACAGAAAGAGATAGTGAAAGCGAAGGCAAGCCTCAGAAGCGTTAGACAATACGGCCTCGGGAATCGAACCCGGGACCTCAAGCTTCGTAGTCAGGTTCTCTAACCACTAGGCCATCCGGTCGTCTATCGGTCGTAAAACTAAACCAATTTATTGAGTTCCACATGACGTTTTAATAAATCCTGAAAAGATTATAGACTACTGGTTAATCCGAACTAAGACCTCCACCCAGCAGTAAAGAGTGCCAATTAAACTAGGGTGTTAACAGTTAAATATGGCAATGATTTTTCAAAGAATAATTACCCTTAGTACTAAAGAAATAGATCTCAAAATCGAGTCGGCGTCATCGAACGTGGTATCGCAGCTAAAACTAATAACAATCCAAACATAAGACTACGGATGGCCGGGCGACAGCCCACCTTATAAGCAACTTAACTCGTATTTTAAATTTCAAACTGGCTTGACTTATCGCTGTTAAGTATACAGGTCATCCCTCAAAATGGTCAAACTTTTCACTGGACTAGTTTTGTAGTTGGGTAAGGCTCGGAGCGTTTCAACCCCCGTATGTGTGACAACCTTGCTATTCCGCGATGATATACATTGGTGGTTGGTTAGTTTATGGACTATGGGAATAGACTACGATAGAAAGATCTCTCTCCGGCTAGATGTTATGCTTGAAACCGAACTCCAAAGGAACAGAGTCTAAAGGAGTAGTAGTAATCAATTATTTTATAAGTAAAGATAATATCGTAAGTTCGCAAAAAAACTTTTATCGCATTCGCTGCCGGCTGTCAGACTCGTGATTTCTTCAGGTGCCACAAACGCATATGTGCGTTCAATTGACTGCCCAAGTATGACTGCGGCACTAGGCTAAAGTCACGTGCGTTCGCGACAGTCTTTAACGTCACGTGAGACCAGGCTAAAATTGACGCCTTTTTACCCTTAATTTTCGGCTCGCTAATGACATATCCAACTCTTTTAATACACATATAAAATCATTGACAACGCGATGTGGTACACGAAGTACGTCACCGGGGGGCCTCACTCACTCTCGTATTAAATAGTATTTGCGTGAGCGGGACGGCACGATAAGACCAGTGTTAGTTCACGCGTGTTCATGTAGGTGGCTCTAATTGCTACAGACATAAAGGACTTGTCACTCTGGATGCGTCAGTTCCACTGATATAAGGTCTGTGGGCGGACCGAACCGCAGAATGCAAAGCATCCAATGTGACGACTCCTTTATTCGTAGCTTAACGATACGGTGGTTGAAACGCTTCATAGTTTTACCCATTTAATAATGGGTTGACACAATAGCTGAAGCTGTTATTGCCGTATAAACAAAAACATTCAAATACATTTTGCGTAGACTTGTAATTAATATTGCCACTCTCGATCAAACTTGAAAATTCTGTCTTTTTTGTTCTGTTTGATTTTATATATTCAAATTTACCAAACAAACAACGCAAGCAAGCTGGCGGTTTACTTGTTGGAAAATAATCACCGCCGCCCATAGACACCCATAAAAAAGGAATCATGCGTGCGTTGAAAGAGTAGGCTCATTCGACATAAAAAATATATTTTTTTATAATCTCCAAACTGCCTAAAATGTTAACCCAGCATTAAAAAAAGATAACAACCGCAACAGCGGGCACTAGTAATTTCATCAACTGGTACCAACGTTCGTACAAAAAGCGCGCCTCAATCGCTACACATCCAAATAATCACAAAACTTGCCAAATAACGTAGTTATTAAACAAAAAAAAAATATATTATAAAAAGTAAAATTCAGCTTAAGTCAGTTAAGGCGGCGTACGTCGCAAGCTCTTAAAACAATTCAATCTGACACACTAGACTTAACTGCACTCGAAAAAAAATCGCGTGACAATTCATCTGATCCCAATCAGCACCACATTGCGGGGTCAAAACGCTCACTGGTGATTCAACCGCCCCGCAACCACGCAATGTAATGCTGCTTGCGCAAATATTCTCGCAAACAGAGCAGTCTAGTAGTACATCAGAGAGGTGCCTAACAGATGGGCGCTTATTATACATCGACTACGAGTAACATTATTTACACGTTCAATACAAAATATTGATCATCTTAACCTAAAGAACACAGTAGCTTCCCTCGGATGAAAGGATGGATTTTCACTCGTACCAATGTGTTTTTGACAGAAATATTCGTTGTGGAGTAACTAGGCGTGGGCGGTTTACGAAATTCGATTTTCGAGCTCCGTATCGTGCCGCTGTTCCATTCACGCTAATAGTATTGCTCTTAATTCAACACCATTGTTTCACTATGTACTTAAACACACACGGACACATGTGCTCTGGCTCTCAAGACAAGAATAAGTCATAATTTAAATGATTTCTTACTAAGACAAATTGTTTTAACTCTTAGTTATTATTATCATCACTTTATCATCATCATCATCATCATCTCAGCCTACTCCCACTGAAGATTCACACAGCAAATATTTCTATCGACCTGCATCTATAAGATACAAACATCTGACGAAGACGAAGTTTGCCGAACGTTACCGAAGTGATCCGAACAGGCGGTACCGAGTGGACTCAATACTCGCTTACAGACGTTGGCTCTGAAGTTAAAAACTCGAACTTCGTGCCATTTCTCCCATGCTGATAAGTGATAGTATTTAACAATCGGCGAGAGGGATGGCATGATACGAACTTCGAATTTCGAACTTGGGAGTAGCAACCTGTGCGTGTTAGTTACGCAAGTATTGGGCTTTACTAAACCAATCCTTCACGCCATCGATACACAGGCCAACGACATGATAAATTATTAAACAGGTAGACGTGAAGCCGTATTGTCTAGCGCGGACGGTCGCGATAACATTCGCTCTTTTTCTGTCCTCAGCATATACCGTTTGTGAGAGAGAGGTGATTGAAGCCATTGCGATTCCGAGTGCAGACAATATGGGCTCTGAGCTCGCGCTGTGTAGCAATCAAATATTAAGTTTTCAAAAAAAAATGTACACAATTAAATATGGTCTTTAATAAGAACGAAATTTAATTGATTCCTTTATGTAACGAAAGTAACCCATATAGTTCGTATATTTTGCTTTCATTGTATGTACATTTTTTTTAAAACGACTCTAATATAGAACTCAGAACTTTACAGACTCTTTTGTAGTAAATATAATAAAATAAATAATTTGATAGATTTTATTTCGAGACTAATTTTAAAGTATCATAGAAAAATTTCCATTTTTTATTATTTTACGTTGACGAGTAAAGCGAGGGCATTTACTGGTTACACTGGTCACCTTCAGAAACATATCAATAAGTTTCCAAGGAGCTTTAACATTGAGACAAGTGGTGAAAACCGGCGAGCCAGCTAGTTAAGATAAACTAGGGCCATGGGACGGTCCACAGGGCCCTAAAAGACTTCAAAAACACCCCGTATTTTTGGACCACGATTGATGGTACCCGTCCACTAGACCGTACTTTGCTTATTAATAATGAACTGAAACAATTACCTATTTTGTTCACCCGCGACCTTAAGATAGCTAAGTTTATGCAAGAAATGTGTTCATGCAGTTGCTCCACCCCCACACTGTACGAACACACACGAATCACACAAACCCATCATCATCCCAGCCTATATACGTCCCACTGCAGGGCACAGGCCTCTCAGAATGAAATGGCTTGGACCGTAGTTCCCACGCGGGCCCAGTGCGGATTGGGAACGTCACACACATCATTTAATTTCTTCTCAGGTGTCTGCAAGTTTCCTCGATCATACAAATTGGGGATGTCAAAAAAAAATACCCATGGTTTTTATATTTTTTTTGTATAGAAAAGCCAATTATAAGAAACTAATTTCAATATTTTGTCATTTAGTTCTCTACTTTTTTCAAAATTAATTATTGAAACTATTTTAGTTGATGACGTCAGATTATAATTGAGGGCTCCCACAATGCGAAATTTCTAAACCTATCTAAATGCGTACGATAAGGCAACCCCTTTAATTATTTTTTTGCGTAGTGGTACACTATACACTTTACTGTGTCACTGTGTCACTTTACTGGCACTGACAAAGTGCTAGATGTCAGACAGCGGGTCCAAATCAAACTCCGTAGTATAATCCACGCGTAAATTGTGAAGAATTCTAACCACACAGAATAAAGTACGACTTGAACCGGTCACGCAATTTACACCAATGTCAAATGAAGGTCATTGCTTATTTGTTATATTATAAATTCATTACATAATATTAAAATTAAATAACTACAGAAAACGAGTTAAAAAGCATTTATCTCGAAATGGTTTTCGATTTACTATACATTGCAAAAAAATAGACATCCCCAATTGTTTATATAAAGTAGGTATTCTTTCAGTTTAATACAGCGGCTGTCAGGACCGGCCCGTAGCAAACGAAGCACGGTATGCGACGTGCAGGTCCGAACTCGCGATGTTGCCACACCGACGCCAGCAGGCGGTACCTCGCCCCATTTAGTACGAATCTCGTATAGTCATGGATAGTACGGTGTAGTGGACGAATACCTTTAAAAATTCATGATAACCTTCAAACCTGCTCTGTGAAGTGTTTTCATCGCAGTTCCGCAGACGTATATATTGATATACATTTCACAATCGTTTATTTTGCAGCGGCAATGCGATTAAAACAGTCACAGAAACAACGAATACTTATATGACAACGCGTAATTTCATTGTTCGCGACGTATTCGAAATATCGACATTTGTAAGTCGATGATCTAATCTCTAGTACAAAATATCCGTGCGCCCAGAAATACGGAGTTTCAAAAAGACACCACCCGCCGAGGGGCATTCCAAAAATACTAGCGCGCCGAGGGCGTCGCTTACAAGCACTCCAACACACGCAAAACCACTTTTTTATTTAATTTCAAAAATGTACCAATTCATTTAAAAAAATCGTCTAGTTTTTTTATTCTTAAAAAAATATTTACAAATTTCTCTTTTCTTCGTAATGCTTCTAATATTTTGCCTATTTCTCTAATGCTAGGTTTACACGGAGCTTAGTAGCTAATGCTTAGTACTTGTCGCTTAAATTTGTCAGAAGTGTGTAAACATATTGTACAAGTGCTTAGTATTATACAATACTCGCATCTGACAAGTGTAAGTGACAAGTACTAAGCTCCGTGTAAACCTAGCATAACGCGCGACGCGGATTCGCGTTTCATTTTCAACAAGTCAAATCCTTTTTTATAAACGGTTTGTTACTCCTTGCCCTGGCTGCCAAAGCCGACAGAAAGAATGAGGCTGCTATCCACCAGAGACGTACGAGAATCCACCAATAGAAAAACAGCCCTGAGCGAAGCTAGGAAATGAAGTTATCCTAATGGTGGATTTTTTTTGCGCATATCTTTGGTGCATGCGCGCCCTAAGTATAATCTTAGTCAAGCAAAAATGCACATAAGTACATTGACCTCACTATTGCAATTCGTTCGACACTTTGTTCTAGTTTTTCATTACCCTATACAGGGTTATTTGTAATTCACTGGCATCCTTTTAACCCTGAATTCCTCCCACTTAAACAAACGTTTTTTTGTTTTACAACTTTTATCATTATAACTTAATATTTTTGCTGTAATAGCGATTTGAAATTTGCCTTTATTGAGGCATGCAAACAGATGACTCTGTGCCACGATACTCACGATACTCACGTTTCCAAAATACGTTAGGTCAATGAACTCTGTGCACAGCCACGTGACCCGGAGTATACTAGAAGGTATAATTCACTAAGTCAGATCACGCAACATCGATATAACATTAACTCTTGGAGAGACAATGACAAATGGACAACAACGATCAATAAATCCCAGTTATTTAATCTATGACATCGAAATTAACACTTGTTCTACTAACAATAAGCTCACATATATTTCGTTACAATATTCACATAAAATTCATCCGTATAGCCTCCCTCGGTTCGGGAAATGTTATAGAATTTTCCGGAGTCTAATCAGTATTTAGAACTTCATGTTATTTTTTAATGTCTAGCTGTTAACATCTGTACGGCTAGCACGGCTATAGCTATACAGTTTAAATGAGTCCTCGGCCGTGCGGTACAGGGGCGGGGGGTATGAGGACAAAGGGGGGCGGGAGAGGTGCGGGCAGGCACTTGAGCAGGGATCGGAAGACCCATTTATGAGGACAACCGATATAAACGGTTACAGATACAATCGGTAACCTTTTCAAACGGTTACGTATTGATACTGTTAACAGTTTGAAAAGATTAACTTACCAACAGGGTTAAAAGTTTAAACGATGTATTCGATAACCCTTTGAAACAGTTAACCTATTGAAACTGTTAACACATATAAGAGGTTAACCTGGGTTTTTAATTATTATACGGAATAAAAATCAGCACGAGTGAGAGAGATAGATAGAAACGGGAAACAAGCGGAGTATTTTCTCGTTGATCGATTCAATTGCAATCCTTTCTGCGCGCCGCCGCCGCCGCCGCCGCCGAGCGCTTGCGTTCCGCGCGACGGAATGCCAACATGCAAAATAACCTTTATCATTCGGTTTGGGCTAACCGAATGTAAAACTGTAACATATTTTTCCTGTTAACATATTTAATTCTGTTATCAATGTTTGTGTTAACCGATTGATAAAGAAAACCGAAATTATTCTGTATATACCCTGTACTGTTAACACATTTTTGATTGGGTTAATAACAGATATATTTCTGTTATTAACCCTAACCGGAAAATCACTGCACTTGAGATGCGCTCGCTGCCCGCACCTCTCTCAGCCCCTTTGTCGTCATACCCCCAGCCCCTGTACCGCGCGGGCGAGGACACATTTAAACGGTCTAGGTATAATGACTAGCGACTAGCTTTGTCGTTTAGTGCGTATTTACTATCAAAGTAAAGCGACAAGCGGGGCAATAACCTGCGTGCTGGTTATTTTAAGGGGGGCGTTCGTCTTTAAATTTTCAGTCAGACTCGATTTTACTGACGGATAACATAGCCATCGACATTGATTCTTGCTTTAATGCAAGCAATTCTATAACATTTTATTTTTTTATTTCCTTTTGTAAAATTTAGACGATCATACTGTCATTATACAAAGTTTTTGCTAGTTTGGCCTATGTAATTCCGTTTTAGCCTACAAGACGTTTCGAACTTTATTGGTTTTTCGCATGTGTTTTAGGTGATCCAAAGGCCCGGGGCAAAAGCTCACATAAAACGTTTTCAAACATAGTTAAAAGTTGGTTAACTGAACTCTAAATTTACGTAATGTGTTAAAGGCGTCCATACAACAATGTATCTTTAAAATTATAGTAATTTCTAGATATGAAGAGTTTTATAAAAAACTGTTTTATTAACTTTGCACTCATAAATACAGAAATATTAAAAAGAAGCCTGCGAAAGATTCGAAATCTCCGTATTTATAAATAACAATTCACGAGAGCCATTAATTTGAGGCATTTTAACGAAGGTATCCCCGCACCTCCACTTTTTTCTACGATCTTTCAAACAAAAGCTTGTTTTATAAAACTGATCACAAAATTTAACCATACGAATCTTAAGTCGCTATCAGATGGACTGGGGACCTATTTTTGAAACCACACCCCTCGAAAAAGTGGTGAAAAATTACTCTAGCAGAAAGTTGCTGCTCCTGTTAACCTTGTCAACTATTCGAAAATCTAATTCGAGGCTCAGGCTCATAAAGCTCACGTTCCCAAAAATATGCATTTTCACCAAATGTGCACTCCTTTAGAAGAATCACTTTCGCGGAAGGTACAATTTTTCCGAAGCTACGATTTTTAAAAGAGCCATATTTATTTATACTTATTACAACGACCGTGTTTTTGGCCAAACGCATGTATGCTAAGTGTACATCTCGATTAAAATGCACTAATTGGGAAAGTGCATTTTTCGAACCAATGCCAAATACGATCTATAGTTCTGTCTGTAGCACACAGAATTATCACTTACTTTCTTCTGATGTGATTCCAAAAATTGGTATCCAGTATTTATAAAACTGCTGCATACTTCTATGCATTATCACGTCATTATCTCATTATAGTGCTTTAACAGCCTATTTTATTGCCTAACGCGCGGGCGCTCGGTATTGCATTCACCATTTCTTTCTGTCATACCTCATTTACACTCTCGCCTCGTGTCTCGGCTCGGCGTCTCGCTCCGGACGCGAGCGTTGCGAATCACAAGACGAGGCGCGAGGCGAGCCGCGAGCGTCTTCTATTCACACTCCCGTCTCGTCGCTCGGCTCGCAGTTCGTCTCGCCACTCGCGCGCGAGTGTAAATGAGCTATCACACGTTATAAAATGGTAACAGAGAGAGACGGCGAATGCCCGCGCGTTACACATGGCCTCTTCTTCATTTTAGTCAGCGTTGATCACATCGGCCGTCACAGCGCATCTCGTCCCTGGCTACAGGTGGTTACGTGGTAAGATGTGGTCTTACGCGTTCCGCTGGCGGCGCGCCGCGCACGCGCCGCAGACGTAGTCATCGTCCTCGCGCAGCGCGGCGCGGGAGAGGCCCACGCAGTGCATGTGGAACCACTGGTCGCAGCCGCCGTCGCACTGCACCCAGTCCACTTTGCCTGTGGTGGTGAGAAGTGATCAGTAGAATAGCACGCCCTAACCGACAAGCAACAGGTTTGTTTGATGAATTTACCACTATGCTTAGTATAAGTTTTACTTCACCGAATACTTCTCGATCGCGTTTACGTTAAAATTTCAATTACTTAAAACTTCACACTAACCCCCTGTTTCACCATCCATGGTTTACTAATGTTTCGCAAATTACGTTTCCCAAACTGATTCACTTGGCAAATCTTTCATTTCCCAAATGTTTATTTTTTCTGAAACTGTAAACTTTTCAGGATTGTTATAAAACAACCCTAACCTAACCTACAAAATAGTTCTGAAATATATCCTGAATAGTTTACAGTTTCAGAAAAAATAAACATTTGGGAAATGAAACATTTGCCAAATGAATCAGTTTGGGAAACGTAATTTGCCAAACGAAAGTACACCACCATCCATTGATCAAATTTATTTGACGGATAAATGTGATGCCGTCTCTGTTTGTTTTGTTCGAATAGACGGAGACGGCATCACATTTATCCGTCAGTTAAAATTAATCAATGGATGGTGAAACAGCCCCTAAGCATACCGAATCTTTATTTCCCAGCAGCAAAATTTCCATTCGCATATTTTCCCAGATGCTTGTTTGTCACTATGGTTTTTTACTGAAGCTTATTTTCACAATCGCATCTTTTCCCAACTTTAATCGACACAGAAACATGGATAGATTTAGGTTATGTTAAATTTGCATCGGCCCGAAGGGCCAAAAGCACATACAAGGAGCTCACTGTTTCTGTGTCAATTCAAATTGGGAAAAAACGCGATCGTCAAAATAAACTTCAGTAAAAAACCATAGTGAGAAAAGAGGCATCCGGGAATTCAATTCAATTCAACATTCATTCATTCATTCATGATTGTGTTAGAAATTAGTACGTATACTTAAAATAGAAACAAATACTATAACTAGGATCACGTAAGTACGGTCGAGTTCACCAATATATGCATCGCCAACCTTTCATAAATATCTATACAATACATAGACCGTATGTTACCGTAATAAGGTATATGTATAGATATTTGTTGGCTGTACAGATATTGGTGAACTCGACTGTACATCATTTAGATTGGTAAAATGCGAATGGAAATTTTTCTACTAGGAAATAAAGATTCTGGTAAATTGATCTAATAAATCCTACTAAATATTATAGAAGCGAAAATTTGCTAGTGTGTGTTCGTAGTTAGGGTTTCAAATGGGATGGATGAATGTGTGTAACATCATTTCTGTTGTGATCCCGCAGAGAAACTTCGAGCATAGCCCTCGAGTATTTAAATTATTCATGTGACGGTTAGACGAGGCAGTATAGTTACCAGTGGGTCTGCGGCAGGAGGCGGCTGCGCAGTCCTCCTCGTCTTCCCCCGAGGACTGCGAGGACGAGCTGGTGGCGTTGGCCGCGGTGGCCGCCGCGCGCGCGCCCCGCGCCGCCGCCGCGCCTCGCGCGCTGCCCGCTGTGAACAAAGACAACGTTTCAAGGGGCTGTTTCACCACTTTTCTTAAAGTTCGGATTAGCTTAATCATAACCTTATTTGACAGATGGAATTAAAATTTCTGTTTCACCAGTCTCGATTAGCGCTAAGTGACGGACGAACTGTTTCTTAATTTGACCATCAGATCAGGAGGCATTTAGCATTTTTATCCGTCACATAAAGTTAGTTTATTTTTTTGTGGCCATGGTTGGAGAGCCCTTCAGCCGGTTTCAGAAAAATAAATCAAAGTATTTTTTATTTTTTAAAGAAAGAGGTCATGCTAAATTGCATAAAATAATTTAAATATCATGATTTGAATAAAAAAATGTAGGTACACTTTTAGTATGTAAAAAAAAATCCAAAATTTCGTAATATTTTTTAATAACAAACTTTTTTTCAGCGGCTCAATCGTTTGTTCTACCTGAACTTGTATGTCGCCATTAAAAAAAAGTTTATCTGTCAAATGGTTGGGCGCCACTTTTCGATTCGTTTTACGTGATTTTATTTTTCTTTGTTATTGTTAACAAAGTATCGTAAATAAATACCGTTTTTGGATCAATTATAATGTTACATATTTGTTTATGCAAAAAAAATAGATGTATTCAAAAATTATATAGTTAACCATTTCTTTTGCTTTAATAATGAGTGACTTTTTGAACGAAAGTGTGCGAACAGGAACGCGTGGTCGTGAAATGCGACGTTGCCATTCTGACTTTTTGTTAAACCCACGATTAGTTAAGTGGTACTTAGTTTGCACAGGACCGGAGTGGTGAAACTGAAAAAACACTAGCTGACAGATTTGTCCAGTACTTAGTTTATTCATTGGTTACGTAACCAGCAGTTTGACAATAAGGTGGTGAAACACCCCCTTAGTATCACCAACGGTAAGGTTGATTGTCCCAAACTGCTGTCCAGTATATCATTTAACACCCCTAATAGGCCAAAAAGATAATATCCACCTATTTCCCTTAAGTTTGGCACAACTAAATTACAGGAGGAATAGTTTTTTGAGGCGAGCTCGTCGTAGTGTGAACGGCGTTGCGGAAGAGCTGGATATCGATATATTCAACTGTAATCTTTATACGGTGAGGCGGCGGTTGGTAGGGGGGGGGGGGGGGTTTGATCGAGCGTGCTTAGTTAGGTATACTAGGTAGAGACTGCTTTTTACTAATATGTTTTATTTTTGTATAGCGATGAGTTCTGATATCGTTTTGTATCAAAATTTGTGTGGCACATTTTCTCTTTTTTCTTTCTTCCGAGGGAACCCTGTGTGGGCATACTGCCTTATTGTTACACTGTAATTGTAGGCGAGAACCTGTAATTGGCTTGTTTCTCCATAAATAAATAAATAAATAAATTGACTGAAGTTGTTTGATATGGGAATGCGATATGAATAAGACTACAATTCATTAAAAAACAACATAATTGCAAAAAAGATGTGGTGGAGATGAAGCTGCATAAACAACCGTATAAGGTTAACCGCCGTGCGTGCGCCACTATTACTACGGGACAGAAAAAACCACCAATAAGAATTAGATCAGTAGGTTGAGAAAGAAATCGTGGCTGCGCAATATGTCGGAGTGGACGGGAATTAAGAGCGCCGCGGAGCTTGTCAGACTGACAAAAGACAGAGTTAAATAAGCGAAGCTGACTGCCAAACACCACTATACCCTGTCTATTTAACAGAGTCAGCAAAGCGTTCTCTCTGTTGCACTTTTGTATGCAAATGAAAGGGACAAGAAACTGTCAGTGGGCGTCAACAATCGCACGTCGACGGCGGGCTCGACTTACGAGCTCGACGTTTGTTGGAATTTTTTCATCTGTCTCTCGTACCGTCTGACATTGAATTTTCTCAAGTAACAAAAGCTGAACGAGACAGGGAACCGGAAGCTTCAAACTTATTGACGTAAACCTTTGGCAGAATTAAATAAGTTCTACTTACTAACAGTAAAGAGTATTTGCATTGTAATCAATCAATCAAATTTTGACAGGCATGTAAACCTATCTTGTGCCGGTGCATCGTCCTTATCGCTGACCAATTACGTGCATTCTCTGTTTTCTAGTACTAACTCTGTTAAATAGACAGAGTATAGTTGGCAGAGGCACTTGTACAAAAGAAGCCTAAGAAGTACGGAGGTGTTAACTTACCGAGCCTCGCTTGCCGCGCGTGCTTCCCCCGCGTCGAGTGCTTGCGGCGTTCCTGCCGCGCCATGTAGTGTTTGCGCATCATCAGACTGGAGCCTGACGATATTCCCTGCCAGACACGTCCAATCATCGTTAGCAAAATTGTAAAGTCATACTGGGTGACCTTAGCCTCTGGACAAATACTAATAAATAAATAATAATAAATAAATATCATGGGACAATTCACACCAATTGACCTAGTCCCAAAGTAAGCTTAGCAAAGCTTGTGTTATGGGTACTAGGCAACGGATAAACATACTTATATAGATAGATACATACTTAAATACATATTAAACACCCAAGACCCGAGAACAAACATTCGTATTTTTCATACAAATATCTGCCCCGACACGGGAATCGAACCCGGGACCTCAAGCTTCGTAGTCAGGTTCTCTAACCACTAGGCCATCTGGTCGTCTAGACTAATACTACTGGTTTAGCAAGATATTTAAAACCAAACTGCAAAGTATCATAACAATCAGTCCAATATCTACCGAAAAACTAACGGTTTACAATGTATCACTTTGGAGGAGCCTGTTATGTGTATACTAAAAACCTATGAAGAATATGCGAAATAGATAATTATAGCGTACCTGTTTTCTGTTGAGATAATTCGTCGTCGTGGCCGTGCCACGTTTGACGGTAGCTTTTGGTGGCGCCACGGAACCTGCGAAATATAACCTGTATTTAGTAAGTTTTTCATGGACAGGGAGTACACAAGTGGGTAGACGACACGAGTCAATTGATGTACATTTTATGGGCTGTCAAAACATGTTTCTTTCAAAGATTTTGTATGACAATACCTTGCTGTGGACGTCATTTGTAAGATCAATCTGACAACTATTCTGTATTGAAAATTAATCTAGTTTTGAGAGCTAAAATAAAGTGTTTTTTTTTTATTACTTTTGAATCATTCTTTTAGGGTACGCGGTACGGGGGCGCGTCGCAGTCGCGGCGCCCCTTGAATCAGTTTTCATACTAAATGTATAGAAGCGTCGCGATCCAAAGCAGACAGAAGAGACGGGGCGGAGACGCGGCCTGCGACGCGCCCCCGTGCCACGTGTCACGTGCGTTGCCAGAAGTCCCGACTTTCTGGGCCAAAATTAAATGTCCCACACGGGACAGGCTCAGTCACGCTTCGGGTGGATTGCTCGACTGCGATGATGTATTCTAAAATAAAGTATTTTCACTAAAATAACTCCTCCTTGGCTTTAACCCGTCGCGCGATCGGCCACCGTTCACGCAAAATGCCCTACGCGACCAACGATTTTTGGTTCATTCTGTTTACGTACTACATGCTAGAAAAAACGAAATTGTGCGAATACGATAATTATATACTGAATGTTATATATCATTAGAAAGCTGAGATTACACACTAGGTTTCTAAAATATCATTGCTATTTCTAACTCACCTGATATGATATTCGTTTCAATTATTTTCACTCTAACCTCAAAACATTTTGCCACATAGCTAAATTTACTGACACATTCCACATTTCCACTACTGCCACTACACTATTTTGAACATAATTAGTTTAAAAATCGATTACACACATTAGTTTACCATATTAATACTTTTAACTCCACAAAAACAAACCCGCACAACTCGCACCCGTAACAGATTGTATCGGACTGGTGCAAAATTTGTTTGCCGTTACATTTTTATTAATTCACCAAAAATCAACGGATGCTTGAATTTTGACCAATAAAAATAAGTTTGAGGCAAAAATGACAACAGACTTGGAAAAATATAGCCAATAGCCTGAAAGTTAAACGAAACTAATAAAATAAATTGGCCAATCACGAACAATTCGTTATGCACCACTGCGGCGCGCGGGAAGCTACCGGCCCGAAAAAGTTACGCGCCAGAGGGCGCGCGGTACGTTCCACGGGTTAAAAACATTATTCCATCATAAAGAAAAAATAAGCGTTAACTTTTACTAACGAACTATGTTCGGACCCAAAGCGTGTATCGGAACGCGCTTAAATAAATAAAATAAAAGTGTGAGACAGCTGTCAGTTGAGCTGTCAATTGACTTGCACTTGATTTGTTGGTTGGTTCGTGGCTAAAGCACGATTTGGTTTTTGTCTGGTGGATTTTGGTGCAAAAACTTGGAAACTTGGTTCGTAGCGAAAGCGCGTTTTGGTTTTGTTTAGAACAATTAGTTTGGACGAGAAACTAAGGAAGGAAATAAATTCTCAATTAACGTCTACAAAAAGAACATTTAAGCATAATCTGCCGAACACAAATAAAATCAAAGTTTTTCGACATAGAACTGGATATGGCAAAAGAAATATTTTATCTGAAGGGGCGCAGATGTACATATAATATATACCAATATATGCTAGATTAAGGTCAAACAAAAAAGGTATTTTTTGCTTTTCAGTTTTTTCGTCGGTTTAATTTTTTTGTTAAAAAGTTTTTATTTTATACTTTTTTCCCATCCTTGGGGTAATTTTTTTTCCAAATTTATATAATACCAACTTCAAGGTATACCCTACAAAATAAAAAAGAATTATGAAAATCAGACTACTCTGTAAAAAGTTATGCGTGATCATACATAAAAAAAAAACAAATATACAAGTCGACTTGAGAACCTCCTCCTTTTGTTTTCGTCGGTTGAAAACATACATTTATGATTGTATATACTAAGTTTATGTTGGACTAATGTACTGTTACTTAAGAATATTTTGTATCTCATGTAAGTGTGTGAGAGTATGTTCTTATGGGAATAAATGTCTTTAAACCGAACCTTCACACGGTGCCGCAGTTTGATTTGGGTCTTCCGAGTGGGCTACGGGCGCGTGTGTAAGAGGTGGCATACTGATGTGCTAAGTGTGCGGTGAACCGCGAAATCCTCCCCGAACTTAGCGCTAATCCTTTTAATCCTTTCCCCTGCCCGAAGAAGAGACAGTCGGACACTTACACAATACAATACAATACAATACAAATATTCTTTATTGATCACCAAAAACAGTACAGTGACATTACAAAAATAAAAATTCAGGTAGACAATAGGCGGTCTTATCGCTAAAAAGCGATCTCTTCCAGACAACCAATTACTCAGAAATTAATAAATATCAACAGACGAATGTAGGTGGCAGAAATAACAGACAAGAGAAACGCAGTATTACTTAATAGACAACAAACAATAAAAACAATACAAATATAATATAAATTATATAAATAAACAAATACATTCAATATAATACTTATCTACTTATGTTTCTAGAGGCTAAAACGGATGGTTTTAAGGCGGTGTTGCGGAAACGGGTGGCCTCATTATTAAACAGAGTGCGAGGTAGTGTCAGCGGCCTCCTGAGCGAAGTACTGCTTAAATTTGATTGCCCTGTGGTGAGACACTGGAACTACATCCACATGGGAGACAGGCCTTTAATTTTTAATATTAAGTAATTTTGTTAATTTTTTGTTCTATTCTGACATCTTTTCAATGATTTGTAATAATATACCTACTAACCTAACCTTAAGTGCATAATTGTTACTAACATCTATGGACCATGCTGTTCGAAATAAAGATTTTTATTATTATTATTATTATACACTACATATACTTAATACAAAATATCAATGGAAAAAAAAATGTCAAAAGGCCGCATGTGAGAAAAGGATTTAAAAAGGAAATTAAAGAAACAATATACTTAAACAAAAAAGAAAAAGAATAAAGAAGGGTCAAAGAGCGAGGATTACGTTAGTGACAAATAGTGAGCCTTTAGAAGGTTTTTAAAAATGGGAAGGGATTTTGCTTGCCTTAACGACAAAGGAAGAGAATTCCAAAGACGAATGGCGGTCATAGTAAAGGAGTTATGATAGAATTTGGAGGAAGAAGGAGGAACAGTAAGAAGAAAATTTTGTGCAGAGCGAATAGAGGACATAAACATAAAACGCTCTTGAAGATATTGAGGAGTTGCAGGATTGAAGAGTATGCTGTACAGAAGAGAAAGAATGTGAGTATTACGGCGAAAACGGATGGGGAGCCACTTGAGATGGGCGCGATAGTAGGAAACGTGGTCATACTTCCGCAAACCAAATATGAACCGAATACCGACATTTTGGATACGCTCAAGCTTATTCAATTGCTCCTCTGTAAGATCTAAATAGGAAACATCGGCTACACGTAACTGATAGGTT
This sequence comes from Archips crataeganus, assembly GCA_947859365.1. Lineage (NCBI taxonomy): Eukaryota > Metazoa > Arthropoda > Insecta > Lepidoptera > Tortricidae > Archips > Archips crataeganus. The sequence continues at coordinate 771,028 of OX402070.1, read as the reverse complement.
ATAAGTTAGTTTTAAGTTTATATGATCTGTGTAATCGCAAGACAATTGTTTCCGTTTACCCAGCAGTGGGACGGAACTAACTATTTACATACAAGTTTCAACGGAACCCTCGGTGTGCGATTCCGACTTGCACTCGACCTTTTTTTTATGTTAGAGGCCAGACAAACGAACTAGTGGGTCACCTGATGTTAAATGATCACCACTGTCCATAGACAACCGCAACGCTTTACGCGATGCCAGTGCGTTGTCGGCCTTAAAAGGGAGAGGAAAAAGGAAAGGGAATAGAGGAGGGGGAGAGGTATTGGGCCCCCGGCGCTCTAACTGACCGTACGAAACGCAGCAGGAGTACTGATGCTTCACGCCGGTGTTCTGTGAGAGGGTGGTACAGCCCCGGACGAGCCGGCCCATTCGTGATGCAGCGGCTAGCTACAACATGGCTCTACCACTTCTAAAAACCTGCTTTTATTTTAGTATGTTCCGCTTTCGACGGCAGAATCCCGCCTTTTTTAATCAAAGGTCTAAGAGTTCCGGTTTGCCTGAAACAAAATATCTGGCAACGCCGTCTGGTTCCAAAAGAAGTGTTAGTGTTACCGTGCGGCCGCTTCCGCTTGAGCTGCGAGTGAGGGCGTGGCGTGCGCTGGGCGCGCTTGCGACGGCCCGCGTCCAGCACGCGAGCTACGCGCCGCCCGCACGCGCCGCGCGCCGCCATCACACAGCTCCACATCTGCGCTTGCTCCTCCAGTTTCACCTGTACACACAGACGTACATTCATTATTCACAGAGGCGACGTGGGCAACCGCCCCCGGCCTCGCGGTCTGATAGATAGATAGATAAATTCCTTTATTTCAGATTGAAAATTACGATTATATTCAGCATTCCAAATGTCACAAATATAAAGAATTCACAAAAAGATCGTCAAAAGAATTTGAAAAACATAAGTGAAAAATACATTAATATAAAATGTCAAAAAGATAATATTAAAAACAATAAAAGTGTAATAAAACAAAAATGACAATAAAAATATTAAATCACATATAATGTGTGAGTGTCAAAGAAATTTAACACTACAACATAAAAATGTTAAATGAATAATATTAATGCGGGGCCTCGCGCCGAATGAGCCGTTCGCGAATCCCTCGATTCGTTTTTCAAATGAACGATTTATTCGTTTAATACCTTATTCCAGTAATTAATAATTCGTTGCAATTCATTCGCAAGAAAATCCTCGAAATCCCAAACAATATGTATAGTTACCTCGAGTAAATCCCCTTCCAGCATCAAGTCCTCCAGCTTCTGCAGCAGGCCGGGAGCGACGCGCGCGCTGGGCGAACGCGGCGTCGCGCTGTACGCATGCTCCACACTCGCTGAAGACCTGTACACCAGAAATATTACTCTCCAATAAAAGTTAATCATGTTTTTTTTCTCAAACATGCTATGAAATATTGACGTTATGTTCCTTAAAATACGCCACGAACTGTCACGTTGCAGGTGCGGCTAGACGAGAGGTCAATAATGGAATTTCATACAACATTGCTGGCCAAGGCCAGCAAAGTGATCGTCTATTGTTTTATGTGACACAGCACCATGACGTTTAATAGGTCGACGTGGTTGACGTGGATGGATGGATGGACGGACGGACGGACGGACGGAGGGATGGATGGATGGATGCTGATGGATGGATGGATGGATGGATGTTGATGGATGTTGATGGATGTTGATGGATGTTGATGGATGTTGATGGATGTTGGTTGATGGATGTTGATTGATGGATGTTGATGGATGTTGATGGATGTTGGTTGATGGATGTTGATGTATGTTGATGGATGTTGATGGATGTTGTTGGATGTTGATGGATGTTGATGGATGTTGGTTGATGGTTGTTGATGGATGTTGGTTGATGGATGTTGATGTATGTTGATGGATGTTGATGGATGTTGATGGATGTTGATGGATGTTGATGGTTGTTGATGGATGTTGATGGATGTTGATAATGTTGTTGGTGATGGTGATGGTGATGGTGATGGTGATGATGATGGCGGTGATGATGGTGGTGATGATGATGATGCATGTTTGAGAAAAACTCTATACAAACCTTGGCCACGAACAGGGATTGCCGGCCTCGTATCTCTAGATGGCCTCGTTAACACTCGGCCATCTATAACTACTCGGCCGGCAATCCCCTATTTCGCGGCCGCTGCAGTAATGTACTATTTCCCCCTCTAGCTACCTCCGACAATATCAGGAGCCTGTATCTACTGTTCATACATTCCAGTTCCATCTGGTGCTACTGCTCGTACTTCCATGCAACATACTATTCTCAAACATGCTATGTAATGTTTACGTTGTGTTCCTTAAAACAGGCTTCAAAATACACAGTTGCAGGCCTAGGCCGGCAATGCGATCGTCTATTGTTTCATGTAACACAGCACCATGATGTTTATAGGTCTATGGCATCATAGCATTTAGCCATTTAAAAAAAAAACTATAAGCAATATTTGCGTTTTGGTTCATTATGACATTCTGCCACTACGCTTATTTAAGGTAAGGTAAGATGTTGATGGTGATGGTAACGGTGATCTGCCTAGAGAAAAATTTCACCATCAACATCATCATCACCATCATCATCATCACTATCATCATCATCATCATCGTCATCATCATCATCATCATCACCTTCATCATCATCATCATCATCAACACCATCATCATCATCATCATCATCATCAACATCACCTTCATCATCATCATCATCATCATCATCACCATCATCGTTATCGTCAATATCATCATCATCATCATCACCACCACCATCATCACCATCATCACCACCACCACCACCATCATCATCATCATCATCATCATCATCATCATCATCATCCATCACCATCGTCATCATCACCATCATCATCATCATCATCATCCATCACCATCGTCATCATCACCATCATCATCATCATCATCATCATCATCCATCACCATCGTCATCATCATCATCATCATCATCATCCATCACCATCGTCATCATCATCACCACCATCATCACCATCATCACCTTCGCCATCATGATGACGACGACGACGATGATGATGATGATGATGATGATGATGATGATGATGATGATGATGATGATGATGATGATGATGATGATGATGATGATGATGATGATGATGGTGATGGTGCATGTTTGAGAAAAGCACTATAGCCTCGGCCGGAACAGGGGTTGCCGGCCTCGTATCATGCCGGCCTCGTGCACCACTCGGCCGTCAACTTAGATACTCGGCCGGCAACCCCTTACGTCCCGGTCTCTGCAGTAATCTTTCTTTTTCCCATCTTCATTCTCTCTGTTGGATTTCCGACCCTTCACTATTTATTTGTGTGATGAGCACGAATATTTGTACATACCCGAGTTATGGATGTTTTCTATGTATTTAAGTATTTATTTATCTATAGTATGTTTATCGTCGTCTAGTACCCATAGTACAAGCTTTGCTTAGTTTGGGACTAGGTCGATTTGTGTGAGATTGTCCCCTAATATTTATTTATTTATTTATTGTATTTATCTAATCTAACTAGCTAACTTACTGCCTATTATACAAATACATACTTTTTATTTCCTTTCTAACATAAGTTCGTCATTTCCAGGCCAATCGTCAGGCGTATCGTCATTTCAAAAATCGCATAGTTCCCGCGGTATGGCGATAAACGAATTATTTGGTGAAGGAGTCGCAGGCAGCGGCAAGTGTGTTATAAATTATGAAATGCTCTAGAGATGCCAGCTTGGGATCGAACCCACATTCTTCTAGAGACCAGGCTGTCAAGGATTTTTTATTTTCTTAAAGTTAAAAACGTCAGAACATACAGAAACAAACAGAAAAAAAAAGTTTGTTAAGGCTGTAGAGTATCGCACCACAAAAAAATACTTGGATTATGCCACCGCTCTGAAGAGACAAAATATAACATCTTTAAGCTTTCGCCGTGAGCGTTTTGATTTGTTATTTCTTTATAAAATTATTAATAATCATATTGATGCCCCTTTGTTGTTACAATCCCTTTCCTTTCTTTCAATTCTTTTCCTTTAGTACCTCGTCGTTGTGAGCGAGCTTGTAGAAAGAAACCTCTTTTTCATATTCCCCGTAGTAGAACTTCGTATGCAAATAATAGTTTCATGAAAAGAGCGTGCAGGTTGTATAATGATAAGTATGTACATTTGGATATTTTCAGCAATAAGTTAAGTAGGTTTAAAAAACAGTTCCTGCAGTGTATTACAGATTTTGGGTAGGCTGTGTTTTGTCGTTTTTATTTTTGTTTTGTTGTAGACATAAATTTGTAAATCTCATATATAAAAATCTCGTGCCACGGTGGTTTTTACCGAACTCCTTCGAAATGGCTGGACCGATCTTTATGAAACTTTTTTCTCTGTATTCGGTGGGTCTGAGAATAGGTCGTGGGCTATTTTTTATACCCCTAGGTGATATAAGGCAAGGCAACGTTTGCAGGGTCAGCTAGTAATATATATATATATTTCCTTTGTTTTTGATGCATAGGGGTGGTTAACTCTGTAAACTCGTTTAGTTTTATTTTTAGTTTTATGTAGAGTGGGCTGCCTAGGTGTTGCCCTTGTGCCGGTGGTTGGCTGCTTTGGGGCATTGGGCATTGTCGAATGCTAGCTGTCTGTCGTCTGCGGTTGATTAACTACATAACCTGACTATAAAGCAAACACAGCACCAATTAAGATGCTGGTCAGGCGCGGGTGATGGACTGGTTGGCGCTTGATAGTCTTTCTCTTGGAGTTGTTGATCGCTGGTGTGGGGGTGGTAGCTGGGTAGTTTACCTTAGTATTTATGTAAGGTTTCAATATTTTTTCTTTAGGAAACTGTAAGTCTATGATCCGTAAAAATATATTTGTAATACATATAACTATAAGAGACTGTTTGTTTCTAAATAAATAAATAAATAAAATAAATAAACATACCTCGCATTTTGTGATGAATGTGCGTCGTGAGCTCGTCCGGTAGCTTTCTTCAATTCCGCGTTCAGTTTGTCCGCTTTTTCTCTGTTCGCCTGTTGACAATGTACAATGTTAGCACATTCTAGACATACTAATCTTTGAAAACACAGCCTATTCGCCTATTCTAAAGATAAGCGTCCACATGTCAGTATCGTAAGTGGACTCATAGCGTAAAACGGCTAATTTTTCATAATGCGCCGACGGACCAATGCAACTTCATTCGGATTTTCGTAGTATATTTCGCAGTTTGTGAGAATGAAAGAAATCAAAGAAGAACAAGCCGTTTCTTGTTGCGTCCACTGATCAAAATTCTCTCGGAGCATCGGTTTTGGCATTGCCGAGGAGTGAATCGTACGGTGCGGATCAGTGGACGCACTTGTGTGACTTCGGGACACCCACGGGACAACTTACACCAATTAACGGTGGCGTTCACAATGGCAACGAGGGAATCCGTGCGGTTTTTAGTGGGTGGGCCCCTTGTGGGAGAGCCCCAACATACCCTGTGTTTCCCCGAACAGAGACGAATGCATAAGGCGCATTTTCCGCATCATAAAAAAAAGATCTAGCTAGGTCGCGCTACGGTCTGTGGAAGCCTTAAATGTTTTGAATGTTTGGTTTTAGTTTTTCATGTATGGTTTTTTTTTTTTTTTTAATATGTGTGTCTGTTTTGTGTGGCCATCCGTGATTTTACTGTACTGTGGCCTGGCGGAAGACCAGTGCTGGTTTTTTTTTAACTAGCGATATACTGAGCCGGGACCCTTTTTGTAACAGCTTTAATATTTATTTATTTATTTATTTATTTTATTTTCGGAGAACCAACAGCTACAAATTACAGAGTAGGTTAAACATGTAATAACATAGGAGCCAATTATAGGATCTCACAAATAGAACCAAGAAAAAAAAAAAGAAAGAAAGTACGCGAACAATCGCAAAGTTTGCCACACAAATTTTGATACAAAAAGATATCAGAACTAATCTCTATACAAAAATAAAACATATTAGTAAAAAGCAGTCACTACCTAGTACCTAAGCACGCTCAATCAAACCACCCCCCCACCAACCGCAACTGAGAACCATCTCAGCAAGTCTCCATGGATTCCCATTTTATATAATTTTGAAATAAGTACTCCGTGATCAATTCTATCAAATGCCTTACTGTAATCGGTATAGATAACATCAACCTGGAAACCGTTGTCCATCCCTTCTGTGACGTAATCATTAAGCAGTACTAGGTTGGATACAGTAGAACGATTCCTAATAAAACAGTGTTGAATATGTGCACCTATGTCTTTGTCTATGTTTGTATTCTTATTTTTGCCTGTGTGCGTGTTATTGTTGTTATAAATAAACGTTTTCCTTTCTTTCTTTCTTTCAATCGGTGTCAATCGTATGATGTATTTTATTTAACGACCGCTTTAGCCTAGTTGGTAGTGACCCTGCCTACGAAGCAAGAGGTCCTGGGTTCAAATCCCGGTAAGGGCATTTATTTGTGTGATGAGCACGAATATTTGTTCCTGAGTTATGGATGTTTCTATGTATTTAAGTATTTATTTATCTATATAAGTATGTTTATCTATATAGTACAAGCTTTGCTTAGTTTGGGACTAGGTCGGTTTGTGTAAGATTGTCCCCTAATATTTATTTATTTATTTATTATTTATTAGCTAACCTGTGCGCGGTCCCGCTCGGCGGGCGGCAGCTGCGCGAGCGCGGGGTGCGCCAGCGCAGCGCGCGCGGCGTCCTGCCAGGCCATGGCGCGCTCCGTCACGCACTGTAACGCCTCGCCCTCCGCCAGCCGGACTGGCAGCTTTTGCAGCCACACCTGGAGATAACACCATGTTTTAATAGTTATTTGTGATACAAGGTTGGTAAGTATGGTTTTACAAATGAGTTGACGAGTGATAAACCCGAGCCGCACGGCGAGGGTTTTCATCGTCACGAGTTTGTAAAACCTTGCCAACCGTGTATCATACGACGTTTTTACAATACATTTGTGAGAAAATAGGCAATTAATAACACAAAATTGTAAAATAAAAACATATTTCTCGAGATACTTATTGGTAGCAAAAGATTATTTTGCGCGGTTTGCGCCTTACTTTAAATATCGGGCGGAATTAATTCCATGTTATTGTCGGTTTCATCACTTGAACATCACTCATTTTGTTTGGTTTTTGTACATATACAACAACTCAAAACAACGCAAAGTTTTACAAAAATGGCGCGTCCGTAATGCGCATGCGTAAGTTTTGTTTTTAATTAGGTTAACTAAAATTATCAGGCAAAGGTTCGACGCGTTCAGCCACTGCGATTTTTTCGAATAAATAAAAGGTGGAAATCATTAAAATCTGCGGTAATTAAATTACAGCTCATAATAATAACAATCAATTTTGCAAATTCATTACTTAGTTTTGTATATTTATACATTTTTCTACGTATAAATCGATATTTTTTTTATTTTTGTCACTTAAAATTCTTTGCTTGTAAAGTTTTAAAATGGAGAATTATAAAAAACTGTAAAAAAATCGCACTAGTGCGGTAAAATGAACTTACGAGCCATGTATACACATCCTTTGAAAGTGAATTTTTCGAGCAAATGTATGTAAAACACAATTTAAATAATGAACATAGGCAACACAGAGCCGATTGCAGAATCTAAAAAAAAAACTAATAGATAAACCGTTTAAATGAGTCCTTGCCCGTGCGATGTTGCATGTTTTGAAAAAAAAAACGTATTGGTGTGGTAGATTTATAAATATTTCTTTCTTTCTTTCTTTAGATTTTGTAAAATAAAATATCAGTCTTAGCTCGATCTGCCTTTCATTTACAACATGGTGACAGCGGTGGGATACGAACCCACGCCCTTTCGGACTGGTGCCTAAAACCATCATTTACAACACGCGGTACAGGGGCTGGGGGGTTTGACGAGGACTCATTTAAACGGTCTAGCTATAGGAGGTATAATCGCTGCAAGCTGCGAGAGAAATTCCATCTCAGTATTTATGTGTAGGACCCGTTAGGTATATCCTAAACCTGCGGCCAGTAATACCGGAGAATGGGCAGTAGCGTTCTCGATATTTGCGGTAACGTAATGCGGTTTAGCTATAATAGATTTAACAAGTTAGGTATGAAGTATCTTTTTGTATTTATTTTTTTCAACTTCATTTTTTATTACTTTTACGGTTATCCCGTGAAACCATATATTTCAAACTAAATACAAACCGAAATATAGATGCACAGAAAAAACCCCAGAAAAAAGACCAATGCTGGGAATCGAACCCAGGTCCTCAGCATTCCGTGCTGCGTGCTTACCCCTACACCATGACTGGTCTAGAGGTTAGCGACGAATCTTTCCCATACATCGTACATTTCAGTCTGTTATAACTGTTATAAGTTATAATCACCTTATGCAGTGATAAAGCGCGCATCTATGTTATGCCCTCTATCGAGAGACTTAACACTCCTTCGGAACTAACCGCTCACCTGGACCAAGAGATGGCGCTACTGTGGCAACTTTAACAAGTTAGGTATAGATTTGTCGGTACTGACCAGCAGTGCAAGTATCCGGTCGAGGCGCGGGCGGCGCGTGCGCGTGCAGTCGGGGCACAGGAACTTGGGCTCGGGCGCGGGGAACGGCAGCTCCACGCGCTCCTCGGACTCCGCCCGCTCCTCCTTCGCCGCCGTGATGCACGTCGCTGACAAAAAAACGTGGGGTAAGCACAATCATCATCATCATTTCAGCCGTAAGACGTCCACTGCTGAACATAGCCTCCCCCGCTCCCTCACCCGCCTCCCTCTTTTTAGCTTAACCCGTCGCGCGATCGGCCACCGCTCACGCTAAATGCCCTACGCGACCAACGATTTTTGGTTCATTCTGTTTACGTACTACATGCTAGAAAAAACGAAATTGTGCTTTTATACGATAATTATATACTGAATGTTATATATCGTTAGAAAGCTGAGATTACACACTAGGTATCTAAAATATCATTGCTATTTCTAACTCACCTGATAGTAACGAAAATAATGTATTATTGTTTCGTTTCAATTATTTTCACTCTAACCTCAAAACATTTTGCCACATAGCTAAATTTACTGACACATTCCACATTTCCACTACTGCCACTACACTATTTTGAACATAATTAGTTTAAGAATCGATTACACACATTAGTTTACCATATTAATACTTTTCACTCCACAAAAACAAACCCGCACAACTCGCACCCGTAACAGATTGTATCGGTTTATTAATTCACCAAAAATCAACGGATGCTTGAATTTTGACCAATAAAAATTAGTTTAAGGCAAAAATTACAACAGACTTGGAAAAATATAGCCAATAGCCTGAAAGTTAAACGAAATTAATAAATTGGCCAATCACGAACAGTTCGTTATGCACCACTGCGGCGCGCGGGACTCTACCGGCCCGAAAAAGTTACGTGCCAGTGCGGCGCGCGGGACATTCCACGGGTTAAAACAGAAGTGGAAATGGGCAGGGCACCTGTCAAGATACAAAGATAATAGATGGACTTACCGAATAACTAAATGGCAGGGCCAAAAAGGTAAAAGGAAAGTGGGAAGACATAAGAAAAGATGGGCGGATGATATAATGAACATAGCTGGAAAAAGTTGGATGCAAATGGCCAAAGACAGGGAAAGATTGAAAAGAATGGAGGAGGCTTTTACCCATAGGGGGCCACATAACAATGAATTGGGAATGAAATAATTAAATTGCATGTATATTTGTAAAGTGTTAAGTGGAAATAAAGCTGTAATAATAAGGCTCGCCAAACCATTAGCCCCGTGCCAGTCGCATCCAACGCGATCCCGCAACCTTAACAAGGTCGTGGCTCTATCTTGTTGGAGGCCTACCTACACTGCGTCTTCCAGTCCGTGACGCCACTCGAGAACCTTTCGGCCCCATCGGCCGTCAGTTCTACGAGCGCATACTCTGCTCACTGCCACTTGAGTTTGGCGATTCCTCGAGCTATGTCGGTGACTTTAGTTCTTGCGCGGATTTCATCATTAACATCATCATCAAAACACAAATAGTAAAAGGAATAGAAATGTGGCGCGAGCTAGCAGCGGGCGCCTATCTTATTCCTAGCAGATAGTCCCTTTACACGACTAACCTCCATAAAGACGAATGTCCAAAGGCATGTCCAAGTAATGACATTACCCAACCATAAAAATGTCCAATGATAAAATTGCTCAAATTTAAAAAGTACCAATAACAATATAGTCCAACTATAAAAATGTCGTAATAAAATTTACCAAACTTATATCATCTTTATTACTTTTTGTCAGCAATGTACTGTTGTTTCTGAACTCATAAGACATCTAAATCTAAATTAAAAAAATATGGCACGGCCATTGACTTTTATTTCTCCAAACCAAATGTTTTCAATGGGGAATGAAAAACATGAGAACAAATTTTCATTCGTAACGTGTTTATTGCATGGTTTTCTTGTAAAAAAAATGCTCACATTGTTTGACAAAAGCACTATACAATCCTCGGCCGGAACAGGAATTGTGAGACTCGTTTTATCCCAACGTCTACCCCAATCTCGTCCAGCAATCCCTTACTTCACGGCCTCTGCAGTAATGTACTATACCAACGGTAATCTGACTCAAAGTCGTATATGAAATTTTACTAAATTGGAATAACCACTTTAGATACAAGGCTTAAAGTGGTTATTCCAATTTCATAAAAGTTTAATATACGAGGTTGAGTCAGAATACCGTCGATATTCTATTACCGTGTTGCGAGGATCTGTCCGAGCTATGGTGATAAGATAATAATGAATGAGTAGATGTACTATTTTTGTTGCGTTTTAATTTTCTGATCCACTGTTGATGCACCACCTGCTGTAAACCAGTCCTTCCTTCTTTCTGGTGAAGGGTTGCCTGGAAGAGATCGCTCTTAAGCGATAAGGCCGCCTAATGCTTACCTTGTAACTTACTCTCTGTGTACCTGTTTTCTGTATCGCTTACTATTCCTGGTGTACAATAAAGAGTCATTGTATTGTATCGTATTGTATTAAATGTGTCGTCGGTTACCGTGGAACCAGTCCTTGCAGAGCTCGCACTGCGTCATGACGCCGTACTGCCGCTTCTGGCACACGCAGAAGCTGACGCCGGGCGCCGGCGGCGCGCGCACCTCCTTGCGCATGTTGCGGGCTCTGACAACAATACGCACTGGTTATAGTTCGACGAAAACCCGTTTTTACGGTACTGAACCTAAAGAGCCATATATCACAGTGACGATTTGCGAATGTATTAGAAGTGGATATGCCGCGAACGCCCAACGTATTTATACGTGTGATATGGCTCAAAGGGTGTCAGCGGGACCCTATTACTGAGACTTCGCTGTCTGCCCGTCAAATTACGTACAAATTTTGTAAGTATGTCAAAATATACACCATAAACAGCCGTAACTTTAATCACCAAATTTTAAATGCTTTTTGCTTTTTATAATCTACAAATTATTATGTAGCTATTAGTGTGCAGTTTATTTATTTATTTATCTATCTAAACAGCGATCCGGGTGTCACCAACGGTGCTGGATGAAAATCAGCGCTGGGGTGCTGTAAACGCCTCAGCATTATGCTGAGCCAGTGTCCGATTTGCAACCGCAATGACGCATTCTATCTTTAGCTTTCGTGTTGTCTTCTGTTTTGTAAAATATCGATGATGATGTGTCTCGTGTTGTTGTAAATAAATGTATTTTCTTTCTTTCTTTCAAATGAATCAAGTACTACTGTGTATAGTTTGTGTTTGCATACCTGATTTCCTTGATGAGCGCGAGCTCTCTCTGCTCAGCGTGCTTGAACGCGTGCACGATCTCTGTGGGCGTGGAGTCCTCGCTGAAGTTCCTCAGGAACAGCCCCGCTTCTAGCGAGGACGGCGCCGGCTCGGCCGAGCCGCGCGCGCGCCGCCGCACGGCGCCGCCCTCCGTGCGCGGCGACAGCGCCTCCAGGAGGGAGTACGGCCAGTTCTGGCGATACAATGAACACAAGTTAGCTCGACCTCGCACTGAGGACGATGTTATACTCTGTCTATTTAACAGAGTTAGTACTAGTAGGTAAACAGAGAATGCACGTAATTGGTCAGCGATAATGACGATGCACCGGCACATACGTCCCACACTGCAGGGCACATATTTAAATATTATTATTTACTACTTTAAATTACATAATTATGATTAATAGATGAATAAACATGACATGTAATTATTTGAGGTGCCTCTAACTACAAACAAAAATCACGAGAAATATTACGAATATTCCAACAAACGGCATGTAAGCCGAGCCCGCCATCGACGTGCGATTGTTGACGCCCACTGACAGTTTCTTGTCCCTTTAATTTGCATACAAAAGTGCAACAGAGATAACGCCTTGCTAACTCTGTTAAATAGACAGGGTATAGACTATCAAAGAAACATGATCATAGATATAGGACTCATATTAATTTGATAAACCTATGATAGTGTAATAACAACCTATGATTCATATAGTCTATGATCATAGAAGTTTGATCATATTTGACAGCAAGCATACAATTTTATTATGATCATATGCGATCTACCTCAAAGATGGCGTCGTCAAGAAGTAAGAATTGGCATTGATCACTTTTTTACAATGTGGTCTAATTCCAAAACCATTTCGAGGAATAGGTTTATTAAATCATTTTATAACATTGTAGTAAAAAAATATTAAACGATCGTGTGTATTTTTGCAAAATAATGTTTGACCTTTGTTTGACCTTTCTGTGGGCATTAACTTTGAAATTCTTTGCAACAAGAAAAAAAAAGCCGTCCGTCTAGTTTCTCTATACTATTCTCTGTCACTTCGACGTAGTTATCATCTGTCAGATTAAGGATACTATTTTGCAAAACATTCTTCGCGTTTTTCATATTTTAATAATGGATTTATACAGGAAGTGTTTAATTCCTACTTGTGGAAATGATTCTGTCAATAGCCCAAACAAATTAATTGTTTGCATTAGAGAAGATTTACAAGAGAAGTGGTGCCGCAAAGTTAATTCAAAGTTTACAAGATGTACTTATTGTTTTGAGGATCATTTTAATGTAAGTATGGATTAAATCCGCCAAAGAACTTTCAAGGGAACACTTCTGACCATTTTATTTTATACATACAAAAAATACTATAGCCGTAAATCGTTTTTTTTACCTATTCTCTTGGAAGAATCGGCAACTTTAGTGTTATTGTTATTGTAATGTAAAGTGACATTGTCAGATGACAACTAACCATCGATTGTGACACATTTTTTTTGTCATTATGTCTGTGGTTTATACTCAGATTCAGCCGCGGCATGTAATTTACGAGAAGTCGTATCTCAAATTTTCAATAAATTATAAAAAAATATTGGAGTGATGAATTGCTGAAATATTCAAATTAGTTTCTTAAAATGCTCTATATTTTCGATAAAAAAAATAAAAAGGGGGGGTTAGAAAAAATGATCAATCCCAATTCGCCGTATCGACGGTACGTCACTGATCCGACAATCCATGATTTATAGGGTTTGGGCGCATAATGTCCAACTCGCAAAACGTCCCTCCACCTAATTACATTCCTTTCTCAAAAAAGGTCCCATTTCCTTCTGTAAAAGTCCCTTTCGCTGAACGTCCCGTGTGCGAAATGTCACATACGCAAATGAGAGTAGTATAATTATTAAATTTTTAAAATAAATTTGCGAATGGGACATTTCGCGAATGAAACGTACTGCGAACGGGACCTTCTGCGAAAGTGTCGTAATTTATGCGGAGGAAGATTTTGAGAACGGGATATTTTGAAGAAAGTCCGTTATGGGAATGGGACATTTGTAAACTCTTGCGAAAGGGACAAAGGGACATCATCCCTATAGGACTTTATGCGCCCAAACTTGCCAGAGGTGTCTGCTGGGCGTGTCGCACCAGCGCCTTCATGCGTGGAGCATGTTATTGCTTAGACGGTCCATAGAGGGACTGCTTAGAGCAGTCGAGTTGCGGTTGGAGTCGACTTCAACCAGAATGCTATAACAATTTCGTATTGAAACTGCAGATCACCCAACAGCGACCGCTTGAAGCTGTTGGGACTGACTGCTCTAAGCAGTCCGCAGTGTTGGTCAAAATTTAGTTTGACTAATGATTAGATAGGTACGTCAATCATTATTGATGACTAATGATTTGTTAGTTTAGTCATGGTGTGGTGATTGATGATTGATAAGTTTCAATCTTAGTCAAGCAATCATGATTGATCGTTTATGATTATCGTTTATGACTTTAATTCATGAGCCACCATGTAACTTTTTCAAAGAAAAAGTCATTACGATTTTCCTTGTTAATTAATGCGATGTCACTATGACGTTTACTGGGAAATGGTTCCATAGTAGCTCATGTCCTTGACCATACAGGACACAAATGCCAAAAAATTGGTGGTTTAAATATATTTTTCTTTTGTTTGTTTTCATTTTGATGAATTTGGATCGGTACACGATTACATTAATTTAACTTAAGATAACATAAGGACAGTACAAAACTACCAGAAAAGCGATAATTCGAACAGAAGTACGACGAAACAAACAAACATTCACATTCCGTTAGAAGCATCAATCACATGGTCGTGATTAAAACTAACGATTGAATGACTAATGATTTGTGGCGTTGATTAAATCAATCAGGATTACATTAGTAGTAGATTTTAACGACCGCTTTAGCCTAGTTGGCAGTGACCCTGCCTACGAAGCAAGAGGTCCTGGGTTCAAATCCCGGTAAGGGCATTTATTTGTGTGATGAGCACGAATATTTGTTCCTGAGTTATGGATGTTTTCTATGTATTTAAGTATTTATTTATCTATATATTTATTTATATATATAAGTATGTTTATCCGTTGCTTAGTACCTATAACACAAGCTTTGCTAAGCTTACTTTGGGACTAGGTCAATTGGTGTGAATTGTCCCGTGATATTTATTTATTTTTATTTATTTATTTATTAGTCATGATTAAATTAGTCATGATTGATCAGTTGATTGACGAAATTAGTAGATTTGTTCCACACTGGCAGTCCATCTATGGAGACCCTTATCAGCATTCTTAGTTGTAGTTACCTTCTTCAGGAACATGTCTCCAGCGCCGCGCTTCCACTCCTTGGCAGACACGAGCGCGGCAGACAGCTGATCCTTCTCGTACAGCGCCAAAGGTATCTGCTGGGCGCGGCGCACCAGCGCTTCCACGCTATGCATGTACGGGTACAGGTCCTTGGACTGCATCTCTTCCACCTGAACAGGACGATACGATCCTTGTAATGTTAAGCTGTGTGTAAGGTTGCTATAGTTCAGGATTTGTGCTGACATGTCCTTTGTCAGGATTGCGCCCAGACTACTATGTTTCGGTTTTTTTTTAGCATTACAAAGAAGTTAAGCGATTTGAATAATAATAAGCAAATATGTAACTATTAGCAAGGACATTATGGTTAATTACATTATTTTGGTTTCATAAGTAATAGGTAATTACAATTTTTTTAAAAGCGTTTTTCAATAAAAAGACTCGTCAAGATTGTTTACGTTATTTCTAACTCTTAAAAAAAGTATAGGCAAGGGTCAGGATTTTTAGAAATGATCTATCGAGTAACACATAGTCTACTTTTTATCTCGATATTCCCACGGGATAAAATGATAAAACCTTAACAGTGTAACAACATGTGTTCGTTATGCAACGTAAGTTAAAACCACGATTACGTTTTCAGGAAATTCCCATGGGAAAAAAATTGTACAATCCCGGGATTTCAACTGCCAGATCGAATGGTTTAGTGTTCAAAGCAGCGGGCATAGACTAGATATTAATAGTTGCCGATTGCCGAACGAGTATGCGTTAGAAGACAGACCGGTAAGGGTTCCGTTTTTCCTTAGAGGTACGGAACCTTAAAAATCCTGAAATTCCGGAGTCGATGACGTGTGTCATTTACGTACCTCTTAGCCAGCCAGTCCAGCTCGTGTTAGTGAGCGTGGCTGAGCGTACGTTGACTAACATCTATTCTACCCACTTCAGTTTTTGTACATCATGGCGTCCCAGCCCTATAGACACGCGCGACGAGCTCGCTGCATTCGCGGCGCGCTCGCCTCCCTTTCAAAACGTTCGTAAATAGCTGGTGTGATAAAACTCGTAGTGTGTACGGGCGGGTGGCCGGCTCGCTAGGGTCCCCCAGTATAGTGTCCACATTAGGGATGCCACGATATATCGGAAAACCGATAAATATCGATATATCGACGCCTAAATATATCGATATTTATCGATATCGACGATACGCTGATATCGATATATCAGTATCGAAATAAAACTCAATATCGTAACGAAATTTCGAAAAACCCGCCCAAAATAAAATTCCCACAAAATCTGATAAAATGCTGTTACTGGCAACACTGAAGTCTACAAAAATTACTGTGTTTTCGACTTTAATCTATTGTTGTATGTAATCTGTGGTGAGTGTGTGTCTATGGATGTGATGGAGGAGTTTTTGAATTCCACACAAATAGTGGGAGCTTAATAAACTCAAAGGTTTAATATGATCCCACTGGGATCATGAGAGTGGGAGCATAATGGAATAAGCCGCATACGAATGGTCACCATCATAGCCCATCGTGTAGAGGGGCTATTAAAAACTACAACTAATTTTAATAAGCCTTTAAAAAAGGAGAAATATCGATAAAATATCGATATATCGGCGTGCTAGACCGATATAGCGATATATCAGTGTCGACTGAAGTCGATATATATCGATATCGATATATCGATATTTTTAAAAACTTTGCATCCCTAGTCCCGGGTATGTATTACAATACCGAAGTACGAATGACCGAATGTATTAAAACATCGAATGGGTCAAAAGACCGACACGATTTTTTTCTGAAACCGTTAACTTTTTAAGATTGTTATAAAACAAACCTAACCTAACCTAATGGGTTCTGTATCATGCCGTTTTAATAAATTCTGAGAAGTTTACGGTTTCAGAAAAAAATCGTGTCGGTCTTTTGACCCATTCGATGTTTTAATACATTCGGTCTTTCGTACTTCGGTATTGTAATACATACCCCTAGTCCCTGTACCTTGGCCAGCCAGTCCAGCGCGTGCTGGTGCGCGTGGCTGAGCGCGTGGTGCGAGGGCAGCGCCGCTTCGATGTCCTCCCGCGCGTCCAGCAGTATCTGCACTTCGGCCAGCGTCGTGTGTACGGGCGGGTCAGCCGCCGGCTTGCTCGGGTCGATCAGTATTTTGCGAGCTTTCGCCTCCCATTCTTCTACTTCCGCTGTGGAAAAAAGATTATTTTTAAGTCTCATGATCATAATCATTTCAGCCGAAAGGCGACCATTGCTGAACTAAGCATCATTCATACTAAATACAAACTGAGACATGGATGCACAGAAAAAAAACCCCAAAAAAAGACCAGCGCTGGGAACCGAACCCAGGACCTCAACATTCCGTGCCGCGTGCCATACCCCTACACCACCACTGGTCAAGAGTTTAGACACGAATTTTTCCCATACATAAATAAATAAATACCATGGGACAATTCACACCAATTGACCTAGTCCCAAAGTAAGCTTAGCAAAGCTTGTGTTATGGGTACTAAGCAACGGATAAGCATACTTATATAGATAAATAAATACTTAAATACATAGAAAACATCCATAACTCAGGAACAAATATTCGTGCTCATCACACAAATAAATGCCCTTACCGGGATTTGAACCCAGGACCTCTTGCTTCGTAGGCAGGGTCACTACCAACTAGGCTAAAGCGGTCGTTAAACATCCGCGGCAGCAGCGGGCGTACATCCATATCTCAATCTGTTAGATAATCACTTAATTATATAGCAGTGATACGGCGCCATCTATGTTTACACCCTCATCGAGAGACTTCAACACTCCTTCGGAACTATCCGCTCACCCGGACAAGAGATGTCGCTACTAAGCAAAAAACCGGGATGACCGTAAAATAAAAAATGAAGTTGAAAAAAATAAAAATACAAAAAGATACTTCATATAAAACTTGTTGAGCTAAGCATCCCCCAAAGTTCACAATACAGTCCGGTCCGTGGACGCCAGTCGAGAACCTTTTGGTCGCATCGGCCATCAATTCTACGAGCGCATACCCTGCCCACTGCCACTTGAGTCTGGCGATTCTTCGAGCTTATATCGTAGACATAAGTTCTTGCGCGGATTTCATCATTTCTAATGCGATCCCGCAGAGAAACGCCGAGCATAGCCCTCGCCATCGCCCTCCGAGTTTACTTGAGCTTTCTTATGAGGCCCATCGTTAGCGGTCACGTCTCAGTTTCTTCAGCAAAAAGATCTAATTTGATCAATAACCGTTAGTGATCTGTGTCATATGTTTAACAAGTTTGGTTGGAAGTATCTTTTCGTATTTTTTATTTTTTCTACTTCAATTTTTTTACTTTTACGGTCGTAAATGTAAAAAAATTGAAGTAGAAAAATAAAAAATACAAAAAGATACTTCAAACCCAACTTGTTAAAAGTATGGCCTTGTAGCGACATCTCTTGTCCGGGTGAGCGGATAGTTCCGAAGGAGTGTTGATGTTTCTCGATGAGAACTGAACATAGATGGCGCTGTATCATTGCAAAAGTGATGATGGCAGGCTGGAACGTATGATGCATAGGAAAAATTTGCGTGTAAACTCCTGACCAGTGGTGGTGTAGGGGTAAGCACGCGGCACGGAATGCCGAGGACCGGGGTTCGATTCCCAGCATTGGTCTTTTTTCTGGGGTTTTTTTCTGTGCATCTATGTTTCAGTTTGTATTTAGTATGCAATATCTGTGTCATGCGGTCAGCTTACCCTTCAGCCTGTACAGCTGAGCCCTCTCAACCTCAGTCTTGTGGTGCGGCACGATGGTCTCCGACTCCTGGAGCAGCCGGTCGATGACATCGGGCGTGAGCGTGGCGTAGTCCTCGCGGTACGTCCTCACTTCCTCCAGGAACTTGACTTGCTGCAGCCGGCATTGGAGCGGCGGCAGTTGGGGCAGCACTATGCAGAGCCGCGTGCCGAGTTCGACCACCTGTGGAAGATAAGTCGTCGTCATTCGGCAGTGGAAAGGTAAAATCGCTAAAGCGCTATCGTATATCGCTTTAGCTTTTTTGCCTTAGTAAGTTTTAAGGTCGATTCGTATCTAAAGACACCGAGCGTGACAGACGCGTGCCGTGGCAGAAAAAATAATACTCTATTTATTTATAGAGAACCAACAGTTTATACATGCAATTACAGGATCTCGCAGATAACTAGAGTGAAACAATATGGCAGTATGCCATGCCCACACAGAGTCTGTTGCGAACTCCTTACGTTTTTGATACTTTTTACTGTTTTTTATATATTTTTTTTTAAGTTATTGTTTTTACCAGCAAATTGAATGTAGAAGATAAGTTGATTAGCCAAATATAAGATAATTTGTATGTGAAAAGTAGCCAAGTCAAATGTTAAGCTTCAATTTAACATGAGTTATCTACTTTGTGTAAATTATTAGATAGTTAAATTTAGGAATTTTTATTTCGCCGAATGACAAGCAAAACTCACTAAAATTTCTGTCGCTGCTCTTCAAAAAGTCGTATCTAGTTAGTAATTTCATACTGAGATACGAGCTTTGTTTTAAGTAGGTATTTGGTACTTAGTGACTTTT
Source organism: Archips crataeganus (assembly GCA_947859365.1). Lineage (NCBI taxonomy): Eukaryota > Metazoa > Arthropoda > Insecta > Lepidoptera > Tortricidae > Archips > Archips crataeganus. The sequence continues at coordinate 751,336 of OX402070.1, read as the reverse complement.
GCTTGTCACCCGACGATTTATAAGTATAAAACACTGTTGGATTAGAAAAACCAAAGAAATTGAGTGTTATACTTGTTTAGGATGTTATTTGGTTCTTACAAATAGATTTCAGTATTACCTGCAGAACTTGGCACTCATTTAGATCTCAATCCTTTTATCGGTGAAGTCCATAATCAAGTATACACCGTGAAATTTTAGTGGTTGTTTTCCCGAAACGAGGTGATTTAGTATCGATTGTACAATCGATTTATAATTACTATTTTGACTAGAGTCAAAAATCCAATTGTGAAAAACGAAAGTCGAAAATGACCGCAAACCAATAGTAACGCTTCGTTAGTACCTAACCTATCGTATGATCGTACGCTACTTGTACCAACGAAGCGTTACTATTGGTTTTCGGTCATTTTCGACTTTCGTTTTTCACAATTGGATTTTTGACTCTAGTCAAAATAGTAATTATAAATCGATTGTACAATCGAAACTAAATCACCTCGTTTCGGGAAAACAACCACTAAAATTCCACGGTGTATTTTTAGTATTGAACTTGGCTAACATTTTTTACATTTATGTTTTTGGTGGGATTAGTCTTACGTGACCAACTACTATAATTCTTCACGCACAAGATTAATGCTAAAGAATGTGACTCCCGCCACAGCTACTAAAAAATAAGATTTTAAGTTAATCTGGTTTCACATAACAAAAAATAATTCTTAGCGGGTAAATCGTAAAAAGGCGAAATCCTCTAATAGAAAAAGCCATATTTAAAAAAAACTGACTAACAAAGCGTGGTGAAGTTTGCCCCGGTAGTTAACATTGATAACATCAAGCGTGTAGTTACCTCTTCGAGGTCCCTGACCAGGCCGGGGTCAGTCTGATCCAGTTCGGCGTTGAGCAGCTCCGTTGCGCGGGTCTCGAACTCCGCCGTCTGACGCAACACCTCCTTTACTGCCGACCCTGTGGCAATTAAGCGTACGCGTAAGTTTCTTCTCATTCTTCATCAAATACAAGTAAAGTCTACCAATTTGATTCCTAGGTCACTATAGAACCATGCCGCAAAACATATCTTGTGGAGCAAAAAGTAGCCAGTAGCCACTTAGTAGCCATGGCTACTCTTCAGTCAGTTCGACGACGTAAGAAATGGAACAGAGATTGCAAAACTTTCTGTATCGCAATTATTTTTTTCAACACCACACACAAATGTTGTGCTGGAATATGAGCGAGCGTCTAAAATGGCGGCCGGTTGGCGACTGAGCGAGTGAGTTGCAGCGACGTTACCAGCCGCCAGAGCAGCCAGTCGCCACGTAGGGAAGGGAGCTGTAAATCGTGGCTAAGCTTCTAAATTGGCGACGTTGCCAAAGCGTCGTCAAGTGAGTAATGAAATAGCAATAAATTTGAAATTATTGAACAAATAAGTAAGTAAGTGTTATACCATTTTGTAAACTACATTAGCTAGGCATATTTTTAATATCCAAGGCCACTTTAGCGTAGTTATTTTTTTTTAAACCATGGCGGACCAAAGTTACGGGATTAAACAGTAAAATATCTGAAAACTGTCTCTTAAGTCGTTTTTCATCCAAGTTTGACTAAATATTAAAATAAAATAATATCACGTTTAAAAGCCCATCTTTTCTGCAATATTTATCAGTAATCAGATTTACTAAATTCGGTCATTTGAGGCTGTGTGTGGCAGACGAAAAACACAACTGAGGGAGAAAAATCGAGATTTTTGCAAAAATGTCAATATCTCGAAAACTAAAAGATTTTTACTAAACCTAAAATGTGATATTCTGGTAGGTAATTAGTAGGTCTATCAGCCCTTAACGGATTATCGTCGGTTTCTGGGACACCCTGTATATGAGTTTGGACACGTAGCCTACGACGCCGTGGCGTCCGAGCGAGGCAGAGCTGACGGTTGCTCGGGCCCCCTATTCCCAGTGGAAGCGTTTCCGACGCCAGCGACCCTATGGCGGTGCCTCAAGGTCCCAAATCCCTTGCGCTCACCTTCGGGCAGCACGCAGGCCAGCTGGTCGATCTCCTGCGCGAAGAGCGTCAGCTCGTGCACGCTGAGCCGGTACTTGGGGTCGTGGTGGCGCGTGCGCGTGCGCATCTTGTTCAGGTCCAGCTGCTGGATCACGGAGGCGCACTTCTCCGCGTCCTCGATCGCGGTCTCGAGCGCGCGGACGAGCTCGGATTTGTGCATCTGTTGGGTGGCGTTGGATTAGATTGGATCGCTTTGTGTGTGGAGAGAGGGCGAGTAAAGCCGCGAGCTTTTTTATTACGTGATTAACGGGTGAATCAACAAGTTAAGTATGAAGTATCTTTTTCTATTTATTTTTTTCCAACTTCATTTTTTTATTACTTTTACGGTCATCCCGTGAAACCATATACATACACTTAACTTATATACTTAACTTGTAAAAGTTGGCTTAGTAGCGCCATCTCTTGGTCCAGGTGAGCGGTTAGCTCCGAAGGAGTGTTAAAGTCTCTCGGTAGAGGGCATAACATAGATGCGCGCTTTATCACTGCGTAATGTGATTATAACAAACTGAAGTGTACGATGTATGGGAAAAATTCGTCGCTAACTTCTAGACCAGTGATGGTGTAGGGGTAAGCACGCAGCACGGAACGCTGAGGACCTGGGTTCGATTCCCAGCATTGGTCTTTTTTCTGGGGTTTTTTCTGTGCATCTATATTTCAGTTTGTATTTAGGGTGAATCAACTTTTTTTGGGTTGTTTACTCTGTCCCCGGTTATCCAAGTGACATCTTCATAGCAGCCCGAAACACAGGATTTCTTAGTTCGGGTTCTAGAGTTGCTTACTTAGATTTATAAGGAAACTTTGTACCTATTAAGTTATTCTGTAAAAATCAAATTTTCAATAAATTTATCTATCTTATCTGTATCCGGCACCGGCACCGGCACCGGCACCGGCGTGAAGCAGCAGTAATCCTGCTTGCGTTTCGTACGGTCAGTGAGAGTGCCGGGGGCCCAATACCTCACCCCTTCCCTCTCCCCCTCCCTCTCCTCCTTCCCCTATTCCCTCTCCTTTAGGGCCGACAACGCACTGGCATCGCATAAGGCGCTGCGGGTGTCTATGGACAGTGGTGTTCATTTAACATCAGGTGACCCACTAGTTCGTTTGTCTGGCCTATCTAACATAAAAAAAAAAAAAAAAAAAAAAAAAAAAAAAAAAAAAAATATCTTATACTGTTTCACAGAAAAATGTTTCGTTTAGCGTGATAAGTCCTCTGTGGTAACAGTTACAAATGAATTTATTTGCAGGTGTTTTCCTCCATTATTTTTCTTATTTATTTATTTATTGGTTCGCCATAATAAAGCTAACAACAGAATCTTATGTGTGCATTAATATAATTTCATTTATTCTCCATACTACCCTTATATGACGTCATTGCGACAAAAGCTCGGGGGCTTTGCCTTTTTCCCAAATATATATATATATATATATATTTTAATTTATTTAGGAAACAAACAGTCACAATTCAACATAAATCAACTTAAGTAACAACAAACAGACCTTAAGTTCCATAGATAATAAACGAAATACATAGTTAATTAATAAATCGAAACAGCGTAGGTGTTAGGCACCATCTTAAACATCTTATCTGTCACCATACAGGGACTTGAAAACATCGATAAGTAAATAATACATACATGATACGGTAGGGAATTTAAACTGGTGTACAAAAACAATATAAAATATTGTCGCTACGGTAGTTACATTAAAGTTTACGTGCAAATAATGTATAGTTGCTGGTTACTTAAACGAAACATACAATATATTTATTAAGAAAAGATTGAACTTCGCAGAATGCTAGAGTATTTACCAAATGATAGTGAAAAAATATCAAGATTTGAGAATTTAACATTATAATCACGACATGCTCGTCGGAAGAAAGTATGTTTGGCAAAATTTGAACCACAAAAACTTATATGGACTTTCCCAACTGTTTTTTTTTTCTGGAACTGTAAACTATTCAGACCATGACCATGTTTCAGGTTTCCGTAGAATCCTGTAGGATAGGTTAGTTTTATAACAATCCTAAATATTTTAGTTACAGAAAAAAAAACAGTTTAGAAATGAACCGTCCGGAGTCTATCCCGTGGAGCGCCCAGCTCTAAAAATCCTAAGCGCCGTTCGACGGGTCTATTGTGTAATCTGTGGCTACCTTGAGATCATGAGCCCTTTTGAGGTGCGCGCGCAGACCGTCCAGGTCGCAGGTCTTGGGCGTGTCCGGGTCGAGCGCGTTCTGGACGGCCTCCGCCCACTCCCGGAACGCTTCCGACTTCTTCTTCAGCTTCTCCAGCATCGCCGGGAGCTCGTCTAGGGTGTATCGGTATCTGGAAGGGATAGCGCGGTTAAGAATAATTCTTAGGTAAATATGCCTTTTTAGGGTTCCGTTCCCAAAGGGTAAAAACGGCACCCTATTACTTAGACTTCGCTGGGGAATCTGAGGCCGTATTGTCTAACGCTTCTGACGCTTGCCTTCTCTTCCACCATCTCTTTCTGTTGTCATCTTAGGGCCGGCGCTGTCATGGCAAAGGATTTGATTACTATCAAATTATTTTGAATCTTATTTCAATGAGATTAGAATTCATGTTACTTTATTTCGATACCACGATGCCGCGACGTGCCGACTGATGCTGTGGTATGACGCAACGCATAACCTGCCGTTCCATGCCGTGCTTTGCCGTCAGTGAGCGCCGCCCTTATACCGTCTGACAGAAAGAAAATAGTGATCGCTATGGCAGGCGTCAGAAGCGTTAGACAATAAGCCTGCAGGTTGTTGGTACCCTTCGCCAGTGGTGGGCACGTGACGCACTGAAGGCTATATCTCACCGGGACACCGCGGCGGCGCAACCAATCGCGCAGCCGTGATGTCTAGCTACCAAACTAGCTTCCAATCCAAACCGAGCCACCAATAGAGACACCAAAATCACCGCAGTCTCAAAATGGACGCCGATGAGATAGTTATGCTGATGCTGAGGGAGCGTCGCTGATGGCACGACTGGCAGCCGAGTGAGTGAAATAGCATACAGCGCCATACAAATTAGTGGTGGCGCAACCAGCGTGGCGGCGCGGCCAGTAATGTTGCATGCACGCGTCTATGCTGGTTGCGCCGCCAAATCCGTTGCGCAACCAAGTGGCCGCCAGGTGAGATACCCTCCATAGAGCTGTATACATTTTGTTGGTGGCAGAGACTGGTTGCGCCGCCGTGGTGTCCCGGTGAGATATAACCTTGATGATGGTGATGACGCTCACCTGAGCGTGTGGTGGTGCGGCGCGCACGCGCACAGCGCCGCGTGGTGGCGCAGGCAGGCGACGCGGCGCGAGCACGCGCACGTGACGCACGACAGGAAGCACGTGGTCTTGCAAAGCGCGCACTGCCGCTCGTCATCGGGCAGGAGCTCGAATGCCTCGCGCTCCGCTGACGTCACGCCCTTTAAATACAGTAAAACATTAGTATAGCGTACCGGAAATTTGGTGCAGTCAAAAAGAGAAGAGATGATATCGCAGAGTTAGAGCCCCCGCGCATTAGGCGACCAGGGCCCAATTGCATAACAAATTACAAGCTAATAGTATTAGCTATTTTGTATTGAAGTTCACTAATACTATTTGCTTGTATTTTGTTATGCAATGAGGGTTTTCTATGAGAGGCTATTTGTTGTATGGGTGTAACGTCAAATAGACCTTACGATACTAACGCCATCTAGCGATATTCCACCTGTCAGAAAATCCTCATTGGGCCCATGTCGCGCCAAACTGGCCGCGTGTTGGTCGCGATGTTTTTGCTGGCCGCGCGGCCAACACATGGTCGCTGGCCGCTGGTCGCCTAGTGCGCGCACTTGCATATGTTACGGAAGAATTAGTTGGCCGCAGCGACCTGGACCCAATAGGCTACTTTCCTAACTAGTCAGTCTTTTAGATTATCAAAAAATGAACTAAAACAATTACTTTGCTCACCCGCGACCTTACAATAGTTACGTTTATGCAAGAAATGTGCGTTCATGCAGTTCCTCCACCTCCACACTGTACGAACACACACAAATCACATAAACCCAACCATCACCACCACCAAGCTACACTGACGCGTTTCGAACTCAACCAGAGCTCATCTTCAGAGTTACCACAACCGTATGCTATGCTACCAAACGTTAAACTAACAAACCAAAACAAATGTTTTAACTTGTCACTGTAACTTCTCAAGTACCCACTTTATTTTTCTTATTCTCAAACTACCCCACAAAAATTAACTTTTATTGACATATTTAAAACTACCTTGAATTTCTTTTGTTTATTTATTTATAAGGCATATTTAATTAATACTAACTGTTCAAATTCGACCCAAGCCGCAGTAAAGGAGAAGATACTAAATTTACCTGTTCATTAATAATAGACCCCATAGTGTTGTACCTAATTATTTCCATGCATTCCAGAGCATCCAGACGCAACCCCTTGCCGCAATAATGTAACACTTCATAAGAATCTGAATCTAACAATGAATGATTTGATTCCAACAAATGTTTTGCAAAATTCGATCTATCTGGATGCTCATTCCTATATGCCGAAACATGCTCTTTAAATCTAGTATTAAAACTTCGGCCTGTCTGTCCTACGTATATCCCATTGCAGTCATTACAAGTAAGCTTGTATACCCCCGATCTAGTTCCCTTATCTACCTGTTCTTTGTGGTTACATAGCCTAGAGTACAAAGAGTTGTTAGTCTTAAAGGCAACATTAATATTGTTTGATTTTAAAATGCCATAAATCTTATCAGACAAACCCCCGACGTAAGAGATGCTAGATCTATATTTGTTAGTAGACTGAGAAGGTAACGCAGCGTAAAGCATGCTATTTACTAACCGTGCCTGCTTCTTTTGAACTAAACTATCTACCATTGATTTTGTATAACCATTTGAGATCGCTATCTGATAAATAGTACTCAACTCTAAATCATAATGTTCCTTAGAAAGAGGCACAGTCAACAATCTATTAACATAACAATGGAAAGCAGCCAGTTTATGCTGCCACGGATGATTAGAAGATGCTGGTATAACAGCATCTGTGTACGTGGGCTTACGGTATATTTTAAATTGATGTTTACCATTTAATTTTGAAATCGTTAAATCCAAAAAGTTCAACGAACAATTTTCCTCCAATTCTTTTTTGAACCTTATCTTTACGTGCTTGTTATTCAAACCATTAATAAACACGTCAAGCTGTCTCATACTCCCTCTCCAGCATAGGATCAAATCATCAACAAACCTAAAATAGTACACAATATTACTATTACCCACAATATACTGATTCTCAAAATGATCCATAAATATATCTGCCATTAAAGGACTCAGAGGTGAACCCATAGCTAAACCATCACTCTCAGTGTAGCTTGGTGGTGGTGATGGTTGGGTTTATGTGATTTGTGTGTGTTCGTACAGTGTGGAGGTGGAGGAACTGCATGAACGCACATTTCTTGCATAAACGTAACTATTGTAAGGTCGCGGGTGAGCAAAGTAATTGTTTTAGTTCATTAATATGGACCTCCGCAAAGTAACGCCTGATTCAATAAATTATCAAAAAATATTGGACACGTATTTTTTATTTTGTCAATTAAACAAAAAATTACGAAGATATGGCGCGTTGAAGTTTCGCGTGACGTCACTTGTTCCTACACTTTGTATGAGCGTTTTAGGAACAAGTGACGTCACGCCTCGTCACGCGGAACTTCAACGCGCCATATCTTCATTTTTTGTTTAATTGTCAAAAGAAAACAAAAACTATGATAACATCAAAGCATACCCAAGTCTTAGATCAAATACATATAGGAAATTCTACCATTGAGCAGGTCAATAGTTTTAAATATTTAGGCAGCGTGATTACCTGTGACTCCAGATGCACCACGGATGTGAAAACAAGAATAGCCATGGCTAAGAAAGCATTCAATGATAAAAAACACATTTTTAAAGGCAAAATCTCAAGGAACGTTCGGAAAAGATTTATCTGGAGTATAGCATTATATGGGAGCGAGACTTGGACATTGACTCAGCGGGACCGAGACAGATTGAGTGCGTTTGAGATGTGGTGCTGGCGGAGAATGGAGGGGATTAGCTGGACTGAAAGGAGAACTAGTGAGGAGGTTCTAGAGTTGGTGGAAGAGGAAAGGCGGCTGTTAAGGACGATTGAAAATAGGAGAGGGAATATGCTGGGGCATCTGATACGACATGACAGTTACATAAAAACTATTTTGGAAGGGCAAATAGAAGGCAGGCGAGGCAGGGGAAGACCGAGACGGTTATTTATAGATCAAGCCAAGGAAAAAGTCAATGTCATGTCGTATCAGGAGCTGAAAACGCTGGCAGAGAACTGAAAAGAGTGGCGATTACTCCACCGACAAGAGCTAAGCTCTTAAATTAATGATGATGTGTCAAAAGAAAAATTACGTGTCTAATATTTTTTGATAATGTAAAATACGGACTAATAAGAATTATTACTTTTTTTACCTAGGAAACATCCCTATTGCATAACAAAGTACAACTAATATTACAAGCGGAACTCTCGCTTCAGTAATATTATCTAGAAAGGGAGTTCCGCTTGTAATATAAGTTGTATTTTGTTATGCAATTGGGCCCTGGCCGCACCACCTGGCCGCCTAATGCGCGGGGGCTCTTAATTTTACAATGATAGATACTTTTTTTTTTATAAGCAGGTGTCAATTATCTTTCCACTACTCCACGCTAGGTGGTAGCACATTGTATGCAATTTTAATTTACATACCTGTACAATGGACACTCAACGATGTACCGCTGTTGTAAAGGTTTCAATATGCTACCGGTTCTCTAGTTACTTAATACTTTTTTCAAAAACAGGAAAATTTCAAAGTGCGTATGAATCCGCATGTGAGCAAAACCGACGACACTGATTTCAGTACAAAACGGGACTTGTGACATTTCCTTTTGTTAAGAGGGTTTATACCTGCTGAGCTGGCAACGTTGCATTTTTGTTAGTTTTTCTCGATTATTCCATAAAAATTGAATGAAAATTAAAAATGTTTTGTATACAAATTGTTCTAATATATAAGTTAATGTGTCTACTGCAATAATAATTCGTGATAGACTTTTTTATTTTCTTTAAAAACAGTCAGGTAATAATTTGTTCGTTTTTAAAAAAATAAAAGTCTATCACGAATTATTATTGCAGTAGACACATTAACTTATATATTAGAACAATTTGTATACAAAACATTTTTAATTTTCACTAAATTTTTATGAAATAATTGAGAAAAACTAACAAAAATGCAACGTTGCCAGCTCAGCAGGTATAAACCCTCTTAACTCGAGCCAGTGTACTCACCCAGTCCAGCAGCTGTTTCCTCAGTTTCCGTTCGTCGTGCAGCATGGTCCGCATGTCCCGGTAGGCGGCGAAGGCGACGCCGACGCTGAGCGCGTCGCTGGACAGCGCCATCTTGCAGACGAGCTCGTCGTGCGAGAACACGCAGTAACGCCGCAGGGTAGAGTAGTGCGCGATGCACTCGCGACCCATTTTGAGCTGTTATACGAATAAAGAGTTATAGTATAAATCTTCCCAGGTTCATTTTTCGCTTCGACCCCTTATCTTTCAAAACAAACGGTATCGTCATAGAATTAAGGTTCAAATTTAATCGAAGCTCGAAGCGAAAAATTCACCTGGGAAGATTTATACTATAATACGTTTTGACGTGACAACATCTAATAAATCGATGAACGCCGGCTGCACGCACGAAAAAGGATGACTCAGTGTAACGTTCATAACGCTTTATCCCGTTACGCGTCCTGTTACTAGTTCGGGAATCGAACACGGAAATTTTGAAAAAAAAAACGTACATTATTTCTATTTAGATAACGATTGTGTAGGTCTTAAGCAGTAAATTTTACTGTGAAACATGATGTGTAAAATGAATAAAATGCATTGTTTTCATATCCTTTAATTTAATTTAGTAGGTGTTCGAAATGACAACCATTTTTATAGATACAAAAAAAAATTTTTTTTTTTTTCATTTCTACGAATGCAGTTTTTCTTATCACTAAAATCAATGACATGGTTCCTAAAAACAGATCTTTGTATGTCTTACAGTTTCAGACTTTCCCATACTGACCGATTTTCATACATACTGACTAGTTCGTTTGTCTGGCCTCTTAACATAAAAAAAAAATGAGACATTCGTTATTCGTTTTTTTAGCATTAGAAAGAAGGTAAGCGATCTTGACGTGTCTTTTTATTGAAAAACACTTTTGATAAATAAATCACAGCAAATATGTAACAATTAGCAAGGAAATATGGTTATTTACATACTTTTGGTTTCATAAGTGATAGTTAATATTTTTTTAAAAGCGTTTTTAAATAAAAAGGCTCATCAAGATTGTTTACCCTATTTCTAATGCTAAAAAAACCGGCCAAGAGCGTGTCGGAGACGCCCAAGGTAGGGTTCCGTAGCCATTACGAAAAAATCAAGTAATATTTTTCTAAGGATTTCGTATGTGTACGGAATCATCCAAGTTTAGGTATGTTTTATACCTTAGGCTACTATTTACTCTTAAACTACAAATAATTTCCAAGCAATCTTAGCCACTATATTTTTTCTAGTAAATTTGATATATTTACTACCCTTCTGAATTTTTTCAAATTTTTCCACCCAACAGTTTAGATTTTAGAGGGGGGGGGGGGGGGGGACGGCCGATTTTAATGAAAATTTTCACTTTAAAGTTGAATATTTCGCAAACAGATCACTGAATAGAAAAATCATGTTAGCAACCCCACAATGATTTTAAAAGACCTATCCAACGATACCCCACACTATAGGGTTAGCCGAGAAAAAAAAATCACCCCCACTTTAAGTCTAGGGGAAGTACCCAAAAAAAAATTTTTTTACTTTTTTTTATTCAATCACTTTGTCGGCGTGACTGATATATATATTGATGCCAAATTACCGCTTTCTAGTACTAACAGTCTCTGAGCTTAGCCGCGGACGGACGGACGGACGGACGGACGGACGGACGGACGGACGGACGGACAGACAGACAGACAGACAGACAGACAGACAGACAGACAGACAGACAGACAGACAGACAGACAGACAGACAGACAGACAGACAGACAGACAGACAGACAGACATACAGACAGACAGACAGACAGACAGACAGACAGACAGACAGACATGGCGAAACTATAAGGGTTCCTAGTTGACTACGGAACCCTAAAAAACGAAGTATAGGCTTGGGACGTTGATGATGTTTGTTATTAAGCAGTAACTTACCCAGTCAGCTGGCGTGAAGTTGACGGCCTCGGCGAAGTTGTATCCCTGGTTGAAACCGGCGTGATACGCTCGCGGGAACGTTATCACGAATTCCCCGGCGTGCTGGTCCGTCCTGCGTAAAATTAAAACATTTGTAAGGAACTACTAGTCTTTGGGTGAGGCTAAAACTATGATGAAACCAAAATTAAGCGACCGAAAGTACACGATTCACAACTCCATAAATTAAGTTCGTTTGACCTTACCCTTTGCCCGCCACTTCAAATAAATATAAATATAAAATATTAAATAAATATTACGGGACAATCTTACACAAATCGACCTAGTCCCAAACTAAGCAAAGCTTGTACTACTTGATACTAGAAGACGATAAACATACTTATATAGATAAAATAAATACTTAAATACATAGAAAACATCCATAACTCAGGAACAAATATTCGTGCTCATCACACAAATAAATGCCCTTACCGGGATTTGAACCCAGGACCTCTTGCTTCGTAGGCAGGGTCACTACCAACTAGGCTAAAGCGGTCGTTAAAAAAGAAATGAAAATAGAAGAAATTCGAAACGTTTATTGATTAAAACCGTATACAAATTGTAGTAACACTTATGCATCATCGGGAAGTATCAACAGTTTGCCCATTTCGGACACAAATTTACTCTCATCCTTATCACGGAATCTTCTTCGCTAACATCTCTTATTTCATCTCTTAATAGTTTTTTTTTTTAGTAAATAAATAGACACGGCAGTTACGTCTGTGTGAGAAATATATGATAACTAGAGACCCGCCCCGGCTTCGCACGGGTACAATTATGCATGCATTATACATATAAACCTTCCTCTTGAATCACTCTATCTATTAAAAAAAACCGCATCAAAATCCGTTGCGTACTTTTAAAGATCTAAGCATACATAGGGACAGACAAACTGCGGGAAGCGACTTTATTTTATACTATGTAGTGATATTATATGCAGAACCCGCCGTCCACCACTTTCCTATAAATCGATACATGTTTAGGCGACCGGATAGCAAAGTGGTTATAGAAGCTGACTATGACGCTCGGGTTTCAATCCGCGGCCGTAGCAGATATTTGATATATAAAATACAAATGTTTGTACGGTCGACCAAGAAAGTGGTCTACCAGTTTTGACAAAAGTTTCTGTGACATCTAAATATCCCTAAGTCACTGTCATCATGTTATTGCAAGGGAAAATCGACCTCTCGTTGTATCATGACGTGCAAATGAACTTCGACCGTAGGGGGGTAGACCATATTTTTGGCCGACTGTACTCGAGTCTTGGACGTTTAAAAGCGCATATCCGCCCATGTTACCTGTAGACGGGCACGCCGGCGCGCATCAGGATGTTGGGGTTCATGATGGTGACGAGCTGATGCAGCAGGTCCGGCTGCAACTGGAATAGCTCAGGAGCCTCGGCCTTCATGGCCGCCTCGAACTGCTCCGCCTTCGACCCCGGCACGCCGTACCTGAGGAAACGAGGAGGGGTGAGCTGGAGATGTGAATGTGTCCTCGATAGGGGGCTGCTCTGAGATTCCAAGTTTGTACAGTAACTTGCTCACTCTCGCATTAAATACTATTAGCGCGAGCGGGACAGAACGATACGAAGTTAGCAAAGGGATAGGTAGAGAATATTTTGTTTCCACCTGCTGTAGGTAACGCCACCAGAGTTGAGGCGAATGATTACACACACAGCTACATAAAGTACTGATTGCAAAAAAAGTAGTGAATGAAGGAAATGAGTGAGTGAATGAAAATGTGAATTATTATGATCTTAAGGTGAAATACCTACGCAATACCATATTATAATTTTTCTTATATCATATGTTATGAAATAAAAACAATTTGAAAGTGATAACAAATGTTCGCAACAAAAAAAGCGGTATTTTATAAAAAGCGAAAACTATGTTTATCTGATTTAAATAAAATAAATCAAAATATTTTATTTTCTGTTTTGTTTGAACTAAATGTATTTTCGTAAAATAATTCTTAACGTAATAGGTTGAAGATATTTTTAGTCAATCTGTAATTCACTGTTGAGTCTGTTGAACTTGCTATCGGTACGAATAAACGTCAAAATCCCGCTGTCATTACATGAGATGTGGTTGTGTGCGTGACCTCAACTCTGGTGGCGTTACCTATACAATCAGGGAAATCGATCTTTCGCTTCCACACATTAGTCTCATTCATGCTCGCCAGTTGCAGCTACTTTTGACCTGACCTTTCTTCAAGACACCCCCATAAGTAAGTAATTACTTATCTACAACCGCCTTGTATATTTCTCTCGTAATTCTTCCTTCATCCATCCTCTCCACAGCACAAAGCAACTTAACATTTTCGATTATTTTAGACAGCCCTCCCTTGTCACACTTACAATACGTTTACTTTTAGTTTACCACTGAGAGATTGCTTGCCTTCATTTCATTTCCAACTTTAACACCATACAAATAAAGTAGTTATTACAAAATCTGCAAACGTAGGTAACAGTATTCTAAAGTTGGCTTTATTTGTAGGTCGTTAAAGTTGAATATGAAATGAAGGCAAACCATCTGACAGTGGTAAACTTTATGTAATTTTACTGTACTACTATGATAATCGCAATTATTTTGTTCTCATGTCACAAATCGCCAGACCTCCCTCCCCCCTAAATATGTGACATAAATCATGGACAGCCCTTTGAATGTAGGTCGTAGTTTCAAATAAGCTGGGTTCAGCAAAGCACTCACCAGGTCTTGGGTTCGCCCCAATGCAGGTAGTTGATGGAATAGCTCCAGTGGTCCTCGTTGTGCCAGCAGAACGTCGCGAAACACATTCCCACGTAGAGCCAGGGGACCTGACGAGTATACAACCATTGTATAAGAAATACAAATAGTTTATTTCCAAGACACACACACACAGTTAATATAGCTAAACCGTTTAAATGAGTCCTCGTTCGCCTAGAAATTACCTTCATCCCAGATATATCCGCATTGATGTGCCCAAGCACGGACCCCTCTAGCACGGGCAGGTTGTTCAGGTTCCAACTGGACTCCGCGTACTGCTGTTCGCCGGGATATAAGTGCATGCTAGACTTGGTCGGGAACCCTGGAGAGACAAGTATAAAATGGCGATTGAAATACAGAAGCACAATTGTTTCAACCTTGAGGATGAATAGGGATGTTGACACCACCAATCAACTGACGTACATTTTTATGAGCTATCAAAACACAATTCTCACATAGTTTCAATGGCAATAGCAACTTGTGACGTCACTTGTTCGCTAACTCAATCAACTAACTATTTATTTATTTACAGCAACAAAATATTCTAATTTTGCAGTTAGTCGAAAATTAATCTGGTTTTCAGGGCTTAAAATAAAGCTATTCTTACTGGAGTCGTGTCTTCGAATTGTTTTTTAATGGCGTCAACATCCCTATTTAGCGTGCCTTAGCTATGCTGCAATGATATGAAAGCCACGCTACGAAACTATGTAAAAATAAATAAAAATAAAATAAACTTTATTTGCATTTAACAAGGGTTAAATTCTTACATATAAGGTTGAGACCTCCTATTAAGTCGAAACTTGTATTAGGAGGCCTCGCTCTTCCAAAAACTTAAACATTGAGTAGACAATTAATTAAAGAAGGTAGGTAACCTTTTACTATGTGACCTTTTCCACTAATCCTAAGCTATGTAACCGCTCGAGGAAGTAAATAAACTCTACAACATTTCTAATTCCTCTTGATACTTCAACGTTTTATAGTTACTGCAATAGGAAAACGTCTGAAATCTTTTTTCTGGTGAGAGATGTTGCAATGGCATTTTTACCATAGCACCAGAGCCCTGGGAGACTTCTAAAAGACTATTATTTAGAAGCAAAACTAACTATGACATGAGCTAACCTGATCCATGGTCCATCGAGTGCAAGTCCGCACCATACTCAACGGTGACATCCTCGTCTATCGAGGACACGATGCGCCAAAACTCCTTCTCCACGGTATGCGTAGGCACCATCTGAAGAAACAGCATGATATAGAAACTGAGGCCGTATGAGAACATCCACAAAAGCAATTTCAGATCAAATATTGTAGAGACAATTTGATTCATATGCCACTATATACCTTGTCGCATTAACGGGTTAGTATCATTTCGTCTAAAACACAATTAGTCCTAGCAGTACCGGTCTAAAATGCTGCTAGTCTAAAAGGCATCTCGTCTAAACTGCAACTGGTCTAAGTAGCTACCAATCTACGTCGCTACTGGTATAAGTAGCATCTAGCCATAACCATTTATAAGGCCAGCTGTGCTTAGACCAGTAGCGACGTAGACTGGTAGCTACTTAGACCAGTTGCAGTTTAGACGAGATGCGTTTTAGACCGGCTACAGCTAGGACTAGTTGCGTTTTAGACGAAATGATACCAACCCGCATTAGCTACTACATAATTACGTCAGTGCGGGTCAAATGATTATCAACTTTTAGAACACAACATGCAATAAACGTAGAGTTTTTATAAACGTTTTCGCATCGCATCGAATACATACCTGACAAAAGATACTTTTAAAGCTAGTAGGTATTTTCAATAATTACAATGGATATTATAACTTATTACTGAAACAATAAGGTTGAATTTCCAAGTCAATGCATGTGGTCGCTAGATGCCCCCCTGTTGTCTAAAGAAAGCGCAGGTCGCTCTCGCCAACTCTCTCTATCCTCATCTTACACCGTATGACAGAAAGAGACGGCGAACTAGATGGTAACTTCGGGCGCATTAGACAATATGGCCAACTTAAACCTTAGACTTTACAAAGCCAATTCAAAATGTTTCTTTTTTATATTAATAACCAGTGTTTACAATTGCTGTTAGTAACAATTTACGATAGCATTCATAATATAAGCGGTTACAGAAGCGTAAGCGATGGATGACAAATAGACTATTCCAAAGTTATCTTAGTGTTGCCAACCAACAAATCCTACAATAAACGAGAAAGTTTCTATGTACGTTTGTTACTTCTTGACACTAAAACAGTTGGATGTTTGGAATAACATGAATTTTACTTTTTATCCCGATGACTGGTTAGATCAATTACGTCATTTCCTAGTAGCAAAATGTCCATTAGCATTTTTTCCCAAATGTTTTTTTTTTCACTATGATTTTTTATTGAAGCTTATTTTCACAATCGCGTTTTTTCCCAACAGAAACATAGGTAGGTTTAGGTTATGTTAAGTTTGCATTGGCCCCATGGTCCAAAAGCAGACAGGAGAAGGGGCTCCGCGTCAGCGAAGCTCCATCGACCCTGTTTCTGTGTCAATTCAAATTGGGAAAAAACACTACTATGACAATAAGCTTCAGTAAAAAACTATGGTGAGAAAAAGGCATTTGGGAAAAAATGCAAATGGAAATTTTGCTACTAGGAAATAGGTAACGATTTGATCTGATGGCCCTGATATAATTTTTAGGAATTCCCATTAAATAAATAAATATCACAGGACAATTCACACCAATTGACCTAGTCCCAAAGTAAGCTAAGCATAGCTTGTGTTATGGGTACAAGGCAACGGATAAACATACTTATATAGATAGATACATACTTAAATACATATTAAACACCCAAGACCCGAGAACAAATATTCGTATTATTCATACAAATATCTGCCCCGACGCGGGAATCGAACCCGGGACTTCAAGCTTCGTAGTCAGGTTCTCTACCTACTAGGCCATCTGGTCGTCAAATTTATATAGTAAAATCCCGAAATTTCTAATGAACTTATATTATTCGCCCGCGATTAGAAAGGGATTGGAGTTGACAGTAATTCTATATTCTTACGTCAAAATATGTATGAAATGACAGTTCTGACAGTCCCATTCTGATTGCGGTTTGATAATAATGATGGTTGAAGCGAGCGAAGCAGCGGGTCACGGCTACCAGACAATGTAACCAGTGACAAGAGCCCCGCCCCAGCGGATGTGTGAGCCCAGCCCGGCAACGAACACAGATAGACAAGCTCACATGGACCGGCATGTTGAAGTAGTCCGACTTGAACTGGTCAGCCATCTCGCCGAACTGCTGAAGGGTGTACTCGCGCGACGCCTGCTCGAACCCGAAGGCTTCCGTCGGCTTCGACACCTGCCGACAATCGTGGTTTTAGTGTGACGATCAAAAGTTGGAAATCAATGTATGTTCTATGGTAGTTAATCGTACAAAACGACTGAGCGGCGAAAGATCCGTTATATTATAGCACAAAAAATTTCAATCAATCAACCATTTTTAACCCCCGACACAAAAAGAGGGGTGTTATAAGTTTGACCGCTGTGTTTGTGTGTGGCATCATAGCTCTTAAACGAGAGAACCGATTTGGGTGCGGTTTTTTGTATTTGAAAGCAGGTATCTTGGCAATGGTTCTTAGACATGTTTCATTAAAATTGGTTCAGCCGTTTCAAAGTTATCAGCTTTTTTGCTAGCTGCGGAAGGGAACTTAGAGACACATAATGGACATTTACTTTCTTTTCAAACATATGTGCGGCCTAAATTGCGTTGGAGTTTATAAATTTTTAAATTTATAGTTATACTTGTAAAACATATGATGAATATGTTGCATGGCAATATACGCCTTACGAAAGCCATTAAAAAAAAAACTAAATGAGCCAATCCCAAGCAAGACTGTATCGTCAAACAGAACTTTCATCAAAGGCGCTAACTTGCGATATTTTGTTTCTCAGAAGACCGCTAAAAATGTAATTGTAATTTAATTGAACATTAATCTCATTTTCCACGTCAAAATTAAATGTGTTTTTATCAGACCTTATTGGTTATGTCAAATACCTTATATGGGCGGAGATCAAAAGGTTGGACCACGTTAAATTTTAACCACTCAGTTGCTTCTTAGGGTTCCATACCCAAAAGGTAAAACGGGACCCTCTTACTAAGACTCCGCTGTCCGTCCGTCTGTCTGTCTGTCTCACCGTCTATCACCAGGCTGTATGACATAAACCGTAATAGTTAGACAGTTGAAATTTTCACACATGATGAATTTCTGTTGCCGCTATAACAACAAATACTAAAAAACCGAATAAAATAAATATTTAAGGGGGCTCCGATACAACAAACGTGATTTTTTTGCCGTTTTTATAGATGAGTCTGTGTATCCACCGGAGCTGTGCGAGGATGCGTTGCGAGGGATGTGTCTGTCATGAACTAATAGAAACACTTCATTTAAAAGGTCCTAAGCTCAGATCAAATAAAAAGTAAAGATAGAGCGCGCTGAACAGCCGAGTGAGGCCGGTTTTATAAACATGTGTGCGTAGGCCGGTGTTGCCGTAATAATTCTTATTACCCCGATACTACGTTGCGTGTCACGTTGATACCGTTACTACAATAAAAAACGTTGATAAACTTTTACAACAAACAAATAACTTTACGTTGCGTGTCACGTTCTCACGTTTTAAGCCGTGCTAATAAAGAATAGAATTTAAAATTAAAAAAGAAAAGGTTTTATTACACAGGCGGCATTTACCCAATAATAGGGTAACTACAACATTATAATGGCAGCACTAGTATTGACGTTTTGGGTTCTAAGCAAAATTTGGTGTAGTTTGGTTGCAAGTGTGCGCGTGCCACTGTGTAAGCACACGGATTGGTGTAGTTTGACCGGCCTCACTTCGTTGTTCGCAGCGCTCTATCTTTACTTTTTATTTGATCTGAGGTCCTAAGTGAATGAAGTGTTTCTATTGGTTCATGACAGACACATCCTCGCACATCTCTGGTGGAAACGCAGCCTAACGGTACGGAAGCGTTCGTGCGCGAGTCCGACTCGCACTCGGCCGGTTTTTTGCTGTCGGTACCTCTTCAGCGAGACAGACGGGGCAGCGCCAGTCCCCTTTAGGCACGATCGCGAGCGGCGGCACGAGGCAGAACGTGTGGTACGAGTCGTCGCAGCCGTCGCAGAGCAGCATTTGCTCCTCGATGTCGCCGCGCCCGCACACGCGGCACATGTACTTTGCCAGCTGGAATATACGGCTAAGTAAGAACACCATATACGTTTACTTTTAGTTTACCACTGGCAGATTGCTTGCCTTCATTTCATTTCCAACTTTAACACCATACAAATAAAGTAGCTATTACAAAATCTACAAACGTGGGTAACAGTATTCTAAAATTGGCTTTATTTGTAGGTCGTTAAAGTTGAATATGAAATGAAGGCAAACCATATGTCAGTGGTAAACTTTATGTTACTGTACAACGGATTGCCCGGGTGGTTTAAGGCACCTTGGGCAGCGAGTATTAGAATTTTAAATAAGGACATTTTCACTTTAAAACGTACCCGCTACTTTTTCAGAATTTAGTAATTTTACCCCCTGTTTCACCATCCATTGATCAAACTTATTTCACGGATAAATGTGATGCCGTCTCTGTTTGGTTTGTTTGAATAGACGGAAACGGCATCACATTTATCCGTCAGTTAAAATTAATCAATGGGTGGTGAAACAGCCCCTTAGAGCGCGCGCAGACAGAGAGCGGTCTGGCGTTCCGCGTTCTGAGTTCCGAGTTCTGCGTTCTTTCGAATGTATAGTCGACCAAGAAACTCCTTTACCACCCTAAAGTTCAATGTCAGTTGTATGACTTAAGACATCAAAGGCTATTTTCACTTACAAGTCAATGAAATGAAATGAAATGAAATGAAATGTTTATTCACAGAACATACGGTATAAAAGATGTTACAAATACACATTAAAGCTATCAATGAGACAATCAGCCTTATTGTTTTTATTCTGATGTAGGAACTGTCACAAAAAATGGTAAAGCACTTACTTGGTCGACTATACTAGGTCCCTTACGATAACGCACACAGCAGGCGGTCGGAACTCTCGAGCGGTCAAAACACAGAACTCTGAACGCGGAACGCGGAACTCCAGACCGCTCTCTGTCTGCGCGCGCTCTTAGTGTTTTCTTAGAACTCATCACACAAATAAATGCCCTTACCGCGATTCTAACCCAGGACCTGTTGCTTCGTAGACAGGGTCACTACCAACTAGGCTAAAGCGGTCGTTAATGTACATTCCCTTGTTGTACAGCAGTGTATATTACCGGGTCGAGCACGTGCTCAGTCTTGCCGCTGGGCGGCGCGGGCGGCGCGGGCGTGACGGACACGGTCATGTTGGACATGCGGTGCTCGCGCAGGCGCGTGGAGCGCGTGACGCGTGCGCGCGCGCCGCAGCTGCCCGCGGCTGACATCCACTTGTTCTCGCGCGGGCCTGGGGACGAGTTCAAGCCATTACAAACTGTGTCACCACAAAAACTAGGACAACGGTGGTAGGGGTTTCTCCCCTTGTTTCTCGTAGATAACCAAGTTTGATAACTGGTATTCTACTAGGAAAAATAATTCCTTCTAGTTAACTCGGTTTTAAAACGGGATTATTTTTTTCCTCGTAGAAAACTGTTATTTTATTCAGTTTTCTACGACGAGGTTACTTTTGTTCCTAGCTAACTCGGTTATCAAACGGGATTATTTTCTCCTCGTAGAAAACAACGAAAATAACACAATATTCTTATCTTAATCTCTTTATTACATCAATTCTATAATTATAAAAAATATTTTTTAAATAAAAATAAAAATAAAACTAAAAAGCAAAAAAAAATTGAACCAACTACAAACAAAAAGAATGGAAATATCTTTCTACTAATCTGTTTTTAGTCGGTGCCTCAGCACGAGCCAGCAGTAGTGGTAGAAACCCAGTAGATGTAATAAAGAGATTAAGTAAAGAATATTATGTTATTTTCGTTGGTTTCTACGAGGAAAAAAATAATCCTGTTTGATAACCGACTTAACTAGGAAGAAAAGTAACTTCGTCGTAGAAAACCGAATAAAATAACAGTTTTCTACGAGGAAAAAAATAATCCCGTTTTAAAACCGAGTTAACTAGAAGGAACTATTTTTCCTAGTAGAATACCAGTTATCAAACTTGGTTACTTACGAGGAACAAGGGGATTTTTCGACATTCAAAAGAGCTTCAATCGAAGCCTAAACTGAATAAAAATATTTTGACTTGAACTTTGAATCATTAAGCATGTGTTTAACACTCTCCCTGACATGGGATCCACCAGCTGCCCCCAAAGTTTTAACACATGACATTTCATACATCTTAACTAAGATTACGTTCTAGGCGTGTCTAAAGTAACAGTTAACTACTTAACTGGCTCGTCGCTTTCTCGTCGCTCGTCGTGTCTAAAATAACAGTTACTAAATGTTATTTTAGACACGTCTAGAACGTAATCAAGTTTTTATGTAGTAAGTCCTAAATCTGTCTTATATTTTATCAAATTAAATCTCAAAATTAACGTAATGCCATAATGACTAACTAAAAATCCATTCCCATATTTATTAACCAACCAACAATTCGACAGGATTCGTGAATGTCTCAAATCCAAAATACCTAAAGCCGAAATGCTATTATACAAAATCAAATTAATAAGGCTTAAAAAAGTAGCCACTATTGATAATTCAGGTATTCAATATGAAATGACAATTTTTAAAGAATTTATTTAGAAAGGACGCTTCACCTTGCGTTTTGAGTGCTATTATGGATATTTATATCAGATGCTATCCATTTTTGGACTTACTTTCGAAATCTCTGGATTTTAGTCTTAGATTTTGTATTTTTCACATTTGGGTCACAGAGGTTCTTTTTTCTTTACTCAAATAGATTTATCGACGCTATAATGTTCCGCGAATATCTTTTCAGACTCTTAGTTACCGTGTGCAGGTCATAAATTGTTTTAAATCATGCCAGAAGTACACACATTTGTATGCAATCATATCATTTTGGCTCTAAGTCTTAACTGGCATTATGTAGGATTTCACAACTTGTAAGGGAAAATGTATGTATTTTAGATTCTTACACACAAAAAGAATACTTAGTTGGCAATCTAATTGCGGTTTGAACTACCTAGACTTAGTTTACGATGGCTACTTTTTTTTGTGGACAAGCCTTAATAATTTGATTCGTTCTCTGTATTCTGTTTGGAAGGAGAAAGACGCTGATAGTTTTAAATTTTCACTAGGATTATTAATTAATTAATTACAATTTTTTAAGATGTGCTTATTCTAAAATGGCGTAACTCCAAAACTACCACACAATAGATCCATTACTTTTGTCTAGTCTCTATTAAAAAAAAAGAAAAAAGTGATGACGTAAAACTGACGTTGAGGCTGTTATCAAATTTAAAATTAAAACAGCTCTTTTTCTGGTGAAAAAGGCAAAGGAAACATATCTATTCTGTGGTAGTACTGGTAAATTCAGATATATTTTTTTAATTTCTTTGTACTTTTTTAAATATGGAGAAATAAATTATCTATATATATAAAAGAAGAAGCTGACTGACTGACTGACTGACATATCAACGCACAGCCCAAACCACTGGGCCTAGAGATTCCAAATTTGGCATGTAGGTTCCTTATAAGGTCTAGGGGTGCACTAAGAAAGGATTTTTCAAAATTCACTCCCTAAGGGGGTGAAACGGGGGTCCAAAATTTGTATGGGGAAACAAGATTAGTTCGACTATTTTATTCGAAACTTCGCAGAAGTACTCCTAGTGATAAATGAGTAAACACGTGTTTCAGGTTTTTTGAGAATGCAACCCCTAAAAGGGGGAAAGGGGTAACAAAGTCTGAAAATCAACATGGGTGTTGTTTCTATGGTTTATCGGGTCGCTGGTTATGAAAACAACAACGGTTTTAAAATCCGACATGGCAGACGCAAAATACCATCTTCCTGGATGGGGTGCGATGGGGTTGAAATGTCTAAATAAACTAAATGACTGTTGATATATCAACGCACAGCCCAAACCACTGGACCTAGAGATTTTAAGTTTTGCACATTGATACCTTATACAATGTAAGTAGGCATCCACTAAGGATGGATTTGTGGGAATTCCCACGGGAACGGGAAAAAACGGGATTTATATATTCGATTCCGAGTGACCCTATCTCAGTAACTATAATAACTAGACTCTTTAAATTTGATACACAAGTAGGTATTACATTACTTAAAACATAAGTTTCAGGATTTTTCAAAATTCCCACGGGATAAGGAAAAAACGGGATTTATATATTCAGTTCAACGGGATCCTATGAACTATAATTACTACTCTTCAAATTTGGCATAAAAGTAGGTAATTATAAAAGTAAAAAACAGTTTTAAGGATTTTCGGAAATTCCCACGGGATAAGGAAAAAACGGGATTTTTCGTTTTACTGGTCGTCGAAAGCTGAAATTCGGTATGTAGGTTGCTTGGGGAGTGTAGAGGAGCATTGAAAGAGGACTTTCCTAAATTTCCACGGGAACGGGAAAAAACAGGATCTTTCGTTTTACTGGTTGTAGAAAGCTGAAATTTGGCATGTAGGTTGCTTGGGGAGTGTAGAGGAGCATTGAGAGAGGACTTTCCTAAATTCCCACGGGAACGGAAAAAAACGGGATTTTTCGTTTTACTGGTCGTAGAAAGCTGAAATTCGGTATGTAGGTTGTTTGGAGAGTGCAGAGGAGCATTGAGAGAGGACTTTCCAAAATTCCTTACGGGAACGGGAAAAATGGGATTTTTCGTTTTACTGGTCATAAAAAGCTGAAATTTGGCATGTGGGTTCCTTGGGGAGTGTAGGGGAGCATTAAGAAAGCATTTCCCGATATTCTTACGGCAACGGGAAAAAACGGGATTTTGCGTTTTACTGGTTGTAGAAAGCTAAAATTTCAAAATTCATAAGTTTATACTGTAAGTAGGCCGCAAAGGGCTCTTTAACCGACTTCTAATAAAGTTCCATTCTATGTATTCCACTTTATGTATTTTTTTTGTAGGTATGTTCACAGATTTCTCGGTCTATTGTGGACCTGCTTGCTTGCTTGCTTGCCTGTATGCTTGCTTGCTTGATATCTTGGTTCTTTGGAATACTCATGGTACACGCGAGCGAAGCCGCGGGCAAAAGCTAGTAATAATATATTTCCGTGTTTAGGAGGCAAAACTCTTTCAATTCCTGTAGTAATTTTCAGGTGTTAAAAAAATGAAATCTCGTCAATTAAACTTTTAATAGTCCAAATACTCACTACGCCGCTGCTCCCCGTTCTCTTTCTCCTCCTTCTTCTCCTCCTTGACGGGCGTCCTGGCCTCGTCGGCGCCCGCCAGCGCCCCCTCGGTGTGGCTGCCCTCGGCGGCCGGCTCGGGGTCGGAGGGCTTGAACCGGCGCGCCGGGGGCGGCGTCGCCGCCGGACACTTCGAGTTGGAGCGGCTGCGGGTGGTGTTGGCTTTCTCTGGAGTCACCTCGCCTTTCACTTCGATCTTCTGGAAGGGTAAGGACGAGCGTTGTGTTTTACGCTTTCGTAATTTTCACTCCTAATTAGGCAAAGGTAATGAATGGTTGTTGGATTTTTTTATTATGAGAGGGAGGCTAACGAGCAAGCATGCCATCTGATGGAAAATGATCATCACTCCCCATAAATATCAACAACTCAAAGACTGTTGCCGGCTTAGATGTTGCCAGCCTTTAAAAAAGAAGAGGTAATCGATTTAAATTAATAATGATTTTTCAAAATCACAAAAATAATTGTGAAAAAAATGAGACCCCTGTTGTTGTGCTTAATTATTTCAATCTGTTCTAAAAATTCAACAATTCAACATCAACGACATTTTTCAACATTTTATTTCACTACTTAGCTGAGGAGCACAATAAGTACCTAGGGAAATAAATGGAAATTTATGCTTCGCCCCCTGCTGAAGTAGTTTGAAACGTGTTTTCCCGTGGGGATGAGATATTTTCCCGTGGTAAAAAGTAGCCTATGTCACTCTGCAGCCCTTCAACTATGTCCATACAAAACATCACGGCCATCCATCGCTCAGTTTCATCGTGAAAGAAGGACAAACAAAAACTTTCACATTTCTAATATTAGTATGGATAATGTCATTGGCTCACCGTTTCCTTGGTGTCGGCGATAGCGCCGCTGTTCTTGAATACGTCGTACGGGTACAGTATCCGCTCGTAGTGGTTCTTGAGGATGGATCCGACGCCCTTGCCTTGCGGGTGGCCCATGCGCCGCGCGATCTTTGACCATTTGCGCTCCGCCGAGCACGCCTCGAACCCATCTGGTGATCACATTGGAACAGCATAAAAATAGTACATTACTGCAGCGGCCGCGAAATAGGGGATTGCCGGCCGAGTAGTAATAGATGGCCGAGTGTTAACGAGGCCATCTAGAGATACGAGGCCGGCAATCCCTGTTCGTGGCCAAGGCTTGTATAGAGTTTTTCTCAAACATGCATCATCATCATCACCACCATCATCACCGCCATCATCATCACCATCACCATCACCATCACCATCACCAACAACATCATCAACATCCATCAACATCCATCAACATCCATCAACATCCATCAACATCCGTCAACATCCATCAACATCCATCCATCCATCCATCCATCAACATCCATCAACAACCATCAACATCCATCAACCAACATCCATCAACATCCATCAACATCCATCAACAACCATCAACCAACATCCATCAACATCCATTAACCAACATCCATCAACCAACATCCATCAACATCCATCAACCAACATCCATCAACATCCATCAACATCCATCAACCAACATCCATCAACATCCATCAACATCCATCAACATCCATCCATCCATCAACATCCATCCATCCCTCCGTCCGTCCGTCCGTCCGTCCATCCGTCCGCCCATCCATCCATCCACGTCGACCACGTCGACCTATTAAACGTCATGGTGCTGTGTCACATAAAACAATAGACGATCACTTTGCTGGCCTTGGCCAGCAATGTTGTATGAAATTCCATTATTGACCTCTCGTCTAGCCGCACCTGCAACGTGACAGTTCGTGGCGTATTTTAAGGAACATAACGTCAATATTTCATAGCATGTTTGAGAAAAAGGTCTTTTGAACACCAGTTTTAATTGCATGTATTTGCGACAAAACATGTAAATAAATTAAACTAACGTTCATTTCGAGCTCGTGGCTCATAATATGTTAGTTACAATATAGCTTAAAAAATCAAGAAAGATAACTGTGTATTAATTCAGTAAACTACCTTTAAACGCAATCTTATTTTTTATACGGATTATAAGATCGTTTAGAAATCATTGTTTGTTGCAAAAATCACAGAAAAATAGCGTGCGAACCGAATGCCGAGCGACAACCTACTGCCATACGCCTGCCCGGGAGGCGCGCCGGCTGAACACACCTAAAGTAAGCTAAGTAAGAATAATCGAAATAATAAAGAACTTACCGGCTTCTTTGACAATCTTGTGCAAGGAATAGAGGTCGAGGGGTTTCCTCTCGACGGTGGGGATCCTCAGGACAGATCCCTGGAGCTCCCAGAACTTCATGATTTGATCCAAAAAGTTGAGCTTTACTCGGGTAATAGCCTGAGGGAAGAAAAACATATTTTTTGGTTTGCCTGTCCTTTGAAGATAGAATCTGAATAAGCTACTGTGGAGTCTTGTTTTTCTGTGCCATTGTCATATTGCAGCAGTCCAATCCTATAGCAAGCACTTGTGAATGTCGAAGAATCTACCATCGGTTCGGAAAAACTTCATTGGGAGTAATCGAGTTGTTACGACGCTTTGAAAGAAAAAAAGAAAACATTTATTCGTGATATAAAAACTTCAAAAATAACAAAGGAAAAAAAAATGCGCATATCACGAAATGGTCCCAAATCAGCAAAGTGCCGGACTTGCGAACGGCGCTGATCTTCCTTTGGGACAATCGCGTCATCCATCCATTGAAAAATAATAAACACAAAGTGAAACCGAACACATCAATTTTAGATTACAAATAAAAATAAAATAAGTAAAAAAATAATAATAACAAACAAGAAACCATAATTCTTATCATCTAACCTATGAATAATATTATTTCAGCATCTTATCATTCTTCATTCATTCTTTGCCACTGCTATGTATAGGGGCATTCCACTTGAAGTGGACAGGCAAAAAATATCGATGTTTCCGATTTTATGAGTAAGTTACACATACATAAATATGTCCTCGACGCAGATATACAATATTTTTGTATTATAATAAATATTTACCGAGTTACACGACATTGAAATTTTGGCTAACCGGCAGGTATGCGGCTGCTTTAAAAGCTGGCTGATATCAAGTTAAAGAAAAGTATGATAAAAAAAAACAAAGCATTAAAATGTAAACTAGATTAAATAAACGTAAGAATTGCATTTTTCGAAATTTAATATTTTTTTTTTGTATAAAAATATTTTTTATTTTTTTAACTCGATTTTTTCAAAGCTTGTCCACTTTCATTTTTTTAATTTATTTTTCCAAAATAGGTTATAGTGTATTAATGATCCGTGCCAAATTTCGGGTATGTATTACAATACCGAAGTACGAAAGATCGAATGTATTAAAACATCGAATGGGTCAAAAGACCGACACGAGTTTTTTCTGAAACCGTTAACTTTTTAAGATTGTTATAAAACAAACCTACCCTAACCGAATGGGTTGTGTATGATGCCGTTTTAATAAATTCTGAGAAGTTTACGGTTTCAGAAAAAACTCGTGTCGGTCTTTTGACCCATTCGATGTTTTAATACATTCGGTCTTTCGTACATCGGTATTGTAATACATACCCCAAATTTCATAATGGGCCGGGAAGCCGTTTAGGAGCCAGACCAGTTACGACAGCGCCAATCTTTACATAAAATATTTCCTCCGCTGTAGCTGACGCGCGCCGTCGTTGTAACTGTTCTGGCTCCTAAACGGCTTAGCCCCATTATGAAACTTGGCACCGATTATTGATACACTATAACCTATTTAGGAAAAAAAAATGAAAAAAATTAAAGTGGTCCAACGTTGAAAAAATAGAGTTTAAAAAAGAAAAATTTTTAAAATTTCTAAAAATGCATATATTTCTAAAATATGTGACACTTACTCAAATATTACTAAAAACGGAAACATTAACATTTTTTGCCTGTCCGCTTCACGTGGAATGCCCCTATACTAAAATTAGTTTAACCCGTCGCGCGATCGGCCACCGTTCACGCTAAATGCCCTACGCGACCAACGAATTTTGGTTCATTCTGTTTACGTACTACATGCTAGAAAAAACGAAATTGTGCTTTTATACGATAATTATATACTGAATGTTATATATCATTAGAAAGCTGAGATTACACACTAGGTTTCTAAAATATCATTGCTATTTCTAACTCACCTGATAGTAACGAAAATAATGTATTATTGTTTTGTTTCAATTATTTTCACTCTAACCTCAAAACATTTTGCCACATAGCTAAATTTACTGACACATTCCACATTTCCACTACTGCCACTACACTATTTTGAACATAATTAGTTTAAGGATCGATTACACACATTAGTTTACCATATTAATACTTTTCACTCCACAAAAACAAACCCGCACAACTCGCACCCGTAACAGATTGTATCGGACTGGTGCAAAATTTGTTTGCCGTTACATTTTTATTAATTCACCAAAAATCAACGGATGTTTGAATTTTGACCAATAAAAATAAGTTTGGGGCAAAAATGACAACACACTTGAAAAAATATAGCCAATAGCCTGAAAGTTGAACGAAACTACTAAAATAAATTGGCCAATCACGAACAATTCGTTATGCGCCACTGCGGCGCGCGGGACGCTACCGGCCCGAAAAAGTTACGCGCCAGTGCGGCGCGCGGGACGTTCCACGGGTTAACTCACCTCTAACTCATTTAACCGCTGTATCCGCGGCGTGAAACGGAGACGGTCCACGTCCACGGCAAATGGCGGCTGCCAATGCTGGCAAAGAAAGCTGACATAAGGAAAAATGCTCCGGAAACATATTAATATCTAAAATCAACTATTTCCAAACATTTTAATGTAAAATTGATTATGACACCATAAAAGAATAATTGAGGAAACACTTTTATTTTCCAAGGTTAATATAATGTTACAGTTAAAAACAGATTAATTTTCAATTAACAGCAAAATTAAATAGATAATTAATTAAGTTGGCAAATAATCAACATCATACATAATCATAACATAATTATAATTAATAATTTTGTCATACAAAATCTATGGGAAAAAAATGTTTTGACAGGGCATAAAAAGTTTTTGTCAGTTGATTGGTGGGTGCCATCGTCACGTCTGTATGTTTGTTACTCCCATTTCTGGTTTTTGTCAAGTTTCTATCAAACTCACTGTGAAACTTCACAGAAAATTATAATGTGACAACGCATTTTGCCGTAGTTCCATTGACACACCATTGAATTTGTTCACAGGTGTGGCAGGTTTCCTCACAATATTTTCCTTCTATGTAGCTCATGGTAAATTCCAAACGTAAATAGAAACACAAACGTAACATGGTAAATTTCGCACATAAATTCCGAAAACTAAGATGTGCAAGCCCGGGCTCGAACCCATGACCCTCTGCTTGAGAGGCCATAGGTCAAACCACTAGGTCATCGTGGATTTTTTAAATAAATTGCAAAATTTTAGTCTATTGTCCAAGTTATGAATACTGTTAGATTGTAACTAAGTTAAGAAAAAAAAATATTTTTTTTGTAACATTAATTGCAATAAACAGATTAATTTTTTTTTTTTTTTTGCAATTATTATGGAAAACCCAAAGATAATTTCTCAAGATATATAAGATAAAAGATAGAGTCATGGGTACTTTTGGCTCTAAGCATACCTATAAAAAATAACAAACCTGTAGCCAAAACAAAGGCATTTTTGTTATAGTTCAGATAATAAAACAAAGTTTATTTTTAAACCCATTTCCTTTCTTGCCTTCAAATGTAAATAGTATTAGCAAAATATTAACAACTTGTTCCAGTGAAATAAACTATTATTAGGACTTATTTTAATCTTTGGCTTTCACCCTTGATATCTTAAGCAAGTCAAAATATCTTTACTCAAATTAGGATTGGTTTTTCAATGTTCAGTTAACAGTATCTGTCAGATAAATGCAAGCTGTCCTTTTTTTCCTATGACTTGAGAAAAGGAAAGCGATAGTTTTAACTGACTGATACTTTTATCCGGGGGCTGAAAAATCGGCCCTTAGGCTATGCTATAACAATCACTAATGAAATCCTAGAATCTACCACCGGTTCGGAAATCCCTGTTAAGAAGAATCCGGCGAGATATTGAGCAAGGTATATTTTATTCAAACAGATTTGGAATGTTATTAAAATACATAAATGTGAAGTATTTCTTAACATAACAAAATTTTAACGCTATTTGAGGATCAATATTATATTAATTTTACTTAAAATCGCTTAAATATTAAAAATCTTTTCTTGACGATGGATTTGAATTTTGTATCTGTTAACTTTACATATTTTGTACTGTGTGCGAACTACAGGCAAGCTCTCTTCATCTGACAGCAGGCCTGTGCCCTGCAGTTAAGATAGGCTTGGAAGATGATGATGATGATGAATTTAGTATGTTTCTATTCCCAGTTTCAAAGTACTACCTATGAGGTTACATTAATTAAATATCATAAATTGATTATTGATCTTCAAAATAACTGATACACAAGACCACTTCACCAATGTAAGGCAACAAAACAAAATGAAAATGTATCATGCACAAGTTATAATTTAATTCTGTTGTATAATGTTGAATTTCATATGCCGTTTAAAATTCAAAGGTGACTTTTTGACCTTTATTCTAGTCTAGAAACTCAATTGGTTATCAGCAGAATGTTATGGTTTTTTGCAAATGTTTTGCATTTTATTACATTCATAACTAGCTTTTTCTTGCGACTTTGCTCGTGTGATCAATCAGACCTGGTGACGACTAATGACACCACCAATCAACTGACGTATAGTCGACCAAAGTACTTTACCATTTTTGTGACATTTCTCACATCAGGAGTAAAATAATAAGGCTGATTTATCACGTTGACTTGTTAGTGACAAAGTTTAATGTTTTAAACCCTACAACTGATACTGAGCCTTAGTGTGGTAAAGGAATTTCTTTGTAGACTATACTTTTTATGAGTTGTCAGAATATGATTCTCCCATATATTTTGTACAGCAATTATAACGTCAATATAATTATTATGACGTCATTTCATTTCTAAGCCAACTCAATTGATTATTTGTTTAAAGCAAAGTTGATCTTTTGTGGATGGAAAATACTCAGAAGATCGAGATAAACTACTACGAGTAAGAAGTTGAAGAACACATCAATGTCTACAGAATAACTGTTCTCAAATTGTAAGATAAAAAAAATTTTTGCAGCTAATTGAAAAGTAATCTGGTTTTCAGGGCTCAAAAAAAAACACATTTTTTTAGTAGTCGCATTTTGGATTAATTGTTTTATGGTGTCTGAATTCTTTTTTCTTGTCAGGGGAAGTAGTGTAGGTGGGAACCTACGGCTTAATTGAAGTATTACATGGCATTCTTACTATAATGAGGTAAGTGCCAATTAAATGGCCCCTGTGGCTAATAAACTGAATAACCACATTTTTTTTGGAATGAGTTAAGTGACTGTAAATAAATATTTAATGGCTTATTCAATTGAAATTGGCTTCCTAAAACAAGGACTATTGAAGCAACTGCATTGTGACTCACTGTGAAACCTTTTCACATTGCCTTCCCTGACAAGGGAATTAATTATGAAACTAACTGTGGGAATGTTCAATGGCAGGTTCAGTAGAGTGAACACAAGGAAAAAAGAAATTTTATACTGACCAAAGATACCTAACAAGTTTATGGGAAGGACAGGTATTGTAATTGGGGATGTCTATTTTTTTGCAATGTATAGTAAATCGAAAACCATTTTGAGATAAATGGTTTTTAACTTGTTTTCTGTAGTTATTTAATTTTAATATTATATAATGAATTTATTACATAAGAAATAAGCAATGACCTTCATTGGACTTTGGTGTAAATTGCGTGACCGGTCCAAGTCGTACTTTATTCTGTGTGGTTAGAATTCTTCACAAATTTACGCGTGGATTATAACTACGGAGTTTGATTTGGACCCAATTCAATTCAATTTTTAAAAATATAGCTCCATCGATACTATTGATGATTCTGCCAATGTCGAGGTTGAGAAAGACACTATCGGTTGGCCGTTGTTCGGTGACTTTGGTGTGCAGTAATCGGATGAGAACCTAAAATAGACAACACAAACATAAATTTTGTTAATCTACCTACAAATATAAAGTTAGTAAATCTATCTACAAATACAATTTGTTGATTTTTATGAACTTACATAATACATCTATAAGGCGGGTATGAGTTAGTGTAAGAAGGAAGTTTAAGTTAACAGGACGAGGAAATTTGGAAGGGAGGCGGTCATATAAGGGAGTAATAATTTTGGGGCAATTAAAAAACATGTGTTCCAAGGTGCCTTCGTCCATGCCACATTCGCATTTGGAATGGTCTCGGACCCGTATTTTGGCAAGAAATACTGGAGAACCACTGATTTGGACCCACTGCCTGACATCTAGCACTTTGACAGCGCCAGTAAAGTGACACTAGTTACAGTGTACCACCACGCAAAAAATAATTAAAGGGGTTGCCTTATCGTACGCATTTAGATAGATTTAGAAATTTGGCAGTGTGGGAGCCCTCAATTACAATCTGACGTCATCATCCAAAATAGTTTCAATAATTAATTTTGAAAAAAGTAGTGAACTAACTGACAAAATATTTAAATTAGTTTCTTATAATTGACTTTTCTATACAAAAAAAATATAAAACCACTGGTAATTTTTTTTAGACATTCCCAATTGACAAAAAGTGTCACATGCACAATCTATGTAAACATTTAGTGATCTGTAAAAACACATTTATGTTTTGTATATGTCCATTTTAGATGCAACAAACACGCTTCTACAACCACCGTTTGGACTTTTTTTTTTAATTGGTCAAACACAATTTGCTGCTGTCAGGAGTCATTGGCAGTAATGGTTGCTAACCTAAAGTAGGGTTGCCATACGTCCCGGTACGCCGGGACATGTCCCGGTTTAAAGCATGGTGTCCCGGCGTCCCGGCTGATAAGCAAATTGTCCCGGTTTAAAAATCATAGTTATTTAATAGAGGGCTGGACATGGTAAACAGTAATATACCTAGCGGCAGCGCATGCACGCTGCGCTCGCCGATAATGTGCATTTTCATCAATATTGCGAAAAGCACCAACAAACAGAAAACCTGACTGGCGGGTCGTTGGCATTGAATGACTGTGTTAAAAGTTGTTTTGTGTTTAGGCAAGGACTAAACCTTTAAAGTTACCTATTGCTGTAATAGAAGTTCCTTTTTTCTACCTCTACTAGTTTTTCTTTAGATGTCCCGGTCTGAGTCCCCACACTTATGGCAACCCTAACCTAAAGCCACCAGTTGCCAAAAAATAAAAAGTTGAAAATAAAGTACAGATTTAGTTTTCCTGTTTTAAAAGGAGTATACCTACAGTCAATTATTTACCTGTTATTATGGTAATATTTTGTAAACAAAAGCCAGCTATAATATAACAATGGACCTTTTATGGTGGAGAATAAATCTAAATCTCTCAGGTTTGCTCGCTTAAAATAGATTTTAAAAAAGAAAATATCTGCCTACCCATTAGCTTCAACTGTATTGTATGAAACTAACAATGTTATCAAATCTTGGAATTTTAGCCTACTTCTTGTGGTTGAATTGATCTGAAATTTGAGAGATACAAAAGCGCGGAATGAAAAGGTTCGTCACTTTTCTAGTCAGTGTCAATGAGTTAAGATCGAATTAACAAACTTTTCATTCCACTACTATAGGTAGAATGCTATGTTTATGTAGAACTTTTGACAATGCAATAACAGTTTTTAATCATTCATGGTTTATTGCATCTTACTAATATTATAAACGCGAAACTTTGTATGTATGGATGGATGTATGGATGTTTGTTACTCTTTCATGCTAAAACGGTTCGACAGATTCTGATGAAATTTGGCACATATATAGTTTTTAACCTAGATAGATCCCGAGGGATAGCAATAAACAAATTCTTCGCAGACGGAGTCGCGGGCAACAGCTAGTTAGCTATATTTGCTAGGGCACGTAGATCATGACTACCTTTAATAATCTCTGGATATTTTGCCCAACATATCAACAAGCATCATGATTACAGAAAGTCGCAAAGTCGTAAGCTTTTTAAAGGCAATCACTGTCTACACTCTAAATTGTTGAAGTTGTGGTAACCACTCAGTTTGACCTATGGCCTCTCTAACAGAGGGTCATGGGTTTCAGCTCAGGCTCATACCTCCGAGTTATACAGAATTACATTTGAAATTTACCATGAGTTTTACTGTGAATGAAAAATATTTCGAGGAAAGGTATTTGGATGGTATGCTTTGGTTAAATGGAGGCGTAAATATGATTCCGAGTCGAACGGAAGTAATGCTGCTTATTTAATGCAATTTTGCATCCAGATACTTAGTTCCTACATGCAGCAGAGTGCAACAAGTGTCAATGGTTCCCCTTGAGGCTGACATAGACGCATTTGGTGTTCTTAAGCTTTGTTAAAATATTGTCATTAAAAATATTCCACAGTATCCCAGCAAGAAAACAAGCATGCATTTAAAATGAAATTTTGGTATTATAATTAAAAATTGGTATTTCCTGTTCCAACCAACAACATGTCTTAGGGTAATATCACTACCCATTACCCAATGCCACTTACTACATACATACCTAATTGAAATGCTGCATATTAAGTAAAATTTGTCATAGTAGAGGCGCTTGATAATCAAGGGTCAAGGGTAAAAAGTCGTGAAATGGCCAGGTTTAATGTACAGTCAAGGGCAAAAATATGTATACACTTTAGTACCTTGTCTATTTTCGTCATATTTGAACTGCCATATATGAACTGTCACAGTGGTTAAAGTGGCAAGGTACTAAAGTGTACACATAATTTTGCCCTTGACTGTACAACCTCTCAAGCAAAGGGTTGTGGGTTCAAGACTGGGCTTGCACCTCTTGAGTTTTTCAGAATTCATGTGCAAAATTAAATTTGCAATTTACCATGAGCCTTATGGTGAAGGAAAACCTTGTGAGGGAACCTGAGCACACTTAAGGATAAAATTTCATGGCATGTGTGAAGTTCTAAATCCGCACTGGACCAGCATCTTGAGAGAAGGCCTGTTGTGCCCTGCAGTGGGACGTACAGTCAAGTGCAAAAATAAGTATTGATTGAATCCTCCCATCGTTACATACCTATACTTTAAATCAACGACATAAGAGCTATGGGACATATTTATGAGCAAGTTGTGTACACCCATATTTTTACACTTGACTGTACATAGGCCAAGATGATGAATCAAAGGTCAGAATTACACCTAATCACTTTACTTGAGCACAGAATTAAGATAACTTAGAGATCATTTATGTGTTTAAAAAGATCATTCAAAGTCTACAGATGTTGTTAGAGCATATTGTAACATTAAAAGAGCCACAGACACAATCTAGGGTTTAAAAAGTTATTTGTGTCACAAGGGAGCAAAATGATGTATTTATGGCGAGGGCAGTACATTGAATCCGGAGTGAAGCGATGGATTCTACAATAGAATCTTGAGCGCAGCGAGGGATTCTAAGTTAGAATCCTGAGCGTAACGAAGGATTCAAGTGTTAACGCCCAAGACGAAAATAATTAAGCTCCTGAGTTGACACATACAATTTTTCACACCGACTATGAGGAAAATGGATTGTTGTGATAGATAGGGAAAGGTCACCACAGATAAAGTATTCCTGTGCTACTTTTAACAATGTTAAGAAATAATCAAATGGAATCAAATATTACGGATATCATTAAATCACAATAACAATCATTGATAGTTTTAATTCAAGTAAAACGTATAATTTATTGTGACATTTATTGAAACTGTTACAAAAAATTCATCAATTTTCAAAACATTGTTAAAGTTAAAACATGAAAAACATTTGTTTTTAATCGATTACGATAAAATAATTACAATCAATTATTTTATTAAGGTCTGTGATCATTGGCACATTGCGTAAATGATACATGCCAATGAATAAATTAAAAAATTAGCTTGAACAGAAAAGTAGCATTTTGATCCCTGTCGATAGGGAGCAAAATCTACTTTTCTGAATGAAAGGTGTGAAAAAGTACATTGTTAACCCTGGGATAGGGACGACAGATACATACATTTTGACATAACTCAACTCTGGATTATCACTTAACTTTGAGCTATATAGTTCCAGTCCATGGAAGTCTGCCTAAAAAAGTATTCACAACAGGTTTCTAAATCTACGGGTGTCTATAGATATTTTCTGGGCTGGGTTCCATCGCATGCTGATGGGGAGAGTACGAAGGTTACGGTGGCCTGGGTCCCAGGACATCAGGGAGTGACAGGTAATGAGAAGGCTGATGAGCTGGCAAGGGAGGGAGCGGATACGGGATTCATAGGTCCTGAACCGGTACTTCCAATGTCTGCAGAAGTCACCAAGGGGGTTATAGATAGAATGAAGGAACAGGAAGCAAACAGTGAGTGGAAACAGGCTGTAGGGTGCAGACAATCGAAGATGATGCTGGATGGCATAAACCACAGAAGAACTAGGTATCTCCTAAATCTAGGTAAGAGTAGCTTAAGAACTATAACTGGCATAATTACTGGCCATAACTTGTTAAATAGGCACTTAAGCGTAATAGGTATAAAAAGTGACCCCTCCTGTCCACATTGTGGGAAGGAGGAAACGAGTGAGCCCATCCTAGCTGAGTGTGTCATGTACGCGGCAGCGCGGCATGATGTATTTGAGAGTGACGAGCTGAGGGAGGAGGAGCTAAAGGATGTCTGTCTCAAAGATGTCCTTATGTTCAGCAGGAGGACGAGAAGATTCGAGGAGAGTTGCTGTGTGGGAGCGCTGCTGGGACAGTAACCTGTCGGCTCCAACCACGGGGAACTGGGCTGAATGACTGTGCAAAACGATTGACAGCCCGCCTGACTCAGCAAGGTGTCCCCATCCATCATCATCGCATGCTGATAATTTTAACAAATAAGAAAGCTAATATGAAACCTTTATATTATCTTTAAAAGACCAACATCAAATTTTGATAATCAGAATTTGAAACTTAACATCATGCAACAGGATGGGATGGTCATTCCCTTTGACATATATCCTAAATTTAGTATGCAGGGCCTTATAAGGTTAAATACCTATGATCAAAATATTACTTAATAGGAATTTCTTTAAGTAAATGCAACCAATTTTAGATTTTTTTTTATAACATTTTTAAAAACACTTTGCTATGTATTCTGGCACTAATCAGATTAAAATTTGATCATCATTGTTGTTATTCATTCACTTTGAAGCTAAAATGAATGGTCATCATAATTTTTTTTTTCACTTTCACAGATGAATCATATCTTTCACTCATTTAAAATATGATATTTTTAAGGGATATAAATAGAATATTGATAGCATTTCCTAATCTTTGCCAATATGAAAATGTTTAACTAAAAACATATGGGATTTAAAATAGGAATATTCAATAGATACTAACAGAGCACCTTAGAAGCCCAAATATATAAATTACCACATTATTAAAAATTGTGAAATCACTAATTAACAAGCCAGAAGTACCAACAAAATAATTAAGAATAAACTGCCTTGATGGCAATGTTTACCACCACATGGGCATTGTGAAAAAAATAGCAAGGAGACCTAAGTAATAATCCTATAATTATGTATAACTGAGTTAACAAAATGACCACATCAAGTTAGCTGTTGAATAAAAAAATGTAACCCTTCGAAATACTTGAATATTGTCCAAATCTACTTGTTTTTGCTGGGTGTACAGTTACACGCGACAAAAACGTCGCAATAGTTATTTTTTTATCTTAACTATTGTAGGCAGCAGGGACACAAGATGGCAACCAGCCTT
Organism: Archips crataeganus; assembly: GCA_947859365.1. Lineage (NCBI taxonomy): Eukaryota > Metazoa > Arthropoda > Insecta > Lepidoptera > Tortricidae > Archips > Archips crataeganus. The sequence goes on along the minus strand of OX402070.1, from coordinate 713,103 downwards.
CTATGCACAATATGCCAATGCATTTAATGTCAATAACTTGCATTTTTTGCAACTGTAAGCTATTTAAAGATGCCCTGAGATGTTTTAATAAGGATTACGCCCTAGAAACAGAAAATAGATAACGCGCAAGAGTCACAGGCGGGCTTATAATGGTTGCATCACACAACAATTAGCGTGCGAGTTTAGGGTTAGAAAACCACTATAAAACGACGATTCCTAACTACGAACGAGACATTTCAAGTTCAATTTAGGGTTTTCCGTGTTTTGTAACAAAGGGCACTAACCGCAGGGGGTTTGATCTTGCATATTCCGGACTTCTCAGCGATTGGCCTTATTTTGCTGATGTACGCCAGGGGGTCCAGGAACTCCTCCGGCGTCGGCTCGAACACTGGCGCCTCCGGGGGCACGGTGAACGTGAAATTATCAGGTTTCATGGGGGACGCCGAGTCCCCCATACTAACTTCGACATTGGCTTCGTCACATTTTCCCATTTTTGAGAAAAACTATGCAGTTCACACAAAAGCAAGAAACAATAGCACTACAGCATTATCAAATGTTAAGGTATGAATAACGCGCGTCCACAAAGAAATAAAAGCATTAGAATTTGTCCTTCCATAAGGAATCACAACGAGTTAATTGAAATTATCACCAACAATATCAAGAGTCCTATTGCACGTCCGCCATGCGAAATTGAACTTTCGAAACTGCAGTGTTGCCACATGTAATAAATCAGTGCGCATTTAAATTTTTTTTATACTGTGCATTCCACTCAAACCCTTGTTATAAAATTAAGACTGTTATACATGAGACCTTCATGAGACGGTAGATATGCCACTCAAAGTCAAAAAACTTTGCAAAACGCTGTCACGGCTGTATCAATAATAATAATTTTATTAAAATGACTGAAATACTGACTGAACTATTTTGCTTTACTTTACTTTACTTTAAAATACCATCATTGGTTGCGCAATAATCAATATAAAGCTACTGTTACACATGCTCGTTACTAGCATGCCAAAAAGCGCGCTATGAGCAGGGGGGCACACTTACATATATCACACTTTTCATGCGACTACAGCGATCTCTGTTGTTTTATTAAAGAACTAAATTAGCGGCCATCTTGGTTGACTTGTCAAACTTGTCAGTTGTCATTCATCGGCCATGGCTATGGCGTACCAAATTGTACGGTCAAGGACTTTAAATGATAGGCCACTTGCCAATGTTCGTATTTTAGCCGTATAGTGCAAATCGGGTTTAGCCGCTTATACTTCGTATATGCTGATTTGAATTAGACGGCTAAAATACGAATAGTGGCAATTAGCCAACCAATTAAAATTACGCGTAATTATAGCTGTACATCACTACCAACATATACATATAGATAGGTATATATCTATAGATACGTCACATTAGTTCTTGACCAGGGCGTAGGGCAGCAGCACCTTCCATACATGCATATTTGACCATAGAGTTGCCACTCTTGTTCATATAATATTACAATACTCTTTGGCTATGAGTATGCTTTATATAGGGATGTTGACACCATTAAAAAATAATTCGAAGACACGACTCCTGTAAAAAAACGCTTTATTTTAGCCCTGAAACCCAGATTAATTTTCGATTAACTGCAAAATTAGATTTTTTGTTGCTTTAAAACAAATAAATAGTTAGTTAATTGAGTATGCGAACAAGTGACGTCATATGTTGTTATTGCCATTCAAACTCTATGCGAGAAATGTGTTTTGACAGCTCATAAAAAGTACGTCAGTTGATTGGTGGTGTCAACATCCCTATTAACTGTATACATTTGCTAACAATAAGCATGCTCGAAGCAAACACTCGAATAAACATGCCATTTGATAGCGTTCTCTTTGCCACTTCAAACAAAACCATGGAAAATCAAACAGCCATCCGCATGGAGCTGAATAAAATTATCATTTTGCTGGCAATGTAATGCATCTAAAAACTTCTCTCAGCTAGAGAGAGGAAAAAAAGGAATAGGAAAATTTGGGTCCTTGGTGGGTTGGTTAGAAGAGAAGACTTTGGAGCAAGTACTCGATTGTTAACAAGAATGCGAAGAGATGATATTGCGGGTTATAAAAATCATTTACGAGCGCGCGTCCCTGACGAAGATGGCTTAGCGCGTTGTATAACACTAAATCATATACACCGTGAAATTTTAGTGGTTGTTTTCCCGAAACGAGGTGATTAAGTATCGATTGTACAATCGATTTATAATTACTATTTTGACTAGAGTCAAAAATCCAATTGTGAAAAACGAAAGTCGAAAATGACCGCAAACCAATAGTAACGCTTCGTTGGTACCTAACTTATCGTACGATCGTACGCTACTTGTACCAACGAAGCGTAACTATTGGTTTGCGGTCATTTTCGACTTTCGTTTTTCACAATTGGATTTTTGACTCTAGTCAAAATAGTAATTATAAATCGATTGTACAATCGAAACTAAATCACCTCGTTTCGGGAAAACAACCACTAAAATTTCACGGTGTATACGGTAACACACCCCGACAGCACAGTGCAGCGTATATGATTCAGTGTTGGTGAATTGGTGCTATACTGTAATGCTGTCATTTTTACTGATAAATAAATAAAATAAATTAATATAACTATGATAATTAAAGCCTTGATTGCATTATATCTAATGTAGCCTGTATTAAATCAAATGTATAAATTTTGTATAATTTTATTATATTGCTGTACTGCACCCATAGTAATTTGGCTCTCTATGCTGAGCAGCGTGTGTGGCAGCGCACTCTCTCTCCAGTAGACTGTAATAGCAATCAGAGATTAACAAGCTACAATCCGTTCGAATTCCTGATTCAATTCGATTCGGGGCTGATATTTGTATGAAATACACGAATGTTTGTGCTAGAGTCTTGGGTGTTTAATGCATATTTAAATATGTATCTATTTATATAAGTATGTGTATCCGTTGCCTAGTACCCATAATACAAGATTTGCTTACTTTGGGACTAGATCAATTTTATTCGTGTGAATTTATTTATTTAAATATACGTTTCACGGTCTTTTCAAGTTGTCATCAGAAAAAGGGTCCTTGTTTGCCACATTATAGAAGTAGGCTTGAGCGTTTTTAAATGATATCACTTGAAAATCATCTATGAATATCTGATCAGTTGTTACTTCACAAGATTTTATCAGACCGTATAGATATATATTGTTGGCAACTTTTTATAAGGACTGGCTTCACTGTTTCTGGATAAAGCTTTCGCTTTTCCCTTTTTCGGCTCTTTGCTGTAAAATCATTTAAAACCAATCTTGGCTCAACCAGCACTATTCCAATAACTAAATATTTAGAACGCCTGGCGTGGACTTGCTGTCCATCTCACTGAACCAATACTTTATAAATACATAGCTGATATGCATCTAATAAAAATGAAACAAGTATTGGTTGCTCTTTGTGCTGTCGCCATCTCATGTCAGGTACTCTCAGAGTTAAACTTAGATAATTAATTGATATCAGGTCCGGTGCCCTTTTCCTCCTGCTATGCAATTATTTAGTTTAAAAGGTTGTTTGGTTAAATCACTAGTTTTTACTTTTAGCTTTTTGCCTTCTTATTTAACTTGCTTACAAGAATATTATAAAATTGTTGCTTGTTATATTTTATATCATTTCCTTGCATTTTATATTATGTTATTACGTTACATTGTATAATTGACTGTGATAAGATGCTTGTTGTGTTTGCCTGTTATTGGGTTATCACATTGTTATTATCATTAACACAATATTTTTTTGTTTACTTTATAGTGTTGTTCTTAATATATTTTATTTACCTACTTTTCTGGACATCTCACATGCGTGAACAATAACTAGCTACATTGTGGTTATATTATTTTGCTTAAGTACCCTCGACAGGATCTATCTGGATTTAGAATAAATTATTACTGTAATTAAAAACTTCGTTTGATTGAAGCAGCATCAGAATTTGAATGTATTTAAAAGGCATGTGAGAGGACAAATATTGACAGTTATCTTCCAGCATGGATTTTGGACAGCAATTCATATCACAATTGCCGATTATGCAGGAATAAAAAAAAATAGTTTCTAGGCCACTCAACAACTTGTTATATTACTTGTATTACAGAATAGTGCACCATGTCTGTGATTAAAAAGTCTCATCACTTATTATAGTAATAATCACTATAGCTAAGTTATATTTTCTATATATCTGGTATAGACGAATAAAAAGTCATTAAATGGTTAGCACTAGTATTGTGAAATTATTCATACCTTTTGTACAGATTTTAGAGGATTCTAGTAAGCTTACAACTTACATAACGAGGGAAAAATATACAAAACTGTAAATTTGACTCTACAGTATGACATAATTATAGTAACGTAAAATCATAGCCCAGCTGGTGGCGCCATCTACATTTAGATTTCAGTTTACTTGTGTAACCCTGCCTTAAGGCTGACGTGTACAGTCAGCTTTAAGGAGTAGAGCTGGCAACACTTTGACAGCGGATCCGTGTATAGCAAGCTTTACTAACCCTAGCTAGCTTCGTAAACGCGCCGTCCCGAATGCAATCGATGAAATCACATCCGTCATCCGCCATTTGCGAAAGTGGCCGATCGCTGCTTCGCAGCGCGAGTGTCGTACGTTTGAGTATGTCGAGAGTGTAATTTTGTTATTTTCAATTAAACTGTGACTCCAGTGCGGGATTTGAGCATTTAAAATGATTGTGAGATTTTGGAGCGTGCTGTGCCTGGGAGTTTTGGTGGCTTCGGCGCACAAAGCAGAGGGAAACAACGACAATGAAGGTTCGTAATTATAATCATCGCTCTATTTATTTTTTATCGCACTTGGTTTTATTTATAAACAGTGTGTAAAAAAAATCTGATTATTTAAAGATTTTCGGGCAGTTCGGTCGAGTTTAATTTATTTTTATCTCATGAATTGGAACTTGACGTTGGAATTGGGGGATGTTCTTCTGACTACGTTAATTTTCTTGAGAATTTTCCGAGCAGATCTTAAGTTATTTACTGACTTTCTAAAGTGTCTTGAGGGATTATTGTGTCGCGAGTATCGGCGTGCGGTCCGTGGGTGTTGGTTGATAGCAGAACCGGCCAGACGACTTCTTGGTAGGCTGTGATCGTGCATTCAACGTGCACACACGTGCAGCAGCGGTGTAGGCGTCGGCTGAATCATGCCTTACACACTATTGTCCCATTTCCGATTCGAATTACCTTTTTAAAATAGTACCTGAGGCCCTTGTAAGTTAAGAAAATCTTAACAACATCCTACCTATACTTCCACTAAACTACCTTCCTATTTTAAAATCAAGCACGCAAATGCATTTAATACTTAAAATAAAGTTTATGTATAAATAAAGTAACCCTTGAAAAAGGACATTTCTGCCCAGCTAAGGCCACAATATGATTTGCTGAACAGCATTAGAAGGGTTTAAATAATTCCTTTTATCAGAATAAAAATTGTCCATATAAAAATAGAGTAATATAAACCAGTTGTTTCTTAATTAATAAAAATGTACTTTACTTGTAGATTGTAGAAAATTATAGCATGGTGCATTATCCTATTTTCCATGCCTACTTCAAGATTTCAAATTAGCATTTGAAGTTATCAATGAAATAGAATTTGTTTTAAGCAATGTCATTGTATCCCAATTTTTGATAAACATGCAAAATACCATAGTTCTTTTCTTGAAATTTCAGTACTACTTAATTGATTTACTAATTTTCTTTTCAGTTAATTGAGACAAGACTAGAAAAATTTAACGGATTAGAATAATAAATAATAATAATAAATATCACGGGACAATTCACACCAATTGACCTAGCCCCAAAGTAAGCTAAGCAAAGCTTGTGTTATGGGTGCTAGACAACGGATAAACATACTTATATAGATAGATACATACTTAAATACACCCGAGAACAAACATTCGTATTTTTGATACAAATATCTGCCCCGACACGGGAATCGAACCCGGGACCTCAAGCTTCATAGTCAGGTTCTCTAACCACTAGGCCATCTGGTCGTCTAAAGGCAAAGAATAATACAGGCAAAGAATTGAATACAGTATGAAATGTTCCATCAGCCCTGCCTTCTCCAGCTCCACTCGTCACTTGAATACTCCCAGATACTCCAGATTTCCTGTACACCTGTCTTATCCTACTTCTGTAATTATAGCTATTTACAAATGGAATTACCGTTTTGTTGAATCTGCGACTAAGAACCGGTGGCATTGCATCTGTGAAGGCCCAGTATAAATGGACTTTAAACTAAGAAGTTTAAAGTAACATGAAGAGAACCCTTTAAGGGATAAGTTCGCCTTTGTTACACCTGTTTCTCTTGTTAACTGTTAATTTCATGTTTTTATGTACAATAATGAGTTTTACATAAAATAAAAATAAAAAAAATAAAAAGCCTTTTTATTACCAGTAAATTTACAATTTCTTAAAAAAATCTAAGTATGTGTTAGTTTTATTTAGTTTATTCTATGTTATTTATGCATCTCTTATTTAATATAATTTTATGTGTATATTTATCATAGTATAATATAGTTTCCTAATTTTTATAATCTACCGGAACCCCAGAATGGGTGAAGGCCTCCTCCAGTGATGCCCATTTGACTCTGTCTTCAGCTACTTGTCTCCAGTTTGGACCAGCTATTGCTTTAATATTATCATCCCATCTTGTAATGTAATAGGTCTGCCTCTTATTCTTTTGCCTAGTGGGCCGTTCTAGATTGTTACTTTTTTGGTCCATCTATTATCTGTTAGCCGCGTAACATGGCCTGCCCACTTCCATTTCAATTTTTGTGCGTAACTCAGAGCGTTTTTTGCTTTAGTTATTTTTCTTATTTTAGTGTGTTGTATTTTATCCAGCTTCCTTATATTTAGTATGATGAAAGAGTCCGGACATTGTATGTTGCAATAGTTAGTTTATATTTAACTAGAGTATTTTTTTTTACAGACATACTATTTTAATAGTTAAAGATATCATGCAATACGGATTATAGAATGGCTATAGCTTGGTTATTGTAGGAAGAAGTCTGACAGTTATAATAAAATTCATTATATCCAAAGCATTTTTATAAACCTACACTTCAAACCTGAAAAATAAAATACCAAACCCTTTTTAAATTTAATATGAATACTGTACTTGTATGTCTGTGGATTGTATATTGTTTTAAGCGCAATTAAACATCAGCTGTCAGAATAGAGCAATACATTTATCCAAAAAAGGGCAATTTAATTTTTTTACGAGAATAAGCAAGTTTTTAGCGCTTATTTAAGATTCCAATTGCATGACACATTTATCTTTACATCTATTGCTTATTGAAATAAATTTCCAATTCACATGTTCCTTTTTATTTACCTTCACATAAATTATTCGCATTTTCTGGTAGTTTTATTTAAATCTCTTCCAAAAGTTGAAAAACCAGGTAGGTATTAATCTTGTATTAATCATTTGCCTACACATAATTTTTTTGTGTAATTGACACCTAAGGAAAAAACCGCCGCCATGTTACACATTATATTCAACAAACTTCGTGAAAGGCTGATGTAAATACTTGGGATTGGTTATTTAATCCCACATCTCGACCTCAATTTGTTGATAATGATAACGTTATTGTAAAAATACGGTCATTTTTGCTGTCACACCCAAAAAATACTACCAGGATTTCAAACAGATTACGTGTAAAATAAAAATATAATAGGTATAAATTATACAGAGGCAAAAAATTTTGATCAGGGTGGACATTAACCAGTGCAAGATGGCCAATATTTTATGTTATGAAACAGGCGCTTGGCGAGTAACGAGCGTTAAATAAAAAAAAAATCTTAAACTTGATTTGGAAAAAGGCTTCATGTTTTATCGGTCACAGATCGACCGAAAATTAAATGAGATTTCAGAGGTACATAAATTAACTTAAAAGTCTGAAAAACCGGACTCTGATACGGAGAGTTCCGCGCCACGTTAAAATACAGTTATGAACTTATGACAGATGGACGAACAGCGGAGACTGTTGCACCCTTTGGGTAATGGAACCCTAGAAAGAGGAGCAGCTGCCATACAATAAACCTACGCGTGATGCAAATGACAACTAAAACGATTACACTTCTGTATAAAAGCGGGCCACAAAAGTTATTTCAGATCTACAAGCCATGAAAAGAAGTGATTTCTATTAAGTAATGATTCTTTGTCTTTTCAAAACCTGGTCAAGCAAACTGATCGTCATTACAGTTGATAAACAGGAACCGCGAAGTGTGAGCAACACTTAGATTGTCCATGTGAATTGGGCAACGTTACATCGGGAGTTGAGTTGATTGCTTCGCTAAACAAAGTAAAAGGTCTGAATGAGCATTACTCATTAAATTTCGAAATTCCGTGGGCTGTAAAGACGGAGCTAAAAGGTTATAAAAACACATTGATTCGGAATAACAACAAACAAAGAATTAAACTTTGATACATCTAACTTAACTGTAGGACTAACTTACATTCTTACAAATCGTCAACATCACATGGTAGATCCATTATGAATTGATGTTTTTTGCAACGCGGACACAAATTCTAGTAGATGTTGTTAAAAACTATTGACGTATTCGTGTGAAGGTCTTATTCTCCAAGATTTAAAAACTTTTGAGGCCGTTTTTGTTTTCAAGTAAATTGGGAAGCCTCTCAAAGCAAGAGGAGCGGAAATTGTTATGAAAACCCTGAACTTTGTGTAAACCACACGTATGACCCAAAAACCTTATTTGAGGGCTGAACAAAAGATGGGACAAAACGATAACAATGCGTAGAAAAGAAAGACATGATACACATTCAATGTTTGGATTTTAACGAAATGTTAACGGTACAAAAAATGGACGCGCTACTTTAAAACGGTGGTTTTTGTCTCTACTTTGTTTACATTTTACAGGCTGTAGGTATTTGTCATCCTTCTGAATCCTGTCTAGTTGTAGGTGTTACGACAGGCGTGATTGAAGAATGATCCAACCAACTCTAGCATTTTATATCAAATGGAAAACTGTCAGTTTAAATCTACGGCACATTAATATTATCCTCCTCGGCTCACAGAATCAGAGAAACATTACTATGCGCATACGCTGCTCGTTCAAGTGAAAGAGAAGGCTAGACGCTCCGGAATGTTGACATTCCGAACTCGAATCGAAAAGGTGACAGAATAAGGCGCTGTTACCAATCAACCTGTTTTATTTATGGTCCATTGCCTTCGGGATGAGTCAGAAATCCATTGAGGATCTAATTAAGAGCGAGAAAATGGACTTACGTTTATATAGACGACTTAATGACGAGGACAAACACAGAATAGACTCGTGATCTCTTTAGCTTTTGATGGTCCATAAAACTGTGGCTTCATTCCGATATCCTTTTAGAATTAGGTGATGTCTCTTTATTATTGGACTGAGTTCTTAAACCCATCTGAGTTGTAACTGTACCATAAAAATTGTAAATCACATGAAAATGCTAGTCTCAAAGGAACTAGTCTCAACCTTTCCAGGTTGTATAAATGCAAGATAATGTAAATGGAAGACGTTGGTGAAGTTCATACCTGCGAATAATGTGAATATACTTCCGAGTATTGGCGTGGCTCGTATGTGTGTAGTTTCTACGCAAATATGCTATCAATATGCTGCGATACATTATTCCTGATATGTCTGAAAGCTCCGCCCTCGGCGTACAAAAGCGTGATTCACATGATTTCCTATACAAACAAGAATTAATTTTACCTCCGAATGTTGTGTGCAGGAGTATCCCGTGTTAGAACAAGTTTGTTTCGAATTTGGAATACCCTTCGCCGGCAGTAGTCAAATACAGTATTTCAAATACTTATTGTTTGGTCAACCCTTTTTGTTGGGAATGAATTTTGATTTCAACATTCATTTCTGAGGAATCGCAGGCTAAAAATAAGCTGAGAATTCTGCCTTTTATGTGTTGAAAGGATGAAATCGGATCCTTCGACAGAATTAACATCGTTTGGCGCGTTGGATTTTATTATAGTACAAAAAGAACTCGATCCCACATAACGACTAGCATATTTAAATGTCTTGAAAAATAATTGGCTGGTAACCCTAAAAATAAGTATTCAAATAGTAGTGTTGCCCAAATTCAATATGGCGGACAATGACTAATAAATATTCAGCACGTCCAGGTACCCGCGTTCTGAATCTAGATTTTGTTCCTATACATCATATTAATCAGTTATGAATGGATTTATCATTACATTAGCATACGTATAGTTGGTGACATCATTCGCTTCCTGCCGCGAAGCTAGACGTCTTGTCGGGAGCCAAATACTGAACTAGGGTTCATTAGATTTGTAAATTATTTGCTTCCAAGTCGATTTACATTATTTAGGTATGCTTTCTTGAGTCTGTCGTTAAACTTGATGAAGCACAAGTATTTTAAGACGTTCTAGATTTTCACTTTTGAATGTATTCTTTGGAATGAAAAGATAACAGACAGAGACAGTCATAACTTGACCTGAAACTGTTAGATTTCTGTCTGTTCCGAACCTCTTTTGTCATAGAGCGCCATCAAAGTATATTGAAGTAATTAATCATCTTTTGGGACGAATTAAAAACAAAACAATAGCAGGACCGTGACTAAGCCTTGAATTGTTCGAGTTTTAATACTTTATAGGATTTTCTGCCGAGCCGTTATCTAGTTACCGAAACAAGGCATGTTGGGAGTTCAAGTTTTAAGATGTTATTTTCTTGCCCGCGTTTACCTGAAATTTCACAGTATTGTTACGCCTACGATTGCTTGCTAAATGATGTAGACCAGAAATAAAATAATACGTGGCTGTGATTCAAACCTTTTACGGAAGATTGTAGGACCTTTTATGAAAGATGTTTTGCTCCGAAGTAATAGAACATTTATTATGTTATGATGACAAGACGTGATCTTAAACTGAATGCATAACTTTGTTGGACTTGCTTCAGAACAGTTCTAGAAAATCGGATGCTGGTGCTGTAAGCAATAACGTTTCAACTCACAAAACTCGAAAATTGAGATTTGAATACGAATTTGTACCTTGTCGTCTCCTCTACATTTTATAAACAAGTTATGTGACTTAACACCTTCACAATATCTAAAATCGGCAAAAATAGTCGACATAAATGCGTTAGTTCATCCCTAATAAAAGTCTTTAGCGGCCATTTTCTCAAAATTATATACGTGTGGGTTGAAATGTTATTGCTTATCAGCAATAATCAGCATCCATTAGTGGTGTGACGTTAATTAAAGTGGTATATCCGACAGAAACAAGCTTCAACTCTCAACAGCGACCTGGTCTTTTCAACCATTAACTTCCTCAGAATCTGTTCTCCGTTCGTAATATTTTATGTGGAAAGGTAGATTAGCTTGGCAATGGCAATTGGCAAAACTTAACGGTACATTCTGGTGACATTCGTAAAGACGACAGAATTTTTGAAACCAGGAAACTCCGAAGAGCAAAAGTAAAACAAAAGACTAAGCAGATATACGCATACAGCATAGCATTGGCCACCGCTTCCGCCCGCACCAATAGCAACAAATGAGACCCAAGAACCGAGCTGAATAAATTATTCTCGACCAGCAAGACTAGAACAATAGAAGTCAGACGTATATGTACCTACGTTGAGGATAACGGATGCCATTGTTATAATGTAAACTCCGCGCCACGGGTTTAAAGTTAACCGTGGAGCAACTGTAACAAAGGGCTATCCTATTTGACGAGGGCGTGCTGTTTCATGTTCCAACTGATTGATGGAAGTCATTAGTTAACACGCGTTTTTGGAAACTAGAATGCGGCGCAATAATCGACATTTCGTTTATGGAACTTTGCACAAATTGGAATTAAACATTCGGTATATACCTATACTTATAATAATAAACTGTCTGTGTCTGGACTGACAAACCCATGTATACCACTGCAGGAAATTTTTGAGTCATTCTGTGTCATAAAATTTAGCTTCTTAACCAAATACAACTCTCGAACTTCAAGCACGTAGAATTGATACCTAGCTTGCAATGCTACACTCATTAAAATTATCAAAAAAATGCAATTTTTCTCCAACACATATGTCCAATTAGCCTCTATTAGTTTCTTGAAACAGTTTTTTGATAGAATATGTACTTTGTACGAATAGTCTTTAGTATAGTCTTAGTCTTTATGTGAATATAGTCAAATTGTTATTTTGGGCTTTTAAGTTATAACATGGTCTTTATTAAAGTTGTTTCGCGAATACTTTTATATATAAATAATTTCATTTCTCTAGACTAAGTTAAGACTTATTTAGTTAGGAATATCGGGATGAAAAGTTGCCTATGTGTTAAGACGTCCATCTATCTATATGTATAAGGCGTACTTAGCAGACACACACACACACACGCACATTTTTAATACTTAGTAGGATTGATCAAACTCATCCAAAAACGTTTCAGGATCAGGATACTTCATCAAGCACTACTTAACTGTGAGTGAGTATGGTACATTTATGACGACTTGCCTTGTAATTTCACTCATTTAACTTTACCAACAAACGTTACGTCGACATGCGACAATCTTATCTTCTATTACAGATTTCATTTATCACAAAGTAAACCACTTCATTTCTTCCCTTCAAAAGAACCGATAAATCCATTATCAAGTTATCTTACCCTCGTTAGCCGTACTTATTGTTGGCACAAAGACCATGGACTAAAAGTCCTCTTGCGTTTTTTTTTAAACCTGTTTAGAGCGAGTGCACTGGCAGGTGTTTTTTTTTTAATTTCCGGATCTGCACAGATGCGGTGCTGAATGACATTATGTGAGAAACATTTTATGGTCGTTGTTCTTTTTATGGTTGATAGAGTTATTAAAATATTCGAGGGCACGGTTCTTCATTTATTTGTTTCAAAATAAAAGTGTTAAGTACTTTCATTAGGGGGATAATTTAAGGAGATAATACTTACATACGAGTGTAAGTTGGATCCATACACATCACCGCCCATCGTCCTGCAAATATTTATAGTTTTCATTTTATGAGCGCATACCTTTTTGATAACAGCATATGTATCTATTTAGATACAGCATACCATAGTCTGATTTATATTCGTGCAGAAGCTACGTTGCTATGCTACGTATAAAACTGATATTTTAGCTATCTGTTATATCAGTTTTCCATATAGAGCTAGAGTTATTAGTAACGAGTTACTGTACAATTATTTATCATATTTAACGATTTCATCCAACAGATTTAATGAACTCGAAACATAACCTCAAAACCTGATAACGAGTTTTAGTCATTGGCAAAATAAACACAAAACAACATCGGTTAAATCATTATTCAGATTGAAATAGCATTTCCCAATTTCCAGTTTATTTAGCGTCAATGTTGCCACTCCAATAAATAGTGATCGGCGTACGGCAGCATTTTCGGCAAAATGCAACTTCGGTTGCGATGACATAAATTTGTGGTGAGGGTTCCGACTGATCAACTGTCGACCTTCACAAAAGAAGAGTTTTGGCCGAAAGGTGTCGCATACCGGCGGTTTCGTGGCCGGTTAACTGACACCGCGAAATTGCCCACGTCACAGACTTTTCGTGTTAGTAATTAGGTTATAATATAAATATGTATGTTAGTCTTTAAGGTATTTTTTATATGGGCCTATGCAGCCCGAAATAATAATTATTCTATTCTATTCTATTCTATAAATTCAAAATGATGACGCCGAAATTGCGTATTAACGTATTTAATTAAGTAATGCTACCTGATATGTGGAATTAAAAAATAATTTAAAGTAGGTCACACGTTAGCGCTTGCAATCATTCCAGAATTTCGATATCCGGTAATGATATCTGTGGGAGGAGATCGTTAATTCTCGAGAGGCAGTTGTGTGCCAAGTTTTTTTATTACTGCTAATGATATTCTGCGAAAAATGGGAAAAAATTCGACAAGTCTCAGATCAGTTGGTTAATAAAACCGCTAATTTACGCTAAAATTAAATTAATGAATGATGAGTGAACTGACGTGTTCGGTTTCACTTTATGTTTAACGTTTGTTGTTTTTTCAGTGGATGGATGACGTGATGGTCCCTAAGGAAGATCAGCGCCGTTCGCAAGATTGGCACTTTACTGATTTGGGATAATTTCGTGATATGCGCATTTTTTATTTTCATTCCAGTCTTATTTTTGAAATGGTTTGATATCACGAATAAATGTTGTCTTTCTCTCTTTCTTTCTTTCTAATTGGATGGCGCTAAATTCCTTTACCTTAAGGTTCGATATCAATTGTACGGCTTCAAACATCACAGCGAATTTTTACTTACAAGCCCAATGTTACAATAAATTTTTAGTAAAGTGTGGTCACCTACACTTGGGCAATCAAAGGTACAAAAATATCGTATTACAACAAGGGCGTCACATCGCGCCAGCACAGTCAAGACGAAATTGCGTCATCTCCATCAGTTCCATCACTCTTAAATCGAATCAAATGTACGATTCGCTATTTTAAGCCGCTGTTCTAAGGTAAACCAAACGTTCGAAGACGCAAGGCCGTGGGCGTCGTTACGGAGCCCTAGAGCACTCGATCGGCCACTGATTGACCACGACTTGTTTCCTATTGATTGCGCCCCGTGACCTAGTTCCTGCGACGCTCCTGTATTGTTCGACCGCAGAACATGGTTGTTTGTTATGTGAAAAAAATAAATGGACGCACGGAATTATTTTCTCTTAAGGGTCATATTACACTGGCGATATGCGAACGTATTAGAAGCGGAGCGAACTCGCGGCACCGTACCGCGAACTCGTTCATACAAGTTAGAATATTACAATAGTCACCGCTACGCCTCCGCTGTCTATGCGTTTGGAGCTTTAACGCTGATGGGGCCGGCTCTTGGACGTCCACGTGTCAATCTTCCATTACCAGCCGTTGTAATAAAACATTTTCCTTATTACGAACCAACAGTTGAATAATTGCACGCTCCCCTGAGCTCCCTTTGAAGATGTTTCCCTTGTTTACATATTACATAATGTCGCTTGGAGATCCGAAGGCATATCGAGCACATCTGCAGTTAGCGGGGGCTGATATAGACAAACGATGCGAACGCCGGTTGGTATGCAGTACGCGTTATCGCATATCGCTATAAATCTCATTTGTCTCCGGAAGGCGCCCAGAGTGCGTACTCACATGCCTCTCACGGCCTCCAAACGTCCACGATAAATTCCCACCCGAAGAGAAAGTGGAAACTTTGAGGGCGAATAAAAAATAATAAAGAAGCGCAAACGAGAAATAAGGAGCAAACAAACCGTGCAAGGGATCGGTTTGTCCAACTTTTTCATTTGGCAACTTTGATTGCCTCGCTGAATGCCCTCTGAATTTAAATTCGGCCTGCATGTTGTTCGGCTTATCTTAAAGTGCATTAAAGTTTTATGTTTACAGTAAAATTCAACCGAAGAAAAGATTTTGAAGAAACGCGCGCGATTTTATTTTTCCGTCGTTAAATTTTAGCGTTCTAGTCTAAAGGTTGAATTGTAATCCGTGAACGAGTTTCTACGAGCGCTATTTAATTAAAGCCCCTCTCAGAGAACTTGTTGTTCCTTTCCAGCTATTTCTGTTTAGAACCAATAAAGTATTCCACGACTTCGGCAATGTCCAAACTTCTTTTTCCGTCGACGGCGACGTCGACCCGAAATGGACGTATTCGAAAACTTTTCAAAGGCCTTTCGCAAACTACACTAGAAAGCAATACTCTTTCTCCAATTGCGGACGTAAAATTTGCCTAAATCAAACTCTGAGCAGAAATTTCTGCCTACTATTTGGTAAATCACAGGCTTTTAAAAGACGTTTATGGGCCCTCGATCCCCACCCCACAATCTGTTCGTGATAAATTAAATGGAAATCTTTCGTGTATTCCAAATCTCATTTATATTATTTTGCCCAATTTATTGTCGTATTCGTGACTGGCGGAGAAATCCTTTTATTATACAGTTATCTGAAAAGGTATTTGCAATCAAGATTGCCTTTTGTTTGCCGTTTCGTGGATCCTTGATATCGGCTCGATAAAGCTTATGCCGCGTCCGGTTTTTAGGGTCTCAGCAAGATGACCCAAAGAAAGTAAACAAACGGTCGGTACCTGCCGCTTCCAAGAACTGACGCCAGCTCACCAAACATCGGAATCTAACGAATGCATAAGCTATCCCATTATGGATCTGTTTCTTTATTAAACACGTCTCGGATGCCTAAATCCTTTTTTAACTGTTTCCTGCAGGCTTATTGTCTAACGTTTCTGACGCTTGCCTTCGCAATCACTATTTCATTCTGTCAAATGGTATAAAAATGATGACAGAAAGAGATGGTGAAAGCGAAGGCAAGCGTCAGAAGCTTTAGACAATACGGCCTCTGTTCTTTATTTTGACAAAGACGCTGTTAATCTTACCTTTTTTAGCTGGTATTGATCAAAATTGACGTTTTATTCTTAGCATGGCACGACAGGCAATTACTTATTGCAGTCGTACCGGAGCACCTTTGTAATTGCGAATTTCATCTCGCTTCAAAGGGCTCAAATGTTTCAATAGCTCTCCAAGGAATTTTAATAAACTCGAACATTTTCCAAGGCATGCCCGGAGGACGAGGATTCTTTTTGATGAATTGCTTAGAATTAAACAGCTGAACATATTTCTTGCATCTTGACAACCGTTTAATAATGATCCTTGCTAAATGTTGCTAGAGGCTTCGAGCAGTTTCCAATGCTTAAATATTTCCTGTCCATCTTCATCTCGATCCTAATAATTACAAGATCTCATCTCGGAGTTGCGAACTCGTTAATAAAGATTAATGCGGAGGGGGCGTAAGGATGCTTGTCTTTAATTAGTTGGTACGGATTGGTTTCTGTTAGGTTTTGAGCTCTCGCTTCCTCTGATGTACGAGTTCGGACTACACACGAACGGTCGGTACAAATATAGAACAAGATCAATGATTTTGAATCAGCTAATTGGTTTTAGTTCATTATTTTGTTCGGGTCGATGAAATATTACGGTTTATTTTACCTTGTCATCGTTTCAGCGGATTCCAAAAATAACGGGGGTAAACGAGATGTCAGATATGACTTCTTAGTTTCAATTGGACTACTTTTACATGTCACATTGTTAACAATAACGTAATGTCTTCCTTTGTTATAATTGAATTGTTGTATTCTTTCCAATATATAAACAACGGAACAAGAGGGCGTAATGTGAGCGGGCGCCCGCGATCGCAGTCACCATCTATTTATCTCTGCGTCCTATACCGTGTGGCAGAAAGAAAAAGTTAAAACGATTGTAATTCCGAGTGCGTTAATTAGACGATAAGGCCTCCGGTCCTTCAACTGAAGAAATACCCAGTTGATCAAGCAACAATGTCTGATTTAAGAGGAAAGTAATGATGATTAATATGTATTAGGGTTAACGAAGTTACTCTCATATTAATATGTAATAACTTCGTCTGCGTCCATTAGGAACTTTTCACACCACCTGCTCGACAATGCCTTATTATATATCATGCAAACCTCTCTCAAAGTAAATCATTATAGCCCTTGGCTTTCGCCGGGGCGTAATGTTGTACTGAATTTAATTATAACCCGCCGGGCAGTAATGTGATTCTCACTTCTCGTAGTTCTTATTGGTATGCACTTGAAGTCTAATTTTTAAATCGCCCCGCGTGCAGGCCGGCGGCGTGCAGCACGTGCACGTGCTCAACGAGCTCAGCCCCGCGGTGCCCGCGGGCCGCGCCGCGCCTCATTTATTTGCAGTTCCGCGGCCGAACGAAAACAAAGTCAAATACTTAAACAAAAGCCGCGAGTGTTTCAATACGCTGCAATTTTAAGTATCAAAACTGCAAAAGAAGATAAAACATTAAGAAAATATCGTGTGACGAAAGTGATTTGTTTGACTCCTGATTCCATTAAATTAGACGCCTTAGGACCACTTGCACAGTTCAGGGTATAAAAATTAAATCGGTAACCCTGGGTTAAGAATGACAGTTCCGTACATTTTGACACTTGTTAACCCTGGGTTAGCAGTTAACTCGCTCGGAGTTAAGTAGCTAACCCAGGTCTGCGCAAGCCGGCCTTAGAAATTGTTAATAATGTACTCCCAGAGAAGTCGAAGGAAAAATACTAAAAAGATTACAAAGATTTCGACTAATGGAAAACTGCGAAAGGCGCAAAGTCAGTGTCAGAATCAGTGCTTCTGGGTCTATTTCGAGTATTTTTCTAGTAGCCTTGGTTTTTATTGTCTCGCAAAAGGTGAGAAAAGTAGAGTATAATCCTCGGGGATAAAACTGATTTTGCCTTGGGCGCGCTTAAATCCTTCACTGCTCTCAGGACTCCATCTTAATTCCCTCGATACGCTCAGGATTCAATATCGCGCCCGTGACATAATGCAGTGATTTATCCCCTTGGTGTACAATCTACTATTGTGCTATCTTAAGGGCCTCCATAGACGGTCTGCTTAGAGCAGTCAGTGCCAGCAGCTTCAACCGGTCGCTTTTGGGTGATCTGCAGTTTCACTGTTTCAATACAAAATTCAGAGCATTCGGGTTGAAGTCTACTCTAACCGCAACACGACTGCTCTCGTGCCGTTGGTCTCGACTGCTTTAAGCAGTCCGTCTATGGACCGTCTAAAGCAAAAGCTTCTGAAAAAGTCAGAGGTGTAACCACGGTTTTGAAGCTACGACCCTCTGCTTGAGAAGTTAAAATCGATATCGGCAATATGTATATTTGCCGTCAAACAGAAATGAAAGCCGATTCAAATTAGCAACATTTACAGCCAAAATCGAATGTCTTGACAGGTTGGTCAAATGGTTTAACGGTTAGGTCAAACTACAATAGAGTTTGTCAATCGAGTAGTGTCCCTTAAAAAAGGCGGCATTTTCAAAAAAAGAATACATGTCAACACTAATAACACGCTGAAAACTATGATTTATGTTTACTTGTTTTTACGTAGCTGTCTTTTAAACTGCTTGCTGCTACATAAATTCGAGTATCAATCATAGTTTTCAGTATTAATCATTAGTGTTGACATATAAGATTTTTGAAAATGCCGCCTTTTTCAAGGGACACGGCTCGCTTGACAAACTACCAACTTGGCTAACAAAAACACGTTGAAAGTCTACCTTTAACTGTCCAAAAAAAAGAGCGGGTGTATGGAATAACGCGGCATCAAAATTCTTGACATAAATGTCGTTAGGTCAAGTATTTTCCAAGGTGATCAGTCAATGCCTAACTTTGGCAAACGCCTCTGAAATTAATTAACACCGGAGCTAAATCAACAGGCTGAGTTTTGCAAATTAAATTACGGAATCCAACTTTTTACTTGGCACACTTGCCTTCTAGGTTTAAAGAAATGGTTTATTAAGTCTTGACGCGACGGAATTTCGGTTACGGCTCAATTTATGTAATTAATTGTCGTTTGAAATATAATAGTTTCTTCAGCGATATCAGTTGATTTGCGTGGCATAACTTACAAATGGAATACGTCTAAGGCCCAAGCCACACAGGCGAGACGTGGGACGGGGGCGCGTCGCAGGCCGCCTCTCCGCCCCGTCTCTTCTGTCTGCTTTGGATCGCGACCAGGGCTGCCAGTATATATTTTTAAATTATTCGGCCACGATTCTGAAATTATACGAAATTAAATGTCAGGATACAAACACTACATAAAAAATCCTTTACATACACAATAATGATTATTTATCACGTGAACTTACATTGATTTATTTAGTATGCATATCCTTAACGCGCACCATTCCATTATTCCATATGACAACATCTAGTATCTACTGGGTCTACTACTAAACACGTACTCCTTCTCTGTCGCACTTGCAAGTTGCATATTTAAGCGACAGAGAGGGAGGTATCGTGAGTTCGTGAGTTTCGATTTTTGTAGTAGCCGCCCACAACTAGTGAACGTAAGTAAACGTCAAGTAAACGTAGCGATGGGTCCGAATTGTACGTGTGGAATATAATGAATATGAACTTAAAATATAACATTTTGGTTTTCCGTATCCAATTATACACGAGGATCCAGGATACATAGAGGATACGATCAGTCACCTAATTATACAGTTTTTGTATCCAATTATACAATCTGGCACCCCTGATCGCGACGCTTCTATAAATATAGTATGAAAACTGATTCAAGGGGCGCCGCGATTGCGACGCGCCCCTGTCCCACGTGTCTTCTGTGAGGCGCAAGCCACAGACGGATATAGTAAGGTGGACACATTCCAACTCCAAAGCAACTGCCGACTACCCCTACATTTCCCTTTGAAGTTGCATTGCAGTCGACAAAACTGCATGCTACGACTACGACTATGTATGGGCAATCGGCAGTTGCAATTACTTCGCAATTAAAATGCAGTCCGTCTGTAATCGCCCTAAGATTCAACAAAACTACAACAAAGATAAGCACTGACTTAAACATACAGTAACAAAATGACTTATCGCTTTTTTGATGACCTTCCCCAGCTGCTCAAATACCATTTCGTCTAACGCGTTCTTAATTACATTATCTATCTTTTTCTACCACCATGTTAATCATATAACGTGTGCTGTTCGTGTTAGGCTATATTTTTCAAGCTACACTCATAAAAAGTGTCAAGGGATATTTTTTATCTCTAGGCAGTTTTGAACATTTCAATATAGGCATATTACTACTGGTCTAAACATCAAATTTGTCTAAAAATAATGGGTATCCCGACTTTTCGGATATGTGTTGATAAAGCGAAGACTAGCCTGCGTTTTAAGTACAATACACAACAGTCGTAGTTCCTCGCTATTCACACTGATTAAGGCAATTTTTAAAGTGGATAATAACATAAAGACTCTAAACTACATTCTCAAGAGCTAAAACTGGTACAGTCCATATTAAACATCGCGCATCTGAGTATTTAGCCGCCGAACGAAAAGGTTCATCAGTTTTCAAATGCTTACTTTGAACTGCATAGAAAATTATGCTTAGCTGTTTGAGAACGGGTTAAGATTTAGATTAGACGAACCAAGAACATAGCAAAAAGGTTAATCGACATCACAGGAGACCGAAGAGCTGGCAGCTACCTCGGACAAAGAAGGGGGAACGCTGCCAGTATCTTCGGAACCTTGCCTAAAGGGACTCCCTTTCAAAATATATTTTAGTTATTATTATTATATTTCTTAAGGTTTTTAGTTTTAGGTTAATTGTTCTTTTATTAAACTTTCTCTTACAATTTCTGAATCATATGAACGACTATATTGCATTCATTCATACTTAGTAAACAAGTTTATAACCTCATAATGCAGTTTTTTCTTAGCTAAAATAGCTATTTTGTTTCATAAATAAAGCAATTCCAGACAAGAAGTTGACATGGTATCCAAAATGTTCACTCTGATAGCTTTAATTACGAGAAATTAGCTATTTTAGCTAAAAAAATTGCATTTTGAGGTTAGTTAAAAATAAAAAATACAAAAAGACTCCAAAAAAAACAATGTTCTTAGATTGCTTAAAAAGCGACATCTCTTGGTCCGGGTGAGAGGTCAGTTCCGAAGGAGTGTTGAGGTCTTTCGATGAGAGCTAACATAGATGTCGCTAGTGTCGCTGCTTAAGTGACTATAAATAAATAAATAAATAAATATTAGGGGACAATCTTACACAAATCAACCTAGTCCCAAACTAAGCAAAGTTTGTACTATGGGTACTAGACGACGATAAACATACTTATATACATAAATAAATACTTAAATACATAGAAAACATCCATAACTCAGGAACAAATATTCGTGCTCATCACACAAATAAATGCCCTTACCGGGATTCGAACCCAGGACCTCTAGCTTCGTAGGCAGGGTCACTACCAACTAGGCTAAAGCGGTCGTTATGACTAAAAGAAGAGATGGATGTATAGGAGAAATTTTGTGTCTAAACTCCTGACCAGTGGTGGTGTAGGGGTTTAGCACGCAGCACGGAATGCTGAGGACATGGGTTCGATTTATTTTTTTCTGAGTTTTTCTGTGCATCCATGTTTCAGTTTGTATTTTCGTATGAAATATATGTTAGAAAGTTGTTTACTAAATAAGACAACTATGGATGAATGCAATATAGTCGTTCATATGATTCAGAAATTGTGAAAAGAGTCCTGTTTAATATTTCTGTTGTGGATTATAAAGATGCCCTAGTAAAGTTGACACCCACCCACCCACTCTATTTATACACGCGATCTTCCGACACAGTTGTGATATACTAAGCAATTAATGTTACAAAGAATGTCTATCTCCCTAGAACCTTTTGTCGAAACCTAAACGGATCATAAAAGAAAGACGCGTCGAGAGAAATCATCAAATCGAAATTCGTTAAAATAAATGACAGCTTCGTGTTATTATCGATTCTGTCATTAACCTATCGTCAGATGAGTCCACATCCTCCCACTCCTACTAAATAACGGCCTTTCCCAATCCAAGCCGCTGCTCGATTTTATGCTTCATCTCTAGCTCGTTCATAAACAACAAATGTAGGTAAAGGAAATTTTTGTCGCGTTTCCTAATTATCGAACTAAACAAGCAAGATTTGTATTGGCTATGTGCAAAGTGGGCGATGGGGAACGTTAAATTGACCGCAGCACGCGATGTGGCAGAAATGTGAACAAACTCCCGTATCATTTGTCAAATTGCTACATTTTCATAGAATTGCCATACTAACATTAGTGGAGAGTGGAGTGTGGAGAGTAGAGTGGAATGTGGAGTGTGGTGTGGAGTGCGGAGTGTGGAGTTTGGAGTGTGGTGTGGAGTGCGGAGTGTGTAGAGTGCAGAGTGGAATGTGGAGTGGAGTGGAGAGTTTTTTTATATTAATTTTACACATTTACAGCGGTAAACAAAGCGATCAAATTATTATAAAAAATCTCGTAACGCGAAGACTTATTTTTAATTCAATTCAAAACCTATGAGTAAGTTGGTCTCGCTTCTGACTATTTTTACACTTAATTTTCGAGAATTATCGCAAGCATAACTGACTTATTTTTTATACTCATACTTAACTATGCCACTGAAATACTAAATGATAAAATGTACTAACAAAAACAATTAAATCATTAAAATTAAAATTAAACAATTCGCCTGATTAAAGTATCAATATTGGTTGGTGCCGCAAACAGTCTGGGCAGTTCGCACTATCTACGCACACATAGATAGTTACGCGTGTGTGCACCGAAACTTCAGTTGTGGGCTGAGGCGACAACCCTCTTAAGTGTTTTTAAGTAAAAACGTTAAAAATTTGATTTGGGTCACAGTCACAGTACATGTTGTGTTGTAAAGTGTAGAAACAATGGGATGAACCAAGTTCGTGCAAGTTTTTTTCGTTTCCAGTATCAAAATGGAAATTGGAGCAAAGACGTAAATGGATAGCTGTTGTGATTGTGAAGAGAAAAAAGTAAACGACAATCTTGTATGATATTACTGCACATATTTAATTTTTACTCCACTAACGTGCAAGAATTACAACCCTTTTTTATTTGTTTTAGTGCTGATGGGTCCAATACTAAAATTTTCCCTTTTTGCACAGTTTGAGGTTGGAAATTTATTTCATGTTTTATCGCTTCAAATCCCGTACATATTATAATAAGTATTCATTCTTCCGTTTAAGTAGGAAAATCACTTGTTATGATATGCATAAAAATTTTTAGATGTTTTCATTTAATTTCGCAGAAAAACAATTGGAAATTCGTTATCAAACAATCCAGTTGCTATAGTTTGACAGATCTCAACGCCACAATAATTGTGGCCGCTAGGGGCGCTGACATCGCGCACTTAGCGAATTTCAGCATTTACTACTTCAACTTCAAAGTTCACATGCCAGCCGTAATTAGCATCAAATTATAGATATCGGCGTAATTTGCCATATTCTATGTCTGGTTTACTGTTACGCCAACGTTTATGGATTATAGGTTTGTGTGGGTTACACAAGCAATTAGTCTAAGCGTTACGCACAGCTAAGGGCTTTCTATATGAATAGGGCTAGAGATCAAAACGGTAAGTGCGAATGTTGTAAGCAATTGTATCTTCTCAAATCTAGTTCTAATAAATATCTAAAATATTGATTGTGGTACTACACGTAGTTTAAGTGATGTTTTGCCGTTGTCATTGAAACTCTTTTGATTAAAGTTTTCGGAAAAGCGACTACGTTGTGTAATCTCAAAATTATATTACAACGAGCCCCTGCACACACCTACCAAGCCATCAATAGGGATGTTTCCTAGGTAAAAAAATAATAATTCTTATTAGTCCGTATTTTACATTATCAAAAAATATTAGACACGTAATTTTTCTTTTGACAATCAAACAATAAACTACGAAGATATGGCGCGTTGAAGTTCCGCGTGACGAGGCGTGACGTCACTTGTTCCTAAAACGCTCATACAAAGTGTAGGAACAAGTGACGTCACGCGAAACTTCAACGCGCCATATCTTCGTGATTTTTTGTTTAATTGACAAAATAAAAAATACGTTTCCAATATTTTTTGATAATCTAAAAGACTGACTAGTTAGGAAAGTAGCCTATTGTGTGTGTGAAGTTCCCAATAAGCACTGGGCCCGTAGGAAGCCCAAGCCCTCTCATTCTGAGAGGAGGCCTGTGCCCAGCAGTGGGAGCAGTGGGCAGGCCGACAGTTTTTATAATATAACTTGTTATCAGAGGAGAGAACCGCTTTTTCAAGATCTCACGGGCATTGACGGGGGGTACAGAAAAGTTTCCAAAATATGGCTAAAGCTTGCCTGAAAGATATGGATAAACGTTCACTTGAATAATATTCTCGATTTACCCCCTGTTTCACCATCCACTGATCACATTTATTTGACGGATAAATGTGATGCCGTCTCTGTTTGTTTTGTTCGAATAGACGGAGACGACATCACATTTATCAGTCAGTTAAAATTAATCAATGGGTGGTGAAACAGCCCCTAAATGTATAAAAGCAGTCTTATTATCACTTTATTTATAACGTTTTAAACTTTGGTGATTTTTAAAGCCATTATTATATCGCCATTATTAAACTCGTTAAAAACGTTGAAAAAAACACGTTTCTTGTATGACGATCACCTTTCATTTTTAATTTTATCTTATTTTTAGTATTTGTTTTTATAGTGGCAACAGAAATATCTCATCTGTGAAAATTTCAACTGTCTAGCTATCACAGTTCATGAGATACAGCCTGGTGACAGACAGACCGACAGACAGCGGAGTCTCAGTAATAGGGTTCCGTTTTTACCCTTTTCGTACGGAATCCTAAAAAACACAGTGTGTGTGTATGTATGACGAAAAAGGAGGCCGGGAGAGGTGCGGACGGCTAGCTCATTTAAACGGTTTAGCTGTAGTATGTGTTACTTAAACTACGCATTTTACAGAGCTGTTAATCCGATCCCAGACCGCTACCGTTTCACCGTTGATTACAGACAAACCGAGTTTTACTTCAAATTCAGAGCTTCCAAAGACCTCTTTTGACCGAACGAAATCGAATTACTTGTTTCCATTCGCTAGTCGCCTGAGTGAATGAATTAATGAAATGAATGCATGGACGGGTAACGGACGATAGGTATCGCATTTAGTGTAGTGGGTTTTGTTCACTGAATGCATTTTCTATAGTTCACTGCGGCTTCTGTTCTGTAAACTTATTAGACCCGGGAAATTAATGTTCCGGGATTTTAATAAATTCCCATTCGAATTCCCAAAAATTCATCATCATCGTCATCATCATTTCAGCCGAAAGACGTCCACTGCTGAACATAGGTCTCCCCCAAGGCTCGCCAAACAGACCCGTTCCGTGCCATCCGCAAAATCCCAAAAAATAAATCGTGATTTTCATTTACACACCGTGAAAATTTTCATGTGTCTAACATGTTCGTAAACCGCCAGTTTGAAGACGTATACACTACAGAGTGTCCCGTAAGTAGTACGACAAACTTAAATGGGAGATAGGTCAGCAGGTCATCTACCAAATATCAACAAAATGACCTCAGTAAAAGTCTCACTCAAAAAATACTGGCCGCAAAGACCTCGAAAGCCGCCAAATTGAAATTCGAATTTAAAAATTTTGTTCATCATTGTTTATTTAAGTTTGTCGTATTACTTACGGGACAGCCTGTATACCTACGTTAGTCCAAACGTTATGTTATTGCTATAAGGGTTCGAAATTACCAGGTCGTACATTATCGTCATCCATTAAGGGTCGACAAATGCGGCGTCGTATTTTATCCGCGCCCAATTTTTTGGCGTCACGTCTCTTGTGCGTTTCCGAACACGGGAAATGTAAATACTTTTTTTACAAGATTTTATTTAACTTGCAATGTATGTTTGTTCGGGTGGAATCATCATCATCATCCCAGCCTATATACGTCCCACTGCAGGGCACAGCCCTCCTCTCAGAATGAGAGGGCTTGGACCGTAGTTCCCACGCGGGCCCAGTGCGGATTGGGAACTTCACACACACCATTGAATTTCTTCGCAGGTGTATATAGGTTTCCTCACGATGTTTTCCTTCACCGTAAAGCTCATGGTAAATTTAAAATCATCATTATTTAATTTCGGGTGGAATATTTTAACTCAATTTTGAAGTATTCTTCAATCGATTGAGCTGAAATTTTGCATGCATGTTTAAATCAGATGACAATGCATTATGATTATGACATAAAGCTGGTCTGACGATTGAGCTGGAAGGTGGCCATAAGGAACTCCGTAATAAAATGACATAACTCCATCGAGTTTGATCTCGTTTGATTCGTTTTCATTTGGTAACCCGGAGCAAAAAGTGCAGTCAGCAAAAAAGCTTGTATTAAAAATATAATTTTGAACAAAAACTTATACAGGGTAATTTTTTAATAAGTGCACAAATTTTAACATGTGATACACTGTCTTTAAAATAACAAATTTCAGTATTTTTCGTTATAATATTTATCACTTATTTTTTTTTCATAGAGACTCGACCAATTATTGGATGAATTACTATGAAGATCCCAAATTTCAAAATGTAAAAAAAAATCTTGAACCTGATCTATCAACAATACTGAATCATATGTATATCAAAATTTGTGAACTGATTAAAAAGTTACCCTGTATTACGTTATTTTGTTCGATAATAAACCTGTAATCGAACATGCACCGCACCAGACCGGACCGGAGGACGCAGTGTAGGTAGGCCTAAAACAAGATGGAGCGACGACCTGGTGAAGGTAGCAGAAACGCATTGGATGCGGATGGCACCGGACCGATCTGTTTGGCAAGCCTTGAGGGAGGCCTATGTTCAGCAGTGGACGTCTTTCGGCTGAAATGATGATGATGAATGAACCAATACATACTATAATGATATTGTTAATTTACGCAGATTGGCGTGATTGCCGTGGCGAGTTCATAGCGCTTTGTAGCACTAAATCTGTTTCACAGCCTGCCTTGTTACCTGAAAGATAACTCGATAAATCGTCCTTTCTATTTATAAATGTCTACTCCGTTGCGTGGTCAATGACTTATCCGTAAATAACTGAGCAATCAAGAATTTGCGTAAATAAAAAATATCTTTATACCTAACCTACTCGTTGGGTTAGTAAAGTTGAATTGATTCTCGATACATACTTAATCATTCAGGCGACATTGTCTTGGTTCGAAAAGAAACAGTATTTCTTTCATCATCTTCATCATCGACATGCCAGCCTCATACGTCCCACTGCAGGGCACAGACCCTTTCAGATTCGCATTGGGCCGTTCTCACACGGGCCCAATGCGAATAGGGAACTTCACACACACCATTGAATTTCTTCGCCGGTGTATGCGGGTTGACGCATAATATATATTTCTATTGTCACTACAACAGAAAATAAAATTAAGCAGAAGGCCAAGCAATATGAAATAACCCCACAGTAAATACGTCAGACAAAATATGTTTGTTCTCGAGTATTGAGGCTCGAAATAAAACCTTTTGTTGTCTAGGTTTTTATAACAACAAATAAATCAAAACTATTTTTTTAGTCTGAGACAGGCTTCTACTTATTTGAGAGATAAATCTCCATAACATTATGGTAAGAAACTTAAGCTAATGATTTATTACACAAGCGCTCAAGCTTTTTTGGTTGCAGCCATAAAAAAAACATTTACCATAGATAACAATATCTTCAACAAAACCGTCAAGCTGGCAACCTAATAACACGGTGTCAGGAGCGCATAATGTAATAAGTTTCTCAAAGTTGGCAGTACGCGGTGCACGTATTAATTAGTACCAGTGTGTCGGATAAATTAATTAGTATTTATACTTATGCATTTATTCCGTAAAACACCTGAGTCAACCGGCACCAATAGCGATTTAATGAAGCTCTTATGCGCTGTCTGTCCTGGATTTTATTAAAAGGATGTTTTGTTTGTTTGTCGTTATTATTTTTAAATTTATCAAGTACATTGTACTCTATCTTGTTTCGAGGTACGTTACAACGAGACTGCCTTATTTTACTTTTTAAAAAACAAAATGCCTTCGGTTTTCTAAATTCAAATTTCGCTTCTTGTTCCTGATCCTTTGGCTTTTATTTAATTTGATTTCTAGCTCTAAGAGTGCAGCACAATCGTGCTGTCGAGCCTGTTCCAAGTTTTGTGTATTGTTAATACCTATCGTAATATTTAAAAAAATACATTGTGCCTTCTATATTGATTATTCAAATTCGTAGCACTCGTCAAACCGCCTTTCCTACTGTACGCAACGCGATATCATAATCCATGTCAATGTCTATAGTTCTCCGCTTTTAAACGTCTTGATCACATTATCTTTAGTAACTTTTATTTTATTACTAATTCACCGCACCAACAAGAAAAGTTTCAGAGAATAATCTATGCTATTCAATCATTTAGTTTTTATGCGGCTTCTAATATCATGGCTTATAATAGAAGTCATTTAATGGAGATACCCGACACGACGTGGCACTTTCATGGCTCAAACTCTTTATTGTCGTGACGTCATGTCATACAATACTTTTATTATTTTGGGCACGCCTAACAATAAGACAGTATCATCGCCATTTTAAGCGATACAACGTCCTAATTAGGTATACCAAACATTGCTAGTTTTAAACAAGGTTTACACAACATAGGCAAGACATAAAGATTATGCACCTAAGACGTTTTAAAATAGTACTTGTGGTTTAGGATTGAAAGTCATTCTTTGTCATGATGCTGCAGGTTCAGGTATAGATAATTTTGAATTTGGTATAGCGCTCAACCGTGAAACAACCAGAAAAAAGTGCTTGCGGATGTACGTCTGGGGCTAAATTCAGGAACAGCCCAACACGGTTTGCGAGCGGTAATTCAATCGTTTGGGAGAGGATTGAGCTGAGCTTGGGATGAGCTTTATTTTCCTGTTTGTAAATAACGCTTTGTAAATAAATAAATGAATAAATAAATGAATAAATAAATAAATAAATAAATAAATAAATAAATAAATAAGGCTCATCCAATATCAGCCCAAACTTCTCGCTGGTTTATTTTTGGCGTTCCTGAATAGCAGTTCATCCCAATCCTCTTGCAAACGATTGAATTACCGCTCGCAAACAGGTATTGGGCCGTTCCTGAATTTTGCTCCTGATTTTTGCTTGTAACGTATAGTCGACCAAGTAAGTGCTTTATCATTTTTAATGACAGTTCCTACATCAGAATAAAAACAATAAGGCTGATTGTCATATTGACTTGTGAGTGAAAATAGCCTTTGATGTTTTAAGTCGTACAACTGACATTGAACCTTAGGGTGGTAAAGGAATTTCTTGGTCGACTATACAAGTCGGGTGAAAAGTTTAGACTTATTAAAAAGACGTATTAAGAAAATTGCCAATTGGGCAAATTGATCAATTAAAGATTTTATACATCGTCAGCATCATTATATACGTCCCACTACAGGGCACAGGCCTCCTCTCAGAATGAGAGGGCTTGGGCCACAGTTCCCACGCTGGCCCAGTGCGGGTGGGAACTTCACACACACCATTAGAGACCTTTGCAAGTGTGTTCCAGGTTTCCTCAAGTTGTTTTCCGTCATCGTATTAATCATCACATCACCATTATCTTCCCAGCCTATACGTGCCACAGCTGGGCACAGGCCTCCTCTCAGAATGAGATGGTTCGGAACTTCACACACACTACCTATACTTATTGAATTTCGAAGCAGGCGTGTGGAGGTCTATATACATATACGATACAATACAATACAAATATTCTTTATTGAACAACAAAAACAGTACAGTGACATTACAAAAATAAAAATTTAGGCAGACAATAGGCGATCTTACCGCTAAAAATATGTTTTCCTTCGCCGTAAACCTCACGGTAAATTTTTTAAATGTGATTTCGCACATAAATTCTGAAAACTCAGAGGCCATGGGTCAAACCACTAGGTTACCACGGCTAAAAATAAAGATATTATTGCCGTTGACGAATTAGAGAAGATTATTAATGACGCGTTGAGGAAACAAGAGCGTGTCGGACACACCCAAGGTAGGGTTCCGTAGCCGTTACGAAAAAATCAAGTAATATTTTTCTAAGGATTTCGTATGTGTACGGAATCATCTAAGTTTGGGTATGTTACCTTAGGCTACTATTTACTCTAAAACTACAAATAATTTCCAAGCAATCTTAGCCGCTATAATTTTCCTAGTAAATTTGATATATTTACTACCATTCTGATTTTTTTCAAATTTTTCCTCCCAACAGTTTAGATTTTAGAAGGGGGGGGACGGTCGATTTTAATGAAAATTTTCACTTTAAAGTTGAATATTTCGCAAACAGATAACTGAATAAGGTCTTAAGCGATAAGGCCGCCTATTGCTTACCTTGTAACTTTCTCTCTGTGTACCTGTTTTCTGTATTGCTTACTATTTCTGGTGTACAATAAAGAGTCATTGTATTGTATTGAATAGAAAAATCATGTTAGCAACCCCACAATGGTTTTCAAAGACCTATCCAACGATACCCCATACTATAGGGTTAGTCGAGAAAAAAAAATCACCCACACTTTACGTCTATGGGAGGTACCCTAAAAAAAATTGTTTTACTTTTTTTTATGTAATCACTTTGTCGGCGTGACTGATATATATATTCATGCCAAATTACAGCTTTCTAGTACTAACAGTCTCTGAGCTTAGCCGCGGACGGACAGACAGACGGACAGACATGGCGAAACTATAAGGGTTCCTAGTTGACTACGGAACCCTAAAAAACGAGAGGTCTCAATTCAGAAAACAAAACTCATCTAATGAAGTGCTTTTAAAGTATTTGTTCTAAGTATACCAAGTACCTACAATACTCAGTAAAATTATTGTATTTGGTTGACCAATATGGGCCTGTTACCGACCTGTCTACTTTTAATATTTTAATGCTATTCTTGCGGCACTAACTAAGATTTTTTCCCTAATAGGATTACAGATCAACTTTTTTCTAAAGCGGTTTTCTGAATTGGGTCTGAGGACTGCTTAAGTTCTAGAAAATTAAATTTCACGCCATTAGCAAGTGCTGTTTTTACTAGACCTTTTTGCTCTCGGGAGTACTAAACTCTTTTAAATTTGCTGGAAGTTTGTTGAGTTTATACCTGCACAACCGCGTGCTACGACACTACTAGACTCGAGTCTAACATTTGGTAGCACAGTGCACGGTTGCGGTACTCTGAAGATTAGCTCTGGTTGAGT
This sequence comes from Archips crataeganus, assembly GCA_947859365.1. Taxonomy (NCBI): domain Eukaryota; kingdom Metazoa; phylum Arthropoda; class Insecta; order Lepidoptera; family Tortricidae; genus Archips; species Archips crataeganus. The sequence goes on along the minus strand of OX402070.1, from coordinate 681,415 downwards.
TCGAAACGGGTCAGTGTAGTTTGGTGGTGGTGATAGTTGGATTTGTGTGTGTTCATGCAGTGTGGATGGAGGTGGAGGAACCGCATGAACAAGCATTTTTTTTACATAAACATAGCTATCGTAAGGTTGCGGATGAGCAAACTTGTAAAAATTACTTAAGTAATTGTTACAAGTTCATTAATATGGACCGCCGCAAAGTAACGCCTGATTCAAAAGATTATATCATGTTTGGAACTAATTCCGATCCGCATTCAGTATCAATTAGCGTATCCACTGTGCTAAACAATTTAGTTGTGTTAATTATGTAATTTATTAACATTGTAGATCTATTTAATAAAAACCGGTCAAGAGCGTGTCGGACACGCCCAAGATAGGGTTCCGTAGCAGGTACGAAAAAATCTTTGCATACTTTATTAATGTGGTTGTTTTGGTCCCAAAGTCAGCGGTGCAGCGCCATCTATCGGCGAATTGGGTAACTAATCTACTGCAGTCTACTAGAACTAGTATGTATGTTGATTGTTTTACTCATAAGACCTTGTAAACGTATTCTGGCAAATAAAGATTTACTTACTTACTTACTTACTTTTCAGATGTAATATATTTTTTTTATTTGAAAGAAGATACTGTTAGCGTGATCTTCTAGGTACTTAAAGAAAAAAAATGCTTGCAGTGGCGGTTAAATTACAATCTTAGTTTAGAAATATTTTTTTACAAAAACTTAAAAACTACTCAACTGATTAAGTTGAAAATAATTTTCCTAGAAAGTTTTTATTAATTTTAACTTACGTGATTTTTTTCATAGTTTTTAGACGTGCGGTTCAAAAGTTAGAGGGGGGGGGACACATTATTTTGATCTTTTAGCAAACCCCTATTTATTTTCAAATACCTATCCAATGATACCCCACACTATACGGTTAGTCGAGAAAAAAAAATCACCCCCACTTTACGTCTTAGGGAGGTACCCTAAAAAAAATTTTTTTTAGTTTTTTTATTTAATCTGTTTGTAGGCGTGACTGATGATATATGTATTCATGCCAAATTACAGCTTTCTAGTACTAACAGTCTCTGAACTTAGCCGCGGACGGACAGACAGACAGACAGACGGACAGACATGGCGAAACTATAAGGGTTCCTAGTTGACTACGGAACCCTAAAAATGGGTAAATTACATAGTTGTGTTTCTCGCCGGATTCTTCTCTACAGGGTTTTACAAAACCGGTGGTAGATTCTTCTGACCCCGGCGCCACATATAGCACAAATGTTTGAACACATTTATTTGATCACATGTGTATGTATGTATGTAAACACTTTATTGTACATAAAACACAAAAATAATACAAAACAACACAACAAAAATAGTACAAAGGCGAACTTATCCCTAAAAGGGATCTTTTCAAGCTAACCTGGAATGAAAGGAAAAACTTAAAAAAAAAGAGATAGGCAAACAATAATTTATGTACAGAGAGAAGAAAGAAAATATAACATATAAACAAATACACAAAATAAACAACAATTAGTGACTACGACAAATATACTTAATATACCTAACTTAACACTGAACAAAATACACACATACGAAAAAAACAGTACACGTAAATAAAAATAATACGATTAAGTAGGTACCCTACTTCCACAGTTTCTTCAACCTCTCCCTGAACGAGGCCACAGATGGGGACTCCCTAACGAGCAAAGGTAACTCGTTCCACAGCTTCACAGAATGGATACTGAAAGATTTAGCTTAAGAACGCGCCGTGTTCGGCGGGAAGGCAAGTGTGAGTTTGGAGCTGGACCGCAAACGGTGCCCGCTTCCGGTAGCCAAGTAGCTAAACCTTTCAGATAGGTACGAAGGAGAGGAAGGATTAAACATCACATTGAAAATGAGACACAGAATGTGAATGTCTCTCCGCCGTCTAATAGGCAGCCAGTGAAGCTGCTCGCGAAAATGGGAGACGTGGTCGTACTTTCGCAGGCCAAACACATATCGAACGCACACATTTTGCAGCCGTTCAAGCTTGTCAAGCAGCTCCTCCCTCAAGTCAAGAAACGCAATATCACCATAATCAAGAAGGGGCAAAAGTAGAGAATGGGCAAGGGTAATTTTTGTACGCATAGGAAAAAAGTTTTGCAGGCGTCTCAAGGAGTGAAGAGACGCAAAGAGTCTACGACTAATTTCATTTACGTGAGCTGTCCAAGAGAGTGTCTGGTCCATAATAATACCTAAATTCTTGACATTAGAGGAAAAAGGGATTGAAGTCCCATCAAATAAAATATCAGGTAGTGTCACCTCCGACAACTTGCCAACAAAATGAGGACTGCCCATAATTATAGCCTGAGACTTAGCTGCATTAACCTTAAGCCCAAACTGCTCAGCCCAGTCACGGATAGAGTCCAAGTCCTCATTTATTCGGCTAATCAGAGCAGGCAGCTCATCAAAACCAGCCGACGCATAGATCTGCAGGTCATCAGCATATAAATGATACGAAGAACGTAGAGTATTGGTTATACTGTTGATAAAAATTGAAAAAAGAAGAGGCGAAAGAACACCGCCCTGAGGAACACCAGCTGTCAGGTCGCACCACTCCGAGAAATGATCATCAACCTTAACTCGCTGGCGTCTACCGAAGAGGTACGCCCGGAACCATGAGATGGCAGACTGGGAAAAATTCAGATTCTGGAGTATTCCAGTCATTATGTCAAAATCCACGGAATTGAAAGCGCTGCTAAAATCTAAGAGGACAAGAACGGTAAACATCTTATTCTGAACACTATGACGAATGTCATCAGTGACCTTTACCAAGGCAGTGACTGTGCTATGCCCGGGGCGGAAGCCGGACTGGAGAGGATTGAACAGGTTATGTCTGTTAAGATGTGAAGACAGACGACGATTAACGAAATGCTCGATAACCTTAGATAGGACAGGGAGTATTGATATTGGACGGTATTCGGTGAAGGACGTAGGATTCGAAATTTTAGGGAGAGGAATTACATGAGCAAGTTTCCATATCAAAGGAAAAGTACCCGAGGTAAAGGAAAAATTAGTGATATTGGAGAGAACTGGAGCAATGCAGTCCGCCGCGAGCATCAGCATATCCAAGCCCAGACAATCCTCACCAACAGCCTTCGTCTTAATAGTTTTGAGGAAAACAAGAATTTCTTCAGACGTAATGCTACCAATATCAAAAACAGGACAGTCAGGGTGTGGTGTAGCGGCAAGGAGGGATAAAGTACGTTGTTTTACGGATGAATCCAACGTAACCGGAGAAGTACTGAAATACTTATTCAAAGCGTTAATGTCCAAAGAACTAGAAAAACTTACTTGAGATTTGCCCACCCCTAGCGACTTGAAAAATTTCCATAATTTAGCTGGTGGTGGAGTCATGGATATATTTCCGCTTGGCATTTCTACAGACTCTATTACACCGGCTGCGTAACGAAACGAAGTTCTGGCGATTTTGCTGAGAAGGGTCACGCCGCAACTTTATACGTGCTCGGTTTCGCTTAGCCATTAGCGCCTTAATATCAGGCGTAAGCCACGGAGCAGGCAAGTGCTTTACGCGCGTAGGTTTTAACGGCGCGTGCCTCTCAAAGATATTCAAGAGAGTTTCATTAAATTGCGCTACTTTTAGGTCCACATCCGCCAGCGCCTCGATGCTCTGCCAGTCGGCAGCATTCAAGTCCGCGTGAAACGCCTGCAAATCGATATCATGGATACCACGTCTAAAAATTACCCTATGCCTCTGCCTGGGTGGTCGAATATTAAGGGATACATATACCAGGTCATGATTGGAAAAAGCGGCAGCATTATATTGGCCACAAAAATAAACTAATTGAGGAGAAGAAGTTAAAATAAGATCCAAAAGAGATGGTGGTCCATTATGCGGGAAATGCGTGGGGGACAGGGGCAAAACACTAAGGTTTAGAGAAGAGGCCAGGGAATGCAACTTGGATGATCGGAGATCATTCTTTAAGAGACAGGTGTTGAAGTCACCCATTATCACGTGGTGATCAAACTGTGGGCTGATATCACTTAAAGTATTCTCAAGCGCATCAAAATAATTAATATTGGAGGAAGGGCTATAAAAAACTCCTAAAAGAATTTTGCTGTGATGCAAAGTGACACTTAGAAAAAGATATTCAGGAGAACTTTTATAGATCGATTGACTAACCGAGTGAGAAACCACTTGACAAGCAAACTCCTCCTTTATATAAATGGCAACACCACCGCCACGAACTGTGCTAGTTCCGCCATCCTTCCAACCCGTCCTGTCATTACGAAAAAGACGGTACCCGGGAAGCGAATAAAGTGTGGAGGATAAAGAGGGCTTAAGCCAAGTCTCAGATATTAAAATAGCGTGAATATTCCGATTGACAGACGTAACCAACTCGTCATAGTGAGCAGGAATGCTTTGTGCGTTTAAATGTATGACGTTAAATTTTTTTCACGAAGAGACAAACGTGGAACGTAGTTTTTCACTCAAATCAGGCATGTCCGAGGCGTCGCTCAGGGAGCTGTATAAAGAGGAAGATGATAGCGAGAAAAACTCGCTATCGAAACTCACATTGAGAACATCAGACATGATTGACAGTATGGTAAGATAAAATTATATATATATATATATATATATATATATATATATATATACACATACAAATATAACAATAATAAGTATTCTATGTACACTAACTAATTATGAATACTAAACTAAACTATCACTTATAAAATCTCAACCGCTCACCAGCAGCCACTAAAATAAAAACAAAAACTATGCATCCTTCCAACAAAACCGAAACAATTTTGCTACAAGTAACAACTAAACACGAAAAAAAAAAAAAACAAAGTTAATAAAAAAAAAGGTTTAAAATAATAATAAATGCCAATTTATTAAGACATTCACGCACTGTCCGACAATCTGCTAAAACTATGCAATAATAAAACGCAGAGAAAAAAAAAACAACATGACAAGTGACAGCTGACAAACAAAGGTCAACCACCAACTTCACCAAAGAGTATTGTTATAATAATTGTTACTATTTCACATGTCATACGATAATTCACGATACACCCGCGTTTAGTGATTTATGTTGATTTAAGATAAGATCTATACATTATTTACAAATTACAAACACAAACGATAAGGAAAAAAAATGACCAAGAATGCGGGAAGAAATTAGAATTTAGAAAGAAAAATAAGAAAAATTTGTGTCAGACAGATGCGAGATGACAAAAACGTGGTACCTAAACTTATTTCTTAGTGTCTTTGGAGCCGGTACGCGGGACACGGGCACGCAGCGCCGGCGCAGACCTCGGCTGACTCAGAGGTGGCCTCGCCACGGGCGCCGTCCCGGCGTTCTCTGCCGCTCCGGTCTTCACAGCACCAGTAGCGAAGTCAGCAGCGGGCACAGCACCGGGTCCGGCAGTGGGCTGGGCAGAGGTGATCAAGGGCCCGTTCGTCGGCATATCCGGGGGCGGCAAGGCGTAAAGCTCCTCAAGCGATGTGACTCTTCGCCGCGATCGATCCCTATACAGCACCACGATCCGACCGTCACTCGTCCAACTGTTCCTGATGCCAAACATGCGTCGGGCTTCCAAAAAAGTGGCATGACGAGCAGCGGTCAGAAACGCAGATAGGGTCAACCCTGTACCCTTAAGCTTCTTCTTAGCGGTCCACGTCGCATCCCTTGCCTGCTGATTGACAAATTTGACGAGGATGGGCCTAGGCTTCAAAGGCCCACGCTCACGGCCCAAACGATGGCAGGCATGAAATGACCCAGTGTTAATATCTGGAACCTGCAAATCCCGCCGACAAATACCCGTGACCAGCCCCATCACATCCTCATCTTTGGTCTCCGGGGCTCCATGCACCAATAGCACTGATGACCGAGTCCTCATCTCCTGCTCCTCAAGAGTCCTCAGGACCAGGCCCATCTGAACTTGCATAGCCTCCACGGCACTCCAGATGAAGATTTTGAAGCTCTGGTAGTCATCTGAAGCGGATATTACAACAGCGTCTGATGTTTCAGAGAGATGCCCAGGCCTGGCACTCTCAAAAGCAGCCATCCGGGTAGCGAACATGGCCTTCATCTCCTCCATGCTTCTCTGCAGCTGCGTTAGATGGTCCATCACAAAATCAAAAGTGCAAAAGTGACTTGCAGAATAGAAATAAAATAAAATGTGTAGCACCGGTATTTGCTTATTTGTTCAATAGAACAACCATACAATCAACCATAGATCAAATATGTGTTCAAATATGTGTTGAAACATTTGTAATATGTGTGGCGCCGGGGTTACATTTTGTAAGTGCTTGTTACAGCTTATGACTTTGACTTTACATAGACTGGGATGATAGGATGATAGGATGATGGACAGATCTCCAGGTTGTTTCGTTTCACAGGTGAACTTGCAATCAAATCGCGTGCTGAAAGGTCAACGACAATTTATGATAATGTTTTAACTTTGATGAAACTGGAAGTTATTCTGATTGGGAGGTGCCCGCATTTTTGGAAAGTTTCAAAAGGGCGTTAAAGCTTTACTGTGCTCTGCAGCGAACAAAGAATCCGGAATATTGTTATGATGCTGAGGCATTTCACTGGGCTTAATTTGGCGAAGTTTCTGCCCCCGTTTATATTTATAAGGTAATTTTGAAGTTGGTTTTAAAATATTTTAATTCTTCAGATTCTTTTGTTGGGTGCATCTTCGAATTAGAATTTTCTTCCTCTCCGGCAACCACGTTTCTCCCGTAGACGGTTTGGCTTGCTTCTATTCGATCCAGTTAGCCGTCATGTACCTACTTGAATCGTCCTAATATTTTTGAAAGAAAAGTCCTGACTTACTGACTGACTGATCGAGGAAACGACGCGCCTGAACGCCTTCTCCATCGAATATGTAAGCATCATCTGAAGAAACAACATGATATAGGAACTGACGCTATAATTATGTCATCATCAACATCATCATTTCAACCGAAAGACGTTCATTGCCGATCACAGGCCTTTCCCAAAGTTCGCCAAACAGACCCATACCTAGTGTGGCGTATTATTTGAATAGGTCTTTCAAAAACATTATAGGTTTGCCAAGATCATTTTGCGATTTAGGAGTTCGTTTTAAAAATGTTAAGCTTTTAAGTAATAAGTGTCAGTAGTCGATTCTTCAAGTATAAAGTTATCGACGGTTCGCCAGTCACAATCACAACACGCGGCTTACTTTCCAAGTAACGGTTATGAATCGCTATCTCACTGCTCGCTGCATAATGGTTCCATGTTTCTTAGTAGTTGATTTATAAATCCCGATTGAACTTCTCGCGAAAGGTCAAAAGGCGTGTTCATTTTATCTAAATACACCGTGACCGAAAAATAACCAAACCAATTTAAAACATAGATTCATTAAGTAAATTCAAAACCAAAATCTTACTTACATATATTATATATATATATATATACGCGAAAGTTTATATTGTTGGATGTATGGATGTTTGTTATCCCTTATCCTAAAACCGTTTGACGGATTCTGATGATATTTGGCACACAGATACTTTATAACCTGGTAACATATAGGTATTTAGGTTAGATTTTAACCCGGGAAATTGCATAATTTCCGGAGGATAGCGATAAATGGATTCTTCGCCGACGGAGACGCGGGCAATAACTAGTGTAGTATAAAATCAGGTCAATTTGCCTTAGTTTGGGAGATATTTTTTTGGACAAAATATTAAATTAAAATTCGGCGGTGCAACAAACCCTAGTAATAGGTAACGTTGCCATGCCACTCTTCAATCCTAGGAAGTATTTTTTTTATAACGGATAACATCATAACAATTTAAAATGTATTGCGAGCTCGTTCTAACTAAAGCTTTGTTATAATAAAATTGGAATATTTTTAAAAAAGTATAAAAATACAGGGTGATTTTTAATTCACTGACATCCTCTTAACCCTGAATTCCTATCACTCAAACAAATGTTTTTTGTTCTACGACTTTTTAAAATGAAGCACTTTTTTTTCCCATACAAATACACAGAGTATCGTAAAAATAAGAGATAATCTCAAATTTTCAAAACGTTATTACACCAAAAATATTAAGTTATGACAAAAGCCGTAAAACAAAAAACATTTGTTTAAGTGGTAGGAGTATAGGGTTAAAAGGATGCTAGTGAATTACAAATAACCCTGTATATTATGATCGCCGTTTATTACCCCAGGTTCATTATAACGTTTTTTACTTCTTAGGGGCTTAAATCTGTCATAGGATAAGACTGTAGTATTTTCCATAAAAGCGGTAAACCTTTAACTGCTAATAATTGTTTCTGTTTGGTAAAGTAATGACCTTTGTTTTTCGAGTAGGCTCCCTTAAGTAACATCAAAAGTCGAACAAACCTAATTAAGTATTCTTTACTTTATTAAACCTTTTTATACTCCAAAAACCTTGAGTAATCAAATCAAATAACTAATTGAATTATTTCGCTTTTACGTCCGTCCACTCTGGTAATTTATTCCCCTGAAATTGGAAACAATTAATTTGAACAACATCTTTGTGTAATTAATTAGTGTATTCCGTTACACTTAGAAGATTCTCTATGGCGGCGAAAATGGCGGGAAACAGAAAAAAAAGAAAAAGAGCACGGCCCTCTAATTACGGAATAAAGATGCGTTCAGGAACTTTTATTTTTAATTTAAGGCTAACTTTCTTTTGCAGTCTTGAGCGGTTAAAGAATTCATTTGTTTGATTATTTTTTAGCATGTTGCATAATTGGAGCTTTTAATAAACTGTACATAAAGCAGATTATATGCGGGCGTGCGTGTAATTTGAATGAAATTGGGTATATGTATGCAGTGGCGGGGCGTGAAATTTTTTGCAAAAAAAAACAAAGACCCATTTATCCTCTTCTTGAAAGTGCAGTAATGAAAGAAAAGCTTTTGGTTACTTCGAAAATTTAGTCAACCCGGGGAATCGGGTTATTAGTACCCTTCGTCAAATTCTAAAATCTTAACCGCTAAAGTCATGAGTCATGAATTTTTGCACGGGTGTTCGGCATACAACGTGAATGTAGATCACTATTTATTTTTTAGGAATCCCCATAGGTATTTATTAAAATCCAGGAATTTAAATTCCACTGTCGGCCCCTCTACCATAAAAATTACAAGTTCATTCCAATTTCAACAAAGTAGAACATCCTAAATATCAGACTAATTTTGACAATTGCGTTAATTGCATTATGTTGGCCAGCATTAACTGAGTGAAACTATATAGGTATGTATGTTGGTATGTTTATCCGTTGTCTAGTACCCATAGTACAAGCTTGTTTAGTTTGGGATTAGGTCAATTTATGTCAATTTTCCCATAATCTGTATTCTGCTCGGAAAGAGAAAGACACTGATGGTTTTAAATTTTCACTAGGATTATTAATTAATTTATTACAATTTTTTTAAGATGTGCTTATTCTAAAACGGCATAACTCCAAAACTACCACACAGTAGATCCATTACTTTTGTCTAGCTAGTCTCTATTAAAAAAAAGTGATGACGTAAATCTGGCGTTAAACTACGATTTTTAATTTCGTGGAATTCTGACATTTCTTAGTGTTACTAGGCAAAAAATATTTCCCGAAAATTTAAAGGAGATAAAACAAAAACTAGAAAATACAGAGCACAAATTCCTTAGTATACACATTAAAATCGGACATAATGTAATAAATCATTAATTAATACGTCGTTCGAATATTTTTTGATCTAACTGTTCAGACGTAATAAAATATTTAACCCTTTTACGAGTAAAAAATAAATTGTCTCGGGTATCATTGCGATGATTGACATATATCGCAAACTTTCGGACTTAAATTATAATTAATAGTTATGTATTAAGTTTCAATCGTCGTCTTAAGAGGTTTGTAATTTAAAATTTCATAGACAAGGTACATACTTAAATAATAAAAACCATCAAATATCATTCTTCTGTCAAAACAATATTAAAGTCATTCGGCTTCTGTCTTGAATGTTCGAATGTGCTCGCTCTCCTGTTTCCGTATTATTTTTGTCGTTTTCGTTGATTGATATAATTATTTCCTTGAAAAGTTTTTGTTTTTTGCTATGTGTTATGTTTTTTAAAGAGGACTAATGTCATTATGAACTGTCTCACACGAACCATGAATATACGATTCTCTTCAAAACCTATGAAATAAAAATATAGACTAATAAATGAAAACTGATAACTTCTTATAGTAAAAGCTCTCCTTCACTATATTTATAATTAGTAATGTGGCTATTTTATTATGAAAACACGTAAAATTAACTAAAACGGGCTTCCTCTTCCAAAGGTAGGGCAGCGCGGGGCATTGTACCTAAGAAGCTAGCCGAGTTGCCCCGCTGCACTGCGAGGCTCGGCTTTTTGGCGAAGAAAAAGCCTGCTCTTATTATGTTTCTAAAATAATAAATAGATTTAAAATGAAAAAAGGTTTGTTGCCTCTGAAACGTCAAAATCTGGCATTTGTCAGAATTCCACGAAATTAAAATTCGTAGTTTAGTTGAGGTTGCTATGAAATTTAAAATTATTACAGCTCTTTTTTCTGGTGAAAAAGGCCAAGGAAACATATCTATCCTGTGGTAGTATTGGTAAATTCAGATTTTTTTTTTTATTTCTTGTATTTTTTAAAATTTTTAGGAGGCAAAACTCTTTCGATTCCTGTAGTAATTTTCAGGTGTCAAAAAATGAAATTTCGTCATGGTACTCATGGTTAACATACGCGTATTTTCACAATGGCTTTCCGTGAAAGTGTAGAACGGACGATAGTGATAGTCACTGACATTATCACGTTGGTGAAATAGGGGCCTTCACAATATGTAAGTAAACGTCACATTTTATGTGACAGTAGGGCTGCCACGTTTAAAAAACCAGACCCGGAGAACATCCCAATTCCTCAAATTTTCCGCCTACTACGTTGACTGATAAGCAATTTCGCTCGTAGGTCTATAAATTCTCCATCAATGACAAAACATGTTCAACGAATGCATTACTCATAGGAATTGATAACATTTCGCCTATTAGTTTAGGCAATTGACAACCTTTCATTTTTTTAACACCTGAAAATTACTGCAGGAATCGAAAGAGTTTCGCTTCCTGAACACGGAAAAATATTTATTATAATTTATTTCTCCATATTTAAAAAAATACAACAAATTTATAAACATATAATGTACTTACAAATAGTACCACAGAATAGATATGTTTCCTTTACCCTTTTCACTAGAAAAAAGAGCTGTCATAATTTTAAATTTGATAACAACCTTAACGTCAAATTTACGTCATCACTTTTTTTTAATAGAGACTAGACAATGGTAATGGATCTATTATATCTTTACGCTCTTTTAGAATAAGCACATCTTTAAAAAATTGTAACAAATTAATTAATAATCCTAGTGAAAATTTAAAACTATCAGCGTCTTTCTCTTTCCAAACAGAATACAGAGAACGAATCAAATTATAGTCTTAGAAATATGAAATGTTGTCAATTCCGTAAAAGTTGTGACTTTAAACACAACCCATTGTGAATCAACGGACGTCGATGAAGTCGTTGCTTTTTACGAACTGAGGATACGTTGTCTGATGAAAGTAAGACTTTTTTTCGCCACCCGGACATATCGATGGTAAACCCGTAGCCCGTGCTTACTCTATTTAGACCCGTAGACTCCGGGGGCTAAATTCAGGAACGGGCCTTCACGGTTTGGTAGCGGTAATTCAATCGTTTGGGTTGGGTTTGGTTTGAACTCCTATTCAGAAACGCCAAAAATCACTGGTTTGCGGGAGGTTTGGGCTGAGTTTAGAATGAGCCATATTTATTTGTTTATTTATTTATTTATTTACAAAGCTCAACCCATTCCTATCCTCTCCCAAACGATTGAATTACCGCTCACAAACCGTGTTGGGCCGTTCCTGAATTTAGCCCCTGGTCAAACCCGGTGGGGTGGCAGCTCTATGTGACAGGGTGACACATTTAAAAAATATAATTGTCAAAACACTTTTTTTTTTTTTATATAAGAGGTGGCAAACGAGCAGACGGGTCACCTGATGGAAAGCGATCACCGTCGCCCATGGACACCCGCAACACGGGGGGCATCACAGGTGCGTTGCCGACCCTTTTAGGAATTGGTAGGCTCGTTTTTTAAAGAACCCTAAGTTGTAACGCTCCGGGAATGCTTCCGCAGAAAGCTGATTCCAGATCTTTGTCGTGCGAGGAAAGAAGTTTCGCTTAAAACCCTAAATACAACTGTGCCTAATCTTGAATCGATCGAAGAATCCGTCATAGTTTTCCTTATAAGGCAGTAGCAGTTAAAGTTAACTCCCACTCTAATCTACGGTAATAACTTGGCGAGGTTAATGCATGCAAGTCGACGACAAAATGGCTTCCGTCGATTGTGCCATTTTTTTCGAACTAGTATAAATACTTCATATTTTTAGAAGTATTATTACTTGGTAGACAGATTTGACATGTAAAAATTATATATTAAAAAATGTATAAACCCGTAACGCAATTTGGTCGCGCACATATGCATATTTGAAAATAAAGTAAATAAATATACCTATTATGCGTCTAAGTCTAAGGTCCCTTCTACAGCTAGCAAAAGAGCTTATAACTTTGAAACGGCTGAATCGATTTTGATGACACATACGTCTAAGAACCATCGTCAAGAAGCCTGCTTTCAAATAAAAAAACCCGCATCCGAATCGGATCACCCGTTTGAGAGCTATTATGCTACAGACAGACACACACACACACACACATAGCGGTCAAATTTATAGGTAATACCCCTGTTTTTGTGTCGCTTGTTAAAAATGAAAACTTGGTTGTCTTATTTGTCGAATGTCCGATACCTATTTGTGCAAAAATTACATAAATAATTAGTTTTATTTATTTATTTCTGACGGCCGATGGGGCCGAAAGGTTCTCGAGTGGCGTCCGCGGACCGGAAGACGCACGCAGTGTAGGTAGGCCTCCAACAAGATGGAGCGACGACCTGGTGAAGGTAGCGGAAACGCATTGGATGCGGATGGCGCAGGGCCGATCTGTTTGTCGAGCCTTGGGGAGGCCTATGTTCAGCAGTGGACGTCTTTCGGCTGAAATTATGATGATGATGATTTATTTATACCTACTTTACAAGCGTCTTAATGAGCAAAGCTTTTCTCGTAACAAACGTTACATTCTGAGGAAAAAATAAGTCATACCACAAGCGATAAGCTTACTAAGAAATTGTCTAATAATGTAATAATCGTTCTGATAATTTGTTTTGCTAATGTTTTCCTTTATTGTTCCAGGTATGCACACAGCTGATAAAGTCTACAGTAAGGACAGTAACAAATGGTTACAAATAAAACTAGAAATAGATCAGTATGAATTACTTCCTAAAATACCTGACATGAATCTCACTGCTGGGAAGACCTACCCTTTTTCTTTCCATCTCTCTATTCATCGCAAAATCTTGCCAAAATAGGTCAAATTGGTCTAAATCATCCTGCCATATCCGTCCTGACGATTTGATCAAACTTTTTTTTTCGTCCGATTTCACGCCGTCTATTTCGAACGGTATAAATCGGGCGAAGATTTACGACATGCTCCGTTGACATCGTGTTTTAAAACATGCCGTTTAACTATATTTTTATTTGAAGTTTAGACAGTTATCTACGGCCTCTTGACTAGAAATTATATCTTCCGCTATTAAAATACAATACAATGACTCTAAATTGTACACCACAAATAATACAAAAAAGAAAAACAACTGCATAAGCTATTGCACCACCTGCTGAACTCCATTCCTTGCCGTTTTCCTTTTGTAAAATGTTTGCCTGGAAGAGATCGCTTCGAAGCGATAAGGAGGACGCCTATTCCTTACCTTGTATATTTTTCCCATGTAGGTACGTGTTTTTCTGTATTGTTTCCTTTGTGGTTTAGGGGAGACCGAGGAGAGTTGTGACATCGTAGATTTTTGGGAACTGATTTACTGCTAGCGCGTGTTTGATAGCTCGAGACTTGAAATAAAAAATGCGCGCTATTGCGAACTCGCTAGCAATTAATAAGTTCTAAAAAATCGACGTTGTCACTACTCTCCTCTGTCACAACTGTCCTCGGTCTCCCCTACATTAAAGAGTCATTGTATTGTATTGTATTGTATCCTAGGTTAACATAGATTGCTACAAAGTTATCGCGGGACGGATACAAAGCTGTGGGCGTCAGTTCCATCTAAATATTCATGTTTTTTTATTTTTCTCCGGTGCTTCCATAATGCGTGTAGGCGTTCTTAACCTAGTTCCCTAGATAATTAAATGTCCCGATAAGATAAATATCATATTCTTTGGCAACATTATTTAGGAAGGGAAACGCGGCTGCGTAAATCATTTCGCTCGTTTCGCTCATTTCGCTTATTACGCCGCTTCGCCCGGACGCTTGATATTCTCGGGCCGTAATAGCTCAATATTTGGTAATGCGTATTGGAATCTCCCTTATTACGAGTGCTCATAACGGCCTTTTGTAAATATCTTTGTGAAAAAATGTATCAGATTAATTGGTTTATGGTTTGTTGTGTGTAGTATAAATTGCCTGGATATAAGGTGTGTTTAGGAAGAGGAACAGACTGCGCGGAATCGGCCAATCACATTAAGAGTAGTACAGTAGTATGTACGTCATATTATCACACCACATTCTCATCCTAGCCTATATACGTCCCACTGCAGGGCACTGGCCTCCTCTCAGAATGAGAGTGCTTGGGCCGCAGCTCCCACGCGGGCCCAGTGCGGATTGTAAGTTCACACACACCGTTGAATTTCTTCGCAGGTGTATGCACCGTAAAGCTCATGGTAAATTAAAATTACAAATGTAAATTCGCACATAAATTCCGAAAAACTCAGAGGTGGGAGCCGGGGTTTGAACCCACGACCTTCTGCTAGAGAGGCCATAGGTCAAACCACTAGGCCACCACGCCATCACATCACAAGGATACCTAATAAAACAAAATCAAAACGACGACCGTTGCTCGTTGACGACCGAATAGCCTAGTGCAGGGATGGCGAACGAATGGCATGCGTGCCAGTTGTGGCATGCGACGATATAATTCGGGCACGTCACTAAATCATGCATCCATGGCCATGGCGTTAGGTTACTGAACCAGTGACCTCATCTTCAGTTTGGCCTTACCTGCACTTTCATTTTTTATTTCATCATGTGAGATAGTGGCCAATCACGGGTCAGATTAATGTAAAAAAAAAACAAAGGTTGGGTAAGATGGGGGAATGGCAGTCAGCGGGTAATGCCCCTCACGTCAAAATCTAAAACTACAAAAAAAATTCTGCTATCGCTACTAGTGTCGGCATCTAGTATGCGGCCGAGTAAACTTATTTACCAAGCGGCGCCATTTTCCTTCATTTTCCTTCGCGCGCAGTGAGTTTGACAGCTGTGTAAAGGTATTAATTACCGTATGGAATTAGAGGACTTATTTATTATTTATTTGTTGGTTACTCACATATCAATCTTTGATTTTCATTATCAAAACATTGACAACTTTAACTCTGGTATAGGTAAAAAACTGATTGGAGCTTAAATAATTTTTCTAATTTGGAACGCCAATTTGTTTATACAGACATGTTACTACATACAACAGGTACGTTGATTATGTTTTTCACCTATATTTGCTTTGTGCTTTACTAATTCGTAATAAAATTGGCCATATTAAAGTTTAGTACGGCGCCCGCGAGGTTCCCGGCCCGAACTCCGTAATTCCATTAAAGTTACGTTCCATTTAGAGACTGTCGTGGAAATACGTTGCCAGGGTTGTATGCTGTATTGGGCAGGGATTGTTCATTATCATCATAGCAGCGAAAAGACGCCCACTGCTAAACAAAAGCTTCTCCAAAGGGTTTTACAATGATTCGTCCTGCGTTACCCGTGTCCTTTACCAGAAGTCGGTCCATCTCAAAGTAACCAATCCCATTGGGCCTGCTTGGAACTACGGCCTCAGCCATCTCATTCTGAGAGGAGGCTTGTGCCCTACAGTCTACAGTGGGACGTATTAGGTCGACATGAAGCAGCGGGTCGCACGACCCTATTACGGTCGCCTGTCGCGGTCGCTGGTCGTGATCGCCAACGTTCGAATAGCTTTATAGAAGCAAAATGCCAGCCGAAATACTAAAATAAATAATTATGCATATTACTTGACACTTCACATCAATTGACCAAGTCTCAAAGTAAGCAAAGCTTGTATTATGGGTACTAGGCAACGGATAAAAATAATTAAATAGATAGATACACAGTTAAATACATATTAAACTCCCAAGACTCGAGAGCAAATATTCGTGTTTTTCATATCGAACCCGGAGCCTCATGCTTCTTGGTCAGGTTCTCTAACCATTGGGCTGTGCGGTCGTTTGAAAGATTGCCTAGTGCTAAGATTGTTCTTTAATTATTTTCATTATACTTTCAACCTGCCCGTTGGTCCCAGGCAACCCTAGCCACTTATTACTGGAGAATAATGCGTCGCGGACAATTTCGGAACACTTCCTATTTGTTTAGGATAACATGCTGCATTACAAATTGGTCTTTTCTTTGTATAGCAACATTGGGTGGGGCATGTTTTATACTACCTTCTACCCACTGCTTTGCCGACGTGAACTACTACTTTTGCTAAGAGACGTCCATTGCTGAACATAAGCCTCTCCCAAAGTTCGCCAAACAGACCGGTCGTGCGTCATCCGCATCCAACGCGCTCCCGCAATCTTAACCAGGTCGTCGCTCCATCTTACCACATATTTCATAAAAAGATCGTAGCCACATAGTTCATTAAAAGTGTAGCCCGTCTAAAAGAAAAGCCTCTTAAATTGAATCAGATATTATGATTTTGAAAATGAATTCATATGCTAACTCTGGATTTTCATAGATACCTACAAATTTGTACGGTACCCTCGGTGCGCGAGTCCGACTCACACTTGACCGGCTTTCTTAGAGCCATTTTAGAGAACTTAAATGGCAAGCATCAGGCGGTTCTATACAGAAATTATGAACCTTTAATCTAGTTTTAAGTGTTACAAACTTTAGCCTGTTTGGAAATTTCAATGCCCAGATTGATAAAGCTTGTTTACGAAACGGACCAATTTAGCTTGTCATTGTATAATTTTGTTGAGGAGCGTCTTTCGCCAATCAAATTTAAACAGAAATAGAAAGATGGAAGGTTCGTTCAACGACGTTTTAGAACCAAACGTAAGTACAGACTCAAAATAGAATCATACAATTTTTTTATGTAGGTACCTACTTTTATGGTTGACAATGACTATACAGGTCACCCAACTACTATAATAGCTGAGGATTCTGCCTCTGGAATTTGCTAGCGAAGTTAGACTAGTTGACTACTTTAGACTACCCAGTAGTTGGAGATCCTGACTACCAAAACGTTGAGGTACCGGGTTAGATTCCCGGTCGGAGTGTACCTTACTTACTTACTTACTCCTCTGGCGCAACGACCCAAAGTGTGTCTTGGCCTCCAACACGAGCGCACGCCATCGATCCCTGTCCTGCGCGGTCTCTCGCCAGTCACCAACCCCAAGCTCGCGCAGATCCGCCTCTACCACATCTGCCCAACGGTATCTAGGGCGACCAACAGGGCGCCGCCCTGTTGGCCTACCCTGGTAGGCCCTCTTCACTGCACGGCCATCTTCCATGCGCTCGAGGTGGCCAAGCCACCGAAGTCTGTGAACTCTGGTCACTCCGATTATATTGGGTTCAGCAACTAGCTCCTCAATTTCGTCGTATCTCCGGATCCTCCAACTGCCGTCAGGTCTCTGCGTCGGGCCAAGATCCTTGCGTAAGATCCTTCTCTCCGCCACCAAAAGTTTATGCTCTTCCCTCAAGGTTAAGGTCCAGGCCTCACAGCCATACACCAAAATCGGGCGAATCACAGTCTTGTAGATGCGGATTTTAGTGCATCTACTAAGTAGCCTGGATGTCAAACCCTATGCAGGGCGGCACTACACCGTAATGCGTTCTGGATACGGATGTCGATCTCTTCATCTCTGGTGTTGGAGTCATTAACAGTACAGCCCAAGTACCTAAATTTGATCACCCCTCGGAGTGTACCTACGAGTATATTATGTACGAAAAACATTAATGTTTGTTCTCGAGTGTTGCACGCTTTTTAATATAATATTTATTTATTATTAGCTTTTGCCCGCGACTCCGTCCGCGTGGAATTTGTAATTTGGGCAGCTTATTTTTTTTATCCAATTTGCTTTTTCATCAATTATGACTCTCCTTAGTTCCTCGATATAAAAAGATGGGTGTTATAAGTTTGACCGCTATGTGTTTGTGTGTGTGTCTGTCTGTCTGTCTCTGGCATCATAACTCTTAAACGGGTGGACCGATTTGGATGCGGTTTTTTTATTAGAAAGCAGGTTTCTTGGCGATGGTTCTTAGATATGTTTCATCAAAATCGGTTCAGCTGTTTCAAAGTTTTCAGCTCTTTTGTTGGCTGCGGAAGGGATCTTAGATGCATAATGGGCATATCTACTTTATGTTCAAACATACGTGTGACATAATTGCGTTAGGGGTTTTTAATTTTTTTTAAGTTCTAGTTATTTCAAAATAACCTTATCTGGTTCCGGAAGACGCAGCTGCTGCAGCCGTTTATTAAACACCATTTGCATATCTCAGGGCAATCCAATTTTACCTTAAGAATTGATCTGAAGACTACGTAATTTCGTTGAAAAAAATCGTTGAATTTTTTGCTGATTCTTTCTTTTCTTAGGGTTCCCGAGTACGCCAAATGGATGTTGCTACTTGATTTGATTTTCTGGCCATCTATCTGTCTCATTGTCAGTAAAATCTTCCTAATATTATTAATGAAAAAAATGTGAACATGTTTGGATGTTTGTTAATCAATCACGCAATAACGGCTGAACGGATTTGGATGGAACTTGGCGTACAGGTGAACAAAATCTGGATTGAGACATAAGATACTTAATATGCCAGTAATGCGTTCCCCTGGGATAATATTTTAACATTAAACTACATAACAAAAATAAATACATAAAAAGTAAAGATTTGCAGCAACAGGAGTGAAAAGACCGTCACAGGGTGAAGATTTTCTGATAACCAGTGTTAGTTGGACTATTATCTGTTTTAGGTTTGACGTTGACTTCCGGGGCACCCTGTATATCATAAATTTTATTCCGGAAAATTGCATAGATCCCACGGCATAGCGATAAACGAATTCTTCGCATAGTGAAAATAAACGGATCACTCACGTCTCAAAACGAGTTTAACTTGACATGTTTCCGGCTAATCCGTAGCCCTTCTTCTCGGAGTCACACGTCACGGCGGCTGTCAATCTCACACTGCGTGCTACCTGGTCAAACACACGTCGACATAAACATGGATGCATGCGGTATGATGTTGACATGTCGAATTAAACTCGTTTTAAGACGTGAGTGATCCGTTTATTTCACTATGAGTGAGTCTCACGGTAGTTTCATGTTTAGAATTCTTCGCAGACGGAGTCAATAAAAAGGGGGACATTTTCTTTTGATTTTTTTTGCTTCAATTGAATGCGGAACACTTCGTGTGTAATTCAGGCTCGCACCGAGCCGGTTTTTTCGTCCAATAGCTTAATAGAAATGTTTAGGGATAACGTCTACCTTCGGTTGTGATTTTCTGTTGAACTCGCGAATAAAACCAAAGTCGAGCGAGTGCGTGAGGACTAATGAAATCTGAAAATAATTTTGTGCGGGTGCTACGGAAATGTGTAGAATTTGTTCTCAACATGAGACGGAAGATAGTCACTTTTGAGCAAAAATGTCTCCTTTTTATGCCGGTTCCACACTCTCGCGAGGCGCCTCCTACCTACCTAGAGCAGTTGGTCGTCACAGTTTTATGGTCAAGGGCCACATTCACGGACCAACCACCCAAGTTAGTTAGTTGGTCCGTGGCCACATTAGACAAAGTGAGGGTAATAAGGTAAAGATATTGAATTAGGAGATTCACTGCCGCTGTGCAGTGTATAGAAAACGTAGTTTCTTTTTTAAACTAAGCATTTATGATGATAATTCTCTTTGATACGCTAATCTAACATGAAATGCTGATAATTATATCCAAATCTTAAGTTGAACCCTGATATTGAATAACAATTTCTGGGAAATAACAAGTGCACCGTCCTAAATATTGTCATAGATAAGAATTCTTACAAAACCTGTGCGTCCTTGGAGCTTCGAGTGTCTGGAGGTCGCAGGACTCGGCTTTTTTTGGTGCCAGAGGTCAGATTTGCGGTTCACTGAACCATTGAAATTATCGGCCCGTTTAGACTTGATTTTTTTTTGCCAGGAGCTAATAATGGGCGTTGTGCGTAGGTAAGGATCGTCGGGTTAGACACTTTGTAAATGGAAATGTGGTGCAATCGCAATTTGGCTTTACAAAAGGACAAAGAGGGTGCATGGACTCGCCTCGGAGCAAAATGCACAAAACGCAAAATGTACACGTCACATATCTGAATCAGTTGGGATAAAAAAAAATCTGCGAAAAGGCGGATCGCTAAATAAATTTTCCTATTTGTACATTTTGCGAATTGTGCTCTTTTGCTTTATGTATAGTCGACCAAGAAACTCCTTTGCCACCCTAAAGTTCAATGTCAGTTGTATGACTTAAGACATCAAAGGCTATTTTCACTAACAAGTCAATGTGACAATCAGCCTTATTGTTTTTATTCTGATGTAGGAACTGTCACAAAAAATGGTAAACCACTTACTTGGTCGACTATACGTTCCGCGTGTTTCACAATATGCGTTGTGTACATTTTGGATATAGTAGATTTTGCCATTGGTTACATTTTGCGTGTTGTGCGGTTTGCTCTGAAGAGCACGAACTGTGTCGTGCCGCGACCTGGGCGCTTAGTACATAGATAGGTAATAGTACATCTTTGAGTGTGAAACCCGTGGTACTCTAGGGTTTGACCTATGGCCAAGCAGAACCAACGGCCGGGTTCAAATCTAGGCTCGCACCTCGTGACTTTTTCGAAATTTAAGTGCATAATTACATTTTAAATTTACCATGAGCTTTACGGTGTAGGAAAACATCGTGAGGACCTGTATCTGCCTGCGAAGGACTTCAATGGTGTGTGTGAAGTTCCCAACTTGCACTGAGCGCGCGTGGAGACTACGGCCCAAGCCCTCTCATTCTGAGAGGCCTATGTGCCCTGCAGTGAGACGTACAATGCTGGGGTGACGATAATGATGAACTTAATTTTATTAACATTAATAAGCCACTTGTATTTGTTATGTTTATTTCCTTACCATCTGTTTTATTCTTTGTTGTAATACCATGACTTAAAGACTGTTGTATGCTATGCTATAGCTCTTAACTCGCCAATTTTCACGGATTATCTTCCTTCAAAACAAACCACGATGTTTCAGCTTTGAGGATAAAAGCGTTATTATCCGTCATTACTAAGATTCCGCCGAAGGATTCCCTTTAATTTAATGATGGCGCTTTGATCAGTATTAAGGGTCTAGGTTCCGGAAAAAATAAAATCGACGAATCCCATTAGAGTTGAGATTATTTGAGACCAACTTTGCTCGTGACTTCGTTCGCTTGTGATTTCACAAGTTTTTATTTAACACAGATTCGTTCGTCGGATTGATTTGAAAGTTGAAACATGTAGACAATGCAAGTACTTACACTGAATAAAAAGCCCTGTCAAGAAAATAATTAATTGGAAACCACATATTAATGATGTCTGTAATAGGTTAAGGTCTGTGCTAGGCAAATTCTACCAACTAAACAGAATATTAAGTAGGAAAACATTAACAGTTGTCTATTTCGCCCTCGCCGATTCACTTATTAGCTATGGTCTAGTTGTGTACGGGCGAACATTCATAACATATATTAGAGATATAAGGAATTTACAGATAAGGCTAATTAAGTTCTTAGTTAGTAAAAAGGTTAAGAAAGATTGTGAAAAAGACTATGACAAACTGTTTTCCCTATGTAAAATTCTACCCGTGGATAAGAAAGTCACATGTTTGTTAGGATTAGAGCATTATTATAGTGAAAAGTACAAATTATTAACTAACAATAAATATAATACTAGGAGTGTAAGAGAAAAGAAGCTTGTGCAGCCAAAAATGAAAAACTATTATGTATGGCAAAAGAACCTCAAAGTACGTAGTACCAAAAATATTCAACCAGATTACGTTGCTACGACAAAGTCCTAGATTAAGTAAACCCACGCTAAAGACCAAACTAAAGGAATGTCTTCTCGAATTTTCATAGTTAAGTACCTATACCTACCTACTTATTTGTTTCTTTTCTGAAGCTGTTTAATGGTTTATTTTATAGGATAAGTTTAATAGGTTAATTTTATAAAAACTGAGCGCGTCTCGCCCTCAAACGTAACAGTTTGGCGAGGATATTTATGTAGTAGTACTTAAGTTGTAATTAAATATATAAATAAATTTAAAAAAAAAAAAAGAAAAAGCTGATTAAAAATTTTATTAAAAAAAAATATATAATACAATACTTTCTTTATTGATCATCAAAAGCAGTACAGTGACATTACAAAAATAAAAAATTAGGTAGAAAATAGCTATAATACCTATAGTTTTGGAAAATAAATCTTTCTAAGGCGCAAGCCACTCGGAAGAGACGTGGGACGGGGGCGCGTCGCAGTCCTATCGTTTGTTCGCAGGCCGCGTCTCCGCCCCGTCTCTTCTATCTGCTTTGGATCGCGACGCTTCTGTACATTTAGGGGCTGTTTCACCACTTTTCTTAAAGTTCGGATTAGCTTAATCATAACCTTATTTGACAGATGGAATTAAAATTTCTGTTTCACCAGTCTCGATTAGCGCTAAGTGATGGACAAACTGTTTCTTAATTTGACCATCAGATCAGGACGCATTTAGCATTTTTATCCGTCACATAAAGTTAGTTTATTTTTTTGTGGCCATGGTTGGAGAGCCCCGACATTCCGACTTTTTGTTAAACCCACGATTAGTTAAGTGGTACTTAGTTTGCACAGGACCGGAGTGGTGAAACTGAAAAAACACTAGCTGACAGATTTGTCCAGTACTTAGTTTATTCATTGGTTACGTAACCAGCAGTTTGACAATAAGGTGGTGAAACACCCCCTTAGTATGAATACTGATTCAAGGGGCTGTACGACTGCGACGCGCCCCCGTCCCACGTCTCTTCGTCTCTTCTGTGTGGTTTGTGCACCTTAGTGGATGTGTGGATGACCGACTCAAGCCTATCGTCCGGCCTGCCAACGCCTCGCCTTCTGCTGCGTGGAACTGAAGATAAAAGCTTGAAATTGGATGTTTTCTTCTAAATTCCCACAAAGTAAAGAGGCAGCCACACACTAAGGTAGGGCACATCGCTCGTAGAACTGATAGCCGATGGGGCCAAAAGGTTCTCGAGTGAGGTCCACGGACCGGAAGACCTCCAACATGGGGCGACGACCTGGTTAACGAGCAGGAGCGGTTTGTTTGACGAACCTTTGGGGAGGCGTATGTTCAACAGAGGACGTCTTTCCCCTGAAATGATGTTGAAAGAACCAGACTGATTTTTGTTCTTTCACGGGAGCGAACCTGCGGTATAACGTTAGTTTTAACGCAAGACAGGTAATCTCTCTACAAACTTAATAAATATGATTATCTAAAGCTTTCATGCAAATTACAAATCACTAGGTAGGCAATAAGTATTATAGCTTGCAACATTAGTCTTAAATGCGATGCAGCAAAGTCCATTTTGCGATTTTACCGTAGCAGTAAATATACCAGCTGCCAAGCCATCACATAAATTGTAAGTGGATTCCAAGTAAATCATAACTTTAATATTACTTGAGCTAATCCTTTTCAATTTGAAAAGGTTATGGGTTATTTCGCTCTCGGTCTTAGTTCCTCAGCTTGGTAACTAGATACTTACGATTTTCGTATAAAACCTATTTACAAGGGAATAACTACCTAATAGCAAGGTAGCTATACCTAGTGGTTTGACCTATGGCCTCTCAAGCAGCTCGTGGGTTCAAATCCCGGCTCGCACCTCTGAATTTTCCGGAATTAATGTGCGAAATTACATTTGAAATTTACCATGAGCTTTACGGTTAAGGAAAACATCGTGAGAAAACCTGCATACACCTGCGAATAAATTTAATGGTGTGTGTGAAGTTCCCAATCCGCACTGGGCCCACGTAGGAACTACGGCCCAACCCCTCTCTTTCTAAGAGGAGGCCTGTGCCCTGCAGTGGGACATATACAGGGTTATTTGTAATTCACTGACATCCTCTTAACCCTGAATTCCTATCACTCAAACAAATGTTTTTTGTTGTACGACTTTTTAAAATGAAGCACTTTTTTTCCCATACAAATACACAGAGTATCGTAAAAATAAGAGGTAATCTCAAATTTTCAAAACTTTATTAGGTACACCAAAAATATTAAGTTATGACAAAAGCCGTAAAACAAAATACATTTGTTTAAGTGGTAGGAGTTTAGGGTTAAAAGGATGCTAGTGAATTACAAATAACCCTGTATGTATAGGCTGGGATGATGATGATGATGATGATGAACTATTTAATGTACTACCCGTCTGTTTGGAGTTACAGCTCGCAAACATGACTCAAATTCCATCCATCTTTGGAAAAACACACAACATCGCTTTGTGCCCTTGGGCTTTCAGATGTCACAAATATAAAGACAGATCCAAGTTTACCCCTCTCCTCCTTTTTCTTCTGTAAAAAATACTACCAGTCCTTTTCTATCTCTATCTCACATCTTTTGCAAGAAAGGGACGCACACAAGATACAGGTAAACGTTCAGTAGTGCAATATTTTGTCTAAAAAGTTTCTCCCCCTCACTAAATTCCCTCTAATTTGATTCCGAACAAAGTGTCAAAAACATTTTCCCGTGCCCTTTTGTTCCGGAATTATTAATGCTGGCAACTTTGGCGAATAAAATTACGGTGCAGAGAAAAACGTCTATGGTGGCCGTGCTTAGTGTCTATGAATATTTTAGTTGTGTCGTTGGAGGGCACTGTGGAAAAGTTTAGTTTAGGCTCGTTTTAGGCGAGATGCTGTTGCATTGTTTTATTTAAAAAAAAAAGTTCAGACGTCGCGTTGTTTTGTTTCGTAGCATTTTTTAATGTTACGAAACAATAGAAATTAAATCTCTGCAGTAGAAATTAAAGGTAGATTTAGACAGGGTCAGTAACTGACTTCGAAATGACCTGACCTGACCCGAGAAATACTTACACAATGTAAATTGATTTGAAGTCAGTACAGCGGTGGGAGGTCTGACTTTCAATTTACATTGGGTATTTCAAATTCAAATTCAAATTCAAATTGTTTATTAAAATAAATAATTATTTACACGAAAAGTCGTTAGTACGCGCTGAGATTATGTCTATGTGTTAGTAAACTAAGACCGACATACTAAAGTACTGACTCGATACAAATTGACCTTAATGGAAAACTAACAACCTAAACATAACAACATAAACATAATACAAACAATACCGTGCTATATTCATAAATAACTTTACTGCCTAAACTAGGATACTAAAGTAGCCTGTTTCTTAGGCAAATAAATATATTGAGTGCTGAAAAATAAATAACATACCTAACTAATTAAAATATTAGTTCGTGTTTTGCATATAGGTAAAAGGTAGAAAATAAATTACACAACTGTCATAAGCAGGTTTTCAGTTTCCTCATAAGACATGCATTTTAGCCACTCTATAAGTTTAATTTTGCAGCTGCTATAATTTGAATCATAAATATTAAGACATCTATTGATTTTATTGTAAATAAAAGGACCCAAAAATGCAGAGAACCGGTGCATAAAAGCGTGATTTGCGCGAGGTTGTTTAAAAACGATATCAGATCGTCTTTTATTATAGATATCGGGGTTGTAGGAGGCAAGTTTATGCTGTTCTAAGATTAAATTCGTGATAAAAAGCTGGCGAACTGTGAGCACTCTACATGATTGGAACAACTCTTTGGTGGGAAAGAAGAAAGGTCGAAATGTTGACACTTTTAGAATAGCTCTTTGAGCACGTTCAAGAACTAAAAGCGCTGTTTTTGCGGCGCCACCCCAAGATGTTATGCAATATGACAACAACGATTGACATAAAGCTGTGTACACTTGAGTGAGCAGGCGCTTGTTAGCCACATCACGCAATTTTTGGCGGGCCAGCGCTGACTTGTCTCGAATTCGAAGTCAGTTACTGACCCTGTCTAAACCTGCCTTAATGGCGGCACTGCTTTCTTCGTAACTGTCACTTTTTTGACGTAACACGCTTGAACAAGGCAACGATTCCGTATATAAAATCTTAGTACCTTTTCTTCCGTTTTCTAAAGCTTTGTATCATCTATATTGTGTTTAGCTTCTAAACGTTTAATAGGGCTATTGCTAAGAAAAACTGCATGTTTCTCTCTAAAGATAACTTTGCTACACTTTCAGGGATGTTAAAGAAGTCTCATTCACAATGTTGAAGGTCTCTAATATATCGTTTATAATCTAGGGCATAAACGTGAAAGGTTCGAGCAGGTGGCGCGTAAAACGTAACGCATCGTAAATAAATGGAGTAATCGGATTTTCATAGCGGCATAATCGAAAGGATTGTGGACTAGGCATATAGGGTGAAATTTTTACGCGGTACAAAATTTATTTTATATATTGTAGACGATAAATAAGAACAAAATAAATGTGATTATTAATTAATTTAGTACACAATTGACATCAATACCTACACACACACAACTGGATACGCGCAGCTTTACAAGCAAAGGTTACAAGTCAGTTGCCACCTTTACGTAATAATAATAACGCCCTCTTTTTTTTTTTCTTTTCTTCCTTAATGGCGGCCACTAGGCTTGTGCCAATATCAGTTAATTGCTCTGAGAGTGACTCACGTTGTACGGTAATTGTAGTTTTTGCAACTTGATAGTAAAATTCCAAAAACCACGTGGAGACAACTTGCGCATTAAAAAATGTCAGACACGAGAGCAATATAGAATTTTGAGATCACTGTAACAGTTAAGGTTAATCGCCGCATAAAACACTATCAGAATTATACCACAACTAGCCAAAGAAACAGAAATACCAAAATTATATACTGTCTACATCCGCCATGTTCGAATGCCACAAATCGAATCCCTCCAATCCAATCGACGCCCTCTCCTGCTCTGTAAAACCAGTTGTACGGACAAAGCGAACTGTCAAAAGTTAATAAACAACAGAATCGGAATACGCAGATCACCCAATCACGGAGCGGTAAACAGGGAAGATGAATGCTAGACCGGGAGCGGGCATTTTTCACGAACGATAACCACCTGGCTCCCGGGCGGTCCCGGGGGCATAAATCCTTGTCCTCGACTGCCCCGGATTTATACGGAGATTTGTATTTCGATACTTCCGATAGTGTTGAACTTGTGTTTATGTTGTCGATATCTTCGTTGTTTTTGTTTTCGCAGGTGAAAAGCGATCTCGTAAAACCATTTTCTCGGTGTACTTTCTCTAAAGTGCACTTCCCATCGGATACTTTCCAAAAAGTGCACTTTCTCAGATAGAGCATTTGCTTTCATACTTAGCAGTTTCTTATAGCGGCATAGTCGAAATCTTTATCACATGCCGTTTTTCCAATAAGGCGGCGCGAGCGGCAAAGATACGAAGTGGCAAAGTTGAAATTCGTAAAGAGCACATCACAATCTATCAAATTACCCATTTTCAAAACTCCCGGAAATCTTTCCAGGTAACCCCCCTAACAACGATCAAATGGCTGAAGTACCTGTATTATCGCTTATAAACTCTTTTCTTGAAAGCCCCGATGTCATAGTTGTCTGGAAACACTGCTGCCGGAAGCTGGTTCCACATTTTCGCCATACGTGGCAGGAAGTGCCGAAGAAAACGTACAGTGGTAGACTGCCATTCATCGAGATGGTGACGATGAAACATAGACTTTCGGCGTGAATTTCGATGGTAGAATTTTGCAGCAGGCAGAAAATTAAATAATTCTGTTATAACATGTTATAACAAGTTGCCCTCTCGCCTGGTACCAGGCCAGGCTATCGTCAACTTTCGAGACTCCTAAGCTTCCTTCCAACCTAATCAATACATTCTCATAACTTACGAGTACCTACTTGTAAATTACCAACCATCAATCTCTTGGAATTAAATATTAACATCGATCAGATTGGATTGTTAATAAATGGTATTTTGAAGGCTTTCCGGGTTCGAACCATTACAAAATTTACAAATCATTTCACGGGACCCTAAATTGAAAACAACCCTTGAACCGTTGTTAATGGGTTTTGCAGATTCAAAGTAATTTAGGGACTTTTAAAAAAGGGATACGCTTCGAAGGCGACATGTTTGGAAAATTTGTTTTTTTTTTTGCCCGTAGACAATGCGAGCGCTTCGGATGATAGGAAAAATAAACATGGGGGTTTTATCTCAGAAATAAAAAAAAATTAGTGGCTATCTGTCCTGAATATCTCGTGAAATTTTTGAAATGTAATATTTTTTACGTTTTCGACTACTACGGCCTGCCATTTGAAATAAAAAAAACTGGAATCAACAAAAAAAATCTATATATGTATGTTGGTAACATCTCACAAAATTTCCAGAATCGGTTGATAAATGCGACCTGTAGAGGAAAACAGAAACGTAAGAAACAAAAGTTGTCTCCCCTGTGGACATAAAAGTAGCGCCATGAAGTCAACAAACTTAAGATTTATTTAAACAGACCGAAAGGTGGTGACCAGGCGTCCCACACGCTGATGTAGACTCGACTACATACTTAAAAAATATTAGCTATACCTTGACAATTTCGTACGTAACACTCTGTACCCTGTTGCAGTCAGAATTGAAAAGACAGCAGAGGCTCGCTGCGAAGGGGTTGTACCGAGTGTCACACATGAACTTGTCCAGGTATATAGACCCTTAACATTTGCTATGTCCACAAGAAAAACATGTGTATGTTATGACCCATTCCACAGAAGTGCGATATCAGCAATTTAACAAGTTCTTGGGCTTGACTTTCGTAGTAAAGTTAACCCATTCAACTATAATCATTTGCGGAGATACATTTACTTTTCAACGTAGCTCCAAAACTTGACAATAGCGTTGTGCTTTCTTCTTCTTCTTCTTCTTCTTCTTCTCAGCCTTCTTCTACCAAATTCTTGGTGTAGGCCTCCTTCAACCTCTTCCATTCCGATCTATTTTGGGCAGTTAGAGTCCATTTGCTGCCCGCCACCAACGTTGCCTGCGTTGTTGATGAGATGGAAAGACGATAAGCGTTGTCCTTTAACTTTATTTTATTAATTATGAATATTCATAAATTACGAGTCCGGGAAAGCCGCCGATTGTGAACAAACGACGGCTCTCCGTCACGGAAACGATCGCGCCGTTAAGTCGTCCAGCAACTTGGGCCGTTCCCGCGATGGACATAATTCATTGTCCCCGTCCCGCCCAGGGCTGCCAAACACTACACGAAATATTGGACTGAAATGAACAAAATAATTACTTTTATACAGCGTGACACAACAAAGGTGACACAAAATTAGTGTTTCTTCCTCAGTTAATGCTGGACAATATAATGCACTAGGGCAGCGTATCCACCGGAGCTGTGCGAGCGTTGCGAGGGATGTGTTTGTCATGAACCAATAGAAACACTTAATTTAAAAGGTCCTAAGTGAATGAAGTGTTTCTATTGGTTCATGACAGACACATCCCTCGCAACGCATCCTCGCACATCTCTCGTGAAAACGCAGCCTAACTCATTTGTTTTAATTGGGAATGTCTAAAAAAAATTACCAGTGGTTTTTATATTTTTTTTGTATAGAAAAGTCAATTATAAGAAACTAATTTAAATATTTTGTCATTTAGTTCTCTACTTTTTTCAAAATTAATTATTGAAACTATTTTAGTTGATGACGTCAGATTATAATTGAGGGCTCCCACACTGCCAAATTTCTAAATCTATCTAAATGCGTACGATAAGGCAACCCCTTTAATTATTTTTTGCGTAGTGGTACACTATACACTGTGTCACTTTACTGGCACTGTCAAAATGCTAGATGTCAGACAGCGGGTCCAAATCAAACTCCGTAGTATAATCCACGCGTAAATTGTGAAGAATTCTAACCACACAGAATAAAGTACGACTTGAACCGGTCACGCAATTCACACCAATGTCAAATGAAGGTCATTGCTTATTTGTTATGTAATAAATTCATTACATAATAATAAAATTAAATAACTACAGAAAACGATTTAAAAAGCATTTATCTCGAAATGGTTTTCGATTCTCTATACATTGCAAAAAAATAGACATCCCCAATTAGTCTTATTAAATTTGAGGTTATTTTAAGACCTCCAAGCTCAAATGGGATTGGGCCGGGCATGTGTGCCGGTTGCATCCTCAAAGGTGGGCGCGCTCAGCCACGTGGTGGGTGCCGCACGACGGTTGCCGGCGGCGAGGCAGGCCCAGGCGCAGATCGCGAGACGACCTGGACGCGGAATTAAACGATTGGCCAGATTTCGCTCAGGACAGGGAGCTGTGGAAGACCAGAGTGGAGGCCTTTGCCCAGCAGTGGGACACAGTTATGGGCTAGTAAAAAAAAATGAGGTGTCCATACATTGAGTTCGTGATTTCATTTCAACTATGTATGAACATCCTAAATTTTATCAGACTAATTTTAAAAATTGAGTTAATGCATTATGTTGTCCTGCATTAACTGGTAAGAAACACTAATTTTGTATCACTATTTTTGTCTGGAGTACCTACCTGTGTAGAAGAGCGTAGCGGAGAGCTTTGTGGCATGACAGATGTTGTAACTCGTATAGAGAAAGGAATAATGGAAATAAATTCTTATTTAAGAGTTATACTCTTGTCGGTGTAGCCGATGAATAGCTTTCCACCTCTCTCTCCTCAAAACTGCCTTCTTGACCTCCTTATAAGACATGACGGCTACCTTCTCCTTTATTTGCTTAATAATGGATGAAGGAAAAATTATATAAGGCGAGTTAGATGGAAATATTGGAAGGGGGAGAGCAGGAAGGACATTCCATGATCAGATTGGGGATGTCTTGAAGAAAGCAGGTCAAGAGTACCAAAGACCGGTGAGCAACTGAGCATGTAATAAGAGTTAAGACTAATTAGTGGTGTGGAAGCGATAGATGTATGTCAGGATCGTAGCAGGTGGAAACAAATAGTCTATTGTAGTGTAGTTTATTGTATGTAGTGGTAACATAGTGAATAGAAAATAGGTAATAGTGAGATGTTTTCCGCAACTCGTCTCTGTGCGCCTATTTTGCGTAATCCGCTGTAGGCACTAATCTTGCCAGCTGGGCTCCTGGAGGAAGACCAGCAGACCAATAAAATGTATGAAAAGGAGTGGACTGTATGGAAAAAGGATTGTGAAAAGACGAAGGAAGAAGTGATAGATTGGAAGCAAATAAAATATAGAAAAGTCGGTCTGTTCGGCGAACTTTGGGGGAAATGATGATGATGATGATGATGACACATATACTCGATAACATAACCGCCCTGACGCAGTCTGTTAAAAAATCTGGGTTTATCTCATCCCTTCTTCGTAACCCCTTATTCGATCTCGGAATCATCTCTAACCAAAATATTCCCAATCAAATAACAGTCCTCCGGAGCATCTATCGGAAAAAGTAATTTGTTTTCGGCTTCTATTCAGAATAACAATACTTCTGCGTAAATACGGGTAGTATACATGGTTTTATTGCTTTACATGCTTTATACTGCGGTTTTTCCCGTGTTAGAAATCTACGAAAAAAGGTTACGTTAACATTTTTAAAGTGCAACGTTTTCGATCAGGCAACACGTCTATTGATTGTAGACAAAGTTCTTCAAATCCTCAAAACTGGTATGTACTATATTTATGTGCGGTTAAACATGGTGCTCGAATAGCTCGTTCAAATGGCATGTTTAAAAAATAAATAAGGCGGCAAATTTACTTGATTACCTAGTTGTTATCCTAATTTTAATATTTCCTCACATTGTTTGAGAAAAGCACTATACAATCCTCGGCCGAGATTGCAGGACTCGTTTTAACCCAAACTCGTCCAGCAACCCCTTACTTCACGACCTCTTATTATTTATTTATTTAAAAATATGGCTTCTGTCCTATTTTAGATAGGACAATTTCGCCAGTGTCAATGTAAGCTCTCTTGGGAGCGACGTTGTACGGTGATTGTGGTTTCTGCAACTTGATAGAAAAATTCCAGAAACCACGTGGAGACAACTTGCGCACGCATTAAAAAATGTCATCAGACACGAGAGCAATATAGAATTTTGTGATCACTGTTAATTAAGGTTCATCGCCGCATAAAACACTATCAAAATTATACTTCAACTAGCCAAAGAAACAGAAATACCAAAATTAGATACTGTCTACATCCGCCATGTTCGAACCTCTGCAGTAATGTACAGTCAGCATCAAAAGTAGCTGGTCACTTTTGTACCTTGTCGCTCTATAGTTAGGTGCAAAATGTCATACTTGATTGACAATTGTGTTATTACGACAAAGTACAAAAGTGACCAGCTACTTTTGATGCTGACCGTACTATTCCCTCTCAGACCACTGACAGCTGTCACCTTTGACGTTCTTCTGATCCCTCAAAATCAATCAACCAGTGACAGCTGTCACATTAAAGGCGTTTTACAAAAATAGTTAACTACATAATCAAAACATAACTAAACATTGACGGAATCACCGATGGAGCTATATTAAAAAAAATCGAATTGAAAACATAAGTATCGTCCTGAAAAGCTTGTATTTTAAACAAAAACGTGTTATTTCCCATCGTAGCGTTGTCAACCCTGCCGCTGCTACGTAGCGGTTTCATTTAAGCCTCTTTATGATCTCATTTGAAGGGTTGGAATTGTATCTTGGAATTTTTCTTCGCAATAAAGCCTTGGTATTTCGTTACCTGTTTTTAAGTTTAAATTATTGGCTTAGTTTTTTTCAATTACGGGCGTCTGATGCGGCTTACGGGGCAGTTTGGTTGTTTATTTCGTACTTAGTTATTTAGTTTTTTTTTTCAGCTACGCTAATATAAAATTAAAGGCACTATTTTAATAGAAAATTTTGTAGCGTTTGGCTTGGACGTTGGTACAGCGCATATATAGATAGGTAGGTATTTTTTATTTGTGGTACTACTAGCTGCTGCCCGTGACTCCGTCTGCAAAGAATTCGTTTATCGTTATGCCGCGGGAACTATGCAATTTTCCGGCATAAAAGTATCCTATTTAATCCAGATTATAAACTAACAGTGTGTCATCAGAATCTGTCAAACCGTTTTAGTGTGAAAGAGTTAACAAACACTCACACATTTATATGCGAAATTACATTATGGTGCGTGTGAAGTTCCCAATTTGCACTGAGTCCGCGTGGGAACTACGGGCCAGACCTTCTCATTTTGAGATATAACCTGTGCCCCTGCAGTGGGACGTCATGGCAGGGATGACGATGTGTAAATAGATAAATAATATACTAGACTTAAGAGGGTACGATGGCTGAGAGACTTTTGAGAAATAGGTATTTTAATGAAATGTCGCTGTCTCGCCCGAACCCCTCCGTGTCAGTACAGCGAGAGCGGGACAACTGCAGCTCAGACCGTTATTAGGCGCGTAAAATTGATCAAAACAGCATTTCGTAATCCCATGTTTTCTTCTCGAAAACTGGACCAATAAAATTATTTTTTTCAAAAATAATTAGAGGACAGATTTAGCTATGCCCCTATGTTTTCCTTTTTTTGTTTATATCAGGGATTCTTTTCTGATGAGTGTCTGAAAATGACGTTGAAATTGGGCAATTTTTTCAGTTTTTGAAAGCTCATATTTCTTATGTTAATTGAAATATGGAAAAAAACGAAACATAGGGGCATAGCTGTGGTAGATACAGATTACACAGTAAAAAAAATTGGCTCTACAGCCATTATCCAGGGAGGAAACAGGGGATTACGTTTGTATGGAGAAATGGTGCGCATCGTACCCTCTTAATAGTAAAAATAAATTAGAAAATAAATCGTCTTAATTTAAATTCCTGTACTTTCAATTAGAAAATAAATCATATGATACTAATGATAAGGTTTATATTCATTCTAGTTCAGTTATTAATTCAGTTGTTCACACAAATTTAATGAAACAACTGTTTCAGTACAAACACAGACGATGTAGTTCAAATATAGGGTTTATATTTACAGAAAATAGCGTCTCGTGTAATCTAATCATATAATATATATAGGTACCTACATTATATAAAGGCCGTACAAAAAAGAGCCAGTAAAAGTTGTAAATGCCCTTGGAGCTGTGTTCACTTATCGGATGATCTTGGGATTTTTTTTAATACAATAGGCTTTACAATATAGACTACAATCACGCCTGATAAAGTGATAAAAAGCGAAGATGAGGTCTACGATTGACGCTTGCCTTTTTTTTGCGTTATCGCGTAACTAACATTCAAACACCTAACCTACTTAAACATCCAAAAATCTTCAAAACCTCTAGTAGTAGTAATTAGTAAAATAGGGTAGGAAGTAAGATAGTCAACAGGCTGTTCAATTGGGATTGATGCATGATTCAATAAAATAAATTATTCCAATTGGGATTGTCCAAAAAAATTTTTTTTTTGTGTTAAATCTTTTGTCATTTAGTAAGAGGAGACCTGTGCCCTGCAGTGGGACGTATATAGGCTGATGATGATGATGATGACGAGGATTTCGATTTACTATAAAAAAAAACTAGACAACCTCACAATTAACAAGTCTTAGATATGAAGTACCTTTTTGTATTTATATTTTCAACTTCATTTTATATTACTTTTACGGTCATCCCGTGAAACCATATATTTCATACTAAATACAAACTGAAATATAGATGCACAGAAAAAAACCCCAGAAAAAAGACCAACATTGGGCTCTTCCCAGCATCGGTCTATTTTCTGGGGTTTTTTTCTGTGCATCTATGTTTCAGTTTGTATTTAGTATGAAATAACCTCAATTAAATTATTCATAACTCTCAACCGACAAAACGACAATTAGTATAAATGCGAAGTGCAATAAAAGGGTTAAACCCCCTTTCCGGAGTGGGAGGTGATTTACACCCGCTCGCCGTCGCTGTAAAATTTGTTTTTCATTTGACGACCAAACGGTCGCCGAATGGATTAGTTTAAAACTTTAAATGAATGCCGATTCCTACATAAGGGTTAAGGGTGCGCTGCCATTCAAGCGGAGGCGTGCAGAAACAACTATGAAATAATCCAAAGTAGTTCATAGAGAACCTGACTACGAAGCTTGAGGCCCCGGGTTCGATTCCCGGTTGGGGCAGATATTTGTGTGTAAAATACGAATGTTTGTACTCGAGTCTTGAATGTTTGATATGTATTTAAGGATGTATTTATCTATATAAGTATGTTTATCCGTTGTCTAGTACCCATAACACAAGCTTTACTTAGCTTACTTTGGGACTAGGTCAATTGGTGTGAATTGTCCCGTGATATTTATTTATTTATTTATTTATGCTTATATTATATGCTTTGCTTTCTGAGAGGAGGCCTGTGCCATGCAGTGGGACATATACAGGCTGGGATGATGATGATGAAATGACGAGGTTAATGGAAATATAGTACAGGCTATAAAATAATTAAGCCATAAAATTATAAATGAAATGTTAGTATCACCTTTATTACGTCATTGTAAGCCAATAATGAGCGTCAGCGAGCGGCCGCATTCCCGCGCTTGCGCATGGACACCCGATACTTGCGCTTGTTGCAAATGTATCATGTATATGTAGCCGCTAGTCGAGAATCATATTCAGTTGCTAAAGTCAGCTAAATTTTTAAAAATAATATCAGAATCTTAGATTATTTATACCCTAGATAGAGTGTCAGTAGGAAACTTTGCGATACAAAACGTCCAAAAATCCATTTGACAGCTTCATATTACGATCGCGTTACGTCATTCAAACTGAAGGGAGGCAAATGACATATAAGCCAACTGTTGGCTTATATTTTTCGGGACGTTTTCATGCCGCCTAAGCTCTACCTAGTGTATAAATAATCTAAGATCAGAATTAATTACTTTTTTTAAAATACTTACTAGTTTTAACTCGTGGATCCGCCTGCGTTAGTGATACCAAGTACCTAAATAAGTTAGCCATAACCGAACAATTTATTGGAATTAGGACCAAACCACTGGATCGAACTGCATAATACAATACAATACAATACAATGACTCTTTATTGTACACCAGGAATAGTAAGCAATACAGAAAACAGGTACACAGAGGGAAAGTTACAAGGTAAGCAATAGGCGGCCTTATCGCTTAAGAGCGATCTCTTCCAGGCAACCCTTTACCAGAAAGAAGGAAGGACTAGTTTACAGCAGGTGGTGGTGGTGGTGGTGGTGGTGGTGGTGGCAGGTGGTGGTGGCGGTGGTTGGCACAATCCCAAAATTCTCTCCACGGAACGTCATTTCTTCTCTAAGAGATTTGATTTGCGATTAGTCAGTTCTACCCACCTCCACTCCGCTTCGTCTCAATAAAAGCGCACACTAAGATGCCACGTCACAGACGAATACTGCAACCCGGGGCCAGAGGTTAATGACAGTTTAACTCGGCTGTCATAACAGAAACCAGGATTATGCAAAGCGAGTCACGCATTTAAATTTTATTTCCCAGCATTATGCTAACTCGTTTTAGGGTTAAAACTATTTTTACAAGCAGGAACAGGGTTAAGCCGGATTTGAAAGCGAATTGCTCCCGGTTCTGGTGGGGTGCTTTTACTTCTACGATGTTTTAAAACGTCATACTAGCTTATGGCCCACTGTAAACCGCAGGCCTTGAGCCGTAGTTCCACACGCGGGACTAGTGCGGATTGGGAACTTTACACACCATCGATTTCATTTCATAGCTGCACAGTCAAGGACATTAGTATAGGTCTGTAATGTACGTTACATTGCCTATTGCTATTGCTATTGCTTATCTTGTAACTTACTCTCTGTGTACCTGTTTTCTGTATTGCTTACTATTCCTGGTGTACAATAAAGAGTCATTGTATTGTATTGTACGTTACCATCATCATTAATGTAAGAGCTTAGCTCTTGCGGTGGAGTAATCGCCACTCTTTTCGTTACCAAGGCATCAGAAATATTTGTACAACTCTATGCCGTTTACCATAAGGATGATGTTTTACATATAGTTGACGCCGGTGGCTTACTTATTTTAGTCAGCAACAAAAATATGAATACACCCAAAGTACCAAAAATATGCATCCACGACTCTATTACAAGGGCATAAAGGCGTGTATATATGTTTTTGGTACTTTAAGGCTGGATTTCACCAAACTTTTATTCCGAGAATAACGCTTACTGTAAGTTAGTAATGTCAAATTACTATGGCGGTTTGACATTACTATCTGAGAGTAAGCGTTATTTTCGGAATAAAAGTTTGATGAAATCCAGCCTAAGTGTATTAATATTTTTGTTGCTGACTGTACCTTTGACTTTTCAGAAAATATAAGCTTCCGAAAATCAGAATCGAGCCCATACCTACTCGTAAGGTTTAGGTTACGTCAAATTTGTTTTATAAATTCCTGTAAAGTTTAAATTTTTTTATGAAAATCGCATTATGTCTAGAGTTCTAGACCATTATTTTCAAAATTTATGCAATTCGATAACGTACCCTACGAATAATTAGTAGTCCGTTTTAAGCTAACTTATATCGCCACCCGTAGTTAGTTCGCGCCACCGAAAGTGCTTAGTTTTTAATGCAATGCCGTCCCATGCATATGCATGAGGGCATAAAATGCATGGCGATAGTGCAGTAGGTCGGAGCGCTATTATGTTATGCAGAATAAGAGAGCTCATGAACTGGTTTGGACAGCTTTGTGTAAAGTACTCTGTTTTGCTAAGGGTTGATAATGTTACTATGGAAATTAAGTGTTAGTATTTAAGAGTGTAAGTAGGCCTCCAACAAGATGGAGCGACGACCTGGTTAAGGTTGCGGGATCGCGTTGGCTGCGGATGGCACGGGACCTATCTGTTTGTCGAGCCATGGGGGAGGCCTATGTTCAGCATGAGAGAGAGAGAGAGAGAGAGTGTAAGCTGGGGGGTTACTACGAAGTTCGAAGTTCGGATCGTGCGGTCCCTCTCACTCTCCACCACCACACCATTACTCACCATTAGCGTGAGCGGAACGGCATGAAACGAAGTTCGAATTTCGCGCTTCGTAGTA
This sequence comes from Archips crataeganus, assembly GCA_947859365.1. Lineage (NCBI taxonomy): Eukaryota > Metazoa > Arthropoda > Insecta > Lepidoptera > Tortricidae > Archips > Archips crataeganus. The sequence continues at coordinate 643,147 of OX402070.1, read as the reverse complement.
TAGGGCCTGTGGTAGCCTAGTGGTCTGACCTATGGCCTCTCAAAGGTCGTGGGTTCAAATCCGGTATTACTCTGAGTTTTTCGGAATGAAAATTTACCATGAGCTTCACTGCGAAGGAAAACATCGCGAGGAAATTGCATTCGCCTGCGAAGAACTTCAATGGAGTATGTGAAGTTCCCAATCCGCACTGGGCCGCTGGACTTTTAACTCTACAGTAACTCTGCAGTAGGATGTACGGTCAGCTGCAGAGAAAATGTACCCTCCTTGTGTGGGTACCGCCGTTACAGGGGAGTACCTTTTTTCCGTAGTAGCTTACTGTACATTACATAGGTTGGGGTGAAGATGATGATGATGATTGACTAGCTGAGAGGAGAATCTGAACGTATTTAGGCCGAGATGAATGAATGAATTCAAGGGTTACATTTTACACATAGGTAAGTATTAATATAAAGAAAGAAAGAAAGAAAATACATTTATTTACAACAACACAAGACACATAAATATTTTAACAAAAAGGACAATACAAAGGCTAAAAATAGAGTGTGTCATTGCGATTGCAAATTGGACACTGGCTCAGCATAATGCTGAGGCGTTTATAACACCCCAGCGCTGATTTTCAGCCAGTACCGTCGGTAATACCCGGAACGCCACACAGATAGATAAAATGCACACTTAGAAATATAAGCGATAAACTACATGCGTAAATGGATAATTTGTAGATCATAAAAACGAATAATTTTAACAAAATTACTTAATCATAAATTACTATACTATAATATAACTCACTTGCCAAGTATACAACTCTGCGCGGATTAAAACAAGAAGTGAAATAACCGAGACAAAGAAAAATCAAAGAAGTTTAAGAAGAATATGTAGGTAGTTAGGTACAAGTTAGTTAGCTTTTTTACCTATACACAGTACACACAGCCTTATGAACTGACGTAACGACAAACACGACGGTTTTAAACATTTCCTGGAGTGACAATAAACAAATTGGCCCTCGTAATAACTATCCCGGAGTTCATGCCACTCAGTGCCCATAGCTCACCGCTACGCCACTTTAAGCCTATCTCCACCCGGGACAAAAGGTCCCATGTGCTGCAATAGGGCTGCCAACTACTACTACTAAAGAAAACAGTTCATTCGTGACCTCGTGACACAAGTAATAATAGTAATGTATTTGAAAATGAATTACTTCGAATGTTATTACATTTTTCTATTCTTATTTATCTATCTGGTGCACCGGAACGTGAATTGCAAATGGAGTGATTTGATGACACCAATTATTTATATTTGGAGATTTTAGTTTTAACGTAGTCTAAGTTATTTGCTTACTTATTTGTTTTGTATCTTTATAATATGGGTGTCTCACCTGCAAAATAAAACTTTTATTTTTTTATTTTTTATTTTTATTTAATTTGGACTTTTTATGTGTTTATTTAATGCAGCATTTTAGAATTTTGACTTATTGTTTTTTTTAATGTACTGCATGCGATTGAATATTTCTTAGGTTAAGTAAGTTGTAATGCCTACTACTATCCTGCTGGACGTCTTGGCTTGTGCTGTAAGTCCACAGAGTCATTATTGCATAAGTAAGTAAATAAATAAGTAAGTTACAACAAAAACCACAGAAAAAGTAAAAGATTATGGACATTTTTAGGTTCAAGTTTCTAACAAATTAGCAAATTGACATAATATTTGTATTGTTATCCCACCCAGCCTATATAAGTCCCACTATAGAGGGCTTGGGCCGTAGATCTCACGCGGGCCCAGTGCGGATTAGGAACTTCACACACACACTATTGAATTTATATGTTTTCATTCACCGTAAAGCTGCGTATCGACTTAGCTCGGCCGCCGCGAAAGCATTGTTCGTCCGCGACAAACCTGTGTTTTGTCACATTCCAGTACTACAATAGGTATTTTGAGTTGCCTCGCGCGGCGGCACGGTGTCCATAGTGAGCGGCTGCCGCGCGACGTTCGGTGGTTTGCCGCGCTAAGTCGATACGCAGCTTTGATCATGGTAAATTTCAAATGTTATTTCGCATGTTCATTCCGAAAAACTCGGAGGACCGAGCCCGGGCACGAACCCACGAGCCTCTACTTGAGATGCCGTAGGCTAAACCACTAGGCTGCCACAGCTTCGACTTCGCTACACCAATGTATCTAATTTAATCTACTTAATAGTAAAGTCTTTTGAGTTCTTCATACGAGGCGGTCTCCTTTATTTGGCTTAAAAATGTTATTCTAAGCCCTAAGCTTCACCTCTCTCTCGTTCTCTCAATCCTGCCTTCCAAAATATTTAGAAGAGAGGATTGGCGATTACTCCACCGACAAGAGCATAGCTCTTATCTTATCTTATCTTAGTATTACTTATTCCTTGCGGATACACTTCGACCCGTAGGGATCGTTTTTGTAATTACCCCTCGTTCGCACTTACTCCATTGCTTTTATCACCTCGTCCATAAATTGGATGATTTGACGTAGCGGTAGTGCCTTAAAGTCTCCTGGTGCGGGGTATCCGTCGCCAAAGAGTCTCATTCTTAATCTGGCGAGGGCGTCATATTCACACATGATGTGTTCCGTTGTTTCGTCTAGCATAGCTCTTAAGTAGATGATGATGATGATGAATAGTAGAGTTGTCTGGCAACCCTACTTCGGACAAATGTAACTTCCGTCGTTGTAATTCCAAGGCCCTTATAATCGCTAATGCGGTACGGGACCCGCAAACTTTAGTTTTAAATTCAAAGTGTTGACTTTAGACCAGAATTTAATAGGCCATTCTGTCCCTGAAGGATTTGGGGTGTTATTTATAAGCACTTAGATTAGATTAGTAGTAGTTAAACCGTTAAGAAAATTTTGTTTGCGTTAATTAAAATTGCGCGGGATATAAGTTTTTGTGTTAAACATGTTAAGGTAGCTTTTGTATTTAACCAGAGTTGTGTTTTTTTTAATGATTCGCCAGAGGGGACGGTGACTTGTGTTCGGGAAAAATCTCTCCGGACGAATTGGGAATGGAGGGTCCAGACAGTGTCCGACTTGCACGGACTAAAAAACGACTAATGTATGTACAAGTTGGATGTCCGGCGGACCCCAAACTAGGCTGAGCCTGTATCTTGGGGCCCTGAAAACACACACGCCATTGAATTGCTTCCCGTGTGCAGTTGTTGACGATGTTTTTCCCACCCACAACCGATCTAACTATTATTTAATTTTTGCCTGAGGTCTATTTATGTAGGGAAAAAGGTACTACTCCTAATCTAAGTAACACACGAGAAGTTAACTAGATGGCTAAATGCGTACGATGATAAAGGTATCTTGACTTCGCCTTTGTACGTAGACGACATCATATTTCACAGTTAAGTACAGGACCTACATTTGTTATAATTTGTAGTGTACGTTTACTTAGGGTCGTGAAAAGTTGCGTTCCGGTTTAGGCTCTAGGGAAGCTCTGTATACTAATAGTGTTTAACTGTCAACCTTTGTAATCTATGAGGCCCTTGCAGACTTTAATGTCATGTTAACATTATAATTTCGTTACATTTAACACAGGCTGTCCTAGGACACTTGAGTTCTAGTACTTCTAAGTCGAGCTTTGTCCTGGGGCGAGGTCAAGTTATACCAGTTCTGGAGAAATAAGGAAAAAGAAAAATTTCACTTAAGCGCAAGTCACACAGAAGAGACGTGGGACGGGGGCGCGTCGCAGTCGCGGCGCCCCTTGAATCAGTTTTCATACTAAATGTATAGAAGCGGCGCGATCCAAAGCAGACAGAAGAGACGGGGCGGTGTTAAATTTATTAATTTAACTATAGACTTAAGTAAGCGCCATCTAACCAAACCTGATGGAACTTCTAGAATTGTATAACAGCCTTTAGGATTCTTTGCTTTGTCAATAATCTACGTAAATAGTTCCATAAGCCATCCCAGAGATGGCGCTGTTATTTAGTATTTAAGGCAACTTTTATAGAAATAAATTCCTCTTTTTCGCTACCACCGACGGCGACGGTCGGCACAATTAATCCGCCTTTTTATTTTCCCAGACCTACCAATTTTACAGGCGGAGACGCGGCCTGCGAACAAACGACGCGGACGCGACGCGCCCCTGCCCCACGTCCCTTTTGTGTGGCTTGCGCCTTAGTTATACGATAATAGTCGCATAACATATTAATTTTAGTATCAGATATTTTAGCCGTGGTGGTTTGACCTCTCAAGCAGAGGGCGTGGGTTCAAATCCCGGCTCGCACCTCTGAGTTTTACGGAATTTATGTGAGAAATTACATTTGTAATTTACTAAGTTTGTTAGAGAGATTTGATCCTTATGATTGACTCTATCGATCAATGAAATAAAAATACAGGTGCTATTTTTTTCAGATTTTAGCCGGTTCGATTCTCGGGTGCGCCAAGCGAATTTTCGAAAATATTTGATTGCAGTTTTCTTTCTTTTCAAAAATAAAGGAATGTTTTCTTTGAGTAATTTTTCCTATTTTCAGTATTTAGAGTACTTTCCCTGGAAGTGGCATTACAAAATTTCACCATGTATTTTTGCATCCGGGTTGAGAAAATTTTGAAACTAACCAGTGTTTTTTCTTGTTGCAGGTAATTAACAACAGCTCAACGTTGAACGGTTTGGGTACCGACAGACCGGCACTGCGACCAGAATCTAAGTTTTAAGTAAGGGTGTGTAGGATGCCGCGTTCCTTAGAAAAGATCTTTCGATGTCTTATAGTTTCAGAGTACGCATCACAATGGGGCACACTGTGTAGGCAGTATTTTCCGAAGTTCAATTTTTATTTATTTATGTACTGATCTGTTTATTTATGTACACAAAAGACTCTAAATTTACCAAATAACGAGAGCGCCCGCGTCGTTGTGATAAATGTGGGTGGTTTTCGAATGTGGCCTCGTAAGACTGGGTTGCGCTAAACCAGCATTCAGGCCGTATTGTCAACGCACGGGTGCTCGCGATCGTATTGACCATCTCTTTCTATTCTCATCTATGCCCTGTGACGTGAAGAAATGGTAAAAATGATGATTCAGAGTGTTTTAGACAATAAGGCGTCCGGTCACAAATTTAATCTATATCTTGAGGTTACCTATCAAAATTTAGAATTATGTTTTTCCGAATATTTAAAATCCCGAATGCTTCATTTATCCGAATGCATTTTTTTCTGAAACTTTAAATATTTCAGGATTTTTATAAAACAACCCTAACCTAACCTAAAGGGTTCTACACGATGGTCCTGAAATAAATCCTGAAATATTTACAGTTTCAGAAAACAATGCTTTCGGACAAATTAAGTTTTCGGGATTCTAAACCTTCGGAAATAAAATTTTCTAAACATCGATCATATCTTGATGACTGATTAACTGACAGACAACGCACAGTTTAAATGGGATAAGAAAAAAAAACAAGATTTTCCACGGACGGGCCGCGGGCTTAAGCTAGTTTGAAGACCAACGTACCCACGTAAATTAAAGATAATTTCTAAAGTCTTCGTTACATCGTAAACAACGGTTGCCAAGCGACACCGACTTGAGACATGCCCATAGATTTTCCGCAGACACTTATGTATTATCCGAGATACAAAGTGAGTGTGTTATATGACGATTTTTGTATACAAATCGATATTCTACGGTCAAAGTTGACTGTAACTGGCTGACTGTTGGTGCAACTTTGACTGTAGAATCTTTAACTGTAGGATCATCATCATCATTTCAGCCGAAAGACCTCCACTGCTGAAGATAGGCCTCCCCAAGGCTCGCCAAACAGATCGGCCCTGCGCCATCCGCATCTAAACTGTAGAATTACTTGTCCAAGTAGCGCAGGTCTGTCTCACTAGACCGCAGCTTTAGCAATGGCGGCCATCCGTCACGGCCGGAGATCGCCGCGATAATGGACCGTCCTCACCGAACGTCCAAACTCCTGAGTAACTCAATCAGTATATAAAACAGCCGAATTATATGGACCCCTCTGAAATTATACTCTAAAACAGTTTAGAATCCTAAAAACATGTAATTAGTCCGTCTATTAGATCAGGTATCAAATTTTTTTTATTTAATTAAAATTAAAACAATGAAGGTATAGATAGCCCTTTAAAGTCGGTCCCCATGTCCAGGAAACTGAATCGCGTTCGCGTACCAGGATGGAACTTTTCTGTTGCAAATGTCATGTTGACACACATCTGCCAAAAAAATCATCGGGAAATTGACTGTGAAGAGGTTCCTTCCACCTCAGTACCTTAGTACGCGATTCAGTTTCCTCGACTGCACAGGTTGGTAAAGGTTGCATTTGGGACACTTTTTACTTAGACGTGACGTCACTGGCGCACTACCGAACTTTGACGCGCTTTTTTTATAGACAAAAGAAAAACCAACTGTATTGCTACGCTCCCGGTTGTATCCGTAGTCGGAGCGAACATTTGTACGAAAAATAATAGCGTTTATTAAAGCCTGAGCCAAGCAGCGGGACGAATATAGAGCGGACATGATGATGATGATGATGATGATGATCGATTCTGCAAGGCGCAAGCAGAAGAGACGTGGGACGGAGACGTCGCAGTGGCGGCGCTCCTTGAATCAGTTTTCATACTAAATGCATAGAAGCGTCGCGATCCAGAGCAGACAGAAGAGACGGGGCGGAGACGCGGCCTGCGAACAAACGACGCGAACTGCGACGCGCCTCCGTCCCACGTCTCTTCTGTGTGGCTTGCGCCTTACAGCAAGCGCTGGTCTTCTGTTGGGACCATACCGTACGAGTATTAACGGTTCAATATTATGGAATCAGTGCTTTGGATGGCCAAATCCCCATTAGCTGGGCTCGGCGCTGTGCCAACGTGGCTGCTGGATTATCCTCAATGCTACGATAAGCTTTCTAATTGATTAAGTTTTACAGATTTCAAATACATCGTCAAGAAGACACCAATCAATCAAGTCAATATGTTCTCGAGTCTTGGGTGTTTAATATGTAATTAAGTTTATCCGTTGTCTAGTACCCATTGTACAAAGCTGCTTAGTTTGGGACTAGGTCAATTGGTTCAAACAAACAACGGGCCGTAAGTGATTAAAAAATATTAAATACTTTTTGACTTGACGTAACAAAGTACCTAATTGAAAAAAGTATCAAATACTTTTTCACTTAACAACGTAATTATAAAAGCATCAAAACCTTTTTCATTTCGCTTTCACTGCATAACTAGAGCTAATCAAAAAATCTGCAGCTCCTTAACCGCCGTAACAGCGCCATTGTGAACTATAATACTACCGTAAAGCTTTTACCACAAAGAGGCGGTTTAATCCGGTTCCGGCCGCTTCGGACCGGGTAGTGCCTTTTTAAGACGCCTTTTCGGAACTAATTGAACCCTTCTGGAGCAGAACATTGCGTGGCAAGACTGGCCTGCGCGAATGGGTATGTACATAATACCGAAGTACGAAAGACTGAATTTATTAAAGTCAAAGTCAAAAAGTTTTATTCAAAATTCGGCTTTAATTGAAGCTCCTGTGAACATCGAAGAATCTACGGTTCGGAAAAACCCTGTTGAGTAGAATCCGGCAAGAAAGGTATATTTTTTCGAACAGATTACAATGTTATTAAATTACATACATCTACTAAAGTATGTAATACAAATATTTTTTCTCAAACATGCTATGAAATATTGACGTTATGTTCCTTAAAATACGCCACGAACTGTCACGTTGCAGGTGCGGCTAGACGAGAGGTCAATAATGGAATTTCATACAACATTGCTGGCCAAGGCCAGCAAAGTGATCGTATATTGTTTTATGTGACACAGCACCATGACGTTTAATAGGTCGACGTGGTCGACGTGGATGGATGGATGGACGGACGGATGGACGGACGGACGGACGGACGGAGGGATGGATGGATGTTGATGGATGGATGGATGGATGGATGTTGATGGATGTTGATGGATGTTGATGGATGTTGGTTGATGGATGTTGATGGATGTTGGTTGATGGATGTTGATGGATGTTGATGGATGTTGGTTGATGGATGTTGGTTGATGGATGTTGGTTAATGGATGTTGATGGATGTTGATGGATGTTGATGGATGTTGATGGATGTTGGTTGATGGTTGTTGATGGAGGTTGATGGATGTTGATGTATGTTGATGGATGTTGTTGGATGTTGATGGATGTTGATGGATGTTGATGGTTGTTGATGGATGTTGATGGATGGATGGATGGATGGATGTTGATGGATGTTGATGGATGTTGATGATGTTGTTGGTGATGGTGATGGTGATGGTGATGATGATGGCGGTGATGATGGTGGTGATGATGATGATGCATGTTTGAGAAAAACTCTATACAAGCCTTGGCCACGAACAGGGATTGCCGGCCTCGTATCTCTAGATGGCCTCGTTAACACTTGGCCATCTATAACTACTCGGCCGGCAATCCCCTATTTCGCGGCCGCTGCAGTAATGTACTATTTTAACACAGTAGATACGCTATTTAATTTTGAGACTAGGGATCGCCAATGCGGATCGGAATTTATTTCCAAACATCCGTATCCATGATATAGTCATTAATTTTATACAGGGTGAATTCAAATTGGTGATACAAAATTAGTGTTATATAATGTGCTCACTCGTTTGTTTTAATTAGTCTTATAAAATTTGGGGCGTCCATACATTATTGTGAACTCTGAAACCTCTCAATGTATGGACACCTCAAATTTAATAAGACTGATAAAAACAAATGAGTTAGTGCATTACATTGTCCTGCTTTAACTGAGTACGAAACACTAATTTTGTATCACCAATTTGAATTCATCTTGTAGTTCGCCTTAGATATTAATGTTTTCTTCATTAAAATATCGAATAGTTCATAAGGCCAAAAGGTATTTAGTCTGAAACCGTGAAAGTGAAAATTTGTAAGAAAATACCCGCAATTTTTTACTAAATTGACTGAGCAAACTCGTCGGTTTGAAACTAGATTTATAAACAACCTTGCACCAAATGTAAACTCTAAACTAAAATTACACCGAACGAGCCCTAACGCGATGGCAATAAAAATATATAACAAAATAAACAACAATATTAAAAACGAAAAAAACGAAAAGCGTTTTAATAACCTTCTAAAGGATTATTTGGTCAATAAGAGTTATTATACATTACAAGAATTCTTAGATGATAAAGATACACAAATAAAATAAGCCTTGGTCTGCCTTCGTCCATTTTAATGTAACAACCCTTGTTTTTTTTTAAAGTTCTATGATAAATGAAATAAAAATAAAGCGAAATAAAATGTATTCAGTAAATTAAAATCAAGATTAATAATGATATTGGAATAAATGCTGATAGAACTACTACTATTATATCTATCTATAAGATTTAATTATTATGGTTTTAGAAGATTGACATTGATATTGATATTAATATTTTTATTTTTCTGAATTATTATTTAACATAAATTGTATTGACAAAAAATAATTTATCCATGCATGCATATTGTTAGAATAGATTGACATTCTATGCCCTGACAGGGTGTCATGTACCTACCATCTTGTAAAACTACTATCTATTAATGTAATGAACATGAATCTGAATGAATAAATGAGAAATGAGAAATGAGAAATGAAAGTTTTAAGATTGCTATAAAACTAATCTAACTTAATGGGTTCTATACGATTCCCACTGCGCAGTCTCAGAATGAGAGGGTATGGACCGTAGCGTAGTTCCCACGCGGACCCAGTGCGGATTGGGAATTTCACACCCACCATTGAATTTCTTCAGAAGTGTATGTACATAGGTTTCCTCACAATATTCGCCTTCACCGTAAATGGTAAATTTCAAATTTATTTTCGCACATTTTCAAAAGACTCAGGTATGAGCCGGGGCTCGAACACACGACCATCTACTTGAAAGGCCATAGGTCAAATCACTAGGCTATCACAACTCAAACCCACCACCACTTTTGTACCACCTTTAAAATTTCACTTTGTATGCGGTCAACAGCAAACGGACAACTGATCAAATGCCTACAATAGTCAAAACATGTAATTTGACGTGGGACATTGAAGTAAAAGCACTAAACTTAGTTTTTGCTTACCAACTACAATTGTTTGTGTCCTTAGATTATTGATACACTAGATAGAGCTTAGGCGGCATGAAAACGTCCCGAAAAATATTAGCCCACAGTTGGCTTGTATGTCATTTGCCCCTCTTCAGTCTGAATGACGTAACGCGATCGTAAGATAAAGCTGTCAAATGGGTTTTTGGACGTTTTGTGTCGCAGTATTTGCTACTGACACTCTATCTAGTGTATAATAAATAATCTAAGTTTGTGTTTTACTTGCCACTAAAAAGTTCTAGCCAAACATACCATACACACCATGAAAATGTTATAGTCTTTAGCTCGATAGCAAACCTAGTAGGGTTATTTCAAATTGCAGACCAGTGTCATTGTGCCACGGGGCAGGGTTGGCTGAGGTTTTTAATTAATCTCACACACAGCCCTTTGTCTAGCCCGTGGAGCGTCCGGCTCTGAAAACTGTATGCGGCCGTAGCGCCCAAGGTTTTTTCGACTCATAATTTTTTGGGTACCTACTTCAGAAAAAATTATGTTACTCCTGCGTGGTATAATTATATATTATAAATTATATACCGTTACAAAGTGTACATTCGCAGCTATCGAACTATAAAGCAATAAAGAATACCCACTTGAATAATCCTTGAGAAATTAAATCGTTTTTCTTTTGTTTTGAGTTTTTTCTTCTTTGGCGTCAACACTTTTGTTAAATTACACCAAATTTTTGACACTTTTCACTTTTGTTTTTATACCATTTTAAACGTTAGTAGTTTACGCATCGATAACATTAATTAGTTTATCATAATACACATTATTCACTTCACAATGATTATTTATTTCCGAAACGACAAAACGTGCCACGCGCCGGCCATTGTTGACTGACGCGTGGACAGATAGCACAAAAGTCGTTTACTCGAACTAAATAATTCTTGACTTGGAAATTCAAAAGGGATGGAATTCTTATTAAGATTTATTTTCAATGGTGTAGTTATGTAATAAAACAATATTATTTACTTGTCTGTTGCTTTTTTTTCATAAATAATTAATAATGTGAGTATTACTAAATATAAAATAAAGACTCATAATTAAGATGTTTTTTTTTTCACTAATCCTCAAAAATTTATCATTGTTTTGTTCCGCTATAATAATATCATACATATACTTTGTCGGCAGAAATTAGTTGGTTTGTCATTTTTAGTTTTGCGTAAACGAAATACTGATTATATGTGCCATTGTACTTATTATTTGCAAATTGTAGTAAACATGTTACGCCGACGCCATACAAATTGAATAAAGGCAAGAAGATGATAATGATTTCGAAATTAGAGCTAATTAGAAACTGAGCTATGAATGAATTGTGTTTCCGCGTAAAAACTAGATTTACGATAAATCGGATTAAAGCGTAACATAAACAAGACACGCGATTTTTTAGAACTATAAATAATAATTATTGTTACATAAAACATAGGATCAATATTCCGTTCCATCACGAAAGCATTAATTTTTTTTTCAGAATACACAAGAATGTTTGTAAATCTATTGGTTTAGGATCCGATAAATATATTTAGTTCTGTAACTCGTTGTTGTAATCTTGTGAAGGATCACGCGATATTTTACAGAAACTAAATGAAATCTTTTCAAAATCATGATAGATTTGTGATATATTTAGTTATCAATATCCAAAAATTGCGTGAGTCTAATGTGTTTTTATTATACCTAGAGATTTTTCTAGCACGAACCACTTGTGATTAGTGTTTGAGATAATAATATCATCGATTTGGTTTGGTATTATTCTTTTATATTTTCAAGCGTGTCTCATTGATATAATGCCACGTATAAGACATCGATAAACTAAGTATTAGAAGGAAAAATATTCGTGCGTGCTAGGAAAATTTCTAGGTATAGTTTTTATTATTACAAATATTTGACTGAGCACTACCAGCCAACCTTTGAGTGCTAGAGAGGAGTAGTTGATTGAATTGAGTTTTATTCTTGATAATAATATTTATTTGTAGGCTGGATTTTACCAAACTTTTATTCCGAGAATAACGCTTACACTCATATAGTAATATCAAACAGCCATAGTGATTTGACATTACTATCTGAGTGTAAGATTTATTTTCGGAATAAAAGTTTGGTGGTAAAATCCAGCCTTAACCAGTAATATGTAGGTATTTTTATTCGTATAATTAACTCAAAATGGTGAAACAGCTGTTTTGTAATAAACAATAATAACTGATAATAATAAAGATCTTGGATGAAAATTTACCTGCATATTACTACAGATTATAAAACCCATTGCAAAAAAAACGGGCACCTATGGTTTTTGTATTTTATGTGCATAAAAGCATAGTTTCTAAGCTTCAATGCCTAAAAATCTGAAAAACCATAGGTGCCTGTTTTTTTGCAAGAGCGTTTATTATTTTATTAAGGATCAAGGTCACATAAAAACAATTTTAATGAAAGTTTATTAAATGAAACAAATGTTGACACATAGTATAAAAATTTAATAAAAAATACAAAAAAAACATAAGTGGATGGGCGGGCAGAGGCGGGAGTGTTGCGGCGGCGCTGAAAAAATAAAATAATATTATTATTTGACATGAAATCGATACTTCTCATAGTTTATTTCAAAAATAATTAGAAAATTATAATGCGAACCTAATGACAGTAGATCAACGCTAATAATAAAGGGTTTCCACGTAACATAATAGCCATCACAACCATTTCCAATTAAAATCAAAAACGGTTTTGATGGCCATTTATGATTGCGTAAAAACCCTGATAGCCGTTGACGAACAGTACGTATGTGTAAAAAAACAGGTAACAAGAATTGCTAGAAAAGCTGGTTGGATCAACAGCAATATTATAAATTCTATCACGTCGGGGTAAAGACAGAGACGTGTGAACAGCAGCAGGTAAAAGGCGGTTGATACATATCAATGGGATTGATTTGAAACATCTGAACATGAATACTCTGAAGTGAGATAGGAAAGATAAACAGCATTGTTGAAGTTGTATGTGCTTGCATGCACATATAAATTCAAAAAGGGAGATCATCTTACTCATCTTGATTTTTTTTCACATTAAATTTTCAAATTAGGTAGGAACCACATCTGTAATTTTAAGGTGAAGAAAAAACCCATGATGTCTACGCACATCCCTCCCCTAAGAATTAGGCTAGTACTGATTGATGCCATAAGTAAAAATCTGGTGTTTACAAAAGGTATCGCTGACAATTGTCCCGTTGTGAAAGTAACTATTTGGGAACACTAAATTCATTCTCAAAAATAACCCAGGTGGGAAAGTAGGATTACGGAAGTGAAAGACGTATAAGAAACTATACTGAGGAGCAAAAATAACAAGTACTTATTATTTTTGCTCGTCAGCGTAGTAATGTGTAAATTTTCAAAAACCTGGCGTACAAGGGTATTAAAACAATGGTCAATGTGGACGCCGAATCGTTTTTCGAACGTTGACATCTCTGCCTGGAAGTTCTTGAAGAGAGTGCCAATCACTCCAACAGCCTTCGAAGCACATGCCCTCGTCACACGTTACGCATTTCAATTGAACATGTTTACTAATACCCTTGCGTTGGCATATGTGACATCGCATTCGTGACTTCCTATCGAGGTATTTTGGAACGTGCACTATGTCCTTCCTCAGCCTCATGACGTCCGCCAAAGGCGCTAAATTTTCTCGTGGCGAAGGGCGGTGAGCCGTCACGAGAGAATTAGCCAACACTAAGCGGAAATCACGATGCGTGATCTCAGGCATACTGCGCCGCTTCAGAGAACTCAATAGCAGCACCAATGAGTTGTGCACACTGACGTTCAACAGCCTTTTGAAAATTTTCATATACCATTTCAAACACCTCTTCCTCTCTACTAAATACATTGACAGTTTTTGATCTTTAAGATCAACACCTCCCATTGTATTATTGTAATCCCGCACGGCCAAGGGCTTAACCAGCGGCCGCCCTGCCTTACTACCAACGAAGGTTTCGGAGTTATGGTAGGTGGAGATCATGTTCACCATTTTGGTGTCTTTCCATGCGATGCATGAAACGTCACCAGAATGGCGAGCAATGATGGTCCCCTTCGGCACTTTCTTCGAAGCTTTCGCGATATCCTTTGGTACATTCTTGCGATTAGGACGTAATGTGCCCAAACAATCAAATCCCAAGCTCTTGAGATACCGCGCCAACGATGGAGAATTATAAAAATTGTCCATCGTGACGCAGTGACCCAGATGTTCGAGACCTTTCAACAAGTCGAGTACCACTTCGGCACTCTTGCCAGCTAACTCTGCACTAGGAGCCGTGACATTGTCGCGTTCAGAATTCTTCCCGGTATATATAATAAATTTGTACAAATAGCCCGTCCTTGACTCACAGAGCTCGTATGACTTAAGTCCAAAACGTGCAGCCTTTGACCGTATTGCTTGAACCCAGGACAACCGGCCCTTGAATAAAGTCAATGACTCGTCAATCGCAACGTCTTGGTGAAGATTGTAGATAGACTGAAATTTTGCATTTAAATGGCTCAGAACTGGGGCAATTTTCCGCAACTTTGGCGAGAACTCGGCCCTGTCGCTTTGTGGCAGCTCCTGACTTTCATCAGGATTGTCTTCAAAGTGAATGAACTTGTTCAGCAATATGAAGCGGTTGTAACTTATTAGCTGCCTAAATCTAGGCATTTCTAACCAGCCACCATGGATTGCCGGTTGGAAGTATTCATGTTGAGATGAACGCGGAACCACTCCCATTAATATGTAAGCCGCAAATAAAACGTACAACTCGTCTACGTCGGTGTCAACCCAACGACGTAGACGAGATGAATCTTTCAGTGTGCCTGCTGCTGTTTTGTCAGCGATCACCTTTTTAGCATATCTATTGGTTTCCTTAGCGATATGCTCCATGATTTCTCTGCTCCAGATATCAGTAAAGGCATCATAGGGGATATCATAGTCTTTGACAGATCCCGGAGTAGGACCCGAATATTTTTCGGGTACACCCCGAAAAGTATCAAAGTCTGAAGTCCAATTGAAAACATTAGACGTGTTAACAAGGCGCTCGACGGCCAAGTCCATCTCTCTCTCAATAGAATTTATTAAATTGCTTATTGGTTCTTCCAGGTCCTCATCGTCCGGGATTCCTCTGGTTATACCAGCGCTGGAAGCGATTTCGTTCAGATCAAACTCATCGTCAAAATCTGATTCGAATTCACTTTCATACGCTACCAATCCCGCAACAGGTCTTTTGGACGTTACCGTCTTCCCCGATGCGGACGGACGTACATCCACGTCATCAAGAGTCATCTGTGATGTCCCGTGGTATCCGCTAGGCCCAGGTTGTGGCTCTGGCTGCTGAGCAGCGTGGACACTAACGGTACCAGATATGCTATCACAGCTTACCTCTGATACTGACATACTGCGGGAAGGGTTTATACCCATGGTTTCCGACGGCAGCAACTCACTCACCCATTTTTTTACATGATCGTAATGTTCTTCAACAGTATCCTCTCCTTCTTCGTCATCCATGTCACACGCCGCCGCTCGCTCCAACATAGTCATGCTGAAAAATTTTTACTATTAGAAAGACATAGACAAGGACCTAAGTTTGCTACGCGCAGATAAACCATACAATACAATACATTCAAAGGGCAAAACTTACTGCATGGACTGCTCCAGCTCCATTTTTATAGTACCCCGAGGGGTTCGCGTCAGCGCCACGTCCTCGGCTAACCGCAATGAACCTCCTGGGGTTTTATTGACGCGATGGCCAATCAGGGTCCTGGAAAAAATATGAACCATATAATATTTTTACCAATAACTGTATAATTTGTGTAAGCTGTAGATTATTTGTTTATACTCACACAGGTGGTCTCCAGGGCTTCGGCTCCGGCTCCACAAAAACTTCGCGCGGTTCGGCACCGGCCAAGCTACCCATAATCAACTGCCTTCGGGTAGTTGATTGTGGCCGGTGCCTGCGCTCTTCCGGCGGCCCTGGAGTAACCGACCGCGAACGCGATCGCGTGAATGTCATTCTTCTGAAAATAAAATAATAATTGTTTATTACAAATGCTCACATTTATTCTAAAATCATAAAGTACTTAGACAAAAAACGGTTGTAAAAATTACAAATCATGCAGTTAATCAGAAATAATAAAGAAATAATTCTAAAATAACAGAAGCAACTTTTGGGTCTTATATCTCCGATTTTTGTGGTTTAGAGGAAAGTTTTCAAGTAAAAGATGCTTCTTTTACCGTGTTTTACACAGTTAATAATTTTAAACTATTGTTACATTATAAATGTCAATAAAAAAATTGCACCTGTGATATTTATAAAATATCCAAAAAAAAATTTTGCAAGTACATGTAAAACATAATCGTAAATAAATAACACTTATTTAATTTCAAAGTAGTAATGCGTAATAAAATAGAAACAAAAATTAAAATTAAAATTAAAACGCGTGATCACAATTTTATGCTGACAGTACAGCACTTTGGTGCCATTTTGTTACTCAGTTTGACTAAAAACCGGATTACGCAATATTTACGTAATAACGGCATAATCTAATAAGAAAGTCAAATTCCTGAATAAATTTGTAACAAAGTTATCTATCTTTTATAGCATATTGAGTAAACTAACTATATTTTACAACTAAAAATATTGGCCGATGACGGCGCGAAATTAGGTTACGAGAAAGTTCAAGACTTTTTTTACTGATATATCTTACAATAAAGTTAAAACAAATATTTAAAACACATTACTTATTTATTTCCTTGTAATTTGATATATAATACAAATAACAAACACTTACCGTTTCATTTTTAATACGCACAACAAAACCACAGCCAAACTGACAGAACTCGACAATATGGCGCACTACAGATTATTTTTGCCTTGGGTGCTTTTTTCGTTAATTTCACGCCGTGGATACTAGCGATTGGCTAAAAAACGTCCCTAATGCTAATGTGATAGCGGCTGAAGCCGTACGTTATTTTTTTTCCAATAGTAACACTGCAAAATTTAAAATATTCGTCCACCAATCAGCGCCAAAGCGTTATGTGCACAGGTGTGCGCACAGGGCGCTGTGGTCCTAAAACCGTTGTGCGCACAGGTGTGCGCACAGGACGCTCGACGGGCTAGTGACCCTGCAGATTTCTTTGTGCCCGCGCCGGTATTAGTTCCTCCACAATATTGGAAAGAGGAAAAATCCTGACTATTTTCATCTTTAGTCAAGTAGAAGCGAGGAAGCGAGACGACACGTGTTTTACGGTGTTTTTTAATCGTCTCCGGCCTAGTCTGCTGTGCTTGCGGATTTACTGATCTTTGCTTGTGACGTTCAAGTCGGGTGCAAAGTTTAGACTTATTAATAAGCAAATAAATTAAAAATTTTAAAACCCCCAACGCAATCATATCCAAGATTCCTTACAAAATATACAAACGGCTGAACCAATTTTGATAAAACGTGTCCAAGAACCATCGCCAAGAAACCTGCCTTCAAATAAAAAAGCCACATCCAAATCGGTCGGTTCACCCATTTAAGAGTTATGATGCCACAAACAGACACACACACACACACAGCGGTCAAACTTATAACACCCCTCTTTTTGTGTCGGGGGTTAAAAAGACGTATTAAGAAAATTGCCAATTGGGCAAATTGATCAATTAAAGATTTTATACATCATCATCATTATGTACCATCGCAGGGAGGACTTGGGCCGTAGTTCCCACTCGGCCACAGTGTGGAATTGCGAACTTCACACACCCCATTGAATTTCTTCGCATGTGTGTCCATTTTTCCTCGCGGTGTTTTCCTTCACCGTAAAGCTCATGGTAAATTTCAAATGTAACATACATAATATAATAGTTCCGTAAAAGAGGTGTGAGCCCAGGCCCCAGGCTCGAACTTACGAGCCTCTGGTTGAGAACCCATAGCTCAAACATATTATATAGTCTACCACGACTTTTTTATAAAAAAAACCGGCCAAGTGCGAGTCGGACTCGCGCACGAAGGATTCCGTACCGTTACCAATGAAAACGGCAAAAAATCACGTTTGTTGTATGGGAGCCCCCTTAAATATTTGTTCTATTTTAATATAATTATTTATTTTTAAAGTGAATATATAACTAAATATTCTGTGAATATTTCAAGCGTCTACGTGTTGCCATTATCAATATCGAGCAAAAAAGAGCATAAAAATCAAGTTTGTTGTATTGGATGGAACCCCCTTAAATATTTATTTTGTTCTGGTTTTTAGCATTTTTAGTTATAGCGACAACCGAAAAACATCATGTGTGAAAAATTCAACTGTCTAACTATCACGGTTCATGAGATACAGCTTAGTGATGGACAGACAGACGGACGGACAGCGGACTCGAAGTAATAGGGTCCCGTTTTACCCTTTTCCGTGCCCTAAAATGTATTATTTTTTTAAGCACGCCTGCTTTATGGGAGTTTTCAGAAAAAAATGTACCCTTTTTCCTTAATTATCCTTAATTTGTCCATACAAAATTTATTAGTCAGTTTTGTGACGGTCCATACAACATGTATGGTTAACTGCGTCACAAAACTGACAATTAAGAGAGGGACACTTTTTTTATTGCTTAAAGCGATAGTGCTTGTGATTCTGAGTAGAAATAACCCAAAATTTGTTAGGTTTTTAAAAAATGTACAGGGTACACTTTTTTCTGAAAATGCCCTTATAAAGAGCTCACCTTAATTAAGTAAATGACTGTATTTCACGGGAACTCTGTTTTGTTTCACATCACATTATGCAAAATGTTGCAATATTCATGTAACGAAGGCAGCCGATCGCTGTTCGGGCTTCGGCGGTTTAAACTGGGTGAAACTAGTTATGTTCTAGATCGTTAGTAGAACCGGATACGGTTTTTAACCCCCGACACAAAAAAGAGCGGTGTTATAAGTTAAGTTTGACCGCTGTGTGTGTGTGTGTCTGTCTGTATGTGGCATTATAGCTCTTAAACGGGTGAACCGATTCGGATGCGCTTTTTTATTTGAAAGTGAGTTTTTCGAAATTTATATCCGTAATTATATTTTAAATAATACCACGAGTTTTAAGGTGAATGAAAACATCCAGAGGAAATCTGTTACTCGCCAAGCAATGCAGTGACGTGTGTGAAGTTCCAAATATGCACTGGGCCCGCTTTGCAACTAGAACCCGAGCCGTCTTAGTCTGAGAGAAAGCCTGTGCTCAGCAGTGTACTAATTTGTTAAAATTTCTTGGAATCTGCTAAATCGAAACTGATACGGATTTTCCGTCAGATATTCTCCCGTACGGATATTCAGCACGTCACTGGCTGGAACCGGTTACGAGCAGCGCGAGCCGGTATTTTCTGGAATTTTCCGGATTATACGCTCGGACGGTATTTCGTTCAGCCCGGGCTATGCAGTTTGGTATTTGCTTGCGTAATGCGCTTCTCATTACGTTAGGAAGCAGTGTTGTCCCATACAATATTGGAAAATTGGTAGAATAGAATCCAAAAATAGTAGAAATAGGTAGAATTAAAAATGTTAATTGGTAGATATACCATTTTAGTTTTAAATCGGTACCTTTTTAATATAGTGATTTGGGAACTTGACACACACTGTTGAATTACTTCTCAAGTATGTGCAGGTTTCTTCAATATCTTTTTCTCCACCGTAAAACTCATGGTTAATGTGTAATTTCGCGCGCGTGCGGACCCGGACTCGAATCTACGACTCTGCTTGAGAAGCCATAGATTAAACCAGTAGTCTACCACCACTTAATTCTGAGAGGAGGCCTGTGCCCCGCAGTGGGCCTTATTAGGCTGGGATGAAGATATTATTAGTCTAGCTTCAAAGCTCCTGTCATAATTTCATTATAGCTAATCATTTGAGCCAAGCTGTAAAAGATTACGACCGAGCCTCGCTGCTTAAGCCTTATAGGCTTTGCTTTAAAGTCTAGGGAAGTCCGGAAGCTTATATCGCGATATTATGTTTTCTAAACTGATAGTTATTAGTTTGCTTGTGGACTAGTGTTATTTGTTTCGGCCATCTTTCTACCCTTTTCTCCAATAAGCCATTGTTGGACGAGTCCTTCTTTGGCATACTTCTATAATAATGTTTTTTATCTGTAAAATGTGTCTGTCGATCAATTTAAAATGTACTTCCTAGGTCCTTTTTTTCAGAATTAGGTAGTTTGGGGTTTTCATACTCAGAATCGAGAGTTTAATTTGATGATTAAAAAAAATAACTTAATTTTCCATTTTTGTATTTATTTTGTGATAACCCATCACATCATCCCAGTCTATATACGTCCCACTGCAGGACAGAGGCCTCCTCTCAGAAGTAGACATAGATTGATAGAGATAGATGGGTAGATAAAGTGTAGTCGGTTCGTAGCGCGGATGTGCACTAATGTGCAGTGGTGACCCATACAAACTGTATAGGTAGGTACCCGTGATTTTTAACTTGAAAAAATTTTCCTCATTTTAGAAAACTAAATGTTACACTCTAAATCGGAAATACCCTCTTGTCCCCGTTCTTTATTTGTCTGACTATTCCATTATTTCCAAAATAATTTCATATTTTCACTAGCGCCATCTAGCGAGAAGCGTACGCGTATTTCATCAAACCACTAATATTCTCAGTAATGGAAGTAATAAGGTTTGTTATTATTGCGTAATGCGTACGCGCCCGGCTTAGTAAGGGGGTAGGTGTTGCTTTATGACGGGACGCATTAGGGGAGGGGGAGAGGAGGATAAGTTATGAATAAGTTTTTGCTTGATTAATGTCTTACAAGGGAAGGTACCCACCTGTCCGGCTCCGATTTGATTCACAGTGTTGCCATATCCATTTTATGTCAATCCGAAGGTCCAGGCGAAAAAATCCGTAGAATTCCGTATATCACCTGAAGAAAAAAAATATCACGGGACAATTCACATTAATTGACCTAGTCCCAAACTAGGCAAAGCTTGTACAATGGGTACTAGACAACGGATAAACATACTTATATAGATAAATATATACTTAAATACATAAACATTCACGACTCGAGCACAAACATTCGCATTTTTCACACAAATATCTGCCCCGACCGGGAATCGAACCCGGGACCTCAAGCTTCGTAGTCAGGTTCTCTAACAACTAGGCTACCCGGCCGTCAAATCTACGGATTTTTTAAAGTTAGGTATATTCGGCTGCACCTAAACCTTTAAATGCTATTCAAAATAAGATTTAGAGTCTGGCTAACGTAAATTGACAATAGAAAATCACCACAAATTCTAAAAAAAAAAAAATTGGCAATCCATTCTGACAAGAAAGAAATTTTCTATTCATACGCTTCGGTTTCCCGTTCGTTCCGTTCCGTTTTGTTAATTTTGCTAGTTATCAGCGAAACTAGTAGCTGAATTTAAGAAAAATGAGGCTAGTCTGAAATTCCGTAGATTAGCCAAGCATTTCCGTAGGCCTGAAATCCGTAGATCTACGGACTTTTCCGTAGATCTGGCAACGCTGTTGATTCATTTTGATATGCTAAAGAGTAGTCCAAAATAACAGACCCATATTTTTTTTAGCTGCCCAAACAACCGATTTGGAGTAATTATCCTCCAAATTACTGAAAAGTGACTAAACCCTCTAACTCTATAGAATTTTTTTTTTTCAAGCAAGTTGCAAATTATTACTGGTTTGATTACATGTTTGAGAACATGAAAAAATAATGAAGATGTGTTTGTTATATCGGCTCAAACCTTTGAGTATTTAGTCTAAATACTCAAAGGCTCAAACTCATATTTTCAAACAAAAGCACCAAAGAGAAATATAAAAATTTGAAGGATGTTTTTTTTATTATGAAAATATGAGTTGGATATATGACACGTTTTCTTAATAAGTGTTCATTGATGTCTGAGAAATGGGAATGTTATTGTTAAACGAAAAAACGTACGACCACAGTCGACGAAACTGAATCGCGTAACAGGGTAGAAGTCTGGAAAAGACATCGAACTTGTTTGATCATTTTTACTGACTTCACTGTGCACAATTTGCACATGTAATTCCCACGCAGGCGCAGTGTACATTGGGATCTTCACATACACCATTACATTTCAAATATAGTTTCACACATCAAATGCTGCTGGCTTAAAATCAGCGCTGCATTGCTACAAGCGCTTCAGTATTATGCTGAACCAGTGGCCGATTCTGAGAGGAGGTCTGTACCCTGCAGTGGGACTTTGTAATTATTGAAAATACGACTAGATTTAGAAATTGCTTTATCATCAAGTTCAAGTATGCATTCGATAGGTGCTTTTGATTCTGTGGTAATACTAAATACCACTTTTAAGGATTTTTTAACCCTTAATAAGGCTCCAATTAATGGGGTCTTATTTAGGAAGGTTTAAAAAATCCAGGAAACAAAGGTGAACCTAGCCTCGAATCCACGATCCTCTGCGTGATAAACCATTTGTAGGTCAAATTAATAGGCTACTGCGCAGCGAACTTTACAAGTAGCGAATATGCTCCCAGGGCATTCAATATGTTTTTTATTAAATCTGAAACATATCGTCATCGAATTACCGTATCCCGGCCGGATGACGCGACCATCCCCCGGGAAATTAGCTCATATCGATTGGGCATCGGCTCTGGCGTGCAGAAAACTCGCGTACATGGTTCCTATGAAATTTTATGAACCGGACATTTTGCATCAACCTGGGGCTGTTAAATTCAGGAACGGAAGTTTGTTGGCAGATATTTTTTCGAAAGGCGGGCTCTTAACGAGATCGGGACACCTCAAAAAATTCGTACTATACTACATAAGCGAGGCAGATGAAACACACGAATTATAAAAAAAATAATGTTTTATTACCAAAAGAAATAGAACAATAATTTGGCAACACCCACACTACGCTGAGCCGGTATTGTGGGAGTCATAACATTCATGATTAAACCTTAACAGGGCGCTTTGAAAGAAATGAAGACACTGATGATGTGTAATAAGTTAGGAATAACAATAATGACCCATTTACATCTTTATAAATATTGTTAGTATAGTTTAGAGCTTGACTACGAATACTCGTAATAATTCGTTTACCGAAAAGCTTGATTTAATTAACAGATAGATATACCTAGTAACATCTGTGTGCAAATTGACCGATGGCATGACATAATGTCAGTGACGGTTACCTATCAAAATTGAGAATTATTTTTTTCCGAATATTTAAAATCCCGAATGCTTCATTTATCCGAATGCATTTTTTTCTGAAACTGTAAATATTTCAGGATTTTTATAAAACAACCCTAACCTAACCTAAAGGGTCCTACACGATGGTCCTGAAATTAATCCTGAAATATTTACAGTTTCAGAAAAAAATGCTTTCGGACAAATTAAGTTTTCGGGATTCTAAACCTTCGGAAATAAAATTTTCTAAACATCGATAGGATCCCGTCAGTGACATCATTATTACGATGATAGATCATCAACACACTGATGACTAAGTCAACATGTTTCTAAGTGTGAATCGCACCAAGTTACTCGATATATATATACTCCGTTTTCAGTGTGCAATGTCAATAAAAACTCTTTTTTAATTGAGTCTTCAGATACATTTTGGAGTTCCCATACATAGCTAGATAGTCGAGACTTGGATAGTTCGAATTCACTACACTAATGTTAGGTAGACACCAAACTGCCAGCTTGATAACGGAGTAAACGATAACCAACGTCAAATCAGGCGGTAAATCTCCGGTTAACTTTTGCACCTTCTTCCCCAAGGACGCACGGAGCCATGCCCAAGGCCCCTAGCTTAGGGCCCTCCCGAAAGGCCCATAAATTCAATTTTTATTTTTATTTAACTCCGATAAAAAGTTTTGAGAGTAAATGATGACTTCCGGGAGAGGAGCATGCATTCTCCCGTTAGGCACTGTGGGTTGCTTAGGTCGGTCTTTTATGTTTTTACCCATTGGCTTCTTCAATTACCGACCCTCGCCCGTTTTGTTCCGTGCTTGTGCTGTTATCTTTCCACCAGTTACAATAGCATCAAAAATATAAGATACCTTTTACTTTTTGAAAAGCTTAAACACGCGCATATCCGGGCTTAGAAATAAGCGCATAATAGCACATGGGTTATGCTCCTATCTAAATATAGATCACTTGGATTAGTGATACCACGTCGCTAATGGCATATTTAATATTAGCCTCATCGGGCAAAGTACGGGGTAATGTTACCAAGTTACATAACTTAGTAATGGGTAGCCTACCTAACTAACCTGAGGAGCACTGAAATTTGCGCAAATATTTTATTTGCTAGTCTATATTACTGTCATACGTTTTTTATTAACCTTGTCGCAGTGAGTTTGCTTGTTCTGAAAGGCTATCGGTGGATCTTGAAATTCTTGAAGTGGTGCGTTATGCTTTTCACCGTAGTTTCCCATAACCCACCGAATATGGGAGAAAAGCGTGGTTTATATTTATAAGCATATATGTCCGCTACTTTACCACTGTTGTTGGATTCTTTTCCAAGTTTTCTTTCATACAAAACTTGCACTAATCAAATCCACTATAGTCAGTTCTAATTTCTAAGTAATTTTTGGCTGAGGAAACATGTAAATATGCTGGCATATTAAGAGCAATTCTAAGTTGTGGCTATTAGTGGGACATTAAGGCTGGAGACGATCGTTAAGAAGGTACAACTAGGTTTTCTAGAAACAAAAGCAGTTTTTTAACATGGTAAATAAAACAGAGTTAATTATTACTATACTCTCAAGTCTTACTGAATGGTAATCACGGTCAACGACATCCCAATACATAATTTAATGTGCGACCAAAATACATCGTTCCAAATACCTGCTTGTAGCAACATTTGGGTGAAGGCCGTAACTATTAAACGTATATAATGGGTTAACGGTGCCTTTAACGACTTTACACAATCACGACATAGTCTGCATTGCGTATATTAGGTACGGGAAGTCGGAAATATCTGTGCATCTCGCTATAATTGCGTACCTTAATAGCGAAAATTGCAAATGCTCTACCATATCATTGCGCTTACAGATTCGTGTTTGACTCTACATCAACTTTTAGAACTTATGTTAAACATAAAATGTTATAAAATCTCATTTTAATTTTGCCCTGCATCTCGCTTCGTGTTCGTTTACCTACTTATACAGATTCCATTTCAGATTCAAGTGCGAATAAATGTATTTTGCTTAGTTTAATAAACCGTCACATTCTATAACGTCGATTAGTTCGATGAACGGTTATTTTCGAGATATTGTCTAAGGGGACAAATTGCATGTCTTTACTGAACCTTGCCAGCACATTTGGCCTTATTTAATGTGCATCATCAAAAGTCCTTCGAGGGATAATTGATATAGAAAACCAAATATTTGGTACGTCGTGCACTAACGTATTAATGAACGTTATGTACAATCAAGGTCATCAATACTCAATACGTTCCCTAGAAGTCAAAAATATGTATACACCTCTATACTACTAATCATAATCATAAGGTTGGTGTTTAAATATTTGATGCGAAAGCTGTATAGATATTCATGCCCTCGGCTGTACCTATTGCATCCTATTCTCTCTTGGGTGATTTGTGAGATTTTTCACTTCTCCCCTAGCGCCTAAATATTTTAATTATTTCTGAGGGACTTAAATTTGCTTGATTTAAAGAGATGCATATATTTTATGCTTTCCGTTTTAGTATTAAACTTAGTTAGTGTGTCTGTTTGTGTGGGTCAAGTCTTGGAAGTCCAATTTAACTCACTTCCAGTGGTCGGATTGACTCTGATCAGAAAAATGTTTTTTTTTTGTTATCTGACCCGTGATTGACCACTATCTCACCTGATGAAAAGTGTAGATGGGGCCAAAGGTGTACCTCACTGGTTCAGTAACAGCCTATTCACTCTAGCCTTGAAGAGACCTAGGTTGTATTTATCAGGAAATACAGACGACGGGAGCGAATTCCATACTTTAGCAGTTCGCATTAGGAAGGATGACGCGAAGCGCTTCGTTCGTACGGGCCACTGGAATACTAACCACATAAGGATGAAGACGCTCCCCCCGCCTGGATGTCCGTTGGTTAATGGAGATGGAGGAATTAAATCATGTAATTCCTGCGCACACTCTCCAAAATGTATCCGATAAAAAATAGACAGACAAGCAACTCGACGATGGTGCTCGAGGCTCTGTAGCCTACCACCGATTGACGGACTATCACCAATGAGTCTACGGGCTCGATGCTCTACCGAATCCAACGCCGCCAACTGATACTTGCCAGAACCGTCCCAAAGGTGGCAGCAGTATTAAAAATTTAGTATTAAAAATTAGTATTAGTATTAGTATAAGTATGAATTATATTATTATAAATTTCAAAAATTGATCGATCGATTGTTCATTCAAGAAGAATATTTTTTGTATAACTGTGTCACTTAGATGTTACAATGGTGGTTTTCAACAGTTACCCGTTCCAGTAGTTGTTCCGGGGGTTTAAGGGATTAAGTTCGTTTTTGTACATCTGTTTATCTTGTTATCAGTTAATTTCATGTGTTTTTGTACAATAAAGAGTTATACATGCATACATTTTCATATATGTTTTATATGTTTTGTTATTCATATCACCCAGCGACCTACTAAAGTCAGTTCACGTCGACTTTGGTCAAGACTTTCGCGCTGACATCATCTTCCCTTACAAGGCCTGTCCAAGGCTCATGAATCATTGCCTATTTCCAACAGTTAAGGCTACATTTTTTTTCTTAACGCCATCTGTGTCGGCGAGATTGAACTAAAGTAATAGTTTAACGCCATCTATGTCGATTGGGTTCAACTAAAGTAAGATGCTTATGATCTAACAACCTAGTGACTTAAGGGTGCGCTTCTATAAGGCGAAAGGGAACGTGTAGATTGTGACCTATCGCATTAATGAAACCCACGTGTCACATCACAAACCTTTACTTATAAATAACGTCCTAATCTGCATCTGCAATGCATTGTTTTATGTTTTTGAACATGACAGGATTTCTTTTAACAAAACATCTCTTTATTTCAGGTACATAGCCGATTTAAGAAACAGCCTCCAACGCAGTTCTGGTAAAAATAAGTTGATACACTTCCTCTTCCTTAACAAACAAGTCTTAAAATTTTCGTTCAGGAAAGTTCGTTCCAAAGCAAAAATACGATTAAGTACGTCGCAGTTCAACGTACTTAAACGACGTGTTTTTATTTGTTAACTTAAGTAGGTAAAAAGATATTTTTATACTTCTATTATTCTACATTAACCTATCATTAAAGTCGGATTATTCTAAAAAGATATGCGCCGTCCTTGCGCCGTCAGACAAAAAGTATACATCGCACGCTTAAAATGAAACTGACTCAATCCGAAATATTCTCATTTCAAAAATAAACTTTGGGTAAATAAAAATTAGGTTTAGTTTTGAAATGAGAATATTTCGAATTGAGTCACTTTCATTTTAAGCGTATGTCGTCTTGAGAACCTCCTCCTTTTTTTCTTCGGCATACACACCACGTGTTATCTGAACTAAGTATCTATTGTTACATAACATATATCTAATCTTAGCTAATAGGCTAAGAAACATGAAAGACGTCAGTAAAATTCTGTACAATACCATAAAATAATCAGGGTTGAATAAGACACTCAGAGAAGTTAGCTAATAAATATCCAGCCAGTTAATGGTTAGGTTGAAAGTTGTTGGTTCTATAAGATCAAAATTGTTCAAAATAAAATAGCAACTCGAATTGAGACCTTCTTTATTGTTTTCCTCATTATATTCCATCTTTCCAAAACAGGACTAGACAGAACTAATGATACTACCGTGAGACTCACTTATAGTGAAAATTAACGGATCACTCACGTCTTAAAACGAGTTTAACTCGACATGTTTCGGGCTAATCCGTAGCCCTTCCTCTCGGAATCGCACGTCACGGCGGCTACCAAACGTGCATGTCGAGTTCAACTCGTTTTAAGACGTGAGTGATCCGTTTATTTTCACTAAGAACTAGTGATGATTATACAGCCTCTCTTTAGTGAGCGCTTTAGCGCATTGATCACAAACCCCGTTTCTTTCTTCCATTATTTCTGTTCTTTTATATCAGCTCGTTCTTTAGTGCACCCTATAATCGCCAGATATTTCTGTGGTAGATTGATACTTCATTGGCTTTACTTCCCAACCAAGCCGCCGCCGAATCCGCTTGCTCCGATACCAGCACCTCCCTGCTGGTAGTTGTTGAAGCCTCCTTGACCACCTTGGGCGCCGAAGCCTGTTTGACCAGCTGAGACACCTCCGGAGGACTGCTGAGCTGAAGTCATCTGAAAAAAGGAAAACAATATTATAGTATAAATCTTCCCAGGTGAATTTTTCGCTTCGAGCCCTTATCTTTCAAAACAAACGGTATCGTCATAGTATTAAGGTTCAAATTTAATGTAATGGCTCGAAGCGAAAAATTCACCTGGGAAGATTTATACTATAACGTTTTCTGACTTATTCCGTTTATCCATCTTAAAACAGCCATCCTGAGGTGGATACTCGGGAACGCGTGCCCATCTATCCACCCTGAACGGGGTGGATAGTCGGAGTTCACTTCTGATTGGTCTTCCGACTTTTTACCCCAAGCACAGTTGACACTTGAATAAAATTATCAATTCAATTAAAACTTGCATACTACAAGTGAAAAATAATCCTCAAGTTATATAGCATTTTATTTTGTTCATCATCATTTAGCAAACAAGTTTATAACCTCAAAATGCACTTTTTTAGCTAAAATATGCATTTTGAGGTTAGAAAATTGTTTACTAAATAAGACAACTATGGATGAATGCAACATGCCAATACATAGAATAATTATTAATAATTGCATTATAATTGCAATAAATATAATATAATGTTTTAATAATCAGATAATTACAATTTACAATAATTAAGTATGTGCTTCGTATATATAATTATAATGATGAATGCTCAGGACTGGAATTCACTTCTGTCGCCTGGGTCCAGTTGCATAACAAAGTACAACTTATATTACAAGCGGAACTCTCGCTTCAGTTATATTAACTAGAAAGGGAGTTCCGCTTGTAATATAAGTTGTACTTTGTTATGCAATTGGACCCAGGCGACAGAAGTGAATTCCAGTCCTGAGCATTCATCATTATAATTATAATATACGAAGCACATGCTTAATTATTGTAATTATCTGATTATTAAAACACTTAATTGCAATTATAATGCAATTATTAATAATTATTCTATGTATTGGCATGTTGCATTCATCCATAGTTGTCTTATTTAGTAAACAATTTTCTAGCCTCAAAATGCATATTTTAGCTAAAAAAGTGCATTTTGAGGTTATAAACTTGTTTGCTAATTTTTGTTTGTTTGTATGTAATATTAGTTGTACTTTGTTATGCAACTGGGCCCTGGTTTCAGGAATAAATTCAATTTAGGGTTATTTAAGCCTAGAGTGAATAGGCTGTTGGTAAACTTATTAGCTACATCTTCGGCCTCATCTGTATTTACATCAAGTGAAGTAAAGGTCTATTGATCAGTTTTAATTATAAAAAAAAAATTAGTCTGGATATGTCAGGTATAGCCGAATTTGTTTTTATGTTAGTTAGTCGCTTAATTTCTTTCTCTTCTGAATCACCTTCAAAAATTTACTCATTCTTTCAGTGACAGGTCTACATAAGAATAGATCAAATATCAAATAAGTACATTTACAATTTTACAATAGGTATATAAAAAAAATTTGGCTGCTTTGAAATTACCATAGCCAAGGTAATAAATGACATGCGCAGTTACTGTGTATATTGGCTTTTGATGATTGAAACAATTAATATTTATGAAATTGCTGATTAACAGAATTTTTACGTTTGTGGTAAATACAACCCGAGTTTTAAAAAGACATGTATAGATAAAGCGTCGTATAAGCCACCGCTGAACTACGTTAATTCCAACAGTGAGAATCAAAACGAAGAAAACAGGGAAAGGGAAACAATTGTGATCCCATACCATTTAGAAAGAGTTTGATATTGATTTTGCCCAAAAGCTCGTTTACCTGTTGAAAGCTGCTCTGCTGTCCGCCTTGGTTGATTCCTGAGCTTCCACCTCCCAAGGCACCTTGGCTGCCGAAGCCCGAAGATCCACCAGCAAATTGCTGTCCAGCTCCAAGCTGACCATAGCTTAGGCCACCTCCCAGGCCACTAGCGCCCAGGCCACCAGCGCCCAGGCCACCAGCGCCCAGGTTAGCAGCGCCCAGGCCACCAGCGCCCAGGCCACCAGCGCCCAGGCCACCAGCGCCCAGGCCACCAGCGCCCAGGCCACCAGCGCCCAGGCCACCAGCGCCCAGGCCACCAGCGCCCATGCCAGCGCTCAAACCAACACCACCCAAGCCACCGCCTAACCCGTTCCCAATGCCTCCTATGCCCACTGGTGGAATATAGCCTTGTGGTTTAGCGGAGACCGCGACCGCGCAGGCGATGGTTAACAACTGGAATCAAAGAATAACAACAACGAAGGAATAGAAATAAGTTTATTGGAGTAATATACAATTATAAATGATCATATATTTGATATTAACCTAAATATTGAGGAAGAAGGACTTGTTTCCTTTAATAATAATAATAATCATTGATTTATTCATCAGATAACAAAAGATCCATAATTTTGTTAGTAGATAACTTACAAGCTAAGTTAGGTTCAATAATTAACAATTCCATAAAATAAAATAAGGCAAAATTATCATTAAGATCATAATTCATTATCAGTAAAAATTAAATTCAAAAGTAAATTAAGAGACAAATACAAAAACATTTTAATTAAATAACATAAATCAAATTCCAAGTCACAAAAACACTAGGTACATGTTTATAATAAATAATAGTGATACCAATAATAATTTAATAATAATTTTCCATATTACATATTACCTTTAGAAATTGATTTAAAATTAACTAACGCAAAAGAAATCCTTTGGACAAAATCATTAAATTAAACTGAGATTAAAATTCAAAATTATGATTATTTCTAGGACTGCATTGAAAGTATAGAAAAGACAAATTAAAGTCTCTTTAAATTACTTTATTACCAAAATCTAAATAAATCTAAACTTATGTATGTAGGTACTTACGAGAAACTTCATGGTTGTTTCTTACACCACAAACAATGCAACAATAACCTGAGCATTTTGAATTATACCTTTTATAAGCATTTCAAACTCATTTGCTTAATTACTTTTTATTTGATACCTTACTATTATTAGCGTCATCGTGTCTAACTTACGTATACTAATACAATCATAGTCGTTGCCAACAATACTGTTATTTAATGACTGGGGTTTACGCTTTTAGATTATTTATGTCTCAAAAAGATTTACAATCACTTACTGAGAAAACATATCTACGAGTATCTTATTAAGGCCTTGGTCGTTCTGACCCGTCACCCGCGGCGGGCAGCGGCCCGTCGCCCGCCGCGTCTATATGCTGTGTTCTTCAATGTTCGGGAGTGGTCGTCGCGACGTCCCGAACGCGGCGGGCGAGAACGACCACTCCCGAACATTGACGAACACAGCATATAGACGCGGCGGGTGACGGGTCAGAACGACCAAGGCCTTAATAACTAAATGAGAAGCACGAACGGTCATGCTAACAAAAACAAAGTGGGTAGAATATAAATACTCAATCAAGTACAGATTGGAGTGAGTTAGATTGTAAGTTTAAAATACATGGCAAGAGTTACACGCTTGTTTTAACTGTAGTTTAAATGTTAGTTATTTTTTTTGTTGTAGTTTACATTTAGTTACTGTTTTTGGCACAATTAGACTAGCCTATGATTTTGAACAAATAATTCAATACGTAATTCGATGTAAATAAAGTGTATACATGAGTATAATATACACATTCATGAATGTACACACACAATTTCTCTTTAATTACATTATTTAAAGAAAGATCCCTTTTAAAAAATATAATAATGTATGTATTAACTAAAGCAAAGAAAACGAAGCACATGCATTTCTTTTGTTTGTAATATAAAGATTTTGATAACAATCGACCAGTCACTCATTGACTTTTTCAAGCAATTCAATAGCCGACAAGTGATAGTAGTGATAGTAGATGACGAACGAGTGACCAAAAATATTCACATATACACACGTATACAGGCAAATAGTAATAAAAAAGGCGTTTAGACGCATAATGACATATCTACATAAATTGACACATACGCGAGACAATAATTAGTCAAGATAATTAAAATTATTAATTCATCAATAATTACTAACTAATATTATTTTTAATTAGCAAATGTTATCTTTTACTGATAATGCAAGCAGGAAGCCATTAATATATGGTGTTTGAGTGCTTTCTTAAATACAATTAGTGACATAGCTTCTTTGACATCTTTCGGCAGTTTTTTGTGCCCTTCATATACAATTGACTTTTTACCATATAGCGTTCTATGTGGGCGGAGAAGTAAATTATTTGCTTGTCTTTTTATCTTTTTCTGTATTTGTGCTCTTTTTGTAAAGGTTATATGGCATTGAATATCCTTATTTATGATTTTTCTGACAAGAATACATGTATTATAGATATAGCCTTGGGTTATATTTAATATTTTTGTATCTTTGTAAATTTTATTACTTGGTGTTAAATGAATATAGTTAAAAAGCAATTTATTTTATTTTATTCTGTGACTTGTGATTCAACAGATAATTGATATGAGGTTTTATGAGGGAGTTGTAAATAGTATAACGGACAATATCTGGTAGACAACGAATAACACCTCGCAAGGCCCCCGTAAGAGCTGTTATTTTAGAGCGTAACTTTTCAATGTGAGGTGTCCAGCTCAATTTGTCATCAAGGATCAGACCAAGGTATTTTTCTTGAATTGTTTGGAGCAATACGACATCATTAATAGTTAATGGTGCATGATTCGGTATAACTTTATTCTTAGCCGCTAACAACATGAACGTGTATTTGGTTTTCGATTCATTAATTGTTAACAGATCATGCTGTAACCAATTTTGCAGAATATTGAGATCATTCTGAGCTTGCCCAAAAATGGTCTCTACTGAGTTTTCGAATTATAACAAGCAGGTATCATCAGCATGCAATGTTATATGACCATGTAATCCTTCTTCATGAATATTATTCACGTAAACCAGAAACAGCAATGGACCCAATATCGAGCCTTGAGGAACGCCACACTTTTAAAATTGCCTATTTTAGTGATCTGGTAACGATTACTCAAGTATGATTGCAGTATCTTGAGTGCAACTCCCGATATACCAATTGTATCGAGTTTTTCTATTAGTAACGAGTGGCTAACGGTATCAAAAGCTTTCTTCAGATCTATGAAGATACCTAATGCTATCTGCTTTTCATCTATATTAACATTAATTTTAGTAAGTAAATCCGCAGTAGCAGAGAGAGTACTTGATTTTTAGCTCGGAATCCATATTGTTTGTCAAAAAGAAAATTTATAGAATCTAGGTATTCAGTTAATCGCTGGTGAAGAATTATTCAAACATTAATGAATGAATGAAAATTTTTTATTTCGCACACACAAAAATAAAAAAACACAAACAATTATTACTATTAAGACAATACAATTTAAAAATATATAAAAAAATAAAAAATAATGTTTTAAAAAGTGTACGAAAACGGTCCCGCCTCAGCATAAATGCGGACTCCTGGGGTGAAGCCAGCGCTGATCTTCCGGAGAGACCATTTTTATCATTTTAGACGACTGGTAGAACTGAAATTGGCCGGTGATTGCCAGGCTCCAACCTGTCTCCAGATTTATAAATAGGACTAACTTTTGCTAATTTTAAGGAGTCCGGGAAAATACATTCCTCTAAACATCGATTAATACATTTACACAGATCATCACAAATTATATTTTTTACACATTTAACTATTTTGGTACTAATTCCGTCAATTCCCGTGCTAATATTTGAATTTAGGTTATCAATAATTTTTGTAATTTCATCTATAGTGCTGGGTTTAAAGTTAGTTATTACAATACTAGCTATTTTACTGTGATTTACAACATTTTTATATTTGTCGGGTATTTTATTTGCTAGTATATTATCAATTGTGGAAAAGAATTCATTAAAACCATCACACATTTCCTGTACACATGTGGTTGTTATCGATTCAATTCTCAACTTAAAATGGGTACTGGTGGTCTCAGTTCTACTGTTAAAAAGATCGTTTATTAGTGCCCACAATTTAAAGGCTTCCGTTTACATTTTTTAAAAGCATTATGTTAAAAATCTCTTTTAGTCGCCTTTATTAACATAGCAATCTTGTTTTTTTCATTAAGAACTTCTTGCCTAACAGTATTGTCGGTAGGGTTTTGTAATGATTTGTACCACATATCATTTCGCCGATTTATCGCTGCAATTATGTCCTTATTAATCCATTCATTTCTGGGTGGGTTAAGTATATTTATTTTTATTGTTTTATTTTTATTAACTGTGGGTATTAATTCCTCAAGTTTAGCATATTCACCATCAATACTGCAATCTTTTATTGATTCAACGGTTTTGTATAATTTTCCATAATCAACAAAATCATACTCAGATTTTCGTATTATATCCGGCTGACATTTCTGTACCTCCAAGAGGATCTGCTTATGATCTGATAATATTGACTGAATAATAGCCATGTGAAATGGATGACCTTTTAAATTTGAGTGGACATGGTCTAATAAAGTTTTAGTATCTATAGTTCCCGTGTACAATGTTCTTTGTTAATTTTAATTTCTCTGTTTCAATCGATTGATTACCTTTATTTATAAAATTGAGGTATTTTTTATCATTACTTTTATATTACTTTTTAATAGCTTCCTGGTCTTGGGGGTATACCTCATCGGGGAAAACAAATACTGCATTGTCATTAGTGATTTTGCGCACAGAAAACGTACAATACAACAACATAATACAATGACTCTTTACTTTACACTACATATAAAACAAAACAGAAAAACAAGTATATGGAGAAAATATACAACATAAGCAATAAGCCCTATCGGATCGCAGGGATCTCTTTGAAACAACCATTTACAAAGAAAGAAAAGTAAGGAATGGATTTCAGCAGGTGGTGGAATTTAAAAACAAACATTGTATAAAAATACAATTACATATCAATGCTTCTTCTTCGAAAGATGAACTTTCTAGCGTCATGTTGCACATACAAAAACATGGAACGCAAGAAATTTACCGCCTCTTGTGTGCGTTGGAACTCTCGAGCGGTCAAAACGCAGAACTCTGTACTCTAGACCGCTCTCTGTCTGCGCATGCTATAAGATCAAAATTGTTCAGAATAAAATAACAACTCGGATTGAGACCTTCTTTATTGTTTTCCTCTTTACAGCCTCTCTTTAGTGAGCGCTTTAGCGCATTGATCCCAAACCCCGTTTCTTTCTTCCATTATTTCTGTTCTTTTATATCAGCTCGTTCTTTAGTGCACCCTATAATCGCCAGATATTTCTGTGGTAGATTGATACTTCATTGGCTTTACTTCCCAACCAAGCCGCCGCCAAATCCGCTTCCTCCGATACCAGCACCTCCCTGCTGGTAGTTGTTGAAGCCTCCTTGACCACCTTGGGCGCCGAAGCCTGTTTGACCAGCTGCGAGACCTCCGGAGGACTGCTGAGCTGAAGTCACCTGAAAAAAGCAAAACAATATTAACGTTTTCTGACTTATTCCGTTTATCCACCCTAAAACAGCCACCCTGAGGTGGATACTCGGGAACCCGTGTCCATCTAACCACCCTGAACGGGGTGGATAGTCGGAGTTCACTTCTGATTGTTCTTCCGACTTTTTACCCCAAGCACTGTCGACACTTGAATAAAATTATCTATTAAATTAAAACTTGCATACTACAAGTGAAAAATAATCCTCAAGTTATATTTATCTTTGTTCATCATCATTTAGCAAACAAGTTTATAACCTCAAAATGCACTTTTTTTAGCTAAAATTATGCATTTTTCAAAAGTTCAAAGTTCAAAGTTCTTTATTGTTTGTGAGGATTAGGTTACATTGTTGATAAAAATAAAAATTTCATATAAAGAAACACCAATTCTCTACCTTTTCAGGTGTACAAACAAACACAAAACATTATAAAATATAATATTCATTAAAAACATCAAGTAAAATGTTATTAATAAATAAATCGAATTAAATAACATAATCAAATCAAACTAAATAAATTAAATTAAATCTAATCAAACAATAATAAATTAAATCTAAATCAAACAATAATAAATAAAATCAAATCAAATTAAATTAAATCCTTTGAAAATTTTGAGGCTAGATAATTGTTTACTAAATAAGACAACTATGGATGAATGCAACATGCCAATACATAGAATAATTATTAATAATTGCATTATAATTGCAATTAAGTGTTTTAATAATCAGATAATTATAATATTAAGTATGTGCTTCGTATATTATAATGCTGATTGCTCAGAACTGGAATTCACTTCTGTCGCCTAGTTTCCCGAATAAATACAATTTAGGGTTATTCAAGACTAGAGTAAATAGGCTGTTACTAAAATTATTAGCTATATCTTCAGCCTCGTCTGAGGCGCTACCACGAAATCCGAAAATCGAAGTTCGCATCGCATTATCCCTCTCACTCTCGTGTCAAATCATATTAGCGTGAGCGGGACGGCACGAAACGAAGTTCGAATTATGCACTTCGTGGTAGGGCCTCTGCATTTACATCAGGTAAAATAAAGGTCATTCGATCAGTAAAAATAAAATTGTCGGTATGTCAGGTACAGCCGTATTTTGTTTTTATGTTAGTCGCTTAACTTCTTTCTCTTCTGAATCAGACAGTGCGAGGAAAATCACCTTCAAAATTTTACTTATTCTTTTAGTGGCAGGTCTACGTATAGTATAGTCGACCAAGAAACTCCTTTACCACCCTAAAGTTCAATGTCAGTTGTATGACTTAAGACATCAAAGGCTATTTTCACTTACAAGTCAATGTGACAATCAGCCTTATTGTTTTTATTCTGATGTAGGAACTGTCACAAAAAATGGTAAAGCACTTACTTGGTCGACTATACATTTACAATTTTACAATAGGTATATACAAAAAATTTGGCTGGTTTGAAATTACCAGAGCCAAGGTAACAAATGACATGCGCAGTTACTGTGTATATTGGTTTTTTGATGATTGAAACAATTAATATTTATGAAATTGTCCATTAACAGAATTTTTACGTATGTGGTAAATACAACCCGAGTTTTAAAAATACATGTATAGATAAAGCGTCGTATAAGCCACCGCTGAACTACGTCAGTTCCAACAATGAGAATCAAAACGAAGAAAACAGGGAAAGCGAAACAGTTGTGATCCCATACCATTTAGAAAGAGTTTGATATTGATTTTGCACAAAAGCTTGTTTACCTGTTGAAAGCTGCTCTGCTGTCCGCCTTGCTTGAATCCTGAGCTTCCACCTCCCAAGGCACCTTGGCTGCCGAAGCCCGAAGCTCCGCCAGCAAATTGCCGTCCAGCTCCAAACTGACCACCTCCCACTTGTCCAATGCCGCCATAGCCTAGGCCACCTCCCAGGCCACCACCGCTCAAACCAACACCACCCAAGCCACCGCCTAACCCGTTCCCAATGCCTCCTATGCCCACTGGTGGAATATAGCCTTGTGGTTTAGCAGAGACCGCGACCGCGCAGGCGATGGTTAACAACTGGAATCAAAGA
This sequence comes from Archips crataeganus, assembly GCA_947859365.1. Lineage (NCBI taxonomy): Eukaryota > Metazoa > Arthropoda > Insecta > Lepidoptera > Tortricidae > Archips > Archips crataeganus. The sequence continues at coordinate 605,363 of OX402070.1, read as the reverse complement.
ATAACAACAATGAAGCAAGATAAATAAGTTTATTGGAGTAATATACAATTATAAATGATCATATATTTGATATTAACCTAAATATACAGGAAGAAGGACTGTTACCTTTAAAAATTGATTTAAAATTAACTAAGGCAAAAGAAATCCTTTGGTCAAAATCATTAAATTAAACGGAGATTAAAATTCAAAATTATGATGATTTCTAGGACTGTATTGAAAGTATAGAAAAGACAAATTAAAGTCTGTTTAAATTACTTTATTCCCAAAATCTAAATAAATCTAAACTTATGTATATTGTATGCAGGTACTTACGAGAAACTTCATGGTTGTTTCTTACACCACAAACAATGCAACAATAACCTGAGCATTTTAAATTATACCTTTTATAAGCATTTCAAACTCATTTGCTTAATTACTTTTTATTTGATACCTTACCATTATTAGTGTCATCATATCTAACTTACTAATACAATCATAATCGTTGCCAACAATACTGTTTTTTAATGACTGGGGTTTCTCTGTATCATTCGATTGATTATCTTTATTTTTAAAATTGTGGTATTTTATCATTACTTTTATATTACTTTTTAATAGTGTCTTGGGGGCGCTTCGGCTGATAATATACAATACGCAAAATCTACATCATGACAAACGTACAGTAGGTACACGAAATTTATAGTACGCAGATTGTACAAACAATTAAATGTCCATATGATAATTGTACAATATGCAAAATGTACTCCACGTGATAGTGGCAAAATGTACAAAGTTAGAATGATCAACACACAAATTGTACATAACGGAAAAATAATAATACGCAAAATGTACATACTTTGTAGAGTCTGGCAAACGAGTCGGGGTTTAGGTAAACCACCCTGCTTACCGTACACTTTTATTTGTAAATTTTACGTTTAATAAACAAATATGAAATAAAAACAGTAAAAACTTAGGACTAACTTAAATCTAACTAAAGCTAAAGGTAAAAAATCTGTCCCAAGTCGCCGCCAATGGGGAGAGTGCCCAGAAGGCTGGCAGCATTGCCACGTTGGATGGCAATGCTGATTCGCTGAGCGAAGTATAGGCCAGCCCTCTGGTCACGGGAGGCCTCTATAAGGCGCGCCGAAAGATCTTTATATAGACGGCGCGCGCTTGGCCCCCAAGGCCCCAGAGTTTCGACCCCAAACGCCTCAAATATATAACTGGCTCCAAGGGAGCTATATTTGCGGCGTTTGAAGTCTTCCTTCCGCTGATGCCGCGGCAGAGCCAGCAATATTTTGGGTCCTTGAAAGATGGGTCGGTGCAAGGGTGTCCACACATGTACGTTTTGTACATTTGGCGATTGAACATTTTTCTTTTGTCACATTTTGCGGATTGTGCATTTTGCATTGAACAATTCGCGAAATGTGTATTTTTCTTTTAACACATTTTGCGTTATGTGCTTTCAGCGTAATTACATTTTGCGTACGTACATTTCGTGTACTGTACGTTTGTCATGATGTAGATTTTGTGTATGTACAGTCGACAAAAGCGAGGCCTGCAGTGCACACAGAAAACGTACAATACAACAACACAATACAATGACTCTTTACTTTACACTACATTGAAAACACTACAGAAAAACAAGTATACGGAGAAAATATACAACATAAGCAATATGCCCTATCGGATCGCAGGGATCTCTTTGAAACAACCATTTACAAAGAAAGAAAAGTAAGGAATGGATTTCAGAAGGTGGTGGAATTTAAAAACAAACATTGTATAAAAATACAATTACATATCACAAAACATACACAGGTAAATAGATACAAAGAAATATATTGCAATTACTTTGCTCACCCGCGACCTTACGATAGTTCCGTTTATGTAAGAAATGCGTCTTCATGCAGTTCCTCCACCTCCACATTGTACGAACACTCACATCACACAAACCCAACTATCACCACCACCAAACCACACTGACGCGTTTCGAACTCAATCAGAGCTCATCTTCAGTGTAGGTAACGCCACCCTTCACTATGCTTAGTTTGTTGTCTTGTCGGTGGAGCCACTTTTCCTTTTCTTCAATCAGTTTTGTGACTTCTTGATGTGTATGTATGACCCGGAATCAACGATTTTTTTACATTGGTTGAAATATAACCATCTCTTACCAATTTCATAAGACCTTTTGTTCGTTGAAATGGCAGTGGGCAAGCCATATAGCACGCAGAACAGATGGCCGTTGGGGCCACAAAGTTCGCGAATGGAGACCACGGACTGGCAAGCGCAGCGTGGGACGTCCACCAACGAGATGGTTGGACTATTTGGTGAAGGTCGCAGGTTCAGGGTGGATGCAAGTCGCTTGCATCCAACCGTAATGCATGGCGTCCATAAGGGAAGTCTACGTCCAGCAGTGGACGTCCTACGGCTGAAATGATGATGATGATGAAGATCAGAAGATCATTTTACTTTGTTGACTCTATTCGAGACTCTACAATTTGTTTCGCTGAATTAAACTGCCAATATGGTCACGGTAAACACTAATTTCACGGTCACACAGATATTTAACCAGAATTTCTTGTTTGTTTAAAATCTGGTTTCGCATGTGGCCGCCGCATGCGCAATTGAGCATTGTTTTGTTTAGTTTAGGCATTCGTTAAGTGATTAGATGTAGCTAGGGTTATAGATGCGGGATTATAATGAAATCGTCCTGCCAGGGGCTAAATTCAGGAACGGCCCAACACGGTTTGCGAGCGGTAATTCAATCGTTTGCGAGTGGATAGGGATGAACTGCTATTCAGGAACGCCAAAAATCACTGGTTTACGAGAGGTTTGGGCTGCGATTGGGATGAGCCTTATTTATTTACAAAGCGAATTAACAGGAAAATAAGGCTCATCCCAAGCTCAGCCCATTCCTATCCTCTCGCAAACGATTGAATTACCGCTCGCAAACCGTGTTGGGCCGTTCCTGAATTTAGCCCCTGATTCTGGCTACGGCGACTGCTTTAGCTTCATACGTGCGCCCCCTTCAGTACCTCTACCATGAGTTTACACTAGTTTACGTGACCGTACTCGCTAGCGACGGCGTAAATTATTTGTATGGAGAATTGTACAGCGCCTCTAGCGGTCACTTACGGAAGTACGATTCTCCATACAAATCATTTACGCCGTCGCTAGCGAATACGGTCACTGTAAACTAGTGTAAATTCATGGTAGTAGTACTGGTTCGCGTAGCAAAGCTATCTCAAAAAGGTTCATGCACACAGTGGACTCGCGAGGACACCATTTTTAACCCCCGACATAAAAAGAGGGGTGTTATAAGTTTGGCGTGTCTGTGTGTGTTTGTGTCTGTCTGTCTGTGGCATCGTAGCTCCCGAACAGATAAACTGATATTGAATAATTTATTGAATCAGGCGTTACTTTGCGGAGGTCCATATTAATGAACTAAAACAATTACTTTGCTCACCCGCGACCTTACAATAGTTACGTTTATGCAAGAAATGTGCGTTCATGCAGTTCCTCCACCTCCACACTGTACGAACACACACAAATCACATAAACCCAACCATCACCACCACCAAGCTACACTGACGCGTTTCGAACTCAACCAGAGCTCATCTTCAGAGTTACCACAACCGTATGCTATGCTACCAACTGTTAAACTCTCAGTTGGTAGCATAGCATACGGTTGTGGTAACTCTGAAGATGAGCTCTGGTTGAGTTCGAAACGCGTCAGTGTAGCTTGGTGGTGGTGATGGTTGGGTTTATGTGATTTGTGTGTGTTCGTACAGTGTGGAGGTGGAGGAACTGCATGAACGCACATTTCTTGCATAAACGTAACTATTGTAAGGTCGCGGGTGAGCAAAGTAATTGTTTTAGTTCATTAAACTGATATTGATTTTGTTTTTTTTTGTTTGAAAGTTGAATTAGTCGGGAATGTTGTTATATATGAAGAAAATCGGTTCAAGATGGCTGCCGCCACAAAATGGCGGATTACATATTTTTTCATCATGTTACTTAATATTGTAAACGCGAAAGTTTGTATGGATGGATGTATGGATGTGTTACTCTTTCACGCTAAAACGGTTTGACGGATTCTGAATTCTGATGAATAGCCCAGAGGTTAGAGACCTGACTACGAAGCTCGAGGTCCCGTGTTCGATACCCAGTCGGGTCAGATATTAGGTATGAAAAATACGAATATTTCAAAGTCAAAATGATTTATTGCATATCACATTACAGGCATACGCTGAAATAATATACTAGGTATACGTGTGACGCCCTGTAAGGGGACAGCAATATCAGAGGGCTATTTTTACAATTTAAACATTTTTCGTATATTTGTGCTGCATATTCTATTTAAAAATATAGCCCAAAAACGAATCTAAAGAACTGTTTATTTATTTGTTCTCGAGCCTGTGTCTATTACTTTTTTTTAATTATTTTTGTTCGTTAAACGTGAATCATTATTTTTTACTCTAGGACAGCAAAGTCTGCTTTTTTTTACAACTTCTAATTACTTATTACCATCTTTATTAACAGCTGCAACTAATAAAACTTCAAATTCATCCAGTTTTACAACATTTTCTAATTAAACTTGTACCATTAGTCACTAACGAGTTTAGTGTAGATTACTAACAAAGTTAACTTAAAGTGGATATTTTATTAAAGTTGAGTGCAGAATCGACGGCGCGATTCGATTACATTACACCAATGCCCTTCCGTTAGTAACTCGAGTCACTTAAAGCCCGCAAACGTAATCAACTGGTCTATAACTTCATTTCATCTAATTTATTTGGTTAACGATTAAAGCCAATTGAAGCGTGTTTTTCGTATACTTGTTATGCTATTAGTTACTTGATGTTTACTCATCATCATCATCATCAGCATATAACAGCCAAAAGACGTTAACTTCTGGACAAAGGCATCCTCCAAAGAGTTCCATAACGATCGATTCTCGCATTCACGTGGTTCCTGTGACACTGCGACTTTTACCAGATCTTTGGTTCATCTTGTTGGGGGCTTTCTCACGCCACGTCTACCGGTTCGCGGTGGCCATTCTAGAACCTTATTTACTTACAAGTCTTACAACTAAGTGATTTAGATTTTTTTTTAATTCTGCCAAAACTGGTTTAACTTGACCTCCGGCTTCGGCTTTTTGGACACCCTGTATAACTTAAAAACTTCACTCTACCTTCTATAGCTAAACGAATTCTTCGCAGACGGAATCGCGGGCAATAGCTAGCGAATAATATGAAAATCCCATTGTTGGGCTCAGCCATCAAAAAGCTTGTAGCAAAAATGGACTTTTTAAAACTGATTTTCTTTGCATTCCTTAAAGTCGAACAAACATTTACCTACCCGTCGCTTAAACAATACTTAATTTAATTAAGACTAAGGTAACTCGTCTGTCCGGGACTGATTAAAACAAGGTAACTCGATTACCGGGACTCCTCCGGAATAAGTGCAGGAAAAACCGGTACACGCCGGTTTTGTTCACTTTTAAATGAACTTTATGAGTCGTTTTTGGCTGTATGGAGTCATTATCATCATATCAGTCGAAAGACGTTAATTTCACAAAGGCATGCCTTCGCAATCACAATTTTTTTCTGTCAAATGGTTATAGGGATGTTGACTCCATTCAACAATAATTCGAATACACGACTCCAGTAAAAAAACGCTTTATTTTTTAGCCCTGAAAACCAGATTAATTTTCGATTAACTGCAAAATTAGATTTTTTGTTGCTTTAACACAAATAAATAGTTAGTTAATTGAGTATGCGAACAAGTGACGTCATATGTTGCTATTGCCATTCAAATTCTATGGGAGAAATGTGTTTTGACAGCTCATAAAAAGTACGTCAGTTGATTGGTGGTGTCAACATCCCTATAATGATGACGGAAAGAGATGGTAAAAACTAAGGCAAGCGTCAGAAGCGTTAGACAATACGGCCTCGGGAGTGTCTATCATCATCATCATTTCAGCCGAAAGACTTCCACTGCTGAACAGAGGCCTCCCCCAAGGATTGCCAAACAGACCAGCCCCGCGCCATCCGCATCCTTCCATCCTCCATCCTTGGATGCCTACCTACTCTATGTCTTCCGGTCCGTGGACGCCACTCGAAAACCTTTTGGTCCCATCGTCAGATCTACAATCGATGTGCCCTGCCCATTGCCACTGGCTGGACTACTAACCTCGATTTTTATTTTTGAAACAGATAAAGTTCGACTATACCCTTACAAAGATTTAAAAAGTAGGTCGCCAAGAAAATAGTAACCTGAATTACGTAGTTAAATCGCCTTAAGAATAATCTTTGAAAGGGCTATTCAATGACCGTTATATTCTGACCCTTAACTGAAGGGTCACACCATGGGTCAATGCTCGGAACTTTAGTACATTTATATGCAGACCATTTTAAAGGGTTTTTCGAAGGTGATGGAGGTGTATATTTACACGATAGCCAATAACCGTCGCTTCGCTCGCGCAGGGCCGTATACTAAAGATGTTACAAAGGTTTGACTCTAATGCCGAAAAGTCGGAACTTCCGACTGATAGACCTCCGAATGCGATTTATTTTCAGACACTTAAATTGGAGATTAGAATAGGAGGTCGGAAGTATTGCAGCGATCGTGATCAGTCTCCACGTACTTGTCGCCCGGGGAGCCTCCCTTTCCACTGAAATTAAAGAGGCTAGATCGTGTCATTCATGATCACGCGTGCCGTCGTTCTTATTCCAATGTCGTTAATGTCTTCTTCTTCCCATTCCTCCCCTATCAGAGGTTGCACAACATCATGGCGATACTTTTTTGTAGGCCGCTGCTCCAAATAAGGAAGTGGTACTGCAGTTGAACCAGTCTCGTTAATTCTTCAGCCACGAACTCACTTTCTTTCTCCTGCCCACGCGCTTCTCTTTCCGGCAATCTTCCCCTGGATAAGAAGCTGGAGAACTCACTTGGCGCTTCTCATCACATGCCCGAAGTACCTAACCTAACACAACTTTCTTATGTCTAATTATAACAAATTCATGCGTCTACGTGCCACTAGCTATAAAACATGTTTGATTTGTATTCCCCAAAACTGACGAATCAATCAATTTCATTCGGCGATTGTGCAGTCAGCATAAAAGCTCGCATTAAGAATGAAATTTCGAGCAAAAACTTATTTACGCACGCTTTTCTTGTGATCGCGTTTAACCGGCGACCACTAGTGCATCAGGGCATCCGAAACAGTTTTTGATTGTATTCGAAACACTGGTTTTTCGGATTACATGTAAAAACAGGTTTCGGAGGGCCTTGTTGACCAAGAAAATTCCGTTCACCGACGCCGGCCGCGGTCGTTCACCTCCCTTATCAGGATCTCGAGCTGATAACCCACATCGTTACAAAACCATCAGCCACAGGCGCATGCGCGGCTTATCGTTGACATGGTAATAAAATATTTTGACCGTAAACTAGCTACCTTATTTTAAGGAAGCAATAAAGAAAGAAGAAAGAAAGAAAAAAATATATAACAACAGTAACAAATAGGCTAAAAGTAAAAGTACAAACATAGACACAGGGAGGAAGGTACTCGTACTTTTCGTAGGTAACATATTAATAATGCTGTTACAAAATGTTCCCGACTCAGCGTGTCGTCTTAAAAACCAGTACTCGAAAAAATACATGTGATTTTCCCGGTGTACTTTAGTTTGGCAAATTATTTTTCCCAAACTGATTCATTTGGCAAATGTTTCATTTCCCAAATGTTTATTTTTTCTGAAACTGTTAACTATTCAGGATATATTTCAGGTCTATTCTGTAGGTTAGGTTAGGTTAGGTTAGGTTAGGTTTGTTTTATAACAATCCTGAAAAGTTTACAGTTTCAGAAAAAATAAACAGTTGGGAAATGAATCATTTGCCAAATGAATCAGTTTGGGAAAAATAATTTGCGAAACACTAGTTAGTAAACCAACATTAACATCTACGGCGTGTACTTAACATAAAATTAATGATTATCTTATATCATGGACAGGAAAGGGATGTGGTGTTTGGAAGTAATTCAATTGATGCCTAAATTGAATAAAGAATTTTGACTTTGACTTTGACTTTGACTTTGAATTCCGATCCGCGTTGGCGATCCCTAGTCTCAAACAGCGTATCTACTGTGTAAAAAAAGTAAGCCGTAAAATATCTCCTTGCTAATTAAATAACACAGCATTGTTAAAAGTATGTACATGTTTATTGTCTATCTTCGTGGTAAAGATGCAGATATAATTTAGTTCAGTACCCACAAGCGCTTGCTTCGAAGCGGGTGCGAAACGAAAACCGCAGCTCGGAAGTTTCAAAATAGCGGTTGAAAATGGCGTTATTCCGCTTCCACATTTAGAAGAAAAAGGTAAAAGTTTTAGCGAAGTTTAGTTAGGGTGTGTTGTTATTGTATTATACACCGAGGCTGACGAATCACCCGTTAGATTTAAAATTTAAAACATGAGTCCTCAGGTTATTTCAAGACAAAAACGTAGTATAAAGTCATGTATTTGGGTTAGTTTAGGAGATATTTAATCCTTTTGTAAAAGTCATTTATAATAAAAAGAAGAAGATATTTGTTTTAGAATGGAGACCACGGACTGGCAAGCGCAGCGCGGGACGTCTACCAACGAGATGGACGATTTAGTAAAGGCTGCAGGTTTATGGTGAATGCAAGCCGCTGCCAACCATAATGATTGGGTATCAATGATAGGTCTATGTCCAGCAGTGGACGTCCTACGGCTGAAATGATGATGAAAAAATAATTTCGAAAAATTCCGTCTCACACTTGTCGGCTTATTACTTGTTGATATGCAGTATATGTATCTCCATTCTCATTCTGAGTTCGAGGACGTAACAAAAATTTATATTTTGATTTTTTGATTGTGAAACCATCCAACCAACCACCAACCATGTATCGCTTTAAACATGAAACTACCGTGAGACTCACTCATAGAGAAAACGAACGGATCACTCACGTCTTGAATCGAGTTTAACTCGACATGTTTCGGGCTAATCCGTAGCCCTTCTACCATGCATCATCCATGCTTCGGATTGTTTCAACCAGTCACCAACTTGCCAATACGTTCCACTAACTTCTGTTCTAAGTTAAACTCGTTGAACCGGAATATTGATGACTTAACAACTCGCTAATGGGTTCTAATGAGCTCCAGAGTTGCGGAACTACTCTAGTTTAGGCAACGGGAAACATGACGAGATGCAAAAGCGAGTTCAGCAAGCCCTATTTTTCAAAAAACACCTGTAAATACTTACTTTAATAGCCTAATTTAAGCTTACACTTTACCAATTTAAATAAAAACTTGGACTTTAAACTTATAATGATATATACACGTATAACTAACTGTACAAACAACATCTCACTAGCAAGGCCTATCGAAGAATGGGTCCATACCATAGACTGTGTTTTGACCACTGTTCGTTTTTTAAAAATTAACGACCGCTTTAGCCTAGTTGGTAGTGACCCTGCCTACAAAGCAAGAGGTCCTGGGTTCGAATCCCGGTAAGGGCATTTATTTGTGTGATGAGCACGAATATTTGTTCCTGAGTTATGGATGTTTTCTATGTATTTAAGTATTTATTTATCTATATAAGTATGTTTATCGTCGTCTAGTACCCATAGTACAATGTACAGGTCGATTTGTGTAAGATTGTCCCCTAATATTTATTTTATTATTATTTTAAACATGAAACTACCGTAAGACTCACTCATAGTGAAAATAAACGGATCACTCACGTCTTAAAACGAGTTTAACTCGACATGTTTCGGGCTAATCCGTAGCCCTTCCTCTCGGAGTCGCACGTCACGGCGGCTGCCAAACGTGCACTGCGTGCTAACGCCCTGGTCGCGCGGCTGGCTACTCGACGCAACTGACAGCGACACACAACTACCCCCATTTTCATCATCACTTTTATTGTCATTGTCAAATGTAGGGTAGCACACAACACTAACCACATCACTTTGTAAAGGTTCGCTCACACTCACCGTTGACGCAGTACGAACATTCAACACTGTTTTCCAATTTGGGGGTACTGACCAACCACTATCCAGAGTGCTGTCTCCATTATTATTCTCTATTTTTATAGATTCTATTTCTCGTAATCTTCTTTCTTCGTATCACCTTTATGCTGATGACCTACAAATCTACTCTCAGGGTGTGATTGGCGATCTTCCGTTGGTTATCGAGTCTGTTAACTTGGATCTAAAGAAGATTTTGAAATGGAGCCAACGATTTGGCCTGATTGTTAACCCAACAAAGACCCAGGTCATTGTTATTGGTAGCTCGAAACTTGTGCCAAGAGTCGAATTTGCATCTCTGCCACCGGTGCTTTTCGACGGAGTACTAATACCGTTTGCGCATCAGGTCAAGAGCCTGGGTGTTATTTTAGACCGCACTCTCTCATGGTCTCCTCATGTGTGCGAGGTGAGCAGGAAGGTGTTTGCTGCGGTGGGATCTTTAAGACGGCTTCAGAATTTCCTACCTTTTGCTACCAAGGTTGCGCTTGCTCAAACTTTGCTGCACCCTATATTCGACTATGCTGACATTTGCTATCCCGATCTCCTAGAAGAGCAGCTTAATAAACTTGAGCGAATTCAAAATCTATGCATTCGGTTTATCTTTGGTCTGCGTAAGTTCGATCATGTCTCTAATTTTCGATCACAGCTCAAGTGGCTCCCAATCCGCCTTCGCCGTAACTCTCACGTTCTCCACCTTCTTTACGGCATTCTCTTTAACCCTGCAACTCCTCGCTACCTCAAAGTGCGGTTTAGCTACGTAACTTCTATTCGATGCTCTCAGAACTTTCTCCTTACCGTGCCTCTCTCTAACTCCAAATTCTATGTCTATTCTTATACTGTCCAGGCTATTCGGTTGTGGAATGCCTTGCCGATTGACTTACGACGGGCAAAATCTCTGTCAATCTTTAAATCAATGCTTAAGGTGTACTATCTGTCTTCTTGTAATTATTAGCTTTGTTATAGTTTATTTATTTATATGTGGCTGTTTATCCCAATGCTTATATTTGTTTTAGACGTGTACTTATTATATGTACGATATATGTATGAGTAGATGTACTATTTTTTGTTGCGTTTTAATTTTCTGATCCACTGTTGATGCACCACCTGCTGTAAACTAGTCCTTCCTTCTTTCTGGTAAAGGGTTGCCTGGAAGAGATCGCTCTTAAGCGATAAGGCCGCCTATTGCTTACCTTGTAACTTACTCTCTGTGTACCTGTTTTCTGTATTGCTTACTATTCCTGGTGTACAATAAAGAGTCATTGTATTGTATTGTATTGTATCCCGGTTAAAATTTGGATGACGACCAATCTCGATGGCTTCACGCACCTTCCGCGGGATGAAAAACTTTTCTCTCGCAAGTACGGAAGCCTTATCCCGAAACATGTCGAGTTAAACTCGTTTTAAGACGTGAGTGATCCGTTTATTTTCATTATTATTATTTTATTTAAATTCTAGAAGAAAATTTTAATTTACGAATCAGCAACACTGTCTAGATAGCCAGGTATTAAGCGCATTTTCCACTAAGCGCATGTGTTTGTGTCCAATATTTCCACGGGATCGGGGTATCTTCTTCTAATACATAAATATCTCGTATCACGGTGTTTGTTATTGAACTCCTCCGAAAAGACTGGACCGAGTTTTATGTTTTTTTTTTTCTCCATATTTGGTACGTCTGAGAATAGGTCGTAGGCTATTTTTTATATTATTGTTCGCAGACGGAGTCGCGGGCAACAGCTAGTAGGCATATAAAATTACGAAATATTAAGCGCTAAGTCTACAGATGAGAAATTTTGCACAGGTGCTTTGTGTTCTTCAGATGTGAATTTTTTGATTTGTTAGATCAATTTGCCAGAAAAGCAAAAAAAAAGCAAAGTTTCTTAATGTTCCCAATCAGCACTGGGTAGGCGTGGCAACTACGCCCCGACCTCTCTCATTCTGAAAAGAAGCCTGTGCCCTACAGCGGGACGTCAGGCAGGGATGATGATGATGATGATGATGACATTGTTGTAAGAGTCTCGTCTCTATTGTAACATGATACAAGATGAGTGCAACGCCGACAATCCAAAACTAATTAAACTTATGATTACCATCGCGAGATGGTATCTATATGTATGTAATATAACGGGGGAAATTCAACAAATTATCACCAGACGGCATCTTAGATGACAACCGAGAAGGCTTCCCACCGAGGCTGCGGCTACACTTTGAGCGAGTAGCGATTTGCTTCGTAAATATTAAGCTGTAAAAAAAAATAGAAAAAAAAAGCTGTTGCCCGCGAGTCCCGCGACTTCGTCTGCGAAGAATTCGTTTACCGCTATCCCGCCGGAACTATGCAATTTTTCGGGATAGAAACTAACCTATGTTTCTTTCCCGAAACTCGAATTAACACTGTACCAAATTTCATCTAAATCGGTTCTGCAGTTTAAGGGCGAAGAGCTATTTACCAGACAGACACACAATTTTAAATTTTATAATATTAATATGGATTAGTTGCATCAAGCTACTATCGACAGCGTGACTCTACATGCAACCTTTGCTAAATTAAAAGTGCCCGGCGCACGCGTCGGCACGCGTCGTAATGTAAGTCTCTTGGCGGGAGTGCGAGCCCGCACGCGCCTGCGCCGGCACTCGCCGCTCCCTCGCGCCGTCGCGCTCCTCAACTCTTGTGCTCGCAGCAGCCCCTCAGTATGATCTTTTTGTAACCAAGATAGCGAGACTGGAGATGGGATGGAGGAGAGAGCTAGAATGTATGCAGGATGCGTAAAAGTTGTGTGTACTAGTTCTAAAAGTCTACTTTAGTTATAATTAATTTTAATTTTTTAATTTTAAGTATCTTTTGTAACGACATGGTCTTAACTGTCATGTTACATGTAAACAGATAAATAAATAAATAATAATAAACCAATGTTAAACCAGCCTTCATCTCATCGCCGTCTCATTCACAATCTCTTTCTGTCACCATCTCATACCGTTTGACAGAAAGAAATAGTGAATGTGATAGCACGCGCCCGTGCGTTAGACAATAAGGCGCCAGTTAACTCGATTTTGGTTGCAAAAATGTACTTAACTGGGGATTTGACGGCTGATTTGACATTGGTTAATAGGTATAGTGCTCATAACTGGGTGCTATGTTTTGTTGTTGGTCACTAAAGCAAGTTGTCGTTGATTCGAGTTCGAGCGCGGTTGTCTGAATTTTTCTGGATATACCAGGTCGCCCATTTGGATGGATGAGTATGGGTAACTCTGAAACTATTACACAAAGAAAGGAACTGAAAATAAAAACATTTACCTTCACCTGTGCTGTTTGTCATAAATAACTGGTCAAAACAATTGTGATTCTGAACGCATAAGGCAAAATAATCCTTTAGCTTGCGTATGAATTTTATGAGGCGTGACTGTCGTGTCGCTCTGAAAATGAAAGCCATAAGATTTCTAAATCGCTGCCGCTCATCGCTAGCTTCCAGAACCCAGCCTTGTTTAAAACAAAGCGGTAGATCGATGTCGCATTAATGGGAAGCTTCGTACAACCCATATTTGAACTAGCGCGCAGTATAAAGGACAAATGTATGTTTAGAAGGAAATTGAAATGCTTTAGTGCCTGTTTGAAGCGGTTTGTGATATGCCCAGTATTGCTTGGAATGGAATATTTTGTTCTATGAGGCATACATGATAAGGAATTGCTGTATTATATTATGAACGTGAATACGTACTTTAACTTAATCTATTATTACACCTTTCAAGTAGACGAGTTATCAGTCATTGTATAGGTGAACTGAAACAATTACTTTGCTCAAGCGCGACCTTATGATAGTTACGTTTATGCAAGAAATCTGTGTTCATGCCGTTCCTCCACCTCCACACTGTACGAACACACAACACACACACCCAACTATCACCACCACCAAACTACACTGACGCGTTTCGAACTCAACCAGAGCTCATCCTCGGAGTATCGCAACCGTTGACTATGCTACCAAATGTTACACTCAAACGTTTAGTATTTAATTTAATTATTCTGATGCTTCTTTACTGAGGTCCATATGTAAAAACAATTTTTTTCTGCTCAATCTGCCCATTGAGAAGCAAGGTAACAATGTAATAGTTTTAACATTATTTATTTAGGGTCACTCTAAATCGAACATATGCATCCCGTTCATTCCCTATCCCATTTCTTGCCTATAGCATAAAGGCCAACCTCTGTGCAAAATTTCAGCCTTCTTGGGCCAAATGCTTATTAGTCAATCAGTGAATCAGTAAGTGAGTAAATCAATCAACCGGGACTTTTTGATCGACATTTGCTTAAAATACTTGATTTAGTAAATGTAAGACTGTAAGTTCTAACGTAATATTTGAAACAAAGTTTTTCTATGGAACAAAAAAGTGTCAAAATTATTTACCAGGCAACCATTGTCGAAATAAAAGTAACAGTACCTAACCAGTACAATGAATATACAGAATAAAAGTCCGGACCCGTTACCGACGTGCCAGAGTAAAAAAATATTCCACCGGGATATACACCGTAAGTAAACGCGGTGAAGTGCTACAACAGAACAGAACAGAACTATAATAAAAGCATATTCGTGTTTCTGTCGTTCCGTTCAATTTAAAGTTGAGAAGTGGAGGGCTGGTTGATAACGATAAGTGATAAGGGTAGTACCCTTATGAAATTAACCCTTGAGCGTACAGTCGGATGCGGCGCGACGTGCGGCAAACTGGTCTTATACTACGAAGTGCAAAATTCGAACTTCGTATCGTGCCATTCCTCTCACGCTGATAGTATTTAATACAAGAGCGAGCAAGACGATGCGACACGAACTTCGATTTTCGAATTTTGGAGTAGCCCCCTGTGTTTTTGGATTATAGGTGAAAACCTCAGACGTACTTGTATCATCGTGATCATATGAGTTAAAAGACGTCCACTGCTGGACAAATGCCTCCTAACCAGAGTTATACATCCCCATCGAAGTTGTTCCTGCGATCTTTACCTTCGTCAGTTCATTTTGTTAGGGTCTTTCCTACTGCAGGTCTTCCGTTTCGCGGTCGCCACTCTAGAACTTTACTGCCTCATCGACCGTCAATTCTACGAGCAATATACCCTGCCCACTGCCACTTAAATCTTGCGATTTTCCGAGCTATGCCAGTAACTTAATTCTCCTGCGGACCTCTTAATTTCTGATTGGATCACGTAGGAAAACTGAGCATAACTCGTTCCATCGATGGATATGTGAAGGTCAAGAGACCTTTGCCCAGCAGTGGAGTATAAATACATATATGCCACATAATAATAATAAACTTGATGTAACTATTTATATAGATAGTTAAGATATAGATAAGACATGGATTAGTTCAATAAACTGAACATGATCAGATAAGTTAACTGAACAATCAAGGAACATTTTCTACTAATCTGAAGTACCTAGGCTTGGCACAATTAGTTGTTCCTATAAGTAGCAGCGATATCATATTAAGGTTGACTTAAATAAGTGAAGTTCCCAATCACTGGGAACGTGTGGGTACGGCCCAAACCCTCTGATTTTAAAAGGAGGCCGTGCAGCGGGAAGTATATAGGTACTTTGAAACAGCCTACAAATTAATATTGTTGACTGTACGCGCGGTTTTCCTCCAAAGTTGAGATTTGTTCGCAGTTGATTCCCTGTTCCTGTATACCTGTACAAAACTCGAAGGTCGTAATGAAATTATGATCTACCCTTCCCTTCCCAAGGGTTGTTGGTTACCTCTTCACTCCTAACGCGGTTAACGAATCATTTCAAATCAGGCATTATTTGTGCGAAGTAAATGGAATCTGGTTTGCGTTTGCGGTCCGGCGTCGGTTGCCTTTTCTGGTACCTAGAGTATACTCCTGTATTTTTGGTAACTTATATACCACCTAATAAACTGAAACAATTACTTTGCTCACCCGCAACATTACGATAGCTACCTTTAAGTAAAAAAAATGCGTGTTCATGCAGTTCCTCCACCTCCACACTGTATGAACACGCAAATCACACAAACCCAACTATCACCACCACAAACTACACTGACGCGTTTCGAACTCAACCAGAGCTCATCTTCAGAGTATCGCCACCGTTCACTGTGCTACCAAATGTTGGACTCTGCTCGCGATTCTCGCAACATACTGCTTAGCACATCTCTGGTAGAAAAAGAAAGAAAGAAAACATTTATTCGTGATATCAAACCATTTCAAATATAACACAGGAATAAAAAAAATGCGCATATCACGAAATGGTCCCAAATCAGCAAAGTGCCGGTCTTGCGAACGGCGCTACATACAACAAACATAAAGTGAAACCGAACGCCATCAATTTTAGGTTACAAATAAAAAAAAATAACAAACAAGAAACCATAATAAAATTATATCATCTAACACAAAGAAAACCCTAAAATACTAGAGAGTTCCCAAATTTTCGCACGCACACGTGAACTCGCACTTTTTGCACATTCGCTGAAGATTAAACTGGCAGACCCTAGTTGGATTATTTAATTTGGACTGGCTTTGACTCCGCCCCGCCTGTTAGGTGGTCCCTGGGGTCTTAATTACGTCCATTTTAATATTCCGCTCGTCCCCTGGTACTATCACCGTTTTTAAACCGCGCTTTATTAACGTTCTTGTAATTCTTCTTACGCAGAATAATTTTAAAATAGAACAAAGGTATTGTTGAATTCTAATGTTTTAAAGTTTGTCGGAATTAGTTAGAAAGGCCATCGGCCATCCTAAAACATCGTGAGAAAACACACACCTGAGAAGAAATATATCTAAGTTATCCGCACTGGGCCCGCCTGGGAACTACGGCCCAAGCCCTCTCATTCTGAGAAGAAGCCTGTATCCTGCAGTGGGACGTATAAAGGTTGGGATGATGATGATCATCACGCATAGACGACTTTGATCGGCGCCATAATAGACTTCTATTGACTTTATAGTAAATTACAGCTGCATGCATCGATGCCGCGAATTCTCGAATTTACTTCGCCGAATTAAAAAAGTAAATTCGGCAGCTACTAAATATTTCCACAGGCTACACAGATTGTATGCAGATGAGCAATTTCACGGTTGACGGACGTCAGAGTTCCGCTGGCTGGCAACACAGTGACAACGTTTAAATATATAGGCCAACTCGACAAGATATTTGTGGACTTATATTGACTTGTTATAAACATTGATCGCACGTAGTAAGCATTACACGTAGGCTATGGCTGGTTGCAGTGCTCAATATTGATATATTCGGCATTGCCAAGTGTCACATGACACTTGACATGACAATGCGGCAGTGTTGCCAACTCTAAAATCGAAATGATCGTTTTGACACCAAAAATATCATTTTGAACCAAAAACAATAGTTATTTGTGCAACAAGAGAGCAAAGTTGTTTTTTACTGCGAGTGTTGATTTTGAATCACGAGTCAGCGAAGGATTCTATGATTGAATCACGAGCGTCAGCGAGTGATTCTAAGTTAGAATCCTGAGTGCGCGAGTGATTCAAACACACGAGATGCAAAAAAACTTTGGTCTCGTGTGGCACATACGACTTTTCACCTCAGCAGCGAGAACATAATAAATTGTTAAAGGTATATGTATATACGTCGTCTTTTTGTCTTTGTTGTGGTTTTAAACATTGAGTAAATACTCTATAATTGTACCTATATAACAATACAGTATCCGAAAAAGTGTTTTCACCCTTTGCTAGTCTCCATTGCTTAAAAATATCATAAACTTTTCAATATTTTTCGCGAGACTTTTCAAGTAAGAAACTTAACTCTGCATTTTGTATTACTGCCTTAATTCGTCTGGTGTTCAATTGTTGACTTCGATCACTGGAGTTCACTGGACTCACTCATATCATATTCAAAAATTTATTAAATAAATGTAAAGAAATTACATTCCTTTATTCCTGTTGAACTAAACGCGCCTCCTATATGCTGTCAACACTTAGAAAAGACGGCGCCACTGTCTACGGAACTACTAATGTCAATGTTTTGACTTTTTTTCAAGATGGATGGAGTGTTATGTGAAAAGCTATAATATTATAAAATTTAACGTATGCAGGGAATCGACAAACTAATTAAATTACTTTAAATGTCGTTTCTTTGTCTTTTCAGGTATGATACTAAAACTAGTGTGATTGTACATAGCGTAAAAATGTAAACTTATGTTAAAATAAATTCTTTGTCTTTTCAGAGCAACACATTTGTTTAATTTGCCGATTCCTAGTAAATCCGGACGAAATTGGCTTATAAAACGACATTTCTAGTGAATATTATCAGGAATGGAGAAATTAAGATTCACGTTTACGGTGATAGCGGCGAGTGATGGAAAAACAAACTTGTTATGCATAACCTCAATTGAGACACCCGATGGACGTGTTTATGATATTCCTGATGATTTGAAGCCTGTAAGTAAACACACGAACATAGCAAACTCAGCTGTATTTACGAAAATAAAGAACTCTCTAAAAAAAAGACATCAATCACGAAAGTTGTGGATCATATTGTCTGATGAATTAAGGAAGACCTACTTAGATGAAGGTGAAAATGTGCAATTTAGCGATCAATACTTGGAAGAAGTTATAATTGAAAACAAACCCACGATAAGTGCTAATAACAACACTGAACCTGGAAATAGGAATCAAGGAAAAACAGCAGAAAAATTTTTGCTTGAAAAATTTTCTGGAAAAACATCAAATGTGGACCAGTGGATTCAGGAATTCGAAAATGAATGTGACAGATATGAAATACTGCAAAATGCTCATAAAATTGAAACATTAAAACACCTCTTAGAAAAACAATGCTTGGACTGGTATACTAGTATGTTGATAAAATATACAATTGACTCGGAGTGGACATTATGGAAAAAAAGTTTGTGCGAGACCTATGGAAATAAAGGATGGTCACAAATAAAATATGCCTTCGCATTCAAATTCCAAGCGGGTTCATTACTGGAATATGCCACGAAAAAGGAGAGGCTGTTATTAGAAGTCAATAAACAAATTGATATACAAACCATGATAAACCTTATTGTGATGGGGCTACCAGACCATATAATAGATAAAATTGATAAAGGATCAGTAACTTCTGCTGAGAGCCTATATAATGAGATTGGAAAATATGAGCATGTTTTATACAGGAAGAATTATAATAAACAAAAAAGAAACACCTTTGATAACAAAGTAAATGTGGAAAAAAGCCCTGCCAAACCCTGCAAGTTTTGTGAAAAATTAAACAAAGGGATCCGTTTCCACCCGGAGGAAAAATGCTGGTTTAAACACACAAATAATGACCATGAGACCAAGAAGTACTACAATAAGAATGTGAACAATACTGTGTTAGATGTGGAATTAAACGACCATGATCCAAAAAACGAATAATCACACCATTAATTAAAGTTAAAATAACATTAAATGAACAACTAGAGACATTTGGCATATATGATTCGGGAGCTAATGTTTCTCTGATCAATTCCAAACTGTTAAGAGTAAAGGAACCAGGAAAAAGATATTATAATAATGCAAATTTGATAACAATTAATGGTGTGAAAAAAACCAAAGGTATGACAACATTAAAAATCAAGATCTTTGAAATGGAAAAATATATGGATATTTATGTGGTGGATAAAAAGGAATTCAAGTATGATTTTCTAATTGGGTTAGATATAATAAAAGAGTTTAAATTGATTCAAAACGAGAACTTGGAAATTATCCAAAAATCTGAGAAAATATGTGATAACAATAGTCTCAAAGAAGATAAAAGTAAAAATAATTTATATTCTATAAACTTTAATGAAAACATAAAGGAAAAAGAATTTAAAATACATTTGAGTCACTTAAATGACCAACAACAAGGTGAAATAAATAATTTGATTGATAAATATAAGTCAAGCTTTGCCAAAAATAAATATGATATTGGAACAGTGAGAGAATATGAAGCATGCATAGATTTAATGATTGACAAGTACTGTAGTAAAAGACCATATAGATGTTCTATAGAAGATAAAAAGGAAATAGAAGAGCAAGTGGGAAAATTACTTGAAAATAAACTTATAGAAGAATCATACAGCCCGTTTGCAGCACCAGTGACGTTAGCTTTCAAGAAAGAAGATAATAAAAAAACCAGACTGTGTATTGATTTCAGAGACTTAAATAGAATCGTGGTACCGCAGTCTCAGCCGTTCCCACTGATTGACGACCTGGTAATCAAGACGAGAAACTGTAAGTATTTCTCAACATTAGATATAAACTCTGCATTCTGGTCCATTCCACTCAGAATTGAAGATAGGAGAAAGACGGCTTTTGTGACACAAACCGGTCATTTTCAATGGACTTGCTTACCGTTCGGCTTGAAGACGTCTCCAGCAATATTTCAAAGAATATTAAGTAACATACTAAGAAAATATCGTCTAACTGATTTTACGGTTAATTATATAGACGACATATTGGTCTTCTCTAAATCATATACTGAACACATCAACCATTTATCACAACTACTAGAGGCATTAAAGAAAGAAGGTTTCAGACTAAAATTTACAAAATGTATGTTTGCTTCAGAGTCGGTAAAATATCTTGGACATATTATACAGAATAATACAGTTCGACCTTTGAGAGACAATTTAATTTCAATACAGAACTTCCCAACACCGAAAACTCAAAAGAATATCAGGCAATTCCTGGGGAAAGTAAATTTTTATCATGAATACATACCAAAGAGTACAATAATTTTAGAACCACTTCATAATTTACTGAGAAAAAATCAAAAATTCATATGGTCTACGGATTGTCAAAATTCTTTTGAAGAGATAAAAAAACTACTATGCTCACAACCTGTCTTGGAAATTTTTGACCAAGATTTGCCAATACATATTTATACAGACGCCTCATTAGAAGGAGTTGGAGCAATATTAAAACAAGTACAAGCTAATGGGGACGAGAAGCCAGTAGCTTATTTCTCAAAAAAATTAAATGATTCGCAAAAGAAAAAAAAAGCAATATTTTTGGAAGCGTTAGCCATTAAAGAGGCAATACGGTACTGGCAATACTGGCTAATAGGAAAATCATTCACGGTATTTTCAGATCACAAACCTTTGGAAAACATGCATATTAAATCGAGAACAGATGAGGAATTAGGAGAATTAATATACTACATGTCACAATATGATTTTAAAATAAAATATGCTCCAGGGAAAGAAAATTTAGAAGCTGACTGCTTAAGCAGGAACCCAGTATTGGACGCAAATCATGACATAGACGAACAATTAAAAATAGTAAATTTCATAAAGTTAC
This sequence comes from Archips crataeganus, assembly GCA_947859365.1. Classification (NCBI taxonomy): domain Eukaryota; kingdom Metazoa; phylum Arthropoda; class Insecta; order Lepidoptera; family Tortricidae; genus Archips; species Archips crataeganus. The sequence continues at coordinate 584,058 of OX402070.1, read as the reverse complement.
AGGATATTGTCGCAGATCAAGGAAAAAATGAGGAGTTACAAAAAAGTAAGAATAAATTAATACATAAAAACAATATATATTATAAAAAATTAAAAAAACAAGAAAAAATTGTAATATCGGAAGAATACAGTTTAAAAATTATAAAACAAATACATGAAAATATGTGCCACATTGGTATAAAACAGATGCAAAAGAAAATTGGAAAAGTATATACAGCAAAACATTTGACAAAAAATATAAATAATATCTGTAGAAAATGTGAGACATGTATAAAGAATAAAATAAGAGGACAAGTTAAGTATGGTTTAATGTCACATTTAGGACCCGCCACAAAACCTTTTGAAATTGTATCTATAGATACAATTGGGGGTTTTGGAGGCTCTAGATCCACAAAAAGATATTTACACCTTTTGGTGGACCATTTCACCCGATATGCATTTATAGTAACATCAAAGACACAGAATGCTAAAGACTTCATTAAACTAATCAATAAGGTGACTAATGATAATGAAGTTGGCATGATACTCACAGACCAATATCCAGGAATAAATTCAAAGGAACTAAAAACCTTTTTAAACGGAAAGTCAATACTACTTGTTTTCACAGCAGTAAATGCACCATTTTCTAATGGATTAAATGAAAGATTGAATCAAACTCTGGTAAATAAAATCAGATGCAAAATAAATGAAAGTGGAAAAAGAAAAGCATGGACAACAATTGCCCATGACTGCATAGACAAGTACAATGATACGGATCATACTGTAACTGGTTTTGCGCCAAGATACCTGCTAGATGGGACAGATGTGTCATTCGTGCCAAATGAATTAAAACAGGAGAGAATAGTAGACAACTGGATTAAAGACCGGAAAACAGCATTTGAAAATTCAATCAAGTCACATAATTACAATAAAAAAGTAAATGATAAAAATAGAATGCACCATAACTTCAATATAGGTGATAAAGTCTATGTAGAAAATGGACACAAACTCAATAGAAGAAAATTAGACGAATTAAGGATTGGACCCTATAGAATCGAAGAAAAAATTTCAAATTCAATATATAAAGTGGATACAGGCCATAGAAAATTGGAGTCAAATCTCTTTCATATCACAAAACTCATTCCAGCACCATAGTAGAAAAATTCGTATGTAGGTAATACTCAGCAAATGATGAACATTGCTTTAGGAAAATTTTCAGTAAAAATTTTCCTTTCTGGCGGGGGAAGATGTAAAGAAATTACATTCCTTTATTCCTGTTGAACTAAACGCGCCTCCTATATGCTGTCAACACTTAGAAAAGACGGCGCCACTGTCTACGGAACTACTAATGTCAATGTTTTGACTTTTTTTCAAGATGGATGGAGTGTTATGTGAAAAGCTATAATATTATAAAATTTAACGTATGCAGGGAATCGACAAACTAATTAAATTACTTTAAATGTCGTTTCTTTGTCTTTTCAGGTATGATACTAAAACTAGTGTGATTGTACATAGCGTAAAAATGTAAACTTATGTTAAAATAAATTCTTTGTCTTTTCAGAGCAACACATTTGTTTAATTTGCCGATTCCTAGTAAATCCGGACGAAATTGGCTTATATAAATACTTATTATTAATTATTATTCTTATAATTTCCAAATTGCCTATGATGTATCAAACTCTTAGATTTCGAACTCTGCAACTAGCGAAACAGAAGAAGAAAAGAATTCAAATTTGAATCCCGCTATTTTTTAAAGATGCGTTCCGATACTGCACCCGATATTTATCACGATGTTCAAGATTGTTAAAATTATTAATAATTATATAGATACATGTTAAACTTTGTATTTTTCTACAACATTTTTACTATTTGATTATATAAAAATATAACCCAATTATTAATAAAGTACAATAATTAAATTTAAAACCTTAACAGACGAATTACAATTTTAAGGTTAAGTACGTATTATGAGTATCCGAACGTTCAATCGTTCGTTTATTTTTTAGGCCTACTAAGTATAGAATTTGAAATCGAACTTAGAATCGATTTGATCTTATCTCTCGCTCTTTTCGTATCGAAATTAAAGTGACAGATCAAACTGAAGTTGAAATCTTTCGAATTCAGTGAGTAGAGCCATCATTGTCCTCGACATTTAAAAAAAATAATTAAAAAGCTACTTTGTCTCACGCAGTGAGCAAAATCGGATTTTGCTCACTGTTTTTTAGTAGCAAAACCTGCCTGTTTAAGGTGCTGAGGTGAAAAGTTGTTTTTGCTATCATTGAATGCTGCTGTGTAAATGCTGTCACACTTTTACTCTTTATGCTTTGTAAATAAATGTCAGAATTATCATACATTTCACATAATTAGAAAATCGCGATCGTACGAGATTGTCGTACGCCCCCATAATTATTGTACGTACTAGCAACACTGCATGCGCTTTCTTTACAAAAATCTCTTAAAATCGATCAGGAATCCTCTGCTTCTTCTTCGAGGATCAATTTAGAATTTAATTTCACCTCCTAAGTATAGAATTATATTGTATTCAAAAGACAAGCATATTATATATTAGTTACTATTCATGTGTTCTACTTTCGTCTCAAATATATTTATTTCCTCGTAAGTAATAAGCCCTAAGCTTAGAAAATGCTTTCTGGCGCTGGGAAATCACATTTTCGGAAATCATATTTCAGTCACCGAAGTCATATGTGGTATATCGGGAACAAATTATATTTGTGAAAGTTATTAGTCTAATAATAATTATTTCTTGTTTTGGTTATTTATCTACTGCATGGGTAAGGTTTGAACGCGATGAGACCACCTCCAAGCCACCCACTACTTGGTAAACAGGTCAGGCAGATAATCATTACAAGATTAATGAACTAAAACAATTACTTTGCTCACCCGCGACCTTACAATAGTTACGTTTATGCAAGAAATGTGCGTTCATGCAGTTCCTCCACCTCCACACTGTACGAACACACACAAATCACATAAACCCAACCATCACCACCACCAAGCTACACTGACGCGTTTCGAACTCAACCAGAGCTCATCTTCAGAGTTACCACAACCGTATGCTATGCTACCAAATGTTAAACTAACATTGTGAGTTTAACATTTGGTAGCATAGCATACGGTTGTGGTAACTCTGAAGATGAGCTCTGGTTGAGTTCGAAACGCGTCAGTGTAGCTTGGTGGTGGTGATGGTTGGGTTTATGTGATTTGTGTGTGTTCGTACAGTGTGGAGGTGGAGGAACTGCATGAACGCACATTTCTTGCATAAACGTAACTATTGTAAGGTCGCGGGTGAGCAAAGTAATTGTTTTAGTTCATTAATATGGACCTCCGCAAAGTAACGCCTGATTCAATACATTACAAGATTAACTACATTAGACATAATTCCTACGGGATGATAAAATAAATAAATGTCACAATAATTAACCTAGTCCCAAAGAAAGAAAAGCACTTCCCCGTGCTAAAAAGTAATCTTGGTTAATCAGGGATGAAGCTTTCTGTAAGTGAGTATGTTTTTTAATCTGTGCACTATTCAAAACAAGCATAGTTAACCTCAAAATCGGAAACTCCTCTTCCTTATCCTCTGTTAAGATTCTTCTCAACAATACCTACCTCAAAACTAATCTACTTGTCTAGTTGCATCCCTAACATTTAACACAATAGATTCACTGTTACAAAGAGGCTAGTCGACTTCATTGGCACTGCCACCGGCAGATTCCTCGGCCAAAGAATTAGCTTAGCTATTAAAATAGGAAACGCTGCCAGTATCTTCGAAACCATGCGTAAGAGGACTTCCTGTCATAACATGTTAAGGATAATTGATTATAAATTGTTGTAGTTTTTTTGTTGTTTTTTGCTAATCAAATCCTGAATAGTACAATAATAAGTCTTTAAGTAGAGTTTTATTTTATTAAGAAACTATCAGTCATATACAACATAATATATAAGACCTATAGTTTCCTTACGTGAATTTGAGTACTACGTAGTACGAGTTTTATTTTCTACGGAACACTGAATGTTTCCAAAAAAACTTTCAACTGAAAAGTTTGCTTAACTAAGTCTGAAACGATCTCTCAAAGAGACTTGAAGAGTTTAAGAGGACGAAGGACTCCGTTTCGATGTTTGTCTTCCCAAAAGCCTTCTTACAACTGCTTTTTAGAGTCGCTAGGAAAAGAATAAATCGAAAACGTGACGGAGTTCTAGTGGTTTCATTAAATTTTCCATCACAATTGTATTATCATTATCATTATGAACGTTGGGTCTCACTGCAGGGCACAGGCTTTCTCTCAGAATGAGAGGGCTTAGGCCGTAGTTCCAACGCGGACCTAATGCGGGTTGGGAACTTCATAATCAAATCGGTCGAGCCATTTCGGAGGAGTGCGACCACAAACAACGAAACGCAGTTCAGGAATTCTACTCCTTAGCTGTATGGTTGATGAAGGAAGAGCGAAAAGCTTTGCGAAAGCGGTTTGCTGTAAATTTTGATAGCGGATTCGGTTTTTGAGTCCTGTACTTTACTAGATAACTTTACACATTTTAACATCTTATCAACTCGACAACTCTGTTCTCGCCTCCCAGACGCAGCTAAACATTTCGTAACCGGTTCATATTTACACCGAAAAACGCAAATCACATTTTGAAGAACCCCTTTGAGCACAAAGGTCTCCAGGCCAGAAAAAAATATATTCTCATTTATTTACCGTTAAAATGCGTCGCGACGTCTGTCTAGCATAATGAGGGGGCCCGGGGGGATAGACGGGGGGGGGGGGGCAACACGACTAGTCCTTTAAGCGGATAAATAATTCAGGGCGGGCGGAAATGCCTACGGTCAATAGTGGAGTACTACAATGTAATATTTTTGAGCTGTGTTTTTTTCGTTAAGGTACAGTCACCTAATTTGATTCCTAGGCCACTGTAGAACCTTGTAGCATTAACTACTAAATAATTACAACGTCAGTGCGGTTCAAAGGATTAACAATTTTCCGATCGATAAAATTCCGTTAAAAAAAAACATGAAAACGCATAAAAAACAAAATCATGGTCAGTACTAAAACCTTCATAATTTGTAAAGCGATACAGGAACTTTGTATCGAAAAACCTACATAGTAATGTTTCAACTCAAACTACATTTATGCAGCGACTAGCTTTTGCCCGCGACTTCGTCCGCGTAGAATTCCAATTTGTGGTAAATCTTCTTCATCTCTTTCATTGTATAAAACAAAAATCCGGCAACGGCAACATCCATCATTATTATCATTTCATCATCATCAGTATCAGTTAGTGAATATTATAAATCCCGTTTATTCTCTATCTCGTGGGAATTTCAACAAATTTGTCCTTATTCTATGCAAATTTTCACTTATTTTTATCCCGCGGGAATTTTGCATTTTTCCCGAGAAAAAGTGGCCTATGTCCTTAAAGGTGTAGCTTTCTACCGGTAAAAGAAGTTTTAAAATCAGCCCCGTAGTTGAATTCACTTATTTTTTTCCCGTGGGAATTTTGCTTTTTCAAGGAGAAAAGTAGTCTATGTAAATAATGGTTGGGGTAGCTTCCTATTGGTGAAAGAAATTTTCAAATCAGCCCTCAAGTGATATTCACTTCTTTCTATCCCACGGGAATTTTGCATTTTACCGAATAAATAGTAGGTAGCCTAGCCTATACCAATAAAGGATAGTGTAGCTTTCTATTGGTCATTTTTTTTTTAACTCAGCCCCGAAGTTAAATTTACTATTTTCTATACCGCGGGAATTTTGCATTTATCCGGAAAATAGCATCCTATGTTAATCAAGGACAGTGTATCTTTTCTATTAGTGAAAGACATTTTAAAATGATACTTTTACTGGTAAAAGATTTTTTTAATCGGCTCGGAAGTATCAGAGATTATCTATCCCACAGGAATTTCCAAAAATCCTGCAATAAGTTTTTATGCTGTTATGTATGAACATTTATGTTTATACTGAATTTGAAAGGTTTAGTAATTGTAGTTACGGAGATAGGATCCAGTTGATTTGAGTACATAAATCCTGATTTATCCTTATCCCGTGGGAATTTTCAAAATTATTGAAATTAGCTTTATACCTATTCTAATAGTCTACTTGCATGCCCAATTTGAACAGTTTAGTAATCTTCGTTATGGGGATCTTGATTGATGAAATATATACATTCTGTATATTCCTTATCCCGTGGGAATTCCGGAAAATTCTTTCTTATCGGATGCCTACGTCATCCTCCAAGTTTCAGGTCTCTACATACAGCGGTTTAGGCTGTGTATTAATCCGCCAGTCAGTCATTTAGGACTTCCAGGACAAAGCATTTTATATGTATTTGCATTGCACCAAGCTTTTATGCGAGTTCAAAAATGATGTTTGAATACTCAATTCGATTTTATTCGAAAAAGGTTGAACTCACATAAAAGCTTCATCATCATTTCAGCCGTAGGACGTCCACTGCTGGACATAGGCCTCCCTCATTGACGCCCAATCATTACGGTTGGAAGCGACTTGCATCCACCCTGAACCTGCGGCCTTCACCAAAACGTCCGTCCATCTCGTTGGTGGACGTCCCACGCTGCGCTTGTAAAAGCAAAAGCTTGGTGAAATGCAAATACTTATACATATAAGTAATTAGTTATTATCAGAGATCAGATCAGGAAGTGGTTGACAAACGTAGACAAATGGTTTGCAAAATTTGAAGTTTCGTTTGTGTCAAAATAAAATGTAATTTAAATCAAAAGCACTAAGGAGTATTGATATCAACTTCGAAGCAAATCACCCCCAAAATAACTTTCTACTCTTTTTTAACCCCGTCAAGGGATGAATTTCAATGAAATACGAAACATGTCTTCCATCGATTCTGTTAAATAATGTTTATGCAAAATTTGAAGTAGATTGGACCAAGGAATCACGTTGTCCCATACAAACTTTGCCCCCCTTTTTTACCCCCTTAGGAGTAGAACTACGAAAAATACTTTCTTATCGGATGCCTACGTCATACAAAGAACACACCCTCCAAGTTTCAGGTCTCTACGATCAGCGGTTTAGGCTGTGCGTTGATCCGTCAGTCAGGACAAAGGATTTTATATGTATAGATAACTTTTGTCACACAATGATTTGGGAGTACCTGCCATAGTAAGAGTTTTAGAACTTAAAGTAAGCTATCCAGTGACATATCGCTTGTCCTTATTGGTCATATAAGCTTCATGGTCAAGGAAAACGTCGTGAAAGTTAATTAACCCCGTCAAGTGGCTGATGTAACTTAACAATATTGTTCATCAATTCATCATCATCATCCCAGTCTACGAGTTCACACACACCATTGAATTTTTTCGCAGTGTGTGTGTAAAATAATATAGGTATTATCAGTAGTAACACAGAGCCAATTACAGGATATCACAGATAGTGACTGATTATATGTTTAAGCTTAAACCTAAACGAGGTGACGCGCATTATAACAAACGACACATCATTCAAAACAAAACACCACAAAGTCTCAAATAGAATTCTCGCATTTCAAGATAGACACTGAACAATTTTGCAGGTAATATACCTGATTTTGCTGACATGTAACCTAAATATTCGCATTTGACGCATTCTTACTTAGTTGACAAATAACACCGCTCGCGGTCGGTCACGGCTGAGCATTTTTAACTATAACGTATTCATTTTCTGTTATTAAACATAAGTGGATTTAAATTGAAGCAGTGTTTTAAGTTCAACTCATCCTACAAACTCTACTACTGACTACTACTACAACTTTTCCTCAAGCTTCGACCATATACAGTGCGGTCCCCACGATGTTTCTCTTCACCGTAAAGCTCATGATAAATTTCAAATGTAATTTCGCAAATTCATTTCAATAGACTCAGAATAATTCTATATATAGGTACGTCCCACTGCAGGGCACAGACCCCCTCTCAGAGTGAGAGGGCTTGGTAGTTCACACGCGGCCGCGCGGGCCCAGTGCGGATTAGGAACTTCTCACGATGTTTACGTAGGGCTCATGGTAAATTTCAAGTTTAAATTTCGCAAGTAAATTCTGATAAACTCAGAGGTGCGAGTCCGAGCTTGAACGCACGATCCTCTACGCGAGAGGTCATAGGTCAAACCAATAGGCTATCACGGCGTTTTCTAGCAATATCTTGTAACGATGTAAACAAAGCTGTCCCTGATGTCTAACTGCCTGAACTAACTTCTGAGAAACATTGTGGGTCGGCCATTTTATCTCCACTTACTATCGTTGACTTGGTACTCCAAGTTACTAACGTAAACAGTTCTGTACCTAGTTTTAAACTCCCCACATCAAATGAAATAATGAGACATATTTTCTTTGTTGGTGGTAATAGTTGAGTTTGTGTGATTTGTGTGTGTTCGTACAGTGTGGCGGTGGAGGAACTGCATGAACTGAACACACATTCTTGCACTTAAGTAGTTTAGGAATGGTCTGGTCACATGATCTTTCCTTCTCATTGCGAGGTACTTCCTCGGTTGTTCAATGGCTAAGAGCGTGCTTTGATCAAAGAAATTGTCAAGCTCCGTTCTTACTCCGGAATAACAGATATTTCAATATCAAAGGTAAAAATCCTCGGTTCCTCGTCGAGTTAATAATGAGATGCTATATCGAGTATTTTGTTGCGATTATATTTTCAGGTGGAACGTTTTATTGTTACACTAGCCATTGCCTCCGGTTTTGTTTGTATTAACCATAAGAGCTGGCATTTGAAATTAAATTCTGGGTTTTTAAATTTCCGTTATATGACGGACACCTGGTGAAAATTTCGCGTCTCTAGACTTAGAGGTTGAGATTTTGGGATACCATCTAATAATGTAATGAACATTAATTTGAATATAAATAAATATCACGGGAAAATTCACACCAATTGACCTAGTCCCAAACTAAGCAAAGCTTGTGTTATGGAATGGGTACTAGGCAACGGATAAATATAGAGATATGGATTACTAATGTTTGGCAAAAAATGTTTACCAAAGTATCACATCGCAAACTTTTTTTCTCAAATTTTTATTTGGCAAAAACTCAATTGTCAAAACTACTTATCGCAAATTTACAGTCAGCAAACCTCTTTTTTGGCAAGTGATTGTTTAGCAAATAATTACATGGTCATGTTCTATTTTCCCAAATTTTTTTTGGCAAATGTATCGTTTGGCATAACATACCAATCCCAAAACATTGCATGGCATACGGTTTATATCCCCATTTGAGTAGTGCGTAGGATAAAAATTAATAATTCTGGTATTGTGAATTACGGCGGGATAAAGTGAAGAAGTGTACTGCATCTAAGACTACTACATTAAAGCATGGAAAACATTCAATGTCATGGTTGTATGACATTTCATAATATAAGTAATAATCCTTTTCTGTGCTGTCATAAAAAAATACCTAACATCGAAGGCTAAGGCGGGAGCTACGCTACGCTTCGCTCCCGCCTTAGCCTTCTGAACCTAACCTATCCGAGTCGCTTCTGCCCTGAAAGGTCTTGCTCGCTCGCTTCGCTCGCTCGCTGCCGGCGATATGCCTAACAATGTTACCTACTATTGTATATCTGCAACAAAATATTCGTTTGGGAAATGAGTTGAGCATGGGAAGTGACAAATTTGGCAAACATTTTTTTGGCATATAATTTATGACAAAATAAAACATTTGCTTAATAAACATTTGCGTAATAAAATCTTGACGAAGTGAAACTTTGCCAAATGATGACTTGACCAAATGAATAAAATGCGAAATGTAACTTTGCTAAACATTCGTTTGGGAAATTAAACTATTGCGATAAGTTATTTGGGAAGTCATATTTGGGAAAAATAATTTGCCAAACGGCAGTACACCCTTAAACACATATTAAACACCCAAGATTCGAGAACAAACATTCAAGCTTCGTTGTTAGGTTCTCTAACCACTAGGCCAACGGTCGTCAAATCACATTTATATGGAAAAGCACAGCCCGCAACTCCACGCCACGTCATGGACAGATACAGTTCGCAACTCCGCTCCGCTGCCTCGCTCTGCTCCAGTGGATAGGCAGCCTTAAGCTCCAAACGCACAGACAGCGGAGGCGTGGCGGTGCGGTGGCGGCGACGGTTGTAATATTCTAACTTGTATGAACGAGTTCGCGGTACGGTCCGCACAACCGTTCATACAAGTTAGAATATTACAACCGTCACCGCTACCGCACCGCCACGCCTACGCTGTCTGTGCGTTTGGAGCTTTATTTGGAAATGCAATTTCCAGAGAGACCATTAGTGAGATTGGCAGTAAACTGTAGAGTACTTAATGTTTGGATTTTGATGGTTTTCTCATATATTTCAGTATATTACTTTGATTGCACTTTGGATGGAGTTTGAGCTTAGATGAAGCCGGTATAGCAGTTATAAAACTTGACTACTTATGGGGTATGAAGTCCTTAAACTTACGGATCCCGAATGCTTTCTTTTCGGAATGTTAGTAGAACCTAACTTAACCTGATCCAACGCGATAAATACCTAAACTATCCCAACAGCATCATAAATAGGTGCTATGGATTATGGAAATTCGGATTTATATCGAGTCTCCTAACAAAATTCTGTATTTTCGCAGATTCCCGTTGCTGTTATCCATGTCTTTATATCTCAGAAATGTGAAAAATATTACATACACGTCTCGTGCACTAAAACAAAATACTCAACTGCCGATTTTGTATTCCGAATGCCAAATAATACCTCAGCGATCCGCCATCTTGTCTCGGTATTGCCAGTATTGCTGAGTAGTCAAACCCTCATCCAATAACGTTTGATTTCTGTTGAGAAGCGTTTTTGCTTAATGGCAATTTTGTTGACGTCGTTGATTTATGGCAAACTAACTGTTGCCCGCGACACCGTCTGTAAAGAATACGTCTATCGCTATCCCGCGGGAACTATGCGATCAAAACTATCCTATGTTCTTCATAGGGTCTCAAACTATCTCCATACCAAATTTCATATAAATCGGTTTAAGGGTTATGACAAAACCGACTCATAGAGTTACTTTGGCATTTATTTCATTTGGGCTGTGTTAACATCTAGTATAGCCGCGGAATTCATTTCTCTTAGACCAGGGATTCCCAGGGATTTTGAGTGGCGTCCACGGACCGGAAGACGTAGTGTGGGTAGGCCACCAACGAGATTGTAGCGACAACCTGGTTAAGGTTACAGGAACGCTTTGGATGCGCATGGCTCAGGACTGATCTGTTTAGCGAGCCTTGGAGGATGCCTATGTTCAGCAGTGGATATCTTTCGGCTGGAATGATGATGATGATGATAAGGGATTCCCAATCTTTTTATACTGCGATTGTCTTAACTGTGAAACATGCTGGCTTTGTTTGTTAAAAGAGACCTATAGATACAACCTCCTCCCGTGTCGCCATCGGCCAATGAATATAGTATAAATCTCCCCGGTGAATTTTTCGCTTCGAGCCATTACATTAAATTTGAACCTTAATACTATGACGATACCGTTTGTTTTGAAAGATAAGGGCTCGAAGCGAAAAATTCACCTGGGAAGATTTATACTATACTCCAAATTGGGTAGGAAACTGACCGATGTCCAGATTGCACGCGACACATAAGCAGTACTCTTCCTAGACTAGTGTTGGGTAGGAGGACACTTGCCCTCAACCAGTACAATGTCCAACTTCAAACGAGGCGAGGCTTACTAAAGCTCGGCGATACGTTTGAAGTTAAAAGTGCAAGTATGACATTTGATGTTGTTGTCGGTCGTACGGAGAGAGTAACGCGACTGCCGCTGCGACATAAAATTTGAAGTACACTTTAAAATGTTGAGCCCCTCTTATATTTTGACGTCATGTACGGGATGAATGTAGTGCCTCTTTTATGTCGCAGTCAACACTATGCCGGACGAATCCAAAAGAAGCGCTCTTGGGCACACGAGGTCACCTGACACGCACTCCACGGGGGCTACAAGTTCGAAGTTCGTATCATGCTGTCCTTTTTCCTGTTCTGTTTTATACAATTAGCGTAAACGGAACGGCATGATACGAACTACGAAAATTTAATTCCATAGTAAAGGCCTGAACTTGATCGACTTCAAATTACAGTGACAGGTGAACCTTTCGTTATTACGTACGAGCACTTCGTGGTTTGAGTATTATTACGTTGTTACACAATTTCTGACTTATTGATTGACATCGGTGTCTGCACGCACTATCGTTTGGCCATGGCAACACCCACTAAATTCCAAATGTGGAATGGGGTGGCCTATTTAATAATAGATAACTTGACGGTATTGTTCTTACAAATTACCTAGGTAAATAGAGAACGAGTGTAAAAACTCGTACCTTGAGGCCTTAAGGCCCTACCGTTTTGGCGCATTTATTGGATTAATTTAATCCCTTGCTGTATCATTACTAGCAAAGCTTTAGTTCTGAAATTCATATTTGAGGATTCACTCTAGTGACCAGATTTTTTCGAAACACGATTACTTGTAGTTTGCTCGATAGAAAAAAATCCAAAGTCGTCTCTAAAACGTAAAATAAATCTTCAGTAGGTACGGCGTAAATACTGCACGGCAGGTCATGAATTTTTGACAAGAAACAAGATGTTTTCTAGGGCCTAGCGTTGCTACATATTTAAAATATGTATTTGTTTTAGTAAAACGACGGAAATACCTAATTACACGCGTGGCCTTACCAACCTATCTTGAGCCGTCGTGCTTCCCCCTTGTCCGTTTAGTTAGCTGCGTTAGTACTCCTTCGGCCAACGGACGGGGAACTTGCGCTTACGATCTCATGCACACATACACGAGTGCATAGGATATCTAAAATCGATTAGCGCAAGAAGCTCGGTGCGGCTTTAATAAGGCGCGGCGTACCTACTATACCTACATATACTAAATTGCGGTCATTTTTGGCTCAAAATCTACGCATTAAAAAAAAATACAGGGGGGTAATATATACAGGGTTATTTGTAATTCACTAGCATCCTTTTAACCCTAAACTCCTACCACTTAAGCAAATGTTTTTTGTTTTACGGCTTTTATCATAACTTAATATTTTTGGTGTAATAACGTTTTGAAAATTTGAGATTACCTCTTATTTTTACGATACTCTGTGTATTTGTATGGGAAATAAAGTGCTTCATTTTAAAAAGTCGTAAAACAAAAAACATTTGTTTGAGTGATAGGAATTCAGGGGTAAGAGGATGTCAGTGAATTAAAAATAACCCTGTATGTAGCTTGATAGCTTTATTTGTAAACTTGTTGTATCTGTGTTAATATAAGTATGTTTCGCTTAACTGTATGGCTGTGGACATCTGTTATTGGCTTTTTGTCTAGTACTTAAGTCTCATTATAATGTATTGTATTGCTGTTGATGCCCCAAATAAAAAAAATCTAAAAATCTAATATATAAAAATCTCGTGTCACGGTGTTTGTTACCGAACTCCTCCGAAACGGCTTGGTCGATTTTTATGAAACTTTTTTCTCTACACTCGGTATGTCTGAGAATAGGTCGTAGGCTATTTTTTATCCCCCCCCCCCCCCATTCTTCGCGGACGGAGTCGCGGGCAACAGCTAGTAAAATATAAATATAAGCCGACGATGGTTAAGGAACAATAGTCTCTCAACAACCATTACCAAACGAAATACATATAGGCAAGCTCTGAAGTGCTATCGGTTTTCTTTAACACTCCTCTGTCCACCCGAGCCAATATTCCCTACTCATGCAAAAAACCGGCGTAAACCCGTTCACTTGTTGATTTTATTGGACACTATTTGCAGTATTTCTGCGTATCGGAGCTAACGTGCGGTGTTACGGCGTGGCGGTGTTTTTACAGTGGGATTACGGGCTATATTGGAGCAGAAAAGGGTGGAGCTTTTGAAAAATATGACGAGCCGCTAAGGGGATTGGATACTTTACTTCATTTTAATTTAGCTGTGTTAAATAATTTAGATGTACGTAATAAAGTAAAATTGTAGATCTTTTTGAAAACATATACCTTGTTGAGTTCCTTGCCGGATTGTTCTCAAGGGTGTTTTTCCGAACCAGTGGTAGATTCTTCGACTTTCATAAGTGCTTGTAAATAACCTAAATTGAAAGAACATAATGAAAACTTTAGCTTAAACTTCGTTGTTTTGCTGTTTTGAAGAACTTCTTAAATTATTACAATACAAATTTCTTTAACACCAAAACAGTATAGAAAGATTAACAATAATAAAAATTTAGGCAGACTATAGGCGGTCGGTAGGGCCGGTAGGCGGCTTATTCATTTATTAATCTTCAATTGAATTTAAAAATTATGTGAAATCGTCCACGTCACGCGTCCACGGACCGGCAGACGCAGTGTAGGTAGGCCTCAAACAAGATGGAGCGACGACCTGATTAAGGTTGCGGGATCGCGTTGGATGCGGATGACACGGGACCGATCTGTTTGGTGAGCCTTGGGGTAGTCCTATGATCAGCAGCAGACGTCTTTCGGCTAAAATTGTATTATGGGTACTAGACTATTGTTGGATATTGTTTGATTAAATAAATAAATGATGTATTAGGTAGGTATGCCCTCGATTTTGGAATAACAATTGGCTAAGTAAAGTTTTTTGAAGAGGTGCTAATTATATTTTTTTTCGACAGTCGGCGTTCTGGAGATCGAGAAACTGCAGCTGTTTTATTTTTAGCTCCTATTGTTTACTGGAAATATTTTTTTGAGTGTTTGAGATGACATTTGTGAGATTTTATGGTTGACAAGCCGTTTGTGCTCAGAACTTAGTAGAAACAGAAAAAAAACCGAAGTGAACTGTCACTGCTGTCAATGTCAAATCGTTTGCGTTTCGTTTGCTTTACGTTTTGGTGTGCTCAGTGTGATTTTTTGACTATTTTTATCGACCTCCGCATAAAATACGGACTTTCAATTTTACCGCATTTCTCCACGACCTATGCACAATAATTGGATCACGATTGAATACTTTCGATCACTATTTTGGAACTGCTTCTTGGACAACGCAAAGCAAACGAAACGCAAACGGTTAGATTTCATTTGACATTGACAGAAGCGACAGTTGAATTAGTTTTTTTTCTATTTTTTCTTAGTACTGAGCACGAACCGCTTGTCAGCCATAAAATCTCACAAATGTCATCTCGAACACTTAAAAAAATATTTCCAATAAATAAAAGGAGATAAAAATAAAACAGCTGCAGTTTCTTGGTGTTGAAGTTGACCACTGTCGAAAAAAAATATAATTAGCATCTCTTCAAAAAACTTTACTTAGCCAATTGCAAAGCAAATGAAGGACGGGGGTTGCACCATCTTAATGTCTACAACTATCATTTTTTTTGTTGTTCGGTCTGTTCGGAAAAGTTCGGGAACTGTCGAAAACTTCCTTAGTCTTTTAAAAATGTCCGTCATTGTTGTTAAACCCTCCTTTGTTGATCTTAAACACTTTTAAGAAGAGTTTTGTTTCCAAGGTTATTTTACGAGGATAATGAGGCGTTCCGTTATTTTATCCTTATTTTCAGTATATTTTGATGAGTTAAAAAGCCGTGGTAGCCTTGTGGTTAGGCATATGATCTCTCAAGCAGAGGGTCGAAGGTTCGAGCCCGAGCTCACACCTTTGAGTTTTTTGAATTTACGTGCGAAATTAAATTTAAAATTTAACGTGAGCTTTACGGTGAAGGAAAGCATCGTGAGAAGTTCCTAATCCGCATTGGGTCCGCGTAGGAATTACCAAGCACTCTCACTCTAAGAGGAGGTCTGTGCCATCCAGTAGAACGTACCTATACAGGGTTATTTGTAATTCACTAGCATCCTTTTATCCCTAAACTCCTACTACTTAAACAAATCTTTTTTGTTTTACGACTTTTGTCATAACTTTATTATATTTTTGGTGTAAAAACGTTTTGAAAATTTGAGATTACCTGTATTTTTACGATACTCTGTGCCGTGTATGGAAAAAAAATGTACTCCATTTTAAAAAGTCGTATAACAAAAAAACATTTGTTTAAGTGGTAGGAGTTTAGGGTTAAAAGGATGCTAGTGAATTACAAATAACCCTGTATATATGCTGGGATGATAATGATGGATGAGTTATGTTCATGTCTTTGAAAATATGGCTGTAGATCAAAAAGCTACGTTAAATCATAGTTAGTCATACAAAACGCCTGACTGGAAAAACTTCCGCTGTGACACGAACACTACCCACACAATACGTAGACATACGGAAAACTTTCGTACAAATTTAAATTACCGGTGTTAAAGTGTCCACTTTTCAAATTCTACTTTTTACCCAATCGATTCCAATTGGTTTCTGGTTTCTGGTATAATTTCTGTGTAGACTTGTTTTAGCTTTTCAGCCGGCAACACTGGTTCCTTTCACTCTACACGGCTGAAAAGCTCTGCTTCCAAGGCCAGAAATAATTAAAAAAAAAAAAGTCTACAACAAACTTGGTGTGGTTCCTATCTTCATGGAGCTAGCGCCAAAATACTGCCGTTAAATTCAATTTATGGCAACAAAACTCATTATAGTGCGGTTCGAGGAAGCAATTTACTTGTTCACGCCAAGAATAGGCGGGCAACATTTGTTAATTTTATGTTTTTGCAGCTTTTAGACATTGGAATAAAACAACTAAATCTTCTAGTTAATTGTTTAATTACGTAGCTTTTGCTAGCTATTTCGTCTGCGCTGAAACTATGCTATCATTGTCTAATGCCAATTAATCCTTTTCAAAGTATCCAATAAATTGTTAAGAAAGTATGTGTATCAAGTATGTGTTAGAACGATTTCTACAGGGTTATTTGTAATTCACTGACATCCTCCTAACCCTGAATTCCTATCATTCAAACAAATGTTTTTTGTTTTACGACTTTTTAAAATGAAGCACTTTTTTCCTATACAAATACACAGTGTATCGTAAAAATAAGAGGTAATTTCAAATTTTCAAAACATTATTACACCAAAAATATTAAGTTATGACAAAAGCCGTAAAACAAAAAACATTTATTTAAGTGGTAGGAGTTTAGGGTTAAAAGGATGCTAGTGAATTAAAAATAACCCTGTACATATGTTTAATATCAGCATAGTTATACTTACCTATATTTACTTCGTTTTTTTAGCATTATTTAGAAATAAGGTAAACAATCTTGACGAGTCTTTTTATTGAAAAACGCTTTAAAAAAATAGTGACAGTTACTTATGAAACCAAGAGACTTATTGGCCATATTTTCTTTCAAATTGTTACATACTAGGGGCGTTCAATAAAAAGTGAGAATGAGTATGTTATAAACAACTTTTACTAAACGTCATTTTATTTTTCGACATACACACCTTTTAGTATAAGACACTTAGTATATCTTTTTTCTAAACTTAAAATTCAATTTTTAAAAAAGGTCTCATCTTGAGTACTTAAAAAATCTTGTACTGCAGCGACTACCGCGTCGTCGTCTTCAAATTTCTGGCCTCTCAGGTATTGTTTCAATCTCGGAAATAGGTAGAAATCACTGGGAGCGAGATCTGGTGAATACGGAGGATGCTTAAGGATATCGAACCCAGCATCACGAATTGCAGCCATTGCAACGGCGGACTTGTGTGCCGGGGCATTGTCCTGGTGGAACAGCACAACTTTCGAGAGTTTACCTCGCCGTTTTTCGCGGATTTCATTGCGCAATGTTGCTATTTGTTTGGCGTATAAAGTGCCCGTAATAGTGGCTCCATGCTCGAGATACTCAATCATTAATACCCCTTTACCATCCCAAAAAACAGAGCCCATGACCTTACCGGCAGAAGGGTTCACCTTGAATTTCTTCGGAGTTGGAGATGATGGCCTTTTCCATGTCATAGACTGCAGTTTCGTTTCAGAGTCGTAATGATGGAGCCATGTTTCGTCCATTGTTATAAATCGCGCCAAAAAAAGTTCCCGGTCTTGCTGCATCAGGTTCAAAGCTTCTTGACAAATCTCTAGTCTAGTTTGTTTTTGCGTGTCAGTAAGCATTCTTGGTACCCAACGCGCAGATACCTTTTTCATACCCAAGCGTTCATGTAAAATATTATGCACGCTCCCCGTTGAAATCTTTACATTTTCGAACTGTGACACGACGATCCGCCAAAACTGAGTTTTCGACTTTTTTCACAATTTCTTCAGTTACTGCTGTAGTATGGCGTCCGGAGCGGGGGTCGTCCATTGTCGATGTTCTTCCACGTCTAAATTCGGCGCACCAACGTGCGACTGTCGAATACGGAGGAGCATTAGACCCTAAAGTGTCCCGCAAATCCAAATTGACTTGGCCCATAGAAAAATTTTTCAAATACAAGTATTTGATAACGGCGCGCAGTTCAATTTTCTCCATTTTCGCTAACGTACTCAATAGCATTGCAAAGAAATTACCGTATATTTTTTTAAACAAAAGACAGTTAGTTTTTTTTTTCATAGCAATCAGCTAGATAGATTAGCTTTACCGGCCCGTATTTAATTTCGTAATATTAAAAGAGTTTGCATCTCATTCTCACTTTATATTGAACGCCCCTCGTATAAGCTGTGACTTATTTTTGAAAAGTGTATTTCAGTAAAAAGGCACGTCAAGATTGCGTACCTTCTTTCTAATGCTAAAAATGCTAAAAAAACGTAGTATACTTATAAGCAAACTTTTAAGCGTCTTTTGTAGGCATGATTTGCAGCATGCTGTTTTGATTTCAAACATAAATGCTTATATATAAGCGTGCTTTTAAACGTGCTATAACTTATAAATAAATTAACAGCGGTGATTCCAGGATAGTTATTTGGAACCTTTGCCGCATTAAGAGTAGGTTTTGAGCAAAATAAACACTAGAAAGGCACACAACATTACAGAAGAACTTAGATGCTTTTTCCAGATTCGGCACTGTACCTATAAATGTACCATTCTTTATGATCAGCCACATCTTGATATAATCTTAATAAATAACATTTCTCTTACTTTTATATTGTTGTTGCTCCTAAAAACCACTTAAAAAGTGAAATGCACAGCAATGTATTTTAATTTAGTCTTTATGAATTTAAGCCGGTCATTATTATGGAGTAGGTATTTTTATTGCGCAAGGACCCCGGGGCGGTTCGTTATAATAAATGACTGCTTTGTCAACAGCTTGATTTATTTCGCTGTTAATTAATTGAGACTTCTCTCTTGATTTTAGTATATTAAATGTTATTTAGATTTAGCTACAGCCGTGGCTGACTAGCGGTTTGCCCTATGGCTTTGCAAGCGAGCAAGGAACGTGTTCGAACCTCCTGAGATATGCCGAATGTATGTGCGAAACTACATTTGACATTTAGCATGAGTTTTTCCGTTGAAGGATGTTCGCATAACACCCTATTTTTGACTTTGATCATCAGCATTGACGAAAGACGTCCGCGGGTAAACATAGGCCTTCCAAGGTTCGCCAAAAAGACCGGTCCTATGCCAAGGCGCAAGCTTCATCACGTCGCGGTTGCTCCATCTTGTTAGAGGCTTACAGACCTACATTGTGTCTTTCGGTCTGTCAACGCCAGTCGAGAACCTTTTGGCTCCATCGGTCATCAGTTCTACGAGCGCATGCCCTGCCCACTGCCACTTGAGTCTGGCGATTATTCGAGCTATATCGGTGACGTTTGTTAATGCGCGAATTTAATTTGTAATGTGATCTCGCAGAGAAACTCCGCGCATAACCCTCTCTATCGCCCAGCTTGCTTACAATGCCTACTGTCAGCAGCCACGTCTCAGTCCCATAAGTCGTCACTGGCAACACACACCACACTGGTCAAAAGACTTTTGATTTGAGGGACTGCAGCATAGAGTCAGACCAAAATAAGTCTGCAACGATTTTGATGGCACACGCAGTGCAAGTGTTATATTGAGCGTCAAACTTCTATGAAATTATGACTTGTGCTATCAAAATCGTTGGAGACTTATCATGGTCTAACTCTATTACCTGGTTTACACTCGCGTACGAGTGGCAAGACGAACTGCGGGACGAGCAACGAGACGAGAGTGTGAACAGGCGCGCCTCGCGCCTAGGGTTGCCATCTCTAAAAATCAAAAATCCGAACTTACCCGTCAAAAAAGCCGGACTTTTGGGTCCCAAAGCCGGACATTAAGAAAAATTAGGGATTTTTGACAAAAATATCGAATAAAACACACATTTAAAAGTGGGACTTTTGAATTCCAAAGCTGGATGCTAAAAAAAGGGATTTTTGAGTGTGTGTGTTTCCGTCCGATGCGGGCGGGGGCGGCGTGGCAAGACTGGGCAAGGCCGTGCGCACGCGCAGTGCAATAGTAATAAAAAGCATCACGAAAGCCGGACGATGCGATGCGCGGGCGGAAGACAGTTTGCTCTCCGCTCGCCCTTGTCCGCTCGGGCGCTCGTCCGCCCATCGTCGTACGAATCGCCACTCTGACAAAAAGCCTGACAAAAGCCGGACAGGCCGAACACGTACATATTTGGCCGGACGCGACCGCAAAAAGCCAAACATGTCCGGCTAGCCGGATACCTGGCAACCCTACTCGCGCCTCGTCTCGTGATTTGCCTTGATTTTGAGGCTCGCGTCCGGAGCGAGACGACGAGGCGAGGCGCGAGGCGAGGTGACGAGGCGAGAGTGTAAATCAGGTATAGTGAAAATAAACGGATCACTCACGTCTTAAAACGAGTTTTAACGAGTTTAAAGTTTTAATCAGGTATATTAGGTGATAGAAATTGCGGATGTTCCCGAACGCTGCCCCGCCGAGTCGGTTGCGTCGATTTACTCCTCGTAGTTATATTGAGTTGTTGCAATTATTTAGGGTTATACATACTTCAGTTCTTCGCGACAAGGTCGTTGACCCGATCACCCTATGAACTTATTTACGTTAAACATCTATAGCCGTGAGAAACTGCCATTACAATATGCCAAATGGCGCGATCCGACCGCAGTTCCTTTACCGCGTTTTTCTGTATGATGGATCGCGCAATAGCGTGCTTGGGAGTTAAATATACCGCACAATAAAATGCTATGCTAAGCTAGACCAGTGCTAGGCTTAAATTAGCATTGGAATTAGACGAAGCATGGAATATATTTCCTTCAGTCTCGACAAGACTGGATCTGAATCCGACGAACTTGGAATCCGACGAACTTAGAATCCGACCAGCTTGGAATCCGACAAACTTGGAATCCGGCGAAGAAGAAACCAATCACTTGTACTAATGATTACTCTGTAACGTTACTCAAAATGGGACTTGTGTATGTATTCAAATTCTAACGATTTGTTTTTTATTCCAGGTATAGTTCGCACCCAAAGGCGTGGAGAATGCCCTCAACCATATCCGGTAATGTCACATGTCAATTATTAACACAATTAATGTCAATAAACGTATAAATCGAATCATAAACCAGACTGTGACCAGATATCTATAAGCACACAAGTTAAAGCCAGTTGCCACATGATTTTGAACTCAAAAGTCATTCAATTTTGGTTTAAAATACGAAGAACTTGAGTTGCAAGCTGTGGCATTTTCTAGATGAGTATGTGTCGAGGTAAGCGGCTTTACAATTCGATTTGAAGAATTTATGAGTTGATTTCTCTATGGTCCTTTTGGTTTAATCATACTGATAAGGTGTGCTTCCATATAGGAACGGAGACGCAGAATCCAACCGCTCTACACACACATGGACTTCACTTGCTTACTTCACATACTTTAATAAATAAATAAATATCACGGGACATTTCACACCAAATTGACCTAGTTAGTCCCAAACTAACCAAAGCTTACTTCCTACTAATTAACCTAAATAAAAACCTTAAGAAATATAGTAATAAATAACTAAAATATATTATGAAGAGGAGTCTCAATAGGTAAGGTTTCGAAGATACTGGCAGCTTTCTCCGTTTGAATAGATAAACTAATTCTTTGCCAGCTCTTCGGTATCCTGTGACGTCGACAAAGTATTCGTCCTACTTACTTTCTACTTACCTACCTAAAAACATTTAATGTATACTTACTTTTACTAGTTATTGATAAGTTTTCAGATGTTTTTATGATGATCCTCTGCTTGAGAGGTCATAGGTCAAACCGCTAGGCCACCACGGCTTTTGATTTCGTCAATTGTCTACAAGCAAAAGACAACTTTAAGATGACTCACTTTTCATTCCCCGACCGCACACAAAGCTAGTGTCTTAGAACCGTTCAAACTTCAAATCACACTGTTAAGAACAGTGCCATTTATGTCCTTTCATAACAACTAGATGACTTAATATGCTAAAAGGTGGCGCTGTAATAAAACTCTCCTTCTTAGGAATATAATTTATTTTTGTTACTTTTTAAATACACTTGACTGAAGCACATGGCTCATCTTTCCACCACCTGCACCTGTGTTACCCATATCAAGGATGATATAAGACTGGATTGGCAGTCGCCATAGTACGGATCGGCCGCGGTTTTTGTAGTTCGGTTATTAAATCTAGATGGCGCAATTATGCAATATTTTTAAAAAATAATACATTTGTAGTAATATGACACATCTGTAGTCTTATTGTTTTGCCTTCAAAGCCTCTGGCTATATTTTAGCGCCATCTAGATTTAATAATCGAACTACAAAAACCGCGGCCGATCCGTACTATGGCGACTGCCAATCCAGTCTATATCATCCTTGCCCATATTTACAAAGAAACACACACAGAAAACTCCCTCACCAGAAATCCTCTATAAAGTCCTAATAAAAACCCTAAAGCGGCTAAAAGCTATACAGGGAGGAAAGCAATCGAGGAAAGTTCGGGTTCACCGTAGGGTCTGCAAAAATGAATGAACCCTACCTTAGCGAACAGTAATGGGTCAGTACCGTCATTTCCTGGGTTTGTCAAATGGCTCCATCTAGCCGCTTTCAGAGTTAAATCGGCTTGCTTTTGTAAAGAATTGACAAATTAAAGGGACCAGAACTAATAATAGAATAAATGGTTTAGTTTTTGTTTGTTCTCCTATTTCGTATCTTGTATAGTTTCGCCATGCACCTACCTGTATTTTAACTCTCCTCCTTTAAGTTCATTTTTAGGGTTCCGTACCCAAAGGGTAAAAACGGAAACCCTATTACTGAGGCTCCGCTGTCCGTCCGTTCGTCCGTCCGTCCGTCCGTCTGTCACCAGGCTGTATCTCGGGAAGCGTGATAGCTAGAGAGTTGAGAGTTTCACAGATGATGTATTTCGGTTGCCGCTATAACAACAAATACTAAAAAATGGAATTAAATCAATATTTAATGGGGCTCCCATACAACAAACATGATTTTTTGCTCGTTTTTGCTCGATATTGATAACGGCAACAGGTAGACACTTGAAATATTCACAGAATATTTAATTATATATTGACTATAAAAATAAATCATTAAATTAAAATAAAAAAATATTTAAGGGGGGCTCCCATACAACAAACGTGATTTTTATAGATATTTGTACGGAACCCTTCGTGCGCGAGTCCGACTCGCACTTGTTTAAACATAGGAAAGATACAATTAAAACCGTATTCGATTGTTTTCCGTCTTTCATCTTTAATCCTGTTCTCTCCGCTATATCCATACTACTCAAAACAATTATTATCTTTTTATTTTTTTCCTACATACATAATTTCGTACATACTCGCAGCATAAACAAACTCCTGATACCTTACAGCCAGAACTTAATAAAATAAGTAATGCCGTTTTTTAACTCCCGACTAAAGGAGCATAACATACTCAGACGTAAAGAACGTAATTTAGGGTACGCTTTATAAGTGTCAGACCACCAACCCCCACCTCCGCTCAGGTGGTCTCGGATCCTAAGGGTACTTTTCTACCAGATATATGTTCTGCAGCTCTGCGAGGATTTGAAAGCTACGCTATGAAACTATGTGAGCGTTTCCACTAATACTAAAGCTTGTAGACCCTCGGATCGAGGAAGATGCATCTTTCCGTATGAAAACATAGCTTAGTTAAACCCGCTTCCACCAGAGCTAAGCTATATGGAATGGACTAGGGATGCATCCAATACCGATACCGATACCGATATATCGGCGATATTTTGGGTTTGCCGATATATCGGCATCGGCGATATTTTTATTGCCGATACAACGATACTTTTCAAATTTCGCGCTTTAAAAAAGTAATGTAAACGCGCATCTTGTTTGATCTAGTTCGTTGCAAACGAGGCAAAACAAAAATCTTGTTAATGTTAATTTTAATTATAAACAGTTATTGATTTCATTTTAATTATTACCCTTAATTCTTAATTTTAATAATCTTATTCAAAGTCTGTAACTATTTAAATATTTTAATAGAAATTAAAAATATTTAACCAAAATTGTGTGTTTTATATAATTTTACCTTAATTTAATTTTAATTCACTAATCGTTTGTATCGGTCGACGATATTTTTATAAGAGTATCGGTATCTGTATCGTATCGGCAAAAAGGCGTATCGATGCATCCCTAGAATGGACCAATGAATTTGAAACTATGAATGACTTTGTATTCCTTGAAACTGATCTTTCAGTGAAACGAAAAAAATCTCGCTCATTGTTGTAAAAATTTCTACGAAAAAACACGAATAGGTACGAGTGAAACAATGCGGATAGAATTGGGCAAACTACGAAGTAATCATCCGGTATCGACACATCGAGCGCCGTCTTAGTCCGCCAATTTGTTTTGGTAAGTTTTTGCGAGAAGGGCGCGTTCACATAGAACGAGTTAACGACGAGTAATCTCTGCCGCTCATGGATGCCAACCCGAGCGAGTTACTAGTGCATTGCCTACTTTAAAAAAATATAAGAATCATAATGTTTTAAACTTTCGCGATTCTGTCGTAACATTGCAGTGCATTGTGGTCGAACCTTCGAGGTTATTTTAACAACTTAGATTTCGTGATAGTCCAGAGTAGTATTAAAATGACCTAGACTCCTTTCTTGAAGGCCCCCATGACGAAGCTATTCAGGAACACATGATAGTTCCTGCGACCTTTACCAGATCGTTCGGTCCGGTTAGAGGCCTTCCTAAACCACGTCTTCCGTTTAGCAGCCAATCTAGAACATTGCAACCCTGTCGGCCGGCCGTCAGTTCTGTTCTACGAGCGATATGCCCTGCCACTTGAGTCTGGTGATTCTTTGAGTATCGGTGACATTACATAGTTCTTGCGCGGATTATATCATTTAAAAAATAAAATAAAAATAAAAATTAATTTATTGCCACAACCACACAAAATAAAAAGAAATACAATGAATATAAAAAAAAGAAGACACAGAAAAAAAACATACAGAAACACACAAAACAAAAAAAAACTACGTGGCAATAGGCTCAGGCTCAGCATAAATGCTGCCGGTTAGAAAGCCGGCGGCGCTGATTTTCAGCCTGCGCCCTCCCGCGGCGCGTTAAACATAGCAATATACGGGAAGGGCAGAGCTCACAATATTACCAATCCAATGTAATCCCGCAGAGAAACCCCGAGCATAGCCCTCCATCGCGCTTCCTTATGAGGCCCATCATTAGCGGCCACGTCTCAGTGCCTTAAGTCATCACTGGCATCAAACACTACTCAGAGACGCTTAACTTGAGACGCTGCGGTGACAAGATATTGCGGAGCTTCCCAAACGCTCCCCAGCCGAGTCTAATTCGTCGATTGGCCTCTTCCTCGAAGTTGGTTCTACCGAATTGGACTATCGATTGGATTAGTCTCAAGAGTCGCTCAACGAGCTATGGAGAGGGATACGCTCGGGGTTTCTTTACGGGATCGAATCAGAAATGAGCAGAAATGAGGAGATTCGTAGAAAAACAAGGGTCACCGACATAGTCAAATTAGTTCATTAAAATGGCAGTGGGCAAGGCCATATAGCACGCAGAACAGATGGCCGTTGGGGCCGAAAAGTTCTCGAATGGAGACTACGGACTAGCAAGCGCAACGTGGGACGTCCACCAACGAGATGGACAGATGATCTGGTAACCACAGGTTCACGATGGATGCAAGCCGCTTCCAACCGTAATGATTGAGTATCAATGCCCAGGCCTATGTCCAGCAGTGATGATGATGAATTGGACTATTTGTCACAGGTATATATAGTCGTCAATTCGATTATTCGTTGCGGATATGATGACGAGATAATATGGCCTTTGGTGTGAACGCGTCCTGACGTTACGGTGGGGTGTTTATGGGCTAGTTGCAATGTTTATACGTGTGAGGTGTTTACCGCGTTAGACGTACGTGTTTATTATCTTTCGTTCATTACGTGGGTAACTGTTTTGTTGATAAGGATGGACGCTGCCCTTCGTTTAATGACGTTAGAGATGGCTAAGTTTTTCATGGTGTTCGTGGCGGTATAAATGAGTTTCGCTCCCGTTAACCGTTGGATTTATTATTTGAGTTGAAGTTCCGGTCTTCTTCTTAAATTTAAGAGCTACGCTCTTGTCGGTGGAGTAACAGCCACTCCGCGCGGTCTTCGGCTAGCCGTTGCAATTCGTTTTGTTTCCGGTACATCACTAAATTCCCAGAGGAATTCCTGATACGCGCTCTTAATTAGCGTTACATAAAAAGCATCTGTGCCACATTTTATGTCTCTAGAATCAGTGGTTGATGACCTTGGGAATATTAGGATAAAAAAGGAGTCCGCCGGTTATTCCAAAGATCCATCAAATGCGTTTAGCTGTTTTAGCGTGAAAGAGTAACAAACGCATACAGTATGAGTATGCGTTTGTTATCTAATATCCAGGCAATCAATTCGTTAATATAACCTGTGCTTGGAAATGTGGGAATGGAACCCTGTTGCCTCTCATTTCATAGTTATTTATTCAATTATTAATACCGGTCTAACGTTCATAAACCGGTTAGACCAGAAGCTATTAATATGCTGAATACTTAGGACTATCTAGTATCTAAATATGTAGGTACAGATATGTTGTAACGTCCAGGCCAGACTGATCGCATTGAGTCATGGAGCATTAAATGAACCGGAGGGAATGATGGACCTGCTTTTTTGCATCCTGTTTTTTGGCAGAGGATTTCAATTCAAATGCTTTATTGCAGACCAGGTTCTATAGGTGGTTATTAATACATAAGAAAAACATGGCCATTGATTCTAAGTCAAGAGTCGGGAAAACGCCTGTATATTTTTAAAAAGCTTATCCTATTTCGTACAGTAGATACTGCATGGTTATGTTACAATAATAATAGGTTTTGTTATTTTTTTTTGCTAACTGTACTTGCATTGTCATCCAAACTTTAGTTAGACCATTCGTAACAAGTTTCATATCGGTGCCATTAATTCTTGAAGAGTTCCGTCCTGCGGAGACAATACCGACCGGACCAACATTATCTCACTACCAGATTATTATATTTTGACCGAGTTTACATTACTTTGCCAAATGTTGATATGACTAAAATTGATTAAAAAAAATAGAAGATAATTGCAAAAAAGTTATAGAATTTTATTATTGAAGTAAAAAATCATACTTTATTATTTATATTATAATCTTTAGATATGACAGTGTACAAGCGGCTAGTATTTTCTTAATGTTCAAAATATGTAGTTACTGATGTATAACAAAAACTGCATACATTTTTAAACATAAACTAGCTGACTCTGCAAGTGTTGTTTTACCATTTATCACTTAGGGGTATAAAAATAGCCTACTATTCTCAGACCTACCTAATATGGACAAAAAATTTCATAAAAATCGGTCAAGCCGTTTCGGAGGAGTTGATAACAAACATCGTGACACTAGATTCTTAAAATATTAGATATTATTCAAAATATATTGAAAGTCTTATCCATCTTATAATTTCGTTACCAATATGGCATCCATCGGCCGCCCATTGTTGATTAAGTACCTACTTCAATAGATATAGAGTCCATAGTTCGTAGTTTTCGCGAATGCCGGCTCCGTTTGGCTCAACGCTCTAAGCATATAGCAGATTTACGAATTAGCCCTGATTCCGATTTACGCCTGCTGACGTAAATTACGCTTTTGCGTGTATAATGGCGCCGGACATTACATCGTACCGTTAATTGTGGATTAAGTTATATTTGTAGTAACCTGCTGCTGATTACATTCGGTTTACATGGTAGATTTATTATTATTAGTGTTCTACGAGTCTTAATTTTGTAAAACAATGGCTGATTTTTAGTGCCTAACATTGTACATAACATAACATTGTAGTTTTGTTTAAAAAACCGCTGAAGTGCGAGTCGAAATGTACATGAAGGGTTCCTCAGTATAATGTTTTAAAACTTATAAAGATCGAGTTCAAAAGGCTAAGTAGTCGTGTAAACACACATGTCTTGTATCCCCTTTAATTTTTAATTTTATATTTAGTATTTGCGTTGTTATAGCGGCCACAGTGATATATAATCGATGAAAATTTCTGGTGTCTAGCTATTATCGTTCAAGAGATAGAACTCTGTGACAGACGGACCGACGGTAGAACAGCAGAGTTTCAGTAATAGGGTCCCATTGGCACCCTTTGTGTACGGAACCCTAAACAGCGACATGTAGAAGAGCTCTTTGCGACAATTGCGACCTACTTGCACATTAAACATTTTGATTTTGAATAAGTTTTTGTTAAAAATTACATTTACTACTGTTGACTTTTTTTTTATGGTATAGGGGGCAAACGAGCAGACGGATCGCCTGATGGTAAACGATTACCGTCGCCCATGGACACCTGCGACACCAGAAGAGTCACAAGTGCGTTGATTTGACTGTATTTGCATTGTTATTCTATCGATATAATGTATCCTTACTAGCTGTTGCCCGCGACTCCGTCCGCGAAGAATGGGGGGGGGGGGGACAAAAAAATTGCCTACGACCTATTCTCAGACCTACCGAGTGTAGAGAAAAAAGTTTCATAAAAATCGGCCAAGCCGTTTCGGAGGAGTTCGGTAACAAGCACCGTGACACGAGATTTTTATATTATACACCGTGAAATTTTAGTGGTTGTTTTCCCGAAACGAGGTGATTTAGTTTCGATTGTACAATCGATTTATAATTACTATTTTGACTAGAGTCAAAAATCCAATTGTGAAAAACGAAACTCGAAAATGACCGCAAACCAATAGTAACGCTTCGTTGGTACAAGTAGCGTACGATCGTACGATAGGTTAGGTACCAACGAAGCGTTACTATTGGTTTGCGGTCATTTTCGACTTTCGATTTTCGTTTCTAGTAATTATAAATCGATTGTACAATCGATACTAAATCACCTCGTTTCGGGAAAACAACCACTAAAATTTCACGGTGTATATTAGATTAAACTTCAAGTCAATCTAAATGTAAAAGTGGGCGTAATTATACTTCATCATCATCATCATTTCAGCCGCAAGACGTCCACTGCTGGACATAGGCCTCCCTCATTGATACCCAATCACTCTACGGTTGGAAGCGGCTTGCATCCACCTTGAACCTGCGGCCTTCAAATCGTCCGTCCATCTCATTTGTAATCAATTCTACTTGCGAGATTTGAAAACCACTTACCTACAATCGCAAATAACCTTTTTTGGAAAAGTCCTCTCAGTTCGATTTATTGAATGGAACGATTTTTTTTTCAAAAATCTATACATATAATAAATTTGTAACAAGTCGGTGTCTGTACATTGAAGGTATTTGAGAAAAACAGTCACTAGGGCTATTTATTAGTTCACTATTTATTAGCGCAATAGAACCCAAAACAATGATCTTTATAATTATTGTCTGTTTATCTGTTTGTCTGTTTGTCTGTGCGTTTGTGCGCGCTAATCTCAGAAACGGCTTAACCTAGAAGGATGCGGTTTTCACTGATATGTTGGTATTTTCTTTGATTAACATTTAGTGGTTGTTTCATTTGAATCGGTTCACAAATAAGAAAGATACGTCTATTTTAAGAATTTATCGAACAGGTTTTTTTTGTTTGAACGCGCTAATCTCAGGAACTACTGCTCCGATTTGAAAAATTCTTTCAGTGTTAGATAGCACATTTATCGAGGAAGGCTATAGGCTATATAATCATCACGCTAACATAGGGTTGCCATACGTCCCGGTACGCCGGGACATGTCCCGGTTTGAAGCATGGTGTCCCGGCGTCCCGGCCGATAAGCAAATTGTCCCGTTTTAAAAATCATAGTAATTTAATAGAGGGCTGGACTTGGTAAACAGTAATATACCTAGCGGCAGCGCATGCTACACGCTGCGCTCGTAGCCGATAATGTGCATTTTCACCAATATAGCGAAAAGCGCCAACAAACAGAAAACCCTAAAAAAAAAGTAAAAAACTCGCTGGCATTGAATGGCTGTGTTAAAAGTTGTTTTGTGTTTAGGCAAGGACTAAACCTTTAAAGTTACCTATTGCTGTAATACAAGTTTCTTTTTTCCTACCTTTACTAGTTTTTCTTTAAATGTCCCGGTCTGAGTCCCCACACTTATGGCAACCCTACGCTAACACCAATAGGAGCGGAGCGGAGCGGAAGAATGTTTCAAAATTTATAGGCACGCTTGACTTGTGGTGAACTTGTGGGGGGGGGGGGTTGCGGGGCGGGTATTTTTTTTATATCGAGGAACTAAGGAGAGCCATGAAAAAGCAAATTGGATAAAAAATAAGCTGCCCGAATTACTAATTCCACGCAGACGGAGTCGAGGGCAACAGCTAGTAAAAAATAAAAAATTTAAATTACAAAATACATTTCCATGAAGTACAATAACATTTCCACAAGAAATTGCCTCAAAGCATTTTTCCGACTTTGCAATCATCTCTCTCGATAACAAGTAAAGAACTTTTAATCGATTTAGGAATCTAATCTAACATCTAAATTGATTGAAGTTTTGGTTAGTCAAGAGAAAAGAAATTCACAAAAATACCTCAACGAAATAAAGTGTGGATTTGTTACGAGAACCACTTACCTACAACGCAAATTACTTTTTTTGGAAAAGTCATCTCAGGTCGGTTTATTGAATGGAACGATTACATTCTAAATCCATGACTTCTGATCCCTCTCAATCCAGCCCTAAAAGCTCCACCTAAATAAATCTAAACACTTCAAAAACCTCTCAAGTCGCTAGTAAAATATTACTTTACCCGGAACCATTTTTTACCTGTAAATATCCTGTAAAAATACCCGGGATATTGCTGGAATTTAAAGTAGTATCGCTCCGTATCGGGAGGGCAATAAATATTGCGTTGTATCGCTTATTGAGATTTAAGACGCCATTTTATTGACTTTTAATTTAACGGGGAGTCAACATATCGACCAACTTATCACCTTATTAAAGAAGTGCAAAAGCGTCTGGTCGACACCACTGGTGACCAAAAGGGCTGGCAGCTATTTCTCTCAACGAATCGCCATTGCCGTTCAACGAAGGAATGCTGCCAGTCCTTTGGGTACGATGCCACGCGGTCCTTTTTTAGACTAACCCCCTGTTTCACCATCCATTCCATTGATCAAATTTATTTGACGGTTAAATGTGATGCCGTCTCTGTTTGTTTTGTTCGAATAGATGGAGACGGCATCACATTTATCCGTCAGTTAAAATTAATCAATGGGTGGTGAAACAGCAACTATATAGTCTAGTAGTTTTTAAGTTAGATATTTAGTTTATAGTTAAGTGTTATTGTTTCTTAATATTTGTATCCCACTTATTAGTCTTATCACCATCATCATTATCATTTCAGCCGTAGGACGTCCACTAGGAAAAAGGCCTCCTTTATTGACAACCAATTATTATACCTGATTTACACTCTCGCCTCGTCACCTCGCCTCGCGCCTCGCCTCGTCGTCTCGCTCCGGACGCGAGCCTCAAAATCAAGGCAAATCACGAGACGAGGCGCGAGGCGCGCCTGTTCACACTCTCGTCTCGTGGCTCGTCCCGCAGTTCGTCTCGCCACTCGTACGCGAGTGTAAACCAGGTATTACGGTTGGATGGAAGCGACTCGCATCCATCTTGAACCATCGGCCTTTACCAAATCGTCCGTCCATCTCGTTGGTGCCTGTCCGTGGTCTCTATTCGAGAACTTTTCGGCCCCAACGGTGATCTGTTCTGCGTGCTATACTAACGACCGAAAATGACCCACTAACCTAACCAAAAATTGCAAGACGATTCAAAAGCATTTTCGTCGAAATTTATTTTCGCACACAATACTGTAATCACACTCAACAATAGTGCGGGGAAAGGACCGGGACTCCGCGCCCCGCGCCCCGGGAATCCCGCGTTTAATCTGCGCCGTGCTCCCGATATCCGGGACTTGTTATTATGTTAATGGGAAATATTACTTGCTTGTTGCTTCGCCAATTTCCTCCGTTCCACGTAGGTACATTCTACGGAAACTGTTTCTTGAATAAACTCTGTATAAAATCACGGCGTATTTATTGAATTGGGCTTTGGATTTAATGTATATCTTTTGGGTGCTTTCGTTAACTAGGGATCAAAAGGTTTAATATTCTATACTTATGTGTTTAAATTTTTTGTGTATGATCTTTAAAAGTAGCAATTTTTGCATTCAATCTATATAATTATTATACACATTCGCAGGCTGAGGGATAAAGGGTGTGATCCCCGTTCAGCCGTTCAGGTTCGTACCAGGTGCAAAGGATTTCCTTGGCTATTCAGCGGGGCAACGCTGCCGGCGTCATGGGGACCTTTGGGCCGGGCGCGGTTCGGGACGGGGACTTTTGTTTTTTTTTTTATTTCTTGCTTTTAAATTATTATTATTATTATTTGTTTTCTTTTAGCTTTAAAGATATTAAGGATATTTAATCTGTTTTAATTTAATTTGTTTTGTATTGATTTGTTTTGATTTATTATTATACTAAACAGGACTTATCAGTTATCACGCAAACAATATTTACCTCTTAAAATAGTATTTTATACAATCGTTGCATAATGAAGGCTCTTAAAGTCGAGTACCGTGTACGGTACTAGATTTTAAGAGCTAATTATGTAATTATTGTATACCGTAAAAACGTACAACTTTGCCCGCTTTTTTTAGAGTCAATTGGTCGGTATTGTGCAACTTTATCGGTGGCACTCACATATTAAAAAAAAAAAAAAACATACTTTTCTTTATGTAGATGAGAACACTACATTTAAAATGAGTTTCCGTACCCTAGAAAACGGGCCTCAAACAGGCGGGCCAAAATATTGAAAAAATTTCGAGATTGCCCACATTTGTTTACACTTTCATAACTTCGGGATTATCAATTTTATGGTCATGATTCTTAAAGTCTAATAATCTAGAATAGGCATAGCAACGTTGTGTCGTATTATAAGTCCTTTAAGTGATATATTTAACCTCCAAACACGTGTGGGCAAAGTCGTAAAAAAAAATTGACATCCTTCATACAAAATCCTGGATATGCTAGGGTTGTCAATTTTTACTTATTGCCTTTACCCGACTACGACTAAATTAGGTGCAGTATGATATTAATATTTTAATAATAATAGATAATACTAGATGTTTTAAGATTAAGATTCAATAGTGTAAAATTAAACAATGATCTAAACTTTATGGACCACATTCATCTGTCTGAAATAAACGGATTTTATTTTATATAACCTGCGGTGAAATCCAATAGTGTGTGTGAAGTTCCCAATTCGCACTGGGCCCGCGTGGGAACCACGGCCCAACCCCTCTCATTCTGAGAGGAAGCCTGTGCCCTGCAGTGGGACGTATATAGGCTGGGATGATGATGATGATGATGATTTTATATAACATACTAGTGACAACCCTAAGGGTAAAATTTTGCTGGGCAAAGTTGAAAAAAAGTAATACGAAAAACGTTCATGACATTGCCCACTACCATAATTACAAAATTAATAGAGATAAGGTGTTGAGATTTTGTCTACATCGTTTTTAAACTGAATATTAGTTACAGTTAAAATTAAATACTTGTGGGACTTTCCTGGCTTAAAATACACTCGAAGTTTTTTCGTCCTAATTGGCCCGCCAAAAAACACGTCCGCACTCCAAGCCAGCTCACGCGTGACAGAAGATAGATACGCGTTAACCGATAAGCCAGTGTTGCCTGCAATATGTTTAGCTATAAGCCACAGATTAGAATGAAAGTGTATTTGTAACTATTTTTGGTACATTTCGCTTTTACTGAAATGTGACGCGGTGGGCAAAGCTATAATGAAAAGGCAAAGTTGTAAGTTTTTACGGTACAATACTTTTTCTACGAGTCATCATCGTCTATCGAGGTACATACATAACCTTTTTCGTCCGCCATTCCATGAAGTTAGCATAACTCCTGTTGTATAGGTTTTTAGATTTTTCTGGCAACAAGGTAAGCGTTGCTTCCTCTGCAATAGTAGTTATCTCCTCTGGAGTAGCGGCGAAACTAATCTCGTCACTGTCACCCATGTTTAATTCGAATTAGGGATTATTTATTTAACACCATCGATTTCGCGTCAAATAACAAACAAAACTTTTAAATTTTCGTAGCACAAAAAATAACTAATGAGACATCGTTATAAGACTGTTTCTGATTGGCCAATTACTTCAATTACTAACCAATCACGTAACAGAAGAAAAAAGTTAGTGTGTTCAAATGGAAGCAAACTTGCCAGATATTTCCAAGTTTACATTGGGTGCGTTCCACTAAGCGCTCACGACGCTCAATCGAAGTACTAAGTTCTAATTTTGAAATTATTATAGTCGTCTAGAGCGTTGTATAATTGTCAGATTAAAATCAACGAGTAGAAAAATATTTTATTTGCGTGATAAGTCCCATTTAGTATAATAATTATGAGTGAAAATCACGAAAGCTTATCCTTATTTAAGAGTTAAACTCTTGTCGGTGTAGCCGATGAATGGCTCTCCACTTCTCTCTCCTCAAAGCTGCCTCCTTGACCTCCTTATACGACATGACGGCTACCTTATCCTTTATTTGATTTACATAATCAATTCTCGGCCTCCCTCTTTTTCGCTTCCCTTCTACTTTTCCTTCCAAGATGACATTTATGAACTCATCATGTCTTTTAAGATGACCAATCATTTTCCCTCTCGGATTCTCTATTGCTTTCATTAATGTTCTCTTCTCTTTCACTCTTTCCAGAACCTCTTCATTGGCGACTCTTTCCGTCCAACTAATTTTCTCCATCCTTCTCCAGCACCACATTTCGAATGCCTGCAACCTTTGCCTATCCTTCTGTGTCATGGTCCAGGTCTCACATCCATATAAGTTCCACGAAAGTTTAAATCAGTATATTTCAATCTATATTATCCTGTACATTATAAATGAGGAAGCTTGAAGATGTATGGATTTAGATGAAACTTGTCGTACAGATGGTCAAAAATCTGGATTGAGACAGTCTATTTAGTATCCTGGTAATCAGTTCCCTTGGGATAATATATTTAAGTAATTTATTGAAACAGGCGTTACCAGGTCCATATTAATGAACTGAAACAATTACTTTGCTCCACCCGCGACTTTACGATAGTTACGTTTATGTAAGAAATGCGTGTTCATGCAGTTCCTTCACCTCCACACTGTACGAATACACACAAATCACACAAACCCAACTATCTGTACCACCACCAAACTACACTGACGCCTTTCAAACTCAACCACTGCTCATCTTCAGAGTAGGTACATACTACTACATACCACAACCGTGCGCTATGCTATCAAATGTTAGACTAACATTTCCAGTAGTAGGTGTGTAATGTTCGTCATAAGAACTTTTGCATAATTATTCATCACATCATTTGTCCGAAATGATCATTTTGCATAATCGCTTTTTACTCTGAATCCATTAATTATTCAGAATTGTTATAAAACAAACCTAACCTAACCTATAGAGTCCTACAGGATAACCATTTCCTGGCGACCGTCCTGGCGATGATAGCTGATAGACTGGACTGCCCGTACATTAGACACTGCTGTGCCAGGCATGTTAGTGGAATAGGTTAGTCTAAGTATTTTTATTTTATTGGTTTTGACATTGTAAATATTTTATCTCCTAGTTCATATTTTATTATTCTGAATGTTTTGTTAATTTAATTTGTGTCTAATGTCTAATTTTAAATTTTAATTTGAATATATTTTTATTTTTATTTTTTATTTTTATTGAGTTGATGTCTATAGTCTAATTTTAAATTTAAATTTTAATGTTTTGATTTAATTTATTTGCTTTGATTAATTTCTATTGCATTATATTGGCTGTATCAAATTTTAAATTCTTATATGGGTCTTGTTGCCCGAAATATTTATTTTTTATTTTTTTTTTATTTCAATATTCCTGAATAATTAATGGATTCAGAGTAAAAAGCGATTATGCAAAATGATCATTTCGCACAAATGATGAATTATGCAAAAGTTTGTATGACGACTGAACGGCTCCCGTGCGTTTCGATCAACTATACTACTAGATAACGGGTCAGCGCATAAAATACGGCCCGGCAAATAAGAGCGCACTCCCAACGGAGCTCTTATTTGGTTTTAGTTCGGTCCAAATGTATTATTGATCGAAGCTCTCTCTTCTTAAATTTAAGAGCTATGCTCTTGTCGGTGGAGTAACCGCCACTCCGCGCGGTCTTCGGTCAGCCGTTTGACTTCCTGATACGACACGACACCCACTTTCTCCTTCACCTGGTTAAAATAGTTCAATCTTGGCCTTCCTCTGCCTCGTCTTCCTTCTATTTTTCATTCCAGCAGGTTTAAAAAGAAATTGTCGTGTCGTATCAAGTGTCCCATAATATGGGGGCCTTGGGTATGTATTACAATACCGAAGTACGAAAGACCGAATGTATTAAAACATCGAATGGGTCAGAAGACCGACACGATTTTTTTCTGAAACCTTTAACTTTTTAAGATTGTTATAAAACAAACCTAACCTAACCTAATGGGTTCTGTATGATGCCGTTTTAATAAATTGTAAAAAGTTTACGGTTTCAGAAAAAAATCGTGTCGGTCTTTTGACCCATTCGATGTTTTAATACATTCGGTCTTTCGTACTTCGGTATTGTAATACATACCCGTGGGCTTTCTACAATTTATGGTCTCCAGTAATATTCTTTTTTCCTTGACCATGGTAAGAACCTCTTCGTTGGTTTTATTTTCTTTCCTGCTAATCGATGCTCGTGCGTGATATTTTATCCAACAAAACATAGCCGCGTGATAAGACTATAGTTATTTTATAAGAATGAATTTGTAATAAATTTGCGAACGTCTAATTCTCGATTTCAAACTAAATACAAACTGAAACCTAGATGCACAGAAAAAACCCCAGAAAAAAGACCAATGCTGGGAATCGAACCCAGGTCCTCAGCGTTCCGTGCTGCGTGCTTACCCCTACACCATCACTGGTCTAGAAGTTAGCGACGAATCTTTCCCATACATCGTACACTTCAGTCTGTTATAATCACATTTAGGCAGTGATAAAGCGCATCTATGTTATGCCCTCTACCGAGAGACTTCAACACTCCTTCGGAGCTACCCGCTCACCTGGACCAAGAGATGGCGCTACTAGGCCAACTTTTACAAGTTAAGTATGAAGTATCTTTTAAAAAAGTAAAAGTAATAAAAAAAAAAAATGAAGTTGAAGAAAATAAAAAAAAAATAGAAAAAGATACTTCATACTTAACTTGTAATTCTCGATGTTAATTTATGGTTCCTTAAATATTTAATACTTAGTGAAGTGCCTAAGATTGTGAAGTAAGTGGTTGAACTTGTGCTGAAGTAGCGAGGAGGGGATTCAAGCTAAGTAATAACTTGAGATGACTAGAGTTTAAAGCTGACGATTATTCTTTAGAAACGTTAAAGAGAAAAAGAGAAGAATAGAAAAACATTTATTTATAACAACAATAACACGTACACAGGCTAAAAGTGAGAGTACAAACATAGACGTAGACATAGGTACATATTAATGCTGTTATAAAAGGGTCCCGGCTCAGTGTTACTTGAATTACTTATACTTGTTACAAATATCAAAAATATTCTAGATTTCATTCTTCAAATGGGGATGTTGACGCCATTAAAAAATCCAGTAAAAAATGCTTTATTTTAACCCTGAAAATCAGATTAATTTTCGATTAAGGGCATATTTAGATTTTTTGTTGCTTTAAAACAAATATTGTTAATTGATTGAGTTGGCGAACAAGACAAGTGGCGTCATAAGTTGCTATTGCAAACTCTATGGGAGAATTGTGTTTTGACAGCTCATAAAAAGTACGTCAGTTGATTGGTGGTGTCAACATCCCTATTTAGACGACCAGATGGCCTAGTAGTTAGAGAACCTGACTATGATGCTTGAGGTCCCGGGTTCGATTCCCGTGTCGGGGCAGATATTTGTATGAAAAATACGAATGTTTGTTCTCGGGTCTTGGGTGTTTAATATGTATTTAAGTATGTATCTATCTATATAAGTATGTTTATCCGTTGCCTAGTACCCATAACACAAGCTTTCCTAGCTTACTTTGGGACTGGGTCAATTGGTGTGAATTGTCCCGTGATATTTATTTATTTATTTATTTATTTATTCTTCAAATCTTCAGTCAAATATTTTTTATCTATAATCTTGTGACCCAAAGGGCAACTGCTTTACAATGGATCACAAATCATGTGGTCTTGTAGCTTAGTGGTCTGACCTATGGCCTCGCAGACAGCGGGTCGTGGGTTCGAACCCGGGCTCGCACCGCTGAGATTTCCGAAAATGTGCAAAATTACATTTAAAAATTGTCATGAACGTCACGAGGAACATCGAAGAAATTCGATGGTGTGTGAAGTTCCCAATTCCCACTGGACGCGCGGGGGAACTGCAGCGCCTTCCATCCTGAGAGGAACCCTGTGCCCTGCAGACGTATGCAAGGTGGGATGAAGTCATGTTTATTGTTTTTTATACTTTGCAAACCGTTCGTTGGACGTTTCAACCGTCTTTAAGTCAGACATCTCATTTGAATGCGTTTAATGGACATTTCAACACGACACTCCCTGGGGAATATTACTCAATGTCCTAAGTGTTTCTACAATATAGTTGTTTGCGGTCTGTCAAAGCGACGTCTGTGACCCAAATATTGACATAATCGGGATACGCCAAGCCTCGAGTAAATACAAGGAACGCTCAGTTGACTTAGAAATCGACGTTTATGATCGTGTAATATATGACTTTCACGCCTTTTGAGTATAAAACAACACTCTTACCTAAAACGTCACGTTTTGAAACTTGACTATCTTACTTTTTTGTCCAAAACTGTAGTTACTTCCACTCATATGCTTTGTTCTTTTTTTTTTTTTATTGATAGAGGGAGGCAAACGAGCAAGTGGGTCACCTGTTGGTAAGCGATCACCACCACCCATGAGAACCAGAAACTCCAGAAGGGTCACTAGTCCGTTGCCGGCCTTTAAGGGAACAATACACTCTTTTCTTGAAGGACCCGATGTCATAGTTAGTTGAAAACACCGTAGACGGGAGTTGATTCCACAATTTAACTGTGCGTGGCAGAAAATGCCGACGGAAACGCACAGTTGTAGATGTATATTCATCAAGGTGGTGACGGTGGAACGCAGACTTACGGCGCGACGTGCGATAGTGGAAGCCCGTAGCTGGTAATAAATTGAATAGCTCCTCGGAGCACTCCCCGTAGTAGAGCCTGTAGAGCACACAAAGAGAACCTACGTCTCTTCGCAAGGAAAGGGGATCCAAACGACCAGAAACTAGCGGGTCGCCGACAAGTCCAGCTGCGCGACGTTGGATACGGTCAAATGGAAGGAGAAAGCATTGGGGCGCCCCCGCCCAGAGGTGAGAGCAGTGGACTGGTTTGATCAATTTACCAAAACCGTTATTTCCTAGTAGCAAAATTAAATTGCCCTTCGCATTTTTTCCCAAATGATTTTTTCCCACTATAGTTTTTAGGGTTCCGTACCCAAAGGGTAAAAACGGAAACCCTATTTATTACTGAGGCTCCGCTGTCCGTCCGTCCGTCTGTCATCAGGCTGTATCTCGGGAACCGTGATAGCTAGAGAGTTGAAATTTTCACAGATGATGTATTTCGGTTGCCGCTATAACAGCAAATACTAAAAAATGGAATAAAATAAATATTTAAGGGGGCTCTCCAATACAACAAACCTGATTTTTTTGCTCGTTTTTGCTCGATATTGATAACGGCAACAGGTAGACACTTGAAATGTTCACAGAATATTTATGTTAGCATTTTAAGTCCTATTATACCTGAAACACAGGATTTTATTTTATCCTAGTTCAGGCTGTGTATTATTTTCATTTTTACTGTGTTTGTTTATCCTTTTAGTTATTTTTGTCAAATACGATACGATGTAAAAGTTAATAAAGATTTATTTATTTATTTTTATTTTAATTATATATTGACTTTAAAAATATGTATGTATGTATGTAAACTCTTTATTGTACAAAAATAAGGAAAAAAAAACAAAAAAAAAACAAAAAAAAATCATTAAATTAAAATAAAAAAATATTTAAGGGGGGCTCCCATACAACAAACGTGATTTTTATAGATAATTGTACGGAACCCTTCGTGCGCGAGTCCGACTCGCACTTGGCCGGTTTTTTACTGCTTATATGTTTTTATTTTCACTGTAGCGTTTTATCGTTTTTTGGTCGATGCAAACTTAACATAACCTAAACCTACCTATGTTTCTGTGTCGAGTCGATTAAAGTTGGGAAAAAACGCGATTGTGGAAATCAGCTTCAGTAATAAAACTATAACAGTGAGAAAAAAGCCACAAGGAAATAACTATTCTGGTAAATTGATCAAACCAGTCGCTTTGTTAATTATGGTTACCAATTTATTTATTTATTTGAATGAAAACTCCTAGGGGGTGATCCATTGGCGAGCAAAACCGCCGGTACGCCAACGAACTCGCAAGCCAAAGGTCTAAACCGCCAATGGAGCACTTAAAAGTCTGCGGACTTTAGAATTTCAGGTATGCAACAGCGAGCCAGCGAGCAAATCCGACGGTTTTTAAGTCCGCAAATGGATCACCCCCTTTACATACTAACATACGTATGAAGCTAATAAAAGCGTGTCAATAAGGGACAATGTACTGTCCCGCATTGGTTTCGCCAAATTACGGGACAACGAAAATCCGACGGTTTTTAAGTCCGCAAATGGATCACCCCCTTAAGACAATAACGACATTGTTTGAAATCACTTGACAATAAATGTCAGTACTTACAAATTAAAAAAAGCATGTGAGTGGTTACCGATTTATTTATCTGTTTTTGTGAGTCGTTTTATAAATACAAATATGTCCCATAGCAATTAATAAATAACATTCGTGGCCATCATCGGTGTAAAAGAATTAGGTACTATTTGATATCAGAATAGATTTTAGGTTTTTTGTACATAAAAAGGAAAGGAAAAACAGAATATGAGAAACAATTCTGAAAATCACTGAT
Source organism: Archips crataeganus (assembly GCA_947859365.1). Classification (NCBI taxonomy): domain Eukaryota; kingdom Metazoa; phylum Arthropoda; class Insecta; order Lepidoptera; family Tortricidae; genus Archips; species Archips crataeganus. The sequence goes on along the minus strand of OX402070.1, from coordinate 542,761 downwards.
TTCCATTAATATTAAAAACAACCTTGTTAATTGAAATACAAATTTACTTTTAGCTTGCTCTTATTCTGTATTCTGTATTAATGTAAAGAGCTAAATTGTACGGAACCCGAAACACCCTCATCGGCATCATTCATCATTTCAGCCGAAAGACACCCACTGCTGAACATAGGCCTCCCCCAAGGCTCGCCAAACAGATCGGCCCTGCGTCATCTGCATCCAATGCGTTCCCGCCACCTTCACCAGGTCGTCGCTCCATCTTGTTGGAGGCCTTCCTATACTGCGTCTTCCGGTCCGCGGACGCCACTCGAGAACCTTTCGGCCCCATCGGCCGTCAGTTCTACGAGCGATGTGCCCTGCCCACTGCCACTTGAGTCTGGCGATTCTTCGAGCTATGTCCGTGACTTTAGTTCTTGCGCGGATTTCATCATTTCTAATGCGATCCCGCAGAGAAACTCCAAGCATAGCCCTCTCCATCGCCCTCTGAGTGACTTTGAGCTTTCTTATCGTTAGCGGCCACGTCTCAGTACCATAAGTTATCACTGGCAACAAACACTGGTCAAAGACTTTTGACTTAAGACACTGCGGTATATTGGATGACAACATATTGCCGATCTTCCCGAACGCTGCCCAGCCGAGTCTAAAACACCCTAGTTACAACTAATTGGTATAATTTAACAAAAAAGTTGCCAGTGCCCGCTTTTAACTACCTTGTTTTATGATAATGAATAACTAGTGGTTCTCGGCGAAACAATTGAAAGCGTTTAATTGTCAACCAGCCTTAAGTGAGCTTCGCGTCTTTAGATGGTCTCCAGCAATGCTTCGTTGCTGGCGGGTCTGCTTGGTTTGTCGATGAGGCCTTTATTTGCCGGCTACAATAAAGATCCACTGGATTGTTCTCTTGGAGACCGTCTGAGTTGTAAGCGGTAGCCGGTTTAGTTAACAGTAAAGCGTGGCGAAGAATAAAAACTTTTAACTTTTTTTATATGGAGGCGGATCTGCGACAGCTTCAGGCCGGTAATTGGCGTGAAACTGCGCAGGATCGGGCTAAGTGGCGTGCTCTCGTTTCGGAGGCCAAGACTCACTTTGGGTCACTGAGCCAAACTAGTTAGTTAGTTTTTTTTTATATGAAATTTGACTGCTAAAGACTTCAACAATGAACTGGCCTGATATGCAATCTTTCTCTGTATAGGCGCTGTATAGGTTTGCGTTTGCGGTATTTAATTTAATTTTAACTACGGACTCAACGTCCTAAATTCAAAACAAATATCTAGGAAAGTGACAACTTTTAAGCTCCAAACGCACAGACAGGCGTAGCGGTGCGGTGGCGGTGACGGTTGTAATATTCTAACTTGTATGAACGAGTTCGCGGTACGGTACCGCACAACCGTTCATACAAGTTAGAATATTACAACCGTCATCGCCACCGCACCGCCGCACCTCCGGTGTCTGTGAGTTTGGAGCTTTATACAAGACTTCTATCAGAATAAGAGGAGGACTTCCGTAATGGTTCTTTATTTAAAGATTTGGTAACTCTATAGTAGGTAGGTATACGACCGAAATCAGCCGACATCAAAAACAGGAGGAAGTTCTTAATTCGAGAGCTATGTTTTTTTTAAGAAAAGTCTGTTTTATCATTACCACTTGTCAACCGATTTTCATGTTTTACCTGCAAAATTTTTCACGCCCCTCCACTAAATGCACAGAACATTATGGTATAGATCGTGTCATTCATGATGACGGGTGCCGTGGTTCTTATTGCAATGTCATTAATGTCTAATTTTGACAAATTCACGTGTCTTCGCGAAAGGCACTAGCTATATTCTCTACTTCTCGTAATGGCTTCTTCGCGCTAACTAATGTTTTGAGCCACGCTCGAGCCTTTCATTCGCGGTGGGCGTCCGGAACAAAGGCATATCCGATCACACGTTGTCGATAACCACCTGATAATCCCTCCTTTGCCCCAATTTAGTTACTTGGAGGTTAAATCTGAAAACCATGTTTATAGGCGACCGAGAAACTGCTTCAAAGACGTTACCTAAATATACTAAAGTTGTATGTTAGAGCATAGTGAACGGTTGCGACCTCTGAGGATGAGTTCTGATTGAGTTCAAAATAACTACAATTATCAAATAGAAACTTCACATGCAAGCAAGCAGGTGATTATAACAGTTAAAAAAATCTGATTTCTGAAAACGCTTCACAAAGCCTATGTCTCCAAACGGTTTTCGATTTATTATACGTTGTCAAAAATTGGGACATCCCAATTGCGGTAATTGGAAACAGGTTTAAACCGTGTTTTGCGTCAAACTGATGTAAAGGATAAAATTCGTCAACGCATACCGATTAATAGAAGCTGTTAAAAATATACCCGCGCCGGAATTTAAAATAGTCGTGCGTTTTTCGTACTTTTCGTCGACAAAGGCATAACTGGGATAACTGGGAGCAGTGTTTCCGAAATGGACGGATTTATGCGTTGTTTCATTTATACATTTTTATTAATTACTAGCTTTTGCCCGCGACTCCGTCCGCGTGGAATTAGTAATTTGGGCAGCTTATTTTTATTTTTATCCAATTTGCTTTTCCATCAATTATGGCTCTCCTTAGTTCCTCGACCCGCCCCTGCACTCCCCCCGAACTCCCCCGCACACCCGCGTTCACATTCAACACCGTACTCCCAAGTCAAGCGTGCCTATAGAAGTTTTACTTCAAAAACCCCCGATTTTGAAACATTCTTCCGCTTCGCTCTGCTCCTGTTGGTGTCAGCGTGATGATACATAGCCTATAGCCTTCCTCGATAAATCTGCTATCTAATACTGAAAGAATTTTTCAAATCGGAGCAGTAGTTTCTGAGATTAGCGCGTTCAAACAAAAAAACCTGTTCGATAAATTCTTAAAATAGACGTATCTTTCTTATTTGTGAACCGATTCAAATGAAACAAACACTAAATGTTAATCCAAGAAAATACCAACATATCAGTGAAAACCGCATCCTTCTAGGTTAAGCCGTTTCTGAGATTAGCGCGCACAAACGCACAGACAAACAGACAAACAGACAAACAGACAATAATTCTAAAAATCATTGTTTTGGGTTCTATTGTGCTAATAAATAGCCCTAGTGACAGTTTTTCTCAAATATCTTCAATGTACAGACACCGACTTGTTACAGATTTATTATATGTATAGATTACGTACCTGAATTACCAAGCGTTTCAGTGTGTAATGGTCACACTACTTTGCCGAGAACTGGACATTGGTTCTAGCCAGTCATTGAAGACGACGACGACGAGACGAGATGTAGCGACGACCTGGATAAGGTTGCGGGAACTTTAAAGTGCAATTGTTTGTTAAAAGTCGAGCATCCCCCATTCCTCTAAAAGCTAAACTGTTGGTATATTTTTTTTAAATCAGGAAGGAATGTCAAATTAACAAGAAAAACTATAACGGCTAAGTTTGCTTGAGAATTATTAGTCGTTTAAGAGTAAATAACAGCCTGACTACTAAAATATTGCTTGTTTAATACGGGCAGTATAATTAATAAGAAATGCAAGGATTTTTTAGAACGGCTTGGGCGTATCCGACACGCTTTTTGCCGGTTTTCATTTAATTACAAAAGCTCTTTAATCTCGTATAATAAAAAATCTATATAATCTAATGAATTGCATGGCAGAAGAGCCGCCATTAGCGTGCAGGCGAAATGCAATATGCACTACTCCGGGTGGCGCATTGCATAGGTGGCACTAGAGTAGTATAGCACACGGTTTTATTGACGCTAACCTCGTAAGTCCTCGCGTACTTTATAACATACTAGCTGACTCTTTGCGAAGAATTCGTTTATCGCTACCAAGTGCGGCCAAGTGCGAGTCGGACTCGCGCACGAAAGGTTCCGTACAATTATCTATAAAAACGGCAAATAATCACGTTTTTTGTATGGGGGGAGCCCCCCTCAAATATTTGTTTTATTTTAATTTAAATATTTATTTTTAAAGTGATTATATAACTAAATATTCTGTGAATATTTCAAGCGTCTCCCTGTTGCCGTTATCAATATCGAGCGAAAACGAGCCAAAAAATCACGTTTGTTGTATGGGAGCCCCCTAAAATATTTATTTTATTCTGTTATTTAGTATTTGTCGCTATAGCGGCAACCGAAATACATCGTCTGTGAAAATTTCAACTGTCTAGCTATCACGGTTCGTGAGATATATCCGGTGACAGACGGACTGACTTACAGCGAAGTCTCAGTAATAAGGTCCCGTTTTTACCCTTTGGGTACGGAACCCTAAAAAAGCGTATTGATACATATATTCACTCGGATTACGAATACGACGCTCGTCAACTAGGTACTTTGTTAGCTGTACGTCATAATTATATTCAAGTGAGCTAGAATCTAGATGTGATCGCCCTGGGTGGGGCGACCTTGCTAAATTTCTTGTAATTCTAACGCCTATTTCTAGCTTTATTTGCGGCTAACGAATAATCCATGCATAGCTTTGACGTAGGTACTGATTTCCAAAAACTATCTCTTTCTTTAAATTTTCGAGGATCCATGGGCGGCGGAAATTGCTTACCATCAGGTGAACCATTCGATATGTTTGTCTACTATACAAAAAAATAAAGATAGGGTGTTTAAATTAAAAGCGTTTATGAATAAAAGGATACAATAAAAAGCGATCTTTTCCATATAAATTAAAAGGGTATGTTGTGTTAATTTTGGTCTTGTTAGTGTTAGGAACAAAAGCACGCAGAAATAGGGGCTCCGCTAAGCGGAGCTTCGTCAACTCTGGTACAGTCAGGGTACGAAAATCTTCTTCAGTAAAAACTCTTAATACTTTTTGAAAACTGAAAAACGTCAATGCGGTACTCTGTTTCGTTTGGTGCAACCAAATGTCAAGTTTAAAACGACGAACATTTTCTTACCCGGACCACAAAATAACTAATAGAATAGTACTAAGGTACAGAAGGATCACTCTGGAACAAAAGTCAACTTTAGGTATAAAAATTTGCCTACTCTTACGACCGCTAACTGCTTGCACGCGAAATTGAAACTTATCGTGTGATACGAGCGTTCACATTCCGTTGGGCACCACTGATCAGAAACCAAGAGCACAGGGTTCACACTCGCCGATATTTAGGTAGGTATATAAATCAAGAAAGATAACAGTGTCTATTAATTCAGTAAACTACCTTTAAACGCACAGTATCTTTTATACGGATTATAGGATCGTTTAGAAGTCATTGTTTGTTGCAAAAATCACAGAAAAATAATAACGCGCGACGCGGGTAGCGTGTGAACCGAATGCCGAGTGACAACCTATTGCCATACGCCTGCCCGGGAAGCGCGCCGACCATACCTAAACTGCGGAGTGAAACCCCCCTGTCCCGATTCCAGTTTAAGTAGATCTACAAGAATAGTCTTGCAAGTTGCATTATTTACAGTGCGGTCTTAGATGGATCATTTTGAGTTAGTTCGCTTTACGGTCGCGCAATGAAATGCAACTTTCACCATTTCACTTGCTGGTTCAAACCGAGCTTAAAGTTAATTTAATGATTACAAAACTGTCATTATACGTTTATCACAATGTCCTTGCGTGTATCGTAAGTACCTACTGACAAGCAGAATAGATGAGTTGTAGCATCATTGCGGAATTTATTGCCTTGCCCAGAACCCTTGTTCCAAGGGATACTAATTAGGGGTCCCTGCGAGCGGGACTAATCAGGGTTCCGCCGGGAGAAGCCGTAAATATCAATTGATTCGGAAAACGCTGTAAGCAGTGTATTATGTTTTGTAAGTCAACTAATTTTAATTAAGAATCAAGCTTTCACTTCATCCCCCTTGTTTTTTAAAGTGTAAGCTAACGTAAGTCAAATACTATCCTATATTTATTGTACTAGCTTTACCCGCTTGTTAAGTTAACTTTAATGTATTTTTTTTTATGTTAGAGAGCCAAGGGTGAATATTCGAGCGTTTTGACCGCGCGGTTAAACGTCATTACCATTCGACGATTATTACCACAACCGAAGGACGATTCGCGCGAAATTTCATCAAACTAGATTCAGCATCGGTACTGTCTTAAGTTTTCATAGAAAGTTAACCCTAAGCATCATCCATTTTAATAATTTCTACTTAAATGGTAACGACAAAAAAAAAGCCGTAAAAACGCTGAATATTTACCCCCAAACAAACGAACTAGTGGGTCACCTGATGTTAAATGATCACCACTGTCAATAGACACCCGCAGCGCTTTACGCGATGCCAGTGCGTTGTCGGCCCTGCAGAAAATTGTTCACTCGCCTCTTAAAGGCACCGTCGTGACTCGATGGGAAGACCCCAGCGGGAAGCGGGAATCCGTTTAACCGTTAATGCGTGCTTGAGTGACAAACATCTAATCTAATCATTCAAACATCTTCACAAAATTTCTCATTTACAGTAGTATTAATAGGGTAGGATTTGTACGTAATGTAGTTATGTATGTTTTTTAGATCTCAAAAATAAATAAATAAATAAAAATAAATAAATATCACAGGACAATTCACACCAATTGACCTAGTCCCAAAGTAAGCTAAGCATAGCTTGTGTTATGGGTACAAGGCAACGGATAAACATACTTATATAGATAGATACATACTTAAATACATATTAAACACCCAAGACCCGAGAACAAATATTCGTATTATTCATACAAACATCTGCCCCGACGCGGGAATCGAACCCGGGACCTCAAGCTTCGTAGGCAGGTTCTCTACCTACTAGGCCATCTGGTCGTCAAATGATTGTAATGTACAATTTGTAACTTGCAAGCCTGCTGAAAAGCTTTGTTTAAAAAACAAATTTTAACGTAGGAGCGTCTAAGTTAATTGCTTTCAGCGAAACTCAATTACTAAAGCGAGAGGGGATTTAATTCGGTGACAAAAATTAAGCGACGTGACGGTGGTGCCGTACAAAAAATTGAGCGGTAGTTTTTAAATAGAGTAAGCAAGATAGTATCTTGTTTTTCAACTAACATAATTTTTTTGAATCAGGCGTTTCTTTGCTGAGGTCCATGTTAATGAACTGAAACAATTACTTTGCTCACCCCGCGACTTTACGATATTTAGTTACGTTTAT